>JANUYF010000002.1:48430822-49835197 GCA_026167975.1 Phrynosoma blainvillii | reverse complement strand
TACGGTAGTTTAACAGGACTTATTCCCAGGTAAGTCTCCATATAGGTTTGCAGCCTTTGCTGAAGGTATCAACCCAAAACACGCTGGGGCATAAGTGATTTTTATTTCTAAGAAAACATGAATATATTTATACTGTGACATATATGAATTAAAAATCATACTCTACTTTATTTTGTAAAAATGATCAATCAAAATCAAATGAAACAAACTAGCAGGAAGTGTCCAATGCAATACAACAAAGGGAGAGGAAGGACAACAAACAACAAAAATGAACAGCAATTACAAAAATCATCATACCCAGCAGAAATGGAAGTAAAAGGCCAACCAGAATAAAGAACCGAATTTCTAGTTTAACCGGAAGGCTACTTGGAAGAGGCAGGATTTTGCCTGAAGTTGGGAACCATGTAATGTCTGAGCCCTGGGGAGTTAGGGTGACCAGTTATGAGCTAGCAAACAGAAAATCCATCACCCAAAGAGAGGTCAGAAGAGGCACAGATCTTCATAAACTTTGTATATACTAATTCATACATAGAGGTACCCGTTTATAAATAAATGCTACAATTTAAACAAAAATACTGTAGATCTCACTGTGGTGGGGAAGGCTATGAGTTGTTGTGTGCCTTCAAGTGGTTTCTGACCTGTGCTGATCCTATCATGGGGTTTGCTGGAGCTGAGAGTGTGTAACTTATTGCAGACTGCCAGAAACAGTGCAAATTGAGTCCACTTTAAGGGTTAGGGAATCATGGGAACTGTATTTTATTGTGGCACCAGAGCTCTCTGACAGAGAAGGCTCAATGTCTCAGGGGGGGAAAAACAATTCCCATGATTCCCTAGCACTAACCCTAACCCTAAAAGTGGACTCAATTTGCACTATTTCTGGCAGTCTGCAAAGGCCAGATCACCCATTGGTTTCCCTGACTGAGCAGAGAATTAAACCTTGATCTCCAGAGTTGCAGTCTAACACTCAAACCACTATGCCATGCTAGCTATCCCTCCAGCGTTTTTACAGATGATAACTAGGACACATGTGACCAAGCGGCATCAGTGTGTGTTCAAGATGGCAAAACTGTTTAAGAAGGAAGAACACACATGCTAGGAGAGCCTGTAGCAGGCGAAGAGCAAGATTCAGCCTACTATTGGTCTCCCCTGCTGAGTCAGTTGAGTGCAAACTACTTTTGCACTTGGAACTCAGTTTGAAGCAACATATGAAATAAGCCAGAATGATGGGGGAAAGTGGGAGGGGACAGAGAAACTGGGACATTTTAAGGCAACTGAAAAAAAATAGATTAGTAGGGACTGCCTCTGCCAAATCAGGACAATTGGAAGGTACGAGATTGGGTGGCCTGTTTGCTCTCAGGATGCTAACCTCTATTCAAGGTCTTTATTCTCCTTTCTTGTGGTTCATTCTTAAACTGGATTTCAAAGAGGGAGTGTTTTCCAATAGAGGACTCTCCTTAGACAGCCAATCAAATGAAGTACTGCCTTCTTTCATAAAGTCAAACTAAAAAGGCCCTGCTGTTGGTACCTTAATGAACGAAGGGGGGATGCAGACGCCGAAAAACGCTGTCTTCAATCCCAGGAAGGGGAGGGGCAGCCGAACACTGGGCGCCCCATCCACTTCCTGAGGACATCATCAGAGCAACGGCCTGTCCACACGACGGGCGCTCTGATGATGTCCTTCCGGCTCAGCGTCCTCACACGCTGAGCCGGAAGAGACGCCAAAGAGATGCGCCATGCCTCTTGCTGTGCCCCTTTCGCCGCTTGCGGAAGGAGCGCTATTTTAGCGCTCCTTTAGCAGGCGGCGAAAGGGAGGATTGGGGCCGAGGTTTCTGGCAGCCTCGGCCTCAATCCTCCGCTTACGGGGCTGCCCATCTGCATCCCCCCAAAGTTATCCAAAGATAGTTTCTGATGTGGATGAGAACACTTCTGTTATCGTTGTGGTATTGCCTGCATAGGCTATAGACCTAAACAAATCAGAGAATGAGTTCCATTGAGCTCAGTGGCACTTACTTCTGATTACAAATGCTGAGGACTGTGCTTCTGGAGATATTCTGTTATTAATTGTTGGAGACTGTTGTACTTTGGGCATATCATGAGAAGACATGACTCACTAGAAAGCACAATAATGGTTAGCAAAGTTGAAGACAGTATGGATGGATAGATTCAATCATTACAGCGTACTGATGGATAGACTCAATCAAGGAAGCCACAACCTTGAGTCTGCTGATAATAGGCTGACTTGTTGGAGATCTCTCATTCATGAGATTGCCATAAGTCAAAGTCAACTTGACTGCAGTTAGCAACAGCAAAGTGGGAAGGATACGTTAAGGCCGAAATAGTAGTATTAAATTTGATTCATTGGTGCTAAGGACTCCTATGGCAGTAAGATAGTGAACTCACTCTGGGTGTTTCTCAAGTATTCAAGGCGCTTTACCTATTTTCAGGATAGGGTTCAGCACTCTGGATGTTTCATTTAGAATTCAGAGTAAAACCCAGTTGGGTTGACTGTCCCACTGATGTAGAAGCTCCTGCCTGCAAGTGATTAAATTGAAAGGTATAGTTCTGGTAAATTCTGATGTTGATAGGACAAAGATTGTAGTATAGTAACACAACTGGGATAAAGCAGTTTTTGTTGATCAGGGTTAGGTAACTTACTACCCTCCAGATGTTTTGGACCACAAACTTCCATAATCCCTGACTATTGGCCACATTCTAGAGGAGTGACTACATTCATTAAATGGCTAGGGCAGGGACTGGCAACCTTTTTGAGACTTGGGCCGGTCTCCACTAGCCCAGGTCTCAGCTGGGCCAAAGGGGGGGGGGAATGGCGGCGCGCACGCACCCTCCACTGACGCGCACGCCCCCCCACGAGTCCCCTTACCGACCCAGGCGGACCCCTGCCGCCGCCGCCACCTCCGGCTCCGCCGCTGTGCCCGCTTTCGTCAGCGCGGGACGCAGCCGGCATTTTGGAGACCAAAATGCCAGCCGCGTCCTGCGCTGACGAAAGCGGGCACGGAGGCGGCGGAGGAGGAGGAGCCAGAGACGGCAGCGGAGGTGGCGGCGGAGGTGGCGGCGGAGCCAGCGGAGGCGGTGCCTCTGCCGCCGCCGCCGCCGCTGCCTCCACCAATGCCTGCTTTTGTCGACGCGCAACAGCGCGCGACACGGCTGGCATTTTGTTCTCCAAAATGCCACCCACGACGCGTTTGCGCATGCGCAAATCCTGCGTATGCGCAAACGCGTCGCAGCTGCCATTTTGGAGAAAAAATGCCGGCCGCGGCACACGCAGTCGCACGCCGACAAATACTGGCCGCGGAGGTGCCGCAGCGGCGGCAGGGGTCCGCCTGGGCCGGTAAGTCCGGCGTCCTGGGCCGGAACCGGCCCGGGGGCCATAGGTTGCCGACCCCTGGGCTAGGGGATGGGGACAGAGGGAGCGATGCAACTAAGCCACAGAGACTGCAGCCTTGTTCACATGGAGGAAAAGAAACATTCCCATCTCATTCAGCATTGACTTGTTTAGATGACTCAAGGGGCCAAAATGGGCACAACATGGGTCCAGCCAATGCTCCCAAGGGATTCTCTGGTGTTTCCAGCCTGATTCGGAGCAAATGGGGGCTCTTTTTACTCCAGAGAATCACGCTAGAGTGTGGATTGGATCCATATCCTGTTTTGGCTCCATGGGTCATCTGAACAGGTCAGGTCAGCAACATTTTTTTCCGTGTGGACACAGCTGCAGTCTCTGTGTCTCAGTTGCATCTCTCCTTCCATTCCCATCCCTTGACCATTTAGTGAATGTAGTCACTCCCCTAGAATGTGGCAGCTGTCAGAGGCAGGTTTTTGAATGAATCTTAAAGGGATATGGAACAGCCCCTTGCGCCCCATAAAAAAGAAGACATTTGTGCACAGGACCTCAAGTCATGTGCATACGTTAGCAACAGGTTTTCAGCCTCGTATTTTGGGACTGTGGTTGTAGATCTCCTCAAAGAAGCTTGGAATGAGTAAATTATTGTCCACTCTGGCCGCATCTGCATTGCAGAAATAATCCAGCATTACACCACTTTAACTGCCATGGTTCAATGCTATGGAATCCTGGGATTTGTAGTTTGTTGTGGCACCAGAGCTCTCTGACAGAGAAAGCTAAATGTTTCACAAAACTACAATCCCCAGAATTCTATAGCAATAATAATAATAATAATAATAATAATAATAATAGTAAATTTTATTTATATCCCGCCCCTCTGTCAGACAATCAAGGCGGCTTACATCATTAAAACTCAGCACAATGTAAAATACAATCCCAAACCCATAAACCCTCCCACCCCTTAAAACAGAATTAAACCATGATGGAATTAAAACATACTACTTAAAATCAAATTAAAATATAAAAAGCCTAGTTGGTGGTAAAAGACTGAACAAAGACAGCAGGTCAAGTAAAGATAATTGGACTCTGGACTCTGGAGGCCGGGAGATCTAATCAGGAAAGGCCTGCCGGAAAAGATCCGTCTTCACAGCTGTTTTAAAGCTGTTTAAGTTGGTGATCTGACAGATCTCGTCTGGCAGGCCATTCCATAATCTGGGAGCAGTAGCCAAAAAAGTCCTCTGGGAGGTTGTCGACAGCCTAGTTTTTATTGGATCGGAGTGTGCGGGGAGGATTATATTGGAGGAGGCGGTCCCGGAGATAGGTTGGACCCAAGCCATTTAGGACTTTAAAGGTGATAACCAACACCTTATACCAGACTCAGAAACTAATAGGCAGCCAGTGAAGGGACTTCAGCACCGGTGTTATGTGGTCTCTCCTAGATGTCCTGGAGACCACTCTGGTTGCCATGTTCTGTACCAACTGAAGTTTCTGAACCAAGTATGAGGGTAGCCCCATGTAGAGCGCATAACAGAAATCCAGGCACAAGGTTACCAGTGCGTGCACAACAGTTTCAAGATCCCTTACTTCCAGAAAAGGCCGCAGCTGGCGTATCAGCCGAAGCTGATAACAGGCACTCCTGACTGTCGCATTTACCTGATTTATCATCAGGAGCGACGAGTCAAGGAGCACCCCCAGACTGCGAACACAGTCACTGGAGGAGAGTGTGACCCCATCCAGGACTGGAGGTTGCAACCCAATTCTTGGTTTTGGGGCTGCTACCGTGAGCACCTCCGTCTTGTCTGGATTCAGTTTCAATCTGTTTTTCCTCATCCAGCCCATTACTGTCCGAAGTCATTCATTGAGAGAGGAGATGCCATCGGAATTTGAGGCCGATGAACAAGACATGAGAAATAGATTTGGGTGTCATCAGCGTACTGATAACACCCAGCTCCATAACTCCGAATAATCTCACCCAGCGGCTTCATATAGATCTTGAATAACATCGGGGACAGAATAGCACCCTGTGGAACACCACAGGTGAGCTCCCTATTACAGGAGCAGCTGTCCCCGAGCAGCACCCTCTGGGATCTGCCCGAGAGGAGGGACCGGAACCACTGGAGCGCAGTGCCCCCGATACCTAACCCCCTCAGGCGGTCCAAGAGGATGCCATGATCTATTGCAGGGGTAGGCAACCTTTTTGAGCCGGGGGGCGGGTTGCTGTCCCTCAGACAATTGGGGGGCCAAATTTAAAAAATATGCATGCACACTCTCTCAGCCCCAGAAAAGCCATGGCAAAACCCCTGTGGAGATTTTGCCAAGAAAACTCCAAGAACAAGTAATAACAACAATAATCAATATCATCATGGCGGGCGGTGGCGACGGGGGACGGCGGTGGCGACGGGGGACGGCGGCGGCAGCAGGACCGGCCTGGGGCCTGTCCAAAGGCCTCAGGGGGCCGCATCCAGCCCCCGGGCCTTAGGTTGCCTACCCCTGATCTATTGTGTCAAAAGCCACTGAGAGGTCTAAAAGCACCAACAGGGTCACACTACCCCTGTCGATACTCAGACGCAGATCGTCGGTCAAGGCAACCATGGCAGTCTCAACCCCAAAGCCTGTCCTGAAGCCAGTTTGAAATGGGTCTAGATAATCGGTTTCATCCAAGACAGCTTGGAGTTGAAGAGCAACTGCCCTCTCGATAACCTTGCTCAAGAATGGTAATAAAGGGACTGGCCTGTAGTTGTTCAATTCCGGGGGGGTCCAGGGAAGGTTTTTTCAGAAGCAGCCTGATAGCCGCTTCCTTCAAACAAGATGGAATATATCCTTCCCTGAAGGATGCATTGATGATGTCCATAAGGAGCCTCCTCAATGCATCACCCCCCTGGACGGCCAGCCATGATGAGCAAGGATCGAGAGGGCAGGTTGTTTTCCTCACTCTACCAAGAAGCTTGTCCACGTCATCGGTACTCACAGATTGAAGCTGATCCAGAATAACCTCATCAACGGAGTCGCTGGACACCTCGCCCATTTGATCTGTTACAATACTGGCGTCTAAGTCGGCTCTTATCTGAGAGATTTTATCTGCAAAAAAGTTGTTAAACGCATCACAGCAGGCCGCTGTCGGGTTAAGTAAAGCGTTCTGCGCAGGTGGAATCTGTGTCAGCTCCCCCACCACCCTAGACAGCTCTGCTGGACGTGACTGCAGACACAATACGTGCAGAACAGAAGGATCTCCGTGCTGCACGTATTGCCTCTCTATAGGAACAAAGAAAGTTCCTATGACGATTCTTGTCAGATAAGACTCAAGTTTTTCACCAGGTGCGCTCTAGTCGTTGTCCAACTCGCTTCATTTTCCTCAGCTCAGCTGTATACCATGGCCTCTTATTTGAAGAGGGCTGGAAAGCACGCCTGGGAGCAATCGTGTCGATAGCCTTGGTAAGATCGGTGTTCCACGTATTAACCAAAGCTTTAACAGGATCACCGGTGTTAACAACCATTAAACCCTCTAGGGCTTTCTGGAATCCACTTGGCTCCATTAGCCTTCGAAGGCGGAGCATTCTAATAGGTCCACCCCCCCAGAGGGGCGAGCCGTGGTTCTTAGTTCAGTCTTGATCAGGAAATGATCCGTCCATGACAATGAGGAGGTTCTAATAACCTCCGCCCACGGATATTCCTGTTCCGTACTAAAGACAGCATCGAGTGTATGACCTGCACAATGGGTAGGCCCAATGACCAATTGGGATAGGCCCATGTTTGCATGGTTTCCATGAACTCCCAAGACACACCTGTTAAGCTGGTCTTGAGCGTGATGTTGAAGTCCCCCAAAACTAAAAGTCTGGGGACTCCAACAACAGCACTGAGACCAGCTGTGTCAGCTCGGTTAGGGAGTCTGCTAGACAACGGGGTGGTCGGTATACTAGCAGAATCCCCAAACCATCCCTGGTTTGTAGGCTAAGGTACATACACTTGAAGTGGACTGTGTTCCGGACAGGTATCCTGGTCAAAATCAGATTGTTCTTATGAACCAGAGCCAACCCACCCACCCACCCCCCGCCCACTTTCCCTTACCTGCTTACATACAGAATACCCGGCTGGGAGGGCCTGAGACCAAGTAATGGCACTGTCCTTTCCCAGCCAGGTCTCTGTAAGGCAGGGGTAGGCAACCTTTTTGAGCTGGGGGCCGGGTTGCTGTCCCTCAGACAATTGGGGGGCCGAAGCACCAAAAATAAATAAATAAATAAATGAAAATGGAAAATGGAAAAAAATTAAAAAATTTCAGCCCCAGAAAAGCCATGGCAAAATCCCTGTGGAGATTTTGCCAAGAAAACCCCAAGAACAAGTAATAACAACAATAATCAATATCATCATGGCGGATGGCAGAGGGGGCGGTGGCGGCAGCAGGACTGGCCTGGGGCCGGTCCAAAGGCCTCGGGGGGGCGCATCCCCCACCCCCCCACCCCCCGAGGCCTTAGGTTGCCTACTCTTGCTGTAAGGCATGCCAAGTCGGCATCCTCATCTAGGAGGAGGTCGTGTATGATGTGGGTTTTATTTTTGACCGACCTGGCATTGCAGAGGAGCAAGGTAAGGTTCAGTGGAATGGTTGATATGCTCTCCAATCCATTCTGGGGAGCAGAGTGAACTGAAGGCGGGATAGCTTTCAAGCAGCGAACCCGCCTTCTTTTGCAACATCTGTTCACTCTGTTTCCGCCATACCTCCCATTCCCTCGCACAGTCCTGATTTCCGCTCCCAGATCATTCACGGCCTCTGTTGATAAGGGAGTCACTAGATAACCCTCCCCCCCCCACGTTGTTGCTGTGAATGCCCCAGGTAATGAGAGGACAGGGCGGGCTAAACCAAAAAGGTCCCCGTCCAAGCTTACTCATGACGTCAACGCCTCAATAGTGTCCTGAGTATCAAAATTAAAGGTGGCTCAGGACTACAATTAAGGAGGGAGAAATCTCTTCCTGAGCCCAATGTTCAGTCTCGCTACTCCGCTAGGATCGCTGGGAGGAGGTGTTCCTGGTGGAGCTATATGGCTCCGCGTGGGCCTTCCCAGCCCCAATCACCGCCGCAGCCAGTGGAATCGCCAGGAGAAGGTGTTCCTGGCAGAGCTATATGGCTCCGCGTGGGCCTTCCCAACCCCAATTGCTGCCGCAGCCAGTGGAATCGGTGGGAGGAGGTGTTCCTGTTGGAGTTATATGGCTCCGCGTGGGCCTTCCCAGCCCCAATTGAGCCAGGGCAGTTAAAGCAGTGTGAAACTGCACTATTTCTGGAGTGCAGATGCAGCCTTTGAGGGCTCTTTCTGTCTCACTTTATTTTAATTGCTTCATTATGGCTTCCTACAAAAGAAGTACAGAAATCTTTAGCAGTTGTGAAGAGGAAATGCAAGACACTTGAAAGCAGAGAACACAGAAGGGGTGGGGGAAGTATTTAAAAACAAAGCACAATTCAAAGGAACCTTTTTTAAAGGGCATGGGAATTTAACCTGCAATTTTCAGGATAACAGCTGTACCTCAGTTAAAGAAGTAGATGTGTTCCTGTGCATTACTTATTTAACACAAAATTTGGTACCAGATGCAGAATAACATAGAAAGAATAGGGATAAGTTCCTACACACACAAAAGAAGACTAGTTCAACATGTTTGAGCAAACTTTTTATCCAAAACTAACAATATGCACATGTAAAAAGAAACCAGGTTGAGTGACAGAAGTTTTTTTCAAAGGAACCTTCTGCAAACCACTTGAGAGGTTTTTCCATAATGCATCCAAGGATGATTTTTTCTTTCACGAGCCTCCATTTTGATGGCTAGATCTGTTTTGTTTTTGTTTTTTAAAAACATGCTTGGGGAATCTAGTGAGGCAACCTTATTTAACTTCTCTGTTTCTCTCTATTTTGCCCTTCACTCATACTCAGTAAGGGATTCTGGAGGCAGTAGCTGTTTACCTTGCCTGTTGTAGGCAGTCATATACAGCTACATAAGGATCAATTAGAATAGAATCCTATTATTCCCTAGATTAAACTTTATTGCATTATTGCAATACACTGCTATAGTCCTATACTGAAAATTTATGTTTCCTCAGCCCTTCTTCACCATCCTCCCAGTGTTAATACTGCTAAAAAATCTTCCAGCTAGTCAGAGGACAATGAGGAAAAGATAAACTGGGCTGGCATAAAAGCTTTGTAAAAAAGAGCTTCTTTGTCAGATGCTTTGTTAACTCCATGCATGTATTACTTAATTGTTATGAATTTCAGTACTAAGCTATATTCTAAAAGGCTCCTTAACATTGCAGATGAAAAGATCTTAAGATAATATTTTCTTCAATAAATGTGGAACATAATTTAAGGAAATCTCCTTGTTGTTTCTAAATATTTAAAATACTAATTATTGTATCTAAATCCATCCACAGTGAAGCATCTGAAAGTATTATCTCTTTCTTTAAAATCAGTGTATTAGATGTTATCTTAAATCATCTGAATTGTGCCTTTAATTTTTAAAATGATTCCTCACAACCATTAATAGCGACCGTGGAAAAGGATACCTTCTCCTCCCTCCCCACCACACACCCACTTTGCTTTGCTTTGAGGAATTCATTCTGAAAACTTTGAGCTTCTTTTTCTAAAGATGCCAGTCTCTGCCCAAGTGACCTCTGGACTGTGTGAACAATTGGCTTAATTCACTGAGGGAAGTCATGCATTCTGTGTACACTTGCAAGCTTACATGTTTTTGTAGATGTTCCATTCTTCTGTGTCAATTAGCTTCCGATAGTGTCAGCAGCCTGTTATTCTGACAAATATGGCCACAGCGATCTAGTACATCATCCTTGTGTCTCTTTGGTAAATGGGCTCTCTGGCAAAAGACGAGAAATTTACCGCTTCTCTGCTTCCTCAGTTTTCATTGGTCCAGATAGGTGGTTAAATTCTCCACGTTACTAGACAAGATGTTACAGATGGCCGGCTTAGATGCTGGCCATGGTAATTTGCCACTTAGTAAAGTGTCTATGTTGGCTGGAAGGTTCTGAAGCTGGTAGTCCAAACCAGTAACTTTTCCAAACAGCATTTTGTAGGTCTGCAAGCATTTTGTAGGTCTGCAAACCAAGCAAGTTTCACACACTGGCCCAAGTGATGACAGCATGATTGAGGAATAGGTGTATGATCTTCTTCTGCATTACATGCATACATGCAATGTGCAACATAGATACAGTGGTATCACTAGGGGGATGCAGTCTGCACTGGTGACATGCCAAAGAGGGGTGACACCTGGGAGTGAGAAAGGGTGAGCATGCTCTTTCAGGGTTTGCCGCAGCAGCGGCTTCCTCCTGAGGAGGAGGCTGTCTCTGCAGCAGAGGAGAAGGGTGAGCACACCTCCTCAGGCTTTGTTGGAGTGGCAGTCTCCTTCTGAGCTTCAGCCGTGGCAAAGCCTGGAAAGACAAGCATACCCTTCAGGTTTCACTGTGGTGGTGGCTTCCTCCTCAGGAACAGGCCACTACCATGGCAAAGAATAAGGGCAACCCCTTGCCAACCCCCCCCCCCACACACACACACATTGGCTGACACCCTGGGTGGGGATGTCACTGCATGGGTGCTCTATATGAAAGTTTAATTTGCATCACCCCTCCTTTTTTTTTAAGCAGAACGAATCAAACCTGACCAGTTACTCATAGGTAGGGCTGGCCCAATTCATTTTGTTGTGTAAAGTGAAGAAAAAGATGGTATTCCTTCCTGTTCCATATGCTGGGACAGCTTTCTTCACCACCCTTGAAAGCAGCTGGCTAAATTAGTGGGCACAGAGGAAGCTGCATGGCACACAGCCCTAACACTCAATTGTCTACCTTATGCCACCTGGGGGAACCACTTCTTCTCTTCCTAATGGCAGGAGTGTTCCTGCTTGCAGGAAGACTTTGCATCACACATTCTTTGGTGGAAGAGAAGAACATACATTACCTCTACTGTCATACAGTGACTGTTACCCCTTGGTTGAGTATGAATGCAGAATAAACAGAAGGTCTCCCAGTGGGTTTCATGGCCAAGCTGGGAACTGAACCCTGGTCTCCAGAGTCGTAGTCTAACACTCAAATCAGTATGCCACTCTGGCTCTTATGTTTTGCTTCCTTTTCCAAATTATCTGGCCGTGGTTCTCTGTTGCTTTTTCATGTGACAGTTTCAATAAGCAAGGAGTGCTGTGACTTCATCTACTTAACAACCCCATTCTTCAACAAAGTACCACCCAATAGAATTGTTCTTTGTGGCTAAATGCAGAGCCAGAAATAAGTCCAGTCTGGTGTGAAAAATGAACCACCTACAGTGGAAGCTTCCAGGCAGCTTGTTCTTTTCCCCCTATCAACTTATATCAGAGTACAGCTTGGTCATGGAAACAGCACCATGTTAATTCCTGAAAAAACAAGAGTTTAATCTGGTTCTTGGCATTTTCATAAAGTCACATGAGTTTAGTTTGAAGAGCTGTATTCCAAAAAGTTTCCATTTTAATCTGACTGTAATTGATAATATCTTTCAAATCATTTTAGAAGTAAAGCTAATCAACAAATAAATTCACAAAAAAATAGCCATATAGGACATGATTCTAGCCAAAGCTGAGCACCTTTAAGTCCCATTGATTTCAGTGAGGGAGGTAACTGCATGCTTATGTATATCCCCCTGAAATCAGGAGGAGACTGATGGGATTTGAACAATGTTTAATGTTTGCTCCCATATCATTGTCTAACTTTCAAGTTTAGCATCAACTATACATGATGATATACGGAATGGGAAACATTCTGCTTTCCTAATGTTATTTACACCAAATCTTAGGACACAGTATCTGTAACAGTGCCATTTGTGAGAACACCACTGTTTTGTTCCCTGAATGCCTACCCTTTCTTCTTTGAAAAAAGTAAACTACTTCATTTGCACTCTTGTATTGAGAGAAGAACCTGTGGTATGGGGTGGTGGAGGCAAATTGAAGGCATTGCCTCCCTTCCCAGTAGGGCAGCATCCCTATTCCCTGATCTGCCTTTTGAATGACCAAGAGCTGCATTGTCTGAATTATGTTTCAATTTGTTTGCCCCATCCAGTCCATTACTGATAGCAGACATTGGTTGAATACTAAGAAAGCTTCCTTGGAATCAGATGGAAAGGAGAGACAGAGTTGGGTGACGTCAGTATATTGGTGACCCTGAACCCCAAACCTCTGGATGACTGGGGACAAAACTGCATCCTGAGGGACCGCACAAACCAACAGCCAGGGAATCCCTCTGCACCACCTTCTGAGTTCACCCCTTCAAGAAGGACCGGAACCACTGCGGAATAGTGCCTCCAAAACCCATCCCACAGAGGCGTCCCAAAAGGATACCATGGTCAATGGTGTCAAAAGCTGTTGAGAGGTCCAGCAGAACCATTAGGGACATGTCCCCCTATCCAGTGCCCTGTGAAGATCATTCACCAAAGCTGTCTCCATCCCATAATCCGTCCTGAAGCCACATGGAAATAGATCTAAGTAATCTGTCTAGATAATTTTCAATGTCTCACTCTCTGCAATGCTAGGAATTTGAGAACTGAAGGAAATTTTCATTTGGGGGAGGAGAAATCTTATCCTGGGGCAATGTCCTCATTTTGTCCCCAGTCCTTGCTCATGGCTCTGGGGCCTTATGTCTTGGTGGATAGTGATGTTTTTCCTTCTCATCCCACTTACTGTACACACTCCAATTCTGGTACTCACAAACACACAAAAGACATCATGATTATGGTCTCAAATCACATGGTTGATGACTGATTTTGGAGAAAAATCTTCGGGCCTATGGCTGCACCCTATTCAGAAGTTATAGTCATATATATACCAATACAGATCAATGTCTCAGTATAAGACAGCTTTCTGTATTCATCTATTTTCTTATTCCATGACAGGAGTTTTAGTAAAGGCCCATAGTTTGTCAAATGCCCTTTAAAATGGAGGGTCCATAGCTCAGTGGTCTGCATCCACACTGCAGAAATAATCCAGTTTGACACCACTTTAACTGTCATGGCTCAGTTCTATGGAATTCTGTGAATTCTAGTTTGTTGTGACACCAGATCTCTCTGACAGAGAAAGCTTAATATCTCGCAAAAGTACAGTTCCCAGAATCCCCTAGCATTGAGCCATGGCAGCTAAAATGGTATCAACCTGGATTATTTTGGCAGTATGGTGCAGCCTTAGAGGAAAATGTGACTTCTTGCCAAGAGGTTTAGACAAGAGTGTTCCTGTTCAGTGAAAGGTTCCACAATATTTTGTTTCCGGTTCCACTTGTATATTATAATCATCAAATTCTTACCATTCATTTTCTCTCCTTGTAGTTTTTGATCTTCTATCTACATCCAACCAGAGGCTAGTAAAAACCTTCCTGCAACAGGCACTGTCTGATTCTACACTGAATGAAGTCTACGTCCTCTCAACATTTAAACTACAACCCAAAAGCACAGCTGTGATATTTGGGCTATATTCCTCTACTGAAAACAGAAAATATTTTGAATTTACAGTAATGGGGCGGGTGAATAAAGGTAAGTCCCATGAATTGAAAATGGTGAAAACATATTATGCATCTTCTGTTTCATTATTTGATGTGGATCCTGCAAATTTGGGGCACACTGTATTAAGAGGGTTTTTTTGCTAAGGTTCCTCACCAAGGTTTCACACAATAACCTTTTTATTTCTGTGAGGAATTTATTCATTTACTTAATGCATTATCCTGGGTAGAATCACACTGTCCTCTGTAAGTTGTTGGACTGCAGCTCCCAACATTTTTTACTGTTGGTCACATTGGTGAGAGCTGATGGTCTCACGTCTGCAGGGCCCCTGCATTACATTTTAAACTCAGTTTCTTTGAGGAGTTCAGGTCAATGTTAATTGTTCTCCTCATTCTTTACTCAATTTTATACATGCAGCAAAAGGTTTCAAGATGAAATAGAGTGAGTGGCTCATGATCTGTGTGCCCCATGATTGAGCGAGGATCTCAATTGTAGTGTAGTTTTCTAATTGCTATTCCATACTGCATTGCAGATGAGAGCTTGGAAAATTTAGGTTTTGGACAATGGTTCCCAGAATCCCCATCCCTCGTGACCAGTGACCATGTTGGCTGTGGGAGTTTTCAGCTGTCTGTATTGAAGAGAATCTTCTTGTTATCCTAAGAATCCAAGTAGTAGACAGTCAAAGTAGTTGAAAGGAACTTTTGCATCCTGGATTAGCATGACCATCTGTGCCATCCTGCAGGCTTTGAAGGGAAAGTACCACCTATCAAATGCACACATGTGATATATACTCGTCCCCCCACATTCGCTGGGGTTAGGGGCACAGGACCTCCATGAATGTGGAAAAACCACAAATAACAAAAACACTATGTTTTTGCCTGAGAGAACATCTCTCTAGGAATCTCTAGGTTCTCCAGTGCAACTTTGTGGTCAACATCTGCCAGACATTGACTGTAGAATTGTGCTGGAGGAGCTACAAAAGCCTAGTGGAGTGTTCTCTCTAGGAAATCTCTAGGTCCTTCGGTGCAACTTTTGGTTAAAGTTGACTATAGAGTTGCACTGGAAGACCTAGATATTCCTAGAGAGAACATATTAATAAAATCCATGAATAATCAAATCCACAAAAGTCAAAGCTGCAAATGTGGAGGGATGAGTGTAATTTTAAATTTAAAAAATTACAGTGGGGCCTCATTATCAATGGGCTTGGCATCCACGGATTTAAGCATCCACAAACAGCAAGCCCCGTTATTCTCAATGACTGCATGTGCACGTCACACCACCATTAGGCACAGCGGGACTTGGGGTCCCATGTTTCTTGGTATCTGGAGGATGTGTGTATGTGTCTAGAATGGATCCCCCCATGGATACCAAGGTCCAACTACATTATTTTTTAAAAAGTGTGTGTGTGTGTGTGTGTGTGTGTGTGTGTGTGTGTAAGGGACTAGAATTCTGTTTCTGGTTTGAAAAAGAATGTTTTTCATGTTAAACAGTGCAAGGAAAGGAATTATGTGCTACCCACAAGTTGGCACTCATGGTGGCTTCCAGGAGAAACAATCTGCACCCTTTGTGGGGAGGCAGAAAAAGGGTGTCCAGGGAGTCAGAAAAAACTGAGGGCTTCAAAACAGCCATGGGAGGGTCCACAGGTGACCCCAGGACCAAACTTTTAGTTTCGCTTTTAGAAGTTGGCCAACTTCTCATAGAATCATAGTCTTGGAAGAGAACACAAGGGCCATCCAGTCCAACAACCGCCATGCAGGAAATCACAATCAAAGCATCCCCAATAGATAGCCATCCAGCCTCTGCTTAAAGACCTCCAAAGACTCCATCACTCTCCGAGGGAGTGTGTTCCGCTGTCAAACAGCTCTTACTATCAGGAAGGTCCTCCAAATGTTGAGGTGGAATCTCTTTTCCTGTAGCTTGCATCCATTGTTCTGGGTCCTGTTCTCTGGAGCAGCAGAAAACAAGCTTGTTCCCTCCTCAATATGACATCCCTTCAACTATTTAAACACAGTTATCATATCACCTCTTAACCATCTCTTCTTTAAACTAAACATACCCATTCCCTAAGTCAGGGGTAGGCAACCTTTCTCCTTTAAGGGCCAAGGGACTTCAGCTCCCAGAAGCCTCAGCCATGTTGGCCAATAGTCCCATATTGGCCAATAGCTCCTGGGATTCTGGGAGCTGAAGTCCCTCGGCCCTTAAAGGGGAAAGGTTGCCTACCCCTGCCCTAAGTCTTTCCTCATCATTTTGTTTGCCCTCCTCTGGACACGCTCCAATTCGTCAACATCCTTTTTGAATTGGACACAATATTCCAGGTGAGGCCTGACCAAAGCAGAATAGAGTGGCACTATTACTTCCCTTGATCTAGACACTATACTTCTATTGATGCAGCCTACAATCACATTGGCCTTTTTAGCTGACGCATTCTGAAAATACTATGAATGTTGCGTTCTCCAGTGCTAGTCTAAGGGCTGGAAATTATTTTATAGAACTTGGAAAAGTCTTCTTTTGGTATATAAACTCCAGAATCCCCCACCAGCATAGCTACTGGCCATGCAGGCTCAGGATTCTGGGAGTTCTCATTGAAAAAAATAAAGCTTCAAAGCTCTAATGTTTATTAAAGTTATTGTGGTACAGCAGAAAGTGGTTCTCAGTTAATGGGCCACATGTAGTCAGATTCACTGCTTTGTGAACTAATGTATATATTCATATGTTTCATATGTGTCACATATAATCCAAAAGAAAAATCTATTTTTCACCTTTTCCTCCTGAGATTTTCACAACTCCTAATTAAAACATGGTAGAATGAAACTGCTATGAAGCCAAATGGATTCAGTTTTTAGTCCCACAATTCCTCAACCAACAGGTAGTTTTTCTAAAATATTATTTCTGGGCTCTGGATGGATCTTAATATTTGCTCTACCAGTTTGTCACATTCTTAGATCTGATTTCTGAATTCTTTCTAAGTTGTTGGCGTCTTCTTGGAATACTTCTGTACCTCAGAAACTTCAGTTAGTTCAAAACATGGCAGCCAGATTAACCTAATTCCACTGACTGCCAATTCATTTTGGGCAAGGTACAAAGTGTTGGTTATTACCTTTAAAGCCATACATGGTTTGAGTCAAGGCTGCCTAGAGGATTGCTTCCTCCAGTATTATCTGCCCTGTACACTCAGGTCCTTTGGTGGACATTTCCAGTCAACCAGGACTAGATTGATAACTGCCACCCAGCATTAAAGACCAGTCTCTTCTGCCAGGCCTATCCAAATGATTGTTAACTTATAAATTTTAAATTATGAATGTTTAAACTAAGGAGTAATTGTTTTAATATGTATTGGTATTGTATGTTATTTTAAACTGATGCTATTTGTTTTAACTGGTTTATGCGTTTTGACCGATGTTCTATGTTTTTAATTGGTTTTATGTGTTGTATTTTAATTGGTTGCTGTTCCCCACTTCAGTCCATGGGGACAGGTAGAGAACAACAACAACAACAACAATACTTAGCAGTTTACATTTCTATGATACTTCATAGTGAACTAAGCACTGTCTAAATGGTTTACAATGTGTTTAGCCACCAAGAAGCAGGATACTCATTTTACTACAAATGATGGAAGGCTGAGTCATCCTAGAGTCCTGCGTGATCAAACTCACAATGGACGTTATCACACGGGGCCCAATCCAAAAAAAATCCACACGAAATCCCGAACAATACCGGATGATTGGCCCGTGTTTTCACACGACGTCGCACAGAACCCTGACAGAACCCCGGCAGAAAGTGGAAAGATCCGAATTTCGGTTTCTTCAGGAAATGCAATTGCACGATGAGGGTGATTCCGCATTTACCGCAAATGTGATCGCCAAATACGTATTGGGGAGCATTTCCCCGTCATTACCCATGGTTCCCGCGAGCATTCCTCTATCTGCGCATGTGCAAGAGGCTCATTCCTCTATCTGCGCATGTGCAAGAGGCTCATTTCTACTACATTTACGGGATATTTTTGCTTGTGTGTGGACGTTCTTTGCACTTGCTGTAAATTCGCAATTAAGGTAATGACGTTTGCGGAAACAAGTTTATTTTCAGTTTATTTTTGTAATGCCTCATTTCCACTTTTATTTTCGCTTTCTGGCCCACGTGTGATAACGTCCCATGTTTTGGCTGCAGTACCGGCATTTAACCACTGCACCACCAGGCAACAACAAGAACAATTTCTTACCCACTTCATCAATATGAGGGTGGTGATGATGATATTCTTGAATTGTGGCCATAGAATCAATGAGTCATAGAGTTGGACCCAGAGTTGGAAGAGACTCAAGGGCCACCAGTCCAAACCCCTGCCATGTAGGAATGCACAATCAAAGCACTCCCAACAGATGGCCATCCAGCCTCTGTTTAAAAAAAGGAGACTCCACCACTCTCTGAGGCAGTATGTTCCACCGTCAAACAGCTCCTACCATCATGAAGTTCTTCCTAATGTTCAGGCAGAATCTCTTTTCCTGTAGCTTGAATCCATTGCTCCGTGTCCTAATCTCTGGAGCAGCAGAAAACAAGCTGTCTCCGTCTTCAACATGACATCCCTTCAAACATTTAAACAGGGCTATCATGTCACCTCTTAACTTTCTCTTCCGCAGGCTAAACATACCCAGCCCCCAAAGCCACTCCTCATAGGGCATGGTTTTCAGGCCTTTCACCATTTTGGTCACCCTCCTCTGGACACACTACAGTTTGTCAATATCCATCTTGGATTGTGGTGCTCAGAACTGGACCCAGTATTCCAGGTGAGGTCTGACCAAAGCAGACTAGAGTGGTACTGTTACTTCCCTCAATCTAGATACTATTCCTGTTGATGCAGCCTAGGTTCATATTAGCATTTTTAACTGCTGCATCACACTGTTGACTCATGTTCAGCTTGTGATCTGCTAAGACTCCCAGATCCCTTTTTTATACTCTTGTCAATCTAGGTGTCACCCATCCTGTATCTGAGCTTTTCATTTTTTTTCTGCCTAAGTTTAATATCCTACATTTCTCTCTGTTGAAATTCATTTTACTAGTTTTGGCCCAACTCTGTAATTTGTTAAAGTTATTTTGAATTTTGATCCTGTCCTCTGGGATATTAGCTGCCTCTCCTAATTTGATGTCATCTACAAATTTGATAAGCATGCCCTCTATTCCATCATCCTGGTCATTGATAAAGATGTTGAATAGCACTGGGCTCAGGACAGAACCTTGGTGAGCACCCTTTGGGTTTGGTTAGTCAGCCAACTACAGATACACCTACAGGTCCCCACATTAAGTCTTATCAGTGGTAAGAGGAGGAAACAAGGCTAATTGTATTGTGGTTCTGACATATTTCTTCTACTTTTTACCATCTGTTAGTATATTTGTTTAATTCCAATTTACAGAGGAATAAAAACATTATCTTATGCTGAGCTGTCTCTTCCTCTTAAGCATTCTTGAACAGCCTAAAATCCCCTCATTGAGAGAGGGAGACTGACATCTCTCTGTCCAGCTACCTTGGCACTAACAGTGGTGAACGGTTCTCAAAGAATCAAGTCAAAGGATTTTCCTCCCCTTTCTTTTCTCCTTTGGGAAATAACTGTTTCAAATTACTGAGGAATTTGATAGATACACGCACAGGCTGCATTCAGCATACGAAAGATAGGAACTTAATTTACTTGATCTCAAAGTTTAGCTCTGACTGTGCAAGATAAACATTCCAATTGCAGAGGCCTTATAAAATCGGCCACGTGACAAAAAATGCTCTTGGCTGAATGGAATGCACTTGTATAGAGTCATGGCCCTGACTTGTGTAAAGCCCTGACATGATTTGGTAAATTTATAAATATACAGCATGAAAGATGAGTGAGGTTATCTTCATAGGCTCAGACAATGAATGTGTAATTTGTAAAAACCTAATGATGAAGGTTGAATTCTAGCAAACAACTGTATTTAAATACTTAGTAAATTGCATTTAAATTAGGCTTCCAGTGGCCGGTGCTGTACTTCTGTTGGATGTTGCTGCTTCCGTGAAAATCAGCAAGACCCATTCAATCCATCCCTCATGCATCTTAAAAACCTTTTCCAGGGATTTGAAAAACTCTACAGAGGACCCCAGTGGGAGAGGGAAGGGAAGGAAGTTGTGATTTCTGATTATGTATATCATCAAAGTACACTACTGGATCTTAGGCCAAGTTTTTATCTATTGTATGTACTTGTGCATAAGTCTAGACCAGGGGTAGGCAACCTTTTTGAGCCGGGGGCCGGGTTGCTGTCCCTCAGACAATGCGGGGGGGCAAAGCACCATAAATAAATAAATAAATAAATAAATATTTTTTTAAAAAAAATTAAAACAAATTTTAAAATATGCATGCACGCTCTCTCAGCCCCAGAAAAGCCATGGCAAAACCCCTGTGGAGATTTTGCCAAGAAAACCCCAAGAACAAGTAATAACAACAATCATCAATATCATCATGGGGGGGGGCGGCAGCGGCAGCGGTAGGACCGGCCTAGGGCCAGTCCAAAGGCCTCAGGGGGCCGCATCCGGCTCCCGGGCCTTAGGTTGCCTACCCCAGGTCTAGACATTTTAGTCAAAAAAACTAACTGCAAAGCTTGGCTCTACTTATCCACAGGTCAGTGTATGAGTACCGTACTTTAACTCCTATCAAAAAAGGAACCATCCCCATCTCTGAGTGGCAAAAGGCAAGAGCTTAATCCATCCAGGAGCACCTAAAAGAAACACCAATCCACATCCACTATCTCTACTCCAGTACCACTTCTGACCTTTTTAAATTCCTGGGTTGGAAAATGGTGGCAGTGACAGCTCTTTGGTGCTTTCCCTCAAAGGAACGCAGAGGGGAAATGGGCTTTAAAGGATTTGAATAAGACATTTGTGCACATTTGCCTGTGTTATGGGTTAAAATCAGGCAAAGTTATCACATTCAATTTAAAGGTTATAATCACTGCTAATGCAGACACTATTTTCTTTGCTTTGCCTTTTCATCCCTTTTGACATATTCACATTTTCTTAGCTCTGTCTGCACCTGGTTGCCTCCCCACACACATTACACAGCCATCATTTACCATAGGTCCCTCCTCATCTATCCTACCTTTAGGATGAGTGAAAACAGCTACACCTGCCTGGATTTTCTACATCCTTTTGGCATTATTTTACTATGCTTTGTTCTGTAAATCCTTTGTTACATACCCCTAACTTTTACCCTCCACGTATCCATGGGTCATATTAAAATCCAGAATTTTGGTCCCCAAACCTGCTCTAGACTTATACATGAAGTTGACTTACAGTTGAGTATTGGACACAGAAGAAGGAGGTGTGAAAATAGGAGGAAGAAATATAAACAATGTAAGATATGCAGACGACATCATTATACTAGCAGAAAACTTCACAAACCTGGAACGCCTATTAAGGAAGATTAAAGAAGAAAGCCAGGCTTAATGCTGAACATAAAGAAAACAAACAAACAAAAAAGACCACTGAGGACCTTCACAAGTTCAACCTAGACAATGAAGAAATAGAAATAGTAAAAGAATTCCCATATCTGAGATGAAACATTGATAGAAATAGGGACTACAGTCAGGAAATCAGAAGAAGGCTAAGAATGGGGAGAGTGTCTATGAAAGAGCTAGAAAAGATTCTAAAATGCAAAAATGTACAACTCAGCACAAAAGTTAGAATCATACAAGCCATCGTATTCCCTGTTACCATGGATGGATGTGAGAGTTGGACAGTTAAGAAAGAGGATAGGAAGAAAATCAATTCATTTGAAATAATGTGGTGCTGGAGAAGAGTGCTGAGGATCCCATGGACAGCCAAAAGGACAAACAAGTGGATCCTAGAGCAGATCAAACCAGAAACCTCCCTGGAAACTAAGATGACCAAACTGAGACTGTCGTACTTTGGACACATCATGAGAAGAGAGAACTCTTTGGAAAAAACAATAATGATGGGGAAGGTGGAGGCAAGAAGGAAGAGAGGAAGGCCACATGCTAGACCAGGGGTTGGCAAGTTTTTCTTACCTGGGGCTGGTCCGCTGGTCCCCAGGCCTTCTGCGGGCCTAGGGGGGGGGAATGGCGCTGTGCGGGCTTGCGCACGTGCACATGCACAGTACACTGGAAGTACTGCGCATGCGCACGCTCACTCACGCATGCACAGTACTTCCGGTGTACTGTGCATGCGCAAGCGAGTCGCAGCTGCCATTTTGTTTTCCAAAATGGCAGCCGCAACTCATTTGCGCATGCGCAGTACTCAACGCATGCGCAAACGAGTAGTGGCTGCCATTTTGGAAAACAAAATGGCGGCCGCGACGCGCACGGCGGCGGCAGGCCCTTGGGCCATAGTTGCTGACCCCTGTGCTAGATGGATGAACTCTATTAAGGAGGTTACAGGTATGGGGTTGCAGGAATTAAGTAGAGCATGGAGAACAGAGGGTCTTGGAGATGTCTCATCCATAGGGTCTCCATGAGTCGAGATTGACTCAAGGGCAGCTAACAACAACAACAAACAAACAAATTGAGTTAAAAGTAGCACACAAAAACACCAGACTAGCCAGAAACCACTTGGTTCAACAGAAGGAAATAATCCATAAATACCTTGTTTGAATAAGCAGATATATGATGTTATGAAAAAAACTACTATACATTTCAGAAAATGTTAGAGGGCTTTGCAACTAAGCACACAATACTCAGAAACAATGTTGTTGCTTTTTAAAAGAAGATCTGGCAGCTGAGCTAGGGTATGTTATTCATTGTAAGAGATTTTCACTGGAATGTTCTAGCTATGGAATACAGGCACTATCAGAAAACGTCCAGACCTGACTTTGTAAAGTTGCTTCCATTTTAGCTGCAGCTTGATTCATTTCAGTCTGGTTTCAGGCCTGATTTTGCAAATGAACTATGGGGCTCTGCAGAGGGCTGGAATTCCCATGATCTGGAAACCATGCCCTATGAATAGAGACTTAGGGAGCTGGGTATGTTTAGCCTGGAGAAGAGAAGGTTAAGAGGTGATATGTTTTAAAATTTGAAGGGATGTCATATTGAGGATGGAGCAAGCTTGTTTTCTGCAGCTCCAAAGACTACGACCCGGAAAAATGAATGCAAGCTCCAGGAAAAGAGATTCCACCTCAACATTAGGAGGAACTTCCTGATCATAAGAGCTGTTTGAGAGAGGAACACACTCCCTCGGAGAGTGGTGGAGTCTCCTTCTTTGGAGGCTTTTAAACAGAGGCTGCATGCTTTGATTGTGTATTCCTGCATGGCGGAGTGGAATTGATGGCCCCTGAGGTCTCCTCCAACTCTATGATTCTGTGATTCCATGAAGCCAAATTATTTCTGTAGCACAGACACATCCTCAGTTTATTAATATTGACCCAGACCAGATACTAGTTTAGATCCAAAACAGCTTCACTAATTATAGAAGAAAAGGAAACAGAGTTGGGTGTTAACATATTGCTGGCAATGTTGACATCACTCACTTTAACTGCCATAGCTCAATGCTATGGAATTCTGGGACACTGTAGTTTTGTGAGACATTTAGCCTTCTCTGTCAGAGAGCTCTGGTGCCACAACAAATTACAATTCCCACGATTCCCTAGCATTGACCCATGGCAGTTAAAGTGGTCTCAAAGTGGATTATTTCTGCCGGGGGGGGGGGGGGGGGGGGCTTGGAATTTTTAGTCTGTATTTCTGGATGGAATTTTAATTGTTGTAAGCTGCCCCAATTGTTCAACAGCGGGGCGGGATATAAATTATTATTATTATTATTATTATTATTATTATTATTATTATTATTATTATTCCTCTTGAAGAATCAATACATAGACTCAGCTTTGCACCTTGATATTCAGGTGGCAATTATACTAAGAAGCACCTTGGCTCAGCTTAGCTTGTGGTAAATTTTGCATCTACTTTCGATTAATGGATCAGACATGGCCACCATGTCCCGTGTAGGTCTGATCTGCACAGCACAAATAATGCAGTTGCTTGAACTATCATGGCTCAAGGCTATGGAATTCTGGAATTTGTAGTTTTGTGAGATATTTAACCTTCTCTGTCAGAGCTCTGGTGCTACAACAAATGACAAATACAGTCGGCCCTTGGTATCCACAGGAGATCTGTTCCGAACACCACCACCACTACCATCTTGCAGATACCAAAATTCATGGGTGCTCAAGTTCCTAATGGAGCATGCTGCCACACCACTATTAGGGACAGCCAGGCAAGGCAAAGGGGCAGCGGGAGCGTTTCCCCCTTCAGGACTCCAGAGCTGGAGACAAAGAGGGGGGCAGGGAGGAGGCAATCATGCCCCAGCGACCCCCCCCCCAGACCTTGGAAAGGGGAGAAAAGAGGGAGCCCCCCCCCCCCGTACTTGCACTATAGATCCAGTCCAGAGACATTCATTGTCAGAACTGATGAGCAAATGCTAAAATTGCCTAATAAAACTACACACGATTCGAAATTTCAGGCAGGTTTCATTCTTATTTGTTATAATTAATATACACATTTCTCTTCTCCTTCCCATACCACCCCCTTCTTTGTTATTACAGTCAGATAGTTTCACAGAAATGATCTTGAACAAATTAAGCTCAAGCTCGCCTCCCTTCCGATATTATCTCAGCACCTGTGTCTGAGTTTGCCACTTTTAAATAATACATTTTCTACTATATAACCCATCACTATATAACCCAATGCATTTTGGCAGGACAAAAGCCTATGCAACTCCTGACAGTCATCTGTCCAGTCCAAGGAAATTAGGTGGATGTGTCACTGCTGATCTTTTCACTCTCCAAAAACCAAGAAATTGCTAGGTTTGGGGTGGGACTATGTTTGGGTGCCATGAGCCCTAGAACACCTTGCTTGGTCAGAACAGATTTTTGACCTACACAGTAATTTAACAAGTGAGTTACAATGTTTTAAGGCAAACTTGTGACATCATAACCTAATAACAAAATGCTATCTGAAGTCTTGATTCTTTTAGCTGTCCTGAGTAGTGAGTGTATAAGCACAAAAAGAATGGAATAAATAAATACTTTTTTCTTTTCTTTTTTCTTTTGGCTGATTTGTCACTACAAATAGCATGTTTTACTAATGTAGGGCTGTCTGTGCTACTCTGATTTTGGGGGGACTTGCAATAGGCTCTGATTAACCTGTTTTTGCAGGCTTTCATTATACTTCCTTCCTATAAACACCAAAGTCCCAAACTAGACTTCAGAGTACTATTGCTGCTGCTGCAACTGAAAGATGAAAGTATATATTTTAGTAGACTGAGGGCCTTTGCAGACTGCTAGAAATAGTGCAAATTGAGTCCACTTTAACTGCCCTGGCTCAGTGCTAGGGAATCATGGGAACTGTATTTTTTTCTGAGACATTGAGCCTTCTCTGTCAGAGAACTCTGGTGCCACAATAAACTACAGTTCCCATGATTCCCTAGCACTGAGTCAGGGCAGTTAAAGTGGACTCAATTTGCACTATTTCTGGCAGTCTGCAAAGGCCCTGAGATCCAAAACACACTGCAGAAATAACTAGTTTGAGGCCACTTTAAATGCCCTGGCTTGGTGCTAGGGAATCCTGGAAATTGTAATTTATTGTGACACCAGAGCTCTCTGATAGAGAAAGCTAAACGTCTCACAAAACTGCAGTTCCCAGAATTCCTTAGCATTGAGCCAGGGCAGCTAACGCAATCTCAAACTGGATTATTTCTGCTGTGTGTTTTGGATCCAGGTCTACAAAAACCTGTTCTCAAAGATGTTACAAGATCCCTTTCCATACTAATATTCTAGACTAGTGATTGCCAAACTTTGAGCCTCCAGGTGTTTTGTAGTTCAACTTCCAGCAGCCCTAGCCAGCTTGGCCAACAGTCAGGAATTCTGGGAAATGAAATCCAAAACACAAAGGATCAAAGTTTGGGAACCACTGTTCTAGACTAACTCAGCTATGACTCTGAAATATATATTTTAGTGTAATTGACATGGGTGCATATTGGATAGCTCTATGATGAGAAGCACACTATCCTCACAGTGCATGAAACAGTATGAGAATTTTCAGACTTCTTTGTTTGCCATTATGCAAAAGAGTGGTTACATGTCAATTTATCCCCAAATGCACTCAGGTAGTCCTTTAAAAAAGAAACATCCAACAGTCAGAAGAATGTTTTTCTTTTGCTAGTTGAGAATATTTTCCTTTCTTTTCTATTTTCCCCCAAATATTTCCTTTGTGGGTGAAATGAATTAAAAAAGAATGGGTTTGCAATCTGATCTGGTCCAACTGAAAATTGCATTGTCTCTGAAGAAGATTTCAGTTTCTCTATCTCTTTTTCTATCTCTTTCTCTCACAGACAGACAGATGCATTGGTAGAACCATTATCTAGGCTGGAATTTCCTTAATATCCAATCTAGTTAATGTTACAATTCCCTTGACTTTTAAAGGATTAGGACAGCTGTCACCAACCTGGTGCCTTCCAGCATGGTTATACTGGTTGGAAGTTTTAGTCCAACACATCTGGAGAGCATCAGATTGGAGGAAGAAGATGCTGCAATTGGAGATTAGACAGAAGAGTGGACAGACTTTTCTTTCTGCAGTGTTTTTTCTTTGCAACTTTATCTTACCTTTCCCTTAAAAAGAACACTCAAGGGAGCTGACAAACATCATTAAAAGAAAAAGGTAAGCAAAACAAAATAGAATTATTCTGTGGAGGCATGATCAACCTAGTGTTCATGACAAAGTAATTTCTTTTGTATCACAGATATAAAATCATCCTTGGATGTCACATATAAACAAAACCCTCACTTGAATACTGTTCTGCTAATATACGTTCTGGTTTCTGTGGATTTTGTATTAATATGGTTAAATATCACTGGGTTCTATATGTCTGTTTGGTCTCATAAATGACTAACAAATGCAGTTTATCTTAAAGTTCTTCCATTTTCCCTTCTTCTAAAATTATAAGGACTGTTTTTTTTCTAAAATGGGGAAATGAAAACATTTTGAACCTGGTTAGTGTTTCAAAATGTACAAAATAAGCACAAAACCATCTGACTAAACTAAATTCTTCCTCTGGGTTCTTGGCCCTCCAAATATGTACAGCAGACTCCCCAGGTACTTCTTTGTCTACTCCGCCTCCTTTCCCCAGTCTTTCATTTCACCTGGAGATACACTCAGAGAAACTATTGCCCACCTTTTAAACTGTGTTTCCTTCACAAATAGTGTGAGCTCACTTAACAACAGCACTTTGAAGCCTGTCCAGACATCTGATGGGATTTGGGGTATGCTAAACTGAAATCTTTTTTTTTTTATTATTATTGCCTTTCAGAAATGGAAAAACAGGGACTTTTAGTTTATCCATAGTGAAAACAATTGAACTCTCCACCATCCTTTGGCACCATTGATTCAAACTTTTCCAGCAGTTCAAGGGTGCAGGAACACAGATGTTTTAAATATAATTGTGTCTTTGGTCCTTCTCGCAAGCATTTCCCCCTCCCAGCTCTTTCCAAAAAAATTGTTCCTCCCCCCCCCCCCCCCCCATGAACCTTGATCTTCCATCCAGTCCTAGCTGCCCTTGGGCAATTCTGTCTCATGGCCACTAGCCAACTGTAGGTTCTTCCATCCCTTTCTGCTTTCTCTTTCCCTGATTCTCTGCTGTGTTTATGCAGCGTTCTTTGCTCCAGATGGAAGGTCACACTTATAGACTTGCCAGATAGGTTCTGAACTGAAGAATGTTGGTTCCTCTCTCTGAAAATCTCCTGATACAGCAAGAGACAAGACAGCTGAAATGCCTTCTTCTGCAGTTCTCTCCCTGGGCCTGACACCCATATGTCTGTTCAAGCAGACAGCATACTATGATACCAAAGCAGCTTATATCCCAGTGCAAATAGCAGCTAGATTGTGTGTCTGTGTATGGCATTTTCACTGGGATCCAGTTCCTGGCCACCAGCGTCCTGATCTTGATACCCTCTCCCCAACACTTTTTATGCTAAAGGTACAAGCAATACATGCACTAGTTTAATTTATCACTGAGTTTGGCTCTTAAGTTGAAAATAGCTTGCCAATTATTATAGTACTTTTAATGGGCAATATGTTGTTATTTGCCATCAGGTCGACTTTAACTAATGGTGACTATATTAATGGGAGACATCTCCCAGTCATCAAGTATCCTGGTCAGGTCTTGCAAACTCAGAGCTGTGGCTTTCTTGATTGAATCAATCCATTTGTCATGAATTGTAGTCTCCCTCTTTTCCTACTGTCTTCCCCTTTACCTAGTGTTATTGACTTTTCTCGTGAGTCACATCATCTCATGATATGATCAAAGTGCAACAGCTTCAATTTAGTCATCTTAGGTTCTAGTGAGAGTTCAGGCTTGATTTGCTCTAAGACTCATTTATTTGTCTTTCTAGCAGTCCATAGTATCCACAGAACTCTCCTCCAGCACATTTCAAAGGAGATGATTTTATTCATGGAAGCTTTCTTCACTTTCCAGCTTTCACAACCATACATAGAAATTAGAAATACTATGGCCTGGGCAGTTCTGACTTTGGTATTCAATGATCCGTCTTTATACTTGAGGACATTATCTAGTTTTTTTTCATGGCTGCATTTTAAAGTCTTTATGAGTTATCTTCTGATTTCTTGACTACAGTCTCCAGTTTGGCTAACAGCTAAGCAAAAGTATAGGAAATCTTTACTATTTCAATGTTTTTCTCACAGAAGCACACAGTTGTAGCATCTTGGGAAAATAGTGCCAAGGTGGGCAACATGCTTTACAATCATATATATGGTTCCTCTCTAACTACTTACCTACCTTTCCAAAGTTAGTATTAGACAATGGGGCAAGATGCTTGTTGGCCAAATTAGATATGTCATCAACTGGAAGCTGGTCCCTTCCATGTCAGTTACATGGTGAACCCACTCTGGATTTAGTCTTAACTTTAAAGGAGCTATCCAAAGTACTGTTCCCCAAAATAGGTTTAGCATCTTGGGTCTTCTTTGGGGTTCAAACTAAAACCTAGAATGGATTCAGTGCCCTACTTCCATGGAAGTTGCTCGCTGCCACTGGTGTCATCTTCACTCCTGTATCTATTTTGGGGCTCGAAGCAGATTTGTGGCAATTTTAAAGCCATTTTTTAAAATCAGTGTAGGAAAAGAGGATACTATATGCATATTGTTCCTCGTATTCCAGTGTGTCTTGAATCAACACAGTACAGCCCTATTTTCTATTTATTATTAAATAAATGTTGACAAATGTTGCTGTCCTTGAGCAAGCAGGGATCACCAGCATTGAGGCCATGCTATTGAAAACGCAGCTGCGCTGGGCAGGGCACGTTTCTAGATGGAGGACCATCGCCTCCCAAAAATAGTACTCTACGGTGAACTTGCCACGGGTCAGCGTAAGAGGGGCGCTCCAAAAAAGTGATACAAGGACTCCCTGAAACAACATCTCAGGCTCGGCCAAATTGATCACCAACAATGGTCCACCCTGGCCTCACATCGGGAGGCATGGAGACGCACTATCCACAATGCTGCAGCCTTATTTGAGAAATCACACCGAACAAGTCTCGAAGAGAAACGACAACGCAGAAAGAATCACAACCCGGAAACATCACCCAAGGAGATCTTCTGCTGTGCCTTCTGCAACCGGACTTATTTATCTCGGATTGGCCTTTTTAGTCATCAGCGCGCTTGCAAAAAGCGTGGGATGAGTCCTTCCTGAATCTTCGTTTGCGAAGAAAAGCCAGAGAGAGATTAGGAAATGAAAGTTAGGAAACAGGTTGGCTCACAGTGTGTCTATGAGTACGGGGAAGGGCTTGAATTTATATCACCAGGTCCAAGTAGGAGTGTAGTGGAGCCAAAGCTTATAGGAGCAAAATTCCAGAATTTTTGGATTAATGGGGATGATGAAATCATCTGTTACCCTTCTCAGCTTTCTGTGCTCCCTCTGAGCTTAGCTGCAACCTGCACATTAACTTCAGAAGGAGATGAATTTCCCAATGACAAATATTGGGAGTTCTCCCTGTTACAATGCAAAATCTTTTAGGTAATTTGGACTGTGATGGCAATTAAGACAGGAACCACTTGGGTCCTTGCTCTGATGGATAAAGCCTGTCAGCATATTCCCCTTCTTCATATAGCTTCTGTCCCATCCTCCACATGCCCTTTAGTATCTGCTCCAGAGAGTTGGGAAACTCTTCAGAACAGAGTTTTGGGTGTCATAGAGGGCTGAAGGGGTTGGTGGGCATGCTGGGGGAGAAAAATTCTTCTGCAATCAATAGGGTTCCAGGTTTAATAAGAGCAAGGGCCCTTTAATGACTGCACAGAAGAGGGAATTTCAATAGGTGTTGGTTGCCACACAAGCAACATCTGCTGAAATTCCCTCTTACACAACCATTAAAAGGATAGTAGTCATGCCTCTTATTTAATGATCAGGTAAAGGATATTTTCCCATTAGATGGGAAACCTAGATGGATTTTGGCTGTTAGCTTCACAAATGACCTACTTGTGGTACTTGTAGTGGAAATGAAAACTAGGCAACTATAATGTTTATATGGCTCAATCTTTTTGTTCTGTATCTTCAATTTAACTATGACTTATAGTGAGTTTACCATAGTGTTTGTAGCAAGATTTATTTGGTGAAGGTTTGCTATTATCTCCCTTTAAAGCTGAGAGTGTGAATTGTCCATGGTCACCCAGTGGGTTTCTGTGGCTGAGCAGGAATTCGAGTTCTGGTTTCCCAAGATCCTAGTTCAACACAAACCATTATACCACACTGACTTCTGTGGATCAATCGAGTTGAACTCTCCATGTGAGTGTAGCTATAGGAATGGTCACAATGAGGGTCAATAGTCCACAACTGATCACTGCACCACTGGCTTCTAGTTTAGGACTCTGAATTAAAAGGCTAACTTACTTCTTCTTTGCCTTCCTATTTGCCTATTTTATTTTTTTCTATATCTAGGATAATGCTGTACCTGGTATATACATCTACAAATGAGCTGCTCAGTAGAAGACTAAATTGTCACAGCAGGCATGATTAAACAAAGAACCGCTAAGCTGGCCAGCTTTTTGCTGCAACTTTCCATACAGTTTCTTTGTTGGCAGAGATTTCAACCACATACCAATTATACTGTATTCTCACCTTACAATGATGTTATTTTGTGCTAGTTTCCCTCAGATATTTGCGAAACGATGGGAAATTACATGCCGTAATCTTCAGCAATGTACCATTAGCTGATGGGAAACGCCACACCATTCTCCTCCGGCTAAGTGGCCTCCAACGTGGCCACAGCAAAGCAGAATTGTATGTGGACTGTGCACAGTTGGATTCCACTCAAGAACTGTCAAAAGCCTTCTCAGGATTGTCTCAAAGCTCAGAGCCAGTGGAATTAAGGACACTACAGAGAAAAGCACAGGTAAGCTACAGTGGAAAAGCACAAGTACCTTTGAGGAAAAGCACCAACCATCTTATGGTGGAGTTCTTTCTGATTGGTTAGCAGCAGTCCATGTATGGCTGGCACAATATATTTTGCTGCCTGAAGCAAATGACAAGATGGCAGCTTCCTTCATTCCATTTATAGACCCAGCTAGACTGACAGTTAAAATATAGGGTCCTCCAACCCACCAAAGGTAGCCACCTATTTTAGGAAATTCAGACCAGATTGTATGGCACACACAACTCTGGCCTCCTAGGGCCCTTTCACACTACGTAATTATAGCACTATGATTCCATTTTAACTGCCATGGCTACATCCTTTTGAATGCTGGGGTTTGAAGATTAGTGAGGCACTATTGCTCTCTGGCTGAGAATTCTGAATACCCATCCATAAACTGCAAATCCCAGGATTCCATAGGAGGGAATAATGGTAGTTAAAGTGGAGTCAGTGCCATACTTGTGCAGTATGAAAGGGCCTCTTGAAAAGTGAATAAACATTTGGGCCAAGAGAAACAGATGGGAGGTTGCCACTGCAAACCAGCATCATTTGCAGCTGAGGTTTTATTCTGCCTAATGGAATGGCTGGCTTTTGTCTATGAATGTGACATATATGCTATGCAGGGTCAGGATGGAGTGGGGGAAGATGAGTGAGTCCAGTCAAGTTCATCCCATTGACTTTAATTGCTTTCTTTACTAGAGAAAGCAAACATTATGCTAACAATATTCAAGCAAAAACATGCATATCAGGCACTGAATGAGCTTACTAACTTATTCTCCTCCCCTCCCTGACAGAGCAAGCAGAATTTCAACAGATGTAGCTTTCCCTAGTTCCTTACTTTGGATATAGAATGATATGGAAGTACCTGTTGATTTTATTCATGTCATACAGTTGTTAAAGGTACAGTAAGTCTGTCAATCTTGAGGACAGAAGGGGAAAGGGATGGCACATTATAGTCCCTAGTATGTGGGAGGGGAAATGTTTAGCCATCCAGATGTTGTTAAATTGCAATTCCCAGCATTCCTCACCATTTGGACTCCTGGTTAGGGCTTCTGGGAATTGTAGACCAACAGACTCTGTTCTTACTCCTTCCCCTGACCAACGTCAACAGCAGGGGTAGGCAACCTTTCCCCTTTAAGGGCCGAGGGACTTCAGCTCCCAGAATCCCAGGAGCTATTGGCCAACATGGGACTATTGGCCAACATGGCTGAGGCTTCTGGGAGCTGAAGTCCCTCGGCCCTTAAAGGGGAAAGGTTGCCTCCCCCTGGTCAACAGTGTGGAGGCATTTGCTAAAATAGGATTGTTGAAACCAGGGGTAGGCAACCTTTCCCCTTTAAGGGCCGAGGGACTTCAGCTCCCAGAAGCCTCAGCCATGTTGGCCAGTAGTCCCATGTTGGCCAATAGCTCCTGGGATTCTGGGAGCTGAAGTCCCGCGGCCCTTAAAGGGGAAAGGTTGCCTACCCCTGGTTGAAACTGAGCAGGTTTGGACCTGATGATTGCTTCCATAGCAGGGAACATGAGGAGAACCATTTAAACTGCTCTTTCTGCAAGGGGGTGCTGAAAAGTTCTCAGCCCAGCCAAGAAGGGAATGACCTAGATCTATGAAACATACATACTATTCCACATATTCATCCTGAAGTTTGATGTACTTGGCACATCATTTCTCAAGTTGCTTCAAAAATTTCCAACATCTGGTCACTGAAATACCACTCTGCTGCTGCTACCACCTCTAAATTATTTGAAAATTCCCTTCCTTTCAAGATTTGGAAGCAGGGGTTAGTCAGATGGAGCAAGATTTGGTGAGTAGGGTGGATGATCTATATCAGGGGTAGGCAACCTGTCCCCTTTAAGGGCCGAGGGACTTCAGCTCCCAGAATCCCAGGAGCTATTGGCCAACATGGGACTATTGGCCAACATGGCTGAGGCTTCTGGGAGCTGAAGTCCCTCGGCCCTTAAAGGGGAAAGGTTGCCTACCCCTGATCTATATGCACTCAAACCCCAAATTCTTCTAAACATCCATTGTCTTGCCACCCCTGTGAGCAGGTGCACTGTCCTGCAAAAAGAGAACACCTTTCCACAGCTTCCATTGCCATTTTCCCCTCAATGCCTCCTTTAATCAGAACAGCAGGTTAGTTTAGTATTCAAAAATACCTTCCTTGTCCCCTAAAATTGTGGCCATGATCTTTTCTCCTGACCTTTGAGTCTTGAATTTCTTTGGCCATGGAGAACCTATGTGCCTTGGCTGCAAGGACTGTTGTTTGGTCTCCAGATCATAGTGATATAATCATATTTCATCAACAGTGATGAGCCATTCCAAAAATTATCATTAGATCACTCAAATGCTGCAAAAATAACTTGGAGATGTCCACTTGATTTTGTTTCTGGTTAACATTGAAACATTTTTGCACCCACTTGGTTGAAAGTTTCTGTATAGTAGACTACTCGTGAATTATAAACCTAGTGCCTTTCTGGGGTATTTCTAGTGTCTCAGCAATTGTTTTAGCTGAAATTCACCAATCAGCCAAAAACTAGGTCATGAACATGCTCAACAATTTCTGGAGCTGACACTGTTTACGGTCTCCCAGAGAGACCTTGCTGCATCTTCAGTCTCAAAATTTCCACACTGAAAGTTGGCACACCACTTATTCATGGTTGATCATGATGGGTATTTTTCACTCAATGTTTGCATCATGTATTCATGGATTTCCTTTAGAGTTTTCTTCAGTGCTGAACTCCAGGACCAGGAACTTCATGGTGGCCTGGAGTTCAGCACTGAAAATGTCACACTTTTTGTTGACGTGGATTTATCAATCTGAAAAAAATTCAGGAATTATAACTAACATCCTGAAAATTGGTAGTTTACAATACGAAAGAACAGTCTTTCAAGCTATAGTGACAAAATTGTGCTCAGATTTTGGGAACCGTCTCAGGCTGAGAACTTTTCAGCACTCCTTCATAAAGGGAAATGTGGAATACAGCATGAATTTTAGGGGAAGGGGTCACCACTTTAAAATTGTATGCTTCTTTATCTCTTATGGAGCTATCTGATGCCCAAAATCTTCTTTGTTGTTCTAGGATGTTTTAGAAGAGTTGAAGCTTGTAGTAAGAGGGTCATTGTCCCAAGTAGCAGGCCTACAAGACTGTTTTCTTCCACAGATTGAGCCAGCAGTTTCCTATCCAGGTATCTATAAAAAAAATGTATTTTGTCCTATAACTTGTATTCCAAGCACATTTTTTTTAAAAAAAAATCCTAATAACTGTTATCCTTGTGATATCATAAGAGGAAACAAAGAAAGCATCCAGTAATCAAGTGAATGTCCTTTGCCATAAGAATATTCTAAAGGAGTATCCTGTAAACAGCCAGCAAAGATACTACCTTTTGCTCTGGACACTAGATTCTGTAGACCTGTTGAATCAAAGGGGCATTAATATTGACTTAACAGAACCTGTTTGTTTAATCCAGCGACAGGCAACCTTTTTCTTACCTGGGCCGGTCTTCCGTCGCCCAGATCGCGGCTGGGCCAAGGGGGGAGAAAATGGCGGCGTGCACCCGCCGCCGGCGTGCGCGACCCCCCCCGGACACACAGCCGCCGCGATCGCTACTGCGGTCGCCGCCGTAGCGTGCGCGGCTCCAGCCGCCATGGCGCATGTCGCGGCCGCCATTTTGGGAGTCAAAATGGTGGACGCAACACATTTGCGCATGCACAAGAGTACCGGAAACGTGCTCTGGCAGTGGCGGCGGCGGCGCGCGGCGGCGGCGGCAACCTCCGGCCGGGGCCGGTAAGTCCGGGGCCCGGGGCCTAAACCGGCGCCCGGGCCGTAGGTTGCCGGTCTCTGGTTTAATCGATCTACTCTTAACTGGAATTAATAACTAGATTTGGCCCATGGTCCTTTATTTTTCCAGTTCACATAACAACAGCTATAGATTCTCTGTAATTCCTCTGGCCCATTCCCTCCATGGTCTCCTGCCACTCATGATTCCCTCTTCCAATCCACTGTGGCAAGGAAGTTTCCAGATATGAGGGAGGGGGCTGGACCACAGACACAGGTGAGTGGGAGGAGCTGTGTCTAATTGGCTCTTTTCTCCTATGTCAGCTGAAAACTTAATTTTTATTGAGTTAAATTAAAAATTTACCATCTCTTAATTCTGAAAAATTCTGAATTAAGATGTGGTATGCAATCCCTGTGACGTACCAACCCATTTCCTATAGGAGAAAGGGGGGTGTTTTCCTTTTTCCCCCCTTTGAGTTCTACTGCTCTTTGCACGTTCATAGTTCACCATTAGAAAGAGTAGCTTTGGTTTTTTCTTCTGACATGCTTATGAATTGCCCTGCAGGTAAGGGGCAGCAATCTCTAGTCCTTCTTTGAAGGCATTCCCATCCATGGATCTTTTAAGGCATGGATGGGCAACTGTCAGAAGCTAGGGTACCACATTGGTACCCTCCTGCTGCACCCCCTTGCAAAAACTCCCCAAATTAATTTTTGCCCCCAAATGTCCCCAAACATCCTCTAAAGAAGGTGGGTGCCATTTTGCCAATTCATACCCCCCTCAGACCATTTTAAGTCTTTATTATAACAAGAAATGATCCAGAAGTCATTTTGTGTTTGCTTCCTGCTTTTTTAAAAAAGGGCTGTCTTGAATTGAAAATGGCTCTGAGGTCCATAGAGGTGGCAACAATGCCCCTCACTGTCTGCATTTTTTTTTATCTGGTTGGGTGCACTTTGTCCGTCTCTATTTTAATGGGAAGGTGGCTGCGTCAAAAGATGTTCCTTAAAAATATAATGGATGCATACATTTTTGAGGAGAGTGTCTCCTTCAATGCTATATATCCAGCAACAAAAACAGATCTGGGAGCTCCCCTGGCTGTCCACCAGTGAGACCGTAGCTGTGTTGGGAGGGGACAGTTGCAGGTGAAACCCAGTGTTTGGAAGGTGAAGGAGGACACGTACCTTCATCCTTCTTGGAGCTTTACGGCACTTTGTCCTGCTCCAAGATCTATCCCATATCCAATCTGGCAGTCTTGTCACCAGGTTTTTAGATGAAACCATTTGAACTCATTTTCATATCTACTGGAACAACATACCGTAGGACATAACTTAGTGAGGCCACATGCAGCATTATCTGTTCTGATTCCTTACCTAGTTTAGGAAGTGCAGTAATACTCTGTGCACAGAGTACATCCTTCTTGGAGCTTTACGGCACTTTGTCCTGCTCCAAGATCTATCCCATATCCAATCTGGCAGTCTTGTCACCAGGTTTTTAGATGAAACCATTTGAACTCATTTTCATATCTACTGGAACAACATACCGTAGGACATAACTTAGTGAGGCCACATGCAGCATTATCTGTTCTGATTCCTTACCTAGTTTAGGAAGTGCAGTAATACTCTGTGCACAGTGGAGGTTTTCATAAAAAGGGTTGTTATCCTCACACTTTCTCTCCTCCTCCTTGGGCTCTTTTTCTGAGAAATGAAGGCACAGTGGTAGCCATGGCTTTACTTTAATATGCTGATCTTACACGTAGGGAAAGATGGGAAGCAATTTGGAGGGAGGCATGAAAGCCTTTTATCCCACTTTGTTAGCAGAGTATGAAGTCATGCAAAAAAGCTATTTCTTCTTTAAAGTTTAGATGAGTATGTTCTTAGAAAAGTATTAGCTTGGCTTGTGTTGCACTGTGGGCATGTTTTCTAGTATTTTTCAAGGAAACCTGTTAAACAGATACATCAAAGCAGTAGCCAAAAACAATTTAAACTGAATTGCTTTACCATCTGTAGACCAAATCACATCATCAGGGCAAGTGGGTGAGTATTTTTTCTCTTTCTTTTCACTGTATTAGTTGAAAGGAAGTTGTTGATGGTTGACCTTGGGAGATCTGATATATCTTGGATGTTATTTCATAGAATGCACTGGCAGCAAAAAGTATCAGTTATATAAGGGTCTTAGATACTTATGTGATGGTATGATGCCTGCTTATGTATTTTCTGTGAGGAATGGTAGTACAAGCCTGCTGTTTCTTGTCGCAAACTTAATTTGTTGCAAGAAGGAATGCAGTGGTTTACAACGGCATCATTTCAGTGTTCTTACCATTGTCACTATGATTGAGACTTTCCATGCACATTTACTTGTAGGGGATGTTTGTTGAGTAGCAACTTAATGATGAATATGTGGTGAAGTCTCCAGGGGAGTTGGCTGAGGTGGATGTCAGTGCTGAGTCTGCTGCATTTCTGGCTTACAGTTCTTTATATATTTTTGACTTTGCTGATGGGAGGTTATATTTCAACTGAATAATGGAAGCAATAGCAAATCTGCAGCAGTGGTTACATTACTGGTGGTCCTATAGGAGTTACATAGATTTTTTAGATGGCTGGCCAGAATCCTACTGTAGCTTTATGCAAGCAATTGGCCTTTTTCAGAATTTGCCCAGCTGTGGTATCCTATGTCAACATAGACCACTGTGCAAGCCTAGGAGTGCTTCCTTGAAGGTTCATTAGGTACCATCATTGGGGGATGTTGTGTTGTGTGCCTTCAAGTTATTTTTGAGTTATGACGACCCTTGGGTGAACCTATCAGGGGTTTTTCTTGGCAAGATTTGTTTAGAGGAAACTTGCCATTGCCTTCATTGTGCTTACTGAAATTTATCTTAGCAGTGAGTGAGGCTGTGGAGCAACTGTTGTGCCACAGAAAAATATGTGTGGCCATACTGCCCACTGTGCAGCTGGTTACACAGGGGTGCTGTCTAGTACAGTTGGCCCTCCATAGCCACAGATTCTTTATCCATGGATTCAACCATCCACGGCTTGAAAATACTTTAACCTTGATTTAACCACATAGGCAACTATGTGGGGGAGGGAATCTATTTTTTACCCCTGCTTCCCCCTGGCAGGCCACACCAATATGCCTGATATGATCCAAAGTGACATTGAATCACTTCCAGATTCATTTTTGTTTGATTTGTGGTGATTATTTTTGTTTGCTGGTTTGTTTTTAAAATGCGTTGGGATACTTGAGGATGTTGTAAGGGGAAAACCCCTGCATTTTGCAGTGGTTTTGACCCATTCTGAGTGAAGGGGGTTGGGAGAAAAATTGCCAGAAAGCTTTTGGTCAAGGGCTTTTGGCGAGCCTTAGGGACCATGCACAGGCCTTACTTTGCTCATTCCTGTTATACAGCAATTAATTGACTGTACAGGTAGAGTCTCCCTTATCCAAAATGCTTGGGACCAGAAGTGTTTGGGATTTTGGTGTTTGTTTGTTTGTATGTTTTTTAGATTTTGGAATATTTGCGTATGGATAATGAGAAAAGAAAATACTGCCTTTGGTACATCTTTGCTAAAAACAGCTGGCTGAAATGTTTTTCTCCCACCTCATCCAAGTTCTGAATTCAGAAATAGCAGCAGTTGACTAGAACCTTCTATATACCATTGTTGTACTTTGTTATTAATAAGTGACTCCTTTTTCCTCCCACTGTTGTGGTTTTTAGCTCATGAAATACTTATTTTGTGAAATGTAAGAGTTTTTAGAATGCCCCAAAGAATGCCTTTCTCTTTTCCATTGTAGCATTAAGCATTCTCTACAGGGCTTACTTAAGCCACAGTATCGATGTGACAATATAATTTTTTAACAATATTTGTGGTCTTTTCTGTATGAACATTGTAAGAGCTCATCTAATTAGGCAAGTTCATCTTAGATGTGACAATTTGCTCACTATATGCCTTCAAGTCAACCCAAGCATAAGCTGATCCTATCACAGGGTGTTTTGGAAAGATTTTATCTTAAGAATTTTGCCCTCGCCTTTCTCTGAGTCTGAAAGAGGGTGACTTGACTCTTGGGTTTTTATGGCTGAGTGAGGATTTGAATTCTGGTCTCCTAATCTAACACTCAGACCATTACACTGCACCATTACCTGCAGATAAGTCTCTGGGATGCAATGAGTTAAACTTCATATTGCTGAGTAGCCCTAAAACATGTAAAGCATGCTTGGTATTTAGGCTATGAAACATCAAGAATGAAAGTTTTTCATGCACTTGGATCTTTATTAAAATAGTGGCTAGCATCTAGTATTGCAGATACAGATTCATAACATAAAGTTATGGATTCATTAAGTATTCAGTAAGACTACATAGTCCTACTATAAAACTACACAAATGCCTCCCTGGCTCACCTTAAGAGAAAGGAGCTAGATTGAATGGTGTCAGCTTCTGACTGGGGTGCAAGGAGGATGTTTCCACACACACCTTCCACCAGTGAGCAAGGCTGTGACAATCAGAAACAGAATCCCTGTTATAAATCTTTTTTACTCAAGCCTCGCCCAGTGGTGCAAGGGAGTGGAAATGTCATCTTCCTTGCACCCTGACAAAACTGACCATTCTTCTTTGCCTAATCTGGCTGCTGGTTCTTATGATGGGCTGGGAAAAGGCTTGGATTGAAAGATGTTGCTTAGGGCCTTTGCAGACTGCCAGAAATAGTGCAAATTGAGTCCAGTTTAAATTGAGGCACTGCCCTGGCTCAGTGCTAGGGAATCATGGGAATTGAATTTTTTTTCTGAGACATTGAGCCTTCTCTGTCAGAGAGCTCTGGTGCCACAATAAATTATAGTTCCCATAATTCCCTAGCACTGAGCCAGGGCAGTGCCTCAATTTAAAGTGGACTCAATTTGCACTATTTCTGGCAGTCTGCAAAGGCCCTTAGTTATTCAGATGTAACTTAGTAGCCAATATAAAATATCAGCAGGTATTGGATTTTTTAGCGAATATAGCCCACTGTAACATTTAGTAGGGCATTGTAAAATGTATAAGTATATAGAAGTGGCTATGTTTTCAACCTATAGTGAGATGATCAACTTCAGCAGGGCCAAGAGCTGAATTTGGGTAGCAACACACATTTGCTTCATTTACAAACTTAAAAATTATTGGGGCAGTCTTCTTTTCAAAATATTTATGAGGTCTGTTTGCTTTGCATGTTGTATTTGTTTCCAGCAAAAATTGCTTTCATTGTCTAGGTATTGCTTGTCATTTCTAAACCATGCCAGTCATATAGGTGAATGTGGAGGATTTGTTACTTTTTATTATTATTTGTTTTTCTATATTGCTATTCAACACATTTTTAAAAAAAACAGGAGAATAAAAAAAAAGTCGTCACTTGCCATCTAAACTGAAGTAAAGACAATACTTGGCAAAGGAAAGAATTCTATAATTGGGGTGCCAACCCAAAGAAGGCCTGTCCCTTTGAAGCCACACAGTCACAGTTGCATCTTGCAGGAGCATCTTCAGTAGACCATGGTCAGCTGGTCTTAACCCGTAATGGTTCTGATTCAGCAAAGGCAATGCATTACAAGCATGCATTGTAATGTTGGATCTGTGTGGTGATTCAGTGATATATTCAGGTCATTGCTTGCTCCTTCTCTAGTTGTTCACCAAGAAGCAAACATGCATCTACAGTTGCCCCTCCCAAATTATTATTATTTATATCCCGCCCCTCTGCAGAGCAATCAGGGCGGCTTACAACATTACAATTTCCATACAGATATATTAAACAGAACATAAATCCTGAATCCCACCCATCCCTTAAGAAGTAAGAGTTCTTATTTTAGGCCAGATGGTGCTGGGCCTAGTGTCTCTCCCCCAGATGACATCAGATGGTAATGGAGGGAGGGCTCTTCTTCTTATTCTAGGCCAGATGGTGCATACAAAATAATGGTGTGCGTGGGGGGCCACGCATGGGCATGCACTGCCATTTTATTAATGGCCACTTGTCCCTCCAGCGAAGAGCAAGACTGCAGATTCCAAGTCCATGAAAAGGGAAGGACAGCTGTAGTCCCATCCACAGACTGCAGATTTTCATCTAGGCTTGGTCTGTCTGTCCACCTTGAATGTAAGAGATGCGTGGGCATGCATACCTTGTTGACAAAAGCTAATAGCACTTCCTGGAGACTTCCTGGAATGTAATTAGCTTTGAAAAGGAGATGAAAAAGCCCTGGTGCTGTCAAGAAAAAAGCACCAGCCTTTGCCATAGCCACGACAAATTCAATGGCAGCATGATGCAGATTCGGGGGGGGGGGGCAAGCTTGGCCCTTTGACTTAGTTATCTCCCCTTTAACAAGACTAAGACCTCAATGCTGTGAATAATTCCTTGGGAGCAGGTGCCACTGGAATAGTGGGAGACTTGCTTCCAAGTAAACATGACTAAAATCAGGCTAGGAAGTCAATTGTCTTGAAATTTAATGGGCCTTCTGTGTCAACTATACTTAGGATCAGATGTTATGTTGTTTGAGACCTAAATTCTGAATTAATAGGATAACCATATGTGAAACAGTTTGAACACTTAAGAGGACTGCACAAATGTTCATATATTGAATTTCTAAACTTATTGCATTACACTATTTTAAGTTTTTCATTTTATTATTGTAGGTGTTTCTACAGGTGACTTTAATAGGCAATTATTAGGTCACATGATGCAAATGAACCAAATACTGGGTGATGTGAAAGATCTTCTTAGACAACAGGTATTTGACAGAGCTGTTTATACAGAAAATCATATTTTGCTGTCTTCTGACAAAATTGGTCTTTTAATCTCTGCAGAAAATTTACCCCCATGTGAGTGAGGTTCCTCTCCAAAACTCTTTGCTTTGCAGTAAGAAATATGTCTAATAAAACAGCCGACTGCAATTTGAGTGAGACAGAGCTGGTGGCTTTTTAAATATGCATGGATTTGTTCATTCCTGAATCACACCATTGGCTTCTGTGGCCTAAATTCCAAGAAGGAACCTGACTCAGAACGTGAAAATATGCCGAATTTTTAAAGTTATTTATGAGTGGTGAAAGTGCCCTTGCAGTCTTTTCCAGACTTGGCAATACTATGGAGACCCCTGGAGCTGATTTTGTGACATGTAAAAGCAATAAGATGAGATGAGATTGAGGTCAGGCATGTGCCACAGTACACTCCAGACTTGCTCAGAAAAATCTCAAATACTGTATATTTAACCACCTGAAGACCACTCAATCAATATCCCAAGTGCGTGATCTACACAGATTGTTCTGCTTTTTTAATGACAAGAACTGAGTTTGTCCAATTATGAAGCTAATAGACAATTTTAACAGAAAAAGAAAGTCATATTAATTCTCCAAATCATGAAAGCTAAATGTTGTATTTAAGCATTGGTGTAATATTTATCCTCGAGGGCCATAGTATTTTTGTTGTTGTTTTTCTCAGAGATTACTGTTTAATTATCTGTTATGTTCTAACAAAACCTCAAAAATCATGGCTGGGGTAGACTTGTCCTATGGCCGAATATGAACAATTATCCAATAGAAATAAATTATTGAATAACTATTTGGAAATCTAGGCTATATACCATTGCAATAATTCTATTGTTTATTTTTTATGAATATCACCTACTGGTGGTAGTAGTAGTTCAGGATAAATGAGATTGATGAACATATTTATTTTACATATCTGAAAGGTTAAAGAGACAACATTTCTAAGAAATACAATAGCCGAATGCCAAGCATGTGGTAAGTGCTTTTATACTTTCTGATTTAAAAATGATTTTATAAACTGACCATCAAATCAAAGTAGTCATAGGGTATAGTTTTATTTCTCTGTGGCAGAGCATCAGTTAAAAAACGTTTATGATAATACAGTGTATCTGGTACAACAAATCATATACTTCTGACATACTTACTCGCATTAGGAGAGAAATCACAAAGAAGATCAACAATGAAAGAACAAAACCAGAAGCTACTGGATAAAACGTTGGACCAACAATAATAAAGAAAGCTACAACAACTGATCCCTTTTGCAATGCATGGCAGATGTCTTTAGGAATGTGCAGCAGATTTTTTGGGCTGCTACTGCAACCCTGAGTGTAATGGATTTAGAATGATCTGCCAAAGTAGTCACTAACTAATGCATTCTTAGTTGGGAATAAGGTTCATTTTTGGGGTCTTCTTTCCATGTAAATTTATATAGAATTGGACAGCATAGTTTTAATCAATGCATGTACAAGTTAAATCAATCCACATCCCAGTTCGATGCACGATTACTCAGAAGTAAGCCCCAATCCAGTTCTATAGAAGTTCAATAGATCTTATTCCCAGGTGGGTATGTATAGAACTGGAGCCAGGGCAGTGCCTTAATTTAATGTGCACTATTTCTGGCAGTCTGCAAAGGCCCTAAGAGTTCTCCAAATTCTGGAGCCCAAACTGCTCCAGGTGGGGTTCCTGTTGCATGCACAAGCCCCAAGGTAGATAAATGCTGTGTTTGCCACATAGTGATATCACAGTGTTCTCATCCTGCAAGAAGGATCTTTCATCCATTCCCTTTCCAGATTTAATTTTCAGCATTTATCTTGATCATTCAATAGCAAGATAACTAAAACACTTTACTTCTGTGATCACAGGACTGGGAGCTGGAAACTTCCCCACTCCCCCACCACAGCCCCCTAAACCCAAATGTGAAACCAATACTTGCTTCCGAGGAGTGCTATGCACAGACACAGCTGATGGGTTTCAGTGTGGGCCTTGTCCTGAAGGATTCACTGGAAATGGAATTGTTTGCACTGATATTGATGAGGTAAAACATTCTCTGCATAGTTTTTTTTTTTTTTTTTTTAGACCTAGTGAGTAGGCGGTGGGCAGGTGTCCAGATATCTTAACTGCAACGGAGAACAAGGCACCGAAAAATGCTGGGCATTACAAAATAAAAGGCAAAAACATTAATATAAATATAAATTCATTTCATATGGTTTATTTACATCAATATTATATATTCTGTATTTTATTTTGTACTCACCCATATTTTCCTGATGAATTTATCTTTGTTAAAATGCCTTCCTGGTTGCAATATACTTATAGAATTTTGAGCCAACAATTTGTTAAAATTGTACTTTGCTAGCAAGAACCCCTTAAATGAATCTACATTTAAATTATTACTTTCATTTCTATCTTTCCCTTTGCGCTCTCATCCCTCCTGCTTCTTCCTCAACCAAGATCACACACTTTTGCTCTCCCCTCCCTGTTGTTGTTGTTGTTGTTGTTGTTATATCCTACCCTTCTCCCAGGATTGAGACTCAGAGTGGCTTACAACATTTAAAAAAAATACAATTAAAAACATACAAAAATGGTACATTAAAACAGAATTAAATTATTACAAGAATTAAAACAAATTACATGCTAAAATATCAAATAGTTTAGGAAGATAAAATGTTGCCACTGATCTTCTTGAATAACCCAGATCCTCCTTTCTTTTTCACACCTCAGTCAGAAAAAAATACACAAAAACAAAACCGCCACATAGTCAGCAACAGTCTTCTCACCCTTTCCCCTCTCCCCTTACGCTCAACAGTTTTTCTGTAGTCATTAGGGTATATTGTTGCAGGCTTTTGGTCGTGTTAATTGCTTGGCAAAAACTAACAACGTTTTTGCAGTAGTAATAAATCTGTTGAGCTACCTCTTGCTTGCCTGCTGAGGCATCGGAAGACACAAGGGCAGGTATTACGGCTCAGAATAGAGACATTTTGGAATTGCTCCTGAACCCTTGGATATAAGGTTGAAATATAGGACATGTCCAAGAAAAGGAGGGCCTCTGGTCAACCTGGTGGAGGGGGGAGCATGTAAGATTCAGGGCCAGAGAAATCTTGGCTTTTTCAGCATTCTTTACCAGAAGATAACCTGCTTGTGCTAAGAGGACAAGGCACAATGAGGGCAAAATTCAAGGGATGTTTAGGTAATGTAAAGTGGTTACATCAGGCAGCAGATCTAGGCTATTAAGAATGACCAGCAAACAGGAAAATTTGATGAGGTTAAAGGAGAGAACCTTCTCAGTGGCTGTTCCCAGACTGTGGAACTTCCTTGTACAGGAGGTCCCTGTTCTCTTTCCGCTGGCTGAAAAAGACATATTTATGGTTGTTGTTGTTGTTAGCTGCCCTTGAGTCAGGTTCGACTCATGACGACCCTGTGAATGAGACATCTCCGAGTCTCCCTGTCCTCCACTGCTCTGCTCATTTCCTGCAGATTCATCTCTGTGTCCTTCATAATTGAGTCTAGCCATCTGGTGTGCAATCTACCTCTCCTTCCTCTACCCTCTACCTTTCCCAGCATTATTGTCTTTTCCAATGTGTCTTGCTTTCTCATGATGTGGCCAAAGTGCGACAGCCTCAATTGACTCATCTTGGCCTTCAGGGCCTGATTCACTCAAGGACCCATTTGTTTGTCTTTTTGGCTGTCTATCAACACTCTTCTCCAACACCATATCTCAAATAAGCTGACTTTCTTTTTATCTGCTTTTTTCATGGTCCAGCTCTCACATCCGTACATAGTGACTGGGAATACTGTGGCTTGGATGATTCTAACTTTGCTACTCAGTTGTATATCTTTGCTCTTTAGGATCTTCTCTAAGTCTTTCATGGCTGCCCTTCCCATTACTAGTCTTCTTCTTATCTCTTCACTACAGTCTCCATTCTGGGTAATGTTTGATTCCAGATACAAGAAATCTTTGATTATTTCAATTTCCTCATTGTCTAATTTGAATTTGCTAGTCCTCTGTGGTCATTACTTTTGTTTTATGCCCAGCATAAAACAATATATGTATTTTATGTACTTTGTATTTTCTTTCTTGACCTTCCTTAGTAATTGTTCCAAGTCATTGATTTGTTTTTTCTGTAGAGATTATCGGGGGGGGGGGGGAATGGGGAAGAAAAAGGCATACTCTCGGCAAAGTCACGTGATTGTGCTGAAGATTTTCAGAAGATGTCACGCTTATCTAAGGGCCGTTGCAGACCGGGCCAAAGGGACAGCCTCGGGGTAGATTGGGGCAGGGCAGCCACACACCGGCCACCCCAACCCCGCCCTGACACCGTCCTGAACCCATGCGGCCATACACACAGCGCACAGCGTCAGAGCGCCCTTCCAGTACAGCATGCAGACATGCTACGCTGAAAGGGCGTGGAAGAGCCGCAGTGCCGGCTCTTAGGGCAGCCTTTTGCCGCCCCTAAAAGGAGCAGCATTTTGCCACTCTATTAGTGGCGGCAAAAGGAAGGATTGGGGCCACGTTGTGGGGTTGCTACGGCCCCGATCCACTGCTCCTTGGGGTGGCTCTCTGCCGCCCCAAACGGCCTGTCTGCATTGACACTAACACTTAACCTATGAAAAAATAGGAATGCTCTAGCAACAAACCATTCTCGGGACTTCCCTGTGAATGGCTTGTTATTGGAGCATTCCTGGATCTTCATGGGTTAAGCCCTGGATAAGCACAATGTGTCTGAAAGTCTTCAGTGTGATGCCTTTTACTCCCAGCTTTTCCTCCCCTCTGATAATTTCCTATGAATCTATGTTTTCTGTATTAATATTGTGTTGTCTGCATATCTTAAATCAGGGGCTGGCAACCTATGGCCCGTGGGCTGGTTCCGGCCCAGGTCGCTGCACTTACCGGCCCAGGCGGACTCCCGCCGCCGCTGCATGTTTTGGCTGCGTGCGCTGCGACCGCCATTTGATTTCCAAAATGGCGGCCGCAACTCATTTGCGCATGCGCAGTACTCCTGCGCATGCGCAAACGAGTCGCGGCTGCCATTTTGGAAATCAAAATGGAGGTCATGAGTGGCGGCCTTCATTTTGTTTTCCAAAATGGCGGCCGCGACTCATTTGCGCATGCGCAGTACTCCTGCGCATGCGCAAACACGTCGCAGCTGCCATTTTGAAAATCAAAATGGCCACAACATGCGCAGAGGCGGCTGCGGAAGTGTGCGCAGCGGCTGCGGCAGCGCGTGCATGGGGTCACGTGCAGCAGTGGGGGGGTGCGCGCCGCCACTCCCCCCCTCGGCCCGGCAGGAGGGACGACTTTGATGGACCGGCCCCCGGCTCAAAAAGGTTGCCTACCCCTGTCTTAAATTGTTGATGTTCCTTCCTCCTATCTTTACTCCTCCTTCTTCTGAGTCTAGCCCTGCTCTTCATATGATATTTTCTGCATACAACTGACAGTATGTCTATTTATTGAGGCAAGCCTAATTTGACTGATTTTTAATCATATGGCAAAACAATGTTGAAAGTGGTGCACTGCGTTTTTAGCTTTTATATTTTTAATTATCTTTTAAATATATTTGAAACTTTCTAAAATATTTGCTTTTAATACTATTAATTTTTTTACTTTCGAAATAAAACATTTTAGCTGATTTCTACTTTAAATTATTGTAAGTTGTCTTCGGTCTCATGGCTGGAGAAAGGCAGGGTATAATTTCAATATTTCAATTTACAATAATTAATTATCATAATAATTTTATTATAAGGAAGGACATTGGTGAGATTTTCTGCTTCAGGTCCCCAAATAATGTAACCAGCTGTGTGTACTATATTCCTTAAATTGAGCAGGTGAGTAGCTATTTGCAGCTTTACCTTAGGCAGTAGAATATCTTGGGTTACTCCTCTTCAGTTGTTAATATTGATAGAAGGGACTAAGGAGGTGAATCAATTTATGTTTCTAATAAAGGTCTGAGTGGGTTCTTTGATGATTGATTCCTTTATATTATTACATTGAATTAAACTGAATACTTGTGTTTTAGTGCCGATATAATCCATGCTTCCCAGGGGTGAGATGTTTGAACATGGCTCCTGGTTTCCGATGTGAAACCTGCCCACCAGGATACACTGGGCAGATTATTCAAGGTGTGGGAATAAACTCTGCCAAAAATAACAAACAGGTAGGTTTAATCTCATTGACATCCATCCATGTCAAACGCTGTATGTTTAAAGGAAATCTCCAAACTGAGGTCTATATAAATCCTTCCTCCCCCCCGCCCCCTCTATATACATATATAATATAAAATGTCTAATCTGGAAATTGGAGAAATCAGACAGAGAAAATGTTGCTATAAGTTCTGATATTTGTTCTCAAGTTTTAAAAAATAATAACCAAATGATGTTTTTGTTATCCCAGACTATAGCCACTACTTTTTAGTCCCAACTTCTGATTAGTGTGTTGTTGTTTTTTTAATTCCAACACTTATCAGATTACAGTATTTTCTGGCGTATAAAACTACTTTTTAACCCAGGAAAATCTTCTCCACAGTCGGGGGTCGTCTTATACACCGAGTGGAGGAGGAGGAAGGGGTGGCGTGGCACAAGGCGGGAGGAGGAAGAAGAGAGGAAGTCAGGTTAGAGGAGGAGGAGGGGGGAGGAAGGGGTGGCAAGGTGTGGCGTGAGGCAGGAGGAGGAAGCAGCAGCAGATAAGAGGTGAACCCCTATCCTGGGGTTTTCTTGGCAAGACTGGTTCAGAGGAGGTTTGCCATTGCCTTCCTCTGAGGCTGAGAGTGTGTGACTTGTCCAAGTTCATCCAGTGGGTTTCATGGCAGAGTGGGGAATCAAACCCAGGTCTCCAGAGTGGTAGTCCAACACTCAAACCACTACACCATGCTGGCTCCTAATCCCATGTACTACCTATGAAACAACTGCAGACTTTTTTGTTGTTCTTGTGTGTCTTCAAGTCCTTTCCAACTTATGGCAACCCTAAGGCAATTTTATCATGGGGTTTTCTTGGCATGTTTCTTCAAATGGGGTTTGCCATTACCATCCTCTGAGGGTGAGAGTGTGTGACCCAGGGTCACTTACTTGGCCGCAAATTGTACATACCCCAGAATGCATCACCTAGTATATTGGCAGTCCTTTCCCCCAACACTTTCTCATTTTCCCCCATTGGAAGAGGTCTTATATGGCGAGTACATCCCAAACTCTATATTTTATTTTAACAGGAAAAGTTGGGGGTCGTCTTATACGCCCAGTCGTCTTATACGCCGGAAAATACGGATATAAAAATCCCAAAGGGCACATGTGCATTTATTGTTATCTCTCCAATAAGGTATATTATGATGTCAGCTGCAGTGATTGCTGGATGGTTTCAAGATGGTCGGAAAGATAAAGACAATTATTTCATGGTCTTTTCTCCCCACTTTTGCATGTGCATCTGAGGAAGTAGGCTCAAGTCTATGAAAGCTCATGCTACCAGTTTCTTTTTTTCAGTCATTCTCAAAGGTGCTACATATCCCTTTGCATACTAACTTAGGGAAGGGTTACACACACATACCAGCAACACATTCACCAGTCACCCTATTCTTGTGCTTTCTCGCCACTTCTACAGTCTATTTTCTTACAAAAAAGAAAGTTGTTGAAGGGGAAGATGAAATAGCTGCACAATACAATCTCTGTCTGCAGTCACCTTAGATTTACCTACTGCTGTCAAATGATTCCTACCCATATTTTTAGATTATTTTTCCATTAGCATTAATGCTAGATAGAGTCGGCTTGTTTGATACATCTTTTTTTTAAACAACAAAAGGCACTGCTTAATCTAGGCATTTTATATTTGGATAGCAGACTCATTGACATTTACTAACCTCTTTTTTAATCATTTTAGGTCTGCATGGACATAGACGAATGTCAGAAGGATGGAAATGGAGGTTGTGTTGCAAATTCCCTCTGTATAAATACTGTGGTAAGAGCAAATGGTCATTTTAATTGTGAAAATCTGATCCTTCTGAATCAGTGGCAAGTGGAGGCTGTCAGGTCAGTGGAATGATGGATCCAGGTTTTAGCCTGAATTTTAAAGAGCTATACAAGGTGCCAGCCTATTTAGGGATGGAGGGAACACTTTGGATAGCTCCTGCAAAGTTTAAACTAAAATCTGGAGCAGATTGACTGTTCCATTTATGATTGGTAGCTACTGTTCTGAATGTTTCAGGAGCAGTCCCAACCAAAAGCAAAGGCCTGTTCACCCTAAAAGCACTTCACATATTTCAGTGGGAGAACTACAAATACCGTTTGAGGTCCTTCTAGATAATATCGTTTGGGTGAAGCCAACATATAAAGCTTTCTAGATATGAGATCCTTTCCCAACTCTATGCAATATCAACCACTGACCTTAATGTTAAACAAACCAGTGATTGCAATGCTCTAAGGAAGTCTCCTTATCTGGAAGCAACAAATGGGAACTGTGTATTTGGATATACAGGCTGAGTGTCTCTTATCAAGAATAATAATAATAATAATAATAATAATAATAATAATAATAATAATAATTTGTACCCTGCCCCTCTGTCGAACAATCAGGGCGGCTTATAGTAGTCAAAATTCCGTGCAATTCCAGAATCAAGATACTTCGCCACAGCAATCCTTTTAGAAACAACTCTAAGGAGCTTCCACCAAACCCGTACCTTAAAGTCTGACCAGACCCCCTTTTCCCCATCAGCTGTAGTCTGTTTGTCCATATCAAAGGATCTTTGAAGTTTAGTTCTTCCAGGTCCATCTCCTTTCATCTCTTTCATAAACCTGCCTCAATGTCCCAGCTACTATTTATAATGCCCATCTGTCCTTCCCTTTGATTCTGCCCCCTCTATATGCATCAGCTTTTGATGGTCAGATTCATATGAAAAACATACAATCCTGACATGGTGATTATTGGTTTGGCATTTAAACTGTCGGAAATTGCCTTCTGGGTATGAGAGGCTCAGAGAGAAGCACCCTGCTTGTACACTATTCCCACTGCCTGCAACAGGAGACATATATTGTCCCTGTCATGCATGGAGTGGAGAGGACTTGGGGAACAGCACTCCTAGCTACAGCCTAACTGCCTGCCGATAGGCTCAAATATTGCACAATCAGCTTTCTTAAAAAGTACCATCAACTTAGTGAAACTTAAAGAAGCCATTTCAGTAAAGATTTCATCTCATCTAAATCTTAAAGCTTTGTCTCTGACTGTCAATTTGATCAAAGACATTTGGTCCAAATTTCTCTCTCTCTCTGTTTGAAGCTGCTTCTAGTATTGATGTTGCTTCTAGTTTTGTAGTGCATTCTTCCAGTTTGATCATCTTTTCCTTAACCTGTTGCATATCTGAAGAAATCTGAGTCTGAGAGCTCCTAATATCTTTTAGTTCTACTTTCAAGCTATCACTGATGGGGGTTGCAGACTGCCAGAAATAGTGCAAATTGAGTCCACTTTTAGGGTTAGGGTTAGGGAATCATGGGAACTGTATTTTATTTTGGCACCAGAGCTCTCTGACAGAGAAGGCTCAATGTCTCAGAAAGAAAACAATTCCCATGACTCCCTAGCACTAACCCTAACCCTAAAAGTGGACTCAATTTGCACTATTTCTGGCAGTCTGCAACCCCCCAAAGTTTATTTATCTCTTGGGACATATTCTGCTTCATCTTCAACATCTCCTCTGTCATAAGTCCTTCACTGATTTAAGTTCCTCCAAAACTTGCTGATTTCCATTTGTAGCCTTTGTTGGCATATCCGCCAATGTCATCTTAGTATTTGAAGAAGGTTGATGTGATTGTTATTGCACAGCCTTGGCTCTAGTACTTGATGCCATGTTGACAGTTATCAAACTATTTAAAAGTCCCTTTAAATAGCCACAATATTTTTCAAAGCTGTAATACTTCTTGGACCCTGCATGTCGCTGTGGCACTATAACACTAGCTCCAGTTTTAAAGGAAGACAGCATTTTTCTCAGAACTACTTCATTTTCACTTTCAGTTCTTCAGAGGCAGGCAACATGGATGCTTTGTCTACAAATATAAGTCAATAACATTCCATTCCTTTTATCCCCATCTTACATGATACTTAGATTTAGAAGTAAACAGTCATAAATTTGATAGTTAGAAAATCTATAAAATTCCATTTAGTAATAACTTCTTTATTTTCTAGTCTTTAAAGTCTTTCAAGGATTTTTTGAATCACAGCAGGTTTTCTCACAGCCATAGGCTGTTTGCTCACCTTTCCACTGAAGTAGAGGTAAAGTTGCCAGTTACTCATTCTACTTCACAATCAGGCAGGCTTCTTTAAGTTTCACTAAGTTGATGGTACTTTTTAAGAAAGCCTTATACACCTGGTATAAGAAAGGCTATGTATATAAGGTGTATATGAAACATAAATAAATTTCATGTTTAGACTTGGGTCCCATCTCCAAGATATCTCATTATGTTTATGCAAATATTCCAAAATTGGGAAAAAAATATCCAAAATCCAAGATACTTCTGGTCCCAAGCAATTTGGATAAGGGTGACAACCTCTATTTTAAAAACTTATATCGCATCTATTTCCTCGACAGGGAATTCAAAGTGGTAAATAAATTCACCAATATATTCACCAATATATATCATGGTTTTAAAAAATCACATTAATGAATGGCAACAGCAGTAATTAACAGGCTGTGAAATCTTTCAGCCGGATGCTTTTTTTAAGAACTGAATTTTAGCACACTGCCTAAAATGGTAAAACATTGGAGAAGCAGTTTACATCCATGTTAGAAGGCTTGAGCAACTCTTAATGGTTATACCACAGTTGTGCAACCTCTGAGCATGTTGAATTGCTCACATAACATCATAAACACCAGTGTAAAGCTACAACACAATTCCAACCTAAGATTTCTTGAAGTGGATGAGAGTTTTTGTCAAAAGTAATGACTCTCTGGGTTTATGGACTTATTGCTTTCCTTAAAGGGTTCCTATCGCTGTGGAGCATGCAAGCCTGGATTTACTGGAGACCAAGTCAGGGGGTGCAGAGCTGAACAAAGCTGTAGAAATCTGTCCCTAAACCCTTGCAGTATCCATGCCCAATGTACTGAAGTAAGGCAAGGAGACATCTCATGTGTTGTAAGTTGAAACTGTTGCACTTTAAAATAACAGTAATAATAATAACTTGATCCCAGAGCACTGTGAGCAATAAATACTGGCCAGAATCCAGTCTCAACTACTTAATTAAGTAACCTATCCTGGCCTGACCACCACTCCCAAAACCTGATGGAAATGTTATTCACCTGTATGTGCTGTGATTCCTTGCTGAATGGGCCTCCTTCTCTCCATGCACTTAATGCCCAGTAAAGTAAGTTTGGTGGGTAGTTATGATTGTGGCAATACTGTCACAGTCATGAGTAAGTAGTTATTGTGAATATGTTACGGATGACCAGATCTAGGTAACTGTTTTGTATTCACAGTCGCTACTTAGTCATGATTGTGACACTATTGCCAGAGTGGTAACTCCATCACCCCCAACCTAGTTCATTGGGTACCAGCTGTATGGGGGGAAGGAGAATCACTCTGCCAGTGATGGAACATGGGGAATAATGTTTCTGTCAAGTGTGTGGGTGGGTGGTGATGGGGGTTTCAGGCCTGAGAAGTTACTGAGTTAAATATACAGAAGTATACTTAACTAAGTATCTGATGCAGGATTCTGGCCACTATTTTTATATTGTTCACTCAAATTATATCTTGTTGTTTATTTTAAAATGTGTACAAATGGGTGCTAGAACAGATCAGACCAGAAATCTCTCTGAAAGCCAAGATGAGTAGACCGTGGCTGCCGTACATTGGCCACATCATGAGAAGGCACAACTCATTGGAGAAAACAGTAATGCTAGGAAAGGTAGAAGGAAGCAGAAAGAGAGGAAGGCTGCGTGCTACATGGATGGACTCTATAAAAGAGGTCACATGTATGAATTTGCAGCAACAGTGGAGGAGAGGGAATCTTGGCGATGTCTCATCTACAGGGTCACCATGGTTCGAGATCAACTCGAGCGTGGATAACAACAACAACAGCAATGAACTGTAGTTTGTTGATGTGAAATATTGTATTTCCAGGTATCAAAGCATTCCAAGTTACATATAAAAAAAAATATTCCTTTCCTACTGTGTAAAAACAACTTCCTTATCAAGACAGATTGTGATTACTTACCAGGTTTCTACGAGTTCAGTGAGTCAGTTCTAATTGGGACTAATCAAAGAGAGTAGGGATGGGCAACTGTGGAAGAGTAGGGGGCCACAGTAGCCCCTCAGAAGATCTGGGATGTTTTTTTGCTCCCAATTGCCCTCTAACATTTTCATCATTTTTCTGGGCCTTTCTGAGCCATTTTAGGTGCAGGAGAGAGGAACAACAGGAAGTGAAAAGAAAAGGGCCTCTCTTGGGCATCAGTGGTCCCTGTGTGGCCTCCAAACTTGAAATGCCCCCACACCTTGTAAGGGTATTTGAGGGCAAATTATTTTTGACACCCTGGGGGCCTCTGAGAACCACAAAAATTGCTATGGGAAATCATAAGTGGCCAGGAGACTACACTTTGCTCACCCCCTATTGAGAACCCCAAAAGTAACTTTTGCCAAGCTCTGCATACATATACCAAGAGACAGAATGGAATTTTCTGTCTTACTTTCATTCTGTAATATTTTTGCTCACACAGTGTGGCATTGGCTGGGCTGGCGATGGCTTTGTGTGTGGAAAAGATATTGATATTGATGGCTATCCTGATGAAGAGCTCCCATGCTCACTTGAAAGTTGCAGAAAGGTAGGCTGATCCGTTGGAGGATTCATTAACATCGATCTTTAATATGTGCAATTTTTAGACAAATATTCTGAGGAAATGCAGAGGAGTACTTTAGCTGTCTTGAGATCTAGTTCTGGAAGAAAAGTGAATTATAAATGATGATCTGTATGAAGGTGATGGTGATGGTGACAATATAATGGTGATATAATGATGATAAAGTCCGAACTGATAAGCAATTAGAATATAATGTGTCATATAATTGGTTGAGGAAAAGAAAGCTTAGATTACATATGTCACAATCCCAGAGACAAGATAATGTAATAAAAGAGAAGGAAAAGATTGTAAATATTAAGATTTACAAACAGATTCAATGCCTCTGGGAAAAAACTGTGGTTCCAGTGCTGATAGATGCTTTGGTAGCAATTTCAAATGAATTAACAAAATACTAGAATAAAATCACTATGGATAGGATCACAGTAGCACCATTAGAAAAAGTGGTACTACTTGCAACAAGCCGTTTTTATCTAATGACAACTCATTGATTTGTAGAGTCCGTATCACTGATGTCCCAAAGCTGCAGTCAGTAACACCTATGTAGGAAGTTCTTGTAGCACCTTTGAGACTAACTGAAATAAAGAAGTTGGCAACATGAGCTTTTGTATGCATATAGAGAAAGTAGACTGAAGTCTACGAAAGCTCATGCTGCCAACTTCTTTATTTCAGTTAGGGCCTTTGCAGACTACCAGAAATAGTGCAAATTGAGTCCACTTTAAGGGTTAGGGGTAGTGCTAAGGAATCATGGGATTTTTTTTTCTGAGACATTGAGCCTTCTCTGTCAGATTGCTCTGGTGCCACAATAAAATACAGCTCCCATGATTCCCTAACCCTAAAAGTGGACTCAATTTGCACTATTTCTGGCAGTCTGCAACCCCCCTTAGTCTCAAAGGTGCTACAAGATCTCTCTACATACTGATTCTACAACACAGCTATATCTGAATTCAGTAAGACATAGTAGACTATAAAACAATGCTAGGGTGAACCACCTGTGAAATTGAGATAAAGATACTAATAATGCTGGGGGAAGGAAGGTAAGGTGCCAAGCAACCTCTAAACGAACCTTCCAAATTAGGTGCCTTTTGATGTGTTAAACTATAGCTCTGATATTCTTCAGACACCCACCAGGAGGGGACTAGGTTAGAGAAAGTTGCAGTAAACAGTGTTTCTGTATGACCATCTTGTTTTCCTCACAGGACAATTGCAAATTTGTTCCAAACTCTGGACAAGAAGATGCTGATGGAGATGGAGCAGGAGATGCCTGTGATGATGATGCAGATGGTGATGGCATTCCAAATGAGCAGGTAGGTATTGGTTATTGTGTTGGATGCAAACCCAGATTATGGTTATCTTACATCCACTTGGTTTCAGTGTGTTTACTGTAAGCATGATTAAGTCTATTATTTATTTATTTAAATTCTAGGTTCCGATCTAGATCCAAAAAGACTATTTATCTTTTATATCTACATTCCTCCAATACTCAACAATGCTATCATGGAATCAAACAGCATTAACTGTCCCAACCAAGTTCTGATTCATTGATTATCTATCCATATCCTCCAGTGATCCTGGTTTGACAAGGACAAACCCAATTGAACATCTGCTGGGCGATTTTCTCAGCTACCCTTAAAATGTCCTAGCTTCTCTCTCCTCCCCCCCTTCCTTTCCTCCTTCATCCTCAGCTTATTGCACTTGCTGCAAACTGAGTTAAAACTACAAAGGTAGTTTGCATTCATTTAACTCTGCGGGAGGGAAAGGAGGGGACAGGGTCTTGCCTTTCCCAAACTCAGTACATGTATTTCTGGGATTCTCTGCTTAGTGAACAGTATTATTCTTCCTCATTAATAATGTTTGACTCTCAGTGCCTAGCTGCATCCTTTTGACTGCACTCTGATGTGTCTCGGCCACATGTGTCACAGTTTACATCTGTAAAATATTGGAGGTTATGTATACTACCTCCTATCAACAGTGCTCCACACCTCCACATAGAGCTAATGCAGCACTCATGACAGTCTTTCCAGAATAAATTCCAGTGTGAAGTTAACCAATTTGAAATCATTAGCAAATTTGATACTGTGAAACGTGGACTCAAGAGTGACTAGCTTACTGTAGAAGTCTATCATTCATCTGTAGGTGTTTATTTTGACTTCTAGCTTCGCTATACAGTGAAATGGAAGGAATATTGGGAAATGCTCATACAGTGGCTTTCTAGTGTGTCAGGGAACCTTGTCAAGGCAAAAACCTTCATAATTCAGGATTTATTCTAAGTGATACACACATTTTTTTGTGCTGAGAATGCTGTTTTCTGTGCAGAAAACATTTTTTCTGTGTAGAATTTCCTGCAAAAAAACAACTACAAACCATACCAACTATCCATGTACTTTTGTTGCATAAAATAAGTCCTGAATTACTATAGTCTTTGAAAACTGCAGTCTTCAGCAACTTTCTTGCAGAAAGGAAGAACAAAATATGCCTGGGAGGACAAAATTTATGAAGATCTACATCCCTTCAAGCCAGTGTGGTACAGTGGTTTGAGAGTAGGACTTGGACTCTGGAGAGCAAGGTTTGATCGCCTGTTCAGCCATGGAAACCTGCTGGGACCCAGAAAGCCCCTCTCAGACTAAGAACACTCTGTTATAAGGCCTTAGTGTCACCTTAAGTCAGAAATTACTTGAAGGCACATGACAGCAAGAACACACATTCCTAGCTTGTTCATCAATCACTGCTTGTTGAGACTAGGGCTGCATCCACACTGTAGAAATAATGCAGTTTGACACCACTTTAACTGCCATAGCTCATTACTGGGATTTTTCATTTTGTGAGCTCTTTAACCTTCTCCATGAGAAAACTCTGGTGCCACTACAAATCCTAGACTTCCATAGCACTGACCCATGGCAGTTAAAGTGGTGTCAAACTGGATTCTTTCTGCAGTGCAGATGCAGCCTTGGTCATACCCACCAGCCATTGGACTGGGAGTATTGTGTTAATTTGTGCTCTGCATGTGCATTTCTTTATATTTAAGCTTCACAGCAAATATTGTTCTCTCTGTACTTAAGATATATACCTCCTCACCTAGAGTGACCATTTCAGGCTGAAGTGGGCTGGGGTGTGTGTGTGTGTGTGTGTGTGTGTGTGTCTTCAGGTCACCTGTTGACTTATGGAGACCTCATGAATTTCATAAGGTTTTCTTAGGCAAGGAATACATGGAGATGGTTTGGCAATTTCTTCCGCTGAAATATAGCCTATAGCATATTTGTTGACAGTCTCCTATTCAAGTACTAACCTGGGCTGACCCTACTTACCTTCCAAGTTCAGGCAGGATCTGGTGTTTTTAGAATATTTAGGACCAGCAATGTATTTGCTACTAGTCTTTAAAGTGTCATATGACTTTCAGATGCTTTCACTTGTTGTCACTTGGAAAAGCAATGGCTGTGAAGAAAGGTGATGAATTGTCCATAAAGACTGTAGTTAAGTTTCTTTCTCCATTTCAGGATAATTGTGTGCTTGCTCCTAATGTTAACCAGAAAAACAGTGATCAAGATATCTTTGGTGATTCTTGTGACAATTGCCGCATGGCTTTGAACAATGACCAGCGAGACACCGATGGAGATGGCAAAGGAGATGCTTGTGATGATGACATGGATGGAGATGGTAAGTAAGTCTGAGCTTTGGACTACTATTGTAGAATCTCAGTGGCCATGCTGGTTAAAGGAGTCTAGGACAAAGTAATTCCTCCAGGTTTTTTTCAGGCATGCAGTTATGCATTTTGACCTCTAGCCTGTACCATTATCACCATGTGTTCTTTTATTTTTATCCATCCCTTTATTTATGTATACCATATGGATCCATCCTGTTTTCTTCTTACAAGAGACAGGCTGAAGCAGGTTATGTGGGGAGGAGCCCAAGGGTACCTAGAATATTTAAGGTACTGATTTGAAACAAATCTCCCATTCCACACCTAATATGTTCCCCATCCTTCCACACCTACTGTTATTAATCAGAGCAACTGCAAAAAGTTTTTGGGAATACAGCTCCCGGTTCTATTATGACTAGTAAATTGATCAAAAGATAACACTCATTGTGTGTTGTCATTTCATCTAGGCATTAAGAATGTTTTGGACAACTGTCAGAGGGTTCCTAACCAGGAACAGAAAGACAGTGATAATGATGGTGTCGGTGATGCCTGCGACAGTTGCCCAGATATTAGTAACCCTAATCAGGTAAGTGAGAGCAGGAAAAAGCAATAGAACAGCAAAGATGTTAGTTTTCAGGGGAAGCAAAAAATTGGAACACTGATTTAAAATCATTAAAGCTACCAGCAAGTTGGTCATTCCTAATTTGACAATTGTTTCTATTTATTTATTTTTTGGGAAAGAAAAATCTCTACATTCAAGGAATTCAAGGGGTCATAACAAACATAGAAATGTAAACATCAGAAGCATATTTTCAGTTACAACAAGTATTGATAAACAGAAGTTACAGTCATCCCTCTGTTCTCGCGGACTTGAAGTCCGCAGTTTTACATATTCATGGAGGGGAAACCTCAATTTAAATCAATGGGGCATGCCCTATTCAAGCCTATGGGGCTTGAATATTCGCTAATCACCATTTTTGCGGGGTGTGTGTCCGTGTCCGGAACGGATCCCCTGCAAAAACTGCAGGCCAACTGTAGATCCTAATCTACTAGTACATCTCCAGAGGATGTGAAGTAGACCAACAAGGACTTTTGACTCTTGATTGTTTAACAGTAACAACAGAACTGTACTAATAAAACAAAATTTGGAGTAACCAGGAATGGATTTGGGCGTGGAAGACCTGTGAGACCAGTTCAGCTCTGGTACTCTGAATGATTTGTGAGCTCAGAGGCACTAGCATCTGTTAGTCAGATTTTATAGTAAAAAACTAAGGATCCTTCATGAGCCTTAAGTATGTTCATGTTTGCATTACATCGTACAAAACCTTTTAAAACCACTAGCAGAAAACTAAACTTGGAACAGCAATCTTAAAAATTAAAGTGTTTCTAAAAAATATTTTTAAATAGAGGCAGATTGAAATACAGGCAGTTTAAACCAACTACTTAAAATGATCTAATGTCCATCTAAGAACCTTTCTGAACATCTTTAATAAAGTAGTGTGTCAGGACTTTCTTGGCAGAAACATTTATGAGAGGGGGGAAAATTATTGATAATGATAATTATTGACCATGATGATGCTAAACACATTGCTTCTCTGCATCAGGTAGATCTTGATCTAACATTTAATCAATCCATACATAGATTTATGCATTTACATGTGAACATTGTTTTTAATTGGGAAGTCTGAAAAGGTTCATGACTGTAATAGCAAAAATGTTAAGTCTCTGATGGCCCTGTTTCATTTTATATGATCTTACCTGACAGGTAGCAGGTGTCAAAAGGATCTTAGGTAGAGTTCCCCCCCACTCTGAAAACTGAGATCCACCATTCAAAGAGAGTAGATTCAGTGAGACTTTCACATGCATTCCATGTCTGTCTTCCCCATGTGCTCTGTATCGACATGTGCCCCACATCTGTGTTCTGATTTATCCAAATCAGTAAGCTTGATATCAGTAAATACTCTTATTGATTCATGTTGGTAGTTTTAAACAGGAGTTAAAATTTATTAGCTGGCTTAAGCTCCTCATCCTTTACTGTATTTTATTGGCTTAATTTTCTATTGCATTTGTCTGTTGGCTTTTCTGTTTGCATTGTAGTTTTAAGTTTTTGAATGGTAGTCTTTGTATTTTAGAGCCTTATAAAATAGTTATTTGATGCTAGGGAACTGGTTTTATAGGTGCCTTACAACTAATTAAATAAGAGAGCTATCATTGCAGACTTCTTTCTTTAAAAAAAGAAAAAAACAAACCAAGAGGTGTTTATTATCTAAGAATAAATAATCTATCTGTAGAACATAATTTATTCGCAACTTGGATCTACTCCATCTTTCCATGTAACAGCCTCTTAATAAAATTAGTTGGAAGGCAAGAGTTACATTTTAATGTGATAGTGTAAAATGTTTTCATTTCTTATTTCTCTTTACAGTCAGATATTGATAATGATCTAGTAGGGGATTCTTGTGACACCAATCAAGACAGGTAAGATCACTTTTGATCTAGTGTATGTAAAAAGGAAAACATTTGGGCAAACTCATTCCTAATACAAGCCAGTTGTGCTTATGCTCATTTCACTTCATAACTTTTCATTTCATTGAAAAAGTAACTTGAGGGAGTGACTAGCAATTAATCTTCCCCCACTCTGTGCCGTTTCATTGGTATATAACAGAACTAGGGTAACAGATCTCAATTTTTTTGAGTTACTTTTTTTGGTATATGACTTCCAGAATCTTCCCAGACATCATGACCAATAGCCTTGTCAAGCTCTGAGACTTAATGACCACAACATATTATCACTAGAAGTAACAATATGTGAAGCCAAACAAAAATGTTCCTTGTCAGTAATACAATCGGGTTAGCTCAAATGGCTGTATTTACGAACACAGAGGTATCCATTTGTTTGTCTGTCTGCCAACCTCCATATATAACTTCTTCCCCTTGGTTTGTTCCTAGTGATGGGGATGGACATCAAGACAGCACAGACAACTGCCCCATGGTCATTAACAGCTCCCAGCTAGACACTGACAAGGATGGGATAGGCGATGAATGTGATGACGATGATGATAATGATGGGATTCCAGACCTTGTCCCACCAGGCCCAGATAATTGTCGGTTGGTTCCTAACCCAGGGCAAGAAGATGACAACAGTAAGTCCAACTTATTTCTTACTCTTCCTTTCCCTTCTAGATTTTTTTAAAAAATGTATTGCATCCACTGTCAATATGACTGCTTTGCCACTGTGGGGTGGGGATCATGAGGCTACATGCTACATATGTGGACTCCACCCCTGCCTTTCTTTATTTTATTTTATATTTATTTATTTATTTATTTATTTATTTATTTATTTATTGAATTTCAATCCAGACTTTCTCCTGGGATGGGACCCAAGGTGGTTTACAATCATTTGAAGCAAGATTCAGTTAAAATCTTACTTTACTGGCATTAAAAAGGAATTGAACATATTATTTTTAAAAACATGGTTAAAAACAATTAAAAACCCACATGTGTAGCATAATTACTAGTAAATGATTGAAGCATTCCAAAACCTTACAGTAAAATCCTTGTACAGTTCCTTTATGAGTTTTGGAAATGACCATAAACATAAAATCTGTTTGTTATTCTCTTATCAATTTTATGCTTCAACAGCAGCTATGCAATGAGCATTTTGTGCTTCTGTGTTCAGGTGATGGAGTGGGTGACATCTGTGAAGCAGATTTTGATCATGACACTGTGATTGATCGGATTGATGTCTGTCCTGAGAATGCAGAGATCACTCTGACTGATTTCCGGGCTTATCAGACAGTCGTCCTTGATCCGGAAGGTGATGCTCAGATTGATCCAAACTGGGTGGTTCTGAACCAGGTACAACATTTTTTAAAAAAAATCTTCCAAGTAGCCAAAAATTACAGGCTGCAAAACAAGCTAAAATATATCTCCTAGCATGTCAGGACTGACAAGGCTTCAGTACTTCATGTACTGAAATGAGCTGAGGAGGACAAAAAAAATGGATATTTTTTTGTTGGGTGAGGGGGATTTGTTCCAAGTTAGTTCCCAAATAAACCAAATGTTTTCCTCTTGTGAAAGGCAAAGATCCACTCTGTATTTTGGTATTCAGTGCCAGCAAAACTGGGACTTTGTTCCCTTCACCTTCCTGCTATATTCCTTTGTGGTGCCAAAAAACTGTCCCACCCTCAGACCAGCTGATTTGACAGTGCACAGGGGACTGCAGTAGGGAGGGAGAAATCACCAGTTTGGATAAATCCCATGGAAGTATGCCACTGGATTCTGCCCAGTCTACAAGATTTTGGTCCAGACTTGGGTTTGCACAAATGGGAGATATGTTTAAGTGCTGGAATACTGGTTACTGATATTCCCATACACTGCATCAGTGCAGGAAGCCTTCTGACCATCTGGGATTAGCCTTTTAGGGATGTGGTGAGAGCAGAGACAATTGCTATCTCTCATGTGTATAGAAATACAGTTGGCTCCCCACATTTGTGGGGGTTAGGGGTGCACCTACACATACACCACGAAAGTGGAAAGATAAGCCTAGGATTGTTGATTTTACCTGGGAAAATGCTTTTATAGGCATCATGTTGTCCAGTGCAGCTCTGTAGTCAACATCCAGTGGAAGTTGACTATAGAATCTCACTGGAGGACCTGTAGGTGCCTAGAGAGAACATTTTTTCCAGTGGCAGAGACAAATAATCAGATTAGCAAATAATCAAATCTGCAAATGCTTAACCCATAAATGTGGAAGGAAGCTGTTCTTCCAAAACCTGCTCTTTTGTAGCGATCCATGTACGTGGAAGGCAAAGGATGGGCAGAGGCTGCATCCAGAGTTTGGAAAAGTTACTTTATTACTACAACCTCCAGACTCTGCATTGGGAACAAACCAGTGTGGTCTGGTTTGAGCACTAGACTACTACTCTGGAGATTAGAGTTCAGATCTCTGCTCAGCCATGGAAACCCACTGGGTCACCTTGAGCAATTCACTCTCTCTCAGACCCAGAGGTAAGGCAAAGGCAAACCCCCTCTGAACAAATCTTGCCAAGAAAACCCACTAATAGGTTTGCCTTAGGATCACCTAAGTTGGAAAAGACTTGAAGGGACACAACTGCAACAGCATTTTGTCTGGAGCATTGTCTGGAGCATTCTGAAGAAATAGTTAAAAAAATAGACAGAGAGAAAGTAACATTTTTAAGTTTAGATTTCATGAGAGGAAGAAGAAGCTATGCCCAACAAAATATTGACTCATGATCGCTTAGTGTGTACTAGGCATGCATTTCCAAATGCAGAGCTTGGTAAAGTTATCTGTTCATATGTCACTCTGACCATGAGAGGTAGAGGTTTGGTTGTTTTTGGTGGTGGTGCTTTTTTTGAAAAACAAATACATAATGACCAGGAGGCCAAATTCCGTTTCCCATACAATAGTTAACAAAACTGAAGTTGAAGTAATGGAAGCATTTATTGGTGGATCCAAATGGGGCAAATGTTGTTGAGGTTTGTGGTAATTGTCATACCTCTAGTTCTTGGTTTTGTTTTGAAGGATGAGATGAAGTTCTTCTTATTCTGGGGTATTCCCTGGGAACTCCAGGGAGAACCAGACCCTCTTGAGGTCCCCTCCCCCCATTGTTCTGCTGTGTCCCAGCCCAAGAAGACTTGTGTGGAATCAGGTGGTACAGATAAGAATCGACAAAGAATGCTGTCTTATGCATGACTATAGCAAAACTGAATATCCTTTATACTCGTCCTATGTTGTGTTAATTATATTGCTTATATTTTACAGGGTATGGAAATTGTACAAACCATGAACAGTGATCCTGGACTTGCTGTAGGTGTGTGCAGTTTTTGGTAGACATTTATATATATCCTGCCTTTCTCCCAATACAGAGACTCAAGACAGCTAACAACAAATTTAAAACAGTACAGGTTAAAAATAATACAAATACACGAAAATGTAGACATAAAGTTTAAAAAACAATTTTATAAGTTAAGAATATTGCACATTAAAATTATTAAACTGTATTGAAAACTACATACAAACCTTCACATCAGAATTGCACAACATTTGAAAGCTCAGGCCTTATCAGTTTGAAAAAGCCTGACAGCACAAAAATATTTTTACCTATCACTAAAAGGAGAGCAGGGATGGGGCCATCCTGGCCTCTCTAGGGAGAGAGTCCCCAAACAGATTTCTTTTCTTGACTTACCATGCCATTGGCTTAAAAGATTGCTGAAGGGATCCCATCTGCAACCAGCATCCAGAAGATATCAGCATTTCTCTTTTTACATAAAACCTAAAAGATTCTTAGCTGTCAGAGCACTAATCTCTTGTTGGACCAGGAGAGATGGAGGGCAGCTTTAGAATCAGTTCTGATATTGCCTTCTCTCCTAAGGCCAGGGCCATAGCTTATTACTGGAGACATATTTTGCATGCATAGGAAAAGATCCCATTGGCCCCCCAATGAATTGTAAATAAGTGCCAGTGTTCTGATATTACTGATGGTGTGTGTGTGTATGTGTAGAAAAGCTTCTTATTCATTCTGGGCATGCATTGGCAATCAGAAGTTCATGGGTGAGCTCCACATCTAGCTGCCTGTATGGCAAGTACAAGTCTGTCCTTGGGAAGGCAGAGCAGCAAAATGAATAAAGATTGCTTCTTCTTTCCCAAGTAAGCAGAGAGAGCCAGATGACACCTGGGAACACCCCTGCTGTTCAGTGGCTGAGGTGTGTGCGTGGAGCTATGGACAGCAGCCTCCAACTGCCCTTGGAAAGGCATTGTGCACGTAGGTATTGGATACTTCCTTGCACAATGGCTGAAAAAAGAACTTATGCTGGCATAACTTGGGTTATGCCAGTATATGTAACCAACAGGATTCTGATCTTAAGGCCTAGTATCAGTCCCCAGTGCCTTTGGCTACGTTCTTAAGGTTGCCAGATGGGAGAAAATCCCTGCTTGAGTGCTGACTTCAGACAGAGAAGAACAGTAAATCTGTGCCTATTGCATGGTGGACCGCAGTCCCTTCATCCTCAAGTCAGCATCAGGTTGAGGAAGGCTGGAGTAGGTATAAGGGCCCTAGATGGCCCAATGGTTTGAATATCTTTTTGCCCATTAAATGAGTTTTCCTGATGGTTTGGACTGGACCTCTTGGATCCAAAGGAATAACAATTATTAGTGTAGTTTTCCCTACATGATGGTTTCCAGATGTTTTGGAATGCAACTCAGCCAACACAACCACCGGTCATGAGTAATCTGAGTTGTATTCTAAATGATTCTTCTTCCTATATATTGAACAGGTTACACGGCTTTCAATGGAGTTGATTTTGAAGGCACTTTCCATGTGAACACGGTGACAGATGATGACTACGCTGGCTTCATCTTTGGTTACCAGGACAGCTCCAGCTTTTACGTAGTGATGTGGAAACAGACAGAACAGACCTATTGGCAAGCAACTCCATTCAGAGCTGTTGCAGAACCTGGGATTCAGCTCAAGGTACTGGCTTGTGCCAAAAAGGACAAAATCTCATTAGTGATGTTCTGAGATTAAATTGGCAGGGTATTTGTCAAGTGTGGTTTCTACTGTTGGATCATTTGGGTAAATTTCATCTGTTATAGAATGGAAATTTTTGTTTCTGGTTTTCCTCAGAATTCTCTGGAAAAATATTGTTATAAAGTCTGTTTTTTCTATTTAACTTGTCTTTGTACTTGTTTTGTGTAGGCTGTAAAATCAAAGACTGGGCCTGGAGAACACCTTAGAAATTCACTTTGGCACACTGGGGACACTAATGACCAAGTCAGATTGCTGTGGAAAGACCCTCGAAATGTTGGCTGGAAAGATAAAGTTTCCTACCGTTGGTTCCTCCAGCACAGACCTCAGGTTGGATATATTAGGTAAAGTGATGGTGCAAAAAAGGATGTTTCTTTTGAAAATTTCCTTCATTCTTTTCTTTCTTTAGCCTTGCCCACAACTGAAATACTTCAGACCTTTCCAAATTCAGGTTTTGACCCCTATCCCAAAAATGAATCCCCTCTTAGCCATGGAAATCCACTGGCTGACTTTGGGCAAATCCCACTCTCTCAGCCTAGGCCAGGGAAAGGCAGTGGCAAGCCACCTCTGAAAAAATCTTGCCAACAAAACTCTTTGAAAGGGTTGCCACATGTCAGAGGTGACTTGAAGGCACATTATAACAACCTTTGACATAAAGGTTTGACATAAAGGTTGTACATTTCACCTGCTATGTCAAATTGATAAAGTGGATAATAAATGAAACTTGTTTACAAAAAGAGTATGGACACTTTTTTTAGATGACCCATACTCTTTGCCTAGTCTCCAAAATTCAAATATGGTATATAAATGCTTTTAGTGAGAAATTCTGTCTGAGAAGAAAATATCCCCTGTTGTGTATATTAAGAACCATTTCCTGCAGGGCAGTTCAAATGAATAGTTATTATTATTCCTGTGTATACCTAAAATGCATGAATGCAAAAATATAAAATTCAAGGTGTACATGTATCATACTGGCATGTTTTCAAATGCGCTAGGATTTGACTGCAGTTTTCTTGGAGAGTGTATGCCAGAGCAAAACCTGGCTTGTCACTATGGAATATGTGAATCAGCCCTGCAGTAGTTGTTGTTGTTTTTAAAAAGGGTCTGGCCCAAGAAAACTGGAATTGTGTCACAGTTGCATAGACAGTATTGCAAAGAAATTGTGAAGACACTAAATTTACATTTTTAGGACACTTAAAATGTTTTTCAGCTCCTTTCCTGCAGAGTAGATGCATCCTGCATGTTTTGAAGTGTAATTTCATAGGGCCTTATCACATGGGGTCTGAAGCAGAGCTAATCCAAAGGGCATCCACAGCTAATACATATTATTTCCCCGTGTTTATACACGACGCTGCCCCAGAACACGGAGCTAATCCGTATTGTTTCCCCGTGTTTATACACGACGCTGCCCCAGAACACGGAGCTAATCTGTATTGTTTCCCGTGTTTATACACGACGCTGCCCCTGAACTCGGCAGAACACGGAGCTAATCCGTAAGGAATAGGGAGATTTTGACATTCGGTTTGTCGGGGAAGTACAAGGGAGCCTTCGCATTCAGTGCGCAATGGTAGGCGGGGAGAAAATCCCAGCGAGGGGAAGGGATTGCCTTGGCAAAAGGCAAACCAGATTGGAGAAAAGGAGGAGGAAGGAAGAGGGAAGAGGGAGGCGATCTCTCTCGCATTTTCCCCCACCTACACGCCACTGTGGGCTGCCTTCCCTTCTCCAGTCCTCCAGCCCTCCTCCTCCTCCTCGGTCCCCTTGGCTGCCTTTCCTCCCAACTCCTTCCTCCCATCCTTGCCATCCACATTCTGCGACGCTGGCTTTTGGGAGCCTTCGTATTAATTGCGCAATGGCCAAACAGGCGATATTCCGTTCATTTCGCTATAGAACTGAATTTATTCCTACTTCGGTTATTTTTCGTTTATACTTCGCTTCGTGGCCAGCGTTTGATAAGGTCCATAGTTAACACATTTACTAGCAGATGCTTAGGGTTATGATATAAAGGGAGGTGAATGAGTCATAAGCTTCCTAGCTCCCCTTTCCTTGGCTCTTACCATTTATCAGGATGTTTCCTGTATATTTGCAAAATGAATCTTTACACTAGAGTGGCATTTATGCTGGCTTTACTACTTTTTCTGACATTGCATAAAGAGGTATCCAGTTTCTCCTTACACCGTAGTTTTGCCCAAGCTGTACAGTGTCTGATCCATAACACCTGTGTGCAACACTCAAATTCCCCCCAAAATAAACAGTCTCGCATTGGATGCTGGGATATACTGCTCCCTGGATGGTGATTTTTGCCTTCCCAGATCTCTGTGTAAGGATACTGGCCAAACTGTATGTGATCTGCCAGCCTCAAACAGGAACTTGGCCCATACTTTTGATTGTTTTATTTACAAATTTATCTCAGAGTAGTCTTCATCCTGTGAGATACACGAATACTGAAGCCCAGGATGTAATGTGTAGATCTACGCAATGCTGCCAGTGACAGTAATGTGGGCAGAAGAGGTATTGGCGAGAGAGAACTGACAGAAGACAGCAGAATGCATACTTCCTATATCCACCAGTTCTCAGCAACATATTATAGGGGATCCATACTAGTGCTGATATTTAGTCTCAACCTAACTCCTAGCGAAACCTGTGTTAGCTGTAGTCCTGTACATACTGATCTAGGAGCAATGATAGCCCTACCATTAGGCAATATTAGATGGTCACTTTAGGCAACACATTTTGGCTGTTGCAAAAGGGGGAAATTATTAAGCTATTTAGTTTGATATTATTGTATTTTTGCAGTCAGATAGTGGGAAAAACCATGATTGTGTTTTCTTCCTTTTGAGCCAAAGATAACATGACTGGCTTTGGTTACTATGCACCTTGACATGGGTGGATGTGGGGTTTAGCATTTAGCTTTGCCTTAGAATAGGAAATGTTGTGCACCACCTTTCCTTGAGAATAAGCTCTTTTGAAGACAGAGGGATTTGGTTGTGTGTGGATATATGTATCAGTAGAGGACCAGGTGACACAAATCTCACATAGACTTGTCTCTCCCATTTTCAAAGGGCACGATTTTATGAAGGCTCTGACCTGGTGGCAGATTCTGGAGTGACCATAGACACAACCATGCGTGGAGGGAGACTCGGTGTTTTCTGCTTCTCTCAGGAAAACATTATTTGGTCCAATCTGAAGTATCGCTGCAATGGTAATTTTCTTCTTGCACCATCCTCTGGTCTTTTCAAACAGACAGCTGGAAAAAGAAAAAAAAAAACTGTTGTAGGAAAATTGAATAAATGAGTCTGTGTATCTTTGCCAAATATATGAGATATTCCATATTGAATGTCATTTAGACTGTCTCTGGGCTACTCAAGTGTTGATATATTCATCTGCTGTATAAATGCAAACGATACACTTGAGAGATTGAAAAGTTTTCAGTTGGCTGTTACATAAAAATAAAAACAGTAATTCTGGCACAGTGTTGAGCATTTTGGAAATAGGAAGACAATGTATGCTCACAAAAATCATAGCTAAACAGCTATGGGATGCATGGGGTGACAATAGGGTGATGTAGGGCAGAATTGCATTTGGTCATTATGCTGGTGTAACCCCTGGTTGTGCTGGTGGTTTTACATGTAGTCCAGGGTTGGAATTGTGCAGCTTGAAGGTCGGACCTCACCAAACCACAAGAGGACCTGGCACTCCCCCAGATAAATTTAGCAAAAAAAAAAAAGATATTTAAAGGGAAAAAATGCAAGGCTGTTACATGCTGTATCATAATCTTCCAATATTGAAACAGCCATAGAGGTAGCTGGAAGTCATTCACCCAAAATAATGGTTGTAGTGATGCCCTCCAGAACTCTGGAGAAGCCAAAAATTGGGCAGTGCTGCCATCCAAACTGGATCCTGCCCAACCATAATTTAGACACTTGGTTAAGGAGGCATCCAGTACCTGTTTGCACAAACCATTTTCCTGTTGACCCACAGTGCAGCAGCACATTGACACAGCTCTGCTTCCCCCCCCCCCCCAGTTGGAAGGGCTGGGAAGATAATAGTCACACTGTTCCACTACCATCATTGGTCACCTCCATCCAGATGTGTACTCTAGTGGAGCTTTGTGCTCCACCAGCATTAAACATCTTAACCATGACCTCCTATATGGTTAAGCAGAAGAAACCATCCTACTGGAAGCAATTTACAAAGGGTTTGAACAAGCCCTGAAGTCAGAAGCCAGCTACATGTAACTTAGGGCCTTTGCAGACTGCCAGAAATAGTGCATATTGAGTCGACTTTAACTGCCCTGGCTCAGTGCTAGGGAATCATGGGAATTGTATTTTTTCCCCTGAGACATTGAGACTTCTCTGTCAGAAAGCTCTGGTGCCATAATAAACTACAGTTCCCATGATTCCCTAGCACTGAGTCAGGGCAGTTAAAGTGGACTCAATTGGCACTATTTCTGGCAGTCTGCAAAGGACCTTAGTCATAGAAGCTAGTCACCCCAAAGGATATATACCTGCTGATAATAAAAGTAGCTCTTGTACTGTGTCTGTGTGATGTTACTTGAAAAGAAGGCCCATTGAATTCAGGATTACTTGTTTCCAGGTAAATTTGCATAGGATTGAGCTACATACCTTAGTTAATCTTATGGCTTCTTATATTAACACAAATCCAGTCTCTAATTGACTGGTGTGAAAAGTGTCAACAATTCCCCTCACCATAGCAAATGTGCCATCCTCTGGCAACCGTTCTTCCTTCCACTCTGAAGCTGCAGAGATGGGCCGAGCAATCCCAACCAGCCATGCATCCAGTTGGCCCTTCTCTTCAGGCAAGAGATGAGGAGATCTGGCAATTAGGGTTGTTGGCTTGGCCATCAGAGTCTACCAAAAATTATGTACGGGCTAGATATACTGTGTGCCTGTGAAGGCCACATAGCAGGTCAAATGAAGCATGGAACATAGGTGTTGTTCACAAATGTGTTAGTTTTATAGATCTGGCAATGTTACTTTTGGGGATTACAACTTCCAGAAACCTAGTAGTCATGCTGTCTGGAAGATTTCATAGTCCAAAAAAGTAACTTTGCCAAGCTCTGTTTAAAAAGAAACTAATATCTCACCTAATCTAGATTTTCACTGAGTGTAGCATGTGGGGAGGGAATGTTTACCTTCTCACTCCTCAGCTATGATCCTGATAAAATTGATTCCCTTAGGAGAAAAAGTCCCTTTGGTGGTGATGGGAGCCTTTCCTCACTAAAAATAAGTTCAGTGCAGGATGGCGATTTTGTCTGGATTGTGACTGGAGTGGGACAAAACAATGCACTGAGCATCACACATAGTTTCATAATATTTAATTAGTGAACAGAAGAGTAGATTTTTTTAAAAAAAAAAAAGCTTGATAGCTTGTCTGTTAACAGATATACAGCATTTCTTAATCTAAAGTTTGAAAATAAAATACTCATTAGTTTCATAGAAACAATAGTACAGAGACTGATTTTTTGTCTCCCTTCTGGTTTTCAGATACCATCCCAGAGGACTTCCAGGAATTTCAGGCTCAACAGTATGGAGTTGGAGACATTTAAGAAATACTGGGAATCCAAGTGACTACGGCAAACAATAAAGCAGTATATATTAAATTTGTATATGATTTTCTTTTGCTGCAAGCCCACACATTTGTTCTGATTGGTATACAACTGTCAGACCATTTTTTATGTGTATATATATATATATATAAATGTGAAAAATAAAAAGGTTAAATAGGCTAGGGTTTACTTTGTTCTGAATTTGTTTGAAATTAAAACAGCTAAGCAGTATAATCCTGTAATACAATTATGTATGCAAATCCACAGAACAAAGGGACTAAACTTGTGCTCCATAACAAATACCTGTAAGCAGGGGAGTTGCTATACTAGGTACTTAAAATATTTGGGAGACAGAGCACACTTGCTTCTTTCTATTATCTATCCAAAATTAGAAGTACTTCTTAGAATGTCTTTATATTTCCCAGAATGCAAGCCAAACCAATTAATGTTCCAACCAAGTAAATTCCACCAATTCCACATACATAGATTAATTTGTACTTCATGCCCAGACCATCCAAAATCAGTAGTATTCCTTCAACTGCAGTTAATTTGCAATGATAATGAATAGCAATAAAAAAGCCCTCTCCCCTTCACACATACAAAAAACAATTTGTTCATACAAATGTTAATCACAAATGTGTGATTTTGACAGGTTAATCACCATTTATACTTCCAATTGTCCCCATGTGATACAACTCCATTGAGATATAAAACTTCCAGAAATTTTGAAACCGTTTTTTCTGGTTGGGGGGGAAAGAAATGGAACTTTTCAGAAAAGTTGAAAAGTTGCAGCATTATTGAAAATTCATGTATCACTTTAGGAGCATAAAATGTCCTGTGTATGACTTGCTGTAGCATAAAAGTATCTTTTTATGTTAAAAGTACAGTTTACTGAGGATATAATTACAATTTACAATTACAATTTAATCCTTAATATTTTTAAATATTAGTGCTAACAAATGGAACTACAAGGCCTTGAACTGTAAGGAAAAGTTAACTATAAGCAATCACTTTGCTTTTGCCAATATATAACAAGCATATAAAAACAAACTATTCAAAAAAGAAGAAACCATCAACATTAGTAAACCCAAGAAGATTATTTTGTCTTCTGTAGTCTTCCATAGTGCCAAGCAGACATACAGCACTCATTCCCATAAAAAGAATTCAGAAAAGTAACCAATACCAGGAATTACAGTTAGTGAGTACTAGGGGAAGACAACAAAAAGCTTCCTCTGAACAAATCTTGCCAAGAAAATTTCACATGATATTAGGGTCGCCATAAATCAGAAATGACTTGAAGGTACATAACAACATACATGCATAATCTTACATAAATGTCTCTACCTGCTACAAAAATTTTAGAAATAACGTGGAGCGGCCAGTAAACATATTAACACCTTGTCTTAAATGTTTTATTCATCATTCTTTTTTTAAAAAATCAAAATTTTAATATTTTTCCCATGAGAAAAACACCTTTTTAAAAAAAGGAGTGGGAGCCCCAAAAGGCAAGACCTTACTCCATCTTAGGAGCACATAAAAGATACACCACCACCCTTCTATTGGTGCTGTTTCTGACCTTTTTGAACACCCGTGTGGGAAAATGTTGGCAATGGCACCAACCTTTGGTGCTTCCTCTCAAAGGAGCACTGAGAGGAATCGGGCTTTGAAGGATTTGAATAAGACATTTGTGTATGTTTTTCTGGGTTGAAATCAGGCAAAGTTATCACATTAAAGTTCAAGGCTATAATCATTGCTAGTGTAGCCACCATTTTCTTCTCTTTGCTTTTTCATTCTTTTTGAAATGTGTGCATTTTCCTTACCCCACCTGTGCCAGGTTGCCTCCCCTATACATTGCACAGATACCCCTGCCTCATCCATCAAGCCTTTAGGCAGGGCAAAACAGTTATGCCTGCCAGAATTTTGTATGTTCTTTGGCATTGTTTTCTTTTGCTTCATCCTTTACATCCTTTGTTACGTGTCCCTAAGTTTTACCTTCAACTCAGGTTATATTAAAATCCATAATTTTGGCCCCAGTACCTGCCCTCACTTATACATGAGGTCAACTTATAGTCAAGTCAGTCACCAAGGGACCTCTCAGTACAATCAACCACACGAGAGACCTGTTAGAGGATGCCCCTGGTTGACAGGAGGCAAACAAGCAGGCAAGGAAAGTCAAATTCCTAATCTTGCTCTGACTAAGCCATTTTATCCCACGGACAAGAGCACCATGACAACAAGTGCAGAAGTCCAACAAACCCAACCTCCCCTTCCATCCCTCGCCACTTCTTTGAATTGACTGTTTAACATTTTAGAAATGCATGGAAGCAAAATGGTTTCATTAAGTATGGTGGGAGAGATTAGAGATGGGACTAAGGAAGAAGAAAGTAAAGGCACCCATGAGAATGTCAGTCTACGGACAAAGAGGAGACAGTTCAGAGGACAAGAGGAGAATATTAGGTGTGTCTATCTGTATCACTACAGTCCACTATTGTTAGTGCCATTGAATCAATGGGAACTTGGTAAGTCAACACTTCTGTAAGTTCCACTGACTACTCTGCTTTACAGTCTACACTTGTTTGGGACTAACAATTGGATTTCAATCCTAGAACAGGGAAAGAAATTGTGCAGACAGACATCCAGATGTTGTTGGACTGCAACTCTCAGCATTCTTCGCCCTTGTCTATTCAGATGGGAGTCACAGTCTAACTTCATCTGGTGGGTCTCACAATTCCCATCCCTAGTTTAGGCCATAGTCCTCAGTGGAAAGAACCCAGCCCTTCCCACTTTTAATATGATGAATGGTGTTGTGTGTGAGGGTCATCCACCTATCTCACCAATTGTGAGGACTTCTACTTATTCCAGCACTATGGCACCAAATATAGGGACCCCCACTTATCCCATTCCTGCCAACAGCACTTGTGGGGAACTTCTAGATGGCATAGTGATGACTGTGTAATACTCTTTCTTCCTATAATCCAACAACTAGGCACCACCACTCTTGAACCACTGCTGCCAACTCAGACACCACATGTCTGAATTCAAACAATAGCACTGTTGTAGCATTTCCAGAAGCAAATGTGTGTACTACAAAAAAAAAACATTTATTAAACAGAAGTAGAACATACTGTTAAAGATTATTTATTCATTGCATCTAAATTCTTATGGACCCCACTAACTCTTTCTTTGATTCTTCAACCTAACTGCCTGAGTCTATTAGTCTTCCTCTATTTCAGCCAGATTGCTCTGTCCATTACTGTCATCCACCTAGAGCAGGGGTAGGCAACCTTTCCCCTTTAAGGGCCGAGGGACTTCAGCTCCCAGAATCCCAGGAGCTATTGGCCAGCATGGGACTACTGGCCAACATGGCTGAGGCTTCTGGGAGCTGAAGTCCCTCGGCCCTTAAAGGGGAAAGGTTGCCTACCCCTGACCTAGAGCCTTCAAACACCCATCATTCCAACACTCCATACTTTCACTCCCTCTGAACAGACCACTTATTTACTATACAACAGATACATAACCAAATGTTACTTTCATTTCTCTAATAAACATAACATTTTCCCACACAGATACAAAGAGTTGGTAATATGATATTGGTATCTTTGTACACTGAATTAAATGATGACAGAGCACAGAGCAGACCTGGAGGCTGCAGTGGGATGCTGTGTTCATGTGGTCACCGATCCTAGGAGACTGGCAGTGGGGTGTATAATCCTCCCAGCCTTGGATGAAAGAAGATCCCAGATTTTATCCCAAACCCAAAGTGTGTGGTGAAGTCCTGCAGGCAAGTCCTGCAGGCAAGAATTCCCCACTGTTCACTACACAGGCAATGTGCAGCCTGAGGTACATTCAATTTGCACTTCCCATTCTCACAGTTGCCCTGCTCTTGCCTCTTTTCCACGTCTAGTTGTATATCTGGTAGGTCCCCTGGGTCCCCTGAGGACACAGTGCTGAGAGACACCATTATCTTGCATCCATTGCACCTTGCACCCATTTCTAATAAAGCTCCTATCTGGAGTCTTCTTATATCACAATACTTTAAAAAGAAACAAGCTGCTGCATTGGGAGTTGGAAAATAGAGAAGAGACATGTACGGTAGTATTGTAGGTGCTTATTAACCAGTTTCTCTACTTCAAAAAGATTCTCTCTCATACACACACAAACACTTGAAGCAGCATGAAGCCCCATAGAGGGAATCAACTCACAGCAGAGAAACAGATCAGGCCTCGCTTTATTCTCTACTCCCACAGCCTTTGCTAAATTGCACCTCAAAACAGCCGCTTTGCTCTTTTTAAAAGACTGATACGGCGTCTATTTTATATATGCTGTTTAATCCATACATTCAGTCAATTTTATCCTGTCTTTCCTCTAGTTAGTAAAAGGCTCTTGTCCTCATCACTTTATCCTCATAATTTGCATGGTGTGGTGGGTCAGGATAAAGAAAACAACTCCCTATGGTCATACAGTGAATTTCCTGGATCAGGGAAGATAAGAAAGTGGATCTCTGAAATCTCAGTCCAAAACGTAAACCACTATACCACACTGATTCTCAACAGGCACACACAGTGTATTACAGAGCTGCAGAGGTTCAGAGCTTTTGTTGTATGCAACAGGATTAAATGGGTGTGTGTATGTGTTGGGGAGGGGGGGTCCTTTATGTTTGTCATCAATTGCCCTGTGCAACCAAGTTAAGAGAAACACAGGAGCAATCTATGATCAATCCCAAGCTGGCTAGTCAACTCACACTCATACCAGATTCTAGATAGTCTATAGAATCAGTATGTAGAGAGACTTTGTAACACTTTGAGACTCACTAAAGAAAGAAATTGGCAGCATGAGCTTTCATAGAGTTAAGTTTACTTCCTGAAATGCATCTGAGAAACTAGACAAGTCTACGAAAGCTCACACTGCCAGCTTCTTTTTTTGTCTCAAAGGTGCTACAAGGTCTACATACTCATACCAGATTTTATGTGCATGATCTTCTAGCCAACTTCCGTAGCAAACTCTTCCTCTTAGCAGGAATCTCACCACACAGGTAGTTTTTCTTCCTTTTCAAAGCATTGTTTAGTGCAACTCTGTGAAATAACATTTGCTTGGGATATATGTACTTGCTGCTGCCACATGCTCTCAGATTAGCAGTCAATTGTGCAAGTGATCCATTATTAATCTTTTAGTCCTGGTCCCTAAATGGTTGTGCTTCTTCTACTTTTACCTTTTGTACTCAGCCCCAGCTGAGAGTCATCTGGTCCCCACTAGCTTCAAAGCCATGACAAACAGCCAACATTACTTTCACATGAAGTCAGCCAACTTGCTGAATGCTGAAACAGCTGCTAAGCACAAACTTTGGACCCAGGGCTGGAGGTCTCCACAAACCCCAACCCTGCTCCGATATGTGACTAGATACATAAACATTTCTGCTTGGGAATCTTTGGCACATGCCCCAAGTAGCTACAAGTGCAACAGCTTGAAATTATATAGGCTCATTTCTTTTGCCTGTGATTTTCAAGAATGTAATACAGTGCATCATGCTTCTGTCTGTTATCATAGCAGCCTCCACAATTTCACAACATTTTAGAATCCAGGAAGCAGATATGTAAGCTGTGATGGTTGGTGATGCCTTTGTCAGCAGGTGGAAAATCCGCTCTGGATTTGGCTTTGAATTTTACAGACATTATCCAAAGTGCTGAACCTATTTGGTGCTCAATTAAAACCCAGGCTGATGTAGAAGCCACTAGTTGCCATTGTATATAAGTACATGGACAGAAGAATGTCAAAGTTATAAGCCTAAAACAAAGGGCTGATGCAGACGGCCTCAAAAGGGGCAGCAAAAGGAAGGATCGGGGCCATGGCAACCCCACACCGCAGCCCTGATCCTTCCTTTTGCTGCCTCTTTCGGCACAGCATGCCTCGCCCCAACTCTATCCCCAGGCTGGCCCTTTGGGCCGGTCTGCAACGGCCCTTAATGATCGAAAGTGGTCAAATTGGTTCCTGTAGTTTCTTATGGTTTGTCAGGAACTTGGCATACATAGCATACAGGTCAGATGCCAGAATATTGAATGTTGTTAATTCCTTCATCTTGTTTAACATTTTTGGTAAATCACACGTTACACATGGTTGTAGAAAGATCTTGTAGCACCTTTGAGACTTAGGGCCTTTGCAGACTGCCAGAAATAGTGCAAATTGAGTCCACTTTAACTGCCCTGACTCAGTGCTAGGGAATCATGGGAACTGTAGTTTATTGTGGCACCAGTGCTCTCTGACAGAGAAGGCTCAATGTCTCAGAAAAAAAAATACAATTCCCATAATTCCCTAGCACTGAGCCAGGGCAGTTAAAGTGGACTTAATTTGCACTATTTCTAGCAGTCTGCAAAGGCCTTTAGGGGCTCTGCAGACGGCACAAAGCACCATCTTGGAGCCAGGGAAGGGGAGGGGCAGCTGGAGACCGGATGCCCCAATTCTTTCATGAGGATGTCATTGGAGCGCCTGCCATTGCACACGGCAAGCGCTCCGATGACGTCCTCCCAGCCCAGCCTCTGCACAGGTTGAGCCAGAAGAGACATAGAAAAAGCGCGTGATGGCTCTTCTGCCACCCTTTCTAGGCCTTGGGAAAGTAGTGCTATTTTAGTGCTCCTTTCCCAGCTGCCGAAAGGGTGGACTGGGGCCGAGGCATGGGGTAGCCTCGGTCCCAATCCTCGGTTTCTCGGGACGGCCCATGGGTGCCCGTCTGCATAGATCCTAACAGAAAGAAAGAAGTTGGCAGCATGAGCTTTCGTAGACTAAAGTCTGCTTCCTCAGATGCATATGGTGACTCCATATATATATATATATATATATATATATATGTATGTGTGTGTGTGCGTGTGTATAAAACTTCACATGCCAAAGAGATGCAGCCTGGTCTCTCCAATCTGAGGAAGAGAAGATATTTTTACCTTCCAGATTCAAATAAATCTGGATTAAGATTTTCATTGGATTGCATCCTATATACTAGGGGAGAGGGCTAATATTTACCCTCCCACTCCCATTACTTTGACAGGGTGTTTCAACCCCAAAACAAAGATGAAGCAAAACATCTGTTCACATCTGGTTTTAAAATGGACAAATGGTTTGTGGGGGACAGAGTATAAGCATTCTGAAAGAGTAAATAAAGCCCAGCTTCTGCTTTTTGATGTGGTTTTCCAGTGGTTTTAGCAACCTGGAGGCAATTATCTACCTCTTTTTCTTTTTTTCTTTTAAAAAAGGGTTCTTATTGCTTTAGGTCTGTCTTTCAAGGCTTCAAGGTGCAGGATAAGGGTTTGGAACTACATGCAGCTTCCTGAGTTCACTTTCCCTACTTTACCTATTTCTGCCCATTTCTGACACCTTCTTCTTCACAAATGGGGAAATTATACCTTAAAGACATCAGATCCTGTCTGATCATGGAAGTTAAGCAGGTTGAGTCATGGTTAGTACTTGGATGGGAGATCACCAAAGAACACCAGTTGCTGTAGGCTATATTTCAGTGGAAGGGACTGGCAAAACCAGCTCTGAGGATTCCTCGCCTAAGAAAACCCTATGAAATGTATGGGGTCGCTATAAGTTGACAGCTCCCTCCCTCAAGATGCAATTCTCCAAGATTTGAAGGTAGATAGGTAGCTTCTGAATCTATAGAAAGGTCAGCTGTCCACTAGGTGGCAACAGTTAGCCTTTGCTTTTCATAATAGTAAGTTAGCCTTTGCACATGTTATTAACTATGGGCGGAAGCAGACGGGCGGCCCTGGGCTGCCCCGGGAAGCTGCGCCGCGGGGCCAAGGTATCCGCGCACCTCGACCCCGCAGCGCAGCTTCACCGCCCCAAGAAGGAGCGCTAAAATAGCTGGCGGCGCACCTTCGGCGACTCTTCCGCCAACGATGCCTTCGGGAAGGGGTTGGGGCGCCCACTGTGTGGCTGCCCCTCCCCTTCCTTGCCCCCAAAATGGCCCTTTGCGCCATCTGCTTCCCCCTTAAGGGGCTATACAGAAGGCCAGGAAAAGGTCACCTGAAGCTGCCTTTTCTCTTAGCTGCAGCAACCACACTGCCTGCCCCAAGGATGCCCTAAATGGGGATGGAGCAACCGCACTGGGGGGCAGTCAATGCAGCTTTTCTGAAGCCATATTGAAGCTCCACCAACCACACTGCTTTAATTTTTTTCCCCATTCTCTCAGACACCTGCGCACCTGCATAGAACACATCATAGAGTGGTATGCAGCCTGTCATTCTCTGTACAAAGGTGACTGAAGTTTGGCATGCCTGTGCACCTGTGCAGGACCTGTTATATACCCACAGATCATACAAGGATTCACTGACCTTGGCTTCCCCCAAGGAGTGGGTGCAGTAGACAGGTGCCACTGTCTGATTGTGCCACCCTTGGGGCAAAGGAATGGGTTTTTCAACTGAAAAGACACTCCATCGTCCTCCACAAAACATGTCCCACACAGATCGGGGGGAGGGGAGAGGTACGTGCAAGGGAGGTTTGTGTGGACAGATTTGATACATGTGTTAGGGCCTTTGCAGACTGCCAGAAATAGTGCACATTAAATTGAGGCACTGCCCTGGCTCAGTGCTAGGGAATCATGGGAATTGTATTTTTTTTCTGAGACATTGAAAATACAGTTCCCATGACTCCCTAGCACTGAGCCAGGGCAGTGCTTCAATTTAATGTGCACTATTTCTGGCAGAGGTGCTTTCAGGCTGACTTGGAGGCATGGCATTTAGATGACACACTCCTAAAAGCCAGCAGGAAAGCGCCCTCTAGGCACTGAATGTCTGGAAAAGCCACTCCAAAAAGGACCTGTTTTTTCCCGCTTTTTCCACAAAGATGTGCACCTTCACACGTACGTATGTATGCAGTGACACCAGTGTGCCAGAAAAAGGGTGCCAGAGATCTAAAACGGCTGTATAAATACACCGTCGCACATGTGGTGGAAATTGTGTTGGTGATCCAGAGCATGCACCCTATGATGCAGGCTTTAATTTAAAGTGCCCTATGCTTCCAGGTGTGGATGCACCAGCCCAGTTGCACTTTAATATTAGAACCCTAACCGTAATCCTAACCCTAATTGTAACCCTATGCATGTGCCTTAGCAACTGTTCTCTATTATGACATTCCGTCACATGTATGCTTGCTGTCAGAATGCACAGTAGTTTGCATGAAAGTGGCTTTTGTGACCTCTTCTGCGCAGGTGTGCATGTGTGCGTAAGACCTGCACACCACTTCCTGGCATGCTTGGGGGGGGGGGCTCCTGGAGTAACGTTTGTCCGTGTGTCCTGTTGACCATGTCCCTTGCATAACTAAGGACCTTTGCAGACTGCCAGAAATAGTGCACATTAAATTGAGGCACTGCCCTGGCTCAGGGCTAAGGAATCATGGGAATTGTATTTTATTGTGGCACCAGAGCTCTCTGACAGAGAAGGCTCAATGTCCCAGAAAAAAATACAGTTCCCATGATTCCCTAGCACTGAGCCAGGGCAGTGCCTCAATTTAATGTGCACTATTTCTGGCAGTCTGCTTAGGCCTTGTATAGCCCCTAAGACACTTAAAAAACAAACACCGCTTTGGTAGATGATGATGATGATGACGACTTTCCTGAGGTTCAGTTCAGAGGGATTTGCTCCCATACCGCAATTAACATAAATGCCAAGATGCCTCTCCAACAAACAATCCACCCAAACATGTTCACTTTGCCCATCACTCAAAACATTTTACTATTATTATTACATTTTTACCCTAACCTCCTTCAACAAGTTCAGCATTCGTGGCTTCTGTCCATATCATCATCAACAATCAGACCCTGTGAAGATAGGCTGGAAGAGGACAACAAGCTCATCTTTCCTGTACCACCTGACACCCTCAATTTTCCATAGCATGGGATTATCAAATCTTAGGGTGCTGGCTGAAGTCTCAAGAGATTGCTCTGCTTCCCTAAATCACCAGGCAGGGAGACAAAGGAGATTATCGCACATCGTAACAACGCAACTTACCTGTGCTGAACTGAAGTTTAATTTGGGATGCATCTGGGTCTTATCGCATGGCTTTTGTCGCCAAATCAGCCATCCAAGTGCAGCTTGGCTGCAGCCTGGGTCCCTTAACATGCTTTGGCTGCCATTTTTCAAAGTTGGGCTTTGAAAAATGGCCACCAAAGCATATTATGGGACCCAGGCTGCAGCCTGGCTGTACTTGGATGGCAGATTTGGCAACAAAAGCCATGCGATAGGACCTGGATGCAGCCTAAATTAGACCTCAATTCGGGAGAGATAAGTTGTGTTTTTATGATGTGCGACAATTCCCAAAGCTGAACAGCATCTGATTAGGAGAAAGTCTGAGCTTTGTGTGCATTAATGCCAGGAGTTTTCTGGCTTGAAAAAATTGCCACCGGAATGCCTCTCGGAGTGGCAATGAAGCTGGGCAGCAATTTCAGCGGCTAAATGCATCTGATACTATCAGGATGCCACCCACTTCTAATTTTAAGCCAGCTCAGGTAGGACGGTTTATAACCGAGTGCGATAATCTTCAAAGTCTGAGTGTATTTCCCATTACCATTTACAGATGTGAGAGCTGGACAGTGAAGAAAGCAGATAGAAAAATGGGAAATCAACTCATTTGAGATGTGGTGCCAGAGAAGAGTGCTGACGATACTGTGGATGGCCAAGAAGACAAATAAATGGTTCCTTGAACAGATTAAGGCTGAACTCACCCTAGAAGCCAAGGTTTTTAAATTGAGGCTGTCATTCTTTGAACACATCATGTGAAGGCAGGACTCGCTAGAAAAACAATGCTGGGAAAGGTAGAAGGCAGAAGGAAAAGAGGAGGACCATATGTCAGTCAAGGAAACCCTGGCCCTGAACCTGCAGGTCCTGAGCAGAGCAATTGAGGACAGGAGATCTTGGATGTATCTCATTCACAGGGTCACCATGAGTTGAAGTCAACCCAAAGGCAGCAACAACAATGTATTACTGTATCTGTTTTTAGTCTGCTCCAGGCTTATTTTGTTGTTGTTGGTACATGCCTTCAAGTTGACTCAGAGGAGGTTTGCTATTGCTTTCTTCTAGGGTTGAGAGAGTGTAATTTTCCCAAGGCCACCCAGTGGGTTTTCATGGCTGAATGGGCACTTGAACTTTGAACTCCCAGAGTTCTAGTCCAACATTCAAATCACTGTAACATACTGACTATCCCAGGGCTACTAGCTCCATGCAAGTGTATTTGAATAAAAACCTTACCACAAGGAAGCTGAAAAATGCTAAAATTGTACTCTCAATCCCTGTTTTGTATTTGGAAACAGATAAGATGGTGGTTTTTTTAAAAAAGGAAACGTTCTCTTTATATATCTCCTATACAAAGGTTTCTTGAATATATCTTACATTCCCTGGCTGACAGATCTTGTTTGCAACAGATTTGTCTTCTTCTGGCTGGTAATGATGTATTTATTACTTTTATGGTAGCAAAATTTGGTTTAGCTGCCAGTAAGATTAGAATCAATTTTTTCAAGGGGAATGATGACTAAAACCTTTTTAGTTTTATGTTTCTATTATTATTAATGATTTATTACGATGGGTTTTTTGTATCTTGTTGATAGGCCTGCCTTGTTAACTTTATTATGTTGATTCATCAGTGGTTTTTGTGTATTGGTTTTTTAAAAAAATATTGTTTTGTTTTTAATGTTTTGTTTTTAATGGTTGGACCTGTTTTATATTGTGACGGCGTTTAGCTTTTAACAATAAACTTTCATTCACAAAAAGGAAACAGATAAAATGAATTTTTTTAAAAAGCCAGTTTCTGAAGCAGCCCACCAAAAACCTTTTCTTGAATAGAATATAGACGGGTTCTCTGGATCCAGACAAGGCCACACCGTCTTCCAAGTTTAAAATATTGTAACCCTGAAATTAACTAAATGATCGGTTTGCATTCCCCAATCCCAAGAGACTAACAAAAGTCATAGAATCATAGAATCATAGAGTTGGTTAGTGTGTCATTTTGCAAAAATACAAGACAAATGGGCTTTGGGTAAAGAAGCACCTGGTAGATGTAACATTTCTTAGTTCTTTAGCACTCTCTATCATTTAATCAATTAATAATGAATAGTGCAACTCTGGAATTAAGTTAATGCTGACTTTCAAGTGAAGTCAATCACTTTGGTTAAAAAAACATTTAATTCAGTTGCCCTTTCTCATTAGAAAATTCAGTTGATAATGTCATTGTTTTTAACCAGCTAGTTCCTATCTTTGCCTCTTCCACATACAGAAACTGACTGGATTGGCAGCTGACTCTTGTTTGAGGGCTGATACTATGTCAGAAAGTTTCTGATATACCTGAGGAGAGCAGTTTTCTTAGACTTTACAGGGCAGCCTCATGGTACACAGTTCTGTCCTGCAACAGAGGGGAAATGCGGAGTGGGAGACTCCAGATGAGATGTCCACATCACTTTTTCTAATTACTGGACTTGTATGTGCATGTGTGCATCCACATCTGTCCATGCATGCACATATCGGTATATACATGTGTCCAACGCTTAGGCAGTGTGGCATTCAACCTCTTTATTCTGGGTTTTGCATACTCTAGTGATATGAAAATATAGCATTACAGAACATTATGAACATTGCTCTGGAAGTTCCATTACAAGTGATTAAAAAGAGGCAAGAGCTTTCTGTGCTATTTTAAACACCACATTTATGCACTGGTCCTGGTTAACCTCTACTCCAACAGCAAAGTAAACAGTTTTATTCTTGGAAACCTACAATTTACATTCTTTTTAATGCTGGGTTTTCCCTAACATCTATGTCACATTACACACCAGAAACAGAACAAAGGAAAGCCTTTTACCTAGCCACTTTGAAATAAGCCATTTAGCAAATTTCTCTGACTAAATTACAAGGACCAAGAACTTCCCTTGGCAATTAAAGGACGCATGAAATGGCTTACTACTGTTAGGCAGCAACCCATACACTAACAAGGGAGTAAACCCAGTTTAGTTGAGGTGGGATTTACTCCAGAATAAACATTTTTAGGATTAGTCTTTCTTTTAGTTGCTCTCTCCAGGCCATCAAAGACCATAGTAAATGATAACCTGCAGATATAATCCATGTTAAATCACTGTCTGAACAAAACTAAGCTTTAATTATATCCCAAACTGAATTCAGCTTAACTATGGGCCTTTGCAGACAGCCAGAAATAGTGCAAATTGAGTCCACTTTAAGGATTAGGGTTAGTGCTAGAGAGTCATGGGAATTGGTTTTTGTTTTTTTTGTTTTTCTGAGACATTGAGCCTTCTCTGTCAGAGAGCTCTGGTGCCACAATAAAATACAGTTCCTATGATTCCCTAACCCTAACCCTTAAAGTGGACTCAATTTGCACTATTTCTGGCAGTCTGCAAAGGCCCTCAGTTTTTGTACAGATATTGTTGCTTCATTATTGTTACCAGTGGGATTGCTCAATAAAAAGCAATTGAGGAAAAAGTGGGAAGTGATTTTTATTGCTTTAGTCTCTGACAACGTTAAAAGGGGATTAGACAAATGCATGGAGGGATAATGATATCAATGGCTAAGAGTGATAAACTACCACTGGGATAAAATCAGCATGACTTTGAATGCTCTTCTTCTGCCCAAAGGCAAAGGCCTTTAACTGCAGGAGGTCTTTTAATCTGGGTTGTGTTGTATTTGTAATTATTATTGTTATTTGTATATTTTAACTGACTTTTGAAAATGGGAAAAATTGGATAAAAAGATTGAAGTACACTTGAAATTACAACTTAAGAGAGAATTTTTACAAAATGCAATTTAGGTGACATCATACTCCGTTTAAATTGGCAAAAATTTACAAAAAAGAGAACTCTAAATGCTGGAAATGTGAAAAAGAAACGGGCACATTTTATCATATGTAGTGGAATTGCAAATTGACAAAGTTATACTGGGAGGAGATTCACAAAGAGATTGAATCAATATTAAAGTGTAAATTTAAAAAAAGATCCAGTAAGTTATCTATTAAGTATGAATCAAGAGGAAACAATAGAAAAAAATATATAGTAGATTTATCTTTTATTTGACGACAGCAGCTAGGTTGATATTTGCAGCAAAATGGAAACAAAAAACAATCCCTGAAATTAATGAATGGATCACGAAGGTATATGATTTAATGGAATGTGACAAATTAACACAGATTGTACAGAAAAAAACACTCAAAGACTTTGAGCAAGTTTGGAAACCCTTTATTGTTTATATAGAACAGAAATAGGGAAAACAATGGAATTTGGGTTTAAAAAATTAAAAGGCAAGAAGATTATTGATATGAAACGGTTTACCTTCAAGACATTTAGTTTGAATAGGACATATCCATGAGGTATTGTTTCACAAGTAGAGGTTTATTTGTATTTATGTTTTCTTTATCTTTGATTTGCTTTAAACTATATTGTAATAAGATAGTTACTAACAAACAATAAGCAGGAGTTAAAGTATACATTAAATTAAGCACAGAAACAGTGGACTGGCTTAGGAAGTCTTGTAGTCTAGTAGATGTTTAATGTTTATTGTACGTTAGTACATATGTTCAAAGTGTTTATGTCTTTTAAATTTGTGATGTGTTTATATTTCTTTTCTATGTTGCTTTTTAATCAATAATTAAAAAAAGAAAATGTTTTAATGTCATAAATGTGGCTGTTTAATATTTTTTTTAAAAAAAACACCTGTTGTATCAGTTACACTTTTAACTGTGTTTATAGAATCACAGAGTTGGAAGAGATCCCAAGGGCCATCCAGATCAACCCCCTGGCATGCAACAATCAAAGCATTCCCAACAGATGGCCATCCAGCCTCTGCTTAAAATCCTCCAAAGAAGGAGACGCCATCACACTCTGAGGCAGCATCTTCCACTGTCCAGCTTTTATCTCAGGAAGTTCTTCCTAATGTTTGCATGGAATCTCTTTTTCTGTAGTTTGAATCCATTGCTTTGTGACCTAGTCTCTGGCGCAGCAGAAAGCAAGCTTGCTCTTTCTTCCATATGACATCCCTTCAAATATTGAAACATGGCTATCATGTCAGCTATCCCCCAGGATAAACATACCCAGTTCCCAAGTTTGCTCCTCATAGGGCATGGTTTCTAGACCTTTCACCATTTTGTCCATCTCCTATGGACACACTCTAACTTGTTAATATCGCCCTTGAATTGTGTTGCCTAGAACTGGACACAGTATTCCAGGTGAGGTCTGCCCCCAAAGCAGAATAGAGACTACAATGGCCTGCTCCTGCTGTCCTTCCATCAGCAAGCCAAAACTTTTTTTTATTCAGATAGGCTTTTAGAATTGGGAAAGAGCTGTAAGCACCGTATTGTTTTAAATTGCATTGCTCATTGTTTAAAAAATATTTTGGAGTGTATGTTTTTAATATAGTTCTTAGCTTAATTCATTGTGGCTTTTTGTATGTTTATAATTTTTTTATGAGTAAGCTGCCTTGAGTCCCAGTCTTGGAAAAAAAGATGGGATATAAATGAAGTTCACCATCATTGTTGTTGTTGTCGTCGTCATTGTAATAAGCCATGTGCACGAATAAGTGCTGAAGGACCCCATATACAAATGCCCATTATTGAACTACTATGGCCAGAAAAGGTTTGTGAAGCATTATAATGATGACAGAAATTCCAGTTTTACCACAGTCTCTGTGAATCAAAACCAGACCTTTTCTGAATATCCAATAAGGTTTATATTAACCAGTTCTGAGTCCTGTGAAATAAAACAATGCATAAATTAACAATGAGTGCACAAGGGTCAGGGTAGGTTCAAAGCTAAGTGAACCCTTGGTTGCATGAGTTCAGTTAAAGCAAATAATTGAAATCAGGTGCTAAAGCAATTAGTTAGTTAAATTTGGGAGGACCCATCCTACAAAAGAATCAGAAACACTGTGAGTTGGGCTTCAACATACATTTGAATGGAAACACACAATGCCATGATTAATTAATATATTCGAGGACCTCAGAAAAGTTGTTGCTGTTTATCAATCTAGAAGTTACAAAACTATCAGAAAGGTAGTTTACAAATGGAGAGGGTTCTTGACCATAGTCACTGTACCAAGAGCTGTTGTCCTACTAAAATCTCTCCCGAGGACAAACTGGTACATTAAAGAAAGCCAGATTAACATCCAAGGATCTGCCGGCCAGTCTCACCTTGGCTAATGTGAGCGTTTGTGACTAGGAAAAGACTGGACAACTATGGTTTACATGAAAAGATGTGTCAAGAACATTGCCATCCACCTGAACTTCAATAAAAAATTATCTCCAAAATTTCTGGAACAACATTCTCTTTTAGCCTCAGTGAGAAACATCACTGCTGCTCATTACTAGGTACTTTTAATGTAAAGGTTCACATACTTTTTCAGACATGGATTTTTCACACATTGGCTGACATCCCAGTTAGGGATATGTTGCGTGCCTTGTTGTATTGCTGTGTGTGTATTATTGTGTGCCTTCAAGGCTTTTCTGACTTAGGGCGATCCAATCATAGGGTTCTCTTGGCAAGATTTGTTCACAGGGGTTTGCTTTTGCCTTCCTCTGAGGCTGAGAGAATGTGACTTGCCTAGGGTCGCCCAGTGGGTTTCCATGGCTGAGTGGGGATTCAAATCCTGATCTCTGATCACAGTCCAGCCCCCAAACCACTCTGCTACACTGGCTCCCTAGTTAGTGATATATGCTTATATAAGTCATGCTAAACATACAGGATCAAAAAGTCACCATGATACAACAGATGTATTCTGCTGATAGCAGCAGAAGCAGAATTGTGCAGACAGCATGTTCCTCTGTGCCTTATCTTTGCACACTTCAATTGTACATTATGTGTTGTGCACTGCAATGGCACATCGTGTCGCAACAGCACATCATGTATTGTACATCACACAACAGCCCCTAATTGTGTCATGCATGTTGCTGTTCTGCACAGAGGATGTGTAGCACTCCTGCAGCATACTTCCATGTGTGGATATTTAAGCTACATTGAAAGGATGCTGGATTGCAGCCACTTACTGAATCAGTTGTGGATAAACTAATGTTGACAATGCCTAATTTTTTAAGTGTCTTTGTTTAATCAGTTTATTGTTCTTTACCTTTATGAAGTTAGTTTGGGATCTAATTACATTTTGGGTTGGAAATACAGGACAATTCTCAAGTTTCAGACTTTTTCTCACCACTGTGTGCTGGGCCATTACATCCAACAATGAAATTATGAATGTTGATTGCTTTTTGCAGCCGTAGCATAAAGTTGTGGTCAAAATGTGAGTTCCTTCCAAAATCTGAAAGTCAAAACTCTCATTTGTACATATGAAAATCCAGTCAGTCAGCTGATGCCTTATTTAGATACTAGCTGAATTATACTTTGTGCTGCCTGGGTCCATACCTGATATCTCAAAAACCATCTATGGGGGGATGCAGAGGGGCAGCCATGGGCCGCCCTGAGAAGCAGAGGATTGGGGCTGAGGCTGCCCCATGCCTCGGCCCCAATCCACCCTTTTGGCGACTGGGAAAGGACTGCCAAAATAGTGCTCCTTTCCCAAGCCACGGAAAGGGCGCTGCAAGAGCCGCCATGCGGCTCTTGCAGCGCTTCTTCCAGTGCAGTGTGTAAAAATGCTGCGCTGGAAGGACGTCATCATAGCGCTCACTGTGTGCAACGGCAGGCACTCTGATGACGTCCTCAGGAAGAAGTTGGGGTGTCTGGCTGCCCCTCCCCTTCCCTGGCTCCAAGACAGTACTTTGCGCCATCTGCAGAGCCCCTATGGACGTTTTCACATTGTCCTCCTAAAGCCGGCTGGAGCCATTCCGGAACGGGTCGTGCCGCCGATTCCGGAATGGCTCCGCCGCCGAAAGGCTAATTCCGGTTGGACAGCCGGAATTACCTTTATGCCGCTTCAGCCGGAGTTATCTTTGGTTCGTCCGGAGTGACGCCGGACTTAGGGCTCCGTGTGTTTGAACACACGGAGCCAAAAGCCGGCCGGACGCAGGGATGACACCGGAAGGGGCGGGGTTTGCCGCCGCGTGTGTGTGAACACACGGGAAATGGCGCCGGAGCGAGGCCGGCGGGAGGCCGGCTAGCGTCCTCCTTTTGCCCAGTGTGAAAACGTCCTAAGAGAACTTTTCTTTAGTTATCAGGAATCTTAGCAGCACTTTTTCAGAGCCCTCTCTTGTTTTTCCCACCTTTTGTTTTTATTAAACTCAGGAATCCTAGCAGCTGTGCTTTGGTCCTCTCCTGTTTTCCTGTCTTTGTTTCCTGCTCTATGAATCTTTAGCAGCAGTGTCCCAGACAGCCTGCTCCTGTTTCTAACCCTTTGTGAAAATTATTTCCCATCGAGTGATGGCCAGCTCCCTTTTTTGTTGTGATCCTTGTTCCTTGCAGCAGTGAAATCTTTGTATGCTAATGAAAGCCCAAATGGCGTGGCTCTTGTAAACTAAACATTTGACTAAATTGGTCCAATATGAATATATAGATGAGAGGTAGGAATCATGCAGTTGAACTGTGATTTCCAGCATTCCTCCCCACTGGCTGGCTATGCCTGCTATGGCTGATGAGAACTGCACTCCCACACAATCTGCAGGGTGACATTCACATTTCTAGTATAAATAAATGCATAAAAAAATTAGCAGATGCAGTTTCAAACAAACAGAAGTTTATTGGTCAATTAAACAATTACATCTATAATACTTTCTCAATATGCAATTATTCTTAGAAAAGAATGCTTTAAAAAACATACATCGCTTGTTTTACACTTCAGATTGCTCTCAAAATCTCAACTTAAAACACACACACAATGTATAGTTTTAAAATTTGCTATAAGACTCAAACTGAAACCTGTTTCAGCTACAGTTCACAACGACCCCCCTGTAAATTTATAAAACACCAAGATTGTATAAAAGGTTTTATTTTTAAAAAACTGAATACACTTTTAAAAACCTGTTTATGTAGAACATCCTATTCTATATTAATTCTTTAAAACTGATGTGAAAAACACTGTAAATAAAAAATAGAAAAGGAAGCATTATTTATGAAGTTAAAGTATTAAAAGCTGGTAATATATCTTAAGGGAAAAAAAAAGGCTGCTTTATGAGAGACCATGGCTGCAAATCTACTAAGAAGATTTATGCAAACTCTACTGAAAGGAATGGGAATGGAATGGGTTCTGATCTCTTGGACAACTGCCATTCAATCCAATGGAAAATTGGGCTCCACATTTTGTTAACATTATGCTCTCAGACACTGCCAAGAAATATTTAGTAGTTTACGTTATATGGAGTAGAATAAAAATAAGGTTTATTTGCAATCTTACATAATTATGGAAACATAGATTTCCATAAAATTCCTGGTTTCTGTAGGAGAATTCTTTGGCAAACAGGCAACAGCTATGTCGCTACACTCCAAACTCTCGACTAAACAATTTTTCTAAAGGAGGCATTCAAATGCTGTAAAGATTTAAAATTTGACAGTGTATACTTTTTACACAGCTTCTTTAAATGGCTTATGAATTACGGCAGTTAACACACTCCAATTGACTTTAGAGGGGAGAAAGCCAGTTATAAGAGTCTATGAACTTCCGGGTGAGATTTCATGATAGTGCACTAACAAGACAGATGTAGAAAAGAGTGTATCACATTATGAGCCACAGCTGTTAGTAAGGACAGAGGAATTTATGGCTTTTAAAAGCCATGTGGTAACATGAATACACAAACATGTTGATCCTCACTTATCACACAATAAAAATATCTACGCTACCTTTAGGCTCACTATATGCACAATGCATTTCTATTTGTAGAATTCTGTACTTCAGGTTTCAAAATACTAAGCTATATTATTAAGAAGGGAAAGGAATCAGTAGTTTATGAAATTCAGTACATTTTTAAATGTTCTTGGAAATTCCCTTTGGCAGAGTCATAGCTGAGCACCACCATTTGATCTTTCTCTCTCTCTCTCTCTCTCTAACATTTCCAGTTACAATCTACCACATTCAAGAATTTACTTCCTTCTCTCCAAAACATCAGAACACAAAGGCTAGAGAAGTCTCCAAGGAACAATTCTAGCAAAAACTAGAGATGATAAAGGTCAGTTTTGAACATTAGCACCATTCTTCTTCCTGAGCTTATGATGGCTCCCTTTGTAAGCACACTGAAAAAGGCAAGACACAACTGCATTTAAAAAGCCTTAAAGTTCTTCTGAGATATATACCACTCCCAAGTATTTCAGAGACTGGGAAACCCCATCAGTTTTCAAGAACATCTGACATTAAGACACTAAGGAGAGTTTCATAAGAACCTAGTACAGGCAGTCCAATACCCAAAAGTGAATTAAGGTCACACAAATTAGAAAAGGCTTGCTTGGTGCAGCATATGTTTATTGATGAACATGCTATTAGAGGTATTTCATTTCCAAGCTAATAGGAAGAAATATGGAGAGTAGTTTTCCAACAGATTTTCAGGGGTGTTGGTAGTGTGCTTTTCATTTAAATATAGTAATGAAATTTATTCTAGTTGTAAGAATCTAGACGTTCACAGACTCTTACAACTGAATTGAATATTCTAAGATGTGTTTAGACAGGCGTCACTAGCTCTGCTGTAAAAAACAAAACAAAACAGAACTGGGCTTCTGTCTAACACCATGATTTATTCAGTTTTTCAGTTTATCATAGTAAGCTGCTTAGGGTGGCATTGCTCCTTCCTACTGCATAAGAATCAGTTTGACTATTAGCATTAGTACGTACAATTACTAGCTCTGGAAAATCATTGTGGAAGAAAAATAAATAAATCAAGGAAATAAATAAATGGAGTAAGAAAAAAGAGCAAAGATTATACTGTCAGTTCTAACTTTGGTGGTGGTTAGAGGGGAAAGGGGGGAAAAACATTGTTTTAGAAACTGGAATTCTGCTATTGCCAACAGATGGCTGCCATTTCTAATTAGCAGGAAATACTAAATGAAAGCCACTGCTGCAGTTAACACAAAATATAATAGCCAATGCATGAGAACACCATCACATAGGTAGAGACCACCCCCCCAATAAGACACTTATTATCACACTACTATCACACTACTTTGAACTTTTTCTTTTTAATTTTGGAAGATGGGAAGCTAGACACCACAGTTAACTCACAGCAGAACATTTATACTAAATGATTGCCAGTCACTTCTTTTGAGCTGAAAGAACAGCATGCTCTAAACATCACACCAAAATGAAGGTGTCTACCTAGCTAATAAACTGAATGCTAATATCTGAAGCATGCTTACCTCCAAACCAACAATTACAATTGTTTACAGTTCAGTCCTATGTTTACTAAGCATTGAGTAAGGGACTTACTTCCAGATAAGTGTGCCTAGGACTGCAGCCTTAGTGTCGCTTCAATGTTTATGTGTATTCTCTTCCAATATTACTCCTCCTCAATAGAATATTAATTCTGATCCAGAACTTTGAAAAAAAAATCTCTTTCTGTCTGGATTATGACTTGTACTCTTCAAAACTTTCCAAAATTCTGCTTCAGTTCTTATGATGAATGAATTTTGGTAGGCACAGGTGAGACATGGCCTAACTGGAGGAGGAGGAGGAGGAGGCAAAGATGCATTCCCTGCCCCAACATTAAAATTACAATGGGTTAAATATACTTTCCCCCTATAATCTCTTATCTACAATTGCACTTTAAAAGAATTATATCACAACATGTTCATGGGCAAAATCTGGAATCTAAGGCTGCATCTGCACTGCAGAAATAATCCACTCTGACATTGCTTTAACTGCAATGGCTCAATATTATAGAATCTTAGGATTTGTAGTTTGTTCTGGCATCAGAGCTCTCTGACAGAGAAGGCTACATGTCTCACAAAACTACAATTCCCAGAATTCCATAGCATTGGGCCATGGCAGTTAGTGATGTCAAACTGGATTATTTCTGCAGTCAAATGCAGTCTAAGAGGTGATGGACAAAATGAACCAAAACCAAACCAAAAACCACCAATCTCCACCCAGGGATGGAAAAAGCTGAATATTCCAAATTACTCTTCAGGTTAGGTTACATTGCAATAGAAATATTCAGAACTCATGTTCACTTTGTTAGCGAAAAATCCAACATTCTGATAGTGGAACCTACTCCTCAGCCCTTGCATTTCCTTTAAAACTAACTCCAGAAGGTTTCCCCAGAGAGATGGTTTCAAAGGTTTACTGACTTCTTCCTGGTTCCACTGGAATTTACTCTTCCACTAGCCAAAATTCACCCTTAGATAGACCCTTCTCTTAGGTCCTACATTTCATTTGTTAGATCACAATTTCAAGTAGATTGCAGATTCATTTAACAACGCTTATGAAAAGCAGACGCCTCAGATTTACTAAGACAGACTTATTAACATAGGCAGAACTCATGTTTTGTTGCTCATGAGTCCTATCAGATGCATTTAGTCCCAGAGTGGCTCATAATAGTTAATTAATTGCACCAATCTTTACAGTGTTTCACATCCCAGTCATATTTTCAGGTTCCACATCATGTCACCCAATGATACATAAAGGTGCCTTTCATTAATACCATAAATAAATAGCTCTACACCATAAACTCTTTTCTTCTACAGTCCACATATGCAATAATTTACTATGAGCACCTAATACAGAAAAAGATACTCTTGAGCTGATGCTATGACTACCTATGATATCTTCATCCCATTTTTAAAATTCATTTTATAATTCTAAACAAGTTTTTGTTTTGTTGGGAAAATCATGAAAAGCTGGATATTAATGCCTATGAGGACTATAAAATTAGTCCTAGCCAAATGAAGAAAATAGAAAAGGCTTTCTCCCTGTGAATAAAGAGGCATTTTGCATTTCACAGGAGGAACAGAAAATAACTGTCCATAATTTTAAAGCATTTGAGTATTATGAGATATTTAACAACATTCATATTATTTGAGTTCTGAACTGAGGTGTCTCTTTTGAAGTCAGGCTCTCTTAGTTCAGATAATGCAAATAAAAGGTTTTGAAAATAACTGCAAAGTATATAAACATTTAAGTTTCATATAGAAGAGGGAGCAACTGCCTAACCATCAATGTCAGGACAGTTATTACACAAACTTGTTTCTCCATCCCCTAAACCACTGGTCTTGTAACAGAAGGAGGTTCACACCAAAAATTCTCTGGTTGGGCAGCAGAAAGGAGCTAGAAGAGTCAACAAATAGAGGAGGACACATATCCAACAGGAAGCCATCTTAATCCAGAAGATAGACCAGGTTCCAGCGAAGAATTTTTCGATTGCAGCATTTTCATAACTATAAAGAAGAAAACAAGTAGGCATTAACAGATTTCATAGAATCATAGTCTTAGAGCTGGAAGAGACTACAAGGGCAATCCAATCCAACTTCATGCCATGCAAGAATGAACGACTAAAGCACTCTGGAAAGATGTTCATCCAATCTCTGTTTAAAGACCTTGCTACACCTTGAAAGAATTCTAAAAGAAGATGAGGCAAGATGTCATTTTGTTGAAGCCATACTGGTTTGTTTTCAGGCTTCTACCCCCCAATCCAACACCCATGTTTCATCATTCCAGCTAAACAATCTTATGTTTTCTCAGAAGTATGCCAGTGTTCAGTAGGGTTTGATCCACATAGTATAGTACTGGAGAACTTTCTAATAATTTATGTGGACCAGAAATTAAGCTTTGTAATATCCTAGTTCTTCCCTAGGAACCCTAGATGGTAGGAAAGGGTTATCACACTGGCTACTCTTCAGTCCTCTATAAAGCAATCTTATTTAATAATGTCACATATATTTAATAGAAATTCAGTAGTTATACATATCAGTTCTTCCAAAAACTTTGGGAGGAACACGGGAAGCTGCCTGACACTGAGTCAGAAGTTTGATCCAAATAGCTCAGTATTATCAACTCTGACTGGCAGTGCTTTCAAGGATTTAAGTCAGGATTCTTTCTTAATCCTACCATGTCTAGTATTCCCTGCTGGTTCCAATCCAGGTCCAACTCTGCTCAGCTTCCAAAATCAGACATGTGAGTGTGTACACAGAGTGGGCTGGTGGAATTTAGAGTTGTATAGTGAATGTTGCTGTGCCTTCAAGTCATTGCCAATTTATGACAACCCTAAGAGGACTCTATCATGGGGTTTTATTGGCAAGTGTCTTCACAGGAAGTTTGCCATTGCCCTCCCCTGAGGCTGAGAGCAGGAGACCTGCCCAAGGTTTCATGGCTGAGTGGGAAATTGAACCCTGGTATCCAAAGTCATAGTCCAACACTCAAACCACTATGGCACTGGCATCCAACTGTACTAATTTGTTAATTAATAATGCATAGATTAGCAATAAAATATTAGTTGACATTCACAATCTAAATTACAAATACATAACTCTTTTGAAGTCAGGCTCTCTTAGTTCAGATAGTCCATCCGGCAGGCCTTCCCGGAATAACTCTCCTCAGAGAATGAACACTGGATTTCTCCTCCCCAAGCCTCCTGTTTGCTTGTAATTTTATATTGTCATGTATTTATTTGTTTTAATATTTTCAAGTTTAATTTTATTTTAAGGGGCGTGGGAGGGATGTGGGTGGAGGGATTGGGATATTGGACTGTCTTTTAACTATTGTATCTTTTAATTGTTGTAAGCCGCCCCGATTGCGATGCAGAGGGGCGGGTTAAAAATAAAAATTTATTATTATTATTATTATTATTATTATTATTATTATTATTATTATTATTATTATTATAACTTAGGAGATTATTGCAGCGCTAAGTAAACCGGCTTACCAGAGTCGGCTTAAATTTTAAAACAGGCAGCATCCTGATCTTATCACAAGGATTTTGCCACTGAAATTGCTGCCTGGGTCCAGCCTGGGTCCATCCCTGCTCCCAGGGCTGTTCCAGCAGCCATTTCCTTAAGCCAGAAAATTCCCAACTTTTAAAAAAAGCCACGCTGAGTGGCCCTGGGAGTTGGGATGGACCTGGGCTGGACCCTGGAAGAAATTTTGGTGGCAAAATCCTTGTGGTAAGAACAGGATGCCGTCCATTTTAAATTTTAAACTGGCTCAGGTCAGCCAGTTTAATTAGTGCTGCAATAATCTCACTGGAGTTACACATTCATAATCAATTCATATTGACAATCCCTACATATTCAGTAGTGTAAGGAATATGAAGTGATCATGACACTCCCCTAATCCTGACATACTGGGCATCAGATGCAGTGAGCGAAGGGGGGGCGGTCTGTTCTCCTGTTGATTATGATGCAGCAAACTGACATTTATACCATCCTCCCATGGGCAATCTGGTTCAAGAAGAAGGAATTGCAACAGAGATCCTGCTTCTTTCTGTCACAACAGAGAACAATTGTCGGAGGCTGTGGAAATGCCAGTCTGCTGCGTACCAATCGAGAGAAGAACAGACCTCTTCTCATGCCCACCAAGTCAGAATATGATGGGTGGGTTGGGCTAGGAAACACTACTCAGCTACCTCAGTAAGGTAGCTAAGTGGATAATCTAGAACACCAGCCATTGTCTTTCATTGTTTCTATGTGACAAAACTCCTTTCCTGAAAACATCAGTTGGATATTTGCCAAAACAGAATATGCTTGCAGACACCTGCTAGAAGAAAAGAACTTCCCCTCTGTGCCCTCCACAACCCCTCAAAAACTCCCCCTTCCCTGAGAGTGTTTTGATGGTGCAAACAGGGGTGCAGGTGAAAGGATGAATGGTCTTCCCCTTGTTCCATCAACATGGACAGGAAACTTTGGATGGACAGGGGATCATTTTCTACTACCCTGCACCTCATTTTGATACTAGTGGAAGTGATCTTAAGGTCACTTCACACTTTTAAAAATGTTTCACCTGCTTTTCTGCTAAAACAAAGTCCGGGGCAGGGGGCATTCTTGTTTTAGAAAAGAAAGGAGGGTTTTGGAGGAGCACTTTTTGGGGAAAAAAGTAAATAGAGGGCTGAGGGCTTAAGGACTCCAAAAACAACCATGGGGGATATGACTTGTATGTCAAGTTATTCTCACCCCTGCACTAACAGAAACAATCTGTCAAGGGAACAACACTGTTAGATCCCACCTATCATAAAACTTGAATATGCTCAGATGTAAGCCAAGTGTATTACTACCCAAATCAAGTCATCTTCATCAGTATTTGGAGATTAAAAACAAAAATACACCAAATATTGTAATTTTATAGCGTATGTCAGGTGCCCAAAGTAGTGCATAGATATTATTCAAGTAAGCATTGGAAGAGTCCTGGAGAATACGTCAATATTCTTAGTTCTATACTAAGGAGAGACTGAGAGAGCTACAACTTACCTAAGTCCACCTAACAAATTTGCATGCCAGAGTCAACCATTAACTACAAACATCCTATCTTGCACTAAGAAGCCATTATGCTACATCAGTCCAATGCCATTTTTAGAAGACTTACTGGAACCAGTGGGTAACAGTCATCATCACATAAAGAGAAGCTAGGAAGAACACAAAATGGAAAAATGCGTAGCTGTATACAGTGCCCTTCTTTTCATCATAAATTACTTTCTGGCCTCCCCTTCTGCTAGCAGGCTCTTCAACATCAGCTGTGTAGACAGAAATACAAAAAGTAAGATCAGGATTTGCTCCAGTGCCTAGAACTTAACCATCAGAATGTCAGGTCAAGAAGCAGCATTTCTCTTTAAGACAATACTGAGATGCAGGCTTTTAATATGCACTTTTAAATTGTTGCTGCTGTGTGCCTTCAAGTCATTTCTAACTTATGGTTACCCTAAAGAGAATCTATCATTGGGTTTTCTTGGCAACAGACGTTCAGAGGAGGTTTGCCTTCAAGTAATTTCTGACTTATGGTAACCCTAAGGTGAACCTATCACTGTTGGTTTTTTTGACAGAATTTGTTCTGAGGGTTTTTTGCCTTTGCCTTCCTCTGAAACTGAGAATGTGACTTGCCAAGGTAACCTAGTAGGTTTCCATGGCCAAGTGGAGTTTCAATCCCTGTTCTCTCAGTGTCCTAGTACAACACTGAAACCACTACACCATGCTGGTTTACTGAATCTAAGCCAATTAGATTTAAAATGCACATTCCTAAGGAGTACATGAACATGTAAACTGGTCCAGTTATTGTGGATAAAGAAAAATTAAGGAGAATTAAGTCTGTAATCCTATACTGTATACACTTATATGGGAGCAAGCTTAATTAAAATCGGTGGAGCTCCAAAGGAACAAAATAGATCTCCTAGAAAGATGATGCAAATCAGAATTCCAACATTAATTTACTTTCTTTCTTTGTTAACTGATCTCTTTTTGGTGTACAGAAATGTATGTAATAGGACTGTCTCTGTTGCTGCATCCTGGCTGTTGATGGCCTGTCCATTTTGCTTCTTCTTGGTGACATTGCATATAAAACTGAAGAGGTCCTTTGTCAAGCAGGTCTCTGGTCTGTTGGAGATTTGAAATTATTTCAGCTGACTCATTTTTGCTCCTCGGATCCCTAATTTAGGATTTTTTTTAAAAAAAAATCTGTCACTCTTTTTCTTATTGCCCCCACCATCATATGGAATGTTTTTAACTGCTGCTGTTGATATATTGTTAAGATTGATTTTAAACTCCCTTTGCCAGCATTTGCTGGCAATACAGTGGAGTTGCTGAGACTGGTGTCACCCGGTGCAGGTCCCAGACAGGGCTGAGAAGGGGACAGCAGACACCCCTCTGGGGTATCATCTGGTGTGGGCCACATGCCCTGCACCCCCTAGAAATGCCTCTGGTGAAATATTTTTCTTTTTTACTCTGAAGTTTCATGTTTCAGCTGGAATGTGATGCCTCAAACTTCTAGAAGGGTGAGGCAACTACAGATTAAGGTAAGAAGAGGTATTTAAATAAGACTAAAAAAGCCAAAATACAAGAGAACTAAGGTTGCAATACTATACACATGTACCTGGTAGAAAAGTCCCATTGAATTCAATGGTGCTTACCTCTGACATGTATTGGACTTCACTATAAGTCAACAGTTAATTTGAGAGGCTAGGTAAGCGCATGGCCCTGATTGCATCTGGGACTGAGGAATTCAGTAGTGTTAACTTATTCTGAGAACTGTGGTGTTAAATGAGGCTTAATTCTATTTGTTCTGTACAGCAGAGTCATAGTAGTTAAGATGAAAGTTATACACATGATCACTTTATTTTATGGTCAGCTTCATCTGCTTCCCACTATTCATTTGGTTTTATCTTCTGCCTCAGGAACATAAGAAGATGTTTTATACTGAATCCCATCAAACTCTATATTGCCTACACAAGGGATGAGCAACCTCAGAGGGCTTGTCTTCCATCTTTCTTATAGTCTACAGTGCCACTTTCAGCAAAACTGGAAGTAACAGAAAGGTCAAACCTGTTTTCTCAAATAGGGTGTTAGGCCAAATGAAGATGTGGATGAGTCTCCTCTAAAAAAAGGTGTCCGCACCTGCATTTTATTTTAGAAGAAATCATATCCCCCGAAGGTGTGATTTTCATTCTGGTTTGTTTATTTACAGTATTTATTTTGGAAATAGGAAGGATTCTGTGGACTACAAAATGCCCTTGGGGACCGGCATGTGCGGCATGTGATTCCCACCCTGGTGTATAATTATCGGAAGCAGCTCTCTAAAGTTTCACATAGGGATCTTTGAAACTCAACAAGGAGAAAGGAGAGATTTGAAGTTGAAGTCTTTCTTAAAAATGCAAAGCATGTGCTTTACCATTCACTCACCAAAGTGCTCCTTGTCAATTTGATGGCAAATGTTATGGAGACCACTTCCTGAGGTGGTTTTACTATTTGGTGATTTTTAATATTTACTAGAGGTGGCTTTTACTATTTGGACATTCTTCAAAGAGTCATATGTTATGCATTTCTAACACACTGACAACATTGCACAGCAGTCCAAGGTTGGGGAAATGCACATGCAATTGACGTTCTTCATAAAGCCTGGATAGGCCAGAACATTTTAAGTTCTGCTTAGACCAACAGCCTTAACTAGCACAGAGAATAGTTAATTGAGAGTTGTAGTTCAATTTCTGAGGGGTCATTCACATCCTCTGTACCTCGCATAAAACTTGGTATTGTTGCTGTCCTGCCCTATATAATTCTCTATTATAGAGTGTTTGCAAAGATCTCGATTTTTCTTCATAGTAGAGAAATTCACAACAAAATTGTTCAAGATAGCAGTAACACATTCCAATACTTACCCCCTACTCCCCAACATGAACTGTTGGCAAATAAAAAGTATGGGAGCAGACCAAGCAACATATGAAGAGAACTGAAATTTACTTGATGGAAGTTGCCACAAAAGTACAATCTATTACAATTAATGCTAGGGGGAAATGTACCACAGAAACATATGACAGGAAAACTATGACATGTGCCATTTTCCATCCACAGACATGCTATTTTAGCTGTATCTATAATTAACAACCCTGTGATTATAATTTCTATTTTAAGTTACATGTCTCTCTTCTGGTGCGATTATATACTTTGCACAGAAAACACAGCTATCTAAAAAATAAAACGAATATAGATGCGTTTTGAGAAGATTTAACTGAGTGAAGGTAAGAGAAAGTGTTATTAATATCTATGAATTTTTGGTTTTAAGAATGTTTACATGCATTTGAGGAACTCTGACAGTGTTGCTATAAACCACAGGATTTGCATTGCAGACATTATTTACAAGGCAAGCCACGCTCCTGCTTCTAGCTGGGGAGATTCAGTTGTTTCCGTCTACAAGATGCAGAAAGTTCTCAGAGTAAAGTTGAGTAAAAACAACTCAGCTACTCCTTTCTCAACTGTCCCTGTCCATCAGTGGAGAGAATACATGGATACTGCCCTTCCCAGTAGGCAAGTATTGGAGTGAGGATTAAATAGGATATACATATGTCCAAACACCAAAAGCTGATTTAAGTCTCCCATGAAAATTATGAATAATCGTTTAAAAAGAATTATATTATTTGGGTTTTAAATGAAATTATATTTCCTATGCCCAAGATTTTGCCAATTTTCATTTTAAAACAACCAACCAACCCTGCCACCACCATTTTGCAGAATTCAGTGATATTGTTTAAAGGTTAAAAATTTAAAAAGAAAAAAGGAAGCAGGCATCTAAAAATCATACCAAAACATCCAAAACAACAAATGTAGGCAAGAATGCAGCATGTAGTGCACAGATAAAAGCTGCCCACCCTTTTGTAAATATTGCAAATCTGTATGAAATTAAAATTGCATGGGCGAATGAACCCTTACCATCTTCATCTGGAGAACAGCAGAAGCAGCAGCGAGCTATCTAAAGAACAAATAAAAAACAAAAAGAAGGATTCATTTACCAAGAAACAAAGCAACACAAATGAAAGTCACATTTTTTAAAATAAAAAGTTAATTGCTGCATAATTATGCAATATACCAAGAGACTTTCAATTTTAAAAAATACTGAAGTTAAAATATTTTGAACATTAAGCTAACTTCAAAAATCATTGCTAGAAAGTAAGCATATCCTAATAATGCAATATATTGATTTTCAAAGCACAATAGGATATTGCATTTAAAAGTGATCAAGTAGTTTAGAATCTTCCTGATATAAGGTAAACAGTAAATTACTAAGAAACACATTTAGATATTTTAGTCAAGATATTAAAAATTCATATTGTGATTTTATAAACTTTCATTTGCATTACCAATTAATTCTTTGCTGGAAACACATGAATGTCCTTTTATCTGCATTAACCTATATTAATATAAAATATCTTTTGGAGATATGTTTAAACTTGATCACAGATTCTGTCAAAAGCAAAGCATTTCAGTGCATTTCATGGATGCAGAATAATCAAGTCTTTGCATGGTTTGGCATAGCTGTTCCTTTGCATTTTAAATTTTTAAAATAAAAAGGGATCATATTCTAATTATATGACAACACCCAAACAGTAATGCATAAACGATTACATTTATCAGATATTCAGGACTAGCAAATTCTTGGGAGACACAATTAGCAATGCTGACATGCATGTAAACAGCTCTCCATAACATGCGTAACAGTCTTTAGTTTGGATGCAAGAGAGACTCTCTATGCAACAGATACAGCTGGAGAATTATGTTTACATTTCTAATCACAAGACAAAAGACCCTCTATCATGGGAAAGAATGAGACACACAATTAGTTGCCTGCTGTTAGCCTTTTCTTTATGTTCCCACGCAGTGTTTCTTGTAGTGCTCTTTAAGAGCAAATGATCTAAAAGTAATTCTATTAGGTTACACTATAGTGCAGCGTTGTGAGCTCTCTCATGCAACAAGGAATGTCTCCTCAGACAGAATCCATCTGTGTTGTCTCTTGCACAGCAAGAGAAGAATCAACAAACTAAGAGGCCTTCCCGACCTTGCTATTTGCCGAGTGACAGGCATGCTAAATCACATGCCCAGTGGTGTAGACTGCTGCTAGTCCAAATGAACTAGGGAGCTCGAAACTGGCAGCAGAACGATGGCAAGCACTGAGCCAGATACATTTGTGCCAAAAGCCCCACACTGAGAAGTGCTGCTTCTTTGAAGCACATCCTTGGCTGGCAACTTGCTCTATAGCAGCTGGAGAGGATGCCATCTGGAACTCTCTTAACTTGAACTGATTTCAGACCTTCTACTAGTGCAACCAATTTGTCATGAAGGCACATACTAAGAGCAAAAACTTTTTTTTAAAATATGGAGGTACCAGAAATATTTGATTTGCACTGGAAACCATGTAAACAATGAAAGGCACCATGAAAGCAGTGTATAGGATTTATTTACCATATTCATAACTAAACTTGTTTCAATAGTTCTTTTGTGTATAACTAAGCCTGGAGCTATTCCAATGTGTTTGACAAGATGAGGCTTTTCCACTGTGCCCCAGCACTGGAGCTTTCTGGCACATCACAGAATTGCCACAGTTGCTTATAACAGCTGCATGCAGGCTGCAATTATTGCAAGACATCCAGAGTTCATTGTCAGTGACTAATTAGGTGAAAGTCTAAGTACTGAAGCCTAAAACTTGACAACATCTTGTAAGAAAAAAGCTAATATGTTGCAGGCTCATCAAGGTGGCTGAAGCAGAAGCAAGGACACACAGAAAGCTAACACTTGGGGTTGTCTGCACTGGCCAAATAAAGCGGCTTCTAACCGCTTTGAAACCTGGGTGTTTAGACAACACACAAGTAAAACTAGGTGGAAAGTGAAAGGAAGCCACACTCTGGGGCTAAAAACTGGAGCAAAAAGAAGCTGTGATACTCCAACTCAAGGCAGAAAATATGCAGCATATAAACAGCCTGGCACCAGTATGGAACTGCGGAAAATAAAAAACCTGATCACCAATAATGCAATGGATGTCATTAAAACATACACAAACCAGACACTCCAACAAGGCGGTATGGAGTGAAGGGGTGGTGGTGAAGGGGACATGTATGAGGGGCCTCAAAGATTGTGCTTTGCCAATGTATCACTGGGTACCAATGCACCGGTGCACTGTTCAGGCGGTGCATCACACATGTGACTGTGAGGCTATTCATAAGAGGAGGTGTCCAATGGTATGGTGGGAAAAGGGAGGTAATTGGAAGTTGCAGGCAGTGTGTTTGTGTGATGGTGCACATGTATGGTGGGGACATGACAAAATAACCACACACTGTGGCTTGACACTGTGTGGTGTGGACAGCCTGTGGGTGTTTGGCCTGCCTTGGAAACGGGCCGTATGGACACCGAGGTTTCAACCTGCTTCCAGAAAACCCAGTATAGAGCTGCTTTTTTTTCCTGCCCAACTGCTCCAGCCCACTTGCTCATGTTCTAAAGACATACTGAGAGAACTTTGAGTTGCTGGACAGAATTGGAACATGGGAATTCTTTTCTATTGTAATTTAAACATGCAGAAATACTGGAGGGTGAAGGCAAATAGACAGCTGGTTGAAAGGAACAAAATCGTGGAAGACCCCACCAAAGAAAGTCTACATATCACTGAAATAAACAAAACTGCAGTACAAAAGGAAATGTTGACTTACCTCAGTTTCAGGTGTTGCATATATTCCTCTCAGTGCTTCAGAGCTTGCACGTGTTGTTGAGGTCAAGCTAGAAACAAACAGGAAATTCATCAGTGGGAACATGTCAATCCTTGGTTCTCTTTTGTTTAAGATATGTTTTTTCTAACACTAGGAAATGTCTTATTTTGGACAATATTGGTACCGAATGAATTAAGGGGAATAGAAGCAACCATAAAGTTCTAAGAGGCCTTTTCCTTGGAATCTGGCTCTTTTGTATAAAATAAATTCAGATGTTTCTACAATTAAGCACATCTGCAAAATCAGTATTACCCAAACAGCCCAAAGGAAATACTGCATAGCAAATTGTTCTACGGGGGTATAGAAGAAGTTAATATGTCACTCAGTGCCTCCACAGATAAAACCACTACTTCACAAAACTAATTTGTATGAATGCATTAGCTGAAACAATGTGTCAAGAAGTAATGGTTGTATTAAAGGATGCTCCCTCCTCTACTAAACTGTATTGCAGAGGATTTTCCAAGCAGAACATTTTACAAACAAACGAACAGACCCTGCATGTATGTCTTCACCACTGGGGAACCTCTTCCAACCAGAGGCCTGAATTTTCAGAAAAGCTCTTGGAGATTGTGTTACAGTGGTGGGTACAGCCAGAGGCAAAAAGGCAGAACCAAAACAGCCAGCATATTTTAGCTATAACTCTTTACCACCAATAGCTAAGGGGCTAAGCAGACGGCGCAAAGCGCCGTCTTCAGAGCAAGAAAGGGGAGGGGCAGCCACACGCTGGGCACTCCAACCCCTTCCCCAAAACGTCCTCGGAGCAGCCGGCCCTCCGCACGGCCGGCGCTCCGAGGATGCCTTTCCGCTGCAGCGTCCGCACACACTGCAGCGGAAAAGCCGCCGAAGGTGCGCCGGCAGCCTTTTGCGTCGCACCTTCGGTGATTTGTGGTAGGAGCGCTATTTTAGCGCTCCTTCCAGGGGCGGTGAAGCTGTGCCACAGGGCTGAGGAATGGGGATGCCTCGGCCCCGATCCACAGCTTCCTGGGGCAGCCCCGTGCCACCCGTCTGCTTCCCCCCTTAGCCTTAATAGAGGAATTTCAGCCTTTCAGAAAGGGAGCTAAATAAAACTAGGGAGAGTTGGTGGAAATTATCAAACAGTGGTGTCATGGTGAAAGAAGATGGTGAACAAGGTGTCCATTATGGGAACTTTGGTGAACAGGGAGACCACATCACAGCTGAATAGTTTGTCTCCGGGTTTAAGTTCAATAACTTAATCAATCAATAACCTTGAACTTAAACCCAGAGACATACTAATCAGCTTTGATGTGGTCTCCCTGTTTACCAAAGTCCCCATAATGGACACCATGACACTCATTCGACATTTTTTTCCAGAGGACATCACAGCCCTGTTTGAACATTGCCTCACCACAAGCTATTTCCAGTGGGACAATGGATTCTACAGAGAGATGGGGTAGCAATGGGAAGCCCTCTAAGCCCTGTGATAGCAAACTTTTACATGGAACACTTTGAAAAGCAAGCCCTGGAAACAGCACCAAAAAAGCCCACAACTTGGTTCTGACGTGTGGATGACACTTTCACCATTTGGAGCCATGGAGAAGAAGATCTGGCTGTGTTCCTGAACTACATGAACAACATCCACCCTAACATCCAATTCACTATGGAAAAAGAAAAGGAAGGAACACTGCCATTCTTGGATGTCCTAGTCATCCGCAAACCAAACCAACGTCTGGGTCACACAGTATACGGGAAACCTACACATACAGACAGATACCTGCACATGAACTCCAACCATCACCCAAGACAAAAAAGAAGCACAATAAAAACACTGGTAGACTGGGCAAAACGCGTCTGTGAACCCCACTTCTTGGAAGAGGAATTGAAGCATCTAGACTGGCCTCTACAGGTGTATGGTTACTCCAGCTCAGACATCAGAAGGGCTGCCAGACCCAGAAAAACCCAGAGGAGTGAAGATGAGCAACCACCCAAAGGGAAGGTATTTTTACCATACATCAAAGGAGTCACAGACAGAATAGGGAAAGTGGTGAGGAAACACAGCCTCCAAATGGTTTACAAACTGACCAAGAAAATCCAACAAATGCTGCGCTCAGTGAAGGACAGGAGAGACCCTCCCACAGCCGCAAGAGTTTACCACATACCATGCAGCTGCGGACAAGTCTACATAGGGACCACCAAACGCAGTATCCAAACATGAATCAAGGAACATGAGAGACACTGCATACTGGGTCAACCAGAAAAATCAGCAATAGCAGAACACATTATATACCATCCTGGACAAAAAATGCTGTTTGAAAACACTGAAATTCTGGACCATGCCAACAACTATCAGGTCAGAATGCACAGGGAAGCCATTGAAATCCACAAACACTTGGACAACTTCAACAGGAAAGAAGAAACCCTTAAAGTAAACAAGTTTGGCTACCAGTCCTGCAAAATAGAAAAATCAGCACTCAGCAAATGCAAATGAGAAACTACCCAGGGTCAGGGGCTTTCCCAGCAGAATGATCACCAATTAGCAGACATTAATCCTCTTTTGCATATCCTCCCACCCTGAGGCCTGCCATCAACAATAGAATACACAATTTACATGGGAATCACTCCTTCCTACCCAGGGTCTCACAGTATATATATACCCACTCTCTTCCATTCCAGTATTCTCTGAAGATGCCAGAAACAGATGCTGGTGAAACGTCAGAAAGAAACTCTTCTAGAACATGGCCACACAGCCCGAAAAACCCACAAAAAACTATGGACGCTGGCCATGAAAGCCTTTGATCTAATAATGTGTATTCCTGCATGTCAGGAGATTGGATGAGATGGCCCTTGTGCTCTCTTTCAACTCGATGATTCTGTGGTTCAATGATTCTATGAAATAGCCACTATGTGGAACATTCTGGTGTACTGTATAGGCACTTGTGGTTATTTCATGTATGGATAGGCAGTCCATAATAGAATTATAGAAATTATAACATCTTTTCTTACCTGACTGAAATTAAACCATACTAATAGTGTACCACCAGCATTTTGAAATGCTATCACTGCACTGACCTCAAAATACAGATAGAATCCTCCCCTTATGTTCTTCATATAATAGCATCATAAACCATTTAAAGATGAATGTTACACTACATTTAAACTTTAGCAGGCATCATGCTGCTTTGGACTGGTGTTGAATAACCACTATCCTCTAAAAGAAGAATGATATATTTTTATTGTTTGGTAGTTATATTTAACTTTGCAGACTATATTACAAATACAACTTGGGACATACCAAGAATACAAAATACACAAGAACAGGATGGTAGTTCCCAGCCCAGTCACCAAGTTTTCATCTGTTTGTAGCCCATGGCTGAATTCAGGTACACAGATTGTGATGTTCTTCTGATTCTCATCTAAGACTTTTGAAAACACAAAAAAGCAGTACACAGTTACCATGGCTTGTTTTATACTTCAATTATGATTTAGAGTATAATCCAACAACTCTTGTGGGGAATTCTGCTTGAGAAAGGGAAATACTTCCTCCATTCCTCTCCTCCTGTAGCCACTTCCATGCCCCAACCTTTCAGAGGAGTTTTTGAGGGGACCTAGGGAGCAATAAGTGGAGGGGGAAATCCCTCCCTGTTCTGCTGATGGATATACTTATTTATTAATTAAAATATTTATATCCTATATAAAAAGATCTTAAGGTGGCTTACAAATAACATTAAATAATTTCATGCAATGGATTAAATAATTTAAGTAAGCAAAAACATTTTGAAAATTATATTAGGTTAAAAACAGATTTTAAAAATTTAAAGGTTTTAAAAACTATGTACATCAGTATTTGGGTGGAATTTAATGAGGCCCAAAGGGTTTGGGCAGGGTGACGACCAGGTGTTCTGCTTCCCAAGGATATATCCTACATTTTAGCCTTCTGCACAGGAGGAATTCCAAAATGTCCTCCATTTTGAGTATAACTAAGAAGCATGAATTTAGATTTATATGAGTGTTTTAAGCTTTTATTTTGTAATGTCCTACATTTTTCTTGAATGCCCTATGTTTTGTGGTGTCCTGTCCTCCTTAGGGTTATAACACCTGGTCATCTTGGACTTGAGGTACAGTCGAGTTTTAACTTGGCCCCTAAATGAAATGAGTGTTGGCACCAATCGGGCCTCCAATGGAAGAGCAATTCACAGTTGAGGTGTCACAACTAAGAAGAACCTCACCCATATCCCAACATCACTGACATGTCTAGTGGGACATGGAGGAGGGACCCACAGCAGACCTTAATCCTCAGGCAGGCATAGATGGGGCAAGGTGCTTCCTCAAGTATCAGCATTTCAAACTTTAAATGTCTTCACAAGCACCTTGATTTCAGAGCAGAAATGTACTGGCAGGCATTGCAATTCTGGCATTTTATGCTGTCTATATTATTCCAGCCAAGCGCCAAGCTGCTGCATTGTACACTAACTGCACATCCATCAGTACTTCTAGCAGTGGGAGGGCCTCAATGGAGCCAGGTATTATACAGATGTCCTACTGCACTGTAAATAAAGAAAATCAGTCTGCTTCATACTGAAACAGAGCTTTGACTAAATGCTAGAATCAATCACTAAATTATTTTTTCTCATTTAATGTTTTGCTTCATTGATACATTTTAAGTAGATGTAAAGGTGTTTTTTTAATGATTTTTTCTCTTCATAATTGAACATTTACCCTCTGTACCAAACTCTTTCTCAATACTTTTTAATTTTATCCAATAGGCATTTCTGGCTTGAAGAATTAGACCTGATTCCAACATTGCTTTGCAGTGCAGTAGCTACTGAAAAAAAGAAGAAGAAATATTTGGATGCCAAAATATGCTAGACATGTCCTACCATACCAAAGTCAACACTTGGAAAGTGCAATTAGAAAGATGTGTTCTCAGCCTGTAACTTATTCAGCAAAAACATATGTTTTGGATATACTGGACACTGCAGTGTTTTTTTAACCAATAGTCTAATTCAGCTAATTGCTGGCATTATAATTCATTTAATACTTCTTTTAAGCATATGATTTGCATATGCCAGTTGTTGCTTCCTTTTGGACGGAGGTTCTCAGTTATGCCAACTCTATATTGAAGCAATTTCTGAAACTTGTAGAAAGGTGTACTTTAAACTATTTATCTACTTCCTGAAAATTAACAGCAGAAATGGACTTCCCATGTCCTTTAGCCAGCTAAAACTAACACTGTGACATTAGAAAGACAGCAGATTGAGGACCTCACAATCATTTCCACATGTGAGTACACAGCATTCTGATATCAAATGATGTATGGATGTTTATCTGGATATCCTGCTGCCTTTCACTGAAGTGTATATATGGATTTTTCATTGTTTTACTTCTGCCTTGTCTTGTTTTGCTTTGGTTTAGTCAATTTGTTTCCTTTTCCTATTATTCTTTACACAATTTCCCCAGCAACCAATAAAATAAAATAAAATAAATCACGTAGCAAACTGTTTCATGCAACCATTTCAGTTATTATATGCAATGAAATCAATAGAGAAATCAGGACCTACAGAGAAGGATTTATACAGCTGCCTTTTCTCCTGAAATTGTCTGTTTTTCTAAGGCAATACTGTCATATTTTTAGACAAACACTGATCCAAAGACCAGCAATGATTCTTAATTATTGTTACGATACCTTCAATGTACATGTACTGAAACCCACAGTTGCCTTAAGATATTTTGCAGCCTAACTTGGAGTAAAAATACACCTCCTGGCCAAATTATTTTGACAGAGGCACCATAAAATCCCTCCTGCACCTTTCCCTGTTTCTAGCAGTAAAAATACAATAATAACAAAGTAAGTAACAATTGGTTGCACTTTCCTGACACTCCAAATCCACTTCTTAAAGTGGTGAATGCATCACTATGCCTAATGATGGGGCTGGCCCTGTGCAATCCCTGATTTAACTTACTGGTTTCTGGAGGTTTACTTGAAAGCGATGAGAAGGTGAGATACATGACGTAACAGCTGATAATGCCTGACTGCAGCAAGCCAGAATGGGGCTGACCTACAAATTAAAAAATGAAAACAAAGTTAACCATGATAATTTCTCAAGAAGGTTATTTTTTCAGGGGTGAGGTGAGTTCTTTTTTACAAAAATATTCATTGGATTGGACTGAAAGGTTTCTTTTTCTAATGAAAGGAATATTCCTTCTACAAGACCTTTTCTGTCAGAACCTTTGAAATCAATTTTATTTCACTATTTATGAACACAATAAAGTTTATGACAATTAAAAAGCCATAAGTAAAAAACAGTTTAATTTACATCCCTGCTGCATGGAAAGATTTAAAAAATGGGGGGGGGGGGGGGAAGGGCTTAAATTATCCAAATATATTTCTATCTCTGAATTATTTTTCTTTTATCAAAGGCTCAAATAGATAAACAAATCTTGTTGAGTGTAAATGGCTAACAAAAGTATTATACTTTGACAGTTCGACATACAAATATATAATTTCAGTCCCTTGGAAAGGCAATGACACAGGAAAAACAATAACACAGAAATATGAGAACAAATTATTCTATCCCAGATTTGGTCATACTTACAGCAAAATCAATCGAATAGATGGAATTACAGCTTGACATGTACCACTGATTCCAGTGAGTCAGCTTTAAGTGTAACTGAAACTGGATCCAATGCAGCATTAAAAAAAAAACCCTGCTAATATGTGTTGCAATCTTCACTATACTCTCTAGCCCTTGAATTGAATGTCAAACTTCTTCTGCTCCAGCCCTCCAGAGGAAAAATTCCCGGAACTAGGATTGTAACACAAATTGCCAAAGGCCAAGGGAGACTTTCCTTGCCGCCGCCGCCCCCCCCCCCCCCCCCGCACACATAACTAACTGCCCATCTCTAATTGTATGCTATGTTTTGGTATTGATTTCAGTTATAAAATGACTTTGGAGACAATCTTGGCAGAAAAACATAAGAACAGTCATTAACAATGCAACGATTCTCATAGGAAGCTGCCTTAGATCATGCCAGACTATCTCTCTACTTTGCCCAGGACTATCTACTTTGGATTGGCACAGGTTCTCTAGTCCTTCATAGAATCATAGAATCGTAGAGTTGGAAAAGACCACAAGGGCCATCCAGTCCAACCCCCTGCCATGCAGGAACTCAAAATCAAAGAATCCCCAACAGATGGCCATCCAACCTCTGTTTAAAGACCTCCAAAGAAGGAGACTCCACCACTCTCCGAGAGAGTGTGTTCCACTCTCAAACAGCTCTCACTGTCAGGAAGTTCCTCCTAGTATTCAGGTGGAATCTCTTTTCCTGTAGCTTGCATCCATTGTTCCGGGTCCTGTTCTGCTCCCTCCTCAATATGACATCCCTTCAAATATTTAAACAGGGCTATCATATCCTCTCTTATCTGCCTCTTCTCTAGGCTAAACATACTCAGTTCCCTAAGTCGTTCCTCAAAGGACAAAGTTTCCAGACCCTTCACCATTTTAGTCACCCACCTCTGGACACGCTCCAGTTTTTCAACATCCTTTTTGAATTGTGATGCCCAGAACTGGACACAGTATTCCAGGTGGGGCCTGAACAGAGCAGAATACAGTGGCACTATTACTTCCCTTGATCTAGATAAGGGGTAGGCAACCTGTCCCCTTTAAGGGCTGAGGGATTTCAGCTCCCAGAATCCCAGGAGCTATTGGCCAACATGGGACTATTGGCCAACATGGTTGAGGCTTCTGGGAGCTGAAGTCCCTCGGCCCTTAAAGGGGAAAGGTTGCCTACCCCTGATCTAGATACTATACTGCTATTGATGCAGCATAAAATCACATTGGCCTTTTTCGCTACCGCATCACACTACTGACTGATGTTCAACTTGTGACTACTAGGACTCCTAGATCCCTTCAGGAAAAAGATTTTCACATCACCTACTGTCAGATCCTTTTTAAAGTGGAGCTGACAGAACTGGGACATTCTATGTCAAATCATGTGCTCTAATGTCAGACTGTAGTCCTTTTGTGATAAACAACCAGAAATGACCATGGGCACTGGTAGATTAGACTGTATTAGAAAGATTTAGCTGCTGGTCAGAGAATGAGACAAACAAGCTGGGGCCCATTCATACTATGCAATTATAGCACTATTATTCCATTTTAACAGCCATTATTCTGTTCTGTGGAATCCTGGGATTTGCATTTTAGGGTCAGCCATTCAGAATTCTCATCCAGGCTTAACAAACTACAAATCCCAGGATTCCATAGGCTGGAACCATGGCAGTTAAATGGAATGATAGTGCTTTCACTGTGCAGTGTGGATGGGCTCCAGATCACAAACACAACATAAAATGTTTAATACAGTAGTGGAATACTGAGACTTAAATTACATCCACAGAGTGCTCAGTAGTTCCAACTAAAATCAGATCAGAACAAGAATAACAAAAGCTTGCTTACGGTTCTGGACACAGGGTGAGATGGCTACCAATGAAACAAACAAGCACAAGCCACCATTGACACCAAGCAGGATCTTGTTAAATGTACAGCCATCAGCACGCGTGTAAAAGACAGCCATCACAATCAGCGCTCCAACAGCAATGGAGTACAGTATGAGCGTCACAAGAGCTAAGGAGCCGTACCAGAGTTTATTGTGCCTTGTGCCAGATGTCCTGTTTGGGAAAGAAAAGCATATTAGTGCATTTAGCTGAAGAAAATGCAAATGAATGATACTGATTTAAGAAGAATCCTACTGGGGTCAATTCATTTACAGGGTCAAATTTTCCATATTTCCATTATTTAATTATTTTGATGCCAATATGGAAGAAGTAAGATATAAATCAATCAATTCAATAGAATATTTATTAACATTTTAAAATAATACAGTTTATATTTTCTAAAAAGAAAAATATCATATCTTCATCATCTGAAGCAAGCATAGCTTGAGTTGTATAGGATTCACAAACTGACATGGTCCATGATCGGAGGAACTACAGACTAATAAATAGTGATAGTGAGCAAGATGATCCCTTCAAGGCTCACTTAAGGATAATCCTTCAAATAAGAACACTGCTTATAACCATGAAAACTAATCCTGATTTCTCAAAATGAAGATGACCAAAAAGGAGGATATATTACTTCCCCACAATAAGGATGGTGACTAGATCAAGGTCAGAGAGCCCATGCAGACAAGAATATGCCATGAAAGCCAGCTTGCTTGTTATCTTCTGAGCACAGTGAAGAAATCTTGTTTATATTTCTTGCTTTTAACAAGTTCATGTATTTCTGACACACATGCAACTAAACATATCCTTTGCAGCAACACTTAAGCACTGTAACAGCAGTGGAAATTGCCAGTCAAATGAAAAGTAGCCATATCCAACAGATAAAAAGTGAAAGGAATTTTAAAAAGGTAGAATATCTAAAAATGAAGAAATAATTTAAAAGATTCTGAATGAGAATGCTTGTTGCAAAAAACAAAACCCAAATATATCAATTGTGTGTGGTGAAGGGGGGGGGAGGTTTTCTGTTTTGTTTTGTTTTTAAAAATCTAATTAGAATAGTTTACATAGGCACCACTACTGTAGTCAGGAGTATGAGAGACCAGTATGTGCATGAAAAGATAACATACCAGTTCTTATTCCATTTGTGTGCAAATTCTACAAGCAGGATAAGCTGGATGAGAATGAAGAGGAACCCTCCTACAGCACCTACATAACGCCAGGCTGTAAGAAAAGTGATAAGCTGCAAGGTGATTGCAATCACTGCTTTACATTGAGAAATGTGTGCATCAGTGCTGGATTAAGTAGTTGGAAAGCAACAAAAAGGTACTTTTAAATACAATTTAGCATTAAATAACACAATTAATTATAGAAAAGCAGAGTGCAAAACAACAACAACCTAGAAAGCAACATAACATAGAAGAGGATATAAATACTTCTTAAAATTCAGATGAACCTATAGGAATATTTTTTTTTAACCAAGGAATATTGCTTTAAGTATTCCTGTTTAGCAGCACCTATTACATCTGTATACTTAAGGAGTTTTATTTAGAGTTTCTATACTTAGAACTGTAGTTTTGGAAAGCGTAGCCGAACAGACCCTAAACAAACCACACAGTACAGTTTGTGGCTGAAATGGGATAGCTTTTCCCAGGTTGAAGTGTACAAGCTTTGATTGTATTCTCCACCCAAAAGGCAGCATATTTGTATTCATACTGCTTTTATGGTACTGGGAAAAAAACCTGTATTTTATTCATTTCATGATACACTATTCTAATTATCTAGGATGAACAGTTTGTTCCAGACAAAAATTGTAGAAACAGATAGTCTGCAATCTAATATTTTTCTGGACACAAGTTTGCTATGACTTTTTGCTGTTCAGCTTATCTCAGGAATGTGCTCTCTGAGAGACAGAGGACTTTATCACAAAGATAATAAAACTGGCTTGCCTGAGTTGACTTAAAATTAAAAATGGGTAGTATCCTGATGTTATAAGAAGGATTTAACCACTGAAATCGCTGCCCGGGTCCATCCCCGCTCTCAGGGGCACTCAGCGTGCCTCTTTTTGAAGCCGGGAGTTTTCCAGCTTAAGGAAATGGCCACCGGAGCACCCTGTGAGTGGGGATGGACCCGGGCGATGGATTTGACAGCTAAATCCTTCTGATAACATCAGGATGCCACCCGTTTTAAATTTTAAGCCACCTCAGGTAAGTCCAGAGTTAATTTTTAGTTCCTTCCATACACTGTTAGGTTTTTAAATACACCACCACTATTTCCCAAAACTGGAAGTAACTGTATTTTTTATGCTTCTCCACACCTCACTTTTAGAGCAACCTCTCAAAACAGTGTTACACATCAACTCTGCTGGGTCCCTAGAGTAAACATTTTGACTGAAATTTGTTTCCCACCTTGGTTTATGTCCTAACATTTTAAAAGTAAGGTATAGTGGTTTTTGTTGATCTGGGATGTGGGGACACCTGGGCTCAAATTCTGTCAAGGAGATCCTTCAGTGAATTTGGGCCAGGTGTAATCTCTCAGACTAACCTACCTAAGGCTGTTGTGAGAATTAAAAATGAAGAGAAGTATGTGAACCATCTTGAACTCCTTGGAGGAAAGGGGTCTTGTAGTACCTTTGAGACTAAGGGGTTTATCACACCTCCTCCCAGACCCAACCTCTGGCCCAATTCAGGCTAGAATCAGGTCTAATCACATGGCTTTTGCCCCTAAAAGAGCCATCCGGGTACATCCCCTCTCCAATGCAAATTGGGAAATGCGCTCCGGGCAACCATTTTTCCAAATCAGAAGCAACTTGGAAAAAATGGCTGCTGGAGCATGTTTCCCAATTTGCATTGGAGAGAGGATTCATCCGGATGGCTCTTTTAGGGGCAAAAGCCATGTATAAGACCTAGTTCCAGCCCAAATTGGGCTCTAATTCGCAAGAGGTAAACTAGGTCTGGAGGAGGTGCGATAATCTCCTAACTGAAAGAAAGAAGTTGGTAGCTTTCGTAGACTTGAGCCTACTTCCTCAATTGCATGTTTGCATCTGGGCCCAAGTTTACAAAAGTTCATGCTACCAACTTCTTTCTTTCAGTAGTCTCAAAGGTGCTGCAAGATCCCTTTGCATACTGATTTTCTAGACTAACACGGCTGTCCTTGAATTCTACCCCCTTGGAGGAAAAGTGGGGTATAAGTGTTACAAACAATGCTATAAATGTATCAATTAAATTACAGTTGTAAACAAATGCAATACATGGCTCTAAGGACGTTATCACACGTGGGCCAGTTTCGTTATTAAAGAGATAATAATGTGGAAATGAAGCATCCCGAAAAGAAAGTGAAAATAGAGCTTAATTACACAAAAGCTTTTCACACGTAATTACAGTAATAACGGAATTAAGTTAAAAGCGAAAAAAAGGCGTTTTTAACTTTCATACACAAGTGAAAAGAACTCATACATGTACTGGAAATGGGTGTGTTTTGTGACAAGACTCCTCCTTTTCCAGGGCGAGTCCTGCATTTCCCAGGAGGAAATGTCAGACTTTCCTACATTTGGGGCCATGTCCTCCTGCACAGGTCCTAACCCCCTTCCGTTGGGGTTAGGACCTCTCAAGAGAGCAGAAGAGGAGGAGGAGGCTGGAAAGGCAAGGCAAGGCAAGGGAGGGATTGAGAGGGGGAAACTGGAGGTAGCTCCCATGTCCCCCCCATAAGCCTTTCCCCTTTATAGGACCTACAGGGCAGAACAGGACCTTCAGAGCTCCAAGTTGCTCCACAAGCACACCCCACACTTTCACCCACATCCACCCACAGCGGCTGTGAGGGAAGCCTTCTTTTTCCTCCTTTTCCCTCTATCCCAAATGCCAAACTTCTCCTCCATCCCAAACTTCCCTCTCCTGGGCTGCCATCCCTTCCCTTCCCTGCATGGCACTGAGAAGGAGCCCAGGACTCTCCCTCCCTGGAGGCCCCTCCTCCTCCTCCTCTTGGCCCTCCTCCAGGTTTTAAAAGAGAATTGTCTGTGCGTATTTGCTTTTCACATTACAGTAAATGCGAAATTACTGTAATTTCGCAAATGCATTTCCTCAAAACTACCAAATTTCAAAAGATCTTGGATAACACCAGTTTCTGTCCAGTTTCTGTGCGACGTCGTGTGAAATCGTGAGGCACAAATCCAGTTTTTGTTTGGGATTTGTGAGGATTAACCAACAGATTTGCCCCGTGTGATAACGTCCTAAGAGTATTTAGCTATGCTACACCCATGATGTCTCATGTAACCTGAGAGAAAGCTGAATGCAGTTAACATGTATAATGAGGCATGGTATCTAGTTATGAGGCAACACAATTGCTCTCTCTGAAATCACCAGCCAGTTTATTAAAGGGAGAAGGAAATAAACTGAACCTCATCTCAATATTCAAAGAGCTACAGCTTTCAGATTCCAATTAATTGCTCTTCTATGTTTTATTAATGAAACAATTCACTCTATGTCAGTTTGTGGTGGACTGAGATCAAGCTGTTTATTGGAAAAAGCCTAAGATCCACAGGCTGGAGCCTGGCACAAAAGATATGAACTTAGAATTTAGGGATTTTGAGTCTAGGAATTTGTTCTGAATAACAGAAATGAACAGATCTTGTACTCCACCCATAAAAATCCTCCTGGTTACCTCAGTTTTGGTTGACTTCTTCATTTCAGAAGTATAATTAAGGGCAGGGGGGAGTAGTTTTGTTGCTGCGATTGTTAAATAACTGGAATTCAAGAATCCTTATTAATCTACTTCAAATCACACAAACATCTGTCAGCAGTTTCAAACCTACCTCCTGCCACTCCTAACAGCTTGAATCTCTTTGAAAACGTTAAAGAAGAAGGGAATATCTGAATAGTCTAATGGCCCTGTAGTTCAAAAGTTAACCTATTTAATAAAAGCCCCTTCATATCGAAGGGTTAGGATTGTGTTGCACATAGCTGTGTATTTTCCTCTTCATACAAGGTTTGGACACTGCCATCTGCTAACATTTATAACAGCAGAAAATTAATTTAATTAGTAGGAACTACTGCTCTGATACGGCTGCAGATATACGCTTCTTACAGTAATGAAATGGAAGTTCTGCAAGAAATCGAATTCTGTACTACTAGATGTCATCAAATTAGAGACTAACAAAATTGCAGGAGCCGTTAACAGCAATTGCTGCTGACGTTCAGCAGCACTAGATCAAGTGCAGTTTGGTTTAATTGTTCCACATAAAGAACAAAAAGAAGAAGAAAAAAAATACTAATTCCTGCCAGCAACACAGTCCAACTGTACAGTGACTGAGCTAATCACATCAAGCTTGACAAGCCAACAAAGTTTTACACATTCCAGAGTGACTCATTTCTCCTGTGCATGTTCAAGTTTTATTGCTTGAAAATATGCACACTTTACACAGAAGAAGAAAAAAGACACTGTTTCTAATACAGAAGTAAGGCAGGTGAAGCCTTTGTGCTCCGCACATCAGATAAGCAAGTGTTCACATAGCAAGACATAGCTTTTGGGAAGAAGTGGGTGGAGAAGGTCTATTTGTATAACCCTGGTGTATTGTCTTTTAAATTAAGAAAAGGAAAGGCAGGAGTTAGAGGTGCTGAGTAGGTTTTATGCAAGTGTTTTTGTGTCAATACTGTCTATTGCAGAGGTCCCCAAACTATGGCCAGCGGGCCGGCCCCAGCCCATTGAACCCTTCTTACCAGCCCACGGCTGGTCCTGCCGCCGCCGCTCGCACCCGCCGCCAGATGCCATTTTAGAACACAAAATGGCATCCGGAGTCGCGCACACATGCACACTACTCGGGCGCCATTTTGTGTGCGCTTGCGTGCGTGCCTCCAACCCCCCAGAAGATCTGGGGGCCAGCGAACCGGCCCCTGGATCAAAAAGTCTGGGGACCCCTGGTCTATTGTATTAAAGGTGTATTGTTGTTGTTGTTGCCACCATTGTTGTTGTTGTTGTTTGTAAAGAGCAATTAGGGGCAGGAGCAGTGAGGTGAACCCTTTTATTATTTTGTTGGACTCCCAATGGACAGCTCAAATAGCACCATTCCCTCCTGTAGCAAACAGCAGCCTTCTGGAAATCTGGGGGATGAAAAGATCTTTGCTGAGAAGATAGTATGGGTGGGAAAAGTTAGCTTTTCCCCAACAGGTTTTTATCCAGACCAGTTTACTACCACCACCAAGAGAGCTCCTTTTTCCTCTTGAAGAAGCAAATACAAACCATATTTTTAACATGTTATGCAGTTTCAGCCCTTCATTTTATGGCCTGCTGGTTTGATTTTTCACTGTGGAGGGCAGGGGGGTGATTATAGGCCTGTTTCCTGTGATACAACACATAACGAAGAAGGGATATCCTCTTGTTAGAAAAGCTATTTTAAACTAGGAACAGCTTGGCTCAAGCAAAATACAGTTATGAAATAAAAAGGGAGGACTATAACAATTTTGGCTGAGTTGGCATGCATTGATACATGTATTGCCAACTGTTGCAGCACTTACCACTTTTCCTTTTTCTCCTTTTCGGCTTTTTAGTCTAAGGAAAAAGGCGGGTTTGTTTCTTTAATTACAACTTTATAAGAGATTACTAGATGCTGGTGCCCCTTTTACTAAATCAAATGGTGAATACGTGGCCCTCCAAATTTTGGGTGCTAACTTCTATCATCCGTGGTGACTTACCATACTAAACAGTTAATTTAAAGAAGTCTGTTTCACCTGTACAGTTATACTAAGTGAAAAGGGCTGAATCAAATATTAAGATTTTAAATATGGATTTGTTCTCTCTCTGGTTGCTGCTGTGTTTGAAGGAGATAGACAACTCGACCTAAAGACTGTCTAGTGTATGCTGCATATACATCATTTCTAAAATATTTGCCTATGAAATTTACTTTGCCATTAATCACTAACTTATTCTAGAAAGAGGAGAAAGAGAACACTATGACTGCACTGTAGCATTTCCAAGTTAAGTTGCCTGTGGCTTAAATGGTAATAATGAATGAATCTTGTTTCATCTGCTCTTTCCTCCATGCATATATCTTACACTGCTCTTTCCCTTTCTATACCTGGAAGGCATATCCAGGCTCACTTCTGGCTCTGGCCTCTTCACTCTTGCCGCTCTGCTCTTGATCATCTTTACCACAAGCTGAGTAAGTAACTAAATAGGAAAACATTAAGCCAGGCTCATTGCGTTATTACCAGTGAAAGACAGCTTCACATGTTATAACTCTTTCTCTCTCATAGCTATTGAGATTGTAAAAGGCTTGTATCTACTTTAAATTGATACCAGTATATGGTAGAGAATGAACAAAAACACACAGAATTTCTTTTAAAATCTGTACCTTTAAGAAAGGTATCCTGATCTGGAATGAAAAAGGCTCCTGAGCACATGGCTGCCAGGATTATAAGTTTAATGAACCAAAATCTGGGGAAAGAGAAACAGAAAAATAAAACTACAAAGATTAGAAATATATAAATAAGGACACATCATTCATTGACCTGTGGTGATGGTGAATATTGGTGTAGCATCTCCCCAAAGTTATTTTCATATAGGCAAAAGCATATTCAGGTACACAGATATTTGATCTGTTCTTGAATCTACTTGACTACACTTCCCCAAAGAATTAATCAATCGATATATGGGAAAAGAAGCCCCATTAACACATAAAACATGTGAAGTCACTGTACAGTGAGTCATACCATTTGTCCCTCTAGCCCAGTAGTACTGGAACTGATTGGAAGTGACTTTCCAAGGTTTCAGTTGTTGCTAAGAACTTGAACGTAGAACAGATACATCTGCATGCAAGACCATGTGCTTTAGTAATGAGTCACAGCTCCTCCCACTAAAGACAGACCTTTAGAAAGAAGTTAAACAAACACTATATTCTCCATTAATTTTGTGGGTATTACTTTTGCTATGCATCATAGAAAGCTATCACATTGCAGAAGCTGGAACACAACTAGGTGGGAAAGCAAATTAAAATGGAGAAAAAGCCTCTTGTCACTGTGAATGTTGCCACTAATACCTGACCATCAACGCTGAGTGAAAAGACAATACTGCTTGGACAGCAAGAAAAAACAAAGTCCGTATTCCAGATTGATAGATTTAATCAAAACAGCAATGGCCCTGAGTCTACAAGACCTGAGCAAGGCAGTTGATGACAGGCTGACTTGGAAGTCTCTCTTCCACAGGGTCACCATAAGTCAAAGTCCACTTGACAATCATTAACAACAACAAAACTCTGAGTGACACACACTTAAAATTCACCTTATATATACATCCAGAAAAGTATACAAACATAAGAAGGAGGGGAAAGGCAAGAGCAGCTTGGAAACAAGACCTATTGGGTAGTGATATTACTGCTTGTTCAAGACTGAATAATCATAGAGGGCGGATCAAGATTGATTAAAATGTCCCAGATTTTGTTCCCATTCTTTCTGATTTTATACTCATTTAAAATAAATGAAACTGAAGATCTGGTATAAAAAGCCTCTGACCACACCTAAAGCGGACAGAAAATATTCTGGGATAAACAAAACATGTACAGATCCCCAAAATAAAATAAAAAAGAACAGGAACAATATCTGGGACTTTCTGGTCTTTTTAATCATTCTGGAAGTGCCCTGAGTTCTCTTAAAAGATGACAAAGCTCCAAAAAGTATTGATTCGCAAACTAGGGGAAAGAGGAAAGGGAATAAAGAAAAAGAGAACCACTATATCTTACAGAATTGCAAACAAATGCAGCAGGATAACACAGTGAATGTTCAACAGCAACCACCACCACTACACAGACACCCATCTAACTTACCCATTGTGAATGTATGCACGGCAGCTTTTGCTACTGTTGACTTTGATTGTGAGTAAGAAGAAGACAAAAAAGAAGCAGGCCATTCCAAAACACACACGATACACTGCAGAATAGCCCACCAACTTCTCACAGGAGTCACCTGCCTGAATATGCTGGCATACTGTTTCATAGAAATGAATCTGAAACACACAATTAAGCATATTAGATATAGAGTATCAATACTATGACTATCAATTTAAGCAACTTTATGAGATGTGTCCAGGCTTGCAAACCCACATAGCTCAATTAAATTCATCTGTAGGAACTTGACAGGAGGAACAGAATATCAAAGAAAAAGCCAACCTGTGGCTTACTGTCCTGAAAGCAAAGTGATTTTTTAAAAAGAATACTTGTATATTTATTATTTAACTGAAAGTTAAATTGTATCATTTCCTTTTCTGAAACAGCAAGGCTATCTGTTCCAATAATGTATTTATTAACATTTCAGAAAGACTTACAATGAGAACTGCAATTATTGATCTTTAGCAGCTGTGTGCAAATTGAGTCCACTTTAACTGCCCTGACTCAGTGCTAGGGAATCATGGGAACTGTAGTTTATTGTGGCACCAGAGCTCTCTGACAGAGAAGGCTCAATGTCTCAGAAAAAAATACAATTCCCACGATTCCCTAGCACCGAGCCAGGGCAGTTAAAGTGGACTCAATTTGCACTATTTCTAGCAGTCTGCAAAGGCCCTGAGTTAACTTTATTACAGAGCAATCCTACCATGTGCTATAGAGAGGTCTGGTGCTGGAGCCTCCAAGGTATTCAAAAGCCTTGACAGCCTAAGTAGAGCAGAACTGGGCTGTTTCCTGGACCATGGTGATCTATGCCAGTTATAGATTTACAGGTCACACAATACATATACCCCACACACCTCCATGCCACCATTCTCTGAAGATGCCAGCCACAGATGCAGGTGAAATATCAGGAATACATTCTTCTAAAACACAGCCTCATAGCCAGAAAAAAACACAAAAACCTATCTTGTGGACCGATAGCCTGCCCTGGTCATGCTTCTGCCCTCTTTCAGCTCACATTGGAAAGTAAGGGCTGTAGGAGCCCAAAGGGAGTGTGTGACATTGGATCTTCCCCTCTGGGGATGGATTTCTCTCTCTCGGCTTTATGTCCTCAAAGAAACCCTTCCATGGACTAATGACATGCAGCTTTAATAGCCCACAGAAAACAATTTTTTTCAGAAAGAAGATTAGAAGTTTTCAGTATTTGGTCTTACTTTAGCTGAATTTCTATTATTTTCTTTAGGCTGACTGCACAACTATGTTCTATTCAATTGCACATATAATGGTGGTTTTCATCTGTTAGCTTCTATAAAGTGGTATTTTGTTTAAGTATCATTTAAAAATAAACAAAAACAAGAACATATGTGACTGGGGAGTGAGAGGGAGTGAGAATGAGCAAAAATCTATATCCATTTTCCAAATCCCAACAGCTTGAAATACTTACTACTTTTAAAAAAAAAACTGTTGTGAAGGGGAGGTTTCAGCCCTCTCCTCACTTTCTAAATATTTGTTTTTGAGGCCACAGTTTAGCTCATGGAAAAAGAACAGCTAGGCACACATTCTGGCCACAAGCTCACCCCACAGTAATGTGCAGCTACAATCAGAAAACACGTCTCACAGAGCAAATTTCTGTGACCTGAACCTATATCCTTGGGTTGTGCCCCCTTGTAAAAGCAGGCACCTATCTACTCACAACTGGTACAGCCTGTAAATAGGCACAGTGACATACACAAATACAAGTATTTGCAATAAAATAAAAGCTTCTCTGTACCCTCACAGACATGGGCTAACCACATTTTTGTAACAGCTGAGGAGAACATTAAGACAACTTTTTTCCCTATGAAATGGAGTAAACACTCTGAGACTTAATAGACTATTTTCCAAGGCTAAACCCAGTTCACAGAGAATCAGAAAGAAAAAATACACAGAACTATTTTTTACTTAAACAGGCTGTGGATAAAGGAAACTTGAAAGCTGTTGACTGTCTGACAGGAAGAAAACCTAACTTTGCCAAGGAATGGAAAATACTTCGCTTTGCTTACTGCTGCAGATCCAAACTTTGGCTATGACCCAAAAAACAATGAAAGAAGTTCTGTGAGAGTGGAGCTAGCGTAGCGTAACTGGGCTGAAGGGTCATGGTCTGATTAGGAACAGAGGAAGCCAAGTTGAAATTCCAGCTTAACTCTGAAATTTGCTGGGTGACCTTGTACCAATTACTTTTTTTCTCAACCAGCAGGTACAGCAAATAACTTATGAAACAAAAGGAATCTGCAAAAGCAGTCTGATTGTATACCAAGAAGGGCTTCCTGGAGGTAAGGGATGGTTTCCCAAAACTTCCTTGGGACTTATACAAGGCCAGTGTGTGCATCTAAGGAGAAAATCTGGATTTTCACCTTTCTGTAGAAAATTAAAATGGGAAAAAGCAAAAGGCTAGCAAACATGCATTACAACTTGGCTACTGATAGCCCAAATCACCTCCTGCTAAAGGCTTATTGGAAGTAATTTGAAAATGGAAGTCCTTATGCTGAGAAAATGATGTGTAGTTTAAGTATCTTTTTTTTTCAAATTCTGTGGTGTTAGGCATTACAGCACTACTATTCCACAAGAAACTTCATGTATGCAGCATCTGGGACAAAACAACAACAACAACAAAACCTGTCTGAAGAATATCAGCACAGGGAGATTTCCATCAACTCCATGTTAAGATTCAAAAGGAAGTATATGCAATCCTATCCTATTCTTGAGAATCCAAAGGGAGATTTCAGTTCTAAGCCTGTTCAGGGCTAGTCCAAGAAGTCTGATGCCAAGATATTTACTATGGTACACAAGATAAAAGGAGGATCCTGGAGCATACATCTTGGACAGTATGTTGCTTCACTAGCATATTTTACAAATGGGGCTGCTTTGGCAGCCAGGTCAGTCCTGACTCTGTTCACTGTACAACAAATGCAGCAATATTTGCTTCTACTGTGATTAGCAGGTGGCAGAAAGCAAAACCTCTGAAAATGTTTTAGGATATTTTATTTGTTTCAAGAACCATCTCATCAACAGCTCTCATGCACTGCATAATGTAGTTTGAATAGTTATCAACGTATCTATCTGTGAACCTTTTCTCCAGACAAAAGAGATAAAGGGTGCCACTCTAGTGTTTGTATAAATGGTATTGTCTAAAGATTGGAGATTCCTCCCATGATACGTCACCTCTTCATAATCTTACAGCATGTGTTAGAGAAGTCTCCAACTGGCAAACAACACAATAATGAGTTCATTTTCTAACTGAATGAATAGGAAGAGCAGATGCACCAACATAAGGAGGGGGGTGAAAAAGAAGTGTGAGACCAGTGAATTAAATTCACCTATGATGAAGACCGATAATTATTTCTAAATGAACTCAGTTCAGTGACAAAAACTAACACAGACTTCTGAATATTCACCACCATGAAATCTAAAGTTGCAGCAGTACTGGAAAGGAGGTAACAACTCCAACAAAGGAGCTGCTTGATCACTTATGCTTGAGCATTCAAAGATACCAAACACTAAAGTTTCAGAGAGAAATAATCTCTTGCCATTGTGCAAACAATTACCCTTTGTACTGGCTCTTCCTACTCCTCATTTTTAAAGCAAAACACAGGATGAATCATTTGGCATTACTGAAACACATACTGTTCTAGTCGTTCAAAATTCTTGAAACAGTTTCCTGTATTTGTATATGAATATTTTAGTGGAGTTTTAAAGAGCATTGAGCATTAAATAATATAATGCTAGAGTGGCACATTAATCATGCAACATTTGCCTGATTAGTAGCCACAGTCTCTTCTTCCAAATTTTTGGCTAACAGTCAAGCCTAACATACAGCATTTTCTTCTGGGAGTAACCATCAAGTTATATATGCTACCCTCTTTCCATTTTAAAATTGATATTAGCCTCTCCATTCCTCTTCCATAAAAACCCATTTACTTACATGTTCTTTCATTTCTTTGGCTACTGTCTCTGACATCATGACACAACAGATGAGAGTCACCAAGATGAAGTACAGTGCATACATGAAGCGAGTGCTGGTCGATTGTTTTATCTTTGGACAGCATTGGCAGCAAAGTGAACAAGCAGCAGTACCACAACAACAGGCCAACTGGGGAAATTAGATCAAAATGAAAGTTAGTATCAACACATTTTAAAATCAGCTTACAGTGTCTATCAGTAATTGTCACAATGCAAAGACATAGTTTAGGTGCATCAGCCACTAGAAGGGTTTTGATATGGTGCAGGGAAGGGAGGAAAGTGCAACAAACCCTACTGTTGCTGCACATTTTGAAGCATGTCCCTGTGGCCCCATCCCTCACTCAGTTCCAAAGGTGGTTTGATGTGTCATGAAAGGGCATGTTGTTTTGCAAAACAAAGCTGATCTAGGTACAGAGAAATTGCAAAGTTTCCCAAATGGCACTGTAATCATATCCATAAATATGTTAAAAGTCCTAAAAGAGAAGAAATGTTTGTAGCAGCAAAAAGATATTACAGTAACATAAGATTACCTCCACCCAACCAGGGCTAGTCCCATAGCATCTTACAGGCCAACACATTATATTGACATTCTGGTACTAGGTGGGAGGATATATTTTTAAAAATGTCACTAAAATACTATTGCCCCATTCTTTTGTACATTGTATTTTATCATTTTAACTTTGCATTTGCATTAACTTTCAAAAGGTGGTGGGGGTAAGGACATTGGCAAAAAGAGGGCATAGAAGTAAACTAATAAGAATACAGAAAAATGCAGTAAAGCAGCTAAACCATAAATACGCCACATATGTTATTTCCTATTGCTACTTAAACAAAAAATTAATTTATTCACAGTGGCTGACACTATCTGTGTGACCGCATACCAGGCCTCCTCTCATTTCCACCAGGTTTTCAGAAAAGAAAGAAAGATGGCAAGATAACTTGTGTTAGCCTACTGTTGAGTTGTTGATCTGAGATGTAGACAAACATTTCTACTCTTTTTATCTGATTTTGGAAATCAGCGGAAAGTCTAACCCCCCTGATACGCATTCCATCTCTTATCTTTTCCAGCTCTACTGTATTATTTGCTAACTGTGCATCAGCTCATCCTCTTATCAGCCTCTGTCTCTCGCGCAAAACAGTTTCTCAGTCTTGCTGTAGAACAAAGATTACACAGTCCCAATTTTATTTTAAACAGCAATTGTACATCATGGCTAATTATGAGATTTAGTTTTCTGAGTTTTCTGGGCTGGCAAAACCTGATTGACAATTTGAAAAAAGTCAGGAAAGTATGGTACCAAAAAACAGAGATGTTAGGCAATGTGTCTAGCTATGGGCCTTTGCAGACTGCCAGAAATAGTGTAAATTGAGTCCACTTTTAGGGTTAGGGTTAGTGCTAGGGAATCATGGGAATTGTTTTTTTTCTGAGACATTGAGCCTTCTCTGTCAGAGAGCTCTGGTGCCACAATAAAATATAGTTCCCATGATTCCCTAACCCTAACCTTTACAGTGGACTCAATTTGCACTATTTCTAGCAGTCTATATGTTACTCATTCTTAACAGTAATTGCTTAACAAATCCTGAAACAGCCATACTCAACCTAGTGCCCTCCATATGATCTTCTGCGTTACAACTTCCACAATTCATAACTATTGGTCATATTTTGATATAACACTGGATGTGACAAGCAATATAGAAATAATATTAAATCATAATAAATAAGGGCTGGGGCTTGTGGGATTTATAAGCAGTCCAAAAGATCTGCAAAATACCTGGGTTGCATCTGCACTGTGGAATTAATGCCGTTTGACATCGTGCATTAACTGCCATGGCTCAACGCTATGGAATTCTGTTATTTGTAGTTGTGTGAGATATTTAGCCTTCTCTATCAGAGATCTCTAGTGCCACAACAAACTACAAATCCCATGACTCCATAGGATGGAGCCAAGACAGTTAAAGTGGTGTCAAACTGCATTAATTCTACAGTGTGGCAACAGCCCTGCTTATCTACTTCCTTGCCCAAGAGAAATCAGGATTCATTATTGATCAAAGATTCTTTCCAGGTTTTCACAGACACTATTATCTGGTTGATGAAGTTTGAGAGGGAGAAAAAAAATATTGAGTAGACTTTCTCCCACTCACCAGGATGTCACAGAAACAGAAAATAGCATACTATTACTATCTATAGAACCAACTGTCCCGCTCCTCCATCTGACATTGCTGAATACCAAAGCTTAGGTCTCCCATGTTTAAGGCTGAATTTTTTTCTTATTCATTGGTCAGACAAAACAGATCAATTCCAATTGTTTTCACTGAGTAAACAGAAATCCGGAAGCTTGCCCCTCCTGCATGCCATCCAAAACTAAGCAGCAACTGAGTGAATAGTCCTATTGACCCATTCTTAATTCACTGCCACACTGTTAGGCTTTTGTGATGAATGAAGTGTAGAACTGTTGTTGGACCAAAAGAGCTCTATTGGGGAGAAAAAGGGGAAAAACAACAACAATAATGCAAAGTCCTAATTAGAAATTGTAATTTTTAAAAGGACATTCACACTTAATTTCCTTAAGTGCAGTTTCGGGAAAAGTAACTGTTTACAAGTGATAATAAGGACTCTATCTGAAGACGGAAAGAACTTTTATTAACTGCACATTTTTCAATTTTAATGCTCTGTCCAATTGAACGAAGATGCACTATATCATCATAATTTTAATTAAGTTTGATATAGACACCCCTATATTATCATTAACCACAATAAGTGGTGGAAAGAAATCATTGTCCAATGCAGATGCAGGCTTTCTAGGCCACATACAGAACTAAATAAAAACTTCTGAATATTCAACTACAAGAGGGATTGAGGGAGGGAGAGCAATAAAACTACAGGCTAAACTGGACTTGACGTTAGCTGGGTGGATACAATTAACATATAAGAAATTATAAGAACATGCATATTTGTATATATTTCTCTGTGTGTGTGTGTGCGTGTCTTTCTGTCTTTTTTTATCTTCTATAAAAATATAATTTAAAAAATGATATTCATGCTCACTGTAAGTCTTGTTTTAAAGTGGAAATTGTTCATATATATATATATATATATATTGCCAAACTGTCAAAATTTGGTGACATTGTGACAAAATTAAAGTCAAAATGGCACCTTTCTCTTCTACTGCCAGTAGTGAGGATCTTTTGGGGCACCATAAAAATTGTTTTGTGGCAGCAGTGTATGATCCAGGTACAAACCTTTAACATTTTATATTGTATAGTGGAGATTCAGAAAACTATTACTGGACAAGAAATGACAAGGTCATGTAGTCAGCAGCAGAAGTGAGTGAACCAAATCCACACAAGGGCAGTATCTATGGAAATCATAGCATTATTTGGTTAAATTACATTTAGCAACAAGAAAGTCCTTACACTATATGACAATATCTTGCGGAGCTCACTCCATGTAAGTAATATGAAAGAAACATACCTGATACTAATAGTTAATATTTGCTGTATGAGAAGAAAGTCACACCCAGTTATCTCACTCTTTTCTCAGTGAACATATAGAAACTCAGATTTTGCCTCAAGCTTTCTCAGCATTGCAGCTTTCACAAAAGCTGAAATCAGCTCTCACCTACTGAAGCCTCTACCCCATCTCAGAAAAAGAATAAACAGGTTTTGCTGCTAAATAGTATTATGATCCCCTCCCCTGCCCCCTTTTAAAATGTCATTAAGAAAAGCTAATTCCAGCAGACAGATACTGTAATTAAACAGTAAACCTAAGTCTCGTTCCCACTATAATTTAAAGTGAATTGCTGATCAGGTTATATGATCATCGTTCCCACTTGAAACCGGTTCTGATCCTATTGAGCTTGGTTTCAATCACGATGAAGTGATACAAACACAAAAAAATCCGCTGTTTCCTGACACTAGCTTTTTGGCAGTTCTTTTTAAAATAATCGATTCTGAAGCACGTTCAACAAGTGGGAATGACGGATCTGAATCGGATCACTCTGGAGAGAAGGGACTAATGGCAGACGGGTGTTTACCATCCCTCCTCAGTTTTTGGGAAATCAACCATTCCTCCCTCCCTCTCGGTGCTGCCTTTGTGCTTGTAGTGTGACCAATGAGTGCATTATATATATATTGACAGACTATGCAATCCATATATTGACAGACTATGCAATCCATTGTATTTGCAACTACTACTTGCAATTACGGGCGAACTGCAGCTCAGCAAGACAAGAAGTTGCAAAACCAATGGATCACATATCTTGTCAATTTTTAGATACATATACATATATACATACATATAGATAGATAGTTCCCAAGCCAGGCTGCTCAAAGGGGAAAGGGTGTGCTTGAGCAGCCTTGGTTACTGAGGGGCAGAGGAAGGCTCAGTTGCTAAAGTCGCCCCACTTGGCGCCTGGAACGGCCCCATCCTCACTGTTTTGCCGCTTGCATCACCGATGACACGCAGATGATTGACATGCATTTTGAAGTGGCGCAAATTAGTGGGAACTACAATCGTGCCAAAAAAGAAGAGATTACAAGGGAATAATGAAAAGATCTGCTTTCACAGTGGGGATGACGGACCTTTTGGAACCAATTCACTGACGCGGAGCGAAAACGAATCACAAACCGGTTTAAATGTAAGTGGGAACGAGCCCCTACAATGGTTTTGAGGAAACTGATTCTTTAATTAAGTTTCAGCACATTTCACATATGTGTCCTTAATAAAGATCAGTTGTTTTACATAGTATGTATGAAAAGAGAAAATAGGAAACTTCCATTTGCTCAAAAGATCAGAGAAATATATAATATTCTGTACATCTGTTCAGGGAGGCTTATGACAGATTCCTGATTTAGTAATGGTAATCTGGGCCCTATGATCTGAAAGGGAGAAAAAAAGGAGAAAATGATAGGTCTACAATTCTGATGGGCTGTAAAATGTAAGCAACGTTTCTCACATCTATAAAACTAGACTAAGGTTGATGCCACACTGCAGAAATAAAGCAGTTTGACACCACTTAAACTGTCATGACTCAGTGCAGTGGAATTCTGGGAATTGTAGTTTTGTAAGATATTTTGCCTTCCCTGTCAGAGAGCTCTGGTGCCCCCACCAAACTACAAATCCTATAATTCCATAGAAGTTAAAAGTGGTGTCAAACTGCTTTATTTCTGCAGTGTGGTAGCAGCAGACAACTGAAAATTGTCTCCTTTGTAAGATGAAAAGAAATATGCCTTACTACTTTCCAAGACATAGCTTGGAAAAACAAAATGGCAGCCGCCCCCCCCCCACGTTGCGCGCACATGCACCTGATGGCAGGGCCCCCCCAGGAGGCTTCCCTTGGCCACGCCGGGCCTCCGAGAGGCCCAGCGCCGCCATGGGGATCCTCCAGGGTGCCATTTTGGATTAAAAAATGGCGCCTCGAAGGACCCCCGCGGCCGCGGAAGGTGGCGGTGGCGCCAGGGCCATGGCGGTAGCAGCAGCAGGACCAGGCTGGGGCCGGTCCAAAGGCCTCTGCGGGTCACACCTGGCCCATGGGCCGTACGTTGCCGACCCCTGTATTAGACTGTTGATACTCCTTCCTCCTATTTTCACTCCTCCTTCTTCTGTGTCCAAGCCTGCTTTTCTTATATGTTCTGCATACATGTTGAACAGATAGGGTGAAAGGATGCAGCCTTGTCTGACTCCCTTGCCAACTGAGAACCATTCTGTTTCTCTGTGTTCTGTCCTGACAGTAGCCTCTCGTCCTAAGTACAAATTCCTCATCAGGACTATCAGATGTGTTGGCACTCTCATGTCTTTAAGGGTGTTGCATAGCCTTTTATGATCTATGCAGTCAAAGGCTTTGCTATAGTCTATAAAGCACATGTTGATTTTCTTTTGGAATTCCCTGGTGCGCTCCATTAGCCATCATATGTTTGCAATGTGGTCCCTAGTGCCTCTTCCTTTCCTTAACCCTGCTTGGACCTCTGGGATTTCTCTCTCCATGTATGGTTGGAGTCCACATTGCAGAATTTTGAGCATGATTTTGCTTGCGTGGGTGATCAGTGATATGGTCATATAGTTGCTGCAATCTCTTGTGTCTCCTTTTTGTGGATGGGGATGTATATTGATCACTTCCAATCTGTTGGCTGTTGTTTTGTTTTCCATATCTGTTGACATATGTTGGTTAGCACTAGAGTTGACTCTGTCAGTGTGGATTGCAGAAGTTCAATTGGAATATCATCTGTTCCTGGTGATTTGTTTTTTGCTATTTCTCTTATTGGAGTTTCCACATCACTTTTTAGAATTTGGGGTTCATCTTCATATGGCTTTTCACTCCATGTGTCCTCCATTTTGTCATCTCTTTTGTATAATTTTCTGTGTATTACATCCTAAGTCTTTTTATTCCTTCCTGGTCTTGAATTATGTTATTTTACCAGTCTACAATGAAATAGATTAGACTGCCTTCGATGATACAGGACAAAGTCTTATATAGCTAGCTATCATATGCTTATCTTTGTTCCACCCAAAACATTTAATATGCAGGGAACAGGATAAGCTCATGCCTGCCTTCTCTTGTAGCTGAAGCCAGGAAACCATTCCTAAAGTTATGCCCTTGTATCAATTTTACAGCCAAGTTTCTACAAATATACAGCCAAGTCATTCATCAAATACCAGTTGAATTGGTATTTTCTGCCAGCAGATGGAAAGGGCCTTGTCTTGCTTATTACAATAGCCTTTTGCTCTCTTGTGCTGCCTATTATATCACCTAGGGGAAGTTTTAGAAGTTAGAACTTTCTTTGTGCATGTTAGAAAACCTTTCTTGTTAAGTGAACTGCCGTGATGTGATCTGGCAGGAATATAATTAATCCTTCCTCAACTCATGACACCGCTTTTGTCCCCTCAGCCAAATTACTTCAACAAAGTCTATGTGAACCCTTTAAGAATGTGGATAATTCAAGACCGAAAGAAGACAGTTTTGTGGCATATCCCAGTTAGGTCTCTTTCTCCATATTGCAGAAGAGTATCACAGTTATTTAATCCAACAGATAATAGGACTAATTGATTATTTGGATATTTTAGAATGAACTTAATTTAATCAATTGTAAAGTCAGAGCAACTAAACACTAACCTAGCTTTGTTTTCAACATTGGCTCCTAAGGTGGTAGGATAAGAATTGTCCAAAGGAATCCAATGATGTTGTATAAATGGACAGATGTTACTAGCCCATGGAAAGTTTCAGGAGTCCACCTGTCTAGATTCACCTAGGTTAGTACTCTGTGGCCAGCTGATGGCTTGAATTTAATCGATGACTCAGAGCCAAATCCATTTTATGAATTACTGCCTGTTTGGTTACTTGGAGGCAATTTCTAGTCACCATAGATAGTCAGGCAACAGGTGTTACTGAGAAAAAGGTGATCTTCAGATTTGTTTTAGCTTGAAGATCAGCAAATCAGATAGAACTCCTTTATGAACTATGGTTAATTTGATTCTAATGAGGCTAGAAAGCAACCTCAGATCTCTAGGAAGGAACCTCAGATCTCCTTCTGGCATTTAACTTCCGAAGTAGTAACCCTTCTGTTCACAGTGGGATGCAACTCTAAAAGTAATCTTTAATTGTTAATACTGACTGTACAGAGCTTCTCATTTTGAATGCATTTTGTTTATTTTTACCCCCACAAATTCTATTCAAGGTAAAACATGGAGCAAATTACAAACCCAAATTACAAACCCAAATCTTTGTAATCACAGAAAGGCTGCAGTACTTAAGACTTTACGTAGCAAGTCTTAAACTGTTTAACCACAATTCACTCAGGCATCATAAGTACATCATAAGTGATAACATGTGATCTGTCTTTATATGCAATATTTTAAATTAATAGTTTAAGCTTTGCTACAGATATTCATTAAAGCAGCCCTCTCTAACCTGGTGTTTTACAAATGTACTGGAATATAGCTAATCCTCATTCCCAACCAGCAAGCTGGCTAGAGATGTGAGGGACCACAGTCCTACAAATCTGGAAATTTTTCAATTAGGTGCCATTATTTAAACATTCTGCCCTTGGCATGAGGAATAAACCCAGCTATTTTAGGGAGTGTAAACAATTTTGAAAATCATAGGACTTAGAAAAACCCTTGAAAAACCACAGGGGAGTGGTATAACTTAAAGATATAGCTGTGTTAGTCTGTAGAATTAATATGTGTAGAGATTTTGTAGCACCTTTGAGACTAACTGGGGAAAAAAGAGGTTTGCAAACTACGTATCATGTTTGTAGCATGAGTTTTCATAGACTTTAGTCTACTTCTTCAGATGCTTATGGTGGATTGAAAGCCAGGGACAGAGTGCAGGAAAGAAAACTGAGAAGGAATGTTGGTTACTGCAGACCCAGCCAGCATGGTTAGAACCCATGAGCTCTACATGATATGTAGTTTGCAAAGGGCTCCCCACATGTAGGTCCTTAGGAACAACATCCCATTGTTTGCACTTGCTGAGAAAGAAGATATCTGTCTGTATCTGAGCAAGTTTCTTAAAGAGGTTGATGGATTTCCACTTCATTCAGCTAAATTTGGTGCTTTCCATAGTGATAGAATTTAAAGATATAGCCATGTTAGTCTGTAGAATTAATATGTACAGAGATTTTGTAGCACAGGGGAGAGTGGTAACTTTTCTTTCTGCTAACGTAGATGGTGCTTAAAATCCCATGCTGTGTCTGACACGTTAAAGAGTTTTCTTTAATACTGGAGAGCTTTTCTTTTTGCCATAGAAGTGCAGAATAAACACTGCCTGTGTCAAATTCACAAGAGTCTATTTTCTCCCCAGCAACACTACACAACTCACAACAATCCTACCCAACAGAGCAAAAGACGAAGTCCAAAAATAAACACTGAAAGGCTATAGTCGTCCACTACCATTAATAAGGACAAATTTAGTCACATTATTTCGTGTTAAAATACTGACCTGAATTCTGTTGCTTGTCCTATCTAAAGTAGGTGCATTGAATCAATAGGATTTACCTATGTATTTCCATGCCATTCAACAATTCATTCCTAACCAGCAGAATTGCAGCTAGTATTTCTAAACAAAGAGTATCACTGACATAGAAATAGGCTCCAGACATTGGGGGACCTGCCTTAAGTTTACTTTTGCCAAATGTATAAATCAGAACGTAAGATAAATATTGCTAAATGTAATATATATAATGGGTGTGACGAGAACAGTCTTACCAATAACCTTGGCATAGCATCACCCTGAAAGTGTGTCAGCATTTCATTTACATACACAATCAGTCCAAAAAAGAAACAATAGTAACCAAAGTTTTCCATTACAGCTGCATTATTCAAGACAGAGGTCAACTTTTTAGTCTCCAGGGAAATGCTATAGAGCAAACCACATGTAAAATTCAGTTTCCTGTGAAATGGGGCAGATGTTTTTCATGTAAGCAAAAGCAAACAACAATTGAGCAGGCCTAGTGCGTGCCTGCGATATAATCCATGTGTAGTAGTTGTTGTTTTTTCTTCCTGAAGAAAAATATGCACAAAGAGAGGCGTTAACAATCTGTGTTATAAGCATTAAGTTGCTTTGATTTAAGACAAGCCAGGAAATCATATGCTTTGGACTAGATGCACAGAATTAAATTGGAAACTGAGAACCTTAAGACTAAGTACCAATACACATGGATATAGCCAAATTCATTACAATTAGATAACTTGTAAATGTTTTGCGTACAAGGACTCTTCTAGCCTGTATTGTTTAGTACTGAAAGTATACATGTGTTTTCTTAAATGGACAAAGATTATATTCATAGATACAAAACATCTGTTTCAACAGTGTTTCAATACATGGGTGACGAGTATACTGCTTCTAGTAATGCCCAACGGGAGTTTACTTCCTCCTTGACTTGCATGTTGTTAATAGATGATAAATCCACTGATTTTAGAAGAAAACTTTTGTGCATTTATGCAACATTTATATGAAGCAGTGTGTGTGTGTGTGTGTGTGTAAAGAGAGAGAGAGATTTACAATAGTGTGAAGTCTCTCTAGTTTATACTGTGCATACACACCGCTACTCATGTAACAGGAACAGCTGTTTCCTACAAACCAACACCAAAAGTAACATTTCTATAACTAATATAATAAAAATTCTTCAGGATTAATTACCAGAGTACTTCCTTAAATGTCTCTGAAATATATTTCTAAAACTTTGAGCTTTGTACCTATTAAGATTTACTTTCAGGGCTCACAAGGACTCTTCTAGCCTGTATTGTGAAAACAAGGAGATGTTCTTCTTTGTGGAACTAGACAAGCAAAATTTACACTTTTGTGTTTTAAAAAAAATCTGGAATGAGATATCAAAACTATTTTTTAAAACTGAGAAGTAGTTTAGAAAAGTCTAAACTTTTTTTTTTTTTAAGCAAATGGGAAGTGCTCTTCCTAGTTGTACTTCACACTTATTCTGTTAACCACCACTAGATTTCCTTGAAGACCAGGCCAATATTCTGGGTAATAAGAATTTTGCACCAGTGTTTTAAACTGTGCACAGGCCCACAATCTTTGGCTAGTCTTGAAAGTAAATCTGATATGGTTAGACTCTTCAATCTCTACTTTTCTCCTTTCTAGTAATGCCTTGGTCAGCTGTTGTTAACTGCTTTGAATCAACCCTTACTCATGGCAACCCTGTAGATGATATATTTCCAAGCACCTCTATCCTCTACTGTACTGCTTAGGTCCTGTAGAATGATTCAGGCCTGTAGTCTCCTTTATTGAGTCTATCCATCTGGCATGCAATCTTCCTCTCTTTCTTCTGTTCTCTACCTTTCCCAGCATTATTGTCTTTTCTAGTGAGTCATGCTTTCTCATGATGTAGCCAAAGTACAACAGCCTCAATTTAATCATCTTGGCTTCCAGGGAAGTTTCAGACATGAACTGTTCAAAGACTCATTTGTTTGTCTTTTTGGTTGTCGGTATCCTCAGCACTCTTCTCCAGTATCTCACATCTCATATGAGTTGATTTTCCTCCTATCTGCCTTCTTCATAATCCACCTCACATATCTATATATGGTGATGGGGAATACTATAGCTTGGGCAATTCTAACTTTAGTGCTCAGTTGTATATCTTTGCACTTTAGGATCCTGTCTAGTTCTTTCATAGCTGCCCTTCCTATTCCTAGTCCTCTCCTTATTTCTTGGCTGAAGTCTCTGATCAATGTTTGATCCAAGGTACAGGAAATCTTTAACTATTTCAATTTTCATGTTATCTAGGTTGAATTTATGTAGATACTCTGTAGTCATTTCTTTACGTTCAGCAGCAAGTCTGCCTTTGCACTTTTTTCTTTGACTTTCCTTACTAATTGTTCCAAGTCTATGGTGTTTTCTGCTAATAGTATGGTGTCATCCATGCATGTTAGGTCACTAATGTTCCTTCCCCCTATCTTCACTCCTCCTTCTTCTAAGTCTAAACCTGCTCTCTGCATATTATGCTTTGGTCTAAATAACCTAAAAGCACCAGATCTCATCTAATTTTGGAAGGTAAGCACCGTCAGCTGTGGTTAGTACTTGGATGGGAGATCACCAATGAATACCAGAAGCTGTAGGCTATATTTCAGAGGAAGGAACTGTCAAAATTACCTCTGAGTATTCCTTGCCTAAGAAAACCCCATGAAATTCATGGGGCCATCATAGGCTGACAGGCAACTTGAAGGCACATATACACACTGTAATGGTTTCCCTTCCTTTGCTTTTTTATCCCTTTCTATATTCAGAGGCTGGAAGGTTTGTTTGTTTATTTAACAAGGGGAGACAAGTGGGCAAGATGTACATGCATATTTGCAGCAAACATAATACCAATGTGACAACCCAGCACAAGCTGTAGTCATGCAACATTTTGAAGCAGCAGCATCTTCCTACTTTTGGCTTTAAAAACATAGCTTCTTATCATCATCATCATCATCATCATCATCATCATCAATTTATATAACACCATGTCTACATGCCTTTCCCTTTCCTGAAGGGTCACCAACATTAAATTAAAAGAGTTACCATAATTTTAGGCTGTTGCATACCAGGTCAGCTGTGGTGCAAATAACTTTATTGATGTGCAACAGATACTTTATCTACAGAGTCGGAACTCTGTTAGCTGTGGTGCAATTTTGTGTGATATTTAACATGAAACCCCCAATCTTGTACAGATAGGATGTTAGGAACAGAGTTGCAAACTCCATACATGTTATTATTACATAGAGTAAGACTCTATGTGCTGCTAACAAATTCCAGTTACCCATATATCCGTACATTTCACAAATAAAAATCTCATTGTGTATAGAGGAAGCACGCATAACTTTGAAAAGATTTGTAATACTTAAGACTGTTGGAGTAGGACTGGGGAGATTCAGAAATCAGGCATAACCATGTTAGTTTGGAGAATCAGTGTGAAAAGGGATCTTGTAGCACCTCTGGAACTAATTGAAAGAAAGAAGTTGGCAGCATGAGCTTTTGTAGACTTCAGTCTACTTCTTCAAATGCATGGGGTGGAATGGAGGGTCCAGGGACAAACTTATATATAAGGAGGCTGTGTGTGAGAGAAATGGCAATAGAAATGTCAAACTCTGTGAGCATGGAAATAAGGTGAGAAGTCTTTTGGGGTACAAAGGCAGAAGGAAGGATGCTGCCTAAAGCCAAGGTGACTAGATAATACCTATGTGAATGTGTGCTGAAATGGGAACCAGAAAGGAGACTTGATGAACTGGCCAAGAGAGCTCCCATGAGGCTGGGGTGTGTGTGGTTTCCCTAGTGTTTTAATGTGTGTAGTGTGCCAGGAAACCATTGTCTCTGTTCAACCCACTGTTAATGGAGTGAAGTTTGTGGATACATTCCAATTCTGTGTTTTTCTTACTTTCTAATCTTTCTTTGTAGTTTTCAAATTGTAGTTTTGTTCAAGGACCAAGATATAATGTCCAAGAAGGTTTTCTGCAATCATTTTCTGTGTATTCCTGTTCCTAATGTCTGATTTATGTCTGTTTATCCTCTGGTGCAGAGACTTGTCTGTTTGTGCAATGTAGAGTGCTGAAGGGCATTGTCGACACAGGACGACATATATCACCTTAGAGCAGCAGTTCCCAACCTGAGCCCTTAGGGCTCTGCGTGCACTCCCCAGGTGCTTCACGGCCACTCCAGGAAAATGAAAGAAATAAAAATTGAATGAAATTATGAATAAGAAACAAAAAGTAACAATTAACCTGTAAGACATAGGGTAAGCCTCTTAGGGGCTCCACCACAGAAACTGATTCTAAAAAGGGCTCCACAAGTCAACAAGGTTGGGGACCCCGGTCTTAGAGGATGTGCAAGTGAAAGTCCCTCCAATTGTGGGTGATGCCATTAGATCCTGTGATGACACTTCCTGAATGTATGGGTAGAGTTGGCATCTTGATTTGTGGGAAGGCTTGGTACTTGTGACCCCATCTGTGTCATATGTCCTCCTGTAGGTAAATACCTGTTTGAGGTTTGGGGGCTGTCTGTAGGAGAGTACGGGGGGTTGCAGACTGCTAGAAATAGTGCAAATTGAGTCCACAGTTAGGGTTAGGGAATCATGGGAACTGTATTTTATTGTGGCACCAGAGTTCTCTGACAGAGAAGGCTCAATGTCTCGGGGGGGGGGGGGGGGAAACAACTCCCATGATTCCCTAGCACTAACCCTAACCCTAAAAGTGGACTCAATTTACACTATTTCTGGCAGTCTGCAACCCCCCTCAAGTTCTACAACCAAAAGTCCTCGAAAGAGCAGCATTATTGTCCAGAATGGGTTGTAGCTTATTGATGATGTGCCTGAGTGGTTTCAGCTGGGAACTGTATGTGACCACTAGTAGGGTTCTGTAGTAGATTAGTCCTGGGTACAAGTCTTGCCTTGTATATTTGTTTTTACTTCAAATGGTGGGTACTGTAGCTTGAGGAACACTTGTAATTCCACGTGTTTGGTGTTCCTGCTATGTGGATCTAAGCAGAAGTGATTGTATCGGAGGACTTGGCTGTAGACTATGAATCTGGTAGTGTGTTCAGGGTGGAAACTGGAGGCATGTAAGTATCATGGGCAAGGGAGGTAGAAGTATCATGGATAAGGAGAAAATAGGTGAAAATTGCTTCCTTCTGTTCCTTTCAACCCATGCAAGCAGGGGATGCTAACTACTAACTGAAAGAAATATGGGATCCAGCCCAGGCATATTACTAACAGAGGCTCTTACAACCAATCACATATTGTATCTATCAGTGTTATTTACTGTACATAGACTTAGACTTAGATTTTCCAATCTACAATGTATTTGTATGTGTTGGTGGGGGGGGGGGGGGGGGAGAAGCCATATGTCTATTGAGTTCCCAGCAAATCAGGCACTATTATTCTGTATGTGTATGTGTGCATCTAAGTCACCTGTCAACTTATGGGGACCCCATGAATTTAATAGGGTTTTCTTAGGCAAGGAGTACTGAGAAGGGTTTTGCCAGTTTCTTCCTCTGAAATATAGCCTACAGCACCTGGTATTTATTGGCAGTCTCCCATCCAAGAACTTGACCCTGCTTAGCTTCTAAAATCAGATGAGAGAGCATGTGCTTTTATGGTATTTAGACCAAGGCATTACTAAAAAGGAGAAAAGTAGAGATGGAAGAGTACAACAATATCAATTTTGCCTTTCACAGTATTCTGTAGGGTGTGATAAAAGCAGAATGCAATCAAAAATAATTGTTTCAGGACAGATGTGCAATAGTTCTGTTCTACTAATGTTTCAAGTGTTACTTCTCTATCCCAGAATATACTTAGAATCATAGAATCATAGAGTTGGAAGAGACCACAAGGGCCATCCAGTCCAATTCCCTGCCATGCAGGAACTCAAAATCAAAGCATCCCTGACAGATGGCCATCCAGCCTCTGTTTAAAAGACCTCCAAAGAAGGAGACTCCACCACACTCCGACTTATTGCTATACTCCATAGGATCACAGTATGGAGCACAGCTGGAGTAAAAATACACTATATGTATTTCAAAATTGTGTGGCTCCATGGATTTCACTTACCCAGTTTTTGCCTAAGTCTGCAATTGAAAAGAGCATTTCAAAATAAAACAGTGCACATGCTGGCTAATAGGAGAATTCAGCAACATAACATATGTTACACTGATTTCAGTCAGATCAAGATAACACTCACTTGGGATTCACAGGTCAGATATAGGATTCAGCTCAAGAATGTCAGTAGAACTCTGATTTCCAAGATCATACCACAGCTTATCCCATTCAGCAAGATCCTTTGAACATCTGTGTAGTATTTTCAGAAGGCTGCTGTGGAAAAGTCCACTTCTGCCAACCCTGTGGTATGAGTCTAAATTTGAATCTAACCTAATATGGCTTAAAAAGTTGAGCACTGCATTAAAAAAATGGTGTTGCATTTGCTGCTTTCCCTTTCCTGCTAGAGAATTATGTATTCTGTGCTTTTTCACAGTTGGAAAAGGAGTTTTGTTCATCAGCTGTGTTGATGAAGGAGCAATTAAATATACTTTGTGGCAACTCTTTCTTACTCATGGGTTAGGTTTCTATAGCGTTGTAGAAGTAAAAATAATTAATTCTTGGCTTTCATATCTCCAAAGTTACAGAACTTGTTTCTACTGCTAGGGTGTGTCTGGGAAAAGGAAAAATGTGTGCGAATCTACAGGACTGAAAATCCAGTATATCCTTTAATATGCAGAACAATTTAAGAGCCATTTCAAAACAGTTCTGGTTTTTAATAATTGGAAAGCAGGAAAAAGTAAAGAACTGGAAACTTTTTATCTGAGATGGCCAAAAGTCCTGCTTTCACAGAGAATTTAAAATTTCAGCTACCTTGTTTTGGCCTTGTACAATGCGGTATTCACTTTATTAATAGCTCAAAAAGACAATTTAAAAGCAACATATCTTTATGCAACTTTACACTGAATGTACACATATGCAAACTGTTTCCAGACATCAACATCTACAAAACTTTAAGACTGGCTATGCTGGGTAGGAATGATGGGGTTTATTAGACTAAAAACATTTGGAGAACTAGAGCTACACATCCTTATTCTACAGTAACGAGAATAAAATTCAATTTTTAAATGTCCCTCTTCTCTTTTTCCTCCTATATTAGCAACATCAACACAACTAGGAGCAAAAGGCAGAAGCAAAGACTGTTTTAGTATTGTGTAATATATATCAGACTTATATGGCTGAATAGACACAGGGAATACAAACGGTGCCATGTTGTAATGTCCGAAGGTTATTTTTTATTTCTTTATTTATGGAAATATTTCTATCATGGCGAGGTACAATAAAATAGTATTTTCCCCCTGCCAATTAGCAGCTGATGGGTGAGAGAGAGACATTTACAACAGTATCCAAAAACTACTTGCTTATAACATAGGAAAGACTGACTTGGGAACAGAATTCATGGATGTGGTTGTCACTGAACTTAATGGGACATACTTCCAAGCAAACACATTAAAAGTTGGGCTCCATCACTGAGCTACTGGGCTGTACAACTGAATAGTGAGTAATAATAGAACTGATTGTTGCTTTCCGTTGCCAAAACACACATCACCATTCCCTTTCCTTGGGGAAATTCTGTTCCTCCTTCCACTCTAAGGGAGAGTAACAAGCAACTTTGAGGGCCTTTGCAGACTGCCAGAAATAGTGCACATTAAATTGAGGCACTGCCCTGGCTCAGTGCTAGGGAATCATGGGAATTGTATTTTTTTCTGAGACATTGAGCCTTCTCTGTCAGAGAGCTCTGGTGCCACAATAAACTACAGTTCCCATGATTCCCTAGCACTGAGCCAGGGCAGTGCCTCAATTTAATGTGCACTATTTCTGGCAGTCTTCAAAGGCCTTGAATGCCTGCCTGCTTCCTCCCACACCCTCCCTCTTCAAATCCAATAAATACACTCCCTAGCTTATCATCCAGTGAAGTTTGCCAGTTTTACTCTGGGAGCGAAAGGCATGGAGAAAAAGAAAACTTGGGTCCAAAACACACTGCAGAAATAATCCAGTTTGAGACCGCTTTAACTGCCTTGGCTCAGTGCTAGGGAATCCTAGGAATTACAGTTTACTGTGGCACCAGAGCTCTCTGACAGAGAGGGCTAAATGTCTCACAAAACTAAAGTTCCCTGAATTTCCTAGCATTGAGTCAGGGCAGTTAAAGCGGTCTCAAACTGGACTATTTCTGCTGTGTGTCTTGGGCCTTGGCCATCCTTTTCTTGCTATGTATAACACTAAGGATCATCTTGCATTCAACAAACAGATTCCAAAGCATTGCTAACCACACCAATCTTGTCTTGGGACTCCATTTCTAGATTGAGCCTGCTTTTGTTTTAAGAGCTATGAAACATGTAATATTTAGCACACACAAAATAATAATAATAATAATAATAATAATAATAATAATAATAATAATAATTTCTATCCCGCCCCTCTGCAGCGCAATCGGGGCAGCTTACAACATTAAAAACACCAATAGGTACATCAACACCCAAACCCACCCACCCTTAAAAAGTTATTAAACTAGAACAATTAAAACATAGAATAAAATTAAGGTATACACACACACACACACACACACACACACACACAGTACACCAAGCTCTATGGGCAGTGTGCTTTGCAAAACAGGTGGCACAAGATGTCACAGGCTGCATCCTACAACAGCTTGTAACACAATGAAAACGTCAGCCTTCCAGTATTTGGGGAGTTTTTGCTGCAGTACATTGTCTTTACTTTTTCCACAATGGCACCACTGTCACGCTTCAGAAATCTAAAACATTTAATGATGGATATATATATATATATATATATATATATATATACACTTGCATCAAGCTTAACTTGCCTCTGCAAAAGCAAAGGGAAGCCACTGAAAAATCATCCTGGTCCATGGAGTAGATTCCTCCCCACAGTTTCTTTTAGGAAAGCTGCTTTGGCAAGGGCTGCATCCGCACTGCAGAAATAATGCAGTTTGACACCACTTTAACTGCCATGGCTCAATGCTGTGGAACTCTGGGACTTGTAGTGTGTTGTGGCACCAGATTTCCAGCTGGCAACAACCGGTGCCACTAATCCCGGCTATTATGAAAAAGCAGTGGTGGTGTAGTGAGCCAACATGGCACAGTGGTCTGAATGCTGGATAGGGGGTTCATCTACACTGTAGAAATAATGCAGTCTTGACACCACTTGAAATGCTGTAGCGCCATCCTATGGAACCCTGGGATCTGTCCTTTTTACAAAGGGCCTTTACAGACTGCCAGAAATAGTGCAACTTGAAGCCACTTTAACTGCCCTGACTCCATGCTAGGGAATCATGGGAACTGTACTGTGGCACCAGAGCTCTCTAACAGAGAAGGCTCAATGTCCCAGAAAAAAAATACAATTCCCATGATTCCCTAGCACTGAGCCTCAAGCTGCACTATTTCTGCAGTCTGTAAAGGCCCAAAGTTTTCAGCCTTCTCTGCCAAAGCCTGATGGTGCCTCACAAAAAAACCCTACAAAGCCCAGGATTCTGAGCACGGCAATTAAAGCAGCGTCAAAGTGTATAGTATTTCTACAGTGTAGATACACTCTATTATGACTCGAGAGACCAAGGCTGCATCTGTACTGCAGAAATAATCTACAGAAATAATCAATAGCCATTAAAATGGTGTCTACAATGACACCACTTTAATGGCTATGGCTCAAGGCTCTGGAATCCTGGGAACTGTAGTTTGTTGTGGCACCAGAGCCATAGCATAACTGAGCCATGGCAGTTAAAGTGGTGTTGATGTGGATTTATTTCTGCAGTGCAGATGCAGCCCCGGGGTTCGAATCCTAACTTGGCCACAAAACCCACTGGGTGACTCTGGGCAAGTCACACCCTCTCAGCCTCAGAGGAAAACAAAGGCAAAAACCCTCTCTGAGCAAACCTTGCCAGGAAAACCCCACGATAGGGTCTCCATAAGTCGGAAAGGACTTGAAGAAGGTACACAACAACAACAACAACAACAACAACAACAGTGCTTGGTATGAAGGAAGAGATCATGGGCAGGAACCCAGTCTGGGCTGCCGGGTGAAGCTCCCTTGAGGAACCTGGCAAAGGGGACCATGCCAAGGGCTGGTGGTCCGAGGCTGCATCCGCACTGGAGAAGTAATCCGGGTTGACACCGCTTTAACTGCCATGGCTCAAGGCTGTGGGATTCTGGGAATGGTGGTTAGTTGTGGCACCAGAGCAGAGCTACCTGCAACCATGTCACCAGGAAGAGAAGAGAAAGGCTCCAGTTCAGGGTGACCAGAGGTCCTCACTGCCAAGGAGGACAAAAGGCATCCCAAAATGGAGGATGGTCAAGAAACCACAGAGGGACAGGACCAAGTTAAGACAGAATACCAGTTCATGCTGCTTAGCCAAGGCTGCTGGAAGAGGGAAATACTAAAACAAACAGTCCTTGCCCATAGAGAATCATAGGAAAATACCTGCCCATAGGGAACGATTGAATACTTACCCTATGTTTCCCTATGGGCAAGTATTTCCCAAGGATTCCTTATGGGCAAGGACTGTCCTTTGTTGTAGTATGTCCCACTGGAAGACCCTCCTATGACTATCAATCCCATGCTTCTTCCTCTCCTTCAGCCTTGCTGGAAGAAAAAGGGAGGTCATTTTGGAATTCCCATTTTGGGGGGAATGTTGCATGTAGGACGCCTCCTAGGGAAAAAGGAGGACCCCTCCTCCTGGTCCAAAGAAATGGAGGACGGTGCCAAAGAAAACCACCATAGAGATACAAACCAAACAAACCCAAAACCCTATGCTTCTTCTTAGCCCTGCTCCAAAGGATGGAGGGCATCTGGGAAAAGCCTGAAGGCTGAAATGGAGGACGGGACACACACACACACACACACACACACACGAAACCAAAACAAAACAAAGCTACCCAAACATATCAATAGAATAAACACCCAGGCGAAGGGCATTGGGAGGATTTTGACACAAGGCTGAGATGATAATAACAATAATGATAATAATAATAATAATAATGGATGGAGGCAAAGCTGGAAAAGACGCATATGGGTCAGGAGAGCCATCATCATCCATGGGGCGTTTGGGAATGCCCTCCCGGGCAGGAGGAGGGAATGGAGGGCGCGTCCGGGAAAAAGAGGACCACACACACACACACACCGGTCTCCCCACTGCCTAGGAGAGGACAGGTGAGTCCCTCCGCTTACCTGGCCTGCGCAGCAGCGAGCCGACATCTCCCTTCCTGGGCTCTTCTTGGTCGATTCAGGGGCTGCAGGAGGAGAGCCTGCCTTTCTCCGGAGCAATAATGGACTCCTCTCCTCCTCTTCCTCCCTCGAGAGACAGACAGACAGAGAGACCCACAGAGAGAGAGAGAGATGGGGAGGAGACGCCTGCCTGCCTGCCTTTGCAAGCCTCGCTCAGCCCAAAGCTTCCGCTGTCGTCAGTTTCTCTGAGCAAGAAGAGATCCAGGGCTTTCCGGGGCTGAAAGGGTTTGGGAGGGATCTTGTGGCTCCTCACTGCCCTCCAGTCGATCTCGGCCCATGGCAGCCCTAGGGAGGCGGCATCTCCCAGGCCCTCTGTCCTCCACCCCTGAGGACCTCCTTAAGAGAAGGATCCAGCCATATTCTATCGAGCCCGAAGGGAAACCCACCTTGCCCAGAGATGAACCAGACGAGCTGAAAGGGAACCGTAGGGGAATACTTTCCCCATAGAAGAACATAGGAGAATTCTTGCCCATAGGGGAATATAGGAAAATACCTGCCCATAGAAAAACATAGGGGAATACTTGCCCATAGAGGAATCTAGGAGAATACTTGCCCATAGGGCAATATACGGGAATACTTGTCCATAAAGGTACATAGGAGAATATTTGCCCATAAAGTAACATAGGGGAATACTTGTCCATAAGGGTTTTGTTGTTAACTGCCTTCAAGTGGATCTCGACTCATGGCGACCCTATAGATGAGACATCCTCCACTGCTCTGCTTAATTCCTGCAGCCCCTCAATACCCCTTAAGGACCTCCTCAATAGAGTCCATCCATCTGGCATGTGGCCTTCCTCTCTTCCTACTTCCATCAACCTTCCCCAGCAGTATTGTTTTTTCCCAAAGAAGCCCCTCTTCTCATGATGTGTCCAAAGTACACAGTTTCAGTTTGGTCATCTTGGCTTCAAGGGATATCTCTGGCTTGATCTGCTCTAGGACCCACTTGTTTGTCCTTTCAGATGCCCATGGGTTCCTCAACACTCTTTCTCCAGCAACACATCTTAAGTCATGGCGGCCTATGGATGAGACATCTCCAAAACCCTCTGTCCTCCACTGCTCTGCTTAATGCCTGCAACCCTTTAATACCCCTTAAGGACCTCCTCAATAGAGTCCATCTATCTAGCCCAGGGGTAGGCAACCTAAGGCCCGGGGGCTGGATGCGGCCCCCAAGGCCCGCCATGATGATATTGATTATTGTTGTTATTACTTGTTCTTGGGGTTTTCTTGGCAAAATCTCCACAGGGGTTTTGCCATGACTTTTCTGGGGCTGAGAGAGTGTGCATGCATATTTTTTAAATTTTTTATTTTTTTAAAAAATATATTTTTATATTTATTTATTTATTTATGGTGCTTGCCCCCCCCCCCCCCAATTGTCTGAGGGACAGCAATCCGGCCCCCGGCTCAAAAGGTTGCCTACCCCTGATCTAGCTCATAGGGAAACCTTACTTGCCCATAGATAAACCATACTTGCTTAAAGGGAAACATAGGGGAATACTTTCCCCCATAGAAGAACATAGGAGAATACTTGTCCATAAGGATATGTAGAATACTTGCCCTTAGAGGAATATAGGAGAATACCGGCCCATAGAAAGAGTGTATGTACCTTAGCCTGAAAACCAGGGATAGTTTGGGGATTCTGCTAGTCTACCGACCACCACGTTGTCTAGCAGACTCCCTGACTGAGCTGACACAGCTGGTCTCTGAGCTTTTGCTGGAGTCTCCCAGACTTTTAGTCCTGGGGGACTTCAACATCCCGCTCGAGTCCAGCCTAACAGGTGCGGCTCGGGAGTTCATGGAGACCATGACAAACATGGGCCTATCCCAATTGGTCAACGGGCCTACACATTGTGCGGGTCATACACTCGATGCGGTCTTCAGTACGGAACAGGAATATCCGTGGGCGGAGGTGATGAATGCCTCTGCATTGTCATGGATGGATCACTTTCTGGTCAAGATGGAACTTAGAGCCAATATCTGCCCCGCCAGGGGTGGTGGACCTATTTGGATGGTCCGCCCTCGAAGGCTAATGGATCCTGTGGGATTCCAGAAAGCCTTAGAGGGTTTAATGGTTGGGAATGCCGGTGATCCTGTCGAAGCTCTGGTTAATACTTGGAACACCGATCTTACCAGGGCTGTCGACACGATCGCTCCCAAGCGCCCTTGCCAATCCGCTCCAAACCGCAGACCTTGGTTTACGCCGGAGCTTAGGAGGATGAAGCGGGTTGGACAATGGCTAGAGCACAGGTGGCAGAAGACTCGACTCTCATCTGACAGAACTCGCCATAGGAATTTTCTTCGCTCCTATTGGAAGGCAATACGTGCAGCGAAGAGAGTTTTCTCCTCTGCACGTATTGCGTCTGCAGAGTCTCGTCCAGCAGAGCTGTTTAGGGTGGTAAGGGAGATGACGCAGGTGCCCCCTGCGCCAAACCCCTTACTTAACCCTGTGACGGCCTGCTGTGACTCGTTTAACAATTACTTTGCAGATAAAATCTCTCAGATAAGTCGACTTAGATGCCACTGATGAAACAGTGTCTCTAGGTGAGGCATCCAGTGACTCCGCCGATGTAGTTATACTGGATCAGCTGCAATCTGTGAGTACCGAGGACGTGGACAAGCTGCTTGGTAAGATGAGGAAGACAACCTGCCCTCTCGACCCTTGCCCATCATGGCTGGCCGTCCGGGGGGGGATGCATTGATGAGATTCCTTACGGATATCATCAATGCGTCCTTCAGGGAAGGATATGTCCCATCTTGTCTGAAGGAAGCAGTTGTTAGGCCGTTTCTGAAAAAAAACGTTCCCTAGACCCCCTGGATATGAGAAACTATAGGCCTGTGTCATTGCTGCTATTTTTGAGCAAGGTGATTGAGAGGGCAGCTGCTCTTCAGCTTCAAGCTGTCTTGGATGAAACTGATTATCTAGACGCATTTCAAACCAGCTTCAGGACAGGCTTTGGGGTTGAGACTGCCATGGTTGCCTTGACTGACGATCTGCGTCTGAGCATCGACAGGGGTAATGTGACCCTGTTGGTGCTCTTAGACCTCTCAGCGGCCTTCGATACAATAGATCATGGCATCCTCTTGGACCACCTGAGGGAGTTAGGTATCGGGGGCACTGCTTTGCAGTGGTTCCGGTCCTTCCTCTCGGGTAGGTCCCAGAGGGTGCTGCTCGGGGACTGTAGCTCCAGTAAGAGGGACCTCACTTGTCGGGTCCCTCAGGGGGCTATTTTGTCTGCGAAGTTATTTAACATCTATATGAAGCCGCTGGGTGAGATCATATGGAATTATGGTGCTGGGTGTTATCAGTACGCTGATGACACCCAAATCTATTTCTCCGTGTCTCGTTCGTCGGCCTCGAATTCCAATGGCGTCTCCTCTCTCAATGAATGTCTTCGGGCGGTAATAGGCTGGATGAGGAAAAACAGATTGAAACTGAATCCAGACAAGACGGAGGTGCTCACGGTAGCGGCCCCGAAACCAAGAATTGGGTTGCAACCTCCAGTCCTGGATGGGGTCACACTCTCCTCCAGTGACTGTGTTCGCAGTCTGGGGGTGCTCCTTGACTCATCACTCCTGATGACAAATCAGGTAAATACGACGGTCAAGAGCGCCTGTTATCAGCTTCGGCTTTTCTGGAAGTAAGGGATCTCGAAACTGTTGTGCACGCACTGGTAACCTCACGCCTTGACTTCTGTAATGTGCTCTACATGGGGCTACCCTTGTGCTTGGTCCGGAAGCTTCAGCTGGGCCAAAACATGGCAGCCAGGCTCATTTCCGGAACATCTAAGAGGGACCACATCACTCTGGTTTTGAGGTCCCTCCACTGGCTGCCTATCAGCTTCCGGGCCCAGTACAAGGTGTTGGTTATCACCTTTAAAGCCCTAAATGGCTTGGGTCCAAGCTATCTCAGGGACCATCTCCTTCCATACAATCCTCCCAGTCCTCTGGGAGGAATTTGCTGCAGCCTCAAAAATCAAGGCTTGCGGCGACCTCCCAGAGGGCTTTTTCTGTTGTCGCCCCGAAACTCTGGAACAACCTGCCGGACGAGATCAGTCAGTTGACATCACTAGACAGCTTTAAAAAAACTGTCAAGACGGATCTCTTCCGGCAGGCCTTTCCAGATTAATTATCCCGACCAGGGCTCTTACTCCTGCGTTCCTTTCGTGGCCCCACCCTCTGTTGATGGATAAGGAATGCAGTAGAGGTTGTTTAGGGCTCTGCAGTCTGTTCCTGATATGGTTTATTTTAATATGTTTATATTGTTTATGTTTTAACTATTTGTTATTTAATACTGTTTTAAGGGGGGGGGGGGTTGGTCCGGGGATATGCTGTATGGATTTTATTGTGAGCCGCTTAGATTGCTGTCAAGAAGCGGGATATAAATTATTATTATTATTATTATTATTATTATTATTATTATTATTAGAATATATATAGGAGAGTACCGGCCCATAGAAAAGCATTGGAGAATATTTGCCCATAGGGGAATCTAGGAGAATACTTGCCCATAGGGGAACAAAGGGGAATACTTGCCCATAGAGGAATATAGGAGAATACATGTCCATAAGGTTTTTGTTGTTAACTCCCCTCAAGTCAATCTCGACCCATGGCGACTCTGTGGATGAGACATCTCCAAGAACCTCTGTCCTCCAGTGCTCTGCTTAATTCCATAAAATTGGAGGGACATTGCCAAACAAAAGTTCAGAACACTCCTAGAAATGTAAATCCATGCTTCTCAGTCATGCTCGAATGGAGGACCTTTTGGAATTCCTCCTGGACAGAAAGTGGCAGTGTAGGAGGTGGCTGGGAAAAGGAGGACCTCTGGTCACACTGTCTCAAACCCCTTTGTTGTCTGTATGCAGTATCAGTGCTCTTCTCTGCTAGGTTTTCAATTTTGGAAAGTTGTGCTTTCAATGAAGAGGTGACTCCTGCTCCTTGCAAGGTGACCTGATGTCATCACTGCAAAGGAGGACAAGGCACTGCAAAATGGAGAACATTCAAGAAAAATGGAGGGACATTCCCAAAGAAAAACTACAAAACACTCACATAAGTGTAAATTCATACTTCTCAGTCATGCTCCAAATGGAGGACATTTTGGAATTCTTCCTGGATAGAAAGTGGAAATGGAGGACATGTCCAGGAAAATGAGGATGTCTGGTCACCCTGCCCTGGGGGAGATAGAAGAACTGATCCTGCTGGTTTGTTTACTCGCCTTAGATGCCTCTATTGCTCTTTCTCTGGCTAGGAAATTTCAGTGGGAAGTGCTGGGATTTCTCCAGCAGTTGCGGTGTATGTGTGTTGTGTGTCTTCAAGTCCTTTCCAACTTATGGCAATCCTGAGGCCAACTTACCACGGGGTATTCTTGGCAAGTTTCTTCAGAGGGGGTTTGCCATGGCCATCCTCTAAAGCTGAGGGAGTGTGACTTGCCCAAGGTCCCCCAGTGGGTTTCCATGGCCGAGTGGGGATCCAAAGCCATTTATCCAGAATTCAAAAATATAGCCATGTTAGTCTGTAGAATCAGTATGTACAGAGATCTTGTAACACCTTTGAGACTAACTGAAAGAAGTTGGCAGCACGAGCTTTCCTAGACTTCAGTCTACTTCGTCAGATCTGTACCTAAGTAGACTAATGCTTATTATCCAGTCGAAGTCCAAAGCCCAAGCTACTACTACTGCTACTACTACACCATGCTGACTCTCAGGGACCATTTTGTGTTTTGGAAACACTCTTTTCTTTTACTACATGTCCACCAAGTAGCATCACTAAGGTTGGTGTCACCCGGTGCAGTAATTCATGGTGTCACACACACCCCAACTGACCTCCTCCCATACCACTACATACAGAATCCTTAGTAGTATTTTTTGTACTAATGTTACTCATAAATAATTTCTGTATGTCACTGAATGTAATGGTAATAGTTGACACATAAACAACTAGCAAAATTAATATTATATCTTTAAAATACAATATCATATGCACAGAATAAATGTGTTTACATATACAGTTTCATGTGGTTAAAGTGAAAATTTGGTAAAATCTGTTTTAAAGAAAAATCCTCTAAATTTTTAAAATTAAATTTTAATTTTTTAGTTTTTTTAAAAAACCAAACCAAGTCCTCTTTCTCCTCCCACTGAGCCTCACTCACCTCATCTCTTCAGCATTTTAAAGAGATAGAGGTGAATGCCACAGCCTGTTTTTGTCAAAATGCAGATGTTTGAGGAGCAGTGGTGTCAAACCCCCCCCCCCTTAGGGTGTCACCTGGTGCGTTACGCATCCCCTGCACCCTTCTGGTGCCACTACTGGTCCCACATAGTTTTCTTTGGACAATATGGGCAAGACCATTGCTGATCTCCTGAGCGTGACTATAGTAGTGGACAGTGGTGCTTTCTGTAGCTTTCTTCATACAGCACAATTTTCTCCACAGAGCTTCTCATAGGTTTGTTGTTGTGTACCTTCAAGTTGTTTCTGATTTATGGCAACCCTAAACCTATCACAGGGTTTTCTAGGCAAGATCTGGTGAGAGGGGTTTGCCACTGCCTTCCTCTGAGACTGAGAAATAATCCAGGTAGGACATGTAGTAGAAGAAAACAGTGTTTCCAGATGAGATGTTTAAAATGCGGCAACTCTGCCTCATTCACAAAATGTTATGAAGGCTCCAGACTCTGTCATCTTCCTAGTGGAACCCTCACCTGTATTTTCTTCTTACCAAACCCCCCTATTAAGTAGGAAGAGGTAGTCTAACTGCCCTATCCTTTTGGCTGCTAGAAACTCTGCCTTCCTTCACCTTCCCTTCACTGCCAAAATGTAGATTGTAAGCTTTGTAGGGCAGAGACTGTTTACTCCAACAAAAGAACTGTAAATATTATTGGCATAAAGTATCACCAGAAAAGGCAAGCTCTAATCAAACTGCTTAAGACTCCTCTAGGATAGGTAAGTCACCTGAGATGCAAGCTATTCTATTCTAGCGGATTTACTACTGGGAACTAGAGATTTAAGCTTTGCATAGTTATGAATTTCTTCTTTTAGAGAAACATGCATGCACACACAAACACAGCACTCCAGACATCTAACCAATAACAACTTCCTCCACCCCGTTTCCTCCTTCCCATTCTTTGCTGAAGTTCTTCTATTAGCATGACTGAAGCTTCACACTTTTGTGTCACATCAACATCTGGAGAGCTGCACAATTCCTACTCCGACTCAAGCCAGTCTTACGATGGGCAGCCAGATCCAAAATTGGCATGTCAAAAATAACATTTTGGCAGTTCAAAAATTCAAGTCATGCAAAATCGTGTTAGCTATGAAAGAAGTGACCGAATACATGAAAAATTAAGTAGTCCAGGCTCCCTTAGAACCACAGATCCAAATCAAGCATACCCAGTTCTCCAACAGAGAAGTCCCCAAAACTTCCTCTAAAGCAGCGGTTCTCAAATAGTGGGGCGGGCCCCCCAGGGGGGGCACGAGGCTTCATAAAGGGGGGCCCATTACGGCTGGAGAGAGGGAGATTGTCCCATCACAGCCCCAGTAGCTCTATCCTGATTGGCCAAACCCGCCCATGTGATCGCGCGGGGGGGCGCGAAATGTTTTCTTCTTTCCTAGGGGGGGCGTGACAGAAAATAATGGAGAAACACTGCTCTAAAGGCGTATCCAGGGCTAATAACCTGCCAACACCAGTCCCAGAGATTGCGCAGCTACTTTTCTTAGTCATCAGTGTTTCTAATAGGGATGAAACAATGCAGGGACACGAAAAGCTCTTTCCTAACAAAGGCATTAAATTGACAGTGTTATAATAAAGACAGGATGCCAGAAACATTTAGTATGACATTCTTAACAGGGACCTTATGGGACAGTGTGATATGAAACATCTATGCCTGAAAATATGACAGTAGCACAAAATTACTGAATTTGAAAAGGAAGAAATCTTCCACTGAGACTTGTCACTGTAATGAGTGATATTGACCTCAAAGATATATTTAGAAACAGGGGTTTACAAGTTCTCCAAAAACAAAAACTCCATTGGAGTTAAATTGGTGTTTTTTAAATTGCCTGCTCCAGTTTAGTTGTTTGCAGCTAGGCCTCTTAGAAGCAAGGTTAAATCAAGTGTGAGCAAAAAGCTCTCCCATATTCAAGGTTCTACCACAGCTTTTTCCTCATTGTAGTGCATATCTAGTATTGCTTCTTTATGAGGTGATCTAGATCTAGGCTCTAACATTACTAGTGTGTAAAGAACAGTCTGAGACTGCATCTGCTCTGCAGAAATAATCCAGGCTGAAACCACTTTAACTGCCATGGTTCCATTTTATGGAATCCCAAGATTTGTAGTTTGTTGTGGCACCAGAGCTGTGATGGAAGGCTAAATGTCTCACAAAACTATAATTCCAAGAATCCCATAGCTTGGAACCACTGGCGTTAAATTGGTGTCAACCTGGATTATAGTCTCACTATACTATTTGTATCTTCATGTATTTTAATCTTTTATATTTCCAATGATTAATTTCCACTGAGCACAGGTTTCTAAATATCATGAAATGTAACTAAGCAAGAAAACATGCTTGCCTACTAAATGAAAATACACAGATGTGTAAGCAATGTGTGTATCATATGCACGTTGTAATTACATACTCCTGGGTTGCTCTAGATTTTCCTTGAAAAGAGCCCTAGAGTAAACCACAATCAGAGCCCAACTTCACTGAAAAATATCATTTTTGTTTCCCGAATTTGATAATCCAGGGTTTTCTAATTTGTTAGTAAAGTACAGTATGCAGCTTAATATTTCATACTGAAGCATCAATAAGACTTTCAGAGTTACTAGACCTCTAACATCAACACACTGGCATGCAAATTCTCCATGTTTTGGCCTCTATAGCATAGATAACTGGGAAAACAAATATGCATTTGTACACAGACCTCTCTCTCCACAACGAGGGGTTTATTTACAATTTTCCAGTCCCTGCTGGATATTTCTAACATAAGAATTCATTCAGAACCACTGTGCACTAAGTTCCATGTATCCCGTTTATCACTAAACACAGCCATTTTTAAACACATTCTTTCTTTTTTAAAAAATCAGTAATAAAAAATACATGGTTTTTAGAGATGAAATACTACACATTTTACATAAATTTACAAATTTAGATTTCATTCATGTTCAGTTGATGTTTCAGTTCTCACATTTGGCCTTTTCAGACTTCACAGCAGCAGAAGTATTCAATATCTCTGTTTCCACAGTTGTCAAAACACCAATTTTTTGGGTAACCCTAAAGGGAAAAGAGTAAATTTTAATGCATGACAAGTAAATGTTAATGCAAAGAAATAATCTTGCACTTTTTTGCTTACTACTTGAAACACCATTCATCAAATCTTAGTTCCATTTGAAGACTTTCTCCAGTATGACCACTGCCCAAAATGTTATGTTAGCTCTAGTTCTTTACATTCACCCCTTTTATGCTATAGGACCCTCATGACAATGGCAGCATCACTTGGGCCTGTTGCAGACATAACATATGCCTGATCTTCTAAACTGAGTGTAAACAACCATTTATCTGCCAGGGGTTCTGTTTCCTCAGGGGTAATCTATTGGGTGTCACATATCAGCAACAGGCAGGAGACTCCTCTTTTTAAAAAACACCACACTACACCACCTTCTCTCTCTCTGTCATCCTCTTCTCCAGCAGATCCACAAGAAACTGACAAATAACTCTTGCAGAAGCCTGAATTGACCACTTACAAAATGTTTTTGCAATTATGCCAAATGTCATAGGTTCCCTATCCCTGTTCTAAGCCATGACTGGGAGATTAAAAGCCCATGTGAGTCATCTTTTGCTTTTTCTCCCCCTGGTGGCGCAGTGGTTAAATGCCTGTACTGCAGCCACTCACTCATAGACCACAAGGTTGCGAGTTCAATAACAGCCAGGGCTGAGGCTCGACTCAGGCCTGCATCCTTCCAAGGTCGCTAAAATGAGTACCCAGATTGTTGGGGGGCAATCGGCTCACAGTTGTAAACCGCTTAGACATCCCATAGCGCGATATGAAGCGGTATATAAATGAAGCTGCTTTGTTTTGCTTTTGGGAACTACTGTAAGTGTCTTAAGTATACCAATCTAAACTCTAACTACAACTCTTTTTTTTTTTTTTTTGAAAAAGGTCTACATAAAAATTGAAACAGGAAGGCACAGAAAGAGATAAACCCATGGTATATTTCTGATCTGCCAATCGCTGGGAGGTAAGGTAGCATCACATCAGTGTTAGGCCTAAGAGGAATGAAAATTAAGCAACCATCACACTTTTGATTTTTAAGCCCCCCCCCCCCTCGAAAACAACATGATTCTCCTATTATGGTTACATTTGACTGCAATTAAGCAGCAGTATGGAGCAGATAATGGACAAGAATATGGCTCAAGCAAACCATCCTGAATCCTTTTGTAGACAGAACAGTAGCCAGGAGGAGAGCAAATGAAGGAGAAATAAAAAGAGAGAGAAAATAAAAAGAGAAAGGCAGGATGCATCAACAGGATGCTTGTACAAGACAAACACTTGAGCATTTTTAGATGTTTCTTGATTCTAGGCAAGCTGCTTGAACAAATAATCAGTCTGCACATACCTCCAGGAGGACCAACATACATTCTTTTTCTGAATGATTATTACAGTTAATACAGCCCCAGGAAGTGAGAGCATTACCACAGAAATCAGTCTGCTATGTATGCACATTGATAGCAAGATCTGAGACTAGCAAATTGTATTATGGCTTGACAAATCATAAGACAATGTTAAAACATTACATTTAACATCTTATAGACAATATTGAAGTATTATTTTAACCTTGATCTTTTCCATCCATTCTTTTCCTCTTTAAATTTGGAACTGGATTTTGCTGTTCTTTCAAGACTTCTGCAGGACAGTTCGGTCTTGGCAACTGGCTTCCAGGTGTTGGTGCTGGTCGATTACTAAAATAATTATGTTTCAGTGCCTTAAAAAGAACAAACCACAGCTTCCTCTTTAGATGAAATGTACTTAACATCCTGTATACCCTTGGGCCCTAACTTGCTGCTAGTTAGAAATAGGGGTAAGAAACAGGCAAGCGTGGGTCAGTTTCAGTTCTGTATATTCTTTGTGAAAGATTTATATTATGTTCTTCCTATAAGAATGACAGAAGTGGAACAGAGCAGTCGGGGCTGGATATGTACTACAGTGGCCCTCCATGTCAACAGGGGTTAGTTTTAAGACCCCTAACTACACCAGAGTAAGGTATCAAGAACATTCTAGTCATTGTTCTCTAGCTAAGAGTGTTCTCTTAATGATCAGCTATTTGTCTAGTTGCTATCCAGACTGGAGCAATGAAATATGATTTGTGTTAATTGCCCTCAAATGTTTCAATGCAACGTGTGTAACCTAACTGTGTTTATGGTGTACATATGCCTGATAAATTTAGAACTGCATCCTGGACACTGCATTAGAATCTTGATTCTCTTGCCCCACATCCATTAGTCATAGTTTTGAAATGAAAATTAAAGATTAACAGATTAACTTCAAAGGGACATGTCAGTAAATATAATCATTGCAGTGTTCATATATTAGCATTTGTTGCTGTTGTGTGCCTTCAAGTCGTTTCCAATTTATGGCGACTCTAAGGCAAATCTTTCACAGGGTTTTCCTGGCAAGTTTCTTCAGAAGGGGTTTACCATTGCCATTCTCTGAGTGAGTGACATGCCCAAGGTCACCCAATGGGTTTCATGGCTGAGCAGGGATTCGAACCCTATTCTCCAATGTCATAGTCCAACGCTCAAAACCACTACACCATGCTGGCTTCTATACTGATATACACTGTTTTATTGCAGAGAAAACAGTAACTTGGCAAAAATAACCAAGAAGTATTGTATTAGCATTCTGTCTGGTTCCAGGTGGCTTGCTGCACCTAACAAACCCAAGATTTGTAAGTTAGCGTTGTTGGCTTAGATGAGTTAGCTTAATGTATGAACACATTATGAAGAGTCACCATGTTAAACTTTTTACATAGCAAAAACATTGCCACTTCCAAAAGGCAGTAACTATGTGCTAGGAGAATCATTGCTTGGAAAATTATTTTTCTAAATGTATTTTATCATTCACTGCATTCTCTCTTAAAGAGTAACATTTTAACGCTACTGTTTATTTAAAGAGAAACACATTAGTCTTCATTTTAGTTACTCTTCATTAATACACACACATACACACACACACTGGCTATAATAATCTAAATGACATTTTAGGAGAAATGACCAAATATCACTTCTAAATACTAAAAACATAATGATTCCATTAGATTTTTTTCCTTCAAATGTATGTGTCTCAAAAAGTAATAAGTTGTGGGTGCAGTAACTATTTGTAATGCATTACTTTCAAGCTCTGCTGAGAACTAACAGGGCTGCTTGAAGAAAAATCCTAGCTGCAGGGCAAAACACCCCTGCACAACCCAATATGCACTGAACAAGGTCATGGCCATGGAATACTGTCAGGAAAACTGAGAGGCCAGTAATGAAATATCTTGAAAGAAGACATAACAATTTGGCTGAAATGCTAAACAGCATTCCATGCTGTAACATTTTGCTCCAGTCCTGTTGCATGGGATAAATAATCAACCAAATCTAGCTTTGTTTTGCTCATAAACTGAGAGACAAGTTTTGCTAATTACCCACAGCTCATGCAATTATGAAAGCATTATTATATTTTTGGCAGGGCCCATATTACTGAGCAAGTTCCCACATCTATGCCAAAACTCGTAACAAAAAATAAAACAAAATAAAACAAAAAATCTCATCATCTTGCAATGACCAACCAGTATAAATCAATACCACAAGAAACCAGCACAGTGAATAATTACAAGCTTACAATAATGAAAAGAAGCTTTATCACCTGTTTCTAATCTATAGTTCTCAATAGGAAAAAGAACTGAAATTGCTCTTTCTTACGGCAGCATTGCTTGGGGGGGGGGGGGAAATCAAAGAGCTCAAAGTACATACCTTTTCAGTATGCAGTATGTCCTTAGGAGAGGAAGACTTATTCAATTCAGTAGTACCTTTTTCCAAGTATGATTGTACAGAATCAGGCTACCAGAATGAGAGGGCAGTTGTGACAGATCTGCATTTTGCTATAAGCACTCTGACCATGTCATACTGTCTCCACATAGTGGTATTCAAAAGGATGGTGCTACCTTTCCTATCTTTTCCCTTTCCACCACTATGTTACTTTAGCTGGCTCACTGCTGGTTCGGTGGGATTTTGGGCATTGGTTAGCTGACTGGGATGGTTATTCTTGTTCAGTAGGTGGTACAATTTAGCCAGAAACCCAGGAAAGCTTGGGTCTGTTTGGGGAAGTCCCAGACACCTATATTTTTCAACTGAAATAGTGCTCAAATTCAAACAGCAATTATGAGAGTGAGGCTTGAAAGATTTGTTGGTGACATGATTGCACCAAATCTGTTCAGTGGGCCTGAAAGAAGACCCATGTATTATTTTCCAAAAATCATTAAATAAGGTAGTTTTACCAAGATTCATGGAAAATTAAGCCATTTTTGCAAAAACCTGACAGAAGTCAGTTTTAACCTCATGGGGAGGAAATGAAATACCTGTGTAGCAGTGATCCTAGTAGAAGGATTAAATGTAAATAAGCCTTGCAGTAGTTCAAGCAAATCATCACTAGCAGCACTGAAAATATGATGAAGCAGCATTCCAGGGAAACTTTTAAAAGTCACATAATCTGGAAGATTGGTCATACCCTGTTGATAGAGGGAAAAGGGAAAACAAATGGAGAAGCAAGTCAGAAGCTATTGAATGAGTAGCATACACATAAAAGTATACAACAGTTCTTGTAAACACACATGAACTCTAAATCAAGTCAAGTAACTTACAGGCCACTGTTCTTCTGTGGGAGTACCCAGAGTTTCAAATATCCTTGTGAGCTGATCCAGGTCAGAATCCCCTGGCAAAAATGGAACCTGCAGTGAGATGAATACATCAGCTTTCAACAATGATTAATCAAAATTCTGTACCAATTAATTCAACACTGATTAAAATGGGAGGACAGGCAATGAAGTTTCAGCTTCAGAATCCCTGAAATTTTCCTTTAATCAAATGCAACTTGTGACAACCTATTCAGTGCATTTAAAGCTTTTGTCTGTGCCAGGGCTGAGAAATCTACAGTTCTTAGCCTATGGTAGCGGGAGTCCAGCCAGAAGGAGGAGGATAGGAGGAAGGGGAAAAGTCCTATGCAAGGAACTACGTAGCTCAAAACTGTGGCAAGAGTAATCTATCCTTTTCCCTTAGTAGATTGATGGGCAGGGAAGAATCAGAAAGAGAAAAATAGAGAGGAAGGAAAGAAAAAAAGGCCAACTCACTCTCTCATTGCTCTGGCCTCATCCATTTTGGGGATACAATCTGCATAATTATCTGCATAATTATCCCTCGAATGCCTCTCTTGATAGGAAAAAAAGGATTGTATTCCTGCCTTAGACTCCAAGAATGCATCAAATCTTAAAACTGAAGGGGCTAATAGGTGTTACCTATTAAAGTTCCAGAAGTTTAGCCATTTGTGCAAGAGGAGAAGCAGATTTCATCTTCTAGCTACACCCTGGTCTTACCCTTAGAAGCAGTTCAGCCAATATGCAGCCCACTGCCCACATATCCACACCCACTCCATACATTCTAGCACCAAACAGCAGCTCAGGAGCTCGATACCATCTGAAAAACAAAGATATGCTGCACTTATTCCTTCCATTAATGAAGAATGCACAACATTTCTAAGCAAACTCTGTCCTATTTTGTGTCTAAATATTTAAAGCTAGATTACCTTCTTAGAGGAAAAGACAACTTAAAATATAATAGTTTTGTACAAAAGAAGGATGACTAAACCACTGCTTATGTTAATATTCTAGAATAAAATGTGTGAAACACAGATTTGAAGAAATACTTATGGAATGTTTTAAAAAGTTGAGTAAAATATCTTCATTTCATAACAAATGGTGTTTACTGAAATCTAATTTCTCAGGTGAATGAGTCATAGTGGTTAGCAATACAACATTTATTATAGGTTGAGTGTTGATGTAGGTTGTATTTTATAACATTTAAGCCCCTAAATCCTGAATAGTGTACCTGTGAAGTATAATGTAGTAAAGTATAACACAGAAATGTTTAACAAAATATAACAAAGGTATAGGCAGTGACCGATTCTGGCAGGAAGCCAATCTAAAAGGGGCATAGAACCATGCCAATTTCACTTATATAGCAACTCAGATTTAACATGCACTTGAGTTTGCAGTATACAGACCTCAACTAGTGACTGGCTGTCACATGAAATATCAGCAAGCTGCCAGAATCTCTTCCTCTTTTACATATAATGACTGGGAGAAGAAACATGGTGCTCATAGCGCTGAGCTACATCACTGTCCTGATCAGGTAGAGTGCTCTGCTAAATCTATTTGGATTCAAGCCACTCAATGTTGTACTGGGGACTAGAATTAAGTTCTACTAGAGCAGGGGTAGGCATGTTGGCCAATTGCTCCTGGGATTCTGGGAGCTGAAGTCCCTCAGCCCTTAAAGGGGAAAGGTTGCCTACCCCTGTACTAGAGGATCATGTTATGGGGGGCAGGGAGCAGAAAGTTAGTCAGAATATTGTTCTGACCCACCATCCATAAATCTAGAAAATCTATTTTCTTAACATAATTCCAAGTTTGCCATTCTCTTTGTTTGCATACTATAGAATTTTAAAAATGTCTAATAGGAAAAGAGATGTTATTCCTCAAATCAGAGGAGCCACCATCTTAATTAGGATTTAGCGACAGTCTTGTCTGACTCACCCCTATGTAAATTTTCCCCCTGCTTGATTCTACAACAGAGATGGTTAACTGTGGGAGACTAGGGACTACAGTAGCCCCCTAGAAGATCTTGGCAGTTATATCCCATACACACATCAAAGAAAAATAAAAAAATAAATTGCCCCTGGGGATGTTGTGGGTCATTTTCTCTATGTTTCCACCCCTACTCCTTGTCATTTTAGGCTGTGGATAGGCCTGGCTTTTAGGCCAGGTCACTTACAGTTTACATATGGTTTTTAAAAAGACCATTCTTAGCCAAAAAGGGCCCAGGGCCCCCAAACACATGTCAGGGCATTTGGGGACATACTTTTTTAACCCAGGGGGCCTGGAGGCCACAAAAAACAGTCTTGGGGGCATATGTTATCTGTGGGGTGCACTTTGCCCACTTTTGGATTTTTTTAACCCTCCCAACATGTCTGAAATTTAAAAAAACAAGGTTTCCTCTTATTGCACAAAAAAAGGCATTAGACATCTCCACTTTATTAACGTGCACAAGACATCAGTGAGTCAAAAGCAATTGCCGTTATACTACTATGCCATATTAAACAACACAAGTAGAATTGCCAACAAAACAGAATTTCTGCTGCATTCTTATTCTAGTATTCTGTAATCATAAAAGCCCACAATTCCAGCATTGGGCCTAATTATTTTCAGTCCATGGAGCTAATTCAAGTAAAAATTTCTGGTACAAGATCCTTGCAGGCAAGACCACAAGGTTTCATCCACATACTTCAGATTCCCACACAAACAGGTTTGTTCAAAAGTGGCATCTTTCCTAATTTGTACTTTTGTACATATGTCCTCAAGAATCAACTGAACTTCCACGGGTGGTGTGGTATTCATTTAAACCTGCTAATATGTTACCATTTTTTAGACTTTTATCTTGAAAAGAGCTCAGGTGATGTACATAGTTCTTTCCCCTTTATTTTCCCAACAACTCTGTGAGACAGATTAGTATGAGAGGTGGTAATTGGCACAAGACCGATACAAGACATACTTACATCAAGAAATATATACTTCATGGCTAATTTGGTATTGAGTCTATCCAGTACTCATACAATATTCTAATCACTGCACTACATAGACTCTTCAGGTCCCTTCCACACATACCATTAGTGACTGGGCAAGCAGCTGAGGCCACAGTACTTCCAACCTGCTACTTTCTGGATGTTTTGGACTGCAATCTTCATCATTCCCTGCCAACAGGTCACTTGGGTTCCCAGAGGAAACTTTTTCTTACCTTGTAACCACTTGATGGGTATAAACTCTATTTGGACTTCCAAAAGACTTTGCTAAGCCAAAGTCAGCCAGTTTCAAAACTCCATTTTCATCTAGCAGCAAGTTGTTAGGCTTGAGATCCTTCAGTGGAAAAAAATCATATGAATCAATCACCACTGAAAACAAATACTTGTCATTGCTTAAAAAGAAACAGGCATGATCAAAATGTATCCTTATATCTGAGGTAAGGTCAATTGAAAGCAACGTAATTTATAAGCAAATACCATATATACTCTGGAAGTCTAGAAATTTCAGTTAAAAAATTGACTCAAAAATCTGGATTGACTTATGCATGGGTCAATGTAAGTAGTGTACCTTAACTTTTATCAAAACAGAAACCATCCCCTTCTCTAAGTAGAGTGGCAAAAGGCTTTTCAGAATGCCCTGCCCATACCTGGTTACCTTCTCCACACATTGCACAGCCATGATTTAACACAGTTCCCTCCTCATCCAGAGCCAGCCTTTATGGTGAGCATAAACAGTTACAACTGCATGTAAGTTCTTTGGCACCATTCTCCTTTGCTTTGTCCTTTACATATTGTTATATGCCTCTAGATTTTATCCTCAACTTATCCATGGGTTTTAGGCCAGGCCAGCTGGGTTACTGTCTTCCTCTATGGGTGAAGGCTACTTAAATATACTGATGAACCAAGAGATACAACACAGTTTAAGGAGTTTGTATACATAAATCCTACTGGTGAGCATAAGCCTCAGAAAGATTCTACTTTTATTTTAATTACTGTCTCACCAGAACAGGGAGAGGGGAACCAAGAAGGGCCTGGGGGATAAATGACAGTGAGGCAGTCCCTTCCATTCCCATTCTCCCAAGGAAAGCCCAAACACAGTGAAGTGCTAGCTAGAAAAACACTCCTTCAATTGGTGTTTTAATTAGTTGGCTTCACTATAGGCCTTCTTTGGCAAGGAAAGGTAAGAGCAGAGTGGAGAAGGATTGAAGCTTACTAGAAGGCTGTGCGGCTTAGATGAGGAGTTGAATTTGGCTCAAGTGCCAAAGGTTCCTGTCCCTGCACAAGTAGGATGATTACATAGTCTTTACAAAAGTAATTTGATTTAAATTAAACACAACACTGCAAACTGACAACTTACCTTTCAATACTGTAAAAGCTGTTATCATGTAACAAAGCTTTTTTCTTCAGACTAAGATCCTTCCATTTATAGGAGCGTCATCAGGTTTTGATCCCTAGCAGTTTAATTGACACAACAATTTATTTGGTCAGAGGCCAGTCATTTTGTACCTAGACTCACTTACCCTATGAAGAATCCAGTGTTCATGTAAATATTCTAAACCCTGAAGTGTCATCAGCATGTATGCTTTGATGTGAGAAGGTGTCAACACAAGGCTAGTGTCCTTTATTATAACCTGTACAACAATACATAAAATTTTGTAACTTTATACATTTTGTAAATTTCAAAAGCACAAGGCTTTAAAACAGATCACACAGACATGTATCTCTTGAAAGGCACAGTTCTGATTAGCAACCCTGGATGCAGATAATGCACACCAGAGTGCCTTGGGTAAATGCCTGTCTTAATTTAATCCACAGCGTTTTGTAAGAATAGAAGAAAAAGATTGTGAAGTACTTGGTATGTTACATAAGACTATAAAATTATAGTTCAATACTATACTATATACTATAAAATTATTTTGTGATTACAGATGATTTCATTTGCAGCACAACTGGCCACTTTGCGAATAGAATGTTGGATCAGATATACTCTTGGTCTGATCCAACATAGCTTTTCCTAAATTCTTAATATCTACTTGATAAAGCACAATCTATACTAATAAACTATATTAAATATACTGATACTGAGTGGAACACACTCCCTTGGAGTGTGGTGGAGTCTCCTTCTTTCAAGGTCTTCAAACAGAGGCCGGATGGCCATCTGTCGGGGATGCTTTGATTTTGAGTTCCTGCATGGCAGGGGGTTGGACTGGATGGCCCTTGTGGTCTCTTCCAACTCTATGATTCTAAATAATAATACATTTATAGAAATTTCACAGATCAGCCTCTCTCTAAGCTTGTATGCCCATTTCATATATATAACTGGCCCTCTGAATCCATGGATTCTGCATTAATAGATTTAACCATCTGGAGCTTGAAAATAATAAAAAAACAAATAAATCCAAAACGCAAAACTTGATTTTGCCATGCTATGTAAGGGACACCATTGTTTATACCATTGTATATAATGGCACTTTAACATCCATGGATGTTGGTATCCATGTGGGGTCTGGGAACAAAACTCCAAGGACCCACTGTATCTATATTTCATATCTTAAATGTTAATTATGTCATACTGCATCACATGGCAAGCATACCCAAACAATTATTTTCTTTCTTTGATGACTTCTGCAATAACTTAAATCTTTGGCTATTGAAAAACTTGGCTGTATGCCAGCTTCCTCGTGCAGCTACACAATTTAAACTATTTGTTCTTGTCTCAGTTCATTCCACTTACATATATGGTGCTGTACAAAGAGAAGCCTAAATGGACTTAGAATCTAAACACAGACACAAGCTTCAGAATGGAAAAGAAGGGGGGCAAATAAACTAGAAAGAAAATATGCAGTTATTTCAGTTACCACAGCAGACCACATGCTTGTCCAAAGGCTTCAAAGAAAAGGTGGAATGTCCTCACAAAGCTTGGAGAAGTACTGTTTAAGTCCATCTTGTGAGAGCTACTGAACTCAGATTTTTTTAAACTCATACTCACTCTTCCCCATGTCCCTTCATCTAGTGACTTTTCCCTATGATATCTTGGCTGAACATGAGAAGTTAATGTTTAATATCCATCAAGTTCATTGTATTGGGGGGGGGAGACAACTGACAGTAATTGATCAGCCTTACCTCTAAATCTGTTTCCATAAAATCAAACACTAGGCTAATGTTGGATTTATGTCCAAATGCATCAAGAAGCTGGAAGAAAAATACACTCACATTATTTAAACATACCTTAACTGAGGAAGGCAATAAGTTTAAAGGGGCTCAAGGCAGGGTGTCCCTGGAAGAGGTAGTACAGTAAACCACATTGAGCAACCACATTTTGTAATCTTTTAAATTTTCTCCTATGCCTCTCAGACTGATGTGGGCTCTCTACTCCTTGAACCTTGGCAGCTTTCCAAGGATGTCAGGTGCTATTTTAAAATACACTTTTAAAATGTGCAAGTAGAATAATACTCTCTACCTGAACAGAAACAAGTCCTTTTTTCTATTACTCTGGCTTAGTTCAGACATAAATACTGGTTAAGAAAGTTTAAAATATGGGTTGGTAACATGTCTGAATGAACAAAACATAGTTATGGCTTCCTACTTTGGAAGCCTTTACTTATATCTTTGGAATCACAAACAATTGTTTTGAGTTTCTAAACCCATTAGTGCAAACCACGGTGGGATGTAATGTCTAAATTCAGTCTATTTCAGCCCAAGAAGCAAGAACAGCCAATGGTATCTGCTAAGCCTTTTCCTTTCTGCATACCTTCTCTTACAAGAATAACTTTTTATAAACAGATAAGTCTATAAATGTATACAAAACAACAAAAATTACTTCTTATAAACAGAACTTCACACTTACCCCAATAATATTTGGATGGCTAAGTTCCTGCAACAGTTTTATTTCTCTGAGGGCTGTTCTGTTTATACCTGATTTTGATGGGGAAAGTGGAAACAATGTTAAATCTTCCTCAGTAAAGTATTAAGTTACCCTAAGCGTCTCAAGTTATCATAGGTGAAAAGAAGCAGGTGTTGTCTTTGGGGGGTTGCAGACTGTCAAAAATAGTGTGAATTCAGTTCACTTTTAGGGTTAGGGTTAGTGCTAGGGAATCATGGGAAATGTTATTTTTCTGAGACATTGAACCTTCTTTGTCAGAGAACTCTAGTGCCACAATAAAATTCAGTTCCCATGATTCCCTAACCTTAACCCTAACCCTAAAAGTGGACTGAATTCACACTATTTTTTACAGTCTGCAACCCCCCTTTGTCTCAATGATTTATACCACATCCCCATACTAGCTTTAGGTTTGTGAGGCAATGGCTTCAAACTTCGAAGTCCCTTAGCAGATGTCTGTATCTTGGAAAATTCTTCCAAGTCAGAGGCTTGGAATACCACTGTGGGACTCAATTACAGATAATTCTAAACATTGTCAAATTCAACTCTGGCATCTACAGTTAAAAAAGAAACAAAACTAGGAAACACTTTTACTTGAGACTGAAAAGAATGAAGAATATATAGTACTGAGTGAGATGGACCAGTGGTCTGATAAGACGCTTTACAGTTTTTAGGAAGGCTAACAAGTTCTTCCTTGAGTAAGCTCCTACTTCAATCCACCCCTTCTATTCATAAATATTTCCAGACATCCATAGGGATTCAAACATTTCAAGAAACATTGTTATTAGTCATTATATTTTTGAACACCTTTCTAAAAACAGGCCAATGGAATCTTCAATTAAAATATGCAAAAGTTAAAAACAAAAAGAATAAAAACAATATATAATATCTATAATACTTACCATATTTTCCGGTGTATAAGATGACTTTTTAACCCTGGAAAAGGGTCTCAAAAGTGGGGGGTCGTCTTATACGCCGGGTAGAGGAGGACGAAGGGAGAAGGGGAAGGGAGCCAGGAGAGAGGATGAGGATGAGGGGAGGAGGAGAAGGGAACCAGTTCTACAGTATGACTGCAGCCTGAATCTGCACTGCAGATATAATGCAGTTTGACACCACTTTAACTGCCATGGTTCCATCCTATGGACTCCTAGGATCTGCAGTTTGCTTTGTGGTACTAGAGCTCTCTGACAGAAAAGGCTAAATATCTCACAAAACTGCAAATCCCAGAATTCCATAGCCTTGAGGCAGGGCAGTTAAAGTGGTGTCAAACTGTTTTAATAAATTTCTGCAATGCAGATGCAGCCAAAGTTGGTGTGTTGCTTGGGCATGGCTTCTTTAACAAATAATTCTGCACAATGAGAGAGAGAGAGAGAGAGAGAGAGAGAGAGAGAGAGAGAAAGAGAGAGTACCCTTGAAGATTTATCTAAAGAAGATCCAAGTTCCTTAACTTGGAGGTTATATGTGTATATTGTGTGCCTTCAAATTGTTCCTGACTTATGGTGATCATGGGGTTTTCTTGGCAAGATTCGCTCAGAGGAGGTTTGCCACTGCCTGAGGCTGAGAGTGTGTGACTTGTCCAAGTTCACCCAGTGGGTTTCATGGCAGATTGGAGCATCAAACCAGGTCTCCAGAGTGGTAGTCCAAACACTCAAATCACTACACCATGCTGGCTCCTATTCTCATGTACTACCTATGAAACAATGGCAGACTTTTTTGTCGTTCTTGTGTGTCTTCAAGTCCTTTCTGACTTATGGCGACCCTAAGGTAACCTTATCATGGGATTTTCTTGGCATGTTTCTTCAAATGGGGGTTGCCATTACCATTCTCTGAGGCTGAGAGTGTGTGACATGCCCAGCATCACTTACTTGGCTGCAAATTGTACATAACCCAGAATGCATCACCTAGTTGTGAGGACAACATGTGATCAGTTACTTGTGCCCACAGGTTCACATCCTTTAATGAAATAAAATGTTCTGTTAGTTGTATTGAATCAAATGGTTCTCATCTTGAACTGGAATTTATAAGTGAATGAGTAAAGCTGACAGTACTACAGTTATACCTCTTTCTTTAGTGATGTGTCCTAAAAATATTCATATTTCAGTTGTAGTTATTTATTTTTTTGTTAAATATTTTTTGTTAAATATATGCTCTTAAGAAAAAAATAACTACAACTGAAGGAAGACTACTTTTAGGACACATCACTAAAGAAAGCTGTACATTATGTATCTTATATCAATAGATAATAATAATAATAATAATAATAATAATAATAATAATAATAATAATAATAATAATAATTTCTATCCTGCCCCTCTGACAAGCAATCGGGGCGGTTTACAACATTAAAATTCATACAATATAATACAGATTACATAGAAGTAGCGTTAAAACCCCAAAAACCAAAAAGTTTCTTTTAATGAGGTGTAACTGCAGTACTTTCAGCTTCACTAACTCATTTATAAGTGAAATATATGCTACCAGTTGAGCCTCCCTTATCTCAAAATCTGAAATACTCCAAAAAGTATTAGCTCCAATAATACTTATTAATGTTTTAGTAAAGGTCCATTATTATTATAATACTCTTTTAAATATATATTGATAGCATTTTTGCAGTAAGTCATCCCATAAAATAGTGGAGTGAGGATATTACACTATTGATATACTTTAAAAGTAGCAGAACAACACTTCTCTCTAGTAATTGTTTCTATTTGAAATTAAAAAGACAAATCAGTTCCCAGAACATCAACTCCTTTACTGCTGTGATAACAAAAGCATATGCAAAGTGGTCTGTTCATATTTGTGTTATTCCAAATACTTACCATCTTTTGCTTCTGATCTATGGCCAAGCTTGATCTACAACAGAAGACTGTTTTTCATTATTTAAGTATTGCTCATTACACTATAGGTACAAATAGACAGATAATTTTAGCGCTAGCTTGTTTTCTGCTGCACCAAAGAACAGGACCCAGAACAATGGATGCAAGCTACAGGAAAAGAGATTCCACCTCAACATTAGGAGGAACTTCCTGACAGTGAGAGCTGTTTGACAGTGGAACACACTCCCTCGGAAAGTAGTGGACTCTCCTTCTTTGGAGGTCTTTAAACAGAGGCTGGATGGCCATCTGTCAGGGATGCTTTGATTTTGAGTTCCTGCATGGCAAGGGGTTAGACTGGATGGCCCCTGAGGTCTCTTCCAACTCAATGTTTCTATGATTCTATGAATCCAGTCTTATGCATCCTTGCTTAAAAGTCTGTTAATGAGATTTATCTAGATGTTTAGGACTGTAGACAGTTCTAAAACACCTATCTTTTGATAGTGGAATTCAAAGACATGGCCGTGTTAGTCTGGAAAATCAGTCAGCAAAGGGATCTGGCAACACCTTTGAGACCAACTGAAAGAGAGAAGTTGATAACATCAATTTTCATAGACTTGAGCCAACTTCCTCAGCTGCATCTTCTGAAATGTGAAACTTATTTAGATATAACTATATTCAACATAACTATGAAGCACAATGGGATTTTCTAACAACCTGATTAATTTGCTATTTCTCATTATGAGAGAAGTATAGCATATACAGGAAGAGGATGTGATGTGGCTCTTATGCTCTAAAGTAGGTTTCCGACACAGTTCAAACTTCCTACAGCTGAAACCCATAGTTTTTTGTTTCATGTCTGGAAAACGACTTTCCTGAGATAGTACTACTTAAGGTGGCAAAAGCAAATCAATCAAGCAGGTTTAGAATTCAGTTTGGCAAATTGTTTAGATAAGTGGACTATGCTTTGATTTCCAACCTGTAATTAACTAAACTATGATTAACACAACCCATGGTTTTGTGCAATGTCAGACTATAGCCAAAATAACATACTCACCTTTTTAATAGCAACAATTTTGTTTGTATTCTTGTCTTTTGCTTTATAAACAGTAGCAAACTAAGAGAGAGAGAAAAATAATGATATAAAAACTGTTTTCTAATGAAATAACCACACAAGTTTTTTTGATAACACTATTATGGGGTTTTGTTAGCAAATTTCTTCAGAGGGGATTTGCCACTGCCATCTTCTGAGGATGAGAGAGTGTGACTTGCCCAAAGTCACCCAATGGGTTTACATGGTTGAGCTAAGATTCGAACCCTGGTCTCCAGAGTCATAGTTCAATGCTGAAACCACTATGCCATGCCAGCTCTCTTCTTTGTCATTACTACTATTATTTTCAGATGGAGAGCTGAACGTGGTTCACTGATATTGTTTTCAAAATCCTTAAAATATGCCTATAAAACTGGAAAGACAGTGCTGCTGAATTATTTTGTACAGTGGTAGCGATGTTAGCAGCAGAAACAATTATAGTTTAGCTGAGGTCACCATCTGAATTCAAGATACAGAAAAGATCTGTACCAAGAATCAATCCTTAGTTCAGCGTCTATTTTCTGGAACGGGGAAAGAATTGACTTGCGTGCTCTTTGTGCAGAAAAAAGAAACTTTTGAACTACAACTCCCAGAACAGGGAAACCAGAGGTCCTAACTGCCAAGGAGGACCAGGCAACCCCCAAATGGAGGACATTCAAGAAAAATTGTCAAAGAAAAACTATAAAAACACTCATATCGACATCAATCCATACTTCTTAGCCATGCTCCAAATGGAGGACATTTTGGAATCCCTCCTGGACAAAAGGTGGACATGTCCAGGAAAAGGAGGAGGATGTCTGGTCATCCTGGCCAAGGTATTGGGGAAATGTAGGACATCCAATAAAAATGTAGGACATGACCAAAATAAATAACACAGCCTCTCCTATAGATATAAATCCATGCTTTTTAAAACATGCTCAAAAATGGAAGGCGTTTTGGAATCCCTCCTGGACAGAAGGCTGGAATGGAGGACGCGTCCTGGAAAAGGAGGGCGCCTAGTCATCCTGGGCAGGGCGCTGTGGAATGTAGGACCTTCAAGACAAAAATGGAGGACACGACCGAAACAGAAGCTACAACCTCTCCTATAGATACAATAAATCCATGCTTTTTTTAGCCATGCTCAAAATGGAGGACGTTTGGAAACCCCTCCTGGACAGAATGCTGGAATGGAGGACGCGTCGGGAAAAGGAGGACAGCCTGGCCACCCCTGTCCCATCATGGGCGGTGGATTCTGGGAGCTGCAGTTCCAAAAGTCAGCCGACTAGGAAGCCACTCACCTGCCCTTCCCCCAAGAAGTCCAGCTTTTCGTAGCGCTTGGCCCGCGCCCGCGCATCCATCCCGGGAAAAGGCGAAGGGAAGGAAGGAAGGAAAGGGATTAAAACCCCTCAGACTCCATTCCCAAGCGCCGACTCCCGGCCCCGCCCCCTCCATCCCTCTACTTCCGGTTTCCTGCACGTAAGCCCCGCCTCCTGCCGCCCTCTTTGGCCGTTTTCCGTTGGCTCCTCCGCGTCGGCAATTGGCCACCCTTGTTTCTAAGGCCTCCGCCGGCCCTTAGCAACCGCCTCCAACACAGAGACAAAAAAACGTTAGGCCCAAGCTCTGGCCTTCCAGGTCTATGGACTTCGGCTCCCAGAATCCCAGCTCATTGGCCAAGATGGCCGAGACTTCTGGGAGCTGAAGTCCGCCCTCCAAAAAAATCTGGAAGACCAGAGTTTGGGAATCACTGCAGGGACTCAGTTGTCATCATCATCATCATCATCAAAACAACAACAACTCAATTGTCAGCACAGTGAAAATATCAACAATTCAATTGTTCACACAGGGAAAATAACAATAACAACGACGACTCAATTGTCGGCACAGTGAAATTAATAATAATAATAATGACAATGATTCAATTGTAGGCACGGTCAAAACAATAATAATAATAACAACAATTCTATTGTTGACACAGTGAAAATAATAATAACTCAATTGTCAGCAGTGAAAATAATAATAATAATAATAATAACTGTCAGCAGTGAAAATAAGCACAACTCAATTTTTGAAACAGTGAAAATAACAATAATCAACAACAACAGTAGTAATATTTATACCCTGATTTTTAGAAATCCGCACACAGAGACATATTTAGGGCTTCAGTATGGCTGCTGCTTCTTTTGTTGTTGTTGTTGGCTGCATCCCCACTGCAGAAATAATCCAGTTTGACACCACTCTAATTGCCATGGCTCAGTGCTATGGGATCCTGAGAACTGTAGTTTGTTGTGGCACCAGGGTTCTCTGACAGAGAAGGCCAAATGTTTCATAAAATTCCCATAATTCCATACCACTGAACCACAGGCAGTTAAAGCGGTGTCAAACTGGATTATTTCTGTGGTGCAGATGCAGCCGTTGTGTGTCTGCAATGTGTTTCCCTTATCATGGGGTTTTCTTGGCAAGTTTCCAGAGAGGAGGTTTGCCATCCTCTGATGCTGAGAGAGTGTGACTTGCCCAAGGTCACCCCAATGGGTTTACATGGCCAAGCTGGGATTCGAACTCTGATCTCCAGAGTCATAGTCTCCTGGAAACTGTAGCTTGTTGTGGCACAGGAGCTCTCTGACAGAGAAGGCTAAATGTCTCACAAAACTACAATTTCCGGACTTCCATAGCATTGAGCCATGGCAGTTAAAGTGGTGAATTATTTCTATAGTCCATAGACAACACTAAAGTGGATAGATAGATTAATCATTTATTGTGTGTTTTGGCAGTCTGGCATGCAATCAAGTATTGTCTGGAAGCCTTTTTACAGTGGCAGTTTTATCCAAAATATTTTACCAGTATGTTCCTCTTCTAGCAATCTTGATTAAGACAGAACACTTCTTTTTTCATCCCAAACCCAGAAGCTATTCCCAAGGTCTGTTACAAAGATAGAAGGGATTAGAGAAAAGAAAATGCTCAAGCCTTGTTTTTTAAAAATAGAAAAATTGGTACTGAACCATCAAATGCTTTCTTTCACAATGAAAAGGAAAGTTATTGGGCAATATGTGTAACTATACATTATCCTTCTATCCATCATATAGGCCCAAAACACACTGAAGAAATAATCAAATCTGAGACCACTTTAACTGCCATGGTCCAATGCTAGGGAATTCTGGGAACTGTAGTTTTGCGAGACATTTAACCTTCGCTGTCAGAGAACTAGACATCTCCAAGACCCCCTTGTCCTCCTGATCGTGTCCTGCAAATTTTGGCGTGTGGTCTTCCTCTCTACTTCCCTCTACCTTTCCCAGCATTATTGTCTTTTCTAATGAGTCATGCCTTCTCATGATGTGGCTAAAGTACGATGGCCTATTTCACCATTTTGGCTTCCAGGGAGTATTCAGCCTTGATCTGATCAAGGACCCATTTGTTTGTCTTTTTTGGCTGTGCGTGCTATCCTCAGCACTCTTCTCCAGCCCCACATCTCAAATGCTTTGGTTTTCTTCTTACCCGCTTTCTTCACTGTCCAGCTCTCACATCTGTACATAGTGATGGGGAATACAATGGCTTGGACAATTCTAGCTTTAGTGCTCAGTCGTATATCTTTGCATTTTAGGATCTTTCCTAGTTCTTGCATAGCTGCCCTCCCCATTCTTAACCTTCTTCTGATTTCTTGGCTGCAGTTCCTGTTCTGGTTAATGTTTGACCCCTGGTGTGAACATTCTTTTACTATTTCTATTTCTTCATTGTCTAGGTTGAATTTATGTAGGCTCCCCGTGGTCATTATTTTTGTTTTCTTTATGTTCAACAGTAGAGAGTTCTTGTAGCACCTTTTGAGACTAACTGAAAAATTGGCAGCATAAGCTTTCAGACTTCAGTCTACTTCCTCAGATGTATCTTGGACAATTCTAGCTTTAGTGCTCAGATGTGTATCTTTGCATTTTAGGATCTTTCCTAGTTCTTGCATAGCTGCCCTCCCCATTCTTAGGAAGTAGACTGAAGTCTACGAAAGCTCATGCTGTCAATTTCTTTCTTTCAGTTAGTCTCAAAGGTGCTACAAGATTTCTCTACTACTGATTCTATGCTATATCTTTGAATTCTACCTTTATGTTCAACAGTAAGCCTGCCTTTGCACTTTCTTCTTTAATCTTCCTTAGGTTTTCTAGGTCTGTGATGTTTTCTGCTAGTAGTATGGTGTCATGTGCATATCTTAGATTGTCAATATTCCTTCCTCCTATTTTCACTCCTCCTTCTTCTGTGTCCAAGCCTGCTTTTCATATATGATCTGCATATAAGTTGACCCTTTTGCCAATTGGGAACCATTGTTTCTCCATGTTCTGTTCTGACAGTGGCCTCTTGTCCTGAGTACAGTTGGTACTCCCATGTCTTTAAGGGCATTCCATAGCCTTTCACGATCTATGCAAAGGCTAAACATACCCAGCTCCCTAAGCTGCTCCTCATAAGGCATGGTTTCCAGACCTTTCAACATTTTGATCAGCCTCCTCTGGACATGTTCCAGCTTGTCAACATCCTTCTAGAATTGTGGTGCCCAGAACTAGACACAGTATTCCAGGTGAGGCCTGAACAAAGCAGAATAGAGTGGCACTATTACTTCCATCGATCTATACATTATAATCTTATTGATGCAGCCTAGAATTGCATTGGCTTTCTTAGCTCCCGCATCATATTGCTGACTCATGTTCAGCCTACGGTCCACTAAGACTCCTAGATCCTTTTCGCATATATTGCTCTCAAGCCAGGTGTCATCCATCTGTGACCCATGCACCCATATCTGTGCATTTCATGAGGGTACCTGAGACTACAAAAGATCTTTATGAGTCATAGTTTGTGGGAATCTCTAGAGCAGAATGCACTTCCGACCCCTAAAGATATAAATAATAAACCTAACAGATAAAATACAATATGTACTTAATGCTGTGGGCTCAAAACATCTAAACACCTTAACGTTCTTGTCATTAAAAATGAGTTCTTGCATTTCAGTTGGCAATTATTCCAAGCTCAACTAATATAATGCTCACAAGGGAACAGTCCATGACTGAACTGTATTTTCCAAAACAGAAGATAGTTGAATTTGGAATGGATTGCAACATTTTTTTTAATAAATCCAATGAATTCATTAATAGTAATGTCTGTCCTGACCCACTCTTATGGTCTTTCCTTAAGATCCTGAAGAACAAGTACTATGCTGTTGGACAGAAGAAACAAACCTTGCTTTTCTTATTGCCAAATAAAAACTACCCAAACATTAAGATCTTCTGGTGAATACAAAAGTCTGTTCTTTTGCTACCAGAGATTTTACATTCTTCCTCAGTGCATCAAAACCGCTACAAAACAAATGAGAAGAAGATACTGAGCAGAATGGGGGAAAAATAATTTTAATATTGTAGTTATATAAAGTGGAGTCAGTTGGTTACTTAAGTTATAACTGTCTCCTGATTTTAGGACACAGCCACTTTCTGAAATGTCTCATGAAAGGCCTTTAATAATAATGAGATAGTGAGGAACGCCTTTACAGTAAGTTTGTTGTTCAACAGTAAACAGCTGAATATTCTTCTGAGTTATTCTGGACCTCCTCTCTGTAAGAAACAAAAGAGATTGTTATTAATTTATGTGCTCTGAAATAATTTCTCTGTATATTCTGTGAACTTGCTATTGTGATAATGATTTCTTATTTTTTACCTTTGCTAATTTCTATGTCATTTTTAAAGGCACAGCACTGAAAAAACCTAAAAATAGCATAGGAAAAATAGCATATATTAATAAAGAGAGTTTATAGTTTCCTTTAGATGAGATCCAGTAGGTAGTTTCTGGCAACTAAAAAACTCTCCCTGATATTTGGGGCTAAATTATACAGTCCGCCCCCTGTATCCGTGGATTTGCCATCTGTGGATTTCAGCATCCGCAGATGGTAAGCCCACATGGGTGGATGGTGGAAGAGGAGGAGGCAGGGGGAAGTGGAGAGAGGAGCAGGAGGGAGGAGGAAGAGAGGCAGTGGCAGGGGGAAATAGGAGGAGGAGGAGGAAGAGAGAAGGAGGAAGAAAGAGGCGACAGTGGTGGCAGGGGGGAGAAGGAGGAAGATGAGGAGGGAGGAAGTGAAAGGAGGTGGTGGAGGAGGAGGAGGAGATGGTGGCATATGGAGTGCAAAAGGAGGGGAAGGGAAGAGGAAGGAAGAGAAGGAGGGAGGAAAAGCGGCGACGGTGGGGGTGGAAGAGGAGGAGGAGTGAGGAAGAAGAGAAAAGAGGAGGAGGAAGAGGAGGGAGGCAGGCAGGCAGCCACTTGCCACAGTGAAGTGGACTTCAGGGGTGGGTGGGGCATCAAAATCCCATTGTCCCCAATGGTGGCTGCACCACCATTGAGAACAATGGGACTTGAGCATCCACAGATTTTGAATTTCCCGTGGATGCTGAGGGCCCACTGTACATCACTAATCCAAGATTCAGCATGAGTAAAAAGACGACACAATGTGAGGTCCCTGTAGTGAGAAAGGACTTCTAGTTTTTGCTTTCACTTTTGTTAAGCCACAAGAAACAAGAAGAAACAATTTAATACAAATTGTATCAAGTTTCTCCCCAGACAGGGAAGACTTTGTGCATGTACAACTTGTGCTCTGCTACAGGGTTGAGCAGGTGTAAAAGGACTTAGTTAAAAGGTGCTTCTTTGTCAGGACTTTTAAACTGAGGTATGTTTGTAGTTTGTGCATGTCATGCTAAATGGTGGTTTCATGCTATGCGTGAACATGGTTACTGCCTACTAATTATCTTTTTTTTCAATAAGTTAGGTTACTCTCCCCGCCCCCACTGTAATGCTCAGAACATCCCCTGATACATTTATTAATTCAGATATGATATTATACAACATTAAAGTACCATTTTGAGCAGACGTGGTCTGCGATGACACACAAACCACTGGACATAGGGGATGTAAACTGCATGTAGTTGCCATCATGTGGAACGGCATGGGGGGGGGGGGGAAGCTTGTGAGAAAGAGCACTGCCACAACCCCTATCCTGCATTTCTGACATGAAACCAATAACCAAAGGATGAATTCTGCCAGATCAAACAAGACCAAAAATCCACATCTGCTCAGGTGGCACTTTAATGTTGTATCATATCATATCTGAATTATCTTTTATGTGTTCCCCAACAACCTCCCCCCACACACACTTGTCCTCTTAGTTTTGGGAATCCAGATCTTGTTTAAATGTTGTAAAGTCCATGTAGCAATATCCATTCAAATAATCAAACTTTCTCATTCTCCCAAACACAAAAACAAACTCTTCAGTTTAGAAACCTTCTTAGGTTCCGTCAGAGGTAATCAAACTTTTGGGTTCCCATGGAACTCTATGGATTAAAGGTATAAATATTATTCCAAAAACGAAAGTCTTTTGCTACAGTTGTGATAGCTGGCCTTCCTCTGCATGCATGGCGACTGTCATCCTCAGGCTTTTGTTTGACTCCTTTGTTCCCGTCTTCTCCCAAAATCTACACACTCAAGACTCTTGGCTTGAGTAGTAATTCCTCCTGGCTTTCCATGGACCTATGTCTTCAAGACAGGTATCTAGTGCCTCAACCAAAATGTACAAAATGTACAAAAAAAATCCCAACATGAAAGTCCTTCACAGAATTGTTTGCAAGACTCAGCTGCTGTCATGAAAAAACATTAATAAGCAAAACCAGATTTTATCTGTTATATGACTGTAGCTTTAAACTACATGTTAGCCATTTTTAAAAGGAAAAATACTGATGATAAAATGACTAGAGAAAGCACAAAACATCAACAAAAATATATCCAGGAGTAAGGAGTAATCATAAAGGAAGGAACTGACAATATATAAAGCCAAAGTAAAACTAACAGTTATTAAATGGTTCCTATTTAGTACATCAATACATTTTGTTTCTTCTGTCCTACCAATGTATGTAGAGCTCCTATCCAGGCATTGAACAGACTCTTAACTTCAGCAAAGTACATGCTTCATATGCCCTTAGTGCACAACATGGGCTGGTCTGTCAAAGCAACTTTGCAAAGCTGCTAGAAATAATAAATAACAAAGTAGGCTATTGGAGGAAGTGCTTGAGTGAGAGGCAACAACTCAACTGCAGCTATTCCTTATATGAATTATGTGAACTAAGCATAGGCAACTGGGAAGAGTATGGGAAACAATTTTCTTTCCCAGGATCTTCTAGGGGCTACACAGACTGCCAAAAATGGAAAAGCAAAATTACACATGGCCTAAGTTTTTATTTTTATTTTAAATGGTAAACAGGGAGGGGGCTATTTAAAAGATGAGGTGCCACTTCTGGAGCTTCTTGAATAAATCATTCACATGGTTTTTCCAGAAAAAGTGTGCAATTTGCTCACTCCGATTAAGATCCATCTCAATCGATATAAATATATTTCTCATTTTGAAACTGCCTTGCTTGTCATGCTTGACAAGCTTAGCTGGGAAACAGATGGGGGCTATGATCCTCTTTATTTCCCCAAACTTTTCAGTTGCTTTTGATGCCAATGACAGCATGGTGTCCCTTCATCAGAGATTGAAGTTGGAGACTCTTGCTCTGGTGGCTGTATCTGTATCTGTACATAGGCTCTAGAAGGCAGGGCTGCTGAATATTTGCTCTGCAACATAATTTTCTGTTATGATATTCAACAGGAGTTGAACAACATAATCTTCCCGCTGGGGATGCTTTAGCTGGAGAACGTGCATTGAGCAGGGGGTTTGAACCTGATGGTCCATAGCAATCCTTCCAATTCTATGATTCTATTCCACCCCAACTGCATGCATGTTAGTAATATACACATAGGAAGGCTATCCCAAAATCTGAAGTATTTTTAAAAAAAAGCTGTGTCTGTTTTAATTTTTGTAAGATGCCTTGTGTCCCAGGTTGGGAAAAATAATAATAATAATAATAATAATAATAATAATAATAATAATGCACAACACTCAATTCTGTTCTCCTTTTCACCCAATCAAGGTACCACACTGAGGGCCTTTACAGACTGCCAGAAATAATGCGGCTTGAGTTCACTTTAACTGCCCTGGCTCAGTGTTAGGGAATCATGGGAACTATAGTTTATTGTGGCACCAGAGCTCTCTGACAGTGAAGGCTCAATGTTTCAGAAAAAATTACAATTCCCATGATTCCCTAGCACTGAGCCATGGCAGTTAAAGTGGACTCAAGCTGCATTATTTCTGGCAGTCTGTAAAGGTCCTTAATGTTCTGAACAGATGCCAAAAACAGCAATGCGCTGGATGGGGAGGGGGGTAATACAGAAAAAGTGAATTCAGACAAGAAGTATTGTTGATATGTAAAATGACCTATGAACTGCTGGATACTTAAGACAGCACTCAAGCTGTACCTTCACCTCAACAGCTCCCTCTCCCAGTTAATGAAAGATCTTGCCAGTTACCTGTGCATGAGTAGCACTAAGTATTGAATAGTGTACTATACTGTAAGTGGAAGTGCCTCTGAAATCCTTTGGAAACTTCAATTGCTTCAAAATACAGGTGGGTGACTGAACAGCTCCTCTCGTATGAACACATAATATATGTTCTCAAAGATCTATGTTGACTTTCATTCTGTTTCTGAATATAATTTGAAGTGCTGGTTTTAAATTTTACAGAGCTCCATGAAGATCCATCTGCTGCCACATGAAATGATCTGACAACCAAGGTTATAATTGGCTTTTAATTTGGTGCTCCATCTGGCAAACCTTTGCCCTAGGTGAAGAATTCCCTCTCTTGAGAGTTCTACCTGTGTCTGATCCCTTCATTTTTTAAACATAACAGGAAGTAGCTGCTCCATTACCAAGGCTTTCACTATTGGATGTATCATTTCAATTCTTTTTCCAACTATGAGGGGTTGCAGACTGCCAGAAATAGTGCAAATTGAGTCTACTTTTAGGGTTAGGGTTAGTGCTAGGGAATCATGGGAACTGTTTTTTTTCCCTGAGACATTGAGCCTTCTCTGTCAGAGCTCTGGTGCCACAATAAACTACAGTTCCCAGGATTCCCTAACCCTAACCCTAACCCTAAAAGTGGACTCAATTTGCACTATTTCTGGCAGTCTGCAACCCCCCCCCCCATATTTCTTTGGCTGATAGGCTACTGGAACTGTTTGAACTGCAGTCCTTTTATCAGCAGTTGAATGTTATATTGCTATTATCATCTCTTGTCCAAGGCCTTGATTTTGTGACAGCTTAAACTTTTGTTTAATGGGCAGCCTGCCTGATATTTATGGGTGAAAGGTAACATATAAACATTTTAATAAAATAAATACAGGAAACGAACAAGTTGAAAATCTCATGGAACTTACTTGGATGTATTCCATCTCTTCAACTGACAATGGTTTCCTCCGGTATTTTTGAGGTAACGTTCTTACTAATTCTAATGTGTCAGGTGTGCCTTGTGTTCTACCACTAAATGAAATATGTTGATGGGATGGTGGTTGACCTCCTGCAGAAATCTCTGTGGATGATGCATGAAGTGGTGGCACTCTTGATTGTAGAGGCTCCTGCACTGCAACAGCAAGAAAGAAAAGTTCAAAACCAATTAAGTTAGACAAAATATTACGGACACCCTAAGGCTGCATCTTCACTGCAGAATTAATTCAGTTTGACACTGCTTTAACTACCATGGCTCAATGTTATAGAATTGAGAGATTTGTAATTTTGTGAGATTCAGAGCTCTGGTGCCACAGCAAACTACAAATCCCAGAATTCCATAGGATAGGGCTATGACAACTAAAGCAGTGTCAAACTACATTAATTCTGCAGTCTGGCAACAGTCTAATTCAGGATGGACTATCTTTTTGTTCCCTAAAATCCTAAGCAGTGATGGGCAGTAGGATGGAGGCTGTTTGCAGGCATACACTTACATACAGTGAAGTACAACAGAGATGCTAGAAGACATTTGAGGATTTCATACAACAGCTATGGCTCTGAAACAATATTAATCATACCTTTTGCATAATATCTGGCTCAGATGGTCTTCAGAAGATTGCCTGAGTAGCATTTATCAATTGATGGAAGGCTAATGACTAACTGCATTGAAATGAAACACTTGAACTGATATCCTTACTTCCAGTGTTACTTATCACAGAATAGTACATCTTCCATTTTTGTCCCTCTCAAACTGTCCCACATGCTAGGAGTTTCACTGATGTGTTATCCAAGTATTTGTTCTTTTTCTTAAGCAAAAAGGGGAAATTTGGAGTTATGTCTAAAGAAGTGGCTCCTGAGCTTGGGCTTCCAGATGCTGGTGGATATCAACTCCACACAATACCAGATTGCATGGGAAATGATGATAGATTCTGGAAAATGTAATCCCATATATTTTGGAAATATTTGTCTAAAGCAACAGCAAATGTTAGTTCAAACTGGATTTTTGATCTAAGCCTCCTTCCAATAAACAGACTAAGGCTGAAATCCTACACACATACTTCTCTGGCAGTATACCCCATTGCGAGGAACCTTTTCTAAAACTTATTATGAAAAAGTGTGTCTACATTCACAAAAGAGATACTTACATTTAGGGCTTGGAGTACTTTTTCTGTCTGGAAACTTAATTAATGGTGTATGTGGCTTGACCACCTAAAGCAAAACAGGGAAATAAATGGAAATTGGAAATAGATATTCTAGGAACATAAATGAATATACAAATGTACATGCCTGAATTTCTACAAACATTTTGAAAGTAGAATGCAAAGATTTTTGAAGATTTCAGTTTCAAGTGCTGGAACAGTCTTCACTAAAATGATCATGTTCACTCCAAACAAATATACAATTATTAATTCACACTCTAATGCTATCCAAGCACAAATTCATCCACAGTTGCTAGATTTATTCTTGCATTACCAAAGCAAGCAGGTTTATCTGCATGGATTGTTAACAAGTACTTAATGCTGAATCCAATTTTCATACTAAATTAATTATATGTATTGGATTTTTATCAAAATGGGTTCTGCTGTAGTTAGGAAAGGTTGAAAGAATAGGAAGGGTGGGGGCTGATGATCATACATCTATGGAGTCATACAAGGGAATATCATCCCTTTCCTCAAGAAGTCTTTCAGGTCTGACTGCCTGGTCTCAAACTGGCAGTTCACAGCTGCTGTATTTTATTTATTTATTTATTTATTTAAAGCTTTTAATCTGATCTTCTGCCAAAAGGTTCCCAAGAATCGCTTACAGAATATTAAAAACAAACAAACCCTAAGACAGTCCCTGACCTTCAGCTTACAATCTAAAAATCATAACATAAAATGGGTGAGTAGTGATGAGGAAAAAAAGGAAAACTGAGACAGAGTTCTTAAATTTACAAAATTATTAGAAGGATCAATATGAACAGCAACAGTTCAGGCAGCACAGGAGCCAGAAAAAATTCCTCTTTGACCAGAGAAGATAAATGGGGGCCCCTGTTTGCCATCTCTCCTTGTGCTGAGGCCTGATGGAACAGCTGCTGCCAGGTGACAGTTCGGGTCCTTGTGTCACTTTCCATATTCTGTGCTCAAGTATAATATATTATATAATAATAGAGACGTAATCTAAAATTAGAGAGCCAGTGTGGCAAAGTGATGGACTACAACTCTGGAGACCAGGGTTTGATTCCTCACACAGTCATGGAAACCCACTGGGTGACCTTGGGTGAGTCACATACTCTCAGCCCCAGAAAACCCTATGATAAGGCCAGCATCAGAAACAACTTGAAGGCACACAACAGCAAACTCTAGAACAGGGGTAGGCAACCTAAGGCCCGGGGGCTGCATGCGGCCCCCCCCCGAGGCCTTTGGACCGGCCCAGGCCGGTTCTGCCGCCGCCGCCCCCCCCGCCGCCACCCGCCATGATGATATTGATTATTGTTGTTATTACTTGTTATTGGGGTTTTCTTGGCAAAATCTCCACAGCAGTTTTGCCATGGCTTTTCTGGGGCTGAGAGTGTATGCATGCATATTTTTTTAATTTTTAAATTATTGTTTTTATTTTATTTTTTTATTTTTGGTGCTTCGCCCCCCCCCCCAACTGTCTGAGGGACATCAACCCAGCCCCCGGCTCAAAAAGGTTTCCTACCCCTGCTCTAGAACTTCAGAAAACTGACAAAACACTCTAGGTGAGTGAAAGTGCTGACTTAAGTAAGAAGACTGATCGAGTTGTTTTAAAAAATGTATCCTTTGCTTCCTTTTGCCTGATGGGGCTGAAGACTTTCAAGTGAGGTATCACCAGGGGTAAGTGGTCCATCTTTTGGTCAGTTTGATCTAAAGGACAGGGGCTGTCTTTCCAGTAGAAAAAGCCAAGAGAAATAGAACAATAAGGGCTCCATGTTTTACAATCAATCAGAGGACTTCAATCTTCTTGTTGATTTATTTGGGAGTGAGTTTCACAGCAGGAGGATGCAGTAATAATCTTTTTTTTAAAAATCAACATGGTATTCTGCTCAAGTTACTTCACTACAACCCTCCACATCTTTGGGGTTTATTTAAGCACTTTTGGCAGGATGACCAGATGTAGGCCATTTAAGAAAAATGTAGGACATGCAACAGCATTTACATTTCTGTACCACTTCATAGTGAACTCAACACTCTCTAAGCGGTTTACAATGTGTAAGCCAGTTGCCTCCAACAAGCTGGGTACTTATTTTACTGACCTACAAAAGGATGGAAGGCTGAGTGAACTTTGGAGCCCTGGGATCGAACTCACAACGTTGTGGGTGCAGTACCCACATTTAACAACTGCGCCACCAGGACTCCTTTAACATGACCAAATAAAAGCTAAAAACACTCATATAAGTATAAATTCATGCTGCTTAGTCATGCTCAAAATGGAAGAGTTTTCGAAATTCTTCCTGGATAGAAAGCTGAAATGTAGAACATGTCCTAGAAAGGGAGGACATCTGGTCATCTTAGCCTTAGGGTGCAAAACGACTTGAAGACCTACAACAACAACATTGTGGCGCGTGTGTGTGTGTGTTTTTTAAAAATCCAGATTGATTAATCATGATGTTTACCCTTGAACAGGGTGACTTGATGTCCTAACAGCAAAGGAGGACAGAGCACCACAAAAAGTAGGACATTAGAGAAAGGTGGAGGATTAAAAACTCTCATATAAACATAAATTCATGCTTCTTAGCGCTAAAACACACTACAGAAATAATCCAGTTTGAGACCGCTTTAACTGCCCTGGCACAATGCTAGGGAATTTTGGGAACTGTAGTTTTGTGAGACATTTAGCTTCTCTATCAGAGAAATTGCTCTGGTGCAACAACAAACAAGTTCCCAGGATTCCCTAGCACTGAGGCTGGGCAGTTAAAGCGGTCTCAAACTGGATTATTTCTGCAGTGTGTTTTGGCCTTAAAAAGCATGAATTTATATTTATATGTGTTTTGGCACATAGTCGTGCTCAAAACGGAGGACATTTTGGGATCCCTCCTGGATAGAAGGCTGAAATGTATGGCGTGTCCTGGAAAAGGAGGATGTGTCTGGTCACTCTGCCCCAGTCATCAACTACCCTGCTTATTTCTGGAAGACTTTTAGGATGCATCTACACTGTAGAAATAACACAGTTTGACACCACTCGAACTGCCATGGCTCCTATGGAATCTTGGGATTTGTAGTTTGTTGTGGCTCCAGAGCTCTCTGACAGAGAAGGCTAAACATTTCACATATTTTAACATATTCTATTTTAATTCATAACTTGTTTTAACTTTTAAAATGGTTTGATTGTGTTTTTTAATTTATATTTATACACTTTAATGTTGCATTGTATTGTTTTTAAACTGTATTGTTTTAAATCTGCTCTTCATGCTCAAAACTGGAGTCCCTATATTGGGAGAAAGACAGGAAATCATCATCATCATCTCACAAAACTACAGATCCCAGAATTCCATAGCTTTGAGCCATGGCAGTTAATTAATGCAAAATCTTGGGATTTGTAGTTCTGTGAGGAAAACCAGCCGGGAGAGAACTGCTGAAGTTTCAGCCACTTATGTACCACATGGCTAAGAAGAAGGCAAAAGCGAAGAAGGGGCCCCTCCTGGCCAGGCCAAAGCGCCCAGGGTCCAGCTTCCCAAATGTCAAGGCACTGTCCCCCCCTTTGCCTCTTCCCCACGAAGGACACTGGTCCTAGATGTCTCCTGGGACTCTTTCACTCGACTTCTCGGTCCCTGAGGCCGAAGCCAGGCCTGGAGCCGCTCCCCTCCGCGGCAGACAAAGCCCCTCCGCGCGGCCTCCGCCGAGGAAACCCACCCTGAAGGACTTACTTGAACGACCCTACTGGCGGCCGCCATTTTGCTGCCCATGGTGACGCCCCCGCCCAGGTAAAGCGAGCAGGGTTCCTGGGCGGGGCTAAGGTACGCCACGCCCACAAAGAGGCGTGGCTTGGTGCCTAGCGACCGTGAGGCCTGTGCCGCCATTAAGCCCTGGGCGTCTTAAGTGGTCCTCTTTAAGGGGACTTTGGACTTCAGCTCCCAGAAGCCCAGGCTGTTGGCCAACATGGCTGAGCCTTCTGGGAGCTGAAGTCCAAAATCTCTTAAAGGGCACAGTTTGGGGACTACTAGGCCTAGATTTGGAAACATGCAACACTTAATTTTGAATTTTATTGTACTCTATTTTATATTGTTGTAACCTGCCTGGATTCCTTGTGATTGGGCGGGGCATAAATACATTATTATTATTATTATTATTATTAGAAAAGAATGGAAGCGCTGGGCAGCTAAAAAAACAACAAAACTCTGCACCTGAACCCTGAACCTAAGGAGGTTCAAAAGTATGGGATAAGGCACTTCCAAGGGTGGACTTTCTTCAAATGTTTAATCATACCTTGTAGTGAGGCTTGCTTCTGAGTGAGGAAAATGATCCTGGCAAATGTGATTTACCTCTGAGTGGGCAAACAGACCATGTTGCTCTGGCTACTGAGTGGCTTACTTTTGGCTAAATGTGCACAGATCAATTTTATGTTGCTTAAAAAACTAGCAGAGGTGGTGTGGGAGAACTACAAAGATAATATTTTGCAAGAGCCCAGAAATATTTTACAATTATAGACAAAGGCATCTGACCTCAGTTAAAAGGTGCTCCAAGTTCCCTTTGCATACTGTTTTTCCAGACAAACATGGCTATATCTTTGAATTATTTCAGTCCAAAGAATGGTAATTGTGCTGAATGGTTGCCACATGGGCATTTTGGTTTGATTAAGAAAAAAAAATTTTTTTTTTAACTTGGTTCTAATTCTTCTCTGTGAGTTATTCTTGGCAGGCATGATTTTGTTGGTTTAATGGTTGTGCTGTACTCTGATGGTTGTATTACAGGATGGGAATTGTGTGGTGTTCCAGAGAGTGACAGACTGCAACTCCCATCCATCCTGAGGCAGCATAGCCAGGAGTAAGGAATGCTGGGTGTTGCAGTTCAAAATTGGGTGGGCAACCTTTAGCTTTAACACAATTGTCATATAACAGAGAAGGGGGCAAAACTGTGACTGTCATGAAGGGATGCTGAACTTTTGAATTTTCCACTACAAAGGAGCAAAGGCTGGGTAGGAATAACATCCATTACTCTGCTGCTCCAGAGACTGAGCATATACAGACTGCCAGAAATAAATCAGCTTGAGACCACTTTACCTGCCGTGGCTCAGTGCTAGGGAATCATAGGAACTGTAGTTTTTTTGTGGCACCAGAGCTCTCTGACAGAGAAGGCTCAATGTCTCAGAAAAAAACAATTCCCATGATTCCCTAGCACTGAGCCAGGACAGTTAAAGTGGCCTCAAGCTGGATTATTTCTGGCAGTCTGTATAGGCCCTAAGACATGGAGCCATGGATTCAAACTACAGGAAAAGAGATTCTACCTAAACAACCAAGTGTGCTACTGGTCACACAGAATTCACCCTGATTTCCTATCCAAACCTGTTTTCTTATTTATCCTTCTTTTCCACAAACTGCATAAAATTTCCACTGGATGACAATTCTTGCACCTATTTATTTATTTATATCCTGCCCCTCTGCAGAGCAATCGGGGCGGCTTACAACATTAAAATCTCCATACATATATGTTAATACACTGTAAACAAAACCTAAAAATTCCGAAACCTACCCGCCCCTTAAAAAGTGAGGGCTCTTCTACTTAGGCTAGGTCCGATGGAGATGGGCCTGCATCTCTCCCCTAGATGACGTCAGATGGAGTGGAGGGAGGGCTCTTCTACTTAGGCTAGGTTTATCAAACCATCTCTGGTTTTTGGACAGAATGTAAAATAGTAGCAATATTATGTTATCCCTCTCTAATCTTTTTAAAATGCTTTTCAAATAATCATTGGCCTGATAAAGAAGCCAAAGCAACCTAAATGTACATACATAATGGAGATAAAACCAATCCACTTATAATGCATTCTGTCCTTCATTTTGAGGAGTCTTCAATCTTTCACATTTCTCTTTTGTTGAATTTCCTCCAAAAGTAATTTGGGAATAATTCTGATTTTTTTTCCTCTGTGGGTTCTATGAGTACTGTACATGAGCCCTATTCCAACTAGATTAAATGATCAAAATATTATCCTTGGTTCTCTTTTTTATTTTGGTTAATGTGCTCATTTGAGACTAATGCTACCAGATTGAGAGTAGCTTGTCCCTAACATTAGGTTCAGTAGAACTAGAGAATTTTTTTTATCTAGCAATTTTACAGGCTGGATTTCACTAATTAAGCTATATTCCTGAAGAGTATTTATTCCCTTGACTTTGAGAAGGGCACTGCTGATATGTTCAGAAATGTGTCTTAAGCGCATCTGTTAAGTCTGTCTGGACAATATTTTAAAATGCAGAAAGAGAGCTGTGTATTGATAATTTAAGGCAACATGAGAAACCAGCCACAAATAACCATAACTAGGCAATTTAGCAAAGATTAATTCTACTGTCATGTGCATAAATGATGAAATAGTAGCTTCTTGCATTTATTCCTATCTTTTCACTAGGAAATGAGAAAAGACCCCAGTAAACAGTATATTTTTTTAACCTCAGCCAACAGGAGTAACTTGTCAAATACATTTCATTAACAGATCCTTGGTTATATTCTCTCACACATATTGCCACTGAACTGACAAACATGTTTTACAGCAGGAAGTTCCTTTCTTAAGTCCATATATACATCAGTTTTAATGCATTTTTACTGTGAGAGAATATCCCATTTATTGAAACACCATATAAAATTACTTATTGTCCTCTAGATTGGAAAACAACAGAAAATGCAATAAAGTGGTGCTGATGTTTCAGAACCCAGCCACATTTTTCTCAAGTTGCAGAACAACTGCTTTCAAATCTGGATCTTCTGCCCAGTTGACTCCACTTCCAGCAATGAGATTCTGAAATAAAATATGTTTGATTTACTTTTATAAAAGGTTCAAAAAGGATTTTACTTTAACATGTAGATACAGATGATTCAAGGCAGGGAAAACAGGTTCTTTGCTGCTTTTGTATGTAACACTTATCTAGACATGATTTGACAGTAATAGCAACATTAGTATATTTCTGAATAACTCATTTTGCAGCTTCAGAAATATGAAGGAACAAAACTATGGTTCAAGTACAAGAATTATGCAAGTTATATACTTCATAATTTTATACCTATGAACAATAATTTGAAAGTATAGTATTTAATATCTCAAGGAAGATCACATGAAATCACACAGTAATCAAATATTCCATCTTTTAACAATAAACAATCAATTTATTTCCTTCACAGCTAGTACAAATCAGCTCATCTTGATCAGTACGACAGTTTTGTCTATTTCCTTAAATGCAGTGTACCTGAAAGATGTTTTGAATCAATGTAGTCATTTGAACTTCCTTTTGCAGATTTCTACGGCCCTTCTTCAACATTTCACCTACTTCCATATTTTCCAGTTCCTCTTTTCTTTTTCTCTTTATATCCTGTATTTGTGCCAACTTGCATTCTCCAGCTCGCTTCAGTGCTATTTAATGGGGGCGGGGGAGGGGTGCAAGAAATATATAATATATGAATGGTCTCCAAAAGCTATTGCAGGAATATGCTTTGTATACTGACACCATAGTTTTCAAAGTCAAAACTAAAGCTACAACTTATCAAATGAAAATCATAATATTAAAATTGGTTTGTATTCAATTATACCCTGCACCCTTTAGGAAGCGGGGAACATGATAATAGGAATGGGACAATTTTCATCCCACATTGTAGTCTACCATATGTGATGAAAATAGTAATAAATGACATCCCTGGCTTTAACCTGAGATCTTCATTATTTGGAGATAGGCGAGACATATAAATGCTACATGACTTTGTTTCCGCAGGATCTTTGATTCTCATATATCTGCCTCCAGCTGGTGTGTTTTAACATATAGATGAGGAAAGGGGGGGGGGGGCTTCCTCTGATTTATATCTGTAAGTACAGTGGAACCTCTACTTACGAAATTAATCCGTTCCAACAGCCATTTCGTAAGTGGAAAATTTCGTAAGTAGAGGCAAATTTAACATTGAAATGCCCTAATCCGTTCCGCAGCGAGGCCGGGGCCGGCCTCGCTGCTCTATGGGCCTTGTCGCCGAAGCGGTTGCTTCGGCGACCAAGCCCATAGAAGGGCGAGGCCGGGGTTAAAGGGACAGCGTGTCCCTTTAGCCCAGGCCTCTTTGCTTTCTATGGGCCTGGTCGCCGAAGTGGCGACCAGGTCCATAGGAGAACCAGGCCCACAGACCTAAGAGGCCTGGGTTAAAGGGACATGCGCCGTCCCTTTAACCCAGGCCTCGCTTTTCTATGGGATCGGTCGCCAAAGCGGCAACCAGGCCTATAGAAGGCAAAGAGGCCTGGGTTAAAGGGACGTGCGTCGTCCCTTTAACCCAGGCCTCCCTTTTCTATGGGCTCAGTCGCCAAAGCAGCGACCGGGCCCATAGACATAAGAGGCCTGGGTTAAAGGGACAGCGCTTCCCTTTAGCCCAGGCCTCTTTGCCTTCTATGGGCCTGGTCGCCAAAACGGCGACCAGGCCCATAGGAGAGCCAGGCCGGGGCTAATGGGATGGCGCGCGTCCCTTTAGCCGCGGCTTGGCCCTTGCTTCCGAAGCGTCCGCTTCGGAAGCCAGGGCCAAGGGAGACAGAGCCTCTTTCTCCCTTGGCCCTGGCTTTCTCCCTTGGCCCTGGCGGGGCTCTTTCTCCCTTGGCCCTGGCTTCCGAAGCGTCCGCTTCGGAAGCAAGGGCCAAGCCGCGGGGAGAGGGACAGCCGGTCTGTCCCTCTCCCCGCGGCTCTTTCTCCCTTGGCCCTGGCTTCCGAAGCAGACGCTTCGGAAGCAAGGGCCAAGCCATGGGGAAAGGGACAGCCGGGCTGTCCCTCTCCCCACGGCTCTTTCTCCCTTGGCCCTGGCTTCCGAAGCGTCCTCTTTGGAAGCAAGGGCCAAGCCGCGGGGAGAGGGACAGCCGGTCTGTCCCTCTCCCCGCGGCTCTTTCTCCCTTGGCCCTGGCTTCCGAAGCGGACGCTTCGGAAGCAAGGGCCAAGCCGTGGGGAAAGGGAAAGCCGGGCTGTCCCTCTCCCCACGGCTCTTTCTCCCTTGGCCCTGGCTTCCGAAGTGGACGCTTCGGAAGCAAGGGCCAAGCCGTGGGGAAAGGGACAGCCGGGCTGTCCCTCTCCCCACGGCTCTTTCTCCCTTGGCCCTGGCTTCCGAAGCGTCCGCTTTGGAAGCAAGGGCCAAGCCGCGGGGAGAGGGACAGCCGGTCTGTCCCTCTCCCTGCGGCTCTTTCTCCCTTGGCCCTGGCTTCCGAAGCAGACGCTTCGGAAGCAAGGGCCAAGCCGTGGGGAAAGGGACAGCCGGGCTGTCCCTCTCCCCACGGCTCTTTCTCCCTTGGCCCTGGCTTCCGAAGCGTCCGCTTTGGAAGCAAGGGCCAAGCCGCGGGGAGAGGGACAGCCGGTCTGTCCCTCTCCCCGCGGCTCTTTCTCCCTTGGCCCTGGCTTCCGAAGCGGACGCTTCGGAAGCTAGGGCCAAGCCGTGGGGAAAGGGACAGCTGGGCTGTCCCTCTCCCCGCGGCTCTTTTTCCATTGGGCCGACCCTGGAAACGGGGGATGGCTCCGCTTCCAGGGTCGGCGCAAGGAAGTGCCAAGGCTGCCGGTTTTCCTTGGGCCGACCCTGGAAACGGAGCCGTCCTCCGCTTCCAGGGTCAGCCGAAGGAAAGCCGGCAGCCTCGGCCTTTCCTTCAGCCAACCCTGGAAGCAGAGCCGTCCTCCGCTTCCAGGATCGGCTGAAGGAAAGCCGGCAGCCTCGGCCTTACCTTCGGCCGATCCTGGAAGCGGGGGATGGCTCCGCTTCCAGGGTCGGCGCAAGGAAGGGCCAAGGCTGCTGGCTGTTCCTTAGGCTGGCCCTGGAAGCGGAGGTTTCCTCCACTTCCAGGACCAGCCTGAGGAACAGCTGAGGCCACGGCTGGACGGAGGCTTCCTTCCAGCCGCGGCCTTTCGTAAGTCGAAAATGCTTCGTAAGTCGAAGCAGATTTTTCCCCGAGGCGCCTTTCGTAAGTCGAAAACATCGTAAGTAGAAGCATTCGTAAGTAGAGGTTCCACTGTATTGCTCTCTGATCTATAAGTGTTCCTTGATTCATTTGGCAGAGTCTGATGTAAACAAGTCAAAAAGTTCCTGTTCCTTACCTTTTGAACAAAACACCTGTGTAATAAACTAACCAGAACAAAGGGAAGCCAGTTCCTGGAACAATCTAAGAATATTGATATATGGCAGATAGAAGGGGATTTGTTTTGAACTAAAAAAACCCCCCCTATAATGCTAAAATTTCTGTAATTGCTTGTGTGAGAAATAGCTTGTAAAGAGTATATAAGCTGAGCTCTGAAATCATCTGGGCATCTCACTCTGAATCTCCTTCTCAAAGTGTGCACTCCATTTCTGCTGCAGAAATAAATCACCTTTTCCCCCTCACTCAGATAATTCGAACCATCTGCTTGGCAAGCAACCTTATTCTTGTGACATATATACCCTGCAAATTGCTTTGGGAGATTGGGACATGCAATAGAACTTAGGAGGCTATAGGGGAAAAAGGAAGTCCCACGGAATGAGCAGAACTGGATTTTGACCATACGTTTCTGTTCCAGAAATTATACCTGGAACGCCCTAGAGGTCTTCAATACACAGCCAAAAATAAGCTACTAAAACTTAGGCCTTAAATTATTTTGAGATTTGTAAAAGTAAAAAGTTATTACAAATTATCTTACATAGTTCAACAGACGAACATTAAACAAAACCTTAGTTCAACTTTGTTTTTCCTAAATGAGTTTGTATAGCTAAAATATGCATCTGATGAAATAGGACTGGATAAGCAGCAAGGTAGGGTGGTCAGTTATATGCAGTTAGAGAGCCAACATTACTTTTTCATGCAAAGATATCTGTACAACATGGTTGGTTTTAATCATAACACTCAAAAAATACAAACTATATCTCTCTGCACCAAAGTTTCTGTTCAGAACTATGCTATCAGTGTTATGAGATCCTATATGTTCCACTCTTCCTCATTAATTTTTTAAAAATTTTCTTCAGAACAGCTGCCTTAAAATTTGTGTGCAGTGGTGGGCTAACATGCTCATCAATTGCTTCCCAATATTTTTTGTCTTTATAGCTAATTCATTCAGGGGGGTTGCAGACTGCCAGAAATAGTGCAAATTGAGTCCACTTTTAGGGTTAGGGTTAGTGCTAGGGAATCACGGGAATTTTTTTTTCTGAGACATTGAGCCTTCTCTGTCAGAGAGCTCTGGTGCCATAATAAAATACAGTTCCCATGATTCCCTAACCCTAACCCTAAAAGTAGACTCAATTTGCACTATTTCTGGCAGTCTGCAACCCCCCTCATTCATTCATTTAAAATCAGGCTCATTTCTCCAATATTGTACTACCAGAGGGAACTTAATATATAGCAGATAATATCACTGGGATTACTAGTTATATTGTAGCTCTTCATTAAGGGACACACATTTGGCTATGCTGTAAGGCCTGATACTTAGGTCTACTCAGATGATGGTCTTTTGTCCTCAGTAAGCAAATGTTTCAGACCAGACTGCTTAGATCAGGAGTGGGAATCATGTGGCCCTCCAGATGTTGAACTGCAACTGAACAAATGGCAACAAATGCTGGAAGCTGCTGTTCAGTATTTCAAAGGCCACAAAATTCTCATTTGTGGCCAAAGAGAGTATGATCATTTTCAGCAATTGGTTACAGGTCTCTTATGATTTGGAATAAAACTTTAGTTGACAACTGTAGGTGATTACTGGAATCTCTGTTTATTATGCTAAGTACTTTGTTGGAACGGTCTTACTAAAGATATTGATCTGGCTTTCAAAATGTGGTATGTCACTAAGGATTCTATTTCACATTAAGGAAATTTTGTCTTAGATCAACCAGTTGCTTCTTACAATCAGGTGGATCCTTACAGAGAAGGTTATAGTCCATGGCTTGACTATGTAAAAAGACCTTTTTGTACGATCAGGTTGGTAACTACTGGCAAGAAGTGGCACCACACATGTAGTTTAAGTTCAGTAAAAGCAGAATAGAATACAGGGCTGATGCAGACGGCCTCTAAGGGGCGGTTCCGTGCCGCCCCTGGGAGCACCGGATCGGGGCTGTGGCAACCACACGCCGTGGACTAGATCTGGCTTTTTGCCGCTCTAAAAAGAGCTGGCAAATGCTGCTCCTTTTTGGGGTGGCAAAAAGACACCCTTAGAGCCGCCACGGCTCTCTTGTGGCCCTTTGGCGCAGCGTATCTGCACACTGTGCCAATGGGCCACCCTGACACCACGCGCCATGTGGTCGGACGTGCAGCGTGACGGTGGCATCAGGGCAGAGTTGGGATGGCTGGCATGTAGTCGCCTCGCCCCAACTCCACCCCCAGGCCGGCCCTTTAGGCTGGTCTGCATCAGCCTACAGTCCACTGAAACTTATGACATTTCTCACTTCACATATGCTGGTTTCTACAGACTCATGGACTTAAGAGATGACTCTCTCTGCCTGTCTCTTGCTCACTAATTTGGGAGCATAGGTTTCTGTGAGGCTGTGTCCTAAAAGAATTTCTTCCTGATGTTTCACCTACATCTGTGGCAGGCATCTTCAGAGAATGATGGCATGGAGGTGCATGGGGTATATATACTGTGTGACTCTTGATCGAGAGGATGTGATTTGCATGTTAACTTGTGTATTGGTCTTTTGTTGAATGGTAAGGCCTTAGGGTGGAAGGATATGCGAGAAGGCTTAGTGTCTATTTAATTATTGGTCCATTGCCTGCTGGGGAACCCCCTGCACCTGGATGAAGTTTACTTGCATGTGCCGAGTCTTTATTTTGGTGTTTTTCAGGATTGGTAGCCAAACTTTGTTTACTTTCAGGGTTTCTTCTTTCCTGTTGAAGTTGTCCAGGTGTATGTGGATTTCAATGGCTTCCCTGTGCATTCTAACCTGATAGGTTTTGCCATGGTCCAAAATTTCAGTGTTTGTAAATAGCATTTTATGCCCAGGTTGGTTTGTAACGTGTTCTGCTACTGCTGATTTTTTTGGCTGGCCCAGGCTGCAGTGTCTCTCATGTTCCTTGATTTGTGTTTGAACACTGCATTTTGTAGTCCCTATGTAGACATGTCCGCAGCTGCATGGTATGTGGTAAACTCCTGCAGCTGCGAGAGGGTCTCTCCTGTCCTTCGCTAAGCGCAACATTTCCTGGATTTCCTGGACACATTATAAACCAACCTGGGCATAAAATGCTATTTGAAAACACTGAAATTCTGGACCATGCCAAAACCTATCAGGTCAGAATGCACAGAGAAGCAATTGAAATCCACATACACCTGGACAACTTCAACAGGAAAGAAGAAACTCTGAAAGTAAACAAAGTTTGGCTAGTAGTCCTGAAAAACACCAAAATCAAGATTCAACACATGCAAATGAACTTCAGACAGGGTCAGGGTTTTTTCCAGCAAACAATGCATTAAATAGACACTAACCCTTCTCGCATATCCTCCCACCCTGAGGCCTTGCCATTCAACAAAAGACCAATACACAGATTAACATGCAAATCATATCATGTCAATCAAGGGTCACACAGTATATATACCTCACACACCTCCATGCCACCATTCTCTGAAGATGCCAGCCACAGATGAAGGTGAAACAACGGGAAGAAATTCTTCTAGACCACGGCCTCACAAAACCTCCAAAAAACCCACAAAAACCTATGGATGCTGGCTGTGAAAGCCTTCAACTTCAAATTTGGAAACAGTTTACCTTCTACAGTATATTCTATTTTTTTAGCTATTATTCCTACCCTCTTCTTTTGTACTAGCCACCACATTGACCATCCATAAAAATATATGACAAGTATATCCATCATGGGATCAATCATAGCACATGGAAACATAGTAATATTTTGAACATAATAATTTTCATGGCATAAAATACTTGGGATATTACTATGTTACATCAAATACATATTCAAGTGATCTATCACATTTATTACAAAAGTACAGAAGGTAACACAACACAATGCTATGTAACTGCAATTGCAATATTTAAACTTACCTAATCTGCTCTGCTTTACCTCATTCAGCTTTTCTTCCAGTTCACGTGACTGCTACATAAACAAGTCGTTCATTAATATATTTTATAGAAATATGCACATATTATATTTTAATAATATGACTGTGAAAATTACCTTTTTCAAATATGAAACTATACCACATTTACTTTTGGTTTCAGATATCCCCCTATAAGCAATAAACCTTAACATTTTAATACAAATGAGACTTACCTGATGTGATTTAAGTATTGCAGTGCTAAGCATAATGATGTGCTTCATGGTATCCCAGATAAACCTGTTGGGGTTGTAAAGGGAATGTATTTGTTCCTAGACTTGTAAAATTAATTAAATTTTACATACATATAAACCTTAAAAAAGAACCCTAACAAATCTTCCTTTTAGGAAAAGGAGCATTGGGCTGGAATGAAGTAGAGAGTTGCATTGGAGGAAAATTTAGGACATATGGCATAGTTCTGCTTTTCAATACTTCCATTTCAACTATATAGGCCTATTTCTAGTGTTATAATGACTAGAAACTCAATCCCATGATTCCCAATGATCTGATTCACATATATTTCTGATCACATAATGGTATTTGTAAACCCACATTATAGTCACTAAAAGGCAAGCAAAATCTCTTGTCAGTTATATATAAACTGCTTTTAAAGAACTCCTTGCTCTGGATTTTCAAACCTCCTTACTTAGAGTCTTCATCCTCATTCTTCAGTTTGTTCCTGAGGGCATCGGCTACTTGGATCCTATATAACACAGAGAAATGACAGGAAAGATCTGAGATGTATAAGAACTGGAGACAAAGTATTATTATATGATATATACTTTCATACACAAGTCACCATAAACTAGCAGTTGAACACCATCACAAATAGGTATGTGTGAGAGTGTTTCTGACCAAAATTTAACGCAACTTCATGCTTGTATGTATGAGCAAATTTCAGTACTCCCAATAGGTGCCATATTGTGCTTCAATGTAGTTGAACCGAATATACTTTTGAAAATACGTTGTTAGCTGCCTTGGAACATAAGTTTATGTTGAACATTGTTCTTTTGTGCTGTCAAGTTGGCTTTGATTTATGGCAACCCTATGAATGACAGATCTCATAGAGTCCCAGTCATCAACAGCCCTGCTCAGGTCTTGAAAATTCAGGGCTGTGGCTGTCTTCATTGAAACAATCTCTGTAATGTGGACTTCCTTTTTTCTTACTGCATTTCACTTTATGAAGCATTTCTTCCAGTGAGTCATGTCATCTTATGACATGTCCAAAGTATAATAGGGTCAACTTAGTCATTTTGGCTTCTAGAGAGAGTTCAGGCCTGATTTATTCCTAGAACCACTGATTTGCCTTTTTGGCAAATCTTGAGTATGCAGGATATAAATTATGTAAATGAACAAATTAAAGCAAAACATAGTTTTTACCTTTGTAATGCTAAGGTTTTGTTTTGGTAAGAGATCTTCACCTCCTCCATTTCTCTTTCCAAGTCTTCTATGGAACTAAGGACAACATTGAAAGAGATCAGCTATAACAAAATAAACCTCAAAACATTTCAGAAGATTCTCTTATATCTTGAGAAACAAATACATTTCTCTAGTTACAATTTTACAGAAGAGACATATTACTCTTCTTGAAGTCAGCTTTGACTATTTTTTCAAGTTGCTCTGGAAACTATAAAATGTAACAGATTAAATAGAATTACATTTTTTATATCAAAACATCTGTTCAGAAATCATTTCCCCCCTTTCATACCAACTTCTCTATTAACAATATTATTTGTGTGTGTGTAGGGGGGATGTTTAGACCACACAGCTTGTTCTGGCATACTTATCATTCTGATCTTATTTTTAAAATGAAGCACAATATTTAGGCTCCTAAGGCTATGAAAATAGGGCTGAAGGTGTGTGGGCATTATTAGACAGAGGACATGAACAGAATGCCCAAAAATGGCATATTAATAACATGGATAGGGTTTTTGGGGGTTTTGGTTCCTAACAATTAGAATGTTTGTTTATTTTATATCCTACCATTCTCCCAACTTGGGACCAAAGGCAGTTCAAAACATACTGTATATATTCATCTATAAGTTGATATTTTTTTTGCAAAAAAAATTGACCCAAAAAACTGGGTTGACTTATTCATGGGTCAGTATGGTAATAGGCTTGCCCCACGAGCCTCTTCCCCAATCAGTCTGTCTCCCAAAGGGACAGCTGGGCTGGGGGAAGGCTTTGGGGGGCAAACGCTTGCCCTCCCTCCTCGTCCCCAGCCCAGCTGTCTCCTGAAGGGACAGCCAGGCTGGGGAGATGCTTAATGGGGCAAATACTTACCCTCCCTCCTGGTCTCCAGTTTGGCTGTCCTCTGAACGGAAAACGAGGCTGGAGAGAGGTTTGGGAGGCAAACACTTGCCCTCCATCCTCCTCCCAAGCCCAGCTGTCTCCCAAAGGGAGGCGGAAGGGTACTGAGACCCTAAGTTTTACCCTTGACTTATCCACGGGTCATATCAAAATCCCTAATTTTGGCCCCAAAACCTGCCCTCAGCTTATACACAACATATAGTTGAGTATATATGGTAGATTAAAAGAAAATACAGCTAAAAAAATGACTATGTGTAGATTGACTAAAAGAGTGAATGCAGATTGATATTTACATACACAGCAAGCAAACCACAGAGAAACATTTTAGGAGCTCTTAAAATTTATTTACTTTTGAAATAAATGTTTAAACACAAAAGACTAATGTTTTAGAAATAAATAAATGGCAAATGAAGCGAATAATTTTTTATGATTCTCAACTCATTCCGTAAGGAGAAATGAACCAGAACTTCTATACTGAAAAATGTACAAATTACTGCAGTACTTCCATGTCACTCTCTCCTCCTAACAATACAACAACTGCATAAAAAAGTACAAAGATCAATTGATTCATCTCCTGGATTTATAGTAAACAATCAAACGGGAATATATCCTAGTGCTTATCAAGTTTTAAAAACATACCGCTCCATTATCTTTTCATCTATAACTTGATCTGGAATGCTTTCTTCATCTGTCAAAAAAAGTTACATAAATTTTAAAAGGCTGGAAAAAACTCTATCCCAAGACAAACATGCTATTTACATAGAAGATATTATTTACATAGAAGATATATTCTTACATTGCAGAACACCATTTTCATATTGCAGGGGTAGAAAGTAGTCAAAAGACTTCATTCTGATATTTTATTATCTGAACAAGGAAACTAATATTACATAACCTTATCTATTGGAAGTTTCTACTTTATTTACTTTACCAAAAGAAATGTGGAAATTTGCAATAGTTTTATAAGGTAGCCATTCACTTACTTGCATTAACTGCCGTATTATATTCCATAAGATGTTGGTTTATTTGTTCCCTTATGCTACAATTTAAAACAAAACAGAATGGGAAATAATTGATAAGAAGGGGTGCATAACAGTTTACAATAAATCCATATTATTCCCATAACAGTTTATTACAAGTCTTAAAGATGATAGCTGTATGATGTTGATGATTTTAAAGTTAAATAGTTTTTTCTTGGAGTACTAAATATTATAAATTTGATATGTCTCTTTATTTACTAGTTTGTTACGTTTATATTCCAGATGTTCTGCAGTGACCTCAACACAGGGTCTGTGGTTATCTCTGCAAACATTTTCCTCAAAGCAACTCCATGAGAGTTGGCTCAAGGTCACCCACTGAGTTCATGTTATTGTTGTTGTACCTTTTAAGTCATTTCTGACTTACGGTGACCCTATCATGGGACTTTCTTGCCAGAATTTGTTCAGAGCAGGTTTGCTCTTGCCTTCCTCTGCAGCTGAGAAAGTGTAACTTGCCCAAGGTCATCTAGTTGGTTTCCATGGCTGAGCGGGGATTCCAATCCTGGTCTCCCAGTTTCTAATCTAATACTGAAACCACTATACCAGTTCATGTTCATTTGAACTTCCAAATCTCAGTGCGATATGCTAACCACTACATCACACTGTTATATGGTGATGACCACCAGGTAAAATATATATATATATATATATATATATATATATATATGTGAAAGGTGTGTGTGTGTGTGTGTACACACACACCTTTCACATTTGTGAAATTTGTTAGTGGGTATAACGTGTGTTCTCAAATTTTGTACACTGAGACACTTTGCCTTATACCACTCATTCCCATATGCATATCCAGAGGAAACCCTGACACTAAATCCTGTACATCCCCCCACTTCATTGGGGATGTATTCAAGAATGTCTCCCTTGTTTTCTACTTTCATGTCTGCTTTCGTAGCTTATTACGAGGGGGTATTGTAAAGTTTTAATTATCACCTTAAATTTTTTTTTGACGGAAAGCTTGTTTTGATTTGTAGTTGTTAACTTATCTCTACATAGTCACCATCTAGATTTACACATTTTTCCCAGCGTTTCTTAACCCTCTGAATACCATTATTGTAGAAGTCTTCAGATTATGCCTTAAATCACTCTTCCATTTCATGAATGACACCATCTGTGTTAGCAAATCAGCGACCCCGCAACAGATTTTTCATTTTTCATGACACTGACAAAATTTCATCAATATACCATAATAACTTCTGGGTGATGATTATTACTTTACGATACCCCCTCGTAGTTGTCCATCTTACACTTTAGTCACCTGTCACAAAAAATAAAGGACAGAATGAGCTTTCTCAACATCAAGCACTTAGGGACCAATGATGACACTGACAAAATTTCATCAATATACCATAATAACTTCCAGGTGATAATTATTACTTTACGATAACCCCTTCGTATATCTCAAGGCTTGTTGTTCTCATAGGCTGTGCCATTAATTGGTTTCTACTTTTGGCAACCTTGTGAATGAGAAGCCTCCATGAGACTGTTGCCAAAAGCCCTGCTCAGGTGTCACAAAGCCAGGGCCACAACTTTCTTGATTGACTCAATCTTCATATAATGCAGCCTTCTCCTTTCTTGCTGCCTTCATCTTATTATCAGCTCTTCCAGGGTGTCATGTCTTATGGTTTGCCCAAAGCGTATGATAGCTGCCTCAGTAACTGTAGATTCTAGTGAGAGTTCAGATTTGATGTGCTCTCTCGGATTTATTGCTTTGTCTTTTTGGTGGCCCGTGACAAAACTGGCAAAAGGTGCTTTGGGAAAGCAACAACTCCCAGAATCCCCCAGTCAGCAAAGTGACTGGCCAAGCTGGATGGGAATTCTGGGAGATGTCAGGCCTGAATAGACTACCAGAAATAATCCATCTTGAGACCACTTTAACTATCCTGGCTCAATACTAGAGAATCATGGGAATTGTAGTTTTTTCTGAGACATTGAGCCTTCTCTGTCAGATAGCTGTGGTGTCACAATAAACTACAGCTCCCATGATTCCCTAGCACTGAGCCAGGGCAGTTAAAATGTTCTCAAACTGGATTATTTCTGGCAGTCTGTTCAGGCCCGTCGTCACCCAGAAAAGTAACATGTCCAAGTTCTGGGGATGATGGGACTTGGTTAGAAAGTCCTGGCTGCAAAAATGTTCCTTATCTTCCCGATACTGCTGCCACACTACAAAAAACCCCAACAAATCCTAGGATTCTGTAGGATGGCGCCACGGCAGTTGAAGCGGTGTCAAAGTGGATCATTTCTACAGTGCAGATGCAGCCCCTTCTCTCTCTCTTTCAATCTCTGTCTCCTCCTGCCTGCGCCGCCCCCCGCACAAGCGACTGACCGGAGCAGAGTGACCAGGTCCGGGGTCCTCTCCTTTTCCTCGCTGAGGAGCCTCTGGGCCCCTTCGCCTCCCTGGTCTCCGTTTTCTTTTTCTTCTTCGGAAGGAGCAGCCAACCCCTCTCTTGTCCCCCGGTTTCCTTCCGGCCTCCTGGTCCCCTCAGTCCCTTCCATCCCAGCGGCGACTCCGACAACAGACAGAGAGGACTCCTCTGCGCCTTCAAAAGTCCCGCCGCCGCCGCCGCCGCCGCCGCCAGAACGGCGCTCGATTACTCCTGCCTGAGCTCCACTTCCGCCTCACTCCTAAAACGGAGCGGCTACAAAGCAATCCTCTCAGAACGGTGCTCGATTGCTCCTGCCTGAGGTCCACTTCCGCCTCTCCTAAAAATGGGTAGGCAACTAAGCAGTTCTCTCAGAAAAACGGCGATCGATTGTTTCTGTCTGAGCTCCACTTCCGCCTCATTGATAACGGAGCGGCAACTAAGCAATCCGCTCAGAACGGTGATCGATTGCTCCTGCCTGAGCTCGGCTTCGGCTCCTCCGTCCGAAAAGAGAGCGGCGGTGATTATGCTCTTCTCTCAGAGCTTTTGGAAGGAAAGTGCAAAAGGGGGGGGGGGGAAGAGAGAGAGAGAGAGCAGCGTTAGCCACGCCCCCTCCGCCCAATGGAACGCAGGCTGCCCAATAGGGTCGGCTTGTCTGTTTGAAAATTTGACCGGCGAAGAAGACTGGCGCAGCGGTTTGGCGGCGGACTCTGGAGGCCCAGGTTCGATCCCCAGCCTCGGCCCATTGAGTGACCTCGGGAAAGTCACATTCTCTCAGCCTCAGGGGGGAGAACCTCCGCTGAACTGGATTTTATTTGGGGGAAGACTTTCACACAGTACACATGCACACACACAAGCATATAAAAGAGCATAGAGAAATCTTACTGCTTACTGTTCTTACTTTCGGCTTACTGTTGAACATAAAGATATAGCTGTGTTAGTCTGTAGAATCAGTGTGTAGAGCAGGGGTAGGCAACCTTTCCCCTTTAAGGGCCGAGAGACTTCAACTCCCACAATCCCAGGAGCTATTGGGCAACATGGGACTATTGGCCAACATGGCTGAGGCTTCTGGGAGCTGAAGTCCTTCGGCCCTTAAAGGGGAAAGGTTGCCTACCCCTGGTGTAGAGAGATATTGTAGCACCTTTGAGACTAAATGAAAGAAAGAAGTTGGCAGCATGAGTTTTCCTAGATTTAAGTCTACTTCCTCAGATGCATTTGGTGGAGTGGTAAGCCAGGGACAGACAGGAGTGCAGCAGTTTAACTGAAGAAAACTGAAAAAGAATGTTGGTTACTGTAGACCCAGTCAGAACCCATGAGCTCTACATGATACATAGTTTGCAAAGCTCTTTTCCCCCCATGTTAGTGCCTTTGCAGACTGCTAGAAAGAGTGCAGCTTGAGTCCACTTTAACTGTCCTGGCTCAGTGCTAGGGAATCATATTTTTTTGAGACATTGAGCCTTCTCTGTCAGAGAGCTCTGGTGCCACAATGAACTACAGTTCCCATGATTCCCTAGCACTTAGTCTCAAAGGTGCTACAAAATCTCTATACATATTAATTCTACAGACTAATACAGCTATATATAAAGTCTACTACTGTGGAAAGCACCAAATTTAGCCGAATGAAGTGGAAATCCATCAACCTCTTCAAGAAATTTGCCCAGATACAGACATATCTTCTTTTTCAGCAAGTGCAAACAACGGGATGTCTTTCCTAAGGACCTACATGTGGGGAGCTCTTTGCAGAACTACGTATCATGTAGAGCTCATGGGTTCTAACCATGCTGGCTGGGTCTGCAGTAACCAACAATCCTGTTTTCTTCAGTTAAATTCCTGCACTCTGTCCCTGGCTTTCAATTCACCATAAGCATCTGAAAAAGTAAACTAAAGTCTATGGAAAGTTCAGGCTACAAACCTCTTTTTTCCTCAGTCTCAAAGGTGCTACAAACTCTCTATATATGTTGAACATAAAGAAAATGAAAATAACGACCACAGAGAACTTACACACATTCAAACTAGACAATGAGGAAATAGAAAAAAAGAGTTCTCATATCTGGGATCAAACATTGATCAGAATGGGGAGTGCAGTCAGGAAACCAGGAGAAGATTAAGAATGGGGAGGGCGGCTATGAAAGAACTAGAAAAGATCCTAAAATGCAAAGATATACAACTCAGCAAAAAAAAAAAAAAGATTCTAAAATGCAAAGATATACAACTCAGCAAAAAAGTCAGAATCATACAAGCTATTGTATTCCCTCTCACCATGTATGGATGTGAAAGCTGGACAGGCAAGAAAGAAGAGAGGAGGAAAATCAATGCATTTGAGAGATTGTGGTGATGGAGAAGAGTGCTGAGGACAGCCAAAAAGACAAGTGGGTTCTAGAGCAGATTAAGCCAGAGATATTCCTGGAAGCCAAGATGACAAGACTTAGACTGTCGTACTTTGGACACATCTTGAGAAGAGAGGAAAAAAAACAATAATGCTGGGGAAGGTGGAGGCAAGTAGGAAGAGAGGAAGGCCACATGCCAGATGGATGGACTCTATTAAGGGATTGCAGGATTTAAGCAGAGCAGTGGAGGACTTGATGTCTCAGCCATAGGGTTGCCATGAGTCGAGATTGACTTGAGGGCAGTTAACAACAACAAAAAGAGATCTTGAAGCACCTTCGAGACTGAAAGAAAGAAGTTGGCAGCATGAACTTTCCTAGTCAGTCTACTCCCAAGATGCATTTGGATCTGAAAGCTCATGCTGCCAGTGTCTTTCTGTTAGTCTCAAAGGGGCTACAAGATCTGTCTACCCACTGATTCTACAGACTAATGTATGTAGAATGTATGTTTGAGAAATACATTGTATTTCTGTATGTTTGAGAAATAAAGAGGTTAGCGTAAGGGACACTTGCCTGGTGAAATGCTGTATCCTCTTGATATGGTTGTGGGGATGATAGAGGAAAAGGAGGGTTTTTTAGAAGGAAAACAGACACTTCTGTCTGTACCTAAGATAGTCCCAGTGAAGAAAGCAAAGCCTGGGGCTTAAATAGACCTTTCTTGAGCTTTGGGTCAAATGGTGTTCATCTTTGATATGTAAGGGCTTCCAAAGGAAAAAATTCCAAAGGGGAATTTTGTTGTTGTTGTTACTGTCCTCAGGTCAATCTCGACTCATGGTGACCCTATGGATGAGACATCTCTAAGGTGTAAAATGACCAGATTCCTCCATGGGCTGGCTTGTAGGTGTCAGGGGTCGGCAAGTTCCCCTTACCTGGGGCCGGTCCAGGGATCCCCTGGTCTTCTGTGGGCTGCCGCCGCCGCCATTTTGTTTTCCAAAATGGCAGCTGCGACGCACGGCGTTGGCAGGGGCTGGTCCAAAGGCCTTGGGGGACTGGACCCGGCATGCGGGCCGTAGGTTGCCGACCCCTGTGTCAGACCAATATTTGCTTCACTGGGAACCATCCTCTTGATTTATGACGATACCCTTTCTCAGCTCCTGGGGTAAACACCCTCCTGGCAACTCTTAGGCTAGTTATGTGACCCTCGCCCTTGCTAACAATGGCATCTGCTTAGGGTCATTGAGGCAATTTCCCATTCATTCTGATATCAAAAAGGGAAGGGGAAGCGTGGGCTGGTCACCCAATAACAAGAGTCACCATAAGTTGCAAACTATTTGAAGGAACACAGCAACAAAGTCCTTCCTCCTAATGCCAATACTGCAGAAATAAAGCAGTTTGACACCGTATTAAAGGCCATAACCTCAAGCTGGGGATTTCTGGGAATTGTAATTTGTTTGATTTTCCAGACTAACACAGCTATAACTTTGAATTCTACATCCTACTATGTTTGGCAGGCTCCTATACAACCCTAACATATGGCCCTATCAGTAAATGAGAGAAAGGCAGCTTGCAAGACATCAGTAACATGTTTTAAACCTGCTTACTAAAGAAGTTAAAATAGTGGTCCAAGACCCACCCCTCTGTGGATACCAAAATCTGTGGATGTTCAAGTCCCATTAAATACGATGGATAGTAAATTGGTGTCCTTTACGTAAAATGGCAAAATCATGGCTTCCTTTTCAGAATTCATATATTTTTTGAATATTTTCAAGCCGTTGATGTTTATCCATCCATAAACATGTTAAATATTATTTACACAAGTATTAGTGCACACAGTTGGTGATGCAAAAAGAAACAAGACTTGGAAAAAGAAAAAACACAAAGTAGCATGGGAGCAGAAAGACAAAGGGCCAACTGTAGCGATAAAGTCCATTTAGACAAAGCTACCTTGCCTTCATGTTTCAGGTTAAAAAGTAATTTTAAAAAAGTCTACCTCAAGGACACAGGGGCAAAGAGATCTTGTAGCACCTTTGAGACTAACAAAGAAAGTAGTGGGCAGCCTGAGCTTTCATAGGCTTCAGTCTACTTTCTCACATACATTTGAGTCATGCTGCCAACTTCTTTCTTTCAGCTAGTCTCAAAAATGCTACAAAATCTCTTTACATACTAATGTTACAGTCTAACATGGCTGTATCTTTGAATAATTCAAAAAGGGAAAGGGGTGGTCTTGAATGCCTGGGCACTAAAGACCTAAATAAGTCAGTTAAGCACATCTTGTATGTTGTTCTAGGTAACTGATATATTTGATTTCAGCTGGTACTCAGAAATGCACTTAGGGCCTTTGCAGACTGCTAGAAATAGTGCAGCTTGAGGCCACTTTAACTGCTCTGGCTCAGTGCTAGGGAATAATGGGAATTGTAGTTTTTTCTGAGACATTGAGCCTTCTCTGTCAGAGAGCTCTGGTGCCACAATAAACTACAGTTCCCATGATTCCCTAGCACTGAGTCAGGGCAATTAAAGTGGACTCAATTTGCACTATTTCTGGCAGTCTGCAAAGGCCCTTAGTCCTAAAAACAGTCAGCAAACATGAACTGTTAGCACAGAGCCACCCACTGGAAGCTTGAGTAACTGTTCTTGAATTTTTTATTGTAGATAAAAGTAAGGTAGTAACTTAAAATCCTGCCAGCTGGCACTGTTTATACTTAAAGCAACACAATCCCACAATATGTGTTTATAAATGTTGGGCAAGCAATTCTTCAGTCTCACACAGAATTTATTTTACCTCATTTATTAAGATAGCAAGCTAATATACCAGGTTTTAGTATATACAATACTTGAAAGATCTGCCACCAGGATTCTCCCCTCCTCCCCGCCCAATTTAGTCCATGACAGGATGGTTAAAGTAAAAGGTAAAGTTTATTAAAAGCTTTAAATGAAAACATTTACATATGCACACTTCAGTGACACATGGTGTCAACTTTGTCCAACAGTTCAGTCAGATTTATTTCAGTAGTCCTTTGGCCAGATCCTGTATGACTGCAGAGTTGAGTGCCGGGAGGGTGCTAATCTTAGCATGCTTGCTGCTGCCATATTTGTTCTTGACAGTCTGCAGAAAGAAAAGTTAAATGGTATCTCAGTATTATACATTCTGAAGTAAACACCCTAAAATGTGGTTTTAGAGAAAGGAAACCATACCAGTACATACCATTCTGCTGAAATAGTGCTACAGTGAAACATACAACAGTGACAGATATTCAAAAGTATTTGGCTATGATGTCCAAAGCATGTAAATTCTGCAGTAAAGGTTTGCCAGTAAAAGGTTCTGTTTTTCATAGTGGAGCCATTTTAAAGGTAGTGTGCACTTTCTTAAAATACCCTCGCTTCTGATAAAGCTGCTAATGTTTCAATCAATCAATCCAGTATGCAAATATTCCCACTACTGGCCTAAGAGGAAAATGCTTCCACAGATTAGAGTTGCTGCACCATGTTGATGCACCTGCAAGCCTTACTCCCATAACATATTGCTACATGCAACTGAAACAAGACAAACAGGTACTAGTATGGGTCTAGCTTACCATGTGCTTTGTAAGGCGTCCGTTTACCATCACTACATTTTTGGCCATATGCTGCATAACAGGAACAAGGGCACTCTCAGCATAATACATGTAGTGTTGCAGAGTTGGTGTCTAAGAGCAAGAAGCAAAATTAGGGTTGTAAGTATTACAAAACAACTCTACAAAATACATCATATTTTGTAATGCCACTTTCTTCCTTAAACTTTTCAAATAACATTAAAAAAAACACAGTTCAAACTTCAAAGAACTTGACATACACTCTACAAATCAGATAGGAGGCCCAGGTAGCGAAAGGTTTAAGGACTCTGGCTCCTAGGTGATTACATAGCAAAGAAAATATCTGAGGCAAATCTTCTAAATTCACATTTCAGGATTAATCCCAACACTGCACAAACAGCTAACTCCCCGCAGTTTGGAACTTTCTGCCCCTGCCCAGTGTTCCAGAAGTTTTGCCAGACTCACACAGCAAGTGTTGACAATGCATGAGATGCTTCAAAGACTGCACCATTTCCCTGATGGAACACTTCCATCAACTAAATAACCCAAATCGATCCCAACAGTATTTTCCAAGCCACATTGTGATAGTAACTAATCCATATATAGGGATGAATGGCATGGAAAATTACTGAGCATCTTTTTGTTTCTACTGCTGCCATAGAAAAAAGTGAGATAATGAAGTCTTCCTTCCATTACAGACCTCCCTGCTCACCTGAGGGTTATGTCTGGGGCCCAGTTTACTTACCCACTCTCCCTCTTCAAGAACTCTAGAAGATAAGCAAAAGGCGGCAGCAGCAATTTGAGAGGGAGGGTAGTGCACCATTTCATAATCGACCAGTGAGAGTTCCATCAGATATTTTGCCAGCATGTGTTGTTGTATATCTGCCTGAAATTTAGAATAAAGTTGGGTTACCCACCATTAATCTGTACAAATCAACAAGATCCATATTTTCCGGCATATAAGATGACCCCCAACGGTTCCAGTTAAAATATAGAATTTGGGATATACTTGTCGTATACTCTTCCAATGCACATGTGCCAACGCAAATTTTAAAAACATCAGATTTGATTTCAATATGGTAATTTTAATTCAAATGCTTATGACATGCAGGTACTTAGCAGGAAAACTGTCATTTATAAACACAACAAACTACAGCTCCCATGTTCCCTAGCATTTATTTCTGCAATGTGTTTTCGACCTTACTTTTTAAAAAATAGTCCAGATTTAAATGCTGCTTTAAAAATTATTTCCATTTCCCAGCTATGAGATGGTTGGGGGGAAATGAGAAACTGTTGGGGGGAAGGACTGCCAATATACTAGGTGATGCCTTCTGGGGTATGTACAATCTGCGGCCAAGTAAGTGACCCTGGGCATGTCACACACTCTCAGCCTCAGAGGATGGTAATGGCAACTCCCATCTGAAGAAACATGCCAAGAAAACCCCATTATAAGGTTGCCTTAGGGTCGCCATAAGTCGGAAAGGACTTGAAGACACACAAGAACAACAAAAAATTCTGCAATTGTTTCATAGGTAGTACATGGGAATAGGAGCCAGCATGGTGTAGTGGTTTGAGTGTTGGATTACCAGTCTGGAGACCTGGGTTTAATTCCCCACTCTGCCATGAAACCCACTTGGTGAACTTGGACAAGTCACACACTCTCAGCCTCAGGGGAAGGCAATGGCAAACCTCCTCTGAACCAATCTTGCCAAGAAAACCCGTCCTCCTCGTCCTCTCTCCTGGCTTCTTCCTGCCTCACCACCCCATCCTCCTTGTCCTCCATGTGCTCTTGCCTGGCTTCTTCCCTCCTTTCTCCTGGCTTCTTCCTGCCTCGCCACTCCCGTCCTCCTTGTCCCCCACGTGCTCTTGCCTGGCTTCTTCCCTCTTCTCTCCTGGCTTCTTCCTGCCTCACCAACCCTGTCCTCCACATGATCTTGCCTGGCTTCTCCCTCCTTTCTCCTGGCTTCTTCCTGCCTCACCACCCCAGTTCTCCTCCTCCTGTCTGGCTTCTTCCCTCCTCTCGCCTCTGTCCTCCTCCTCCTCCTCATCTTTATACTCAGCATATAAGATGACCCCCGACTTTAACCCAGATTTTCCTGGATTTAAAAGACATCTTATACGCCGGAAAATACAGTAGTAAGCCTTGCATTGCACTTCTGCATAGAAAGATGCAAATGTATTTCAAACTGTATCTTGACACCCATATATAAGAGCAAAAAACAAGGGCAAAGCTATTTTTACAGCTTTGTCTTTCATTCCAAGAGAAGGTTTGGTCTAGAGTAATTTTAGGATTCCAAATGTGATCTTCCAGTATATGTTCAACTCAGAGGAGTGTCCTTTTGCAACACTTTGGAAGGCATAGGTAGGGAAGCTTCAAAGTTGTATTACCTCTCCAATTTTTGAGGCCCTCCTCAGGAAGTGCAGTGGAAGAGGGCGACCAAGGTTGAAATCAAGAGATTTTAGGATTTTCATCTCCATCTGTCTGATCTGGAGGTTGGTATAAGTATGATCAGTCACAAAGGCAAAGTCACCAATTTCTGGAGGAAACATTTCTTCATATTTGCTGGCAATGAACATGGCTGTTACTCCAACCAGCTGAAGCATCCTCTTAGCTACTTTGTTGTTCTGTAATAGAAAACAATTATTCAGACTGTAAGATGAAATAGTTCATGAAACTGCTCCAGTATTTATTGGCTAAGTCATTTGGAGCCTTCTCACACAAGAAAAATACCAGTAAGCTGAAACATAGCAGGAGAGTAGTGGCTTTCTTGGTGCCTCTTTGCATGCTGTTGTGGCACTTCCACTCTCTTCCCAAAGGGGATGGTCATAAAAGCATGTCTTTTGTCATGCTGGAAAAACCCATTTAGCAAAAGACATGCTTTTATGACTGTCTTCCTTGGGAAAGAGAATGAAGGACAGCACATGGAGAGGCACGAGAAAGCTGCTACTCTCCTATTCCATTTTGACATTCTTTTCTCATGCAATAAGCCTCTTAGTTTCAATGCAGAGCAGGGGTTGGAAAGTCCAGACCATGATCCACATGCAGTCCCCAGGACCATTTTTATAGTCCCTGGAGTCCAAACAAAAAATTGTAAAAGTATTCCCCTCAAATGTTCTCTAGGGGGCAGGTCCAAGAGAGGGCTTTTTCTAAAACAGAACTAAACAGGAAGTAACTTCATCCCTGTTGCCAGAATGGTTTACTGGGGCCTAACATTTTTGGCTAAATATTTGTTGACTTTTTTGTGTGGGTTGTGCAGCTTAAAGGCCTTTTGGAGGCTAATGGACCCTCAAGCCTCCCAGCTCCCACTCCTGTAGATAAATTTTAAAGGGAACAATTGCTGCACCTCTTCTATAATTTGAACCACAGGACTGAACACTTCTGAAGCATTTCCTGTCACTAGCAAAGAAAAAAAATGCTGCCTGGTCAAACTTAGCATCCCTCTTTCCCCATGACTTTTTAATTTAGCATTCAAGCTTGCAGTTTAAAAGCAGCCTTATACTTAAGCATAAGAAAAGCTCTAAAAGGAAGTCTACTCTTAGTTGCTCGCACCATGGACACAGTAGGATTTTCTTTATTGGCCAAAAGCTCTTACCTGCAGAAAGCGATCAATAATGGCAACAGTCATGTATAAGGTCTCTTGCAAGAGTTTGAACTTTATCTGGACCTGCACAAGCCAGTCAATAAGGATTGCCCGCATGTTTCCAGTGATTTCCTGGCCTGCTAAGTAGTTTGGTCTCACTGACTGTTGACCCTACAGATAAATAAATAAATAATCCAAATGATTATGCATATCTTGCTTTTATCTTCCAGGAATGAGAACCAGGGCACTTTCATCACGTACAAGAAATGGGAACAAAAATAACAACAGCTGTAAAAAAGCTGGTGAATGGATCATTTTGAGAAGCACTTCATTGAGAAGTATGTTGTAACCCGCCCCGATTGCCAAGCAGAGGGGTGGGCTATAAATAAAAATTTATTATTATTATTATTATTATTATTATTATTATTATATTAATTACAAGTGATTTTTAAAACAAACAAAAGGCAGTGGGGTAGTGGTGGTGGAGGTACAGTGCTACTCCATAAAAAGCCAGCAGCCAGTTCCCTAAAGTCTGCCTAAACAAAAATGTCCTTGCTTTCTGGCAGAAGAACAGAAGGGGCAGCCTCTCCCATCCTTGGTTGGGAGTTCCACATATTGTAGTATACTTAGTATCACAAATCAGGTCTAGAGTGTCCCCTTCCAGCTCAAGAGCCATGTACTACTGTAGCCACCCACTTCTACTAAGCCCAATTTGTCCTAAACCATGAATGTCTAGTGGAATTTTTAAAAAACTGGTACACAAAAGAGAAAGACATTAAGTGATTATGTACTCAATTGCCTGTATTCACAGCCTTAAGTATAATTTCAGTTTGCTACATTGTACAACTTGGCTTGCAATAATTTTTTTTTGTTCTTCCAAGGAAGTATTGCCATGCCTGCCTCAAGAACTTCTTGAACCAACCTCAAGAACTTTCAGATAGTTGTAGATGTCTTTCACATATTCACTGCAGAGGTTTGGATCACAACCATCTTCTGTATCTACATCTTTCACTTCAAGCAGAACATCTGAGAACGCCTGGCACAGGATTTCCTCTCCTGGTGCAAAACCAGAAGTCTCCATTGGGCTTGGGGAGGGAGACTCCAACTGTAGGGAAAAATACTCTGACTTTAGTATTTGGTTGTAACTGTCAAACCTTGTTTACAGCTACATGCATTTCTTCTACCATGTAGCACACCTGGGGCTTCCCAGGTAATGTCCCATCCAGGCACTCTGTGAAATAAATTCAAACCTGTTTAGCTATAGTAAAATCGCTATAATTGGTCAGCAGGAACTACATGCAATCCCAGCATAGTGTTGCATTATAAACAAGTTATGTTGCAACATCTGTTGTCACACAGATGTTAAAAGCATTTAACCAAAGGTCTTGGATAAGAATTGACTTAAAATTCAGTATAGAAATCTCTACCATTTTGAAGTCACAGAGGCATTTTTTTAGCAACTTTAAGTCATGGGCACTATCTCAAAATGGCTGCCAAAGGAAGATGTCCATTCCCAAAATGGATGCCATGTTGGATGCAGCCAGTCACCAAATATAGTGGAGAGGTTCTGTTCTGGGCCTCCCTGCGGATGGGAAAAACCAGTATTCTTAAGCCTCAGGTTATTCAATGGACGGCAACATATGCACATTGTGAGCATGCACCGCCATTGCATAATATGGAGTGCGGTGTGCCACAGGTGGTCAAATTTGTGGATAACTAGCCCACCAATGCAGTGGAACCACTATATTCATATAAAAGGCAAACTGGTGATTAACAACCTGACCAGAAGGAGAGCAGTTCTTTTATTCAGGATTATCACACCAAATTCTCAAGTTCTATACTGATACCAAAATACCCAAGTTGATCATTTCTCTCTGAAAACATATAGTAAGAATCACTTCAATTCATCAAATATAAATAACCAGTGTAGATGTATTAGTAATTAGAATGTCATACTAAGCCAAGTATTCAAGCTGATCAGAATATGTTTTGAAGGTCAGAAGTTCCAAGAATTTATCATCCTGAAAGAAATACTGGTCTATTACAAAGAGTGGAAAAGTGCAACCTGTGGGCTGCATGCCCTCACAGGCCATTTTTGTGCCCCCTCCTTCATTTTTAAAATAATGTTTTTTAAAACCTCCAATCCCCTCAACATGCCCTGGGGGTGTAGGAGACCATTCTAGCATGGTGTTTTGGGGTTGTTGTTTTTTTTGCTCCCCTGGGCTGTTTAAGATGCAACAGATGCTTTTTCCAAACAGAAAGTAACTGGGAAGTTGATTTCCAGATCATGTCGTGTTAAAAAAACATGCCTTGGACCTAAAATGGCCTAGAGTCAGCAAAAAGAGTGAGATTTCTGTTCCATGCTTCTTACAATTGTTTTTATGGGGATACAGCTCTTTAAGATCCCTGGAGAAAGCAATGCAGGTCCCTAACCCAAACAGTTACTGGTCTAGCAGCAAGAACTTCCTGACCCTGCTTGCCTAGCTTTGACTGTCTAAAAAAGACGCTGATTGAAAGACAAACAAAGTTGTTTGGCTTGCCCTAGAATTGATCATGCATCTTTAGGAGGCTCTAGGAAGACCATCTGTCGGGGGTTCCTTGATTGTGTCTTCCTGCATGGCAAGGGGAATGGATTGGATAACCCTTGTAGCCTCTTCTAATTCTATGATTCTATTTTACAAAATACAACACTGCTCTTTCTACTGCCTTGGAAAGTGATGGGGTCTCCTAATTTGGAGGTCTTTAAACAGAGGCTGGATGGCCATCTGTGGGGGATGCTTTGATTATGTCTTCCTGCATGGCAGGGGGAATGGATTGGATGGCCCTTGTGGTTTCTTCCAACTCTATGATTCTATGACTGAGAATCTAACCTACTAAGGGCTCAAAGACCTAAACCTCAGTTATAGTGCCTGCCTCCAACCACCAAAGATAGAGATTCCTCAAAGGAAATATTAGATACCCTGCAGTGGTGCAGTGGTAAAAGAGGTTGTGTTGGGATTTGGGAGATCCATGTCCTAGACCCCATGGACCCAGGAGACTCTTTGGGGTCAGTATGTGAAACTAAGCTAGTCTCATACATAGAGAGAACTATCTCAAAGGACTGCAATGAGGCTAAAAGTAGGATGGAAGAAAAGTGTACCATATAGGCCACCTTTGAGCTTGGCTGCCAATTAGTTTCTGGCCGCAGTACAAGATGTTGGTAATAACCTTTAAAGCCCTTCATGGTTTAGGTCCAAATTACTTGCGGGAGCGCCTCCTTCCACACCATCCAACCCGCACACTCAGGTCCTCTGGGAGCAACCTATTGCAGCCAAGGAAGACGAGGCTTGCTGCTGTTACCTGGAGGACCTTTTCATCGGCCACTCCTAAACTATGGAATGACCTGCCGCAGGAGATCCGTCACATTACGACTCTTGACGCTTTTAAGAAGGCTGTCAAGACGGATCTCTTCCGTCAGACCTTCCCTGACTGATCGTTCCATGATACTGATGTAGGTTGCCCTTGTTCGTCCCATGACACCTCATTTTAATTATGCTTAATTTAGTCAATGTTATCCATTGAATGTACTTTATGATGCTGTGTTAGCTTTAATTTGCAGGTAAGGGGATCATGTTATTTTATCATGTTGTTTTATAGCTGTATTGTTGTATTTCATGGTTGTTACCCACCTCGAACCTTCGGGGAGAGTCGGGTTATAAATAAAAAAATATTATTATTATTATTATTAGCTACAAAACAGAAAGTTAATTTCACCTCTCAAACAGAATGTATATCTCCCATCCCCTCTGCCACACACTATTATGGAAACCACTTGATACCTTAACAGGTTCTGGCTTTTCTTCCTTCAAAGGCTCAACCACCTTTTCAACAGGCCTTGGGGCTTTTCGAGTGGTCACTTTCTCCACAAGGGCAGGCTTCACAACTTCCTAGTGGATCGATGGAGGAGAAAAGAAAAGAAGTTCGTGAAAGAGCTCTGTTTCTTGGCTTTAGACAGAGGACAGGAGAGAAAAAGAGGCTTTACCTTTTTGACCAGGTCCTTGGGCTTCAGCTCGCAGGCCTTGTTGCCAATGTCTCCCAAGGCAGTCCTAGGCCTCATGCCAGGCTTGACAGCCCCAATCCCCCGCTTGGTAGCTGCCATGACGGGTTTGGTTTTGTTCTCCGTGTTGACTTTCGTGTTCTGCAAAAGAAGGAGATGGGTCTCTGTTCAGGTCCTATGCACACCTTTACAGAAAGGTTTGCAGAGCATTAAGGATAGCAGTGGGGGAAGAGAAGGAAGAGGAGTAAGCTTTACAAGTTCTGCTATTTTAAGGCACGTCTCTCCACCAGCTGTGGGTACAAAGCATAGATTAAGAATTAAGAGTTCGGCTGGAAGAGTCACCAAACCTGGAGGTAAAACGCCTGTCCACCCTCCCATTAGCTCTGTATCTCCTCTTTTCTCCCCTTTAGAAAACTAGGCAGACAGAGAGACTCTGGAGCACACAGGCAACAGATCCAATATGATCACATTTGAAAGGTGGCAGTAAGTGAACACTAGTTGCCCCCCTTTTCTCAGGCATGTCCTCCATTTCAGCCTACATCCAGGAAGAATTCCAAAATGTCCTCCACTTTTGAGCAGGACGAACCATCATCGATCCACATTTATACAAGTGTTTTCCAGGTTCTCTTTGGTCATGCCCTCCACTTTTCTTGAATGTCCTACATCAGCGACTCCCAGACACTGGTCCTCCAGGTGTTTTGGACTTCTGCTCCCAGAAGCCTCAACCATTTTGGCCAATAGTCTGGGAGCTGAGGTCCAAAACACCTGGGAGGTCAGAGTTAGGGCAACCACTGTCCTACATTTTTACAGCGCCTTGTCCTCCTTTGCAATGAGGACACCTGGCCACCCCGCGCCCAGCCCTCCCTCCCTCGTCAGGGCTGGATGCGAAATAAGCCCATGTTCAAGGCATCAAAGGAAGGAGGGCTTGTGGTTGTTTGTTGTTCATTGCCCTCAAGTCTGCCTCAGACTCATGGCGACCCTGTGGATGAAGACCTCTCCACCTAGACCAAAGAAAAAGGAAGGAAATACAGTAAACTCATGTGAGATGCGGTGCTGGAGAAGAGCGCTAATGGTATACTGTAGAAGGTGCGGGGAGGAAAACACAGGCATCTTCCATTGCCAAATTTACCAGCGAACACATGGTGCAAAAATGCAGCTGAACCAGGCTCCACAAAAGATTGGAGGGAGGAGTCTTCTCCAAATTTGGAGGTATATATATATATCTATATATATATATATATATCTCCAAACTTGGGGATGACCAGCTCTCTAGAGACCCTAAAAGATTTTGGTGTCCCCATATATAATTCAAAATATTGACAATAAATCTCTCCCTCTCTCTCTGTGTATGTGTATATATATATATACATATATATATATACATATATATATATACATATATATATATATATACACACACACACATATATATATATATATAATTTATATTTTGAATTAGATATATATGGGGGCACCAAAATTTCTAGGGTCTCTAGAGAGCCAGTGTGGTGGCATAGCAGTTTGAGCGTTGGACTGTTATATATTATTATTATCCTTTTCCCAAAAACTGGGACTCAGGGCGTCTCACAACATTTAAAGAACAGTACAATGAAAAGCATACAAAAATGGAACATTAATAGTCCCATTTTTGTATGCTTTTATATGTATCTAATTCAAAATATAAACAATAATATAACTATATCCTCCCAGTTTGGGGAAGACTCCTCCTTCCAATCATTTGTGGACCCAGGTTCAGCTGCAGTTTTGCACCATGTGGTCCATGGTTCGAATCCCGGCTCGGCCATGGAAACCCACTGGGTGACCTTGAGCGAGTCACACTCTCTCAGCCTCAAGGGATGGCAATGGCACACCCCCCCCCGAAGAAAACTTGATGAGAAAATCCCACGATAGGGCCGCCATTAAATAGGAAAGGACTTGAAAAAAAGGCACACAACGCCAACAGCAGAGGTCTTAACTCTTAGTAATTAGTTACTAACTAAGTTCCAACAGAAACGCACCCGTTGTTGTTGCTGTTGTGTGCCTCCAAGTCGTTTCCCACTTATGGCGACCCTATGCTGGGGTTTTCTTGGCGGGTTTCTTCAGAGGGAGAGTTTGCCCATGAGGCTGAGAGAGTGTGACTTGACGCTGAGAGTGTGACTTGGACATGGCCGCCCTAGAATTCGAACCTGGCTCTCCAGAGTCTCAACGCTGCAAACCACAAATGGCATCCCACCCGTCATTACAAGACGCCAAAGGGGGGGGGGGAAACATTTTTCCCCATCTTGTGAGCCGCCTTGGGTCCCTTTCTGGCAGAAAGGCGGCATAAAAATGAAAACAAAATATAAAAATAAATTAAAATGATAAAATAAAACCACGGCTACTTACCCGGGTGACCCGCAACGCCATGGCTCCGCCTCGGTTCCTGCTTCAGCACTGGCTCCTCCGCTCCAAACAGCCTCCTCCTCGTCCTTCTCCTTCCAGCCCCAGAGACCGACTGAAGCGCACGAGTCTCGTCGCTCCCACCGCCGGCCGACTCAGGTTTAAAATTCGCCCTCGCCGGCGCTCATTGGCTGCCGCCCTGGCTTCGGACGCTCTCTATTGGCTACTCGGCGTTCGGTCCTGAATGCGTTTCTAAGGCTACGGGAGGCTGGTTCTTTGCGGCGTTCGAATTAAAAAAAAAAAGAAAAAAAGAAAGAAGAAGAAGCGGTGTGGTGAGGAGGCGAAGGGGATTGGCGGCTCCTGGTCACGTGACGGCTGTGGAGCTTATGAACTCAGCTGGAAAGGAGCAACAGTGGTTATTTGAAGGAGGGAGGGAGTGAAGGGGCCTCTCTTGGGTTGAAGCTCCCATCATCCCTCTCAAGGGAAATAATGGTCCAAAACACACTGCAGAAATAATCCAGTTTGAGACCACTTTAACTGCCCTGGCTCAGTGCTAGGGAAATGCAGTTTATTGTGGCCCCAGAGGTCTCTCTGACAGAGAAGGCTCAATGTCTCACAAACACTATTTTAGTGTCACAAACACTAAAAGTCAATAAAATTGAATTTTATTATTTTACCTATTGTTTGTATTAGATTGTACGCCTCTGGCAGGTTTTTATTCTATTTTATGTTGATTTTCTCTTTGTACAGCGCTGTGTATATTGACAGCGCTTTAGAAATAAACTATAACAACAACAACAACAACAACAACAACAACAACACTACAGTTCCCAGAATTCCCTAGCAATTGAGAGAGTCTTCTGCATTGATTAGTGAGAAAGCTAGGATTTGGACTCTTAAGCTTAACAGAAGTTTGGGGTGCTAGACATATCCCTAAGCCATCTAATGTAGGAGTATGGGATATTTTAAACTCTTGTGCACAACTTGTCTTTTTGTAAATAATATTTTTATTATTAATGATATGACATACTTAAAATAATATTTAAAAATATCTTATACATAGTATTCCACATACAATATGTAATAAGTCACATTGATTATCCATTCTTAATTACCTTATCTAAGAGCCTTTACAGACTGCCAGAAATAATGCAGCTTGAGACCACTTTAACTGCCCTGACTCAGTGCAAGGGAATCATGGGAACTGTAGTTTATTGTGGCACCAGAGCTCTCTGACAGAGAAGGCCCAATGTCTCAGACAAAACTACAATTCCCATGATTCCCTAGCATTGAGCCAGGACAGTTGAAGTGGTCTCAAGCTAGATTATTTCTAGCAGTCTGTTCAGGTCCTAAATCTTATTCATATTAAACCATTTAATATTTTTGTTGTTGTTAACTGCCTCCAGTCAGAAAAAAACACATGAAGTTATTATTTATATCTTCATTCTTATTACTATCATCTTTTCAACATATACTATTCATAATTCCACTAAAGTGTAATACTATTTGTTTATCACTAACTAATTTATCTTTATAATCAAGTGCTCCCCATCACCAGAGCCTAATATCTTCATGTTATTCTAGGGCATGGTTTCCAGACCTCTCACCATTTTAGTTGCCCTCCTTTGGACACGATCCAGTTTCTCCACATCCTTTTTGAATTGTGGTGCCCAGAACTGGACACAGTATTCCAGGTGAGGCCTGACCAAAGCAGAATAGAGTGGCACTATTACTTCTCTTGATCTAGACACTATACTTCTACTGATGCAGCCTAAAATTTCATTGGCCTTTTTAGCTGCTGCATCGCACTGTTGACTCATGTTCAACTTGTGGTCCACCTGGATTCCTAGATCCCTTTCACACGTAGTCTCATTCAGCCAGGTGTCCCCCATCGTATATCTGTGCTTTTCGTTTTTCTGCCCTAAGTGCAGTACCTTACATTTCTCCGTGTTGAATTTCATTTTGTTAGCTTTGGCTCAGCTTTCTAGTCTGTTCAAGTCATTTTGAATTTTGATCCTGTCCTCTGGGGTATTAGCTACTCCTCCTAATTTGGTGTCATCTGCAAATTTGATAACTATGCCCCCAATACCGTCATCCAAGTCATAATAAAGATATTGAATAGCACTGGGCCCAGGACAGAGCCCTGTGGCACCCCACTGGTCACTTCTTTCCAGGTTGAAAAGGAGCCATTGTTGCCTTTTTAGCTGCCGTATCACACTGTTGACTCATGTTCAACTTGTGGTCTACTAGGACTCCTAGATCCCTTTCACACATAGTCACATTAAGCCAGGTGTCACCCATCCAACGACTTAGGGAACTGGGTATGTTTAACCTGGAGAAGAGATGGTTAAGAGGGAATATGATAGCCCTGTTTAAGTATTTGAAGGGGTGTCCTATTGAGGATGGAGCAAGCTTGTTTTCTGCTGCTCCAGAGAATAGGATCCAGAGCAATGGATTCATGCTCGAGGAAAAGAGATTCCACCTCAACATTAGGAGGAACTTCCTGACAGTAAGAGTTGTTCAACAGTAAAACACACTCCCAATGGAGGTTTTTAAACAGAGGCTGGATGGCCACCTGTCAGGTATGCCCTGACTGAGAGTTCCTGCATGGCAGGAGGGTTGGACTGGATGGCCCTTGTGGTCTCTTCCAACTCTATGATTCTACCCTCCAAAATTGTAACTCTTCCTGTCGAGGTAAGCCACCTTCCTCTTTTACTAGAACCTTCTGTACAAATATCTGCCATATTGCTTCAAAGTCATTCCTCTTCATTATTCCTTTTTTAAACCTTAATTTCACATGTTAATTGATCATTAATTGCCATACTTCTTTATACCAATCTTGTATTTGCAGATCTCCCTGAACTTTCCCTATTTTTTTGCTATTATTAGTCTTGCTGCTGTTAATAGATTTGTGCACAGCTTGTATTTTTATAAATAAATACTGTACCCATATTACAAAACACCAATCAGTCTCCATCAATTGTCTTACAAACTGTGATGAGCACAGCTGTAGTAAGTAACCAACCTCATGGGATTATTGAATGGAAAACATCAGGCTAATGTATGTGGAGTGGTCTGAAGCCTTTATAAAGGCTCTTCTAAATGCTATATAAAAACTATTCGACAGACTGTATTTTCCCATATGCACTTGCCTCTGTTTTGATATTTTCTGGAGAGGTTCCACCAACTTCAGAAGTACATCTGGTGGAAACATGAATCTAAAATAAAATGTATCTATTTTTAGTTTTATAAACCACCTTGTGTTCCAGATTGGGGAAAACTGTGAGAAATAAACATGTTCATCACCAGTGTCACTACTGAAATAGTGAAAGAATTCCCATATCTAGGATCAAACATTGACCAGAATGGAGACTGCAGTCAAGAAATAAGAAGAAGGCTAGGAATGGGAAGGGCAGCTATGAAAGAACTGGAAAAGATACTGAAGAGCAAAGACATACAACTGAGCACTAAATCAGAATCATTCAGACCATTGTATTCCCAATTACAATGCATGGATGCGAGAGCCAGACAGTGAAGGAAGCAGACAGAAAGAAAATCAACTCATGTGAAATGTGGTGCTGGAGAAGAGTACTTAGGATACCATGGACAGCCAAGAAGACAAACAAATGGGTTCTTGAACAGATCACACCAGGGCTCTCCTTGGAAGCAAAGGGGGGTTGCAGACTGCCAGAAATAGTGCAAATTGAGTCCACTTTTAGGGTTAGGGTTAGGGAATCATGGGAACTGTATTTTATTGTGGCACCAGAGCTCTCTGACAGAGAAGGCTCAGTGTCTCAGAAAAAAACAATTCCCATGATTCCCTAGCACCAACCTTAACCCTAAAAGTGGACTCAATTTGCACTATTTTTGGCAGTCTGCAACCCCCCAAAGATAATCAAGTTGAGACCATCGTACTTTGGCCACATAATGAGAAGGCATGGATCACTAGGAAAAAACAATAATACTAGGAAAGATAGAGGGTAGAAGAGAGGAAGACCACAAACCAGATGGATAGACTTGATCAGGGGGGTTATGGTCAAGGGCTTGCAGGATCTGGGCAAGGCAGTGGAAGATAGGGATTCTTGGAGATGTCTCATCCACAGGGTCACCATGAGTCAAACCAACATGAGGGCAGCTAACAACAACAAATATTCATCTACTCTAAAAAAAAATTGAACCCTTTTCCATTGGAATAACACCAATCTTGCTTTCTCATGCAGTCCAGATTACAGTTTTGTTATTTGCTACCACATTTGTAGACCCCAAAGAAGTCAATGCAGGTACTCCTTTTTATCCAAACAGCCCTATGAGGTAGGGTTATATTGTGCCAGGACTGAGCCCCCAGTCACCCCTCTCATGTTTGATATCAATTTAATATTAAACACTGAGGTGAGTGAACTGTGAGTGATCTAGGAAGGCAACCCCAAGGTTGGAATATGGCCATAAATTAGGATGGGGCCAGCAAAGGAGGAAGCAAGGCACCTATCCCAAGAAGTCACTCAAAACATCCATAAATATTCCTTGTGTCTACAGAGGGGATGAAGGGAATGTGGCCAAAGCATGTATTTCACATCACAGTCTGACATTTTCTGACCATTCTTATCTCTCTGGAAAACTATTTGGGAGGTGAGGTCATCCTTACATTCCAAAGAACACTGACCAGAGACATGATTTTTGGGTATTCATACCTCTTTATTCATTTCAAAGGGCTGGTGTTCAAAAGGCTGGTGCTGGGATCGCTCCGATCCCAGCACCAGCCCATTCAACAACTGAGGCCGCGGGTGGAAGGAGGCCTCTTTCCACCCGCGGCTTCAGTTCAATGGGCTGGTGCTGGTATCACTCCGATCCCAGCACCAGCCCATTCAACAATTGAGGCCGTGGGTGGAAGGAGGCCTCCTTTTAGCCGCAGCCTCAGCCGTTCGCCTTATAAGATGCACCAACTTCCCCACCCACGTTTTGGGGAAGAAAAAGTGCGTCTTATATGGCGAAATATGTTGACTTTATAGCTGTGATGCCTGCTCTCTGTGGTGGGAGCTCTGCAGCAGGAGTGAGTAAAGTACTGATGTTTTGAAATGACACCTCCTATCAGTCCTGGCTAGTAGTGAGGAGTGCTAGGAGTTACAATCCAACAATATCTGGAGGCTGCATCTTGCCTGACCATACCGTATATCATTAAATGAACAGGGAACACTTCTCCCCATCGTGGAAATGCATCACAGACACTAAGGTTCTAGAAATTTTTCCTTCTAAGGTTGCCATTTCAATATGTACTTCCATGATATTAAATCCCACAGAGCTCAATGAAGTTTACTCCTGCAAAGGCTTTTACTGTAATATATGTTAATTAGAATTTTGGAGATCACATCTTTGGCTCTTGTAAATACGTTACACTTACAATCGCCATATGAACTGCTATAGAGACCCCACTACTGTTTCTCCAAAAGAGAATTGTGAAAATCTTTTACATGCTCACCAATTTACAGGACAGATATCTGCAAGGCTGACTATCATGTATTTCAGATTGAGACACACACACAGAACAAGAGACTGGAATCTGGCATAGCAAATAATCTTCTGCAGATTGGAGCCTGCTATTTTACTGAATCCAGGCCAAAGGCAGAAATCAAAAGGCCCTCTAGATGTTGTCGGGCTGGAGCTCCCAGCATTCTCCACATTTAACTGTGTTGGCAAAGGATAGTAGGAGGTATAGTCCAACATCTGGAGTGCCACATGATTCTTGTCCTTGATTCAAGCCAAACTTCCTCAGCCTTGGGCCCTCCTGATGTTCTGAACTGAATGCTGATTAGCCCTGCTTAGTGGACTTATGGGACCTGTAGCCCAAAACATCTGGAGGGCTCCAGGTGAGGGAAGGCTGATCTAGGTCATCTCCTTCCATGATGTAGGAAATCCAGGAATTTAGCATCCCACAGAGATGATTCTTTGGCTCCTACTGAAAGACTAATCCAGGGGAATCTGCCATCACTTCGGTTGAGTGGTTCATCAAATTGCTCTGTCAAATGTTTCTCTTAATGTTCACTCATTTAGCTGGGAAAATATTACCTTCATTTTACTAACATGAGTTTAGAAAATAGGATTATATACAGAAATGGAATAAATATAAAATTCTACAGATTTATTTGTATTTAATGAACTCTGAAAAAATGATTTGCAGCTAACCTTTATGTGTAAAACTCAACCCTCCTGGAACTTACCATCCAGTCCTGTCAATTTAGAGCAGCAGTCCAAAAATCTTTGTTTTATAGCCCCTTGGGAAATTGGAAGTGTACCATTAAGTCCTTACTGTCACATCCCTTTTCCCCAGCTAGATGCCTGTTTCTTTCAAACTTTCCTCAGCAATCTTTTGTTTGTTTACTATACTGCTGACCATCTTTGCTGAACTTGTTCCATTTTTCATCCCCCCCCCGAACAATGTGCTAGTTTCAGACCAGTTTCTTCACACTGCTTGTGCTATACTGTGATTCAGAGCACCAAGAAGCTATATGGGATTGCATAGTTTTATCATTCCATCCTATAAAACAGGTCAAACTTTTGCGATTGTAGTTTCAATAATCATATGTCACTAGAGATGTATAAAAATTATAAAATGTTTATTTTACATAGTGGTTCAAATAATTTTTTCAACTTTTCAACTGAACAGAAACATAGGAGTGTACTAACAAAAAAGATGTAGTTTTCTTTCTCCCTGGCTTGTTGCCAATATAATTTTTTTCTCTTAAAAAATTAGTTCACTAACAATTTTTAAATGGTAGATCTATTACCTTCATTTTACAAAGCTGAGTTTAGAAAATGAGATTATATACAGCAATGGAATAAATATAAAATTGTACATATTCATTTGTATTTAATGAACTCTGAAAAACCTATTTGCAGCTAACCTTTATGTGTAAATACACATACAGCAGCAGTACTCCAAATGAATGTTGAAATAGTTTTTGAAGTCTATTTGTTTCAATTATAACTTAAAATGATTTCCTTTAGGTCTGAGATGGAAGAGAAATGCTCAATATTCCTTTCTGGGGAAAGTGTGCAATATATTGTGCTCATCCACACTCAGTTAGCAAAATTTGTTTTAATAGACACCAAATACAGTATTTTTACATTGCCATCATTTCCACATATACACCATATGTTCCAATTGTCCCATTGCTTCTTAAACCTCTTGATCAGGTTTTAATGCTACAGTATTTTTGCCCCTCTTTAAAATCCAAATATATAATATACATGTTTCTGTACATCTATGTGCAAACTCCTCTGATGACTTCTAGATAATGAACCAACAGATGTAGCTCTGAATCACATGATGTAAGTGCCATCTTTGTAGTATTTCATGGATTCCATTTGTTTTGTCATAGCAAGGACATCATGAAACCCTGTACTGAGGCCAGACATATGCTGAAAATAGGCTTCTTTTTCTACCTGGACTGTTAAATTGTTGACACCAGCATCTTTCAGAATTACTGAAACCTGAACAAAATTAAAATATGGACATTAAATATTCAGGAAATATCTCTTTGCAGCTCTAAGTAAAATATATTTTGTGGCATATACCATAGAACTAATTTCAGCTTGCATCACAATCCTATTTTCCCTAAAGTTGCATCTCTGAATGCAAATCTCTCTCTAAATGAAAAAGGCTAACAATCTATACTTTGCTAATATACTACAGGATCAAAAATGGTCAGCTGAGAAACCATGCTGGGGAAGAACAGAACAGTTTTTAAATTGCACTGTGCTTTTAAAATGCTGTACACCACCTTAGATCCCATGTTTGGAGAAAGACAGGTTTATTTATCAAACAAATAAATAAATCTCCCAAGCAACAATGAACAAAATGCCATTTTTTTAAAAAAAAATCCCCATCCTTTCCATATTTGTCTAATATATGTAGAGATTACAAAGTTTCTGAAGGGTAATTTGAGAAGGCTCAAACTCTGAATCTGCAGCAGAGAGGTCAGGGAATCTCTAGACCTCCTGATGAAGTACTACTCTCTTTATGGCTTGCCAGTCGTTAGACTGGCTAAACTAATGGAAGCTGAAGTTCAAGAAGATCTGAGGGCCAGAGGTTCTACCGCTCTTCTGTTGGTGAAAGGAAATTTCATAACTGGTGGAGGAGGAAGAGAACCACTTTACACTTCTCCTGCTTGAACCTGCTGCAAGGATGGCAACATTAAAAAGGCATCTTCAGTGGTTCCCAAAGACAAATGAAGCAAATAGTGTGATGTGATTTCCAAGTAAGTTAAACCATCCTTCAAGTGAAACAATATGGGCTTTCAATAACTGTTAGAGCACAAACATTTATATACTGAATAAATTAGCAACATCCAGGAGCTACAACCATAGAGATGGTAATCAGTAAATCATATGTTAAGTATATATATTTATATATAGTTTGCATATGAAGACCACAAACCAGATGGCAAGACTCAATTAGGAGGGTCATGGGCATGAATCTACAAGACTTAAGAAGAGCAGTGGAAAAAAGGGGGTCTTGGAGATGTCTCATCCACAGGGCTGCCATTAGTCCAGGTTGACTTGAGGGCAGTTAACAACAACAACTACTACATATGGTTTATGCTACTGGTATGCACATATATGTAGAGCCAGTGTGGTGTAGTGGTTTGTGCATTGGACTAGGGCTCTGGAGATCAGGGTTCGAATCCGGTTCAGCCACGTAAATCGACTGGGTCAACTTGGGCAAGCCACATGCTCTCAAGCTCAGAGGATGGCAATTGTAAATCCCCTCTGCCAAGAAAACCCCATAATAGGTTTGCCTTATGGTTATCACAAATCGGAAACGACTTGAAGGCATACAACAAAAACAAAAATGCATATATACAATTATGTGGAGAAATTGGGAACCAGGAGAATTAGTGGTGCATAATGCACAGATATACTAATTTACCTGCTGTATAATTCTTTGTTCCATCACTTCTGACATCACTTGGATATGTATAGTGCCTGCCACAACATTAGCAGAGTGACACCAAAAATGAGGATCTCTGTAGGAGATTACACCATCAATTTTCTGGATCTGTAAAACAACAACAACAAACCAAGTATAATAATGTAATAACAGGATTTGTAATAATATTGAATAGGAGTGTTCATTCTGGATGGTTAAGTTACTGTTAATTTACAAAGTTCCAAAACAGAGTGATTACATTTGAGGGGTGAGCATTAGAGCATCTCTATGAATTAATGTATTTAATACTCCAGAGTTTCCAGTCATCTTCCTGGGTGTTGGGGGAGGGTGGCTGTTTTACAGCAACAGCTTGGTAGGGCCCTTCATTAAAATGATTATTTGGCAACCCCTCAATCCTTTTTGGCCAAAATTTTCTGGAGGGCTGCCAGGACCTGGGAAGGTTGGTTGGGGTCCAAAGTACAGCATTCCCCCAAAAGGCCTCATGAAGGTTGCAGGCCACATAATTCCTATCCTGCTCTTTTGCAAGTGATTTTATCAGTTCTTCTGAATATCATAGGACAGGGATGGGGAAACTGTGACCCAAACACATAGCAAAGAGATAAAGCTGAAACTTCTTCTGTTAGTGATAAGAGAATATTTTAAAAAATGGGAAGGTGCCATATGGAAGTGCGCTTTTGTTTGCACTCCTGAAAGAACAAGTTGCTTACCTTTAACTGTGGCTCTTTGAGTGGTTATCTGTGCCCTCACACAATAGGGCTTGTGCCTGCGCAGAGACTCCATTCGGAAAGCTGAAAAGCTGAGCAGATTTGCAGGACCCCCCTTCCCCTCACATGTACTGAGCATGCCCAATCTCACCAATCTAGCTCCTCCTTCAGTTTGAGTCTGCCGCAAAAGTCTCCTCCTTCAGTTTGAGTCTGCCTGACTGAGGGGAGGTAGTGCGGGTTTGTGTAAGGGCACAGATGACCACTCGAAGAACCACAGTTACAGGTAAGCAACCTGTTCTTCTTCTTCGTGGTCTCTGTGCTTCACACAATAGGGTTACTAAAAACCTTACCTGTGGCAGGTGCAGAATAGAAGAGAGAATAGCATGGCCAAATCTGGCATCCTGACGAGACCTGGGATCAAGCCAGTAGTGCCAGACAAACGTGGAAGGCTGAGACCACGTAGCTGCCTTGCAGACATCAGGCAGGGGGAACAGCTCTGTGGAAGGCAGCAAAGGAGGAGACAGCCCTGATTGAGTGTGGGCAGGAGGGTGTTTGGCAAGTTTATAAGCCAGTAGGATAGTCTGGGCAATACATTTTGCAAACATTTGAGAGGAAACAGGGTGGCCTTTTTTAGGCCCACTGTAACAAGCAAACAACTTGTTGGTCAACCTGAACTCAGCAGAACGTTGAACAATGTAGTGGGCGGAACCTTAGGCACGCCAAGTAGGTCATGACTGTGGTTGAGGCCATGATGTTGAATGTCTCTCGCTGTAGGATAGTCCATGTGGAGAACAGAGTGAAGGTGGGCCCAAAGGGCTTCTGCCCTTCTGGTGGACCGGTAGGCCCAAGCCATAACAGAGCCCAGAGATGTGCTGATGTACTCTATCACTCTGACCAGTTCCATGATGGACTTGGAGGGATTCACTGTGAAGCCCAAGTCAGTGAGGAGGGAGAAAGTGGTGTGGACGTCTTGGAACAACTGTGTGTGAGAGGATGGCACCAGTAACCAATCGTCCAAATAAGGAAATACTTTGATTCCTTGGACAAAGAGATGAGAGATGACCACTGCCATACATTTTGTGAAAACTTGGGGGGCAGTAGAGAGGCTGAAGGGCAGGACGATATACTGACAGAGATCTCCATTCACTGCAAAGTGAAGATATCTGTGATGTTGAGGCCAAATGGCAATGTGAAAGTAAGCATCTTTCAGGTTGATCAACGTGAACCAATCTTCGAGATGGAGAAAGGGGAGGATGGACTGAAGAGTCACCATCTTGAACTTGCGTGGTGAGATGTAGCAATTGACGCCCCAGAGATTGAGAATGAGACGGAGCCCACCATCCTTCTTTGGCACTGTGAAATATTTGGAGAAATAACTGTCCATCCTGCACCTGTCTGGGATGTGTTGAATGGCGCTTTTGTTGAGAAGGGGGGAGATCTCTTGAAGATGAAGGGAGGATGGGTTAGAGGTGGAGTACTAGCAAACTCTATGGTGTAACTCAGGCGTATGATGGTGAGGACCCAAGTATCTGTGGTGATATGCCGCCAGTTGTCGTAGAAGTGGCAACGTTTTGAGAAATGATAAGCTGGCAGTGGAGAGGGGGTTGGAGAAGGACAGGTTGCTTACCTGTAACAGTATTTCTTTGAGTGGTCATCTGCGAATTCACACAAATGGGTAATGACTGTGCATGCGCAGCAACTTCGGATCCTTCTAGTATCACTAGGCAGACTTTTTGGCGGTAGCGCCGCCCATCCCTATAAAGGGCCCTCTGCTGGTGCCGCCCCCTTCAGTTCCGGAAGTTCGCCGCCAGCTGTGGAGTAAACAGAAAACATGAGCAGGCACACATGAGGGGAGGATGGGCGGGATTTGTGTGAATTCGCAGATGACCACTCGAAGAAATACTGTTACAGGTAAGCAACCTGTCCTTCTTCTTCGTGGTCTCTGCGAATCACACAAATGGGTAAGACTGATAAGCTTTGGTCAGTGGAGGAGGGAGTGTCCTGCCACCAATAAGTTAATACCATATATAACAAAGAAGGGAATGCACATCACTCACTGCGCTCAATGTGATGGTAGGCGTTGACATCTCAGTGCAGTCCCAACAGTAACACTGCCCTTCCAAAGGCTGCCTCACATCTGGCTCTGGAGTCCATCCTATAGTGCTTGACGAAGGTCAAGGGTTGAGACCAGACTGCAGTCTTGCAGACATCCTCCAACGGTACTCCAGACAAAAAGGCAGAGGATGTAGCTACTGCCCGAGTTGAATGGGCCCGTACCCCAACTGGTGGCTCTTTCTTAGCGAGTTCATAACAGAGGTGAATGGTAGAAGTCACCCACTTAGAGAATCTCTGAGAAGAAATGGGTAAACCCTTCTTGGCCTCCCCGTAACACACAAAAAGACGTTCAGAACGTCTCGAGCTCGATGTCCTGTCCACATAGAAAGCCAGAGCTCGACGAACGTCCAAGAGATGGAGTCGCCTTTCCTCATCGGTGGTCGGGCTATGGGCTAAGGTTGGAAGCACGATATCTTGCTTCAAATGAAAGGCTGATACAACCTTCGGTAGGAAAGTAATATCAGGTTTCAGTACCACCTTGTCCTTATGAAAAACTAAAAAGGGTTGATCTACTCTGAGAGCACACAGATCGCTGACCCGACGGGCCGACGTGATTGCAACCAAGAAGGCCGTCTTCCATGATAGAAGCCTCATTTCAGTCGTGGCTAGAGGCTCAAAGGGAGGAGAAGCAAGCCTGGAAAGAACGATACCGAGATCCCAGCCTGGCGTCGGTACCGATATAGGTGGGTGAAGGTTTGAAAGACCCTTAAGGAAGGCCTTCCCTAGGGGTTCTTTGAAAAAGGAAGGAGCTCCTTGAAATTGAAAGTGAGAACAAATTGCAGATAAGTAGCATTTGACTGACTGGAGGCTGAGGCCACTGTCAACCGAAGGCATGAGGAAGTCCAGAACAGTATTTACTGAAACACAGGATGGAGACAAGCCCTTCGAGTCCAAGAAGTGTTGGAACTTGGACCATTTTAATGCATAGGACTTCTGTGTAGACGGTTTTAAGGATGCCCCAATAACTGCCCTTATAGGAGAAGGTAAGCTAGGGTCGGATTCTGCATGCGACCAGTTGAAGAGAATTCATGTCCGGATGCAGGACCTGTCCGTTGTGGAGAGAGAGGAGGTCCGGTCGAAGATCGAGACGGAGGAATTCGTTCTTGGAAAGATCCAGGAGTGGAACGAACCAGGGTTGCCTGGGCCACCAAGGAGTGATTAGGATGACATTGGACCGGTCTCATCTGATCTTGGCTATTACCCTGGTAATCAAGGGGAATGGAGGGAACATGTAGAGAAACCTCTCCGTCCATTGATACACGAAGGAGTCCCCCTTGGAACCTGGGGCCCTGAACCTTGAACAAAAGTGATGGCACTAGGTGTTGAGGTGCATCGCAAAAACATCAACTTCAGGCTCTCCCCACATCCGAAAGAGATGAGCCACCGTCTCGGGATGGAGATGCCACTCGTGACATGAGTCCACGGACCTGCTGAGCTGGTCCGCCAGCTCGTTCTCCTCTGTTAGCAGATGAATAGTTTGCAAAATGATGTTCCTTGCAATGCACCAGTTCCAAATGTGGAGCGTCGCCTGCAGCAGAGATCGAGACCTCGTTCCCCCTTGCTTGTTGATGTAATACATGACGGTAGTGTTGTCCGTAGACAACAACACTGCCTTGTCCCGCAGCAAGGGCTCGAAGAGCTTTTTGTACAGCTAACATCTCCAGCTCGTTGATATGGAGCAATTTTTCTTTGTTGTTCCAGTGGCCCCGAACAGTGAGGTCGTTGACATGGGCTCCCCATCCTTCCATCGCTGCGTCCGTTGTTGGGGACAACTGAGGTTGCGGTGGGAGAAATGGCATCCCGGAACATACATTGACGGGATCGAGACACCAGCGCAGGGACCGAGCGACTGCTCTCGGTACTGCAAGCTGTAGGGATGGAGGATCTCGAGCTGGATCGAAAACGGAGAGGAACCACGATTGCAGGGGCCTGAAGTGGAGTCAAGCCCAAGGCGTCAGGAAGTGGTCGATGCCATGTAACCTAGCGCTATCTGTATGGAGTGTGCTGTAACATGCCTCTTGTGCAAACAGTCTTGAACAGCACGCTTTAGCGCTTGAAAGCGGTCTGGTGGGATCGGGCTGGAATGGCCTATCTGCATAGAAGGGCCTCTGATGTTGCTGTGGGTACCAAGGCCTCGATCCCTCAAAACGGCGGCATTGCTGCTGATGGGAAGTTGAGGACGTACCATGTTTCTTCACTGCAACCTTCATTTTGTATTTCAGGTTGAGCTTCTCATCTGTACTCTTGTTGAAGAGGCCGGAATCATCAAAAGGTAGGTTTTAGCATTGGTGGTCAGATCGGAGGAACGGAGCCAGGCAAACCTCTGCAGGGCGATCGAACCCGCAACCAACTTAGCAGAACAGCCCGCTGCATGGTGCGCCGTGACGATCTGCTGAGCGCCGATGGAATGCGATTCCGACTGTAGGGCAATCGCTAGGGCCTTCTTGTCTTCAGGCAAGTCATCTAGGAGCGGCAGCAATCTCTCCATGATATGCTGCTGGTGTGCCCCCATGCAGGCGGCATAGTTGGCCACCTTCATGTTGAGCACAGCTGCAGCATAACATTTCTTGGCCAGTCCATCAATCTTTTTTCCGTCCGTGTCCACTGAGGAGGTAAATTTAGAGGACGTCACTGTCTGAGCCCCCTCGACGATGTCAGAATTTGGCTTGGGGTGTTCGAAGAGCCAAGAAGATTGTAGATTGTTAAAGCATGGCAGGAGTGGCAAGTTGTGGTGCTAGGAACAGGCATGATCTGAGGCATCAACATCAAGGAAACAATTGGAATGACAGTGGGAATCGACGTCGGGATTGACATTGTTAAGCGGGATCTGAGCATTGGTAGCTGAACTGGAGATGCCGGTGGACAAGAGACTGTAGTACGAGGCGATGGTGAAGGCACTCTGACGGAATGGTAGTCTGACCTAGGCTCAGATTGAGATCGAGGCACAGCATGAGATCAAGATCAGGAACAAACTCGATATCTAGAGGGAGAGTGATAATAAAACTCCCTATGGTGATAGATGTAAGGGATAGATGAAACACAGCGCTTAAATAAAGAGTTGGAGGCCATAAGAGGCCTAGAAGCTGTAAGATGGAGAGTAGGATTGATGGACGTTCCCTTCAAAATTTTTTGTCTCAATAACTATTAATATTAATATAAGATACCAAGGTGTAAAGCAAATCTCTATAGTATAGCCTCGATGATGCCGCCGACAATTCCATCTGGTCCCACAATGGTGTTGGGGAGTGATGTGATCGAGCCGGAGACACTTCACGGCATTGATGCAAATATTTGTGACAGCACCAAAGAGGTACCAGTGGCAACAGAGAAACCATCAGCAACAAAGATGGAGTGGGTAGCAAGGCTGGTAGCACAGAACCACTCAACGATGCTGAGGTCAGGACCCCCGATGTTAAATTTGTAGAAGGGACCGAGATGGGGGGTTGAGATGTCGGTGTTGATGTAGAGGCCGGCAACAAAAGGGTCACAGTAGTCCTCAAGGCGGCAGATAGACTCAAGGCTGGTGTACAAGCTAGTAACGACATCAAGGCCGATGATAGTTCCGCAGTTGTAGAGGGCGGAACAGAGGCCTTAGACTTCTGCTTCCGCTTGGCTTTCTTGACATCATGGTCACCAGAAGAATCAGACTTCCTCTTAGCCTTGTGAGATCCTGGGAGACAGAGGGAACCTCTTGCAATGAAGGAGACTGGCCAGCAAATGGCCCAGTAACAGCTTCAGACATAGAAGAAGCCGGCTCTAAAGCACCCGATGTTCAGGGCCTCGATGATGAGGACAGCGTTGTAGATGCCAAGGCTTTCGGAGGACTTGATGTCGGCGAAGAAGAAGAAACTGGTGCTGATTTTTTTTTAGTGTTTCAGGATCTGAGGAAGTTTTGAAATTGGCACCAAAGCCAGAGGATCCTTCTGAGAAGACTTTTCAAAAAATGCACTTAAAATGTCAATCAGCGAGGGGAACCTTATGGTTGCAAGAAATGCAGAGCTTAAATAAAGAGTTGGAGGCCATAAGAGGCCTAGAAGCGAGGCACCCAGACAGGCAGAAAAACAGATAAAAATCTCGATTCCAAGCTATGCTAGGGCAATGCTCAGGAAAAGAAAATTAAGAACAAAAAATTAAAAGAAAATTAGAAAAAGATCAAATTCTGCTATATACGAGAGGAACTCAGCTAGAGAGTGATCCGAAAGCAGCAGCTTTTGCAGTGGACGAAAGAGAACTGAAGGAGGCAGTAGATGCTCAGTACATGGAAGGGGGCTGGGGCTCCCACCAATCTGCTTAGTTTTCCAGCTTTCCGAATGGGAGTCTCTGTGCAGGCGCAAACCCTATTGTGCGAGGCACAGAGACCATGAAGAAGAAACTGGTTTACTGTACCTCAGTACTGAGTAGACATGCACAGAACTGAACTTTGGTTTACAATCATAATGGAAAGTTGTCCAAACTGGTAAGAATTAACATCTGGTTCTGCCCATTTTGCTCTACCTCCTGTCCCTGGTCCTGCCCCCCCCCCCCAAGACCCTTTGCAAATTGGAAATGGAACCCTGGAACAAAAAGTATCCCTACTTCTGCCTTAGAAGGTTCTCAGTCAAAGCAGAAGCTTCTGACACAAGTGATTCAACTAAAGTAACTTTCGAGAACAACATAACCTATCTCCCTATATGTATTATTGCAAAGGTTCCAGCCTTTCAGCGAACAAATCCTCAAACGTGTCTCTTCCTAAAAGGGTTTTAGGGCCTGTACAGACTGCCAGAAATAATCCAGCTTGAGACCACTTTAACTGCCCTGGCTCAGTGCTAGGGAATCATGGGAACTGTAATTTATTGTGGCACCAGAGCTCTCTGACAGAGAAGGCTCAATGTCTCAGAAAAAAACTACAATTCCCATGATTCCCTAGCACTGAGCCAGGACAGTTAAAGTGGTCTCAAGCTGGATTATTTCTGGCAGTCTGTACAGGCCCTTAGTTACCATCACAATGCAATTGATAATGATGAATGTATTAAGAAAATAAGGCAGAACTTAAGCACACACTAGGAATCCAGACATGTGACAAAATGAGAAGAAAACCAGAAGAGAGAAAAATTCTTACCTTTTCTAAAGCCATGTGCAGACCTTTTTCATGTTCTTGTGGCAGTCTCAACAAGAGTACCTGACAGGCATCTTTTATTAGTGGGATAACACTGAGAAAAATCAATGTAGCAATAAAGAGAGAGCAGAGGGGATCAGCTATCAGCCATCCGAACTGCTGAATGAGTATTGTCGATATGATCACACCGACACTGCCAAGAGTGTCTGCCAAGACATGTAGAAATACTCCTGAAATAGGAAAACAAAACAAATGTAGACCTTTTATTTCAAGGATAGGCAAACTTCAGGAGCTGAAGAGCCCATTTTTCATCCTGAAGACCCAGCATGGGCTGGACAAGCCTAGAAAATGTAAAAATCACAGAAAACAATTGAAACTGGAAGTGGCCAAAAGTTGCAAAACTGCTGTTCCTAGTGACTTTTCTCCATTTTCCTGGAGTAGTAAATGACTTTTCCAGGGGTGGGGGACTCCACACCACAGCACAACTAGTCTCAGGGTATAAGGAGAGGACTGAGTGCAGCAAAATTCACCTTGAGACTCTACCCATATTGTTTGCTCCTCTTCAACTGTAGATAAACTTACCAGCCAAACAGCATAATTCAGCTTTTGCCAGATACAAACTGTGAGCACAGACCTCACCATAGTATTTCTGTAAACCACTGTCCAGTCTTTCGCTTCTTCATGCTATCCCCTACTCCCAACAAAAGGAATGTGAAGAGGGGGGGAATCAATTGCCCCAGCTTACCTCTCATATTGGTATTCATGCCACCTCCCAATGAGCCATGTGAGTGTCCATGATTGTGACTGTGACCATAGTCATTGTGAGAATGGCCATGGCCATGGCCATGGTGTGAATGACTGTGTTCATGTGCATGGCATCCTCCTCGAGAAGGTCCATGAGAATGGGCATGGCTAAAGGCACAGATACCAACAAGATTGACCAGCAATCCTCCAACTGAGACAGGCTGCAGAAAGGACAGAAAAAGTATATTTAAAACTTTGCCTTCTCTCATCATAGTGCTTAAGAAAGCTGTATGTATAGCAAAGGCAAGGAGCCTATAGCACTCCAGAAAAGTAAGCCAGAACCAATTATCTGACACGTATATCAGTGCTTCTCAAGTCATCTGATGTTGGGCAGTAGAAAAAGAAAATTCTATTTGAAAGCATTTTGCATTTAAAAATGAGAACTGAAAAAGCAAGAGTTACAGCCAGGATTCTGTTCATTTTTGATTTACATACAGTCGTCCCTCCTCGTTTGCAGACTTCGAGTCCACGGTCTCAGTCCTTCGCAGACCGGCAAGTGGGGAGGGATAAAATGGCACATGTGCAGGAGCGCATGGCCATTCAAACCAATGGGGCTCAAATATTTGTGGTTTTTCATTTTCACGGGTTTTTTTTCCCCAGAATGTATCCCCACATAAATGGAGGGGTGACTGTATTACATTACTGAAGTGCATATGGGGCAAAATCTAGAAAAATCACAGTTTCTGCATGCTATCATCTTTACTTAATGTGCCAAGATCCTATGCACTCCATTTGTTAAAACTGTTTTCTTTCTTTCCCAGAAACTTGCTGTGGCGTGGCAGCCAATAGCTCATGGACTGGCTCCAGTAAATAGGCCACTAGTGGAAGTAGCACTACTGTACATAGTTTCACATAAAGTCTACCTGCCAGATAGCTTTTAGAAATTATTTGAGAGTGAAAAATTAGTTTATAATCAATGACAGGAATCAATGACAGGTCTATGGCTGTGCCACCTTACAGCAACAGAGCCTATTGTAGAAAGCAGGAATTTCCACAGTAGGAAAAACTGGATATATTGTATAAGAACATAATTCTATTCAAATTTGGCAACCATAATCAATTCAAATGAATATATTATCTCATTATCATAGCTTTTTCAGAAGAGGGTAAGCATTAACTGTTAGGATATGAATGGGATATAGAGTCAATGTTAAAATGTTGAAATGTAAAAGATGTGTGTCTATATTTTTCCATGCTGTGAAAAGTTGTTTTTCTGAGAGCTTGATTTATAGTTATCAGCCCCAGGTGTGATTTAGCCAAAACAAGAAGCTAACAAGACTCCATTCTATGGGAAAGAGGTATTGTTTATATTATGGTTTTTGTAAACATCGTTAGGCTTGGGAAAGTTACTCACGTGGTGGATGATGGACAACAAGAGGCTGGGTTAACATACATCATATTGTCATTATCCAATTAACATAAAGTTAACACCTAGAAGGTGGAGTATGGGATGGGCTTAGAAAATCCTTTGTCTAAGAATTGTTTATTGTTCAAGATGTGAGCGTGTGTGGATGCAGTGGTTTTAACTGCAACAAGTTGGATCCTAATGCTTTTGGGATTGTTAAAGATGTAATCCTATATGGCTGAACTGGACAAGTTCATCACAATGGATTTTACTTAGATATCTTATTTTTACTTTTTATATACATTAATAAAGCTATGCTTTTGGACTTTACAATGTGTCTTCTTGACTGAGGAAGACAGGATGCTGGAGAAAAGAAGCTGAGCCAGTTGATGGCAAATCTACACAGTGGCTGTGGATCACAGCAGCCAGCTTGTCCTGCAGACTCTGCTGGGTGCCAAAGGGCATCACTACAACACTCATCATCCACACACCAACATTAACAAGCCTTCTTTATATGCAACTGTCACAGCAGAAAATGTTTTTTTTTTTTTAATTTTAGGACTGTGGGAATTTGGATCCAGCCAAGCACAGTTTATTCCTCCTCATGCAGCACCATCTTAGGCAAACATCCACTCAATGAAAAAGCACCAGCAATGCTTGAATCTTTCCTTTTCTACCACATAGGTTAATAATGTTAACAGAAGTGAATTTAATATTAAAAGAAAATAAAGTGTCAAACTTACAGTCAACATGTTTGTATCAATATCTGGGGGATCAACCAGCCTGGCTACAGACTCAATGAAGACAAAGAAAGCTATTACCATGAGGAAAAGGCCATTAATAAACCCAGAGAGAATTTCCACACGGCCAAACCTGCAATTCAGAAAGTAAGGAATAAAAATAAGCAGGAGATACTGCAGCAGTGTTCTAAACTGGCTTAAAGCCCCAAACTAGTCTGCTAAGAACTAAAACCATTTGATCACGAAAAAGCAAACAAATATAAGGTATATTTATATGCCTTTTGTTGAACTGCAAGCTCCCTGAGGGTATAACTATACAATCGGTTATGACATGGAAGGAAAGTAACTTTGCTGGATTGGAGGAACAATGTTTTGTTGTTGTTGTTGTCTGCAAAATGTTGGTTCTTAAAAAAATACTAATTAACTTTTATTTGTGGAATAGAAACAGGTGACTATACAGCAAAATCTTAAAGAGTTTATCTTGAACTTTTGGGATGGAATAGGATAAAAGAGTACCAAGACATAGCAGAACAGTTCAGAACTAGCTTTAAAAATAATAATGATAATAATAATAATAATAATAATAATAATAATGGTCTTGTGTTGATTTCCTGAGTACTGGAAATTAACATGAAATGCTTGCTTTCTTAAAAGCCTTGCATGTTTGGACTTAAAAAGACTAAAAGATTGGCAACTAATGGCTCTTCAAATATTACTGGATTGCAGCGTCTATCAGCCTCAGGCAGAACAGTCAACAATGTGGGCTAACAGTTTTAAGGGCCACAAGTTGCCTAGTCCTAGAGTGGAGTACAACTAATAAATTCAAATGAAATACAATTTTCAATCAGGGTGTGCTGTGGTAAATATGTGGAAGTTTATAGAAAGATGTGCATCATGGACAGTTGGGGACATATTACAGGGACTAAGGCCTGAACAGACTGCCAGAAATAATCTAGTTTGAGACCACTTTAACTGTCCTAGCTCAATGCTAGGGAATCATGGGAATTGTAGTTTTTTCTGAGACATTGAGCCTTCTCTGTCAGAGAGCTCTGGTGCCACAATAAACTACACTTCCCATGATTCCCTAGCACTTAGCCAGGGCAGTTAAAGTGATCTCAAGCTGTATTATTTCTGGCAGTCTGTTCAGGCCCTGAAATGGGTTGCAGCTCCAGAGTATATTTTCTGTCATATGCCTGGAAATATATGACTCCCATTTATGTTTGGCATGTTTATTGTGCCAAGCCATGCAACACTGGTGCATCCAAAATAATATAAAAAGGGAAAAGGATGAGGAAGGAATTATAGCTCTGTGGCAGAATGCATGCTTTGCAAGTGGAAGGACCCAGGCTATCTTTTTTTTTTTTTTTTTGGAATCTGCAGTTAGAGAACAGGGAGCAAATGATGTACAAAACAACCCCCCCCCCCAAAAAAAACCCCTTTCTTAAAATTCTGGGGAACTATATTTAGGATCTGGGCAGATGGGTAGGAAAGCAAAAGAGAAACCCAAAGTATCTTGTTCCTGGTTATGACCCAAGTCAGTCCCTGGGCCGGCATGACAATGTGCAGGTGTTTACATGGACCTGCTGCCACCATTATGCCCCATACCTACCATTGCTGCCACATCCATTTTGAAGGATCCTGCTGCGGGCCATAAGGGCGGAAACAGGGGTGCTGGCTACACCCACATGGCCAGGTGCCCCCTTCCAACATCAGAGGATGTGGTGAGGGCCTTCAGGATGGATGTGATGGTGACAGCAGGTACACAGCACACAGGGCTATCTGGTGTGCTATCCGTCAACAGTTTCCTAGAAACTCTGTGGCAAACAGCTGGCCTTTTAGGAATGTATTAAGGCCCCTTTAGGCTGAGATCAGCCCAGGCCTGCTCGATGAGGATCTGGACTGGCCGATCCCAACCTGGGGCTAATGGCCTGCATTGTCCAGAGAGGATGACGTAAAGCCATGGGGAACATGGACCTTTTGGCCAGTGTGTACAGGCTCTTAGTCACATAAATAATACTGGGCAAGAGAGGTAATAGTTTAGGTCCAAAACAACTTCCTTTGATGAATGATATTACCAGTTCTTGGAAAAGTTAATTTTGGATTCAAATCTTTCCTCAAGGCCCCACTGTTTTGTTATTTTGTGTGTTTGTGAGTTATGGTACTTTTTTTCAAGCTCTGGATGTGATGACTTAACTGACAGCATCTTTTTAATATTTTATATATGGGGGGAGGGTATTTGATTTATTGCTCTATGTAATATTTTATTGTTGTTAGCCGCCCCGACTGATCTCAAAGGGGCGGGATATAAATAAATTCTATTATTAGCATTATTTATTAATATATCTTTGTAACAAAATTCAGTGGACATACCCATATGAGAATATACGTGTTGCTTTCCATCTCGTCATCAGTGCTGCAAAGAGACCCATAACTAAAGCTGAACAGTCAAAAAGCATGTGAAATCCATCTGATATTAATCCTAGACTGTTGGTCCACACACCATAAAAGAGTTCCACAAAAGTAAAAGCCTGCAACGAATTTGAGGAAAATTTTGGATTTTGTTCATTAAAATAAAACATACAATGATGTATTGTAGGAGGAAATGGTCAACAGATTTTTGAAACTCTCCCTTATTCAACTTACACTTCATATACATGAAAGAGTTCTTACAAATAATGAAGTAAACATTCATATACTACTCATACAACATATTATAGAATTACATTCTAAACACCTATCTTAAACACTTGCTTCTGAAAAAGGGAGAAACACCATATCTAAAATGTATTTTTGTTTGCCGATTATTATTAAAATGAGGAGATAAGCTTTTAACCCAATGCTTCACTCTCTTCCATCTTTATTACAGAATTTTCTCTAAACCTCTTTTGAAATAGCCCTATTTTCTAAATGCGATAATGGGAAAAGGAGGTACTAATGTAGAATGGGTTCACTCTTATTACCAGTTGTCAAGGCTGAACAGGAGTAAAGCTGTTTAACCCCTAATTTTGGACACTACCATTCTTTCTAAAGTCAGCATATTCTTGACTTCAGGTGAGAATGTAATTTTGGATGAAGCCAACAGGCTATTCTCAAGGAAACATATATAAATCAGCAGCTAAGAGCAAAAGAACTGCTATGTTTTTCCTCACATCATCACTGGATTCATATAATTGGTTTAAATGGTCTTTGGGCTCTGGCTGTGAGTTTCTGTACTTCCATAAATGGAGTACTAAGTTCTCCTGCAGCAGTTTTCAATGAGCAACCCTTGTTAGTATGTTTCAACCTAACAAGGAAAAGGGGAAGGGGGATCTAGCAACGTGTTTGAGATAGATACAATTCAGCATAAGCTTTCATGGACTTTAGGCCACTTTATCAGGTTTTTTATTTAGAGAGAGTGTAACTTCCTTCTTTCATTGCCTGAATAGCCAACTTTGAGGAATTATCTAAGAACATCATCATGCCTTTAAAACTGACCAGTGGGACTGGATGGTCAGTGATGTCTTTTCATCTAGTTCTACAGCATATATAGCATATTTGATGTTAAAACTAAATTTATTCCCATCCCTTAATGTCCAGAAAATTTTGCTCAAGGCTTAGGCACTTACCAGGTTTAGGCACAGAAAATAGAAGATCTGCCTTGAGTCAGACTCCTCAAGGATCTGTTTTAACGATTCTTTAATAAATCGAGGTAACGATTGAGAGCTGTGTTGGAAAGCATCACCCATAAAATTGTACAGTGGTATTCCTTCTGGAGAATAACCAATGAGAGTGCCTTTCTGTCCTTTCCGCGTTGGGGAGGAGAGAACATTAGCAGCTGAAAAGATAATGGGGTTGTTTGCATGGATTTCCTCTACACATAAAAGTCTCCAAAGACATTCAGAACATTCAGTACAGGTTGAGTCTCCCTTATCTGGAAATCTGAAATAGTCCAAAATTGCCCACGTGTGGCTGAGATAGTAACACCTTTGCTTTCTGATGGTTCAATGTACACAAACTTTGCTTCATGCACAAAATTATTAAAAATATTGTGTATAAAATTACCCTCAGGATATGTGAATAAGGTGTACACAAAACATAAATGAATTTCATGTTTAGACTTGGGTCCTATATCCAAGATATCTCATTATGAATATGCAAATATTCCAACATCCAAAAATCTCTGAAATCCAAAATACTTCTGGTCCCAAACATTCTGGATATGGGAAACTCAGCCTATAATAGAGTGCTTTTATATCATACACTGACTGTATAAGCTAACTGAATTAGCTGATAGTCATACCATCATTGGAAAGCATTGGTTTTCATCTTAGAATACAATTCAAGGCCTCAAACCATACCATGTTTCTTTTGCTAGAAACTTTGGATAAGTCCCAAACTTCATTTTAAATTGCTATGCTCACTTATCTTCATTCTTCACTCTGGTTTCTCTTCAGATCGTATAAATCTTTCGCCATTCTTCTGCAAACATGCAAAATCTAGGTTCCAGGACCAAATCAAGGTATCTAAATGGATCATGTCTAATTGAGGACAACTTTTCAAACAGGAGTTTCATGAAATCTTACAAAAGGAGTCTGAGCACAGAAGTGAAGCCAGAAGTTGATTTCAAGGAAACCAGGAGCAGTCAGCCTCTGGGAGTGGGGGGAGTAACTAATTGCCCATTATCCCTCTTGGAGCCTTATTCTACCCTGTTGTCATATTTACATCCCACCTTTCCTCCAATATGGGATCCAGAGTGGCCCCATATGGCATTTGTTGCCATGGGGGCAGCAGCACCCCACTCTCCTGATTTTCGTTTAAAACACACTATATAAGAACATGAAATTACATTTCTAGGGCTGCTAGCATGGCAGCAGCAAATGTGGAAGCCTTAAAAATGAGCAGGGAGACACCGTGGGTAATAAGCTGCCCACCAGAGTGTGCAGTAGCTGGTAAACATTTTGCCATCTGGTTCAATAAGGAAGGGAAGATGTAAAATGAACACAAACTTAGTCCATATACAAAACACTTGGTGCAGTTCGCTGACCACCTTCAGACTATCCAGCTTCACCTCCTTCTAACCCCATCCAAATCTACATGCATTAACTAGTAATTTATCAATAATTTTCAGTAAATTTTGGCAAAATGGCAATGAAACAATATTCATATCATCAACATATGAAGGCATACTGAATTTCTTTCTATCTATATATGAAAAACAGATGAGTAACATTTTACCATTCCCCTGAAAGGAGAAACAGTACATACATAATATAAAGAATATGGCACTGACAATTACTCCTCCAGAAATAACATGCTCTGTGGTTTCTGGGTGTGCTGGTTTGCTCATAGCGCGAAGCTGGTCTGTTATTGGATGTGTCCAAAAGTTTCCAAAAAGCAGAGCACTAATGAAAATGAGCAAGGATCCATAACGAGCACACTTTGAGACCTCCATCTTGATGGAGCATACAGATTCTACATAGAAGTCCAAAACCATGACAAAAAGGATAACCGTAATGAAGGGCATGACGAGAGAAGACCAGGATTCTACTTTACTCTGCAAAGAAAATATGCAAATATTAAGAAAGATACAACAACTTAACAGAGGCAGCAAAACTAATTTTGTATTCAGAGCCAGCCTTGCTATTCATTGCTGATCTTAACACCAGAGTTGGGGGGTAGACATTCTTATTCCTTTCCCAGCACTAGAATCTGCATGGCCCATTAAATACACTTCATAGTGATAAAGCAGCAAGGCATATTCAACAGGTTTTAACAGTTTATGAATAACTTATTAGTATTAACTGATCTCACTTATTTAAGAATATAAGGACTACTTTACTAGAGCAAAACAAAGCCTATCAATTCTAGCATTCTTTATAAGAATCCTCACAACCAACCAGGCATTTTGTATGTCAGCAGTCCACAGTTTACTTTCTAACCACATCTGATCTACAGAAAATTTAAGATGTTTGCTCCATTAGCCATTCTAGCCTTTTTTTTAAAAAAAAAAATACACTCACAAAATATAAAAGAACATAAAAATGTTAAACTTGAAACAAAAGGGCAAAGTTAATGTAGGTATTAAAACAATAAAATCTAAGCTGCCTAAAATGGTTGTATCTGACACTGCTTGGCTTTAGTAAGAGGTAAACACACTAGCTGCATCCAAAGTATATTTCTTATTTTGTAAATAACAACGTGAATTATGGTATAATCTCCACCCATGGCTTGTTAATTTCATCAAATGACTAATACATTCTATGACACATGTGGGCATCTTTGCAGGCCAAATTTTCACATAAAGCATGTAAAGTGCACCAAACGCCAAAACAAAATAAAGCAACAAGAACAAACGAACAATCCCCTCCCCAACACACACACACAACAAAAAACAAAACTGGAAACTACTGGATCATGTCTGTGGAACCCACACAACCTGTTTAAATGTGAAATGAACACCCCAGAAATGCCAGAAACCAAACTTTTTTTCATCCTTCCCCTTGCATGGTAGGTGCTAGAAAGGACTCCAAACTGTAAGAGCTAGGGTGGCATGTGCACCATACAGTGGCACTATGCCCTACCAAGCTTTAAAGGGAACTGTGTTTCAAAACACTCAGGAAGTTTTAACCAGTGCAGGAACCTGCTACTTGCCTCATTTCAAAATATCAGAGCATAATACCAGCTTTTTCTCATATGTACTGCTTAAGAATTTGTTTCCAGGTACAGTTCAAGGTGCTGGTATTAACTTATTATACCCAAAGCGGCCTGGTTCAAATGTACCTGCTTCAATCGAAATACACAATCTTGCCTGAACTGGGATCGTCAAGTGGAGCTTTGCTCTGCATCCCATCTCCAGGGAAGATGGAGTAGAGCTTTTTTAAAATCCCCATACAACAGAATTTCACCAAATTATCTCATTTCTAAACTTCACAAAACTTTACAAAACCTAAAGTGCTCTTTTGGTGTTACATACATTTACAGAGTTATGGTTTTTAATGGTTTACCCTCTGAGTTGTTTTAACATTTTTTTCATTCCATTTCATTCATAACATTTATGACATCTAAAAACATTAACAACATCTAAAAACTTGGATTTTTAGACTATAGTCCTTTGCCTTGGGATTTGTAAAAATGAAAAGACAATTTATGAATAAAATGTGGATTTTTAAATATAGAAACATTTTAAAACTATCCATTTATTTATCTTAAGTATATTATTAAAAAGAGAATTTTAGTTCCAGTCTGCAAATGTACTTAAGCTGTCTGCTTTTCAGCAGCTGCTATGATAGTTACCTCTGTTGTCAGAGATAAAACAATGACCCATGGACACAAAAGGATGACAGAAACAAGATGAGACAATGCTTGAAGGCGTTTAGCTCCACCAATATCTACTGAGAGCTTTCGAGAAGCGGTGTGAAAACCAACTTTACAACACAACGCTAATACTAGCAGGATTACGCCTCCCTGTAAAGAAAGAGACAAAATATATTAGCACCTCTAAGTATAAAGTATTTCACATCTTCTTTATATATATTGCTATTAAATTTCTACTCTTCCAACCATTACAAGATTAAAAATAAATCTATACGGAAATTCCCCTTAGGATATATTTACATTAGTAGCAACCCCCAGAAACTGGAAGAATCATTAATAACATAAAGGTTTGTGTTGTTCTAGCTAGTAACATTCCAATTTGTATTCTCCAATCTCTTCTTCCCATACTCTGTAATCATGATCCAAATATATAACAGAATTATAGAGTTGGAAGAGATCACAAGGGCCATCCAGTTCAAACCTGTCATGCAGGAAGATATAATCAAAGCACTTTTGACAGACTGCCATCCAGCCTCTATTTAAAAACTTCGAAAGGAGTAGACTCCACCACACGCCAAGGTATGATATCTCACTATCAAACAGCTCTTACTGTCAGGAAGTTCTTCTTAATGTTTAGGTGGAATCTCTTTTCTTATAGTTTAAATTCATTGCTCTGTATCCTAATCTACCATGACAGCCTGTCAAATATTTAAACATGGCTATCATGTCACCTCATAACCTTCTCTTCTCCAGGCTAAACATACCCAGCTCCCTAAGTCTCTCCTCAAAAAAACTCCCTCCTTTAAAAAATTGATTATTGTCATGAACAACTAGTAAAAAAAGTTCATTCAGCTTTCTAACATTAAAGAGTGTGAATTTCCTCAGTGATATATTATTTCTGCAGTATTATTTACCTTATGATCTGCAACTCCTAAAAAAGCGATAACCGTATAAAGTATGTGGGTTAGAGCACTATCATGGTGTCCTTCAGCTAAAAAAAGAAAGTTCAGGAAAAATCTGCCAAGGAATCCTATCCCCAACACTGTCAAGTAAGAGCAGCATCTTTTCCCCCAAGAATTGCTTCCTTGAAGAAACTAAACAAAGGATAATGACTCTAATAATAGAAGCATAGGAAGTTTAATAAATACATATGATCTTAAATGACTAAGCCAAGCGGTATACATATCACATTATAGATTCACCTGAAACACTTCTGTATTAGAAACAATGTACTGTAATTAAAACAGAGAAACATTTTCATTCCGTCTAAATGGAATGGCCTCTAAAGCAAGTTGCAACATGCACATGAGAGCAAATGGAAGTATCTTATACTGTTTAGATCACAGGTGGACAACTTCAGAGGGTGTGGAGGCCAATTCTGTCCCCTCACAACCCACTCTTGTACGTGGCAGTTGCTGGCTGTCGATTTCTGGTTTTAATCCCCCGTTTTAATTAATGTTTTTAATGGAAACCCAGTTTTTAATTGGTATTGAGAGCTACAAAATATGGCATAAAGATTAATTATGCTTCCTAGAAATCTCAATTAGTGTGATTTTTTTTTCATTTTCTATGTAAATATTCTTTTTTGGAAATAAGAGTAAGGCCCCAAGGGCTGCCAAAATGCATGATGGGGGCTAAATTCAGCCCTTTTTGGCAATACATCTATGGGGGTTTGCAGACTGCCAGAAATAGTGCAAATTGAGTCCACTTTTAGGGTTAGGGTTAGGGAATCATGGGAACTGTATTTTATTGTGGCACCAGAGCTCTCTGACAGAGATGGTTCAATGTCTCAGAAAAAACAACAATTCCCATGATTCCCTAGCACTAACCCTCTCTTAAATTACAGCACCCTCTCTTAAATTACAAAATAATAATTTTCTAACTCTTAAGTTACAAAATAATTTTTGCTTCACTCTTCTTGTTATATCATAATCACGATCTAAAGGAGATTTAATATTCATTATGCCCATAACATATTACTAGGCCAGCTGGGAAAATGTAAAGCTCTTGAATTAGCACACTTAAAGCTGCCCTGCAAAGGAGATATAAAGTATATTGCTTAAATATAAAGCATGGAGGAATGTACATAGTTATGTAATAATAACAATTATAAATCCAGAATTAACTGGATGTTGGATATTTCAAAGACTTCTCCAAAGGAAGGTGGTGTCTTCCATGTTCTTAAAAAGGCAGTGCTGTATCCATTACTGAAAAAGCCATCTTTTCTCCAATTTAGGAAATCACCATTTATTTTTCAATATTTCATTCTTGGGCAAGATATTCAAATGGATGGTGGTGACCTAGCTCCATATTAATCTGGATGAAATTGATTATCTAGATTTCTTGTTATCTGGGAATGGCAAGAAAAACTGCTTTTGTTGTCTTAAAGTTGAGGTGGTGAATCTATGGTCTCTTAGATGTTGATGGGGTACTATTTCTGTCATGTATTTCCCCACTGTAACTGTAGAAGTGCTGGCAGGTGTTGCACATTCCTTCTAGAATTCTACTCTCCGCTATCCTATTGGATTTTATTTACTAACAAAATGTAAAGTAAGATTCTATTGATTCTTTTACATCTCTCAGGGTGTATCTACACCAGGGGTAGGCAACCTTTCCCCTTTAAGGGCCGAGGGACTTCATCTCCCAGAATCCCAGGAGCTATTGGCCAACATGGGACTATTAGCCAACATGGCTGAGGCTTCTGGGAGCTGAAGTCCCTCGGCCCTTAAAGGGGAAAGGTTGCCTACCCCTGATCTACACTGTAGAAATAATGCAGTTTGACACCACTTTAAATGCAGTAGCTCCAACCTATGGAATCCTGGGATTTGTAGTTTTACAAGGTCTTTATGCTGCCCTGTCAAAGAGCAGTGGTGCCTCATAAAACTACAAATCTCAGGATTCTGTAGGATGGTACCATGGCATTTAAAGTGTCAACCTGCATTAATTCTACAGTGCATAAGCATTCTCAGTGTCTTTCAGTACCAAGAACCAACTGTGAGAAGTATTTTGATTCAATTAGACAGCTGAAACATAACATTTTATGCCTGATCTATGTTCAGAAAGGATACGATGTTCTGCAATTTTAGCCATGAGATCATCATTATCAAAAAGCAACAGGCAGATCACAGCAATAATGAAAAAGGCCACACCTCTTGTCTGAAAAAAGGCAGAAAATCAGCATTATAAAAACCAGCTAGAACAGAAAAGACAAGGAAAAGAGACATCAAGAACATTAAAAAATAATTTATATATAAATGAAGCTTTTTTGAGGAGACAGCAGGAAGAATTCACAATAGGTTATTCTGGTACACAATATACTATGTTCCGAGTTTCTTCTGCTATAGCTCATCTTGGAATAGTTTTTTCACTGAGAATGCATATAATCCATGTAGACAGTATTTATAAATTCCAGATAGGTTGATGATCTTGTGAATTTTAGACAGGTGTTATCATCAAAATGTTCATATTCTTAAATATGTATATTTTTTGCAAAATAAACGGGATACCTTTGCTGGTCCTCCTCCTGAGCTTGTGAATAGTACGCTAAGCAGTGAAATGACAACAATATCACTATGCTCAAAAAGCAACACAGTTCTGAAAAACAAAAGATTTAAATAATCTCATTTGTGATATATAGTAATACAAAAAACTAGATGTTTTGCTGGGGTTTTGGCTGGGGGATTCTTGGAGTTGGGAGTCCTCAAATATAATTTTTCCAATCTAAGTCCAGGCACAATGCCCAGAACACCTGCGGGGACTCCACTCATCTCACTGAGGACAGAGCTGTGGAAAACAGAAAAGATCTCCTTGTAAAGTGGAATAGAAGGGCATGAAGCCAAAGACCAATCCTATGCACGACTAGTAAGAAGTCCTAAATTTGCTGCGTTTTATTCTGAAATGAACACATGCAGTACTGAAACTTAAGGGTGGCATAAATACTGCCAATCACAACAATACCTATTTTCTCCCAATCCTATGCATGTCTATCCTAAAGGGCAAAGTTCTGGCTACCACCAATTTTGGGGTCACTATCAAGTACAGCTGAAATATAGATGCCGCCCAGGTTATCTAGCTTAAAGCATGAAAATGATATAAACAAAATGCAGAGATTGGTCATAAGCAGATGCAAGGAGCATAGAGAAGCAGGAATGCATAACATGCTTTATTTTGAAGATTTCTGGGTTCTCTATATTCCTGTAAATGTTACTCCATGCACTTATCCTTGTGGAGGAAGCTATGTAGGTTGACAGCACACTATAGACAGTTACATAATACTGTGATAGTGCCCTACGGCAGTGGTCCCCAACCCCCGGTCCGCGGCCCAGTACTGGTCCGCAGAACAAATGGTACCAGGCCGCCCTGCTACTGCGTCTTCTGTGCAGCGGGTCCCTGATGCTGTTCAGAGGAGCCAGCAGGGCCCCCCAGTGGGCCGTGGAAAAATGATCAAACGTTGACCGGTCCATGACAATAAAAAGGTTGGGGACCACTGCCCTATGGCATGGCTGAATCAAGATATTGTTGAGGCTTTACGAAAAAGGATAGGTTAAATATACGGTATGCTCCCTAGAGATATCTATCTCGCCTTCTGAAAACCAATTGTTCAGAGGAGCATCTTCACCTGAAGTCTCGTATTACTATCCCTTTATCTGATTCTATCAAAAAACCACTGATGCTTTTAATGAAAGCATGAGTTAAATATGAGCTAAAAACAAAGATTTCCAAAAGACCATTCTACATCTGCCTAAAAATACACAAAGGAACCTCAGTCAGAATGATAACTTAGCAATGCAAGGTCCCCTATTTGAAAGGTATGTCAGCTTTCTATAGGCATAATATCTATTTATCTAATAAAGGAAGCAGGGCAGTCAAGGTATGGCCTTCCAGTTGTAGTTGGACTAACTCCAATCATCCTGATCCAGAATTGACAGTAGAGAGGAGTGCTGGGAGCTGCAGTCCAATAATAACTGGAGGGCAAAAAACTGCTCAAGTGATGTAACTTGATTTTGGTACCATATTTATCACATATAATTTTAGTGACATATTTACCTTAGAGGTCCACAGAGGGTGAGGCCAAAAAACCACAAAAGTGAAATTATGCAGCCAACAACAGCATGTTTAATTATTTTGATCCACTGCAAAAGAAAATGCTGTATCAGCATGCCTATACAAAATTTTACACACAAGCCATTTTTAAAGTAAGTATTATTATTTAATACTGTTTACTAATTTAATCCAGAAAGATACAATCCAACTGGGACAAAAATCAACAGACTCAGTATCATTCTTAACACAATAGCTCCATATCTAAGAAGAAGAAGAGCCCTCCCTCCACTCTATCCGAGGTAATCTGGGAGAGAGATGCAGGCCCAGGTCCATCGGGCCTAGTCTAAGAAGAAGAACCCTTACTTTTTAAGGGGCGGGTGGGTTTCAGGATTTTTAGGTGCTGTTTACATTGTATTAACATATTTGTATGGAAATTTTAATGTAAGCTGCCCCAATTGCTCTGCAGAGGGGCAGGATATAAATAAATAAATAAATAAATTATTATTTTACTGTCTTGACATTACTTAGCAAAATAATTAATTGCTACTGTAGACAAAGCAGTTTTATAAGCAACAAACTTAGTATTAGCCAGCAAATAAATAATTGTCAAGATCCATTATTCCCTAAAATTGCCAAACAACCCCACACGGAATGTCGTTTCCACAGTCCTTATATAGCAAGCAATAAGAGAATATTCCACATTCTCTTCCATAGCATTGTCTTTATTTTACAGGAACATCAAAGTACCTACCATTTAATTGGCTAATAGCAAAGTTAGAAATGCAATTTTGTAGGAAAAAAAAAACATTCAACTTGTGGTTCAATTTAACCAAGCTCTGATTTAAAATGGGTGTTGTTTTCAGTTTCGAATGAATCCTGTCTCAAGTTAGCTTCTTAATTTCCTAAGGTCTATGCTATCAAAGGTCTATGGTGCACAAATCTATTGAAGAGTTAAAGCACAAGCTTCACAGAAACAAACATACACACTCTTTGCATAGCTGCCTCTCATTTTGATGCCCTGAAGCTCCAAAATCAGGCCCAAAATGGAAATTTTAGTTCTTAAAATTACTGCAAAAATATAGCCTATGCATATAAAACATATTTAATTAAAGGGTTACTCACCTGATGCTTAGTAACAGGTTTTCCAGAAGAAAATGGCTTTTGAAACAGAATCATAAAAAATGCAGACCTGCACCAATAGAAATTTGTTCAATCATATGAAATTCAGAACTAGCATTCAAACAAATTCTCACCATATATCATATGATAAGCATATGATAAATCAGATAAATCATTTGACAAGCAAGGAAAGATTTTATGCCCATCATTTTCTTACTTTAAAAAAATAATCAGACTTGATTACATTTTACAGTTTCTGCTGTGTCCTAAGGCTGCAATGGTTTTCTTTCTGCATTCTATATACCATGTAATATATTCAACAACAGTTTTATAACTCCATAAACATAATGATATGCTCCCATAAGCATACAAGAGAATGTGTGTTCCTAAGATAATAGCACAATTAATACTTTATTTTGCATTTCAAGCAAACCTTTATCACTATGTTACTGATGTGATGTTATAATTTCAGTATGAATTGTACTTTTGTACTAAACCAAAATCTAGAAGGCAGGTAGGACTTTATTAAAAAAAATCATCAAAGGACAGAAACAGTGCAAATTCTAGGGTTTAGCTCAGAAATGGAATTGTCAGACTATAGTCTGGCAGTTGAGAATGGCCTTTTCTTGAAAGAAATATTGGCTACATCTGTACCAACGTTTTGTCATGTTTGGTAGCTGAAGACATGAAGAACCAGGACAGCATTTTAGTGAAAATTAACTATTGCTTTATTCTGGATTCTAAGACACACAAAACGACCTCACAATGGTTAGAATCAACTCCGAATTTCCCCAAGTTAACAACACTTTCAAAATCGTTTGTCCAGTCCCTCCCCACACTTGTAGCCAGCACCATTTGCCCACTTCAAAGGTGTGCTTTTAAGTTTGCCCCTCCTCAATTCCTATCTCCTACCATCTCGCATGAAAGGAAGGCACCACAATAAAACACCCCAGTTGTCCTGCTGTAGTCATCTGCCCCAATCTACAATTTCCTTTATTTTTACCCATAGCCAACTGCATCGATTTATAACCCCCTTGATCCCTTCACATCCCTTTGATGGCAGTTTCATATGGATACATAGGAATATGACACATTTTCACAAAGCACAACTTGTCAAAAGGCCTTTGCAGACTGCCAGAAATAGTGCACATTAAATTGAGGCACTGCCCTGGCTCAGTGCTAGGGAATCATGGGAACTGTAATTTATTGTGGCACCAGAGCTCTCTGACAGAGAAGGCTCAATGTCTCAGAAAAAAATACAATTCCCATGACTCCCTAGCACTGAGCCAGGGCAGTGCCTCAATTTAATGTGCACTATTTCTGGCAGTCTGCAAAGGCCCAAAATCTGAAATGTTTCCTTGCCAGTCTCAAGCTTTGATTAATGCTGGTGCAAAAAGCAATGACCAAAGCTAGCTACAAGATGAGAACAAAAGAAGCATCCTAGAGCAATAGGGAGTATCAGAGCTGCACTGGCCTCATGGCATCAATGGTTATGATGTTAAAAATATCCTTAGTGTACAGCTGATTAATACACTTTAGACTGCTCAAGTGAACATCAACTTACCCAAGCTTTACTATGAAGATAAACTGTACAAGGTGAACTACTTTCAGGAGATCATAGGATTCAAACAAGCCCAGTGCTTTCAAAAATTTGGTTAAGCACAGCAACACAATATATTTTGTCAGGCTAGAAAGAAAAAGAAAAAAGAGAGATTCTATGAAATCGTGCTGAACTTTTGAAAAATATACAATAATAATAAATGGACTGAATTTCAAATACTGTAATGCTCAAAAATTTAACTGAGCTGGTGAACTGAATACAACTCCCAACATTAATCACAAACATTTTCCTACCCATAATTACTAATGGTCTAGAATGCTATCTAGTCTGCTCTGAATACCTCTGTTTACTCTAGAGCAGTGCTGCTGAAAGTGCTGGTCCATGGAGTTCCCACCAGCTAGTGGTACATGGTGAGCTTCCAGGAAAGAAAACAAATGTTAATAATAATATGGCACAAATATGGTACCAGCTGCTGGCATACGTCAAAAAAGGGGGGCTGGTCCATCACATCAAGTAACTTCAGAAGCACTGTTCTACACAGTATTCCTAAACAGCAAAACAGAGAAATACCCCTAATGTGAGAGCATGCATGCAATATACAGTTGACCTTCCATGTTTGTGGCTTTAGCTTTTGCAGCTTTGATTATTCAGATCTGATTAATATGTTCTCTCCAGGAATCTCTATGTTCTCCAGCATGACTCTGCTGGACACTGACCACAGTCACAGTGGAGGACCTCAAGATTCCTAGAGAAAACAATTCTCTAGGTATTTGTAGGTCCTCCAGAGTGATTCTATGGTCAATATCTGCCAGATGTTGACTGCTGAGCTGTACTGGAGAATCTAGAGACCTGTTTTCTCAGGTAAAAAACATTTCTTTTTTATTTGCGGTTTTCTCACTTTCACAGGGCTTCTGCATCCCTAACCCCAGTAAAGGTGGAGGGCCCACTGTACATTTAGTGCACAAAGTACAAAGAACTCTTTGCTGTAGTGAGTACTATATGGGATGGATCTAGCATAGTATTAGCAACCAAGAGCTGCCTTTCGATGTAGCCCTATTGCAGACATCGAGATCCTAAACCAAAACAATTTGCTACTTTAAGTGTGTAGTTAAGTAAGCAGATAGTTAAGTGACTATCCTAGTCTGAAAACACTGGACAATGATATACAGTAGCCCCTCCCAGTTCACTGGCCATTCTGGACCTCATCACGAAAATGGCAGCTCGCAAATATTTGAGCCCCATTGAAAATAATGGTGCACATGCTGCCATTATATCCCTCCCGCTTGTCCCTCCCACGAAGAGCGGGACCGCAGACTCGAAGTCTGCAAACGGGAGGGACAACTGTATACAAAATGTATTTACGAAACACTGAAGATGTGTGAGTAATGCACACAACATGTTACTGATGGGCTGTTTAAACTAAGGATCCTGGAGAGTCTGAAGGTAGTGAGATGGCAAAAACTGAATGGGACATTATCACAGTACACTCAAAATAACTGATATGTAGTATATATATGTGCAGTGGCTCAAGTGGGTAAGACGCTGACTCTGTTGATTGCAAGATCAGCACGTTGGCAGTTTGAGGCCTGGGTGCTGCACGATGGGGTGCGCTTCTGTCACTAGTTCCAGCTTCTGCCAACCTAGCAGTTCAAAAGTATGCAAATACAAGTAGATAAATAGGTACCACTTTGGTGGGAAGGTAAACAGCATTCTGTGCAATCATGCTGGCCACATGATCACAGAGTAGTCTCTGACAACAATGGCTCTTTAGCTTAGTAACAGAGATGAGCACCACCCCCTATGGTCAGACACAACTTTACAACCTTGGCAGGCAACGGGGAATACCTTCACCTTTACTTTCTAGGCAAGGAATACTCAAAAGTGGCTTTGCCAGTTCCTTCCTCTGAAATATGTCCTATAGCACCTATATTCACTGGTGGTCACCCATCCAAGTAGTAACCAGAGCTGACCCTGCTTAGCTTCCAAGATCACATGGATCTGGTGCCTTTATGGAATTAAGGCACATAATGGTTGGACACGACTTGACAACCTTGTCAATGGGGAATATCTTTACCTTTAATATATACTGTGTGACTCAAAATATTACTAACCAGTATAGCTGGTCTACAGAAAACATGAATCAAAAATAAACTCAAATCAAGAAGATACTGCTTTAATTAGGTTTCCAGATCCACTCTGAAGCTCTCATGCTTGTTTAAACATCATCACACCCCTCTACTAACATCATGACCCATGCTGTACACCGCCATGAAGATCAAAACTTCATGTAAATTACTAAACTCATGTTGCTGTGAACTCCCAGTGAATGTATGTGCTGACACATATGTACCTACAGAAATCTCACACTGCAACCTACATGCAGAATGTTACTTTTATATGGGAATTTAACAGTATGGGAATATGCCCTCAGAGCTGTGTAAATGGGAGAACTGGACATTCAATTTAAGAAATTGTCCCTGGTGGATGTTTTTCCCCATGCAATGCAACAGTTAGATAAAAACTTCCCCTCCCACATCTGGACCCCAGCAATGGGAAAAGCAGATGAAAATAATTTGGAAAGGCCCTGGATTTTAAGTAGCTTTTTAGAGAAAACTAGCAAGTGTAGCTTCTCAGAATCCTAGGTTTAAGTGAAGTTTCCCCAGCTCTACATAACAATCCAAGATATCTATTCCAGAAGACAGATGGTATTATTAAGCCACTTGAAGGAAGAACAAAGAGTCCTATGCACAACACTTGAACTGACTTCAGTCAGTTTTAGAAATACAAGCTTTTGTGTATCAACACTGCCTCTGGCAACTAGAAAACTAAACCTGAAGGTAGTGACCGAGATCCCATCTCAACAGAAATCAGTTAGCCTTTTAAGGAGGTAGATAATCTTCATTGTTTGTGCTGCAAGATATCAACATAACTGATCTCTTCTGAAGGATACCAGAATCTGTGGATGCTCAAGTCTCATTATATACAATAGCCTAGTAAAATGGTGTCCCTTATATAAAATAGCAAAATCAAGGTTTGCTTTTTGGAATTTATATATTTTTGGAATATTTTCAAGCCGTGGATGGTTGAATCCATGGATAAAGAGTCTGTGAATCTGGAGGACCGGATGTAATAATAATACCTCTATGATTCTATGATCTGTCAGGGATATTTTTTGTATTCCTGCATGGCAGATGGTTGGACTGGATGGTCTTTGGGGACTCTCTTCCAACTTTAAGATTCCATTATTCTAATTGTCTGTCCCATCTCCTTAACTGGGCTGTTGATCCCCACAAACATCCCATCTCCTGACCATAATTAATTCCACCGTGTGGCCTCTTTCTCCGAAAGCAGATCTCTGCGGACTAATAATACAGCAAGCTATAAGGAGGATAATTATTCCTTTAACCACTCTTCCAATAAGCCCTTTAGTTTGTCAAGGAAAGTTACTTAGTCGGGGCGAAGGAGGTCCCCACTAGACTCTGAGGAGAGGTCCAAAACACATTACAGAAATAATCCAGTGCTTTAACTGCCCTAGCTCAGTGCTGGGGAATCCTGGGAATCGTTCACTGTGGCCCCAGAACTCTAACAGAGAAGACTAAATGTGGGATGTACTAAAACAAATGACAATACTTGCCCATAGGGAATCATTGGAGGATACCTGCCGATAGTGAAACATAGGAGAACAGTTGCCCGCCTGTAGGGAAACATAGGGGAATACTTGCTCATACAGAGTAATTGGAGAATACTTGCCCATAGGGAAACATGGGGGAAATACCTGCCCATAGGGAAACATTACAGAATACTTGCCCATAGGGAAACATAGGAGAACAGCTGCCTACCTATAGGGAAACATGGGGGAATACTTGACTATAGGCAAACATGGGGGAATGCTTGCCCATACAGAAACATTGGAGAATACTTGCTCATAGGAAATATTGAGAATTACTTGCCCATAGGGAAACATAGGAGAACAGTTGCCTGCCTATAGGGAAACATGGGGGAATAATTGCCCATACAGAATCATTGGAGGATACTTGCCCATAGAGAAACACAGGGGAATACTTGACCATAGGGAAACATTACAGAATATTGCCTATAGGGGAATATAGAGAATTACTTGCCCACAGGGAAACAGAGGAGAACAGTTGCTCGCCTATAGGGAAACATAGGGGAATACTTGACCATAGGGATTCCTAGGGGAATGCTTACCTATAAAGATAAATGGGGAAATAGTTGCCCATTGGGAAACCTAGGAGAATATGTGCCCATGGGGATACATGGGGAGGACGGACATCTGGCCATAGGGAAGCATAAGATGACACTTGGCCTTAGGAAAACATAGGGGAAAGCTTGTTCATGGGGAAACCTATCCGAATACTTGCCCACAGGAATTCATAGGTTAATAGCTACGTGCCGTCAATGTTTCTCTCTAAGGAAGTATTCCTCAATGATTCTCTATAGGCAAGTATGGTTTCTCTAGGGCAAGTACCAAAGTGTCCCTTGTTTTAGTACTAAAAAGGTCTCGCAAACCAAAAAATTCCCTAGCGTTGAGAGAGGGCAGTTGAAGCGGTCTGGAAGTGGGATTATTTCTGCAGCGTGTTTTGGGCCGAGGGAGTCTCGGTTGCTTTTCCAGAGGCTAAAGAGAGGGAGGCCAGAGAAAGAGGCAAGGGCCCCCTCAGCCAAGGGCAGTTACCGGGCGCTGGGCGCATCCACGGGCCCCAGCCGCCCGCCTCCAGCCAGGGCCTCGCCGCCTCCGCCGCTGAACTTCTCCTCCATGACCAGGCTTCCCTCAGCCGCAGCCTCCTCTTCCTTCCCCTCCTCCTTCTCCGCCGCCGCCGCCGGGCCTCCTCATCCTCCACGGCTGAGGGTCAGGCCAGCGAAGAGCCTGAGGCTAGGCAGGCCCCAGCCTGCGACGGAAGCGGAAACAGCCGGCGTTGGCGGCGCCAAGAGCCACGTCCTCAGTTGCCGACGGAAGTGCTGCTCAAGAGGAGGGGGTGCTCCCTCAATTGGTCTCTTCCTCCTTTAATCCCCCCCCCTTGTTGGAGACTAATGGATTCGCCCAAAAAAAAGGACTATAAGATGTAGAGACTCTGGGACGTGGTGGGTGAGCGCAATAGCGCCACTTATCGGTCGGAAGGTAGAACTGCATGGGATATGGCTTAGGGGTGTTTGTTATATAGGGTGGGTGCCATTTTGTTGTTACCGTGTGTTGATGTGAGAGCTGAACAGTTAAGAAAGGATAGGAAGAAAATTAATTTATTTGAGATAATGTGGTGCTGGAGAAGAGTGCTGCTGAGGATCCTATGGACAGCCAAAAGGACAAACAAATGGGTCCTAGAGCAGATCAAAATGGAAACCTCCCTGGAAGCCAAGATGACCAAACTGAGGCTGTCATACTGGGGACATATCATGAGAAGAGAGGACTTTTTGGAAAAGACAATAATGCTGGGGAAGGTGGAGGGAAGGAGGAAGAGAGGCAGGCCACATGCCAGATGGATGGACTCTATTAAGGAGGTCCTTAAGGGGTATTAAAGGGTAGCAGGAATTAAGCAGAGCAGTGGAGGAGAGGCTCTTGGAGATGTCTCATCCATAGGGCCACCATGAGTCGAGATCCACTTGAAGGCAGTTAACAACAAATCATGGTTTTAGTGTGGTTTTAATGTCTAATTTTATATTGTTTTAAGATGATATTTTTAGTTGTTTTATTGCAGTGTATTTTTAGAATTTTTATTTGTGTTCCACCTCGGGTCCCTTTTGGGGAGAAAGGCAGGATAGAAATCAAATAAATAAATAAATAAATAAATAAATGTGGTTTTCCTGATTCTACCAGGGATGTCCCCCATTTCCCAGCAAACATTCTCCATTTTTAGCCTTCCTGACCAGGAGGGATTCCAAAATAACCTCCAACATTAAAAAAAAGCTCAAAACCACACCTATATAAATGTAAGTTCATGCTTCATGATGAAAATGGAGGGCATTTTGGAATCCCTCCTGGAGAGGAAGGCTGAAATATAGCAGGACTAAGAAACATTGATGGAGGCTCAGGGTGACCAGAAGTCCTCCTTTTCCCGGGCTCATCCTACATTTCAACTTTCTGTCCAGGAGAGATTTCAAAATGCCCTTCATTCTGAGCAGGACTAAGACTAAGAAGCATGGATTCACACTTTAAAGCCTTTTTAAAAAGGTGGAATGTCCTACTTTTGTCCTCAAATGTCCTACATTTTGACGCGCTTTTATCCCCCATTTAGGGGCAGGATATCTGGTCACCCTGACCAGGGGCCGGTTTCGCCAATGTACAATAAGCCCAGTTGGGTTTATAGGGAAGTTAGGCGCTGGCTAGATGAGTCCATTTAACTTCTTATTACTATTATATTATATTCAGGGTGACCAGACGTTCTCCTTTCCCAGGACATGTCCAACATTTCAACTTTCTGTCCAGGAGAAATTCCAAAATGTCCTCCATTTGGAGCATGACTAAGAAGCATGAATTTACATTTATATTAGTGTTTTTAGCTTATTATTTTCTAATGTCCTCCATTTTTCTTGAATGTCCTGTATTTTATAATGTCTTGTCCTTTGCAGTCAGGTCATCTGGTCACCCTGATTATGTTACTGTTACTGCTACAATATCATCCAATATCCACAAAACAGTGATACCTTTATTGGACCAACCAAAATGCACAAAATATATGTTGCAAGCTTTTGAAGCTACACTGGCTTCTTCATCGGGCAAAAGGTGTTAAAAATGATACAGGAGAAAGAAGAAAAAATATGACGATGTTAGTCATAGCCCTGTATTTTGCCAAGATCTTGTGGCTCTTGTCCTCAGTTCAGATGATATGGAAGGGTGTTCATGTAGGTGGGCCCCTCTTCCTTCCGGCCACTGGGATATTCAGTCCCGGAAATAAACTTCAAATTCTATTAGCAAGATAAAAAGCTACTGCCTTTGAGATACAGTTTGTCTCACTTTTTTCTTTGACATTCTTTAGTAATCGTTCCAAGCCTTTGCTATTTTCTGCTAGTACAGTAGTATGGTGTCATTTTCATCTCTTAAATTGTTTATGATCCTTCCTTCACTTTTCACGCCTCCTTCCTCTCTAATCCTGCTATATATATGATGGCTAGATCATAGAATCATAGAATGATAGAGTTGGAAGAGATCCCCAAGAGTCATCCAGTCCAACCCCTTGCCATGCAGGAACTCTCAATCAAAGCACCCCCAACAGATGGTCATCCAGCTTCTGTTTAAAGACTTCCAAAGAAGGAGATTCCACCACTCCGAGGGAGTGTGTTCCACTCTCAAACAGCTCTCACTGTCAGGAAGTTCCTCCTAATGTTTAGGTGGAATCTCTTTTCCTGTAACTTTGCATCCATTGTTCTATGTCCTATTCTCTGGAACAGCAGAAAAAGAGCTTGTTCCGTCCTCAATATGACATCCCTTCAAATATTTAAACAAGACTATCATATCACCTCTTAACTGTTTCTTCTCCATGCTAAACATACCCAGCTCCCTAAGTTGCTCCTCATAGGACATGGTTTCCAGACGCTTCACCATTTTAGTTGCATTGTACCGTAGATGTGTATGTGTGTGTGGTGCTTTGACTGTGTGTTGCTACATGGCAGGGGTTGGACTGGATGGACCTTGCGGTCTCTTCCAACTCTGTGCTTCAATCAAGGCTTTGCTATAATCTGTAAAACACAGACTGATTTTCTTCTGAAATTCTTTGGTGTGCCCCATTATCCAATGTATTTTTATAATATGATCTTCAGTGCATCATCCTTTCCTGAACCCAGGTTGGACATCTGGCATTTCTCGCTCTCATGTATGGAAAAGCATCACTCTCCTTGCATGGGAAATTAATGCAGTGGTCCTATGGTTATTGCAATTCCTGGTGTCTCCTTCCTTGGGGATTGAAATGTATAGTGACCATATCTAATTTGTGGGCCATTCTTTTGTTTTCCATATTTGTTGACAGATTTTAATTAAAACTAGAATAGATTTTGTCTCTGTAGCTCAAAGCAGCTTTATTGGTATACCATATGTTCCTGATGATTTATTTTTCTCAAATACTATGAAGGCAGCTTCTACTTCAATAGGTTCATCTTCCAATGGTTCTTCCTTGACCGAATCTGTCATCCTTTCATCTCTTTCATACAGTTCTTCAGTGTAATGTTTCCATCAGATTTTTATTTGTACTTGGTCATGTAATGCTGGTCATAGAGTATCCCCATTCTTGGCTTGAATTTCCCTTTGATTTCTTTAATCTTGTGGAAGAAGTCTCTTGTTGTTCCTTTTTTGTTATCTATTTCTCTGCATTGGTTATTATAAGAGTTCTTAGTTTTTTGTGGTTTTTTTGGGGCTGTGAGGCCATGTTCTAGAAGAATTTCTTCCTGCCGTTTCACCTGCTTCTGTTGCTGGCATCTTCAGAGAATGGTGGCATGGAGGTGTGTGGGAATAGCTATGTATACTGTGTGACCCTGGTAGGAGTGATTTACATGTTAATCTGTGTTTGGTTCTGTTGTTGAATGGGAAGGCCTCAGGGTGAGAGGATATGCCAGGAGGATTAGATATGCCAGTGTCTAATTAATGATCCATTGTCTGCTGGGAAACCCCCTGACCCTGGGTGAAGTTCATTTATATGTGCTGAGTCTTGATTTTGGTGTTTTTCAGGACTGGTAGCCAAACTTTGTTTACTGTCAAGGTTTCTTCTTTCCTGTTGAAGTTGTCCATGTGAGGTTGTCCAACAATTATCAGGTCAGAATGCACAGGGAAGCCATTGAAATCCACAAACAACTTCAACAGGAAAGAAGAAATATTGAAAGTAAACAAAGTTTGACTTCTATGCAAAGTTCTTCTGGCTCCTGGTTAATTAGACTTAACAGTGCAAATCTATTTTTACATTATTCTTAAATTCTATAGGGCTGGTCTTCAAATAGTATTTTGGCATAATGGTTGGTTTTGTGTTCTTTAGCTTTACTCTAATTTTTGATACAGTATGCCCGCACCATATGCGGGCTTGCCTTACGCAGACTCAAGGTGAGCCCTGGCCCTCTTAACAGTGTATGGGCAGGAGCACATCACCATTAAAATTAACAGGACTTGAGGTCCCGCTGTATTTCCCTTACATGGGGACGGGGGTTCCGAAATGGTTCCCCTGTGTAAAACAAGGGTCCACTGTATTAGCATTTCATGGTCTGTGCCACAAGCTATTCCTGGTCTTGTTTTTGCAGAGATACTCTATCTTTTGCTTCCAATTATGCAGTCTATTTGCTTTCTGTAGTAGCCATCAGGCAACATCCATGGATACAGTCATCTCCTTTGGTCATTGCAAAACCATTCTTCAGGAAACTGCTGGCCTTGCAAAATTCAATCAGTAATTCTCCTGCTTTATTTCTTGATCCTAGGCCAAATTCTTGTACAAATTTTGGTTCTTCCTATTTCCTACATTTGCATTAATCACTTGTGATTATCAACATGTCCTATTTTGGTGTGTGATCAATTTCCTTCTGAAATCCAGCATATAATCTTTTCAATTTATTCCTCTTCCACCTCTGTAGTTGGAGTATAAACTTTGTTATGGTTATATTGATGGGTTTTCCCTTAAATCCTATTGATATCATTCATACAGACTTTGCATTATATCCCTTGACTGCCTTTCCTACATTAATGCCTCACTATTAATGCCACCCCATTTCTTCTTAGATTTTCGTTCCCTGAGGTAAAAACACTGTGTAATTATCTGACTCAAAATATCCCATTCTGGTCCATTATAGCTTACTCACCTCAAGTATTGCAGTATTTATATATTTCGTTTCTTGTTTTACAATGTGAAGCTTCCCGTGATTCATGCTTTTTACATTCCATGTCCCTATAATATGTGTTGTGGTGCTTTGGACTTTCCTTTCTCTTTTTTCATTTTGGATTGTCTCAGCATAGGTTTTTCATGGTAAAAGAAGTTCAGAAGTATTTTACTGGTGCTTCCTTCTGTATAGTACCAACAAGTATCAGCCATAGTGCTACTGCTGTTAACTCTGAGAGATCCTCTGATAATATCAATCCCCCTACTCCCGAGTGCTGCTGCCCAGTAGCTGTTTGGCACATTTAATCTGGCTCATTGGCAAGAGCTTGTCTGATATCAGAAACCCTACTAGCAGCATCTCTACCAGGGGTAGGCAACCTTTCCCCTTTAAGGGCCGAGGGACTTCAGCTCCCAGAAGCCTCAGCCATGTTGGCCAATAGTCCCATGTTGGCCAATAGCTCCTGGGATTCTGGGAGCTGAAGTCCCTCAGCCCTTAAAGGGGAAAGGTTGCCTACCCCTGATCTCTACTAACAACATACCCTCTTGCTTTACTGGAGCATACAGTCCCACCATTACGGAAAGTGCGATGGTGGCCTCTTAGCAGTAGAGTCATAAACCAGGGGTAGGCAACCTTTCCCCTTTAAGGGCCAAGGGACTTCAGCTCCCAGAATCCCAGGAGCTATTGGCCAACATGGGACTATTGGCCAACATGGCTGAGGCTTCTGGGAGATGAAGTCCCTCGGCCCTTAAAGGGGAAAGGTTGCCTACCCCTGGTCATAAACCATTATTCAGTTTCAACTGCTGTAGAGGGTAAGATTATCTCTTTTTGCATGTTACCGTGTGCATGTTTGGTGTCAGTTGCCTTTGAGAGAGCAGCCTTTCCTGATAGGCTGCTTAGTATGAATGAAAACTTAATGAGTTGAGGCCCTCAGGCTCTCCTAGAGTGGATTTCATTTCCCTGTATATTAGATCAGATCACCCCAAACATTCCCCACCCAATTCTGATGAATATGCAGCTGGTTATGTGTCACAAGGTGTCAGACAGAATCTGAATTTTATTTATACTATGTAATTACTGCAAGACATCAAGCAATTAATTTTTGGACCCAACTCGTCAAAATCAAATGATGTGCAGCATGACTCTGAATGGAAAAATAATCAGGGTGCCTCCAAATAAATTTTGTGTATATTTAAACATTCCGTCAAATTTGCAAAAAATTCCATGAAAAATAACGAGGATGCCTCCTCAAAGTGAATTTCCTATATCCCACAGAGTCTGCATTTTAAGTCAGACCATCCCAAGCATACCTTGTAAATGTGATGAAAATCAGTCCAGCAATTTTTGTATGATGTGGTAACATGCAAACAAAATATCAGAAATTTAATTTCATTTTGATAGACTACTACTAATGCTACAGCATTTGTTTCCCCCTATTTCCTTCCAGTGAACTCAATTGGACATGTGTGGCTTTCCTTCTCCCTTCTTCGCATGGTGGATATAAGAGCTTGGTGAAATGTTACCATTTTGCACTGCATACCCCACAATCCCTCAACAAGGTGAGAGATTCTGGAAACTGCAATCTAACCCCCCCCCCCAAAAAAACCCCACCCTTTTTTGCATTCTGCTTTGAACTAAGTCTCTCTTCAATTAAATGGTGATGGGGCTACAGACCAATGTGTCTTCCCCTCCACTTGTCTTTTCTTTCTTGGCTTGCTGGGTTGAGGAACGAGTGTAATTTCACACCTTGCAATCCAGGCCAGGGAGCTTTAGCGTGTGAAATTACATTCGGTTTCACCTCTTGATCCAGTCTGACCCAGCCCTGGCTGTCATCATGCCCATACAGATCTGTGTCTGCCTGCCTGCCCCATGCACTCCGGCTGGACTTCTTGCTGGGAGGCTTGGCCTGAGTTGGCTGCCCCAGCAAGAGGCTATTTCTTAGGCCAGTCTAGCAGCTGTGACAGGTGAGACTGAAACTGGCCATGTCTGACCCTGTTAGCGTAGACATTCCTGCCATTCTCTAGGGCAAAGGCTGGCCATTTGACACCCGGTGTCGACAAAGGCTTTCTCTGTGTGATTAAACCACAGTGAGCTGATTTGAACACGTGGGCAAGAGATGAGTATCAGAACACGCTGTCCTAACATCATTTCATTCAGATTAATTACCTTTTCATGTTCTTGTAGTGATATCTTTTCAGAGGGCAGGGAAGGAGGCCCACAGCCTACGTCTTTAAAGAGCCAGAGCCGTGTCTGGAGGAAAGACTCCCAGCTTTATTTTTCTCTCTGGCAGACCTGATAAGCAATGAAATTCAATGAAAGAACCATTAATCAATGCAGCAGGCTCCACTTGTTGAGATTTCTTTTTGCCTATCACAGATATTATAGAGGTTTCTACCTGAAACAGTTGTACAGATACAAGATTTCCGCTAAAGGACTGGGGACCATACATTGGCATTCCAATCTGAAGGTTCCCCTTACTGACTAGTTCACTAGGAGCCCTTTTACACAACAAACGTATAGCACTATCATTCCTTTTTAACTGCCATGTGGAGTCCTGAGATTTGCAGTTTAGGAAGGGGTATTTACAGTTTTCAGCCAGTGTCTCCCTAAACTATAAACCCCAGGATTTCACTGGATGTAAAACGTGCAATTAAAATGGAATCATATTGCTATAACTGTCTGGTATCAATGGCTGTTGTTGAAGGCACACAACAACAATTTCAAGTCATTGCTGACTTATAGAGACCCTAAGGCAGGGGTCGGCAACCTTTATTGCCGTGGGGACCGGGAGGGGGTGGGCAATGGCGCAGGGGCCGCGTGAGCATGCGTGCACACGTGAGAAGCACCAATTTGGAACGCCCCCCGTGCGTGCGCCATGCGAATTTGCCCGCCGCATGGGCAGGGGGGGCCTTCCCTGGGCCTTAAGAATGCCCCCCCGTGCGTGTGCCATGTGAATTCGTCTGGCGAACGGGTGGGAGGGGCCTTCCCTGGGCCTTGGGAAAGTCCCCCTGCCCGTGCGCTGGGCGAATTTGCATAGCGCACGCGCAGGGGGCGTACCCAAGCCCCAGGGAAGGCCCCACGGTGGCTGTGCCATGCAAATTCGCACAGCGCAGCCACCGTGGGGCCTTCCAAAATGGCCCCCGCACTCGCCGGTGCCATTTTTGCTTCCAAAATGGCCCCCGCGCTTGCGCATGCATGCGCATGCCGGCGGGCACCATTTTGGAACACCCAATGCGCTGGCATCGTGTGTCATGAGTGCACAAGCGTGGGCACCATGTTGGACGCAAAATGGCTTGCGCGCGGCACGCCAACACACACCGGGCGGCCACGGGCTGGTCCAAAGGCCTCCACAGACCACACCCGGCCCATGGGCCGTAGGTTACCAACCCCTGCCCTAAGGCAAACCTATCATGGGGGTTTCTAGGCAAGATTTGTTCAGAGAGTGTTGGCCTTTGCCTTGCTTTGAGCCTGGGAGTGTGATTTGCCCAAGGTCAACTACACTTGTCCCTCTACATTCACTGGGGTTAAGGGCACAGGACCCCCACGAATGTGGAAAAACCGCAAATACCAAAACACTATGTTTTTACTAGAGAGAACATCTCTCTAGGAATCTCTAGGTCCTCCAGTACAACTCTGTGGTCAACATCTGCCAGACATTGACCATGGAATTGCACTGGAGGAGCTACAAATGCCTAGTGGCGTGTTCTCTCTAGGAATCTCTAGGTCCTTCAGTGCGACTTTTGTTTAAAGTTGACCATAGTGTTGTGCTAGTGGAACTGGATCAGGGGTCACCAACCTATGGTCTGCGGGCCGCACCTGGCCTGCGGACCCCCGCCGACCGGCCCCCGCCAACCCCTGCCGCCGTGCGCTCCTGCCACCACGAGCATCGCAGTAGCCATTTTGTTTGCCAAAATGGTGACCCCGAGTCGTTCGCGCATGTGCATTACTCCTGCGCATGTGCAAACGACTCACGGCTGCCATTTTGGCAAACAAAATGACGGCCGCGAGTGGGGGGCCTTCCAAAATGATGTCCGCATCATGTGCGCATGCACGCGCGACGCAGGAACCATTTTGGAAGGCCCCATGGCAGCTGTGCAGCTGCCGTGGGGTCTTCGGAGGCTGCACCGCGGCTGCGCCAGGCGAATTCGCCCGCTGCTGCCACTTCCCTGGGCCTTGGAAAGGCCCCTCTGCCGCTGCTGTGGGCGAATTTGCCCGCCGCTGGGGCGGGGGGGCCTTTAGAAGGCCCGGGGAAGCCCCTCCGTGGCTGCAGCGGGCGAATTCGCCCGCCGCTGCCACTGCCGACCCCTGACCTAGATATTACTAGAGAGAACATAGTAATGAAATCCATGAATAATCAAATCTGCAAAAGTCAAAACTGCAAATGTGGAGGGAAAAGTGTAGTGAGTCTCAATGGCTGAGCAGGGATTTGAACCTTGGTTTCCAGAGTCATAGTCCAACACTCAAACCACTGCACGATGCTGGTTATATGAATGTAGACTAGTATGGATGCCCAAGGACAAAGAAGAAATAGTCTTCTATCTGCTTAATTGCATCAACTATAGGTCTTGCAGTAGGAGGCATGCTGGTATTTGGCTTCCATTTTTTTTCCAGAGATAGGAGGAAGAGGATGAGAAACAATCTGAAAGTGTTCCATGGAGAGTTATAATTGCATTATCTGTTGAACCATGACTACAAAATTGGCATTCCATATGATAACATTATAGGGTTGTTGCGAATGATGTAAACCAGTGATATTCAGAATTTTTACCCTTGAAACCCCCCTTTATATCAACATGTGGACTTGTGCCCCCCACTCAGTGTAGTATATGAATAAAAATATTTTGTTTATTTAGTGTGTGTATTTTCATTTGCACTTTCATGTATATTCATATTTTAACATTTTATAAGGAAATAACATTGTTCAAATTAGAACAGGTTAATTTAAATAAATTCAATATTTAACTCCACACTTGTAAATTTTACACATAAAACTTTTGGAAAGAGGAGGAAGAGGAGGATGCTCAAGTCCCACTAAATACTGTGGTATAGTAAAATGATGTCCCTTATATAAAATGGCAAAATAAAGGTTTGCTTTTGGGAATTTATATTTTTAAAAAATACTTTCAAGGCGTGGATGAAGCATCTGTGGATATGGAGGACCAATTGTACTTCACAGCTACAGCACTGTGATTGCACTTCCGCTGCCATGGTTCCATCCTATGCAATCCTGGGATTTGCAGTTTCGGGATAAGTATTTAGAATGCTCAGCCAGATGTTTGAGTGCCTCACTAATCTACAAGTCCCATTATTCCAATTATTTCATGGGGCAGAACCATGACAGTTAAAGTGCGATCATGGTTGTATGTAATGTTACACCAATAAAGTTACACAATAATGTTACACAATTACAATTGTGTAATGTTACAGCAGTAAAGTAGCCTCATCCTGCATGGGTTACATTTTTACAAAATGTGACTTTGATGTGCTTTGTTACAAAAGTTAAGTAGTTACAAGTAGTGTGTTACTAGTGATTCCTTAGTTCTAGATGTGACCCATTACCTGGTTACTGTTATCATAGCTCCTGTGTTTGCAAATCGGCCGGCTGAATGCAGCTGGTAGCCGGGATGCAGCCAGGTTGCAGTCATCCAGTGGCATTGGCGGCATTTTTGGTGCAATAATTCCCAATTGCATCCCATAAGCGACTACCTCGGCAGGGATAAGTAGCTTTATTTTTGCATGCAATCATCTAAGATTTGCCAGAGTGGAAGCTTACCAGGAAAGCAAGCAGAAAGTATTTCCTTTTGTCCCTCAAAAATTAGCTACAACAATCAGTAGCCAGCAGCCGCCATAATCTTTCCCCTTATATGCATTTATGGGGTGATGCTACATCCTGAACATGGTTACTTTCCAAAAGACTGTTTGGGAGGAATGTCATATCTCCTCATCACTTACTGCAACAAAAGTTGAGAAAGATTTCTGTAGAAGAAGTAGTGCTTCATTCTTGGTAAGCCTCCACTCCTGAAATTAGCTTGTCTGTTGGGATAGGCCGAGTTTCTCCTGCCTCTTCACAACAGTTCTTGAGTTTTAATTTTTAACTTTTCCCTCTGGTTCCCCATTTCTTCTTAGAAAAAAAAAGCTCTCTGGGGAAACCTTAGCTCAACGCTACCATTACAATCCAATCCAATCCCTATCTTCTAAAAAATAAATAATTTTTTTTTGTGTTTACAAGTGAAAGGGTTGAGTTTGCATGAATGGAAATAGGACAAAAATGGGATACTGTAGAAAGTGGCTCACCATCTGGCATTGCAGGGAAGTGGGTACAATATATGAGAGTATATCATTTCCCCTTTCCCTTTTTCTGGTCTTTTACCTGTTGTTGAAAACGAGATAAAAGCATCTTGGGGCTAGGAGCTTTTTCTAACAGTGTATTTTGTTTGGTATGTGCAAATTACTTGTGCAGTGTTACAGAAAAATACCAAATGCATCTACAACCTTCACTTGATCATTTTATATTATATTGTTTTATTGTTTTAATGTATTGCCTTGTTTTAATTCTTTTCTGATTTAATCTTGCTTTAAGGGGGGGAAGCAGATCATGGGAGGAGGGAATGTTTTAACTTGTCATGTTTTAAATGCTGTAACCCGCCTCGATTGCTACGCAGAGGGGCGGGCTATAAATAAAACTTATTATTATTATTATTATTTTAACTGGCAATTAATAAAGCAGCAAATTTTTCAAATTTCAAACCATTATTAGATTTTATAATAATTGCATCTTTATTTTTGAATAATGATGATGACAGAAAATATATCTTACCCTTACTTGTCAGATGGCAATGTCATTTCTAAGGTGGCATGTATAAGATGGTGACATAAACATAATGACATTTTAAATATATATATTTGCAAGACACATATTTTCATAAGCATATAACCTTATTACTTGAAGTCTTCACTACTGCTTAATCAATGGGGAACCACACTCACTAACATTGCCCTTACTTTGAGAACAAAAGAATGCTTTGGCACACTGTTTCATAAGCCAATTGTGTATATGTGCATTGACAAACATATCACCCACCCACATTTTGTTGGTCAGAATCAGAATGAGGAAATTTTCTCGACTACTGCAGGCCATCTAGGGTGGGGCAATCTTTGGAAGTTATAGCCTAAAAATTAACTTTTTCAAGGTCTGGTCAGGACAGAGGAGGACTTTGTGCCACTTTTAGCTTCAGCCAGGGATGGGCAAAGTCTGGCTCATGAGAACATACAGCCCCACAGGGGTACTAGTGTGGCCCTCTACATTGCAGAGCATGTATGTAGGCAGATGCATGGTCTATTGGGCAGCATGTGCCCTAGACCTTTTGAAGGTGACCTCCTCTGCCTTAAAGGAAATGATAACCAACCAAAGAGTTGGGAAGGCATTGTTCCTCCCACCCTTATGACTCATAGGACGGTTCTAAGATCCTTTAGGCAGAACAAGTGACAATCTATATTTCTTTGGGTTTTCAAAGGAAACATCAGGATGAGGCTGTTTTGCTGACTTTGCCCATTTTTAAATTCACCCATGCAATGCCAGATGGTGAGCCACTTTCTACAGTATCCCATTGTTGTTCTATGAGCCAGAAGCCTTCCATTCATGGAAATTCAACCCTTCCACTTGTGAGCAGAGAACCTCACAGCCTGTAAATCTCAGTTTTAGAGCAGCAGTATTGGAACTTCATTTCCTCACATAAGTTGTTATAGATATGTATGTTTAACAGTAGTATTGGAACTTCTATTTCTTCATGTAAGTTGTTATAGATATGTATGTATAATTTGCCCCCCCCCAGCAACTGCAATTATGTACTTTTCCAATGATGATGGGTTTTAATAATGCACACTTTCTATCCAGAAGGGGGAGATGTTGCCAAACAGCAGAATTCATATTTGGAGTTCTAAAAACTTGACCTTAGGAAGACACTGGTTTGAAGTCTGGAAAGACAAGAGAGTTTGCATAGTACATAAAAGGGTTTCGCCTCTGGGGAAAAGCACTGGTCTTAAAAGCATAGACATAGATGTAATGTATAAACAGGATAGCTAAGTCACAGTAGGGGGTTATGGCCCTGCTCCAGAGTCAGTGTCACCAGAACCTGTCAAAGTTTCTCTTTCTTTTGTCTACACAGCTTTCAGAATTCCCAGCCAGCATGGCCAGTTGAGGATTCTGAGATTTGTAGTTCAAGAGTCCATGCTCTGAGTGTTACTGATTAATAATGCATTGATCACAGCTGTGTGCTGGCAGCCTTGGATAAGTGTATTGGGATACAGCTTTCTGTTATGACAGATGGGAAGAACCAATCCTGTCCCATTGGTGCAGTACTGATAGGGATTGGTCTGTCTGTTGTGTACTGAAGTATAGATGTCGATGTGCATTTGATCTCTGCTGAGAAGATACCAGGTTGCTGTGTACTTGGTTCGAGGTGCAGCATGAAAAATGATCAAGACAATTTTGAAATCTATCCCAGTTAGGGATTGTAAATGGAGGTGTCCGTGTACAGAGAACCAAGAGGCATGTGTGAAGGGAATGTGTGCATGGAAACTATTTATTTAACCAGATATTCCTTTCTGGATCTATAGTACGATGGGCAATATGTGGCCCTTCAGATGTTAGTGGACTATTGACTATGCTGGTTTGGGTTGACAGATGTTACAGTCCAAAATAACAAGATAAGCTGTCCACTGATCACGTAAAGGTCAGCAGTAGTGTCAGATTATTTCTTGTGCACTATTATTGTTTTAGTCTGTAATCTGCTACACCCATTTATCTGTTAGTAACCCTCATGGAATTCACTAGGATTTTTACCTACATGCACTGTTACACTACAGTCCTGTTCACGTGCTTGTCTAACAGTAAGTCCTGTGGACTATATTTATATGTAGAAATGTGCAGGTTAAGGATCTTGTCAGATTATACTTTTTAAGATTCCATTGGATGGAGCTATAGTACTTAAAGTGATATCAAACTGCCTTATTTCTACAGTGTAGATACACCCCCAGTCTGTGGGACACACTCATTTTTATTTTTTGCCATGGTCTGCAATCTGTCCTCATCCAGCAGGAGTAAGCCCCATGAACTTCAGTCAGATTTATGTCAGAGCAGGCCTGTGTAGGATTGCACTGTTAAATGGGAAGATAGAATTAATAGCAAAAGAAAAAGAAAGAAAAAAGAAAGAAAGACAACTGATGACTTTATCGCTTGGCATTTTAAAATGACTCAAGCCTCCTTGGCTGCAACCAGGAGGTGGGATGGAGGTTGGGATTATCGTAAACTAAATCGCCGCAGAATCACTGACTGCCATCAGCCCGGGTCCCAGCTGGGCTCAGCCAGTGTTTTTTTAGAAACTGGAAAGCATCCTGGCTGAGCCAGGCTTGAACTTGGCTGATGGCGGCCAGCGATTCAGCAGTGATTTAGCTTGCGATAATCTCTGCTTCCATCCCGCCTAACAGCTGCAGCCTGGAAGGCTTGAGTCATTTTAAAACGCCAAGTGATAAAGTCGTGAGAAAAGAAAAGAGTCTGTGCAATGAGAGTGAAGATAGCTGCTTAAAAATGGACAAAGCAAATGAAACACTGTAGATATAAGCAATACATATTTTAAAATGAACAAAGGCCCTGTAGAGACCGGCCACAAGAGCCAGCATGGGGGTGGAGTCGGGGCATAGCGACTGACCACTGCCCGCCCCGACTCCACCCCTACGTCATCCTCCCAAACAGACAGCGGGCAGCATCAGGGTGCTCCCTTGGTGCAGAGTTTAGACATGCTATGCCAAAGGAGTGCAGAAAAGCCTCCGTGGCGGCAGCAAAGGTGGCTTTTTGCCACTCCAAAAAAGAGCAGCATTTGCTAGCTCTTTTTGGAGCAGCACAGTGCCAGATCGGGGCCGTGGCATGTGGTTGCTGCAGCCCCGATCCAGTGCTTCTAAGGGCGGCACAGAGCCACCCCTTAGGGGCTGTCTGTAGACCCCCCCAAACCAAGAAATAGTGATCCTCCAAGCAATAACAACAAAAACTAGGTTTATATGTAATATTTTTCAAATATTTGAGGAAAAAGATGTTGAATGAATATGGAAATTGCCCATGAAAAGTATTCACTTTGTATTTTGTTTCTTTAAACTATAATTTACCTTTATGTTTTTTTAGTTCACCAAGCAATAGCAACCGGAAGAAGTGTTGAAGAGAAGACAGCTGAGTAACCGAATTACTGAGCATGTGAAGGGTGGGTGTATATCTGTCTGCCTCCCCCTGCCCAGCATGTATTAGCCTGAGAAGCTATAACATATGCTAAGGCTTTGCTTTGTATTTTTGGTTCCTCATTCTGCTGCTTGCTGCCACAGGTTCCACATGAGGTTTTCAGATACATAAATACAAAAGTGGTGCAAGCTATTGGAAGGGAAGCATGCAGACGGCTGCATTCCATGGCCCTGGGTTCAGTTCTTTAATACCACCACAGAGTAACAAGATCTCCACAAGAAGCAGAGAATTCCAGGACTGGCATATGCTGTTAAGAGGGAGGGAGAATTGGGGTGGAAAAATAGCATGCCAAAACTAAAATAAAACAATACCTTCTTCTCCAGCCTTGGAGAAGAGGGCAGATCTATTGACTTCTGAGCATTTGGACAAGGAAACGTAACAAGGAAATATTCATTTGTTTTAAAAATGTCTTGCCTGAATCTTTTGGGATTATGACTTGGAGGCTACCCAGCAGCCAGAACTGTATTAATTAGAAGGTTATGGGAGGCTGAAGAGTTTAGGGAAAGAGAAGAGGGACATTTGTGGCCACAAGAACAACATCAAGTTGTATGGGGCATTGGGGATATCACAGGCTGCTTTACATATCCTCCTGTATGCTGCTGTGTTTGTGTTCCTTCAAGTTGCTTGTTGACTTCTGGCGACCCCATGAATTTCATAGGGGTCTTTAAGGCAAGGAATATTCAGAGATGGTTTTGCCAGTTCCTTTTTCTGAAATATAGCCTAAACCACCTGATATTCGTTGACAGTCTCCCATCCAAGTACTTTCACTTCCAAGGTCAGAAGAGAGCTGGTGCATTTAGGGTATTTATCACCTGGTAAATCATACAACTTTCCTCCTGCAGGTCTTTCTTGTCTACCTTCAAGTCATTTCCTACTGCTGGTGACCCTAAGGTTAATCTATCACCAGGTTTTCTTGGCAAGATTTGTTAAGAGGGGCTTGCTTTTTCTCTGAGGCTGAGGAAGCGTGACTTGCCCAGTGTGTTTCCATGGCGGTGCAGGGATTTGAACCCTGGTTTACAGAGTCATAGCCCAATGCTCAAACTACTATACCATGCTGGCTCTTTTTGCAGGTCTACCCTTGTACAAAGGGCAGGACTGTGCCCGCAGTCTCTATGCAGAATACTTGGTGTATGCATTGTCTTCTGTGCTTTGCAGTGTTCAAGACCGTGGAAAAGTCACTTTTTGGAGGCACTTCTCAAAATCCCCAAGTCTGTAGGGTCACTGGCCATGCCGGCTGAAGAATTCTGGAAACCACAGTCCAAAAAAGTGATTTTTCCAAAGACTGGACAGTGTATTGAGGATTTCTTCTTTCATATTAATTTGTCTTAAGTATTTTTCTGTATGCGTGTGTGACAGAGTTCAGACAGAGAGTGTAGAGTGCCTTTACTATATATAGGACATGTCTTTCAAAGTGTGTCTGGGGTGGATTTTTAAATGCTTTGCTTGGTCAAAACAGACAAGAATTCATTTGCATCAGTTGTGCAGGCCTTCCTACTACTAAACTGCATCTGGGATGGAATTCTTTTGCAGAAGACAAGAACCGGATCTGCCAAAGCAAATGCACAGCTGGCCACTCATATGCATTCATATAGGAGCCATCACACTAATGGCTAGACATGTCAGTTTGTGGGTTCCACCCCCATTACCTCGCCAAAAATAGCCCTCAGAAGAAAGACTTGCAAGTGTTTTGTTCTTGTTTTTAATTCTCAGAAATACCACTGTTTCACAGCCCATAAATGTCAGAAGCATTTTTGTTTGCTGCATAATAAAAACAAGACAGTACATGGCCAGCAAGACAGTTCCCCAGATAATTGCCTTAAAAGTGCTTAGTATTCCTTTGAATCTGTTAGCTTTTTAAAAAAATGCTAGTGCTCAGGACATTTATCATAACTGCACAAAATTATCTCTCTATGCCATGACATTGAACACAGAGAACATCTTACTTTGATGTGGACTCTTTTGTTTATTATAGCTAAAGGCTTCTTTTAAGAAATTTTCAAAGTTACACAAACAGCACAGTAATGCTGAATTTATATTCACCAGACATACTTTTGAGTGATCACTTGCTTTTTAAAGATTTCATAGCTAACAGGATAATTGCAGTAGAGCGGGACTGAGCAACTGATGGACCTCCAGATGTTGGACCACAGCCCCTGTCATTTCTTATCATTGGCTACTATGCTGGTTAGGGCTGATGGAGATTAAAGTCCAACATCTGGAGACTCCATGGAGGCAATGGTACCCAGGGAATTCTGGGAGTTGTAGCCATAAAGGTAATGTTTCCAAACTGTGGTCCTTTATGGAAAGTGGGTTCCTTGAGTAATCCATTTCAGGCTTCTCAGAAGCTCTAGAACAGGGGTAGGCAACCTTTCCCCTTTAAGGGCCGAGGGACTTCAGCTCCCAGAATCCCAGGAGCTATTGGCCAACATGGGACTATTGGCCAACATGGCTGAGGCTTCTGGGAGCTGAAGTCCCTCGGCCCTTAAAGGGGAAAGGTTGCCTATCCCTGCTCTAGAAAGAGAGGTGCCCAGATAGTGTTGATGGTGGTGGTTATCCACAGCTGTTAATCTTCTGAATCCATTGAGTGAGTTCTGTCCATGACTGCCTCTGGTCCAGTGGAGGCCTCCTTTTTTCCCTACTGCTCCTTATGCTCCTCTAGTGGCCTGAGTCCTCCCTCTTCACCACTCTGGCATCTGGTTCCACTTTCACTGTTGTGGTGTCTTCAACCTCTTTGCCTAGCCAATTAATGAGTAGAAATAAGGAACCCCTTCACAATGCATCTTTTTAGTACTGTGATTTTATTTTAACTGCTATAGCAACGACCATGGCAACATCCTTGGGAATCCTGAGGTGTATAGTCTGGAGCTGCCTGGATGAGAATTTTAGGGGTGCATGTGTATATCTGCCTTTAAGTCACTTGTCGACTCATGATGACCCCATGAATTTCATAGGGTGTTCTTAGGCAAGGAATATTCAGGGGTTCTCTGCACAGATCAAATGGCCTGATTTTACTGGCAGTCTGGTGTCATCTTGTTTAGATGATGCAGGCCAAGACCTCCATGGTGGGATAGGGTCCAATCCTGCCAGTACAAACGCAGAGCCAGAAGATCCAGTCTGAGCTCAGGGTAAAGAGCATTTTCCTCAGGGTGAACACCAATCTATCCCCACACTGATGCAGGGACTAACCCAGGTGAGCAGTGGGAGAAGGATAACATGGGCTTAGACTATTGACTTTATCACACAGAGGCAAATTGCTTAAATCCCGTGTGGAAGCGGGATTTAAAAATCGAAAAAGCCCGGCAAAAGTGGGTTGTTTTTCAGATGTATTTGTGTAAAGGAGAAATAACGCAACATTAACCCAAACAGAAAGTTGCCAAAACCCGCTCCTTTTGACTTTTGGAAGTTCCTGAAAGTAAAAAAGGAGAGAGTTTTGTTGGCTTTCCGTTTGGGTTATTTTCACATTATTTCTCTTTCACGCAAACGTCGTCTGAAAAACAACCTGCAATTGTGGGTTTTGCCTAATTTCTGTTCGGGTTAGCCCTGAACATCATGTGAAAAACAACCCGCAAAAGCGAGTTGTTTTCACTTTAAATCTAGTTTCTGCATGGGATTTGTCCCATGTGATAAACTTCTCTGCTCTCTTGCCCATCTTTCCAGGCCCTCAGAAGTGCTTTTGCCAGTTTGTTGTTCTGAAATATGGCCTATGGCACCTGATATTTGTTGGCAGAATATGTACTTTTCCCTAAATTGCAAATCCTGGTACACCAGAGGGTGGAGCCATGACAGCTGGAATCATAGTGCTACAACTACAATTGTGTAGTGTGAAAGGCTCTAGGTGTTGCCACCTGCTGTGATTCCAAGGGGATTCATTCTGTGGTTGGTTACATGCAGTGATATGCATTCTCTCTCTGTCTCATCTACCTCATAAAGTTATTGTCAGGTTAAAATGGAAGAGAGGAACTATGTAGACCACTGTGAGCTCTTGAAGGAAAACTGAGATATAAAATCTTGCTGTTTGTTGTTAACTGCCTTTGAATCAACTTTGACTCATGGTGATCCCATGAATGAGGTGTCTCCAAGACACCCTATTCTCAACAATCCTGCTCAGGTCCTGCAGACTCGGCCATGGCCTGCTTGATCGAGTCTAGCCATCTGGAACGTGATCTTCCTCTCTTTCTACACCTGGAATACTACATCCAGTTCTGGACACCACAGTTCAAAAAGGATGTTGACAAGCTGGAGTGTGTCCAGAGGAGGGCAACCAGAATAGTGAAAGTCTGGAAACCATGCCCTAAGAGGAGCGACCTAGGGAGCTGGGTATGTTTCACCTGGAGAAGAGAAGGTTAAGAGGTGATATGATAGCCCTGTTTAAATATTTGAAGGGGTGTCATATTGAGGATGGAGCAAGCTTGTTTTCTGCGGCTCCAGAGAATAGGACACAGAGCAATGGATTCAAAATACAGGAAAAGAGATTCCACCTCAACATTAGGAAGAACATTCTGATAGTAAGAGCTGTTTGACAGTGGAACAAACTCCCTCAGAGTGTGGTGGAGTTTCTTCTTTGGAGGTTTTTAAACAGAGGCTGTATGACCATCTGTCAGGAGTGCTTTGATTCTGTGTTCCTGCATGGCAGAGGTTCAACTGGATGGTCCTTGTGGTCTCTTCCAACTCTATGATTCTATGATTCTATGATTCTACAGCCTTCCACCTTTTCTAGCATTAATGCCTTTTTTTAGTGAGCCATGACTTCTCGTTATGTGTCAGCCTCAGTTTGGTCATCTTGGCTTCGAGGGGAAGCTCAGTCTTAATCTGTTGTAAGATCCATTTGTTTGTCCTTTTGGCTGTCCATGGTATCTTCAGCACTCTTCTCCAGCACCATGTTTCAAATGAGATCACACACACACACACACACACACACACACAACAAAATTTTCAACAATGATTTTGTTTGTTAAGCATCACCTTGGAAGGAATACCTTTTCCTAAGTGTGGGACTAAAACCCTTTCAGGATGTAAAATGCCTGTGGTCGCACTGCAAGCAGCAGAGCCTTTAAAATCCCAGTATGAAGGTATGGGGCTTCTATTGGTTTCTATGTGGGGACCCATGTGTTCAGTGGCATAAAGGTGACTGAGGAACATACAATATTCTTCAGTCACCCTCATTTGGTGCTTATTTGTAAGTTTGGGGGCAGTGGGGTGGGCAGCTGTGTGAGTCTGTTGCAGCAAAACAGGTAAAACTGTTTTTGTGGAGCCAGTTTTGTGGACTAAAGCCCATTGAGTCTGATAATGTAGATGATGTAGATGATGAAATCTTTTGCAAGATAAAATGTTTTAGTCTTGAAGGCACTGCAAAACAAGCTTGTTTTTTCTGCAGTGTTTGATTGTGAGAGAAGGCAATGATTCAGAAATACCCTGAAAACAATAAAAGTCACGAAATAATTGTACAAGGTCGTGTTTGCTAAGTTAGGGACAAAACAATGACTTTCCTCATGACCAGAACAGAAGAACAGTTGCCAGGTATAGTCTATGTTTAACTTCTGTTCTCTCCACATGGTTGGCTTTTCTTGTGCCTCAAACTGCCACATGCAGAAACCACCTGTTCTGTCACCCCTCCAAGCTGAATAACATCCTGTGTGGAAGCAACTGCTCAGTAGTTGTCCTGATGTTGCTGATTCCCCACAGCACAGACCCGTTGTGTGTTTACTCAAATGTGTGACCCACTGTTTTCTCTTACTCATAGGTGTGTCTAAATTTGCAACCCAAGATAGGAGACTTGTTGCTATGCAATTATTATAATCCACTCCTGATATAACTCTAAACCAGGGCTGGGCAGTATTGTCTCTGCAGATGTTTTGGGCTACAGTCAATTACTTTTAATCAACATAGGCAGCTGAGAGGTAATATTAGAAAGCATCTGGAGGGAGACACTTTCCCAACCCTAGTCTAAGCCATAGTTTAACATTAGGTGAATAACATCAGGTGAATAACCTTGTGAGCTCCCATGCTTTGTCCTTTCCTTATGGTATGACTCTGAGATATTCAGAAGCCTTTTCTTCCATTTTTGATCAATAGCATATTGCTCTGTTGTCTTGATCTGGGCAAACTGAGATATAGCTTGACCTTAATCAATGGAAACAAGCTAGACAAGCCATAGTTTATGAAGCTGGCTTATTTTGACTAAGCATTCCCTACAGTTCAATGTATGCAAGCCAGTTTGGTGTAGTGCTTTGAATGTTGCACTATGACCCTGGAGACCAGAGTTTGATTCCCTACTTGGCCACTGGGCAAGTCACATACTCTCAGTTCCAGAAAATTCCATGATAGGTTCACCTTAGGGTCACCATAAGTTGGAAATAACTTGAAGGCACAAAACAAGAATAACAGTTCAGTGTATAGTCTTAAATGTAAGTGGAAGATTCCATAATTCTCACAGCCATAGCAGAAGAAGAGAGGGGCAGGAGGAATTAATGAATGTGAAGTTTACATAGGCTCATTTGTTTAATGCTAAATAACTATGTATCATGGGCCTAATCTAGCTTCAAAGGGTATAAATCAACCTGTGGAGCTATAGGAGAACCCACCCCTCCCTAAACTCCTATAGCAGGTGTGGACAACTGCCAGGGATTGAAAGGGCATGTTGCCTTTCCCCACCCTGCAGAAGTCTGGAGATCCATACCCCCCTCTCTTTGTTACTTTATGCCCTCAGGCTCCCAAATTATTTTTGCCCCTTAATATGTAATAGCACTCCTATAATATTCTGCCACATTTCACCCCCATCCCTCTTTCAAAAGACCCATAGTCTATTTTTCAAACTGGTAAGTAATAGATTTCTTGCTCCAATCACTTCCCTCTTTTAAAAGAAAGCCTCTATGGAGCTAAATAAACGCTCCTAATGAAAACTTGGGGAAATGGCCAAAAATACATTTGCCCATGGCTTTGGAGCATTGCTTGTCATTTGAGGACAAAAGATCTTGCCCTCATTTTGGGGGAAATTACAGAGGCATGGGGACCAGAGTGGGACTGCAAAAATGGCAGTGGGAGCCATACTTTGTCCTCCTTCTCGTGGCATCTACTAGAGAGTAACGGTGAGAATTCCTATGCATCCAGAGAGATCATGGAGGACAAACCTGAGTGGTAGACAAGCTTGCCCAGCAAATAATGTCAGGCATGACAATGGCTAATTCCTGAGGCCATGCCCACTGGCATCTTCCAGCCCAGAAAGGCTTATGATTGGGGGTATACTGCCTGCCATGCCGATCAAGTTCCTGTCCCCGCTTCTCAACATACCTGTGATAGTAAGATTAGAGATAAATCTGTTAGGTGTTCTTGGGGAGATAAGGCTCTCTCTCCTTTGCTTGCCCATTTCCCCTCCATATGTTGTTTGTGTGAAATGGTGCCTATGTTAGCATTTCAACATATATCACTTTAGAGGAAATGGCACTTGCTTTGGTCCCACTACATGAAAATGTGGTGGTTAAAATCATGGCATGGGGACTTTGCTTTCTTTCAAATGGATATGTGATTCATGCCCAAAGCCCTTAATAGCCCGTAATAATACAGCCTGATGTGTGACATCAAAATAACGTTAGTCTTTTTATGTGGATTTTGTTTGTCACATTGTAGGCATAAAAGAAAATAGGCACAATGATTGGAGAGATATGGTTAAAGTATAAGTGGCTGTGCTATAGAGATAAGGTAGATTTTCAATACATATTCAAATACTATACAATCTCCTTTATTGCAGTGCTTAAGGGGCTTTTGAAAAGTGTAGATAGTGAGAAATGTATATAAAGAGGAATTCTTAATTAGGGCGACATTGATATGAGACCTTATATAGAAGAGATGGGGGTGTGAATTGTTATAATTAGAAATTTCAGATTACAAAGATTTGCCAAACGAATGGGGGTTGCAGACTGCCAGAAATAGTGTGAATTCAGTCCACTTTTAGGGTTAGGGTTAGAATTAGGGAACCATGGGAACTGTATTTTATTGTGGCATCAGAGTTGTCTGACAGAGAAGGCTCAATGTCTCAGAAAAATAACAGTTCCCATGATTCCCTAGCACTAACCCTAACCCTAAAAGTGGACTGAATTCACACTATTTCTGGCAGTCTGCAACCCCCCTAAGGAATGGAATTCAACTTAATGCTTTTAATATTGGAATGGATGGGTATAAAATATTTACTATGACAACAGCCCCTCAAGACCCAGTGGATCTTACTTCCAAAGCAAGAGAAATAGAGCTTGGAAAACTTACTTTTTGGACTACAACTCCAAGACTTCTCCCCTCTCCCCTTCAAACAATATAGCCACTGTGCATGCTGGCTGAAGGATTCTGGGGACTGTACTTCAATTTTCCCCCCTTCCGGCTCAGGCATATTGTTAAGCTGGTGTTATAGAGACAGGGAGGAGTCCAGGTAGGTCTTTAAAAAATAAAAACAAAACTATTTATTTATTTATATGTCTCTTTTATCCAGGAGTGGGACCCAAGGAGGCTCACAAAATCATTAAAACCTGGCAATAAAAATTTAAAAACAATTTAGAATAGTCACATTAAAACAGTATACAATCATTTAAAAAGCATACAGAATTTAAAAATAAAGAACTCTCCATAAGAATCCTCCTTGTGAGCCGACGTTATCACACTGGGGTCTCAAAGTGGCAAGAAAGCGGCAAGAAAGTGGAATGGAATCAATCCAGAAGCATACCGGAATGGACCCGGCAAGACGGAAATGGTTATCAGACGCAACTGGAATCATTGCGGAATTGATGATGCTGCGATGGTTCCGCTCCAGGGACCTGTATCTCCTGTTCACACACAAGTGGAAAGATCCCTTCCACAACCCTCGCTCTTCGGAGGCCAAGCCCAGGCCGGAGTTGAAGGGACAGCGCGTCCCTTTAACCCTGGCCTCACTGCTTTATGGGCTTGGGCTCCGAAGCGACCGCTTCGGAGCCCAAGCCCATAGGAGAGCGAGGTCGGAGTTAAAGGGACAGCTCGTCCCTTTAACCCAGGCCTCTTTTCTCTTCTATGGGCCCGGTCGCCAAAGCGGCGACCAAGCCCATAGAAGACAAAAGAAGCCTGGGCTAAAGGGACGCGCTGTCCCTTTAACTCTGGCCTTGCTCTCCTATGGGCTTGGTCGCAGAAGCGACCGCTTCGGCGACCACGCCCATAGAGCAGCAAGGCCGGCCCCGGCCTAGTTCCAGGATACATGTTTATACATACGGGGAAAGCTGCATCATTCTGGCATCCTTCGGCCGCGGAATTGTAATTCCTCAAGATGCCCGGAATTCAAAAGAACTGAAATGATGCCGTAAGGATGCAGGGATGATGCAGGGAAGGGCGGGGCTATGTGCGACGTTGTGTGAACACACGGAAAAAAGAACCGGAATGCTGCAGGAATGATGCAGCATTCTTTCTGCTTCAGGGCCAGTGTGATAACGTCCAGCAATTACACATTACAGGCCTACTTAAACTAAAAGGTTTGTGCCTGATAGAGTAAGGAGATCAGGGAAGGGGCCAGCCTAGCCTCCCGTAGATCCAAATGGCAACTTTTGGCATACTTTGTTGAAATTATATGTGTTCAAAAGGAAGATATTTTTGATAAATTCTTCAAAAATGAACTGAAAGTCATTTCTCATTTGTACCAACCAAATCCAATAGCTATTCTCAGCAGGGTGAGTCTGTGGACATTACTGCACGACTTTTAAATTGAAACAACATGAGAAGGAAGCAGCTTTGGCAATACTGATTGCACGATGCAGCCTCCAACCTGTACCTGCCTTGTCCCAAACATGTTCCTTTTCATTCACAGGGGAAACCCATTAATGACCAGGCAATTGCACAAGTCCCCAGGAGTGAAACATTGCTCCCAGGGCAGTTGCAAGTCACATGGACCAGCAGCCAATGGAGCTGCTGCAACAAGGGAGTTGTGTGCTCCCTGTAACCATCTCCAGTTAACATCCTGGGTGTAGCTCTTTGGGCCAATTAAAGTTTCTGAACACTTTTCAAAGGCAGCCCTACAAAGAGTGCATTGTATTAATCCAAATGGGATGTAACCAAGGCATGTACCACTGTGCTCAAGATCTGACTTCTCCAGAAACAGGCACAGTTGGTGCACTAGCGTTAACTGTGCAAATGCACTCCTAGTTGCTGCCGAAACCTGGGCCTTCTGGGTCTCCAGAAGGTTCAGCAAATGTTATGAACTTTATCTCCCTGAGGTCCCAGTCAGCTAAGCAATGGTGAGGAATTCTGAGAGTTGTAGTTAGCGTTGCTAGTTCAGAGTTGTCCAGGCCCTGAGGTTTCCAGGAAGGGCACCGACACACATGCTTGAATGTTTTGAAAATGGATTTTAGTATCATTTGCTGTTTATACTATCCAGAGCTTCATTGTGTTAACAAACTAAACCTTCAGGGCAAAGGATTGGTTATGTGATCTGAAAAAACAAGGTGCATCACACTTTAGGTCATGTTCATTTACTGTAAATACACTGGGAAGGGAAAAGTTGTTAGAAAGGGATTTTTATAAATCTCAGCAACAGCCAATCTATTCCTGATAAGAGCTCAACCTATTAAACCATTTGAGCAACGTTCCAGTCTTTTCTTGGCTATGCTGCTGAGCTGGGCTTTCAATTTCAAGGCAATTCTTGTCTACTTCCACAACCCAGGATGGCAAAACTGTGTCTTAAATCATGTGGATTAATTTTTAAAGCAGTGATTCAAGATCCCTCTTTGGGGATTCATTATTTCTAAATCCTGCTGTTTCTCAGCCTTCTAAATCCAATCATATTCATAATGAGTATTTCATATTTTTATAAAAGAAGAGAAAAAGGAATGTAAGTCTGAATGTTTGCACTCAAACTTGAATTAGAAGAACGTACTGGAGAATTTCCTCTCCAAATTTATTTAACCTCTCCTAGATATTTCACAGTACATCTCATTAGCTGCCCACCTGACAAAGAAGACTGCTATTTACAAAATATGCATCTATGAGAGCTGCAGATGTGGACTAGGTTTGAGGGCTCGATTTTCTTTCCAGGTTGTTTTCATGATGAAATTAACTCTCCATTATTAGCCCAGGGAAGTGTGCTGCTATGGGCACATATATTGATTCATTCATTCACAATATTTGTATTTTTCCTTGTGGGCTTTCAGGTTACTTCCTGCTCGTGGGAACCCTAAGGTGAATCTGTCACACATGACTTTTTCTTGGCAAGATTTCTTCAGAAGAATTTGCCATTGTGTTCCTCCATTGAGATTTGTCCAAGACCATCCAGAAGCATACTAAGAAGAGCTGGCACTATTTGGGCAGTGCAGATGGCAAAGAAATTCATTTTGTGAATCAAGATCTTGGATAAGGCCTTTGTCTTTGATGAATTTTGCATACATTAAAATTAGCCATGATGATAAGCCAGACAGTGGAATACAGTGTGTTCATATTCATTTCTAGATCACCTCTACCCTTGAGCTGATTAAGGTTTTTGTGATCGTAGTTTTCATTCAAATAAACAATAAACAAACGAAATACTGTTTAAATAAACAGTGATACTGATACACACACACACACACACACACACACATCAGTGTTACTGTTTATTTAAATGAAAACTATGATAATAAAAACCATAATCAGCACAAATGTAGAGGTAATCTAGAAATGAATATGAACTCTATGTATTCCACTGTCTGGCTTATCATCATGGCTAATTTTAATGTATGCATACACTTAGCCAGGTTGGTCATGAAGCAAAATACAGTTGCCCCTCCGTTTTCACGGACTTGAAGTCTGCGGTTCACGCTTTACGTGGACCGCCAAGAGGGAGACTTAAAATGGTGCACATGCCCAGCTATGCATGGGAGTGCGTGCCCATTCAAGCCTATGGGGCTTGAATATGTGTGATATTTTGTTTTCGCAGGGTGGTGGTGATCCAGAACTGTACAACAAAATTCAAAACCCACAAGCAATGATACTTTTATTGGGCCAACTCCAAAGCATAAAATACATTATGCAAGTTTTTGAAATTTCACTGGCTTTTAACAATGTTAAAAGTCATACAGGAGAAAAATAGTGATGATGTTAGAGGCACAAGCCTACATGAATATATTTTAATCCATTATTGTTACTGTTTACTTTTATGAAAACAGAAAGACCATAAAAACTATAATCAACACAAATGTAGAGTGGCTCCAGAAATAAATATAAACTTGCTGTATTCCACTGCGTGGCTTGTCATAACACTGATGGGATATCTTCCTAATTTCCAGTTAATAGAGTTTAAAATAGAAATGTTCTTTTCAGTGATAATGTTGCCAATTTCAATTATAGATGGCAGTTTTGTTCTGTGTTTTAAGTGCTTCTCTGCTGGCTGAAATGAGTTATAAGGTGCAGTGGCATAATACCTGGCAAGGAATACTTCTATATTAACAAAAATGACAATAAAATACAACAAATCCTCTTAACAGTGATGAGCAGTGTTGATCTTTCACCTTTTCTCCATTTTCCTTTCTCTATGGCCTGAGGAAAATCTCTCACATTCAGTTGTAAAATATGGTACATGTTGGTATTTAGCATGCATGAGAAAAGTGTAATTTTTTTCCTTTGTTCACATAAAAAACATAAATGCTGGAGCTTCTTTTGGAGTTTTTTAAAGGGAAAAAAGAACATTTAAATGCTGTTGTGTGTGTTCAAGTCATTTCTGACTTATGACAACACTAAGGAGACCCTATCACAGGGTTTTCTTGGCAAGATTTGTTCAGAAAGTTTTGCCATTGACTTCCCCTGAGGCTGAGACAGGATGGCTTGCCCAGTCACCCCAGGGTGGGGTGGGGGTGGGTTTCCATGGCCAAGCAGGGATTCAAACCCTGATCTCCAGAGTCTTATGATTTTATCGCTTGGCGTTTTAAAACGACTCAAGCCTTCTGGGCTGCAGATGGGAGGCAGGATTGAGGCAGGGATTATCACAAGCTAAATCGCCACCAAATCGCCGGCCGCCATCATCCTGAGTCCCAGCCAGGCTCAGCTGGTGCTTTTTAGAAACTGGAAAGTGTCCCGGTTTCTAAAAAGCGCTGGTTGAACCTGGCTTGGACTTGGGCTGATAGCAGCCGGTGATTTGGTGGCGATTTAGCTTGCGATAATGCCCACCTCCATCCTTCCTTCCAGCTGCAGCCTGGAAGGCTTGAGTCGTTTTAAAATGCCAAGCGATAAAGTCTTTAGCCCAACACTAAAAACACTACACTACACTACTCTGGCTTTCCATATTGTCCCAACTTATTTTATGGCAATTCTCAGCACCAGCTGCAATATTTTATTCCTGCCCTCAAGTGGGTTTCTTTTTAATTCCAAGGCATATCAGAACAAAAAAGTATCCATTATTCTTTCTTTCTTTCTTTCTTTCTTTCTTCGTTCATTTAGTTTAGTTACAGGTCAGTGTAGTGACACTTTTGCACCATAGCGCTATAACTTGAATATAGATTGATTCTTCTCTTTCTGGTGTGCATGTTTCTGCAGGCAGGAAATTACCTAGCATGCAAATACACAAAATCTGCCAATTTTGATTAAAACTTGATCAGATGTGGACTCTTGGCCAAAAAGGATTTATGTCACATAAGGTTGTCATGTCAGAAGTATTCCAGGCCCTTAGACAGAGATCCTGACAAACTTTGTCCTGATTTCTCCCTCCCCCTGAAGACCAGTGAACAGGGGATAGGCCCTGAGATGTGGGAACCCAAATGTGACAATAGATAGTCTTTAATTTGCCATAACATTTTGGATGCATTTGTGTCAATATGTGAGCTATGTTATTAAACTATAGTTACCTAAGAAACAGCTTGGCAAATTTGTATCTGAGCAAAACTTGTGTAAACAAATACCATTTCTTCCTTTTTACGTCACCCTTTCCAACTGTGATCTTAAATATGGCACTGACTTCAAGGAACTTTAGTCAGGGTGGCAACATAAATTACTATAGTGTAAATGCATTGGTATGAGCAAGAGATGGGTAAGGCAGGAAATAGGTGACATTTATGGTTACAGCAGTTCTGGAGTGTCTCTAGGAAGGGTTTCCTAATTGGTAATGCTGTGGAAGAAAGAAAAAAGCAATTGCATGGCAGTTTCTTTCTTTTTATACTTGGAAGCATTGATTGTGTGCCAAAACTAAGCTCCCTGTTTAAGTTAGTGCTTCTCGGTCTTTAGAGGTTGAGAACCACTGGCTTTAAGGATGTGACAAATAGAATGATTTGATACTTCGCAAATGTTAATTCAGAAATTAAAAGATGGGATATTAAGACATTTCAGGAATATCTGCATTGATATGCTCAGGGAGGAAATGTATACATATATGTTTATGTCTATGCATACATAGCCCTGAATGCTATTCATAATTTTAATTAAACTAAACCTGTTGAATCAACTATGAAATGGCAAATTATCACTTACATAAATTACCACTGTTTTAATGGGTCTACTGTAGTTGGGCTATCAATAGGATTCAAGTCATATATACAGAGAGAGAGAGAGAGAGAGAGAGATCTATATTTACACATGCACACAGAGATAAGTGTAAAGACTATATGCATATGTATCATGTAAACTTTACATTGCAAGACTTGAGGTCACATGGACGGCAAGCTCGGGGGGACAAAATGGCACGTGCGGGAGTGCGCTGCCATTAAAACCAATGGGACTTGAGGTCCTGTAGTTTTTTCCATACGCCGGGGTGGGTGGGTGGGTCCGGAACAGATCCCCTGTGTGTACAAAGAGCCCAGTGTATAATGTTAATTTTATGAGATAACTGCTTGCATCATTCCTTCCCACCACAGTGTGCCTATTGTGTAGTGTTTTTTTAAATAAAAAACTTTCTATTTAATATTCCAATAGAGAAATTGCTAATGTGTACAAATTAAAAACAGATCAATATGCCATAAAAGATGGTCATTAGGAAGACGAGACCTCCCTAACTTGTAGGCCATTCTTTTATGGTGTTTTTGATTAACGATTTCATTTTAGCTGTTTCAGTGTTCTGTGGTCTTCATTTGTTAGCAATAATTATGGGACATCATGCCTTGCCTGAATCTGAGTAATTCTGACCAACAAATATGAATTAAAATCAATAGAAATGTCATTAGCATCCCACTTCCATGAAAGATAATCCAACCATTTCTCATGCATTCAGTTTATTAAAATTTGCTAAAGTGTGAAATATGTATGACAAGTAACAATGTTTTAATCTTTCACCAAGGTAACAATTGAAAGCTGATTGATTCCTTTCAGTATTCCATTCAGTAATTATAAAATCAAAATGATGGAAGACTGTAATCAAGAAAGATTCAAGCCCATACATTGTCATCCCTCCATGCAAAATAACATTCTAATTTGCATCCTAAATTTAATTGGAACAGAAATTGAAATTCCCATTTGTGCCAGTATAAATATGTTAGGTACGTAATAGCTTGCTAAGGAGGGGGGAATACATCCTTTGCTCATTGACTTATAATCTCTGTGCATGTGATTTTGAATAAGTAAGCTTTATTTATTTCTAAATGCAGGTGATTTTTCAGAGTCTTAATGAGAAAGGTTCTCTACCACCAATACAGAGAACAAAAATTAAAAAGTACCATAATAGTAGCAGAGCTTGGAAAGTTGGCTTTTAAAAGTAATTTGTTATCCCATTTGTTATAAAGTCCCTAAAGTACCTAGTGACACATCCAGTATGATGGAAAAGTTCCAGATTTTGTTCTTGTTCTTTCTGAATCTATACTGGGTTAAAATAAACCAGCCTGGGGAGCTGGTATATAAAAAAATCTGATCGCACCGGGAGCTGAAAGAAAATATTTTGGGATAAACAGAATATGTGTTGATCTCCAAAGTAAAATCAGAAAGAACAAAATCTGGGATTTTCTAGTCTTTTTAATCTGTCAGAATGTGCCCCTACTTGTAGTATTAGTTGCTTTTTAGCTCTTTTTATATGTGGAAAATCCCTCCATCTAAAAAAAGCAAACAACTGGCCTAAAATATTTTACAGAGGCTCCGTTTCTTCCTGGAGGAGTGAACCCAGAAGGTGGTGCTGGGAGACTCCTGCTCGACCCTGTGGCCATTGGCCTGTGGGGTCCCTCAGGGTTCTGTGTTGTCCCTCATGCTATTTAAAATATACATGAAGCCACTAGGAGAGGTTGTCCGGAGTTTGGGGTGTGGTGTCATCAATATGTCGATGACACTCGACTCTACTACTTCTTTCCACCTCAATCCAAGGAGGCTGTCCTGATCCTAAACCAGTGTCTGTCATCAGTAATGGACTGGATGAGGGCAAGCAAGTTGAAACTTAATCCAGAGAAGAGAAAGGTGCGCCTGCTCAGTCAGAAGGCAGATCAGGGAATAGGGATTCAGCCTGATTTAGATGGGGTCACGCTCCCCATGAAGACACAGGTTTGCAGTTTGGGGGTACTCCTGGATTCAGCTTTGAACCTGGAGGCCCAGGTCTCTGCAGTGACCAGGAGTGCTTTTGCACATTTAAAACTTGTGTGCCAACTGCGCCCGTTCCTTGAGACGCCGGATCTGGCATCAGTGGTACATGCCTTGGTTACATCCTGTTTGGACTACTGTAATACATTCTACTTGGGGCTGCCTTTGAAGAATGTTTGGAAACTTCAGCTGGTCCAAAGAGCTGCAGCCAGGCTGCTAACAGGGGTGGGTTACAGAGATCATACAACACCCCTGTTGAAACAGCTCCACTGGCTGCCAGTTTGTTTCCGGACACATTTCAAAGTGCTGGTGATGACCTTTAAAGTCCTATATGGCTCAGGTCTAGGATTTTTGACAGACTGTATCTCCCTATATGAGCCGGTTGGGGCTCTGAGAACCTCAGGGGAGACCCTTCTCTCCATCCCACAAGCACAGTTGGTGGGGACACAAGAGAGGGCCTTTTCCATAGCTGCCCCTAGATTCGGAACTCCTCTTTCTTGATGGCCTTCCACTGACAGGCGAAAACCTTCCTTTTCAGACAGGCATTCAAAACAAAAAGCTTTTAAAGAACAGCCTGGGGTACAAGGCCAGCTCCATCAGGCCTAGCCTAAATTAAGAAGGAGAACCCTCCCTCCAGTCCATCTCCCATGGTCTAGGCCTCAGAGGGAGAGAAGAACTACTGGACCTGATCCCCTTCCCATTATCATTCCCTTATCCTTTTATGTCATGTCTTTAAATTGTAAGCCTGAGGGCAGAGAACTGTCTAATTAACAATTTGTAAGCCACCCTGAGAGCCTTTATAGCTCAAGAGCAGGGTAAATAAATAAATAAATAATGGAAAATTTAAATGCCCCAAGCAAAGCATTTTAAGCCCTCCAAAAGAAGCATGAAAACAACAAGTAAAAAACAACAACAACCATTACTAGGGAAGAATGCTATGCCCTCATTATTTCAACAAGTGACACATTAAAGGTAAGATCATTTCTTTTAACATGCTATTTTGAGCTCTGAATAACAAGAGGGCGGAATGTTTCACTTGACAGTGACAGCAGAAGAGCAAAACTGATAGGACTAAACCAATTGGAAACATACAACAGATTAGTAAAAATCACATAATTAAAACAATGTTAGAACTATGAGGTGATTTAATGCATTGATGATTAAGTAGTAATATAAATAAGATTACTCTTAATCCTGTCTTTACAATATTCTCACCATCATGAGTATCTGTACTTTGTTACAGTTCCTTGAAGTATGAGTGATGTAGACTTTTGCATGTAGGTAATGTGTTTGGTAGAACTCCCTTTCTTTGTAATTCTGGCAATGGTATATTATTGTTAATGTTGATTGACAGCCTTGAGAATCAATGTGTTAATTTCCACATTTCCCAAATTGCCCTGTCCCTTTGTAAAAATTTGTTTTCATTGAGGAGCGGAGCTTAAAACATTTAAGCTTATCTCACTAGTACCTGTAACGTTCCCATCAAGTCCCTGGAACATAATGATATGGGAACAGGTGTTACCACATTAGATTATTGATAACGGGATAGTAATGTTATGAGAACACATATTATCGCACAGCATTTACTGTTGTACTAGTACCAGCGCTAATGCAGTTCCTCAGCCGTCCCTCATTGGCGCATGCTCACTGTTGCGAAAACCCATATGTCTGCATTGGAAAGAATGCTACCGAGAGGTTTAGTTAGCGAGCATTCATTGTTTTTTCTTGTAAACACAATGCAATCTACAAAAATAAAAAAAAATATTTTTTAAATTGTCTGTGGCGCCTTCCTTGCATCAACACCGGAAGGGTTGTGTTGAGTTTGTGGATGTTCTATGATGGGAGGGGAGGAGGTTGTCTTAGCCAATCAGAACATGAGGACAGATTGAGACCGGGTAGGATTATCACACACACATCATCTGGAATGGTCTGAAAGCGTTCTTGCTGGCTGAGGATGCATTTTTACAGTTCTCCTGCTGGGACGGGCTAGGGACTGTCAGAGCACAAAATGGGAACTCGATGAGGATCATACCGTGCGATAAAATACATTCCGTTCCATTCTCATCGCATTCGAAGAACACAGTGCTTAATTAAGTGGAACATGCCACAGCTGCTACTAATACTATTTTTTACTGACACTATTACAGTTGGCCTTCTGTATCCATGAATTCTGCATCCACAGATTCAACTATCCACAGATCCAAAATAGTTTTTAACAAAAAGCAAACCTACTTTTTCTATCTTATATAAGGGACACTGTCTTACTATGCCACTATATATAATAGGACTTGAGCATCCATGGATTTTGGTATCCACAGGGGATCCTGGAACCAAACACCAGTAGATACCAAGGGCTCACAAATCTTTAGCATAAGTAAGGGGCTGTACAGACTGGCATAAAGAGCTGGCCTGGGGGCAGAGTGGGGGCGTAGTAATTGCATACCGGCCGCCCCGACTCTGCCTCCATACCGGCTTCATGCTGTGGGCCCCACTGCACAGCATGAGGCATCACGGCTCTCTCTTGGCACAGCGTTTACACATGCTGTGCCAAAGGAGCACAGCAAAGCTGCTGCCACAGCTAGGGCACATTTTCTGCACCGCAAAAAAGAGCTGCTTTTTGCGGTTTCTTTTTGCGCTACTGAAAGGCCAGATTGGGGTTGCGGCGTGCAGTTGCTATGGCCCTGATCTGGCAAGGAAAGGGGCGGCGTCCCGCCACCCCTTAGGAGCAGTCTGTACAACCCCTAAGTGTGCTATATACCTGTGGTAGGTTACTCAGATGCTAAATAAGATACTGCTCCTGTATCTTAAATATTTCTGAGAATGGTGGCTTTTGACCCCATTGTAATACTTCACATTGTGCAACTATCCTGAAGGCAAAAAAGATAGAAAAACAAATACTCAAGGAGTTCTCAATGAAGTAAACCAAGCCAAGCCCCTACAGTTCTAGTTAATGCCAATGGTTTTTTCCTATGAATTTATAGTATTTGTTTCTTTATTTGCTGTCAAGATGGTGATCACAAAATTAAGACCCATGCAAATTATTTCCCAGAATTCCCTCTCCACTTTCATCTACAAGTTTGTAGTGTCAAGAAGTCACCCCAGATCATGGAGGAAGCTGGCTTGTCATTTGTGGCTGATTGAAATGGATAGGAAAAATAGGATTTCTCCCCCTTTTTGTGGGTGTGCAAGTTCACACACAGATACACATACACAAGCAAAGGGGATGAAATGAGTTAAGAAAATGGCGGAAATTAATTTGGGCAGTATATCACCTAAAGGTATCCTCATTTATGGAAATCTGGGTATAAAATTAAGTTGGGGAAAAATAAACTGAAAGGGAAATAGTTTGCAACAGGTTCTGTTCGCAAAAGCTATTGGTTTGTCTTCTTTACTATGGTGGCAATGTTATATCTTCAAGTGCAAGAATGAAAGAGAAACTTTGATGGTTTGAGGCTGAGACCACATTTTGCAATGTATTCAGTTTGTGGCATTGTAAATCATTAGTCTTCATCTTGATCATGACTGTTTTTGGAAAGGTGGCCAGCCAAGTGTTTCTGGGAAATTTACAAGCAGAACATCATTGTAATAGTGATCTCCACTTGTTTCTTCCCAGTAACATGTCTCTTCTCAAACATGTTCTATGAGAGTCTCATTTATTTTCTACAGTTCCTGTATCCTTAAAAGGACAGTTTTCATCCTATTATATTTCTTTGACATGACCTGTAAAGGTCAAGGTAAAGGTAGGGCTGATGCAGATGGCCCAAAAGGGGTGGCAGAGAGCAGGCCCTAGGAGTGGCAGATTGGGCCCACAGCAACCACATGCCACACCCCCGATCCTCCTTTTTGTCACCCCCCAAAGAGCGGCAAAATGTTGCTCCTTTTGGGGGTGGCAAAAGAGCTGCCACTGTGGCTCTTTTGCGCCCTTTTGGCACTGTGTGTGCATATGCTGCGCCAAGAGGGTACCCTGATGCTGTGCGCCGTGCGGACGGGTGCATGGTGTTGGGGCGGAGTCGGGGCAATCGGCGTGTGGTTGTCCTGCCCCAACTCCACTCCCAGGCCGGCCCTTTAGGCCAGTCTGCATCCCCCGTAGTCCTTTAGACTTTAATGTTTAGTCTTAACTGACTCAAGGGAGCAGTGCTCATCTCCTTTACTAAGCCAAAGAGCCAGTCTGAAAACTACTCTGGTGGCCATGTGGCCAGCATGACTGCACTGAACACTGTTAACTTTATAGACCTCCTTTTCATCTGGTCTTTGTGTGAATATTTCTATTTTAAATCTATTTTGTTTGTATGTTTTACAGGATATTTGTCTGAACCCTCTGGAAGTTTAGATGGACAACTGAGCCAAACTGCTGATGGTACTGCAGATATCAGTTGATTTTATCCAGGTTCTGGAATGGACAATGGCATAGAAGATGCATTAAGGGAACAAAAAGAATTAAAGAGAAAACAAAGAAGAGTTGTTTCCATTTCTCTATATGAAGGCAGAAGAATGTTAGTAAAGTCACATTAGCAATCACCCCATTGAGCTGTGGATGAAGAGGTGAAAAGAGGTCTTTCTTCACACCGAAGGCATCACAGCTCAACAAAGTTCCTTTTTTTGGACTACATATTCTAGAAATCTCTAGCCAACATGGTAAAAAAAGTAAGGAGATTATTGCATCAGCTTTAAAACTGGCTTACCTGAGCCAGCTTAAAATTAGAAGCGGGCGATATCCTGATACTATCACACACATTTAGCTGCCAAAATCACCGCCTGGGTGCAGCCCGGCTCCATCACTGCTCCAAGGGGTTTTCCTCATGCCTCTTTTTGAAGCTGGGAGTTTTCAGGCTTGAAAAAATGGCTGCTGGAGCACTCCTCTGAGCAGCGATGGAGTCGGGCTGCACCCGGGTTGCAATTTCAGCGGCTAAATGTGTTTGATAGTATCAGCATGCTGCCCGCTTTTAATTTTAAGATGGCTCAGGTAAGCCGGTTTTAAAGCTGATGCGATAATCTCCTAACTTGCCTAAAGTTTAGTGATTGTTTAAGCAATAGAATTCTCTACCACAGGGGTGGAACAGATGGGCATGAAAGAGCAGCCTGAGTCTGCTCCAGTCAGAAGTGGGTTCGAAACCCACTATCCACACATCCTGCTCCCAAGGCCAACCATGGACTCGGGCTGACCATCACCACTGTGAGTTGGACTATCCCAGCTCCTTTATGCTTCAGTTCTAAGGGCCAAGGCACAGTTTCTGCATGGCTTCCTTTGTAAGCATGTGTCATTTAAACAGCATGCCTCCAAAGCAGCCAGAAGCTGCTTCATTTGGTCTGTCAGTTTGGGCCCTATATATATGTTGTGGTGAAAAACCACAGACTGAGACGGTTTCAAAAGAGGATTAGATTAATAGAAGATAAGGCTTTTCATGGCTACTACTGCATGGCTGGATATTGGCCTTGGTATCAGACGAAGCACACCTCCAGTTGCTTGAGAACAGCTGCGGGAGAAGTTTATTAGCCTTGTGTTCAATATTTGTGAGCCTTCCATAGGCAATTGGTTGGCCATTGTGGGAAACCCAATAGTGAACAAGATAGGCCTGGAGTCTTAGTTTTTTATTTTCTTACTACTAGATTATTCATGTCTCGTCTGTTTCTTCCTCAGGGAATTTGTCTTTCACTTTACTTTGGCTTTTTCAATCTGACATTCCATTTCCCTTATACTCCATATTTATTTATTAGTAATATTATTTGTAAATTACTTCATTGCTTAGCCTGGTACAATGCTATCTTCGTGTGCATTTGTAAAAATGTAAAGATGTCCAGAAGAAAAATGATGTTTAAAAATGATGTGGGTACATAAGAGCAGGATTGACAAAATGTAATAAATCATTCCCAGGGAGAAGAGCTAAGATGCACATTTAATGAAAGACCTTTGTGTGACATCATTTCTGTCACATCTGCCAGTGTCCTGCATTTTCGTGCTGAGGCTGAAGCAAATTTCAGTAAGAAACAAATAAAAGAGAAACAGAAGAAATATATTTTGTATTGAGGACATGCTTATTTTAAAAGATTAAAGAGCAATAAAGTGTTCTAAAGAAATCCCTTCTCCAATACATAAACCACAAAAGCTTCATGTCGCCCTCTAAAGAATTTTAATCTGAACAATGTTTCTGTAAGTGATGTCTTTGTAGTCTATACACACATTTTTGTCAGAACAACACACCTCTGGCTTCAGTATAATTATTCTTGTGATTAGCCGTTGCCAGCACTGTTTCAAAGGATAATCTGAATGATATTTGAGTGTTATTGCAGATCCAAGGTGCAATTCCAGTTCTACTGACAACAAAACACACAAGATGTCTTAGTAGTGGCAAAAATGAGGCCACAACTTCATTGATTACAGCTGCACAAAAAAGTTGATATTGTCATGGGATTGGATCCAGGTATTTGCCAACCTACTTGTTGGTCAATGAGATCCATCCCAGAACCTACTGGGCAACCCCAAGGATGACAGTTGTGATATTTCACATGGGCAGATGCCACTTCATGGGTGTGTGGTGAAGTGGATATCCTCCCAACGAGGATTGCTTCCTGCTATCCACAGCCCCGCAGTCCTGTAAGGTGAACCCCTCCACTGTTTGTTGGCCTACCAACTCCCCAAGTAGTACCATCCTGGATCCAGACCCCATGCCAAACCACCTAAAACAAACTTGTGACAATTAATATGTGTACAAAGCAATATGTGTACAAAGAACACCGGGAGGGTAGGTGGGATGAAGATCCTGAACAGACTGAGGCTCTAGCACCAGGAATTTTAGAGTGCCTGACCTGAGTGAAAACTCTGAGCAGTTTCCCTTAGGTGAGCTTTGTTTCTCTTGGCTGGCATTTCCTGCTCTTCCCAGCAGTCTGCACAAAGATGTATGGACTTCTGGGAAGCATAGCTCAATGTCACAGCCAGCATGGCATCATTCTGCCATACCTCTGGACCACAGACTCACCTCTCGGTAAGTCAGGAAATGTGTTTAATTTTGAACACTATAGTTTTTTGTAAGGCCTAAAAAGGTCAAGGTTTTACAAAGTTAATATCAAATGGCTTTCTAGCCAGTTCTAAGGAGGTGTTCAGACTATTGGGGACCTATTGAATAACAAGATGTTATTATAAGAATTAGTGCCCCGATTTGCATTTGTTCACCTCCCCTCTCAATCATTGTCTGAGTTGGGAGAGGGGCCTCATCTGAAAATGGCAGGATGAGATGCTCCCCCTGCTCAGATGCAGCCTGTATTGTAGTGCTTATACTTTTGGCATTTTCTGTACCAGGGCTGGAATCCTCCAGGTCTGGGGGACATTTTTCTGACTCGGGAGCTACATTTAGCTTTTTTAGAACTGAAAACACATAAAATTAGTTCTCTCTCATTGTCTCTCTTTCTTTTCCTCTTTCCCCCAATACAAAATTGATAAATGCACTTAAATATGAGCTGAAAACATAGTATGATTTTAATTCATTATATAATCATTTTAAATTTTTAATTAACTTGGAAAACCATGAACTTTAAATTAGCTTACCATTATAGATTAGTATAGACAATAGCTATAACAACAGAAGTAGCAAGATCAACAGCAGCAACCGGCTGCTAGTCTTTGAAATGCTTGCAAAACTAGGGTTTCCACTGCAAATAAAATTCTTTTTATTTGAGTTAAGGTAATTGAATTACCATGTTTGAATTAAGGCAGTTTAGTCAGTTGCACTTATTTTTTTTAAAATTGACTCCTGTATGAAATCTGTACATTGACAGTCAGTATGTTGTAGATGTTAGTGTTGGACTAGTCCCACGGAGACCTGGTCAAACAATTTCTTGTAGTTGTTGTTGTTATTGTTGTTACCGTTGCCGCCCTTGAGACAGTCCTGAATCATGCCAACTCTGTGAATGAGTCATCTCCAAGACCCCCTGTCCTCCACTATTTGGCTTAGGTCCTGATTAAGGGGCTTTGCAAACTGGCACAGCCACCCGCTGCCTGCCCCGACTCCACCCCAACCCCATCCTGACGCCACATGCCTGTTCACGTAGCACATGGTGTCAGGACGCCAAAAGGGCACAAAAAAAGCCACCGCTGCAGCTGAAAGGGCAGCCTTTTGCCATCCCCAAAAGGAGCGGCATTTTGCCACTCTTTTGGAGGGCGGGCAAAAAGCAGGATTGGGGGCGCGGTGTGTGGTTGCTGTGGCTCCGATCCATCACTCCCAAGGGCAGCTCTGTGCCGCCCTTTTCAGGCCATCTGTATTGGCCCTAAGTCTACTGATATAGTGTGTGGTCCTCCTTTCTTTTGCTGCCTTCTACCTTCCCTAGCATTATCATCTTTGCATCTTTTCTAGTGAGCCATGCCTTCTCCAGATGTGGCCTAAGTACAACAGCCTTAGATCCTTTATGTAGATCCTCCATAGTCATTATTTTTATTTTCTTTATATTCAGCAGCAAACTTGCCTCTGCACTTTCTTCCTTGACCTTCCTTAGTAATTGTTTCAAGACTATTATGTTTTCTGCTAGTAGTATTGAGTCATCTGTTTATCTTTAGGAGTTTATTGCTCATCAAATAAGCTGGCTTATCTCTTCTGGCTTCAATCCTGGATCCAGGATACCCGCGGATGCTATCAGACATAAGTCACCAATGATTTAGCTGCGATGTCACCGGCCAAATCCATCCTGGATTGAAACCTTGTTCAGCGGACACTTTTTCGAAGTTGGTGAGCTTCCGACTTCAAAAATTGGCTGGTTCAGTGAAGCTTCGACCTGGGATGGATTCGACCAGTGGCATCGCAGCTAAATCATTGGTGACTTATGTCTAATGGCATCCACAGGTATCCCAGATCCAAGATTGAAGCCGGAAGAGGTAAACCGGCTTATTTGGCGAACGATCAGCTCCTTAGATTGTTGATGTTCCCGCCTCGTATCTTCACTTCTTCTTCTGGGTTGAAACCTGCTCTTCATATGATATATTCTGTTTACAAAATTGAACAGGGGGAGTGATAGAATGTAGCCTTACCTGAACCATTTGCTAACTGGGAATTGTTCTGTTTCTCCATATTCTGTTCTAACCATAGCCTTTTGTCCTAAATACAGATTTCTCATCAGGACCATCAAATGTAGCAGCATTCCCTTGTCTTTAAGAGTGTTCCATAGCTTTTCATGATGCAGTCAAAGGCTTTGCTGTAGCCTATGAAGCACATATTAATTTTCTCCTGAAATTCCTTGGTTTGCTCCATTAGCCATAATATGTTTGCAATGTGGTCCCTAGCGCCTCTTTCTTTTCTGAACCCTGCTTGCACCTGTGGGATTTCTCTCTCCCCACATATGAGTCTATGCTGCAGAATTTTGAGCATAATTTTGCTTGCGTGGGAAATTAATACTATGGCCCTATAGTTGCTGCAGTCTTTTGTGTCTTGATCTTTGTGGAATTTTTTAGCCTTTGTTAAACTCACTAACTTGCTTTCTCAGCTTAACCTGACACAGGGAATTGTTAGGAGGATAACATGGTGTGGTGGTGTTGGGAGAACTATGGTCTTGAACAGACTGCCAGAAATAATCCAGTTTGAAACCACTTTACCTGCCCTGTCTCAGTGCTAGGCAATCATGGGAACTGTAATTTATTGTGGCACCAGAGCTCTCTGACAGAGAAGGCTCAATGTCTCAGAAAAACTACAATTCCCATGATTTCCTAGTATTGAGCCAGGACAGTTGAAGTGGTCTCAAATTGGATTATTTCTGGCAGTCTGCAAAGGCCCTAAGTGTCCTGGAAATAAGGGGTGTTTTTTTTTAAAGTACACAATATTCAGCCAAGTTGAATAATTGTAATTTTCATTGGTATCAGTGGGAATGTTATGGTCCTATCTACCTTTTCTAATTGAAAGTTGTGGCTCTTTACTTTAGGTAGGTTACACCTGAGATCAGTTTCAAACAAAATTTTTATCACATCATCACCCAGCCTCATTTAATAATAATAATAATAATAATAATAATAATAATAATAAAATTTATTTATACCGCGCTTAAATGAAGACAATCTAAGCGGCTTACATCAGTTAAAACCCCATACAACAAAATTCATACCCAACCCACTCCCCTTAAAACAGTATTAAATGACAAGATAATTAAAACAGGAATATAAACATTCCAACACAAATAAAACAAACTTGAAAATGTAAAAATATAAAAATATAAAAATGCCCTGATTAGACTCAACTGCGCTCCCCATCCATCAGCAATTGATGGGGCCATGGGGGGAGCGCAGGGACCAAAGAGCCCAAGGCTAGGAGAATTAATCTGGAAAGGCCTGCCGGAAGAGATCCATCTTGACAGCTTTCTTGAAGCTGTCTAAAGATGTCAGCTGACGGATCTTGTCCGGCAGGTCGTTCCAGAGCTTGGGGGTGACGATAGAAAAGGCCCTCTGAGAGGTCGCCGCCAGCCTAGATTTACTAAATTTTGCAAGGGTTTCAGATATCATTGTTGTCCATTTGTAAACATTCTTTGTTTTTCACCCCTTCTTCCATTAGTTTTCCTTACTGTAGATAATTCCTTAAGGTATGGGGGAGAATGGACTAAGGCTTTCTAATTGTTAGCATGAGAAGCTCTCCATCAAAAAATGCTCAAACTCTCTATTTCCCACCCTGAAAACTTTGCGTAAATGTTCTGTCATTCTCTGCTGCCCATCATCAATCTGATAGTAAGGTTTCTTAGATGTTCACATACCATTTATTTACCTAGAATACCAGGGTTCTTAGATTTCCATGAAAGGAGGGACGTTACTTTTCAGATGCATTCAGCTCATTCATTCTGTGAAACCAGTAAAAGTAAATAGTGATACAAAGGTATATAACAGTTAAAAATATAATTTCTGCATCTAAAAATAGGCTCTTTTAGAAAGTTATATCTTGTATGCAGAAAGCAGCATTGGTTGCTAAAGCGAAATCAGAGCTTGTTTGACTTCTCTCTTCATTAATCAAATATCATGCAGATAAGGTTTCTCTTAATGTAATTGCCTCTCTTACCAGAAGTTTCCTTTATTTGCACAGTAATATGAATACTTTGGGAAATAAGCAACGTCGCTTGTTACAGCTATTATAAGCATCTTCCCATCTTTCACAAGCTGGTACAGAATGTTAGACCTTGATTGGCAAGAGAGATTTAAGAGGTCAGTTTGTTGGAAGGAGATGATGGAAAATACCAGGGACTTGATAAAGCAGTTAATGTTCTTGCAAGCTTTATTCTGTTGTATATAGATGTTGACTCCCCTGACAAATTGAACACAGCTATTCAGTTGGGACAAAACCCAGTACTTGTACTCAATTTATCATTTCAACATCTGGAAGAAATTTGATGGATACCATTATTTAATTTTTGGACTTAAAAAACAGTGTGAGCTTTGGAAGTTTCCCATACAATTTGGTGAATTTGTGCAATTTTTCATTTTTTATAGTGCATGACCCACTAGTCTTCCCCAATGATTGTGCATTGATAGAAGGATGTTGCCCCTTTCTCAGCATTCTAACTACCGAGAAAGATTTGTTTCTGGGAAAACAGACTTATCCTAGATAAAACAGATGTCACCAATGTGATTGCTGTGAGGAATGTTGTTGTAAGGTGTTGTGGATCTCTATTAGATAGTTCCTATAGCATAATAAACATAAGTGGCTCAGTCCTCCTCCCTCCTCCTGTTTGAGTTATTCTGTCACTGTTTAATTCTTCTTATTCCATCTTTTTAAAGGATTTGTGTTTCCTTTGTGTAAATCTCTAGTGTAAGAGTGTTCATCTTACTATATTATACTATTGTTCCTTCCAAAGAATAGTGACTCTTAAACTTGAAAGTAGAATGGGGCATCTGATTAAGTATTTATACCCTTTCTTGCCCCAAAATGTAGAAAAGATTACAAAGCCATCTTTCTGTGTCATCTCCTTGCCATTTTAAAATATGTATTCAAAATTACATTTTACTAATGGGGAATTGTCTCTACATAGTACTGTGACTGAAACCTACACATTTCATGGCTCCAGTTTTGATTTCAGATATGAGAAATGTTCCAAGATTGGCTGGGAAATCAAGTGAGTCTTTTCAACCTGTTCTGTTTTAGCTTTTCTATCCCACCATTTCCAGCAATGACCTCTAACAATGAAACCTTCAGTGAAAAAAAAAATTGGAGTTTTTCTAGAAATGGCATTTCAAACAGTTTTCAAAGTATACTCTACACTGGATTTAGATAATTAGCAGTGGATCTTTACACTGGAAGTAGAAGATGTTATTCCATTTTTCAGAAGTTTAGTGCCCTCCAACTACCAGGTAAAGTTACCCATTTTAGCTTCTATTGACCTTCTTTACCAAATCCAGCATCTAAAATTATCTCCAATCTTCTCAGTATGAAGAGTGCCAAGATTCCCCCTGTTTTCTGCTGATCAAAAAGCTAGTTAACATTTGTCAGGGTTGGAGAGAGGTCAGGAACATAACAGAATTCCTTATTTCTACCTTCACTGTTCCCGGTATACCTGGAGCTGGAAGCTATTCTAGGTACAACTTAATACCAGAGAGAACCTCATCAATGTTTACAGACTTTCCCTTATCCATTACATCTTAAAACACCATGAAGACAATAAACCTTTAAGAACAACTCCTCCAAGTGTTTGCTTTTTACAACATCTTGTCATATAAAGAGATCTAGAGTTCCTGAGAGCTTTCTCACATTTTTTGCCATTTTAGTTGGCCTCTGTTTTTATTCTCCTGATAAAGATTTTGTGTTTAAGACCAGAATTACTACAAAGTAATTCAAAGTAACATACAAGAAGTGAATAGCATGCACCTGTATCTTTGAACGCCAGTGTACATTATATGTCTGCCATGCTCAATATGTCTTTTACAGCAAGCAAAAGTAACAAATCTATAAAAATATTGAAATATATATATATATATATATATATATATATAGTTATCTCAGTAACAGAGTTGATATACAATTTCTCTAAGTAAGGGTGTCTCTGCTATACCAAGTCAATTCTCTACATCCCAATCTGTATCCCATGAAGAGAAATATTCTTTGTAATAGCTGAAGGATATAAACAAAGAGATTTTAAATATATCTCTGCCCCTCCTCATACTGTCTACTGATTTCTGCTTTGCACCTTTTTCTTCTTATACCTTCATATTCAAAGGCTAAACAAAAGTATTACATTTTAATTATTAGTAGTGTTGCATGTCATTTGTTATTGTTTCTAAGTGATTTAAAATAATAATGTTGCAAGTTATTGCAATCCAGCAACTTTTAACAAGATTGGAGAAAATTGATTGTTTCTTTAATAGTGTCACCAAAAGTGGTATTAAGCAACTGTGAACTATAATTGACTATAATCCATAGCAAAAGCTGAGGTGATGAATTGCACATTTCAATGAACTCCATTTTGCTGCCAAACTAATTTGGCAGCCATTTTGATTCTTTCAGTTTGCTTAAGGGTGCCAGTGTGGCATCACTCAAATGATTGTTTCACATAATGACACAAAATCTATCAAAACCATTGGAGAGGAAATGTTTTACAATTAATTAAAGATGCAAGTATTGTAATGTACTGGACTAATGTCTGTATACTGTGGTTCTGTACAACCAAAACATAGCAGTCTCAGACTGGAGTTGATGTACTGCTGCCAGCATTCTGGAATTTCTACATGACATTCTATTTAAAGCAAGGATTGGATATCTCCTGAACACTGAACTCAGTTTTAGCTACAGTTGTCCCTCCGTTTTCACAGACTTGAAGTCCATGACCCTTGTTTATCCACAAGAGACGAACGGAGGGGCACAAAACGGGGTGCGTGCCTGTCATTCCACAGACACAAACCTCCATTCAACCAATAGGGCTTGAATATTTGTGTTTTTCTTTTTTCGTGGGTCGGGAATGGATCCCCTGTGAAAAAGGAGGGGCGACTGTAATTTTGTGAGGGTTGCATTCTGATGGTGGACTGACCCAAAGGCAAAATGTTGGGACCATCATGTTCTATCTAAAAGGTTTCATTGTTAGTCATGAGGCTTCAGGAAAGGCATTTCAACTTTTCTGAGAGGGAAAAACCTGCACAAAATTTTAGAAACTGAAAAAGAAATAAAAAGAAAGACGATCTCATGGGGAAAGTGTCATGATCATCTGGGGAAGCCCAGAAAGCCAGTTTGATATCCAACAGTGATGTATTCAAGTCTTTTACTGGTCTCAAGTCAAGTTTCACATCTCTGCCTACAAGTCTCAAGTGAAGTCTCAAGTCCTTGCAAGATACTTTCAAGTCAAACCAGAATCTAAAATCTGGGAGCTAACTTTACCAGACAAAAAGATGGTGGTGGTGTGTATGTGCATGTAAGGTGGTTTCAATAACTAGAAAATGAAGAAGACATGCACAAGGTAAGATAAAAAATTAAATTAAAATAGGCAATTTATAAAAATTGCATTTTAGAAAAATGAGGTCTACTCAACAGCCTGCCACTACTACATATTAGATGAGCCTCCTAAAGCCTTTCTTAGGAGCACCAGGCAAGATTTGCCCCCATTGCATGGGTCACGTTTCTTGGTGGGGAACAGCAAATGTGTTAGGCAATGAGCTTGAGGTGGAAGGATCTTTCTAAAGCTTTTCAAAAGCTATAGAAGACAACTCCAATGTGCAACAGGGAGAGGCTACTAAGCAGACCTCAAGCCCTTTCCTCAAGCCCAGGGCATGTTTCTTGGAGGGGAACAGGTAATGCATTATGTAATTGGGCTGGAAGTGGGCTTGAGGTGCATTCAGCAGCCTGTCTCTGCTGCATGTTGGAGGGGCCTTCTAAAGCTTTTGAAAACTGTAGAAGGACTCTTCCACCTTTTGGACATCTTAACACTTGAAAATGAGGGAGTGCTTTAGATACATTAGATATATAGTTAACAAAGATTGCCTCCAAATAGGTTAAAAAGTCTTAGGAAATGCAAATTTTTGTTTTCATACAAACCAGTTTTATTTCTGATATCCAGATGACAGTTTGTCCTGATTTTCCTCTAAATTCTTGGTACTACCAGAAGCTTCTTGTTTCCATTCACCTCATGGGTGTTTTTTTTTTTTACCCAGTACACTCTAAAAGGAATTGGATTGGTTACTTTCTATGTGTTTTACTGTCTTAGGAGTTAGAAAAGATAAGTACCACTAAGCACAGCTATCATTTCCAGGATATGCATTCAACAGAGATAAAGTGAGGGAAAAAGGAATGCTAGTATTAAAACAAAAAGACCCCGATATTGGTATAATGTAATATTGGTATGGCACTATGGCTGTAACTCCTGACTAATAAAAAAAAGCCTTAGCTGAAATTGATGAGAATCTGTTACTGAAATATTGCATGAGACTAGATATAATCAGCGAGAAGAGGAAGGATATAAAGGTGGGAAAGAAGGGAGGGAGGGAAACTAGATATATTTCTTGTATAAAGGACTGGATGAAGGAGCAGGAAAAGCTATCAATATGAAGGCACAATCAAAGCAAACAAAATTGGAAACTCTCAATGATTTGAGGCAGTCTGGTTAAGCTCAAAGATGACAGGTGTGGTCATTCCTTCAGCCCTATTGAAGCACCAGCTCCTTCAAGCTCTTCCCTCAACAGTTACCTAGCAATAGACATTAAACTGTAACAGGACTAGGGATGCTGAGAATTGAATGATGACTGGCATAGAAAACTCCATCATCACTAAGATTCCACTGGATTGAACATGATATACTGGAGTTGCTCAAAACACTACTGTTAATTATCTGATTCACTACAAGATTTTTTTGTTGCTATTCTTTGCTCTCAATATAGATATGTGATGTTGTGATTCAAGTGAATTGAATTTGAATTATAGAATCATAGAGTTGGAAGAGACCTCAAAGGCCATCAAGTCCAATTAGCATAGAAGGAGAACACAGAATTAAGCACTGTGGGCTAAATCTAATTATTATACTCCTAACTAGAGAAGATATTAGTCAATGAAATTTACATAAATATAGTATGCAAAGGCATCATGTAGCACCTTTGACACTGGTATAGGACCTTTGCAGATGGGCCCAAAGGGGCAGCAGAGAGCTGAGGCTGCCGGACCGCATGGTCCCGATCCTCCCTTTTGCCACCTGGAAAAGAGCAGCAAAAGGCCGCCCTAAGAGCCAGCGTGTGGCTCTTTAGCGCCCTTTCTGGTGCAGTGTGTCAAAACGCTGTGCCGGAAGGATGTCCTGATGCCGTGTGCCATGCGTAATGGTGTGCGACATCAGGACATCCTCGACGTGGGGTTGGGGTGGTTGGCGTGTGGCTGCCCCTCCCCATCTCTGCCTCTAGGCCATCCCTTTGGTCCGGTCTGTAGAAGCCCATAGTCTGATTATAAAGGTTCTTCCTGGGCAACACTTCACTCCATGCATCTGGGGAAGCAGACCAAGAAGCTTATCACATTCTTAAATGATACGACTTACCTAGTCCAGTTTAAAATTTAAAGTGGATGGCATCCTGATATTGTCAGAAAGATTTTGCTGCAAAATCACCACCTGGGTCTATCCTGGGTCCATCCCCGCTCCCAGGAGCGCTCAGCGTGCCTCTTTTCGAAGCTGGGAGTTTTCTGACTTAAGAAAATGGCTGCCAGAGCAGCCCTGGGAGCGGGGATGGACCTGGGTGGTGATTTCAATGGCTAAATCCTTCTGATAATATCAGGATGCTGCCTGCTTTAAATTTTAAACCGGATCAAGTAAGTTGTATTATTTAAGAATGCAATAAGCTTTAAGTCTGAAAGCTTATGTTACTTCTTTCACACAGTCAATTTCACAGCTACTACAAAATCCCTTTACATACTAATATTCCACACTAACACAGCTATGTCTCTTAATTCTACTTACACAAATGTTGATTTAGTAAATTCAGGTTGAATCAATGGGACTACAGTTGGCCCTCCATTTTCATGGGGGATCTGTTCCAGACTCACCCACAAAAATGGAGACTCACCAATATTCAAGACCCATAGGCTTGAATGGGATGTGCCCCCTGTGGGTGTGGGTGGGCGCATGCCCATGGGGGCACGCCCCATTGATTTTAACAGAGGTCGCCCCATAGACCTCAAGTCCATGAGAATATTCAAATATTCAAAACCATAGACCTCAAGTCCATGAGAATGGCGGGGCGACTGTACTGATTGGTACTAATGATTGGATTTAGTCCTATGTTTAGACCTCTTTCACATTCTTGGAGGGCAGGTGTAAGGCAAACATGCTAGCCAGTGTGTTAAGCATGTAGCAGCTTCAGTGGGGACTGTTGTCCATAGTTGCCCTGTGACTGAATCACTGCATTAAGTGTTCTATAGAAGACACTGTCCTCCTTCTTCTTTCCTGGCTAACCCATAGTCTTTGAGGGGTCACAGGGTTAATTGTGTAGGATGCAGGGCTGTGGTTTTGACAATAGAGCTTTTTGTATTGCTTCTATAAAGGGATAATAGAAGAGGGTGTCCAGCAACAAGGTTTCAAACTCATATTGGAATGCTAATAGTGTGTACATCTGGTAAAGATGGAAAAGAAGAGAACAAACAGAGAAGACAGATTTGGGGAAATATCTCAGTACTGATGATAAATGCTGACTTTCCAATGGAGGGGCCGAGGGAAGAGAGTCTCACTTTTCTACAATCCAAGCCCAAGGTCTACTCCATTATCAAAGACAGAGTCTTCGATATCTGGAATAGAGGAATATAAAGGTGACCTTAGGATTCCTACAGTTTATTTTGATTACAACAAGGATTGATTTGAAAGGAATCCATAGAAAGGTAAGCATTGATAATTCAAACAGAGGAGCTTTACACACTGGGAACATACTTATCAGTCCATTAACACAATACTTTTTTTTTGCACCTTGCTGGCACACTTACCTCATCCCAAAGCATATCTCAATGTCTACTGAGCTTCCCCCCACCCTTGCAATTCTTGGCAACAATTCTGCATTTATTGCCCTTTCACAGTCTGTTTATATGTCCAGCAAGCTGCAGTCACTTCATCACTTGAACTGGATGGTCTTTACTCAAAAAATTATCTCCTGTCAATGAACTGGGAATGACTTTTGTACTAAAAGAAGGGGGTCTCGAAAAGATATTAGGAAAGGAAGAAGAGAACACAGAAGAAGTGGAGCAGCTGGTTTGGGATATCATAGAATCATAGAATCATAGAATCATAGAATCATAGAGTTGGAAGAGACCACAAGGGCCATCCAGTCCAACCCCCTGCCATGCAGGAACTCCCAATCAAAGCATCCCCGACAGATGGCCATCCAGCCTCTGCTTAAAGACCTCCAAGGAAGGAGACTCCACTACTCTCCGAGGGAGTGTGTTCCACTGTCGAACCGCCCTTACTGTCAGGAAGTTCCTCCTAATGTTGAGGTGGAATCTCTTTTCTTGCAGCTTGCATCCATTGTTTCGGGTCCTAGTCTCTGGAGCAGCAGAAAACAAGCTTGTTCCCTCCTCGATATGACATCCCTTCAAATATTTAAACACGGCTATCATATCACCTCTCAGCCTTCTCTTCTCCAGGCTAAACATCCCCAGCTCCCTAAGTCGTTCCTCATAGGGCTTGCTTTCCAGACCCTTCACCATTTTAGTTGCCCTCCTTTGGACACGCTCCAGTTTCTCCACATCCTTTTTGAATTGTGGTGCCCAGAACTGGACACAGTATTCCAGGTGAGGCCGGACCAAAGCAGAATATAGTGGCACTATTACTTCTCTTGATCTAGACACTATACTTCTGATGCAGCCTAAAATTGCATTGGCCTTTTTAGCTGCTGCATCGCACTGTTGACTCATGTTCAACTTGTGGTCCACCTGGATTCCTAGATCCCTTTCACACGTAGTCTCATTCAGCCAAGTGTCCCCCAGCGTATATCTGTACTTTTTGTTTTTCCGCCCTAAGTGCAGTACCTTACATTTCTCTGTGTTGAATTTCATTTTGTTAGCTTTGGCCCAACTTTCTAGTCTGCTCAAGTCATTTTGAATTTTGATCCTGTCCTCTGGGGTATTAGCTACTCCTCCTAATTTGGTGTCGTCTGCAAATTTGATAACTATGCCCCCAATACCGTCATCCAAGTCATTAATAAAGATATTGAATAGCACTGGGCCCAGGACAGAGCCCTGTGGCACCCCACTGGTCACTTCTTTCCAGGTTGAAAAGGAGCCATTGTTGAGCACCCTTTGCGTTCGACCAGATAACCAATTACAAATCCATGTAACAGTTACTTTGTCTAGCCCACATTTTACCAACTTGCTTGCAAGAATGTCATGGGGAACCTTGTCAAAGGCCTTACTGAAATCAAAAAATAAAAAATAAAAAAACTGACAGAATGCCATAATGTAAATAATTTTTCAGACTCATTTATACTATCGGTTAACTTTAATACAACATATTTTTTACAATAGCTCCATTGGCTGCTGGTCCATTTTCCTGCACAATTCAAAGTGCTGCTTATGACCTATAAAGCCATATGTGGTTTAGCCCAGGGTATTCTTATTATTTTTATTATTGGATTATTACCATCACTATCACAAGAGTAAGGTTACATGAATGTTTTTCTTTTCTTTTTGTTTTTTAAGGATATGCTTACTTTAATTTATTGCTGTTTCTAGAATATTATATTATTTTACATTTTTTTAAACAAAAGGAATGTTTCTTTTGGCAGCTGTTGTGAATATTATGATAATGTTTACAAAGCATTTTAAGGAGGTTTGAGGGTCTGCCAAAACATTTCAAAGAAAAACATTTCAACCATTAGTTTTCAACAGCCACAGAATTGCATCTCCCACCACCAAGAAACCCAGCTGACCTGAAACATACATTAATGGTGGTTCCTTGTAATATAGGAGCTTATCACACTGACAAATAACCCGACTGCTCCCTAGCAGTAAACTCAAGTTGCAGGATGCAGGTGGGTATTATCTCGCCAAAGTTACCATCGATTCTGCTGGGTAAGTGCGACCCGGCTGCATCCTGGGTCCCAGGTACACTTAGGAGGCTGCTTTTCAAAGCCAGGAGCTTGCCATCTTTGAAAAGCAGCCCCTGAAGCACGCCTGGGACCCAGGATGCAGCTGGGTTGCACTCATTTGGCAGAATTGATGGCAACTTTGGTGCGATAATACCTGCAACCCTACTGTATCCTGTTGGGGAGCAGTTGGGTTATTTGTTGGTGTAATAAGCCCCTAATGTTGGTTCAGTGGGGCAGGCTGGAACAGAGGCTGCAAGGGATTTAGGCAGCTTCTGTCATCTATAGATGCCCCTATTGTTTTTAAAAATAGGCCCCAACCCATTTCTGTTTTTTGATTAAATATATTTGTGGACTATTGTTAATAATATCATCCGAACCCACCATCTGAGTCCATCATCATTGGAGATTGGAACACAAAAGTTGGAAGCAAAGAAGAATCAAAAACAGTAGGCAGATTTGGATTAGGCAAAAGAAATGAAGCAGGTGAGCATCTGATAGATTTTTGTGAAGCCAATAACCTATTCATTGCAAACACAGCTGCACCCTTTTCTGGAAGTAAGGGACCTTGAGACTGTTGTGCACACACTGGTAACCTCGCGCCTGGATTTCTGCAATGTGCTCTACATGGGGCTACCCTCATACTTGGTTTGGAAACTCCAGTTGGTACAGAGCATGGCAGCCAGAGTGGTCTCTGGGACATCTAGGAGAGACCACATAACACCGGTATTGAAGTCCCTTCACTGGCTGCCTATTAGTTTCCGGGCCCGGTATAAGGTGTTGGTAATGACTTTTAAAGCCCTAAATGGCTTGGGTCCAACCTATCTCCGGGACCGCCTCCTCCAATATAATTCTCCCCACACACTTCGATCCTCTGGGAGGAATCTGTTGCAGCCAATAAAAACTAAGCTGTCGACAACCTCCCAGAGGACTTTTTCAGCCACCGCTCCCAGATTATGGAATGGCCTGCCGGACGAGATCTGTCAGATTACCAATTTAAACAGCTTTAAAACAGCGGTGAAGACAAATATTTTCTGGCAGGCCTTTCCCGATTAGATCTCCCAGCCTCCAGAATCCTATAATCCCTACTTGGCCTGCTGTCTCTGCCCAGTCCTTTACCGCCAATTAGGTTGTTATGTAATTGAATTGTTTTTAAGTATTATGTTTTAATTCTATCATTGTTTAATTCTGTTTTAAGGGGTGGGAGGGTTTATAGGTCTGGGATTGTATTTTACATTGTACTGAGTTTTAATGATGCAAGCCGCCTCGATTGTCTGACAGAGGGGCGGGATATACATAAAAATTATTATTATTATTATTATTATTATTATTATTCATACAACTAGAAAGAAGGCTACACGCATGGACATCATCAGATGGTCAACACAAAAATCAAATAGACAATATAATTGGAAGCAAAAGATGACAAAACTCTATACTGGTGGCCAAGACAAGACCAGGTGCTGACTATGTCACAGATCACGAACTACTCATATGAAAAATAAGAGTAAGACATGAGAAGAAAACAAGACCAGTGATTGTACCAAAATATGATCTAAATAATATCTCAACAGAATTTACTGGCAACATAAGAAACAGGTTTGAATTACTAAGCATAATAGACCGAGAACCAGAGGAACTATTGTTTGAAGCCAGGGACATGATAAAATAAGAATGAAGACAGACACTTTCAATAAACAGAAAGAAAGAGGAAAAAAACATGGATGACAGAAAAAACACTACAAGCAGTAAAGAAAAGAAGAGAAGAAAAACAAAAGCGATATAGGAATAAACTAAGAATTATGAATGCAACAGTACAATGGTTTGTGCAGAAAGATAAAGAAAATTACTACAACAACCAATGCAGAAAAATAGAAGACAAAAAAAAAAAAAAAGGGAAGAACAAGAGATCTATCTCACAAGATCTGAGATATTAAAAGAAAATTCAAACCAAGGACTGGGATGATCTATGTTAGTAGAAATAACATAATTCAAGACCAAGAAGGAATAAAAAGACATTGGATGCAATACAGAGAAGAATTATAGAATAGAGATGACAAAATGAAGGACACATGGAATGAAGAGCCATATGAAATGAACCCCAAATTCTAAAAAGTGAGGTGGAAACTGCAATAAGAGAAATAGCAAAAAACAAATAACCAGGAACAGATGATATTCCAGTTCAACTGCTGCAATCCACACTGACAGAGTCAATTCTAGTGCTAACCAACATAGGTCAATGGATATGGAAAACAAAACAATGGCCAACAGATTGGAAGCAATCAATATACATCCTCATCCACAAAAAAGGAGATACAAGAGACTGCAGCAACTATAGAACCATAGCACTGATCTCCCATGCAAGCAAAATCATGCTCCAAATTCTGCAACATAGACTCCAACCATACATGGAGAGAGAAATCTCAGAGGTCCAAGTGGGGTTCAGGAAAGGAAGAGGCACTAGTGACTACATAGCAAACATACAATGGCTAATAGAGCACACCAGGGAATTCCTAAAGAAAATCACTGTGTGCTTTATAGACTATAGCAAAGCCTTTGACTGCATAGATCATGAAAGGCTATGGAGTGCCCTTAAAGACATGGGAATGCCAATACATCTGATAGTCCTGATGAGGAACCTGTACTCAGAACAAGAGGCTACTGTCAGAACAAAACATGGAGAAACATAATGGTTCCCAATTGGCAAAGGAGTCAGACAAGGCTGCATCCTTTCACCCTATCTGTTCAATTTGTATGAAGAACATATTATAAGAAAAGCAGGTTTGGACACAGAAGAAGGAGGAGTAAAAATAGGAGGAAGGAATATTAACAATCTAAGATATGCAGATAACACCATAGTACTAGCAGAAAACCTCACAGACCTGGAACACCTACTAAGGAAGATCAAAGAAGAAATTGCAAAGGCAGGCATAATGTTGAACATAAAGAAAACAAAAATAATGACCACCGAGGACCTTCACATGTTCAACCTAGACAATGAAGAAATAGAAATCGTAAAAGAATTCCCATACCTGGGATCAAACATTGATAGAAATGGGGACTGCAGTCAGGAAATCAGAAGAAGACTAAGAATGGAGAGGGTGGCTATGAAACAACTAGAAAAGATCCTAAAATGCAAAGACATACAACTCAGATCAAAAATTAGAATCATACAAGCCACCGTATTCCCTATTAGCAGGTATGGATGTGAGAGCTAGACAGTTAAGAAAGATGATAGGAAGAAAATCAGTTCATTTGAGATGTGGTGCTGGAGGAGAGTGCTGAGGATCCCACGGACATCCAAAAGGACAAGCAAATAGGTCCCAGAGCAATTCAAGCCTGAAACTTCCCTGGAAGTCAAGATGACCAAATTGAGGCTGTCATACTTTGGACACATCCTGAGAAAGGAGGACTCTTTGGAAAAAAATAATGCTGGGAAAGGTGGAAGGATGTAGGAAGAGGGGAAGGCCACATGCCATATGGATGGATTCTATTAAGGGGGTCACGGGTATTAAAGAGTTGCAGGAATTAAGCAGAGTAGTGGAGGACAGAGGGTCTTGGAGATGTCTCATCCATAGGGCCGCCATGAGTCAAGATTGACTTAAGAGCAGTTAACAACAACAATTCTTTATAATACAGCTAGCTTCTTGCATCTAGCAGTATATTTGTGTTCAAGTGGAATACAAGTTTACCTTGCCTAACAAAGAAGCTCCTTTTTACAAAGTCTTATTTCATCTGCGCAGCCCTTCTTTTCCTCCTTATCCTCTGTCTGCTTGGAAGGTTTGATTTTATTTAAAAAAAATCAGTGCTGTCATTGAGAGGATGGAAAAACACAGACTTTTCTGTAGGGTTGCAGCAGTGTATCTGCATTAAATAAAGCAATAAAGGTTGGGTTGGGAAAGAATGTTTATTGTAGTCCATTCTACTGTTGTGCTGTGTGTCTGCTTAAAACAGGCAAGATAAACAGTAGCTGCCTCCAGAATTCCCTACTGAGCTTGTAGAAACAGCAAAACAGAGAGGAAAGCCGAAAATAGATAAGCTTTCTACACCAGTTACCTCTAGCATGTTAAAACTCTCTCCCAACAGATCTCTTAAGTTTGGTGACCAAAATGGAAATTCTAAGAAAAATAGAAGCTGAGGAAAGAAAAAGTAATCCCTGAATACATGTTGGATGAAGCTTTCATGAAGTTTTTAGAAAGGCACATATATTTTTGTTTACTTATGGAAGGCTTACCTGATGTGGTTGTTTTATTTCCCAAGTGCATAATGTTAGTTATAGAGAGAAAAAGTTCACTGAAATGTGTTGAACTGCTCTTCTTTTTTGTAGCACAGAAGCCTGTCCCTATTCTTTCCATGTTATTTCTGCATCTGGTGCCAAATTTTCTGTTAAAGAAGTAATGCCCAGGAACAGATCTGTTTCATTAACTGAGGCATACTTGTAACCAATACCTCCTTAGACTTTCTTACAGGTAGAAATGTGTCTGACAGTGGATCTAGTGGGTGTGATACTCATGGAAGAGCACAGTGTAAGAGAGTGATGCTGTCTTGGGGCCCATTCACACTATACAATTAGAGCCCCTTAATTCTTCTTTAGCTATCAAGGCAACATGATAGTGAGTGATGCTCTTGCATACTCCAACACTTGAAATGCTCAGTGTAATAGAGAAGCATGAGACATAAACATCTTAGCTAGTTTTTAACTTGTTTTCCTATCTTTTACAGGCTGTGTGACACAGTGGTTAAAGTGCTGAACTGAGACTGGGGAGATCCTGATCCAGTTCCCTTCTGAGTCATGAAAGCCATATGAGATGACTTTGGATTTCACTCTCAGCCTGGCATATTATATCTTACAAGGTTGTTATGGGAAATAACATGGAGAGGAGTGGATCCATCCAGTCCATCTTCAGTTTATTGAAAAAAAGGCAAGATAGTTTTCATTATTATCTTTACTAGTATTTTAAGATACCCCCTCCCAAAACTGCCCTTTGGCTTGTGCAATAATATACATATTCTAATTTGAAATGATTAGTGTTTAAATTATATCAGGTGAGAAATCAAGCTGAGAAATCCCTTGTTCTAATAAAGAAATATTGTTTGTTCTGTTATAGTGATTTGCTTCTTCATATGATACTATACCCAAATATTTTCTTTACATGCTCCTTTCCTGTCACTTTCAGTTGAAGGTTATGAGCTTCTAAAAATAAATCAACAATGAGAGGCTGATTTTCTTTGAAAAACATAAAGAAAAAGGAGGAGGGGTGAAAGGAGAGATTCCAGACTGGAGAACCAGCAATCCTGTCTATGTGTATTTTTCATATTTACATTTCCTTGGAACAATTTGAAGTTGACAGACATGTTTTATGTCAACAAATCTCTTTCACTCTTATCCAGTTTTGCTGTTTTTAACATAATGCAATCATTTTCTAAATCAAGTTGATAGAGCTGTTCTCAAGGCACTACACATACACTGTATGTGGAATTATGTTCACTGCCTTTATTGCATCAGCAGCATGTTTGAATGTCTCAAATGTTTATTGTTTCAGCCATTGTTCATGTATTTGGTAAAAGAACCAAGGAGTCTTTCAAGTGGAGACCTTTGGATGAATTGCAGAATAATAATTGGATGGAGATGAATTCGGTATATAGTGGAATGGGGAAATAGCAAGCAAATTAATAACAAAGTCATTCACCTTGACTTTCTGATGTGCTAACATGAACTGAATTTGCTATTATGAATTGAATCAATTAAGACCTTAGTACTGGCTAGTTTGTGTTGCACCAGGGTAGGCTGCCCGTCTTCATGGCTTGTAACCTGCATGAGGTTCTGATATGCATACATCTGAAGCCCAGGACAGCTGTAAAAACATTAAAGGGTTGGTGTTAGGGAACAAATCTTGGTACAAGCAAATAATTAGATGATTTATTAAAAATATCCAAAATGTAATTATTAAAAATATGAATGCATACAATCTTGGTTTATTTTACTATGTTGCATCTACATTCTAGGAGATACTTGAGTAAAAAATTCACTCTAATGTTGCCTTAGTTTCATCCTTTGACTTGCATTCCTCTGACTGGAAATAAAAATTAAGCAGGACATGGAAAGCTCTTCAAAAATGGTGCTTCAGTAACTTTTTGAACACAATCTTCTTTCTGTTCAGTTTTTTTTAATTGACATGTTGCTGATTGTCCTGAATCATAACTTGAAAACTGTTTATTCAGAAGTGCATTCCAAGCAGTCTAATGGGACTTACTCCCAAGTAATTCTGAATCATTTCACCTACTTGCATTTAATTCAATGTACTAAATTAAATTTGAATTTAATTTAATTTAATTTAATTTAATTTAATGGCTGTGAATCTTCAGTAACTAATTTTTCATTAGTTTGATTTATGAAGTTAATTAAGTTAAAAAAAGAACGTTTCTAAACTCTGTATCAAAGGGCCCATTTTCTTAGGTGGATGAACAACGCTGCTGCCTTTTTAGAGAAAATGGGTCCATGCATAGGATGTGCCCTACAATGGACATAGAAGTGGAAAGAATATTCACCATTTTTTTTGTTTGTTTCCCACCACTCAGGAAACAAAGTTGAGAAGAATAACACTGTGGCAAGAATTTTGTGCAGTTTCCAAACATGCTGAAGTCTTTTGGGAAATATTCTGTGTAGAAATATATGTGGGTGGTGTTTTTTGTCTGAAAATCAAGGATTTTTGTGTGAAAAATACATTTTCATGCAACCCCCCCTACATTATTTCCTATTTTTTTTGTGTAAAATTACTTTATTTTTCTTAAAAACTATCAATCTCACACAATATCATGAAAAATGCCAAAACAAAACAAAAGACAAGCCAGAGAGCAATAGTTCCTCATGAAACTTAAAAAAAAACCTCCCCAAAAAAACAACAACACTGCAAACCCGCCATTGTTTCTCAGTAGCCACATTTGTTTGTGTAAGATTGTTGGATATGTGCAAAAAACAGCAGTCTTGCAGAAAACAACCATGTGATGATTTGGAAACAAAGTTTTCATACAAAAATGTGGGCTTTTAAAACACAAACTCCATATTTTCCATGCAAAAATCCCCATGTTTATTTTTGGACAGAATAAGTTGTATGATCTCACGTTGTATGATAAGAAGACATTGCCCACACTGCATTAGAACAGGATGAAGTAGTAAGTGAAAAATAACTGAGGACACCATCTTTAAAGGTGTCTAAAAGGAAACTTCAGTTATTGCAAAACATGGCAGCCAGATTGGTTACTGGTTCATCTAGGAGTGGTCATGTCATACCAATATTAACATTACTCCCCTGGCTGCCAATTAGTTTCCAGGCAAGTCACAAAGTGTTGATTGTTATCTTTAAAGCCCTACATGGTTTGGGTCTAGGTTACCTATGGGATCACCTTCTCCTGTATAATCTGCCCCATGCACTCAGGTCTTCTGTGACATTTACATCGGTCAGCTAGGACAGGCTGGCAACTATTAACCAGATACCTTTTTTTTATCAGCCGCCCCCAAGCTGTGGAATGACTTATTGGAAGAGATTCAACAGCTGGATACTCTGTCTGTGGCTGCTGTCACACTGCAGAATTAATGCAGTTTGACACTGTTTTAACCATCTTAGCTTTATTCTACTGAATCCTGGAATTAGTACTTTATTGTGAGACCAGAGCTCTCTGACAGAGAAGCTTATCTCACAAAACTACAAATTCCAGAATTTCATACAATTGAGCCATGACAGTTAAAGTGGTGTCGAACTGCATTAATTCTGCATTTTAGATGAAGCCTGTGTTTAAAACAGCATTAAACACCAATCAATTGATAATTTGTTATGACCAGAAAAAGAAAACAATTTTTTATCATGAAGTAAAGTTTGACAAAGTAGCATAAAATACAAAATTAAACACCAATTTCTTCTGTCAGCCTTATCCAGATGGTTTTTAAATTACAAAGTTTTTAAAATTATGAATTGATTGTTTTTAATTGCATGCTTTTAAAACGGATGTTATGCTCTTTTAACTGATTATGTGTTTTTAATTGGTGCTCATATTGTGTGTCTATTTGTTGCTGTACTTTAATCTGTTGCTCCTTGCCTCAATCCATGGGGAGAGGCAGTTATTTATTATTATTATTATTATTATTATTATTATTATTATTCTGAAATTAATACAGTAGCTGAAAATGTTAAGGTTGCACTGGAAAGAATGTAGCTGTTATAAAATCTGTTTTGTTCACTGAATCGTAATGAAGATTATGCCTACTTAAAATTTTGCTTCAGGGTAAGTGTGCTTGAGAGATCTAAATAGCCTAGATGATTTGTATTGAGATGCAGAGAGCAATTTGCAAGTGTTCAAGTTCAATGTAGCTAGAAAATGTGAAGACTTTCAAGATATTTCTGTGTTCCTTCTAGACTGTTTCATATTAGCAGATTGTACTAATCTTCAAGGTTGGATGTGTTGATCCTAGGGAACTAATTATCGTTTAGTGCTTTCCTTAATTTAACTGCCCATACAATTTATGTGTATGCTGATGAAAACTACAACCTCAATGAACACATATTCATTGCCTATTCTGAAAAATACAACTTTGTGTTTGGATTGTCCCTGGCGTTGACATGGTTCATTTCTTAGCCACTTTCACATTGTCAAAGAGGACAGAGATCTGCATGAAATTTGTATGTGCTAATTGATATGTCTAGATGCAAATTTATTCTAAATTACTACAGTTAAAACATAAATATAGTAATCTTATCTTGAAGGGGGAAACTGTAACCAGGTAGCCTATGCTTGCTTATTTTGCTGACAATGTGCTAAATCACTGATGGGCAACTACAAGGCCTTTGTTTGTTTGTTCTTGTGTATTTTCAAGTTGTTTCCAAGCTTTGATGACCCTAAGACAAGCCTATCATAGGTTTTTCTTGGTAAAATTTGTTCAGAGAGTTTTGGTACTGCCATTCTCCGAGGCTGAGAGAGTGTGACTTGCTTAAGGTCACCCAGTGGGTTTCCATGCCTGATTGGGGATTTGAACCCTGGTCTCCAGAGTCAGTCTAATGCTCAAACTACTATACAGTGTAAGGCCTTTGCTTCTTATGAGTCTTTATCTTTAAACCAGGTTTGAGTGGATAATTTTCAGATATATTCCACTGCCTCAAAATTGGCTTGCCCCTTGTGTTTTGGGGGTTAAATAAAATAGTTTTGGGGTGGGTGGAAATCTGGGTGCCATTTTTGGTCTAGAAGGTACTGCTCTGGGCAGGTCTACATGGGCCAATTGAAGCAGTTGTCCCTCATCCTCACAGCAACCTGTACACACAAATGCAGGGCTAAATCTCTGATTCGAGTGTGGACTGACTCCAAGACGTAAAGCCAGTTCTGCATTGAATCCATGTCATACCAGCCTTAAATTGTTTTAAAATAACTTTTGCTTCAGATTTTGCAGAAAAACCCAGAGCACTTAAAATAAGTACTAAAATAAGAATGACCTTTTATCAAGGGACACCGGGTTGGATGTCTCCTCAAGAAGCCATGATTTAAATCAACCAAAAACTAGTTAAGATACAAGGATATAACAAGAAAAGAACAGCATGAGGGAATTAAAAGATCTAGGATCTATTCAAAGTTTGGATCAGAAGGTAAACTGGTTTTTATATCATCAGTTACAAGATATATTTAAGAGTAAACAAAAAATCAAGGGCTTTACTTTATTAAAAATGAGATTGACAATATACTATTAACTGAGAAACCCAAACAAATAGCTAATCTATATAGAGTCCTCCTAGAAATAAAATTAGAAGATGAAATTGTGAAGGACCATATGATAAAATGGGCTAGGGATATTGGAAAAGAAATTCATATAGAAAAATGGACACAAGCTAGACAAGTGACATATAAATTCACACACACACACACACACACACACACACACACACAAAAACAGAATTTGCATGAAAATTTTTTCAAAATGGAGACAAGATGTCACTTGACTCTGGCTAGGTTGGCTAAGATCTATAAAACCAACAACCCTATCTGCTGTAAATGTCAAAAAAGTTATGGATCTTGGTTCCACATGTGGTGGGCATGCTCTGTAACAGCAATTTTTTTTTTGAAAAACCTTCATGCCACAATTTGTGAAATTTTGAATATTTCTTTTGAATGTACACCAGATTTATATCTCTTAAATATATTACAAAACATACAAACCGCAGATCAAAAAAGACTGTGGAAATTAATTTTATACGTGATTACATGTGGAAGAATCCTGCTGGCACGAATGTGGAAAACAACTGAAGTTCCCTCTATAGATAAATGGTTATATAAAGTGATTGAGGCAGCCGAATTGGATAAAATATCTGGTAGTATCGATGGAGAATCATACTGTAAAAACAAGGAAAGTTGAAATATCCTTCATGTATATTGTGATAGAAGATGAAGTAAATAATCTCAGAAGAAGAATATAAGTAGTAAATAATTAAGATAATATATTTCTTTAGGAATTTCATCAAGATAAAATTTATGAGTTAACATTTATTTGTAAAGAAAAAAAGTTAATGATAAAGAATAAGCTTACAACATAAAGACCGGACATATGGAGGAACTGAATTCAAATCTATGTCAGATCTAGGGAAAAAAAGAAAATGAGTATATATTTATTGTTTCGGGGGAGGAATAGATAAAAATTCTTTGTATTTTGTATGATTTTTCTTTTGTAATATTACTTTTACATCTTTTTAAGTAAATAAATAAATGTTTAAAAAAACCCAGAGCACTTACTGTGATGCCAGGTGGCTATCTACACACATGTTCCATTGTGTCACCCAGCACCACCACCCTTTCAGGTCACAACAAGGCACCCTTTGAGATCACAGCAAGGCACCCAGCCATGCGATTGATGCAGGGGACCTTGTTTCTGACCACAGAGGGAGCATCTCACAACAGTGGCAGCAGTACCAAGCAACATAGTGGAACACACATGTAGACGATTACCTGGTGTTGCTAAGGAGTGTAGAGGTAATGGGGGAAATCCAGGGTAGCTCTGGGGCCAGAATACTCTAGGAGCATCCTGGACTTCTCTGGACAGCATAGACATTGATTTTTTTGTTACTTTTAGGGAAGACAAAATATCTTCTCTTCATTAGAAATACCTTGATTCTTTGCCTGTCATTGAGAGCCACCATTATAATGGTTGGGAATAGAGAAGATTATCACACGAGGCTATTTACAGTTTAGAAACGGTTATTTTAACATTATTAAGCAAGAACGATACAATGACGATATTGAAACACTTACTTTCACACTAGTTGCAAAAACGGGGCATTAACAATTCACAAGCAGTAAAAAAGTGTATCTACATTCCACATGTCAGCATCATTAATAATTTTTTAAATGTGCTGAGTTTGTTGTTCCTGCAACATGACAGGAAGCAGACAGGACCCTTCCCATGTTTCTTCAGTCTTAGCAAATTGTATAATAAGTACATCCTCTGGGACCTCACAGTTTTGGACTTATGAGACTTCGTTTTTATAAATCCCCATTTTCATCCTTAAAAATTGCCTGCTGTGGCAGAGTGATGTTTGTCTCGCAGCTGAGGACTCCTCACTTGCAAGCTCACAAGTGTGGCACGGGAAATGATTCCCAGGCACATTGAGGGATTCAATTTAGGAGTTTGCCCTCCTGTTGCATTCTGGGACTTAAGAGCCAGAGAGCTCTTAAGCCTCACTGAACTACAAACCCCAAAATGCAGCAAGAGGCAGACAGAGCAGTAATAGTTTATGAGCCTCATTTTTATAGAGTGTAGTGCGATAATTGGGGAAGGGAGACCCACAGCACTCTCCAAAGAAGTCTTAAGGAAGAAATAACACTATTCAAACATGATTGCCTTTCACATATTTCCAATTGCACAAATGAACCAAGATTGGCAAGCCATTGATGGTTTGTAATCATCAACAACTTATACCACTAGCACCATGCTTCCATGATGTTGCAAGAACAATAGCAGGATGATGCTGTGTGAAAATCTTTGTCCTGATCACACAATAATGATGGTAACAATACTCTTTTATAATGTTTATTAAAGTAAGGTAAAGGTACTCCTTGTTGACAAGGTTGTCAAGTCATGTCCGACCATAGGGGGTGGTGCTCATCTCTGTTATTAAGCTGAAGAGCCAGCATTGTCCGAGGATGACTCTGTGATCATGTGGCCAGCATGATTGCACAGAGCGCTGTTTACCTTCCTATTGAGAAGTGGTACCTATTTATCTACTTGCATTTGCATGCTTTCGAACTGCAAAGTTGGCAGAAGCTGGGACTAGTGACAGGAGCTCACTTCATCATGCAGCATCCGGGCCTTGAACCGCCAAGCTGCTAATCTTGCAATCAACAGAGCCAGCATCTTAACCACTTGAGCCATTGCATCTCCAGTAACTCATTGTATTTGAGAGATGCAGTATTAAATATCCTACAAAAAACAACTCTCATGATTGAAGCAGGTTTATTAAAAGTATAAAGTCACACTAGTTCTGTGCAGACCTATTTTAAAATCAGATCTAGGCAGAAAATGTTTAACATATGGATTTTTTTTTTAACATAAGAATCTCTTGCAACAAACCCCAAGGCAAAAACAAAAGTATGGTTTATTTGAAAGGAAACCTAAAGGTTTAAAAGGAAGCTGTTGTTGCTGTTATCATGATCTTTATTCATAGACATAGCTGTTTTAGTCTGGAAAATTAGTATGCAAATGGAACTAGGAGCACCTTTGAGACTAAGGGGCAGTACAGATGGCATCTAAAGGGCGGCTCTGTGCCACCCTGGGAGCGCTGGATTGGGGCCATGGCAACCACATGCTGCGGCCCCGATCCGGCTTTTGCTGCTCCAAAAAGAGCCAGCAAATGCTACTCTTTCTTGGAGTGGCAAAAAGCCACCCTTAATGCCACTGCCACGGCTCTTTTGGACCTCTTTGGCACAACATGTCTACACGCTGTGCCAACAGAGCACCATGACACCATACACCATGTGGTGGGGCATGCAGAATGACACTGTTATCGGGGTGGAGTCAGGGTGGCTGGCGCCCCAAGTCCACCCCCAGGCTGGCCCTTTTGGCTGGTCTGCACAGGCCCTAACTAGAAGAGAAGTTGATAGCATGAGCTTTCAGAGGACGTTATCACATGGGGTCTAAAGCAGCCCCATGCCTGCACCATCGCTGCATCATTCTGGATCCTTTGCCCCTGTGATCAGACGACGTCACAGCAAACCCCGCCCATCCCTGCATCATCCCTGCATCATCCCTGCATCATCCCTGCATCATTCTGGATCCTTTGCCTCTGTGATCAGACGACGTCGCAGCAAACCCCGCCCATCCCTGCATCATCCCTGCATCATCGCTGCATCATTCTGGATCCTTTGCCCCTGTGATCAGATGACGTCACAGCAAACCCCGCCCATCCCTGCATCATCCCTGCATCATCGTTGCATCATTCTGGATCCTTTGCCTCTGTGATCAGACGACGTCGCAGCAAACCCCGCCCATCCCTGCATCATCCCTGCGCCATCGCTGCATCATTCCAGCTCTTTGTAATTCCTCTTTCAAAGAGGAATTACGGCTGCACAACCAGAATCATTCCGGTATGGTTCTGGATTGATTCCATGCCGCTTTTCTTGCTGCTTTGAGACCCCTGGTGTGATAACGTCCATAGACTTGAGCTTCCTTCATCAGATGCATGGGGTAGCTCCTGCTACCAACTTCTCTCTTTCAGTTGGTCCCAAAGGTGCTGCAAGATCCCTTTGCATGCTAATTATCATTATTGTTGTTATTACTGGAGAAAGGAAAAGGGGGAAATTAATAGCAAAATTCTACATAAGTTTTATCAGAAGTAAGCCCCCCTGAGTTAGTAGGACCTACACTCAAGGAAACCAAATTGGGAGAGATCCCATTTCTTCTCACATTTTTGGTTCAATTTCATACATTTTTGATTGAACATCTGTCCCTTCTCAGCCTTAGTACATCTACTACTTTATATGTGAGGGGTTCTTCATAGCCATGCTTCTAATCTAGATTCCTGAAGAAATTGTACAAGCTTATTTCATTGGCTTGTTTGATCCTGAAAAAGTTACCAGCAGGGAGATTTTGAAAACTGTTGTTCCAGAAAGTAGCTTCCTCAAATTCCAGGTCTCACCTGGCCATGTGACCATCAAACCAACTGTTTGAGTACCTATATGTTGTTATTAACTGCCCTTGCGTCAGCCCCAACTCATGGCGATGCTATGAATGAAACACCTCCAAGACCCCCTGTCTTCCACTGCTGTGTTCAGGTCCTCCAGGCTCAGACCCTACTCGTGGGTTTATTTAGCTTTTTTTTTTTTAACAATTTTTTATTTATTATACTTTTCCAAAAATGATCACATATAGAATTCAATAACTTATAATTCCCATAATATTCCATGAATCAAAATTTTCCATACTTTTCTTCTTTTCTCCCATTTTTAACCCTCCCACCCTTCCCTCTCAGGAACAGCATAACTTTTTATTTTAATATACATTACTTTTTATGTGGAAGATTATTTTAATTGTATCCTCCAGTTCCTTGTTCCCCTCTACCACATTCACATAATCGACCAGCCCCCCCACCCAATTTCTGGTCCATACCTCTTCATTTCTATGACCAATATATACTGCCCTTCTTACCCAAATAAAATCAAACATCATATACTCTGCTACATAATGTTTCCACTTTCACATATCCTTTTTTTTTTTTTTTTGCTTCTTAAAGGAATATCTGTTTGAAACATGTATGCTTTGTGATAATTAGATTATTATGTTGTGGCATGGAATAATATTGTGGAATTTTGCTTAAAAGCTGAGATGTGCAAATGAAAGCCAGACACAATTATCAATTGTCTATTGCACCACAGTTAATCAATTATCTCCTGAAACCTTTGAACCATATCCTAGGACAGAACTAGGAAAAGTTACCTCTTGGAACTACAACTTCCAGAATTCCCTAGGATTAACTTTGCTAAGTTCTTCACTGGGACATATAAAAAACTACAGGTGAGTTAGCAGATGTCAGCTTGCAGAGCCCAGCAAAGACTCAAAGAAAAGCAATCACTTAGTAGTCTTGTTTTACAGATGGGCAATATTGATGCTGAGAGAAAAGCAATAAGCACAAGGCTTACTATGGCACAGATTCCCCTGAAATATTATTTGCTCTCATTAAAATATTGGGAGGTGGGAAACCTAGGAGATCTACTGCAACTCATCCAGGTATTTACAAGCAGACCTTAATCTACCTTCTGCTCAATTAATTTCCCTTTGTGTTTTGGTTTGTAACAGGGCATCCTATAACAAGATCTCACCTATGTGAATGTGTTATGTTCAGTTTTCTTTTTGCAATAGATATGTTTTAGTAATTTCCCCATAAATAGATACAAGGCATTATGTTCTTTTTCTGTTATAGATATGTCTCCATTCCAGACATATATGGCATATACCTTGAAGTGTCCAGACAAAAAGAATTCTATTGCACATTCCCCCCATTCTTATTTTATCAAAGGGAATTTTCAGACACTAGTGGTCATGAAGGGCCTACGCTGAAAACAGATAGAAATGCAGCTCTTAAATAAAAACATGCTTGATTTGTACTTTGACAGTATATACAGAAGTGTCATCTTGCTTTTGTATTTTGTTCCTAACATGAGTGTTTATTGTCATAGGGCCTTTACAGACTGCCAGAAATAATGCAACTTGAGTCCACTTTAACTGCCCTGACTCAGTGCTAGGAAATCATGGGAATTGTCATTTTTTCTGAGACATTGAGCCTTCTCTGCCAGAGAGCTCTGGTGCCACAATAAACTACAGTTCCCATAATTCCCTAGCACTGAGCCAAGGCAGTTAAAGTGGACTCAAGTTGCATTATTTCTGGCAGTTTATACACATATGCACTTAAAGATCTAATCATTTGGTGGCTACTGGTAGTCATGCTCTGACTCAGTATTGCTTTTTTTTTGTATAGCTTAAAACATGCAGCTTTCTTGTATAATGCTTGTAGTGATATCATAACATAATCAGCAAGTCATTGGTAGGGAGTGTCTGGGAAAACCTATATGAGCCTCATATAAAAACATTGGTTGCTAATGTCAGTAATTTTCCATTCAATATAACATGCTGCCTTATTATTTTTAAAGATTTTAAAAGCTCAGGGCAAAAGTGATGCAGCATAGTGGCTAAGAAGCAAGGATTCCAAGGTCTCATGCACTTGATTCCCCTTTCTAGTCCTCAGGGCAACAGGGAGGAATCATGGGATGAGAGAGCTACCTTGTAAAGCGTGTGGGTGTATTTCCTTGTGTGTTAGATCTGGTGCTTCTTATTTGAAAGACACACTTTGTACAACTGTAGTTGGTTCATAATGTGCCATGCTTAATGACATCACTAATGCTCTCTCCTCGTGACATCACATGGAGTCCTGCCTAGGCCTTGGGTTTTGGCATTGAACTTTCATAACCTCCGAATGTTATTATTTGATGGCCTTAAACCAGGGACCGGCAACCTACGGCCTGCGGGCCTGTTAAGGCCCAGGTCCCTGTACTTACCGGCCCAGGCGGAAGGTTGCCACTGCGTGCCACTGTGCGCTGCCGCCGCTGTGCACCACACGCCCCGCACCCGGCATTTTGAGTACTGCGCATGCACAAACGAGTCACGCCCGCCATTTTGAAAATCAAAATGCCGGCCGCGGTGCGCTGGGCTGAGGGGGGGAATGGCGGTGTGCGTGTGCGACGCCCCCGCCACACGCAACCCCCCCCCGCGTGCACTGCCGCCGCCGCCACCACCACCACTGACACCGCCGCTGCGCAGCCGCCTCCGCGCACGCCACGGCCGGCATTTTGATTTTCAAAATGGCAGCCGCGATGCATTTGCGCATGCGCAGGAGTACTGCGCATGCGCAAACGAGTCGCGGCCACCATTTTGGAAACCAAAATGCCGGCCACGAGTGGCGGCCACCATTTTGATTTCCAAAATGCCAGCCGCAACTCGTTTGCGCATCCGCAGTACTCCTGTGCATGCGAAAAGGAATTCCGGCTACCATTTTGAAAATCAAAATGCCGGCTGCGGCACGCGTGGAGGCGGCTGCGCAGCGGCGGTGTCAGTGGTGGCGGCGGTGGCGGCGGTGGTGGCAGTGCGTGCGGGGGGGTTGCATGTGGCGGGGGGTCGCGCGCGCACCCCGCCATTCCCCCCCTCAGCCCAGCGGTGGAGAGGGCTTGGCGGGACTGGCCCCCGGCTCTAAAAGGTTGCCTACCCCTGCCTTAAACAATCCACTGTCATTCAGCCTTGGTTGCTGCTATCTGTAATATGGGTTACCCATTGATTTACTTGGTTGAAATGCATTCATCTGAACAGGCTCATTAATCAAAGTGCATGTACACACGAAAATCATGATACTGGGCTTATAGGGGAACTCAGAAATATATGTTTTTTTTTTAAAAATTACAACTTTCAGAACCATCAGGGATGGAGGATTCTGGGAGTTTTGGGGCAAAAAAAAAAATATTTCGAAGGGCTGGCCTGGACGAAAGCTGCCAAGAGCTCCTTCTCTTTTTACCTGTCTTTTCCAGCTTACTTCAATCTTTGATTCAGCCTTGGGCCACACAAATGGACTGTACACTGAGTTACATCCAGTGTTTGTTATCTCAGGACAGTAGTTAAAAACTGTTATTATTAGCATACCTACTTAAGTACAGCACTGTCATAATATTGTTCTCTTGGTTGCACCACTGTCATATGTGTGTTTGGTGAAGACATGAGAGCGGGCCTTCTTCATGGTTGCTTCCAGGTTGTAGAATTCTCTCCCATGGGATGCTCAATTGCCTTTGCTTCCCTTTTATCAGCAGCCAAAGACTTTTGACTTTTAATTGGTTGTGCAGAAGGATAACTACAATAGTTTTGCCTATTTTTTTTAAAAGCCTTTGCATTATATATTCTTTTAGTTCTATTTTGTTTTTAACATAATGGGAGAAAGGCAAGATAAAAATTAAACAAATTAATGAATTAAAATATTCTGACAAAGGTGTTGTAGACCACAGAAATTTTAACCTTCCCTGTTTTAAGACATACAGAATACCTTGCTAGTTATAGAGAAGGCTGATAACAACAAAGGGCCACTGCAGACAGCACCGTCTTGGAGGCAGGGAAGGGGAGGAGGAGTCACACAGCGGCCACCTCAATCCCTCCCCAAGGATGTCATCAGGGTGTGTGCCGTTATGCACACTGTCCGCCCTGAATACGTCCTCCCGGTGCAGCGTCTTCACGTGCTGCACCAGAAGAGCTGCAGAAGAGCCATGTGTTGGCTCTTCCGGTGCCCTTTTTGCTGCTTGAGAAAGGAGTGGCATTTTGGCGTTCCTTTCCCAGTTACCAAAAGGGTGGATTGGGGCCTAGGCGTGGGGCAGCCTCGGCCCTGATCCTCCATTTCCTGGGGCAGCCCAAAGCCGTCCATCTGCAAAGCCCCAAAGTCTCTTTAAAAACCTGTTTTAGAGTACTATAGAGTGGACATCCCTCCAAATCACTTGAGCACCTGCCACACAGTCCATAAGGATGAGGGATCTGACAGCCTCAACCTTCATCCCCTTGAAAACTGCCCCCCCCTTTAATTACTGTGGAAATTGCTGGAACAAAGTTTAGATTTAGAGATCCTAAAACACAGAGGCCAGAATCTTGTTAGCAGGATTACCATTAAACACATGGGAACTTTCTCCACTTTTCAGTTTGGCAATCATAATCACATCCACTGCCACACCCTCAGCCAAAAATTAATTTTTGCCTCCAAATTCACTCTAAGGTCATGGGGGCATTTTGGTTACATTTATTCCCCCTGGGCCATTTTAGAGGCCTTTTTTTGCAAAAGGAAAAGATTGGGGGTCACTTCCTGTTCACTTCCTATTTAAAAACATGTCAAATCCGTGGCAAAAATGCCCTTGACACTCCCTAGAGTCTGATTGGAGGCATTCAGCAGAAAAAGAAAATCTGTTTTCATTTCTAGGTGTCACAACTATGGTCCTTGGGGCTGCATGAAGCCAATGGGTTACACTTTGCCTAACCCTGGCATACTGTGACTCCTGCGGGCATGTAATATTGTTCTATTCTGATCTACAGCCTCCAAAGCATGCTAAATCTCATACCTCCTTTTTATGTGGGAGGAAATTTTTTTCATGCTGAAATGATATTCTCAAGTAGCCACCAAAGCAAGAGTGTGTGGATACACCCTCAAATCAGTGTAGTGTGCGAATACTTCCCCATGATGAACTGCAAGAAAGACCTGTGGTTGTGTAATGAGAACAACAAGATGATTTTTTAATACTCTATCCTGTCCTGTGTGTTATTGTTCATGTAGGTTCTTGGAGTATTAGTTGGACAATCAACAGCAGGCTACAAACCAGAGCTCAGTTCCTTGCAGTGTATTTATAAACTGGAAACCTGAACTTAGTTCCATGTAATGTATTTATGGGCTGCAAATCAAAGCTCAGTTCTATAAAACATATTTACAGGCTGCAAACCAGATCTCCGTACATTTCACAGATGAAAACTGGGACACATATGGCCAACATCAGAGGGTGGTGAAGATGGCAAAAGTTATGAATGAGGAAGAACACAAAAGCAAGGAGAGGGTACAGCAGTTTGCTTTTGCCTGAACTTACTGGGAATTAAAGCTGAAGACAAAGGTGGAAAGTGAGTGAGAGGAGGAAAGGGAAACCGGGGCATTTCAAAAACAACTGAAGATGTGGGACAACAGGGGATTAAATGCCAAGTTGGGACAGCTGAAGGACATGGAGCTCAGTTCCAGACAGCTGCAAAACAGAGCTCAGTTTCATGTGAGAACTTCCTGTGCTTTTCGTAATCTCTTATCTTTGAACAGAGGTAATAGCAGAAGCTTGCAAGATGGAAGGGGATCCACCATGAACAATGTCCAGCAAGTGAGCTAGAGATACCCTAGGTTGATCATTGAACATGTACATTTGCTCAGTAGTTCTTTTCAGTTGCATAGATACTAGGCATTTGATACATCCCATTTTTGCTGTGGGGCAGATCTGAGTACAAGGAATGCTTAGGCAATGTTATATTTTAGCTTGATAGTTTGGTTTTACTTTGTGTGGTAACAGAAATCATGTATATGTATGCTTTTTAAGTCTTCCCATCTCCTGATTTATCTGAAAGGATTTTTTCAAAGTGTATTCAAAGTGTAGCCAGGGTCAGAATTGTGGTGTACTTTGGACGGTGCCCTTTCCTGAGTGGAGAATGAACAGCTTTATATAGTTGCACAATGTGCATTCCCTGTATTTTTTTATTTGTCCTGTAGCGACCTTGCAAAAGCAACATACACCCTTCTGAGCACAAGGCTTGATTAATCATCTCATTCATCACTAGGCTTTTGATAGGGCTGTCCTGTTGCTGGCAGCTTTTCTGGAATACTATGGCACAATTCCTCATTGATTTGTGCTATCATGATCATATTATACTTGCGCAGCATTCTTCACAAAGGTGACGTATAAAATGGTGGGTCAACATTAAATTGGCACTCCTGGATGCTAAAAACCTTGAATTGTGTTGACCCTGGCAACATTTGATGCTTGCTCGTTTAGCCTCAAGCTAAGACAAATCTATATTCACATGACACCAACCGTTGAAAAGTTCTTGCTACAGATCAGAAATGGTGTGTGTCCAAAACTTGTGTTGTTACTATTTCCTATTCTCACATTATTCATTTGGTTTGGAAACAAATCTCCCTACAAAATTCTTATCTTTGAATCTAATGGGAACAGGTCTTCCACCCCAGTCAATATGGACAATGGTTGGGGATGACTGGGCTGTAGGACAAAATATCCAGAGTGACTGAGGTTGGAGAAGGCTAGCCTAACTGATTTAGCATTCTGTTTCTGACAATCGACTATCAGGTGCTTTTGGAAACATACAAACAGGATATAAAGGCAATAATTCTCTTCTGTTGTCATTCTCAGAGCTATACTGTCTCTAAACAATGGGTTCTTCTATCCTTGGTTATCATGGCTAATGGTATCTGTGTTTTAAGTGTGAACATGGCTGCAGTTTAGATGTTTGTAGATTAACGTCTCTATTAAGCCTTGTTTGTCAATATCTCTTTCATCAGCATCCTCTTATCATATCTCTGAATATCTGTGAGAACGGTGCAAACTTTGCAACATGATTTGGTGTGAGAGCTGCTGAAAACAACATGGGTGGTATACATGTGCTTTTCCTGTTGGTGCATGACTTCAAAGTGCCAATGCAATTTACTCCATCTGGACTTAAAAATATTACTTATGTAAAGCTTAACAACCTGTATCCATTAAATAGAAAAACCCCCACACATTTCAGCCAGCTGAGCCTTAGAATTACATTTTACCTAGTTGCATATCATCCACCATTGTTTTCCAAAAAATCACTTATTTATTTTTTGGATTTGTAGCCTACTTTTCTCCCAAAACTGTGACTCATAGTAGTATTGAATGAATAGTACAATGAAACACAAAGGAAGGTAAAAAATTCAGGCAGAACAAAATTAAAGGCACAATGTAAAACAATTTGAAGACTCATAATTAAGAAAAATTCACACCAAACAGTTATCAAGCCCCTTTCTCTGTAAATGCATACTCTCCAACTGTCTTGATTTGGCAGGGACACTCCTGATTAATCTTCCCTCATCTCACTTTTTCAGCTCCTTTAACATCCAAGTTTCTCTCTTCCCACTTTCTGCCTTTGTCCTCAGCTTACTTCAAGTGTTGCAAGCTGAGTTTGAAATGCAAAAGGAGTTTTCTCATGGGTAACTCAGCAGGAGGTAGAGGAAGAGCAGAATTTTGCCCTTCCCAGTAGGCTCAGAAAAAAGCAAACTGTTACAACTTCTCCTAGCTTGTGTGTTCTTCCTCATTAAAATTTTTGCCATCCTGACCACATTCTGATATTGCTTGGCTACCCATGTCCCATTTTTCATCTGTGAACTGTATGGAGCTCAGCCTGTAAATATGCTGCATGGAACTGAGCTCTGGTGTGCACAATAATAATGCACAGTAAAGGACAGTAGGGATGTGGTGGCTTGGTGGTTAAGATGCCAATCTGATGATTGGAAGATCAGAAAGTTGGCAGTTCAAGGCTGGAGTGCTGCATGATGTGGTGAGCTCCTGTCACTAGTCCCAGTTTCTGCCAACTTAGCAGTTCGAAAGCATGCAAATGCAAGTAGATAAATAGATATCTCTTTGGTAAGAAGGTAATAGCATTAGGTGCTGGCCACATGACCACTGGAGTAGTCCTCGGACAATGCTGGCTCTTCAACTCAGTAACAGAGATGAGCACTGCCCCCTACAGTCAGTTATGACTAGACATTCATGTCAAGGGACTACCTTTACCTTTACCTCTAAAGGACGGGGTATTAAAAAACCAGGATGCTCAGTTTTTAGCTGTGTGCATTTGCACAGCTAAAACTAGTGCACCTACTGCACTCATTCCTTGAAAAGTCAGATCTGACTATGGTGATACAAGCCTTGAGTAAATCCCATTTGGATTACTGTAGCACAATCTACGTGAGGCTGGTTTTGGAAATTATTCAAAAACTTCTGTAGATTCAAAGTACTGCAGTCAGAATGCTGATTGGAACCATTTATAGAGAGCACATAACTCTCTTGTTAAAACAGCTCCACTGGCTACCATTTTATTTCTAGGCACAATTCAAAGTGCTGGACATGACCTATTAAGCCCTTTATGGATTGGGTCCAGATACTGGAAAGACTGTCTCCCCATGTGAACCTGCCAGAGTCTTAAGATCATCAGAGGAAAGCTTTATTTCTGTACCACCATCATCACAGGTTGGTGAGGACACAAGAGAGAGACTTTTTGGTGGCTGCTCCTATTCTCTGGAACACTTTTCCATGGGAAGCTAAGTGACCTCCCTCCCCGTTTTCCTTTCACTGGCAGGCAAAGACATTTTTGTTCAAGCAGGCCTTTAATCTGTAATTCCTCTCAGGGAGGCTTCATATTGGGCTGCTTTCTGTGTTTATTTATGTTTTTAACTTTTGTATTTTTAATATAATTTTGTACTGTACGAAATGACTTTAACTGTTTTAAAAATGGTATTGGTAGGTTTTTAACCAATTTTATCTGTAAGCCATCTTGAGCTCCACTCTAGGAGAAAAGTGGCATCATCATCATCATCATCATCATCATCATCATCATCATCATCATCTCTACTGTATTTTTATTACCAAAGAAGAGAAGAGAGGCTTGTAGGATTTTCTTCCTTGAGTGGTCAAGTATCTTAGGGCCTCGGCAGACGACTAATAGGGTCATCTTGGAGGCAGGGAAGAGGAGGGGCAGCCGCACGAGCGGCGCCCCTTCCTCCTCCCGAGGTTGCCCTCGGAGCTGCCGGCCCTCCGCACAGCCGGCGCTCCAAGGGCAACCTCCCTCTGCAGCGTCCGCACACGCTGCTGCGGAAAAGTCAGGGAAAGTGCGCCCTACACGTTTAGGGTGCACTTTCCCTGACTTCTGAAAGGAGCGCTGATTTAGCGCTCCTTTCAGAGGCGCCGACGGTGCGCTGCAGTGTGGCTGCGTCGCTCCAGCGGCGCACCGTCCCGTGGTGCCCCCGACGCCATCGTCTGCTTCCCCCCACTGTTAGCCTTGGGGGCTAGGCACTTAGGGCCTTTGCAGACTGCCAGAAATAGTGCAAATTGAGTCCACTTTAAGGTTTAGGGTTAGTGCTAGGGAATCATGGGAGTTGTTTATTTTTTTTTAAAACATTGAGCCTCCTCTGTCAGAGAGCTCTGGTGCCACAATAAAATACAGTTCCCATGACTCCCTAACCCTAACACTAACCCTTAAAGTGGACTCAATTTGCACTATTTCTAGCAGTCTACAAAGGCCCTAATTTGGGTGGGAATGGCTACCATGTGCAGCTCATTCTCAGGCAGAAAAATGTTTTGGACTAGTTCTGTGTGCCAGTCTATCCTAAATAATCAAAATTTAGCAAAATTTATACCAAACATGCACGTGGTAATTATTTTGTTTATCTGTAAAACACAGGTCTCTGAACAACTTGGATGTAATGTTTAAAAAAATGATTTGTTTTCCAGAGGAACTCAGAATGAACATCTAATTTCTATAAAAGACAGATGGCCCACTAGGGATCTGGTACTACCTACACCAATAGCAAAAATGGTGGCAGCTCAAAGATTTTACTTAAATATTCTGCAACATGACACAGTCTGCAGGTACACTTGCTTAATGCCACACCCAGTATATTCAACCATTCATGATCTAAAATTGGTGACACATCCTGGCCAAAGAAGACCAACCTGAAATGCTTTCTATTGGGTTACGATATCAAAGACTGACTCATTCAGTGACCAATTCTGTTAAGGGAAAAGCCTTTTTTTTATTCAGGTAGGCAACTGACCTCACTCATTACGAAAGGGGTGTCTAACTGGACAAGTGTACTATTTACTTCTAGAGCATGTTTTTAATTGTTTTTGACCTGTTGTGTTTTTTTAAAAAAAATCATTTTATGTTTGTAAGTGTATTTGTACTATTTTATTGTAAGCCCCATATATTATAAAGCCCATTTTTGAAATAATAATTCAATAGTTAAATTATAATTTTCAACTTCATGAACCTGATAATCAGATTTCTCCTCTGAAAGCAGACTATATTTTTGTGGAGTGTGCTCTGGCCTCAGTTCAGCTACTTATCATATATGAAGTGTTTGCTTTTTTAAATTAAAATATAAAGATGAAAATCACCAATCAACATTATCATGCTTTATAAGTGTTTCTTGACTGTATCACTTCAGATGGCTTGTGGTGTTCTAATGCTTCCCATGTCAACAAATGGAAAAACAAGAACAATAATCCACATATTCAAAAGTAGCATGTCAAGAAAAAAAGGTTGCACAACACACTTCTAGATATGCTGCTGCTGTTGTTCTTTGCTGTCAAATCAACTTGGTGGCTTCTATGAATCCAGTATGGTGTAGTAATTTGAAGACTATGGGGCTGGATAAAAGGGTTCAGTCTCCACTCAGCTATAAAAACCCACGGGGTAACCTTGGACAAATTACACTCTCTCAGAGGAAGGTAAAGAAAAAGCCCTTCTGAACTAATCTTGCCAAGAAAAACTTGTGATAGGGTCACCTTAGGATCACCTTAAGTCAGAAATGACTTGAGGGGAAACAACAACAACAACATGAATGGAAGACTTCCAGATCACCCTGTCATCAACATAGGACCTTCTTACACAGAGGCAAATTGCAGAAATGGGATTTAAAAATCCGAAAAACCCTGCAAAAGCGGGTTCTTCTTCAGACGTATTTGTGTAAAAGGAGCAATAACGCAACATTAATCTGAAGGAAAGTTGCCAAAACCTTCTCCTTTTTACTTTCAGAAGTTCCTGAAAGTAAAAAGGAGCAGGTTTTGGTGACTTCTGTTCAGATTAATGTAATATTATTTCTCCTTCATGACAACGTCATGTGAAAAACAACCCACTTTTGCGGGTTGTTTTCACTTTAAATCCAATTTCTGCACGGGATCCATCCCATGTGATAAACTCCATAGTTTTCAAACTGCTCAGGTCTCTCAAACTCAGGATCATGGTTTCCTTGACTGAGAATTACCTATAATTCCTCTTTTCTTACTGCCTTCCACTTTGCCAAGCACCATTATCTTTTCTAGTGAGTTATGTCTTTTCATAATATGTTTGAAGTATGACAGTCTCAGTTTAGTTATCTTGGCATCACCATCATCACCATCACCATCGCCACCACCATCATAATCCACATCTTTATTTATACTCAGTCGTTCCCCCAAAATTGGGAATCAAAGCAGCTTATAATTTTAAAAGTACATTTTTACTAAAAACATTCACTGGTAAGTATTAAGATAGAATCACGCTATTCATAACATTAAAACATTTAAAAACACATTCTTACAAGGGATAAAAAGCAATTTCAAAACTGTTAGGTGATAAGATGGGAAGTTTAGACAGGAGAGGGTTAGCAGAGCCAGAGGTACTGGTGCAAGTAGCCTTAATAGTTCTGCCAAAGTGGCAAATAACTTATTGTGTTGGTGGAAGTGCAGGTGATGAGTTTCCCAAGAAAGTAAATGGTTAGACAATTGCTTCTTGATATGGGAGCATTGGGAAATGTTCTAGCTAGTTAAAAAAGAAAATGAAAAAGAAAACTGATTAGAGGAGGGAGGAGATCTCTCCCTCTGCAGCTAAGCATCTAGGTATCTGTCTGAGAAGAGAGACAGTGACATTTGGTTGGCTTCCATGTCAGTGGGGTGCTGAGCTTGCTCCCATTTCCATCTGAACCTCTAAAGAAGCTATCCAAGATATGGATAGCTCCCTATCCCCAAGGTAGGTTTACAGTTTGGCTAGCTCCTTTAGAATTTGATTGAAAGCTCAGAGTAGATACACCACTCTACTCTCATGGGAGCCCCCAGCTGCCAGTGGAGACTGCAATTTTGAAACAGACACACAGAGAGACAGCTGAATATGAATTCTATGTGGTGGCTATATCCTTGGAGATCTGATGAAAGATCAATGGCTTTTCAATGCATAAAGTAATTTTAGGTTACATCCAGATGGACCTCTCTTCCTAGCATTGCTTGCTGAAAGACACTGGACCCAGCTTTTCTTATTTTTAACATAGGCCTGTTGAAGCCAATAGAACTCAAGTTAAGTCCCATTGTCTTCAGTAGGTCTACTCTAAACAGGTCTGAATCAGTGTGTAGGTCTTGGTGTAAATCCAACTGCTAGTCCCAACTAGAGTACATTAACTGAATCAGTGCAACTGGAAGTTGACTTAGCCAAATTCCCATTGAATCTGGGCCCTCTTCACTCTGGTAGTGAATAAGAATTGGATTTAGGTGATTCTGTCCTTCTCAGTTTAAGATATGTTTTTGGATGGGATGAGGATTAAGGAGAAATGAAGGAAGAATCAGTGGTTTACAATGGAAGACAATGCAATCCAGACTCCTTCCCCACCCCTAAAATTCCAGGGATGAAGCAGGGAGATTGCACAATAAAATCCCCATCTGGAAACACCCCCTTCCCACAAAATACTTAAGCAGGGTAATTTTTTTCCTGTTAAGGAATGATACAAATTAAAAAAATAATAATCCTGAAATGGGAAACATCTATTGATGCAATCTCTGTGTTGCCATGGTTGCTCTTTCGTTCTAATACTGAAAAACATTAATTCAATAAACCTGAATGGTTTTTTCTCCCTGAATCTGCCTTCTGAACTTATAGAAGTCTTCATGTCACAATGTTCTCTTTGTCCCAATGTCAAGTTGGTCAGTCATTAGCCTAAAATCGCTATTTATTGTATGGGTTGCTGCAAGGGACGCTGTTAGGCTACAAGGGCCACTTTGTTAGAAAAGGCAACACAGAGTACAATTTATCTGCCTGTCCCTTTCCTCAGTCTACAGCTGCATACATAGCACAGTTTGGCAAAGTCACATTTTGGACTACAACTCCCAGTATCCCTCCCAGCAGGCATTGCTATTGTAACTTCTCCAAACTCTGATACACAAGTATAGATGAATCCTGGATGCAAAAGAGGAGTAAAAATGAGGGCTTATCTAAATGGAAAGTTAGGCTGCTCAGACCTTTCCATTGCCTCTTGGGTATACAATGGAAGCTATAACACAAATAGTGCCATTAATTTAAATGTTAAAGCAAATATTGAGCTATGGAGATCAGGAGTGGGGTGTGTGTGCATTAGTTGATCTACCACTGAATAAATCCTTTTGAGAAGTGTTGTTCTTGAGGATCCTAATTAGGATTAGGACTAGAGCTGTAGCCTTAGGACACCTCTACGTGGGGCTTATTTGATAGCATTTAAAAGTATATATTGTGCCTCTCTTGACATCCACAAGGAAAGCACTGTGATTTCTTAAAGATGTTGATTTCTCCACGGCTTGAAAATATTAAAAAAAAGTATAAATTCCAAATGATACGCCTTGATTTTCCATTTTATATAAGAGACACCATTTTGCTATGCCACTGCATTTAATGGGACTTGAGCATCCACTGATTTTTGGGGGGGGATGCAGATGGGCTGCCCTGGGCTGTCCTGGGAAGCAGAGGATTGGGGCCGCTGCTACCACATGCAGCGTCCTTGATTCTCCCATTTTCCAGCCCAGAAAAGAGTGGCAAAATGCCGCTCCTTTCAGAGCCAGCAAAAGGGCGCCCTAAGAGCGTCACAACGTCCTTGGCGTGGGGTTGGGCTGCCCAGCGTGCAGCTGCCCCCCATCCCTGCCTCCAGGCCAGCCCTTTGGGCCAGTCTATAGAAGCCCTTTGTTATCCATGGGGGGTCCTGGAACCAAACTCCAGCAGATAACAAGGACTCATTGTACCTGAAAGTTTCTTTTTATTCTATTTAACTCCCCCCTCAGTTTATTTGGTTGATTTATTTCTTCTTTTCCCTTTGAGATGAATATTTTTCTAGACTGCTTCATTGTGTTCCTTTAAAAAGCCTAACATCCAATATACTGACCATGGCTACATCTGTATTGTAGAAATAATGCAGTTTAACACTGCTTTAACTGCCATGGCTCATGCTATGGAATCCTAGGATTTGTAACTTGTTGTGGCACCAGAGCTCTCTCATGGAGAAGGCTAAATATCTCACAAAATGACAAAACCCAGAATTCCAAAGTATTGAGCTATGGCAGTTAAAGAGGTGCCAAACTGCATTGTTTCTACAATGTGGATGCAGCCCATTATCAGTTTAGTACCTGGAAGTCAACACCTGTGTAAGCTATTGTAGGGGAAGAGGAGAAGGAGAACCAAGATACATTCTGCATTGCCTTGGTAAGAATATGGGCATTGCAACCTAAAGGTCTTCCCTTTCCATACAAAAAAAGTAATGTAAGCTTAACTTCAGTGTAATATCTCTGTGACATTTTTGAAGGCACAGGAGTACTCTATGTACATAATGGCTGATAGACCCATTTTTGAGAGGAAGGTCTATAGCACAATGATAGAATTAAATCCATGGCTTCTCTAGGTTGAATTGGGAAAACCTCTGTCTGAACCCATGGAGAGCCACTACCAGTTAGTATGAGAAATACCAAGTTAGATGTAGGGGGATAGGCAAAGTGTGTCCCTCTGGATAATGTTTGATTGCAGCTCTTACCAGCCCTGACCAGTATAGTCAGTGGTGAGTAATGCTTGTAGTTGCTCATGCCTGGGCTAAGTGGATCAATGGCATGACTCAATATTATGGAATTTCCTAGCTTTATTTTTGCACGCTAGGGAAGATCACAAATGGCAAAGAACAGAGCCTTTTCTGTTGTTGCACCCACACTCTAGAATGCATTGCAAAAACAGATAATCTACAAGATCCCCTCAGTTCTGTGTTTCTATGATCAAAAGACCTGAGCCAACACAGCCCCTCCCACTTTTTCACAGGAAGACTGAGATTATAGTAAGAGTGCAAAGCAAACAGGCTAAATGAGAGTGATACAGTATTGCTCCCGAAAAGGCCTGGGTCCATTTTACCTCCTCAGCTGGGTAGCTAATATGGGGTCTCTCCTGATGATTTGGAAGAATAAGCAATACCCATTCCTTGCATGGACACTTATTGAGAGATTTGGTTTCAAACTACTGTATATAGTTGACTATAAGTCGAATTAATGTTTAAATCAAGGGCAGATTTGGGGGCCAAATTATGGATTTTGATTTATCAACCCATGGATAAGTCGAGTGTAAAACTTAGGGGCATGCAACAACAGCATGTAAACAATAAAGCAAAGGAAAATGATGCCAAAGAACTTAAAAAATTCAAGCAGGCATAACTGTAGAGAGAGTAGAGGAGGGTCAGTGCTTCTAAAACAGATTAAGCTCTTGCCTTTCACTAGGGGATAGTTGCTTTTTAAATGAAAGTTAAAGTACTGTACTTACATTGACCTGTGAATAAGTTGACTCAGGTATTTTGGGTAAATTTTCTGACTAAGATTTCTAGACTTATATATATACTGTATGTAGGGCTGTCTGTATGGAACCTAGGGATGCAATTTCAATTTAGAAAAGGCTGTATAGACCAAAAGTAATCAGGAATGTGGTTTTCCATCACAAGTACTTTTACCACGAAGAACTTTGTCTTTCTAGTTGCTTCACTGCACCCCAAATAAGTTGTCAATGAAGCATATGGTCACTCTTGATAAACAATGCTATATTTGCCAAGATGATGTCCACCTGGATCTTAATCCCAGTCCTAACTCTAAGAAAACTCCACCAAAGATACCTTGGACATCTTTCATCTCTTGGCCCTCTACATTTGGTGAAATGCAATAGGCTAGTAAGAGAACCCCCTCCCCTTTGGCATTAAAAACAATAAAAAATACTCATTTACATGTGTGCACTGCCAGTACCATTAATGTAAATTGGTTATTAGCAATTTATGCTGAAAAGCAGTAAAACAAAATGTAAAGATAGCTTTATTAACTGCAGTTTTACCCTCTGAAACCCATGCTAGGAGGCACACTTTGCAATCAGTGATTTCTCCCTCAACCCACCCTAAGATGATGTGACATTTTACTTTACTGCATTAACATATTTATAAACAAATTACTGCCTCCTTTTCTGCAATTTGCATTTTATAACACACCAGGACTCTGCAGTTAATAGGAGAAACACGTGCAATGGTTTTATTATTCAGCTGGAAAGCTACATTGTAAATTTTCTACAATCACTCTGCGGTCTACATAGGAAGGGTATTTAAGGAAAAATACAGAGCCAGTATGGCATAGTGGTTTCAGTGTTGGACTATAACTCTGGAGACCAGGGTCTGTGCCTGGAGGACAAGTTGGTACTTTATGTAGTTATATTCTTTTGCTATCAAATTCCTTTAGAATAAAGCTTTTCTTTAAGGTTCTTTGCCTCTATTGCACTCCCTTTTCACATGTCTTAGCTTGGCCTAGTTCTTCACTAGGTTGGCAAGTGAAATACCAGTAGAATTCCCCAATAATTGTTAGTAACAATGGGCCTCGGCAGACGGCTTATTGAGCCGTCTCCGAGGCAAGGAAGAGGAGGGGCAGCCGCACGCGCGGCGCCCCTTCCTCTTCCTAAGGTCGTCCTCGGAGCCGCCAGCCCTCTGCACGTCCGCCGCTCCGGGGGCAACCTCCCGCCGCAGCGGCCGCACACGCTGCGGCGGAAAAGTCAGTGAAAGTGCGCCCGATGCTTTTAGGGCGCACTTTCACTGACTTCTGAAAGGAGCGCTATTTTTGCGCTCCTTTCAGAGGCGCCGACGGTGCACCACGGTGCGACTGCTCCAGTCCCGCGGCGCACCATCGCAGGGCGTCTTGGACGCCCTCGTCTGCTTCCCCCCAATATGTTGGAGGAGTTGGGGCCGATGCACATGGCCCATAAGAGGTGGCTCTGGGCCGCCCCTGAGAGCAGTGAATCAGGGCCATGGCAACCGCACACCATGGCCCTTACCCTCCTTTTTGCTGCCCCTAAAAGAGTGGCCAAATGCTGCTACTTTTGAGGGTGATGAAAAGCTGCCCTTTGAGCCACCGCCATGGCTCTTTTGCAGGTGTGTGGCATTGAGGCAGAGCTGGGGCAGCCAGCCTGTGGTCACCCCACCCCAACTCCACCCCCAAGCTGGACTTTAGGCTGATCTGCATCGGCCCTTAGTCATAGAGTGGTGTGGGGATGCAGACGGCGAAAAACACCGTCTTCAATCCCAGGAAGGCGAGGGGCAGCCGGACGCTGGGCATCCCATCCACTTCCTGAGGGTGTCATCGGAGCGATGGCCTGTCTGCACAACGGGCGCTCCAATGATGTTCTTCTGGCTCAGCGTCTGGACACGCTGATCCGGAAGAGACGCCAAAGAGGCGTACCACGCCTCTTGCAGCACCCCTTTTGTGGCTTGCGGAAGGAGCACTATTTTAGTGCTCCTTTCGCAGGCGGCGAAAGGGAGGATCGGGGGCGAGGTGTCCGGCAGCCTCGGCCTCAATCCTCCACTTCCGGGGCCGGCCCAGGGCCACCCGTTGGCATCCCCCCATAGAGGATAGTTCTTTACATAAAGGTGGTCTCAAGGGGTCCCATCCAGCTCAGCAGGAGAGGAGGGGGACCCATAGAGAACTCTCACACATCCAAAGAAACCAGAGAAGTTGAACTTTCTTCACAAGTGGAGGAAGACAATAAACAACAAAGTTGCAACACAAAAAACAGATTCTAAAATGGATGATAATTTACACAAACTCTTTAAACAACAATGGACAAACTTTTAAAAGAAATGAACAATACTTTAGCATTTACATTCACCAAGCTTATGGCTACCATTTCCAAAAAGGAAACCAGAGCATTGGAAGGGCTGCATTTAAATTTAAATCATGAATGCTTATTCAGTTAGCTTCATGAGTATTTGGATTTACTTGAGAGTAAGCTTGAAGATGAAGAGAAGAGGAGCTGCAGGGTTAACCTATAGCAGGTGTAGGCAACCTAAGGCCTGGGGGCCGGATGCGGCCCCCCGAGGCGCTACCGCTGCCACCGCCCACCGCCACTGCCGCTGCCTGCCCTCCATGATGATATTGATTATTGTTGTTATCACTTGTTCTTTGGGTTTTCTTGGCAAAATCTCCACAGGGGGTTTGCCATGGCTTTTCTAGGGCTGAGAGAATATGCATGCATATTTTTTATTTTTTTAATTTTTAAAAAAAAATATTTATTTATTTATTTATTTATTTATTTATGAAGTCGTAGGCTTTCATGGCCGGTGTCCATAGTTTTTTTGTGGGTTTTTTCGGGCTGTGTGGCCATATTCTAGAAGAGTTACTTTCTGACGTTTCACCAGCATCTGTGGCTAGCATCTTCAGAGAAAACTGAGATGGAAAAGCATGGGGGTATATATACTGTGAGACCCTGGGTAGGGAGGAGTGGTTCCCAGGTGAAATGTGTGTTGTTCTGTGTTGAATAGGTATTGCTCTGTGTTAATGGCAAGCTTCAGGATATGCAATCAAGGATATTGTCTGCTATTCCCATGTAAACTGTGTATTGTTCTGTGTTTGAATAGGTGTTGTTCTGTGTTAATGGCATGGCTTCCAGGTGAGGATATGCAATCAAGGAGATTGTCTGCTATTGTCTGCTGGGAAAGCCCCTGACCCTGTTTGGTTTTCCCTTTGCATTTGCTGAGTACAGATTTTCTTATTTTGTAGGACTGGTAGCCATATCTTGTTTACTTTGAGGGTTTCTTCTTTCCTGTTGAAGTTGTCTGCGTGTTTGTGGATTTCGATGGCTTCCCTGTGCATTCTGACCTGGTAGTTGTTGGCATGGTCCAGGATTTCAGTGTTTTCAAACAGCATTTTGTGCCCAGGATGGTTTATGATGTGTTCTGCTACTGCTGATTTTTCTGGCTGGCCCAGTCTGCAGTGTCTCTCATGTTCCTTGATTCGTGTTTGGATACTGCATTTGGTGGTCCCTATGTAGACTTGTCCGCAGCTGCATGGTATGCGGTAAACTCCTGCGGTTGAGAGGGTCTCTCCTGTCCTTCGCTGAGCTCAGCATTTGTTGGATTTTCTTGGTTGGTTTGTAAACCATTTGGAGGTTTTTTTTTTAATTTATTTTTGGTGCTTTGGCCCCCCATTGTCTGAGGGACAGCAACCCGGCCCCCAGCTCAAAAAGGTTGCCTACCCCTGACCTATAGTTTTGTGGAATTCCTGAGGGGAAAGACAGTAATGGAGATGTTGTTAAGTTCATCATAGTATGGCCTACCCAAATTTGCCTGGATCTGCAGTTGGCTGAAGAAGAATTGTAAAGCGTGCATAGATCACCAAGTGCAAAGCCTAAGTCATGATTGCAAGATAGAACAAGAGATAGGATTGTGCAAATTGCAATATATTCCTGTAAAAATCAAATTCTGAAAGAGCTTAATGCTTTGCCTAATCTATAATGTGAGGAGGTTGATGTGTAAGTGTACCAGGATATCTTTGCTAATTCTCTTAAATGTTGCAAAGAATTCCATCTATTCACTGAACAACTTCACAAAGAAGGCATTCATTATCAGTGGGGGTTTCTCTTCAAAATCATAATACCTACAGATGGAAAAACCTTGACAGCATCTTCTACATCTCAAATACCGGTAATAATGCTAGGTGAAGGCTTAGATATTCCACCTCCTAAAGGGTTTTAGGAAATGAGGTTGTGATGGTTTTAGGAAATGTCAGCAAGAAGTCCCATGAGAGGAGTAACATAGAGGAATGTGACCCCAGATGGGAATCAGTTTTAATGAAAAAGGAAAGGAAGGATGTCTAATTGTAACCACTTTATTACTCCTATGTTGGGTAATTCTGGGACACTGAAAATGATTGTGTGCCTTTTCACTGCTAGATTTAATTCAGTCTTTCCTACCATTCCCTGAGGGTAGCTGACCAGTAGGTCTGGCAACAGGACTCCCAATAACTGAGGAGTGTCCCTAACTTAGGACTGATTATGTGCTTGGTTATAGTTATTGTTGAGCATGTTGTTTACAAGTTAAGATTAGCATCATCATGGATAATTCCTGCATACCATTCATAATACTGTTAAAATCTATGAATTTATGTTTTGAGAAAGAAGTAGGTAACAATTTGTCTGTTCTGCATAATCTCACAATATTATTGTTAAATGTTAATGGTCTAGGTTCCCTAGTGGAGGGATGGAGAATATTATAGTTAATTAAATCTAACTGCCCAGACATTACTCTATTGTGGGAGATCCAGCAGCACAGAACTAACCAGAACATATTACTTCATAGTTGCTTGGATAAACAATTCTATGCAGGTGGGTCATCCAAGACAAGAGGAACAGTGATTCTTCTAGCGGCAGGTTTACCTCCTGAAGACATGGGGATCCTTCGGGACTCGGACGGATGATTTATATGTGGAGGGCACCCTAGCAGGCAAGATACTCACAATCTGCTCTCATCATTATCCCACGCAGGGTCAAAAATGGTATTTCACTTATATGTTCTCTCAGCTAGAGGGTTTTGCAAAGGTAGGAATTGCTGCTGGGTGGTAACTGTAATAAAGTGATGGACATAGGACAGAACGACGACGTATCCAGCATTAGTTAAGCAGCAGTTTGATCTGTCTGGGCTGATCTCCTCTCATAATTTGATTGATGCTTGGAGGGAAAAACACCCACTAGAGATTATACTTATTTCTCAGTGAGATTTAATTCATACTCCCCAAAAGACCACATTGTGGCTTCTCCCTCTGTATTTGCACAGGTGGAGAAAAGATCCATAGGAGTACCATGGATATTAGACCATGCTCCTCTTTTAGTAAACTGGATGTGGAATAGTGCAGGAAGCTCAGCATGTATGTGGGAGACTAAACATATGACTTGGATGAAAGAATGGGGGCATGCTTCTCAAATTTGCAGATGACCCCAAATTAGGGGGAATAGCTAAAACCTCAGAAGACAAGATGAAAATTCAAAATGACCTTAATAGATTAGAAAGCTGGGCCAAAGCTAACAAGATGAATTTCAACATGGAGAAATGTAAGGTACTGCACTTAGGGTGGAAAAATGAAATGCATAGATATAGGATAGGGGACACCTGGCTTGATACGACTACGTGTGAAAGGGATCTAGGAGTCCTAGTAGACCACAAGTTGAACATGAGTCAACAGTGTGATGCCGCAGCTAAAAAGGCCAATGCGATTTTAGGCTGCATCAATAGAAGTATAGTATCTAGATCAAGGGAAGTAATGGTGCCATTGTATTCTGCGTTGGTCAGGCCCCACCTGAAATACTGTGTCCAGTTCTGGGCACTGCAATTCAAAATGGATGTTGAAAAATTGGAGCGTGTCCAGAGGTGGGCGACTATCCCCCTTTGCAGACGTTGCTTTGCGCTATCTTGGAGACAAGGAAGGGGAGGGGCAGCTTCATGCTGGGCGTCCCAACCCTTTCCTGAGGATGTAATCGGAGCGCCCGTCGTTACACACGATGAGCGCTCCGATTACGTACTTCCGACTCAGCGTCCAGACACGCTGAGCCAGAAGAGACGCCAAAGAGGCGCGCGACGCCTCTTGCAGCGCTCTTTCCGCACCTTGTGGAAGGAGCACTATTTTAGCGCTCCTTCCAGGGCTGGAAAAAGAGTGGATTGGGGCCGAGGAGTGTGGCAGCCCCGGCCCCAATCTGTGGCTTCTCAGGGCATCCCATGGCTACCCGTCTGCAGAGGCCCTAAAATGGTGAAGGGCCAGGAAACCGTGGCCTATGAGGATTCGGAACAATGGATGCAAGGTAAAGGAAAAGAGATTCCACCTCAACATTAGGAGGAGCTTCCTGACAGTGAGAGCTGTTCAACAGTGGAACACACTCCCTTGGAGAGTGGTAGAGTCTCCTTCTTTGGAGGTCTTTAAACAGAAGCTGGATGGCCATCTGCTGGGATGCTTTGATTTTGAGTTCCTGCATGGCAGGGGGTTGGATGGGATGGCCCTTGTGGTCTCTTCCATCTCTATGATTCTATGATATGCTTGTTAGCAAATCGATCACTTGTCTCCAAGATTAACACAGATATCAACAATTACTTCATAGATAATGCTCACCCAGATATAAATAACATTGTTAAATAGGATGCATTAAAAGATGTTCTCAGATATAATTTTATAAGTGAATTTGCATATGTAGAAACAGAGGAAAAGAGAGAGAGAAAGGGCAGAAAGTTAAGATGGTGGGAGGGAGGGGGAAATGTGATGGCAAAGAGGAGGGAGGGAATGAGAGAGAAGGGAGTGTTTTAGAAAGTGAAAGAGTGATAAACGGGGAAAAGAAAGAGACAAAGAGAAAATATGGCATATCAGAAAGATATACCCTTCAATATTTAATAGATTGAAACAAGGGACATCCACATGAATCTGTAAGGCATGTAGCTAAGTGACATGAGAATGCAATCAAAAAGGTGTGGTCAGGTGCACAAGTTATTAATAAGGAAGAACACACAAAACTGCAATTTTAAACAGAAACCTCTTATGTAATACATTTAGAAAAAAAGGGGAAAATCCTAAATCAATAAATATAATGTTGTATGTGTACGTTCAGTGTAAGTATAAATATTATGTTGTACCTTAATGTTATTTCAACCACACCCTGCTCAAAATGGCAGATTTCTCTCAGACACATGATCACTGCATGAGCTCTATCTTCAAACCCACTCTATCTGCTCAACACACATTATATATCAGATTCATATATATCCCAGGACAGCTTCCCCATGCAGCCCATGTACCCATCTTGAGGTAGTCATAGCCTCTCAGTCTGACCTACTTCACAAGATTGTTAAGATTCAGAATAAGATAAAAATACCATCAACTCCAGAAGTAAATGGAATCTTAGTTCAAACACTTATAGTTGAGGAACAAACATGATTGTCCTGATGAATTTGATGTATTCCAATGTTAAATGTTTACCATCTTGTAGGCATTTACTTGGGAATAAACTCCACTGAATTCATTGCAGTTTACATATTTGAGAACCAGTGTGGTGTAGTGGTTTGGGTGTCGGACTGCCACTCTGGAGATCAGGGCTCAGTTCCCCACTCAGCCATGAAACCAACTAAGTGGCTTTGGGTGAGTCACACGTTCTCAGCCTCAGGAGAAGGAAATGGCAAATATCCTTTGAACAAATCTTGCCAAGAAAACTCCATGATAGGTCTTTCTTAAGGTCTCCAAAAGTCAGAAATGGCTTGAAGGCACACATAATCATCAACAAGATATGTAAGAAACTACTGTTCATGTAAACTGAACTGATGATCCATGGTTTTCTATCCCCTCTGCTATGTTATACCTGTCACAAACATATCGCCTACATGCTCTCACATTCATACATGGATAAACAGATCTCCCCACATTTTTAAAGATACCCATAGGCTGGAAAACGTCCCCATCTTCAACTGCACCTTGCCTCCTGCCTCTTGGTCCCTGCCTCTCCTTTTCTCCTTGTTCACACAGGAGATAGACAGCCTGTCTGTCCCCACCCACTTGTGATTAGTTCTTTTTTTTTAAATTATTAATAGCTTTTTAAACGATCAATATAATCAACACAAAATACATTCAAAGAGCCTTGGGGGTCAACAAAAAGAGTTTTACAGGAAGATGATTTATCTTGGGATAGCAGAAACACTTGGAGTCCAGGGTGTCATCTCATTCTATGGTAGCTGGTGAAATTGAGTCCAGAGAGTCTCTCCAAAAAATAGTTTGATGCGCTGGAGGTCTAATAATGTTCATGTTGTTAATAATATATTCAATGAGAACAGACCAATTCTCAAAAAATGTGTGTGCCTTCTTTTGTCCATTTCAAAACCTGAACTTGTAGGAGAATTTTTCTGACAACCATATGCCCCATATCCTCTTCCACCAGTTGCTCAATTGAACATCTCCTGTTTTCCAACATCTGGCAATTTCAGCTCTGGCCACTGAGATGAGTTTGTCAACTGAAAAGACACCTACTCCATCGTCTTCCACAAAACATGTCCCACACAGATCAGAGGGGGAGGGAGAGATACATGCAAGTGAGGTTTGTGTGGACAGACTGGATACATGCAGCTGGTGGTCATGCAAGGAACATGGTCAACAGGACACACAGACAAATGATACTCCAGGAGCCCCCCCAGGCATGCCAGGAAGTAATGTGCAGGTCTTTTGCACATCTGCTCATCTGCGCAGAAGAGGTCACAAAAGCCTCTTTCATGCAAACTACTTTTCATGCTGACAGCAAGTGTACGTGCGACAGAATGCATTTATTGTTATAATATAGAACAATTGCTAGGACACATGCATAGGGTTACAATTAGGGTTAGGGTTCTAATATTCAAGTGCACCTGTGGCAGCGCATCCACACCTGGAAGCATAGGGCGTTTTAAATTAAAGCCTGAATCATAGGGCGCATACTCTGGATCACTGACTCAATTTCCACTGCATGTGCAGCAGTGCATTTATACAGCTGTTTTAAATCCCTGGCGCCCTTTTTCTGATGCACTGGTGTCGCTGCATACATACGCACATGTGAAAATGTACATCTTTCTGGAAGAAGTGGGAAAAAGCTGCTCCTTTTTGGAATGGCTTTTCCCAGCATATGGCACCTAGAGGGCACTTTCCTGCTGGCTTTTAGGTGTGCATTGCCTAAACGCCATGCCTCCAAGTCAGCCTGAAAGCACCTCTTTTTACCCATCTGTACAGCCCCTAAGTTTCTTTTTCTGAGCTCCTTCTTGGATAAGTAAACTCCTAAGTACTGCTTTTAGAGTGTCCCACAATAGGGCCTCTGATGTGTCTGTCTTTTTTATTTTCTTTGTAAAAATTCTTAATGGCTTCTCTAATTTGGTTTTGAAAGTCTACATTGGATAGGAGGGAGGAGTTGAATCTCTAAATCTGTGTTTTTCAGGATGCCAGGACCAAGTCTCCAGTTCATGGTCACCAGTGTGTGGTCAGAATGTGAAATAGAGTTGATTTCAACATCAGTGACCTCAGGAAGGAGCACTTTAGAAATGAAAAAACAATCAATCCTGGAGTATGATTTATAGGTATTAGAGAATAAAGTATATTGCCTATTCTGTGGGTGCATGGCTCTCCAGGGATCAATAAGGGCAGCTTTGGCAATGATATTTGGTAGGGGGGAGTCTCTCAGTCTTTTCTTGGTGGGGTGATGAGACTTGTCTAGATCATAGTCTAAGACTTTGTTCACACTACCACCAATGATAACTTCACCAATTGCATTGTACTGAAGGGTGTTAATAAAAGATTGTAAAAAAGTCTGTTGATCATTATTGGGAGAATAAAATGTACCAAATGTGACTTTCCTGCCTACAATAGAGCCCTGAAAAATGATAAAGCACCCTTCTGGGTCTCTTATCATGTGATATTCTGTAAAGGGCATGACTTTTCAAGCCTCTGTCTTTCAAAGAGTCTCCCACTGTGTATTGCAGGGGTAGGCAACCTTTCCCCTTTAAGGGCCAAGGGACTTCAGTTCCCAGAATCCCAGGAGCTATTGGCCAACATGGGACTATTGGCCAACATGGCTGAGGCTTCTGGGAGCTGAAGTCCCTCGGCCCTTAAAGGGGACAGGTTGCCTACCCCTGTTGTATTGGGTTGGGAACACTGAATTGGAAAGCATATTCTCTGTTGGAGAATATATTCCCTTCCTGTGGGGTCTCTTGCAGAAATGTGACATTGGGCTTTAATTTCTTCAAGTAGTTTGTAATTCTCTTACATTCAGGGGCAAAGCCCAGCCCCTTATCATTAAGTGAGACTATCTTAAGGTTATCCAGGGCAGGGGTGGGGGGTTGCATAGAGGTCCACAATAACACAAGCCTATTTCTTACAAGTGAGCGGGGTTTAGCATACGTAGCTACAACTGAGACTATTCCCCAAGGCTGGAATTTAAATAACAAAAACATAACTACAGCAACATTAAACTTTAAAAAACATAATCATCAAGAGGACAAGCACCCGTACTGTGTCACAGGGCCCACTCAGTGCAACCATGGCTGAACTCCTCAGGTGGGAAATGACATATAGAGGTTGAATATCAATGGAAACACATTGAAGCAGTGCAATAAATAATGTTTAACTTTTAACTTTTAATAAATAACATGCCTAGCATAACTTTTCATAGATGTTAATGAGAAAGAAATTGGTGCATTATGCGGTAGGCTCCACCAGAGGAGCACTGTATTTTTTTCTAAGACATTGAGCCTTCTCTGTCAGAGAGCTCTGGTGCCACAATAAATGACAGTTCCCATAATTCCCTAGCACTGAGCCAGGGCAGTGCCTCAATTTAAAGTGGACTCAATTTGCACTATTTCTGGCAGTCTGCAAAGGCCCCAAGTAAGGTGAAGTAGGCCTTTTGCACCACAATAAGAGCAAGAAAGATGGAATAGTAATGGAACAGTAATGTACAATAAAATGGAGGCTCAGAAGGCCCCTTCTGCAGGACAACCACTTTGAATCTGAAGCTTATCCAACATCCAAGGGAAGTCAGTGTTTGTTAATCTGCTGCTTGACAGATCCAGCTTGAAGGGTGTCCCTCAGTCTGTTAGAGGTGATTTCTTCATGCTTGCATTTCTTTTTTCCTTTAGTGATCATCTTCCATTCAGAGGTATTTTGATTCAATCTGGGTTTACCTTCATCTTTTGCCTCTTTTGCTAGGTCCAGAGCTTCATAGATCTCAATCAATTGGCTTTTAGTTGATGTGATCATGTTTATGTCCTTGTGGGTGACAGTTAGCTTAAATAGGAAGCCCCATCTGTATTTTATCCTGGCTTCTTATAGAAGGGAGGTGAACAGTTTGAGGTCACATCTTCACTTCAGTGTCTCAGGTGAGAGATCCTGGTATACCTGGACTTTGTGACCATTGTATGATAAGTCCTTAATAGAAGAGAAGTTGCTCAGAACCAAAGATTTTGTGGGGTAATGTGCAAACTGGATCAGTATACCCTGTGGCTGTGTAGATGTTCTAGATCTCAGGCAGTGATCTATGAATCCATTCCATGTCTGAGTTTTTGAGGCTTAAATTGGGGCAGATGTCATTAATCCACATAATCATGAGGGATAGATAGAAGATTAACTGTCCCTTCATGCTCCTTCACACCTCTCAAGTGGATGTTGAGACAGCAGTCTCTGTTTTGCAAATCCTCAATTTTTGTTTGAAGGTGGTCAAGAGAGTTTTCTAATATTTTGATCCTACTGGAGTGGGATGAAGTTCACTGCAGAGCTGCGTTTGTTTCTATGTCTCCAGTCCGTCTTATTAGGGCTGATAGCTTGGCATCTACTGGCTCAAGGGCAGAAACCCAATCCTTTTGGAGATCTTTCATGAAATTGTGAAGTCGTAGGCTTTCATGGCCGGCATCCATAGTTTTTGTGGGTTTTTCGGGCTGTGTGGCCATGTTCTAGAAGAGTTTCTTTCTGACGTTTCGCCAGCATCTGTGGCTGGCATCTTCAAAGAAACTCTGAAGATGCTAGCCACAGATGCTGGCGAAACGTCAGAAAGAAACTCTTCTAGAACATGGCCACACAGCCCGAAAAACCCACAAAAACTATTTCATGAAATTATCTCTAAGGGCCTTTGCAGACTGCCAGAAATAGTGCAAATTGAGTCCACTTTAAATTGAGGCACTGCCCTGGCTCAGTGCTAGGGAATTATGGGAACTGTACTGTATTGTGGCACCAGAGCTCTCTGACAGAGAAGGCTCAATGTCTTAGAAAAAAAATACAATTCCCATGATTCCCTAGCACTGAGCCAGGGCAGTGCCTCAATTTAAAGTGGACTCAATTTGCACTATTTCTGGCAGTCTGCAAAGGCCCTTAGTTTCTTCAATAAGTCTGGAAAAGAGAGGTCTGTCAGTCTGGGGTGTCCGTTCTTTCCACCTTTGCAGATTCTGTTCGGGCCATGCACCATCTTTGATTCCTCTGATGAATCTGTCTCATCTGAGGACTGTCTAGGATCTGTTGCTGGAATGCAGAATTCTGCAATCTTTTGATCTGCCAAGTGTTTTGTCCCTTGCATGGGGATCCTTGCATAAAAGTTTTAGAATCTGCTACTGAAAAGTGCTTCAGTTATTCAAAATGTCATTGAAGCCAGGTTCCTCTCATTATTAGACATCTGCCATGTTGGATCATCAGCCACGCCCCCACTTGTGATTAGTTCTTAGGGCATTTTTCTCTCCCCAAGGCTGTGTCTGCCCCACATTTTGATTGATCAATGGGTCATCCTTGGTAAAACATCAATAGTTCCAGGCTGCATCCTCACTGCAGAAATAATCTGGGTTGATACCACTTTAACTGCCATGGCTGAATGCTATGGAATTCAGGGAAGTGTAGTTTCTTAGCTATACTCTGATGCCACAACAACTATAGTTCCCCAAATACCATAGCATTGAGTCATGGCAGTTAAAGTGGTGTCAAACTGGTTTATTTGTGCAGTGTGGATGCAGCTTTAGTGCTGGTGGTGGAGACACCACATGCTGGAGTTCTGAATGTCTGCCAGCACAAGTAGCATACCACGAACCCCAGCAGATTCCCAGGGACATTTTCACAATTTTTGGGAAACTTGGAGGATATGGAAAATGGGTTGACAGAAAGAAAGAGAGAAGATGAACCCACCTTTGCTTATGGTTTCATGGCCCTTGAACTGTTACCCCCTGAAGAAATATGTCCCTTATTGGAAAAATATTTTCCCACACTGGCTCTGTGCCACTTCTAGGGCAGTGCCATGCTGGATCTGCTTTTTCAGAGGACTTGAAATTGCTGTCTGACACTTGGTATATTTATAGATTTGTTCATTTATCTGCCATCTTTAAGCCACAGCATGCTCATCATCACATCCCTGGTCTAGCTGCATTCATGCATACTTTCTGCAGGATAATACAAGGCTCTCAATTATTTCTGTTTATAGTGGGGAAGCAGTTACATAGGGCCTTTTCAGACTGCCAGAAATAGTGCAAAGAGTCTACTTTAACTATCCTGGCTCAGTGCTAGGGAATCATGGGAATTGTATTTTTTTCTGAGACATTGAACCTTCTGTCAGAGAGCTCTGGTACCACAATAAACTACAGTTTCTATGATTCCCTAGCACGAGGGCAGTTAAAGTGGCCTTAATTTGCACTATTTCTGGCAGTCTGCAAAGGCTATAGTCAAATGTATTATTTGGTTCTTTCTTGAGTTACAAAGCCAGTCTGTGAGGTACATCCCTGTTTTCAGGGGAAATTAAAGTCATATGTTTCTTTTAGAAATTAAAAGACTATTTTTAATTCACAGACTTTAATATCCCTACCAGCAATTGTGAATAAGGAAGCCATTTATCCAATTTCTAATTTTTATGTAAGAGGCCTACTGAAGAATAGAAATTACTCCATTTAATGAAAGTCACATAGGGGGGTTGCAGACTGCCAGAAATAGTGTGAATTCAGTCCACTTTTAGGGTTAGGGTTAGAGTTAGGGAACCATGGGAACTGTATTTTATTGTGGCATCAGAGTTGTCTGACAGAGAAGGCTCAATGTCTCAGAAAAATAACAGTTCCCATGATTCCCTAGCACTAACCCTAACCCTAAAAGTGGACTGAATTCACACTATTTCTGGCAGTCTGCAACCCCCCATAGTTGTCTAGAATTTCAATCTTCAGTTTTGTTATTAAAGGCTATTATTTATATTCATAAATTATAGCGTTCTCTAACCCAGTTATGTCTGGTCTTATTAGAGTGATACTAATTATATTTCAGACCAAATACCTCATTGGGAATGAAGGTGAATTTGAATGCAAAATGTGCTTGTATGGGAATCTGAAACACGTTTCTGTGTGCCTAAAATTATGCTCCTATGCATGTTTACTATGAAGTGTGACCCATCATTTTCAATGAGGCTAGTTCTAGATAAGTATGTATAGGCTTGCAGGTTTAATATTTAATAATTTCTTCAATTTCCACATTGCTCAGATTAGACAGAATGCATGCATTTTTGTATGAAAAACAACTGGGTAATACAAAATATGTGAATACTTCAAAGTGATGAAATGAGAAATAAAAAAATAAGTCTGCATGCAACGTAAACAGTTCTTCAGGTGTTTTATGTAACTTTCATAATAAACTGTTACTTTTAGCCTCTGTTCCCCATAAACCACTGACTAATGTTGACAAAAATCACAATTTATTTATTAAAAATGTTTTAGATTGCATTTTCCATTTCAAGTCTCAAAGCAACACTTGAACACACAATTATGCACACAATGTTCATGTTATGATCTTAAAATGAGCCCAGTGACTAATAGGCTAATGCAGAACTTTAAAGACCAGCATAATAAGTCCTTTGCAGATGCATCCATTAACACTCTGGCAGCTGCAGTCTGCATTAGCTTCAGTCTTCATGCAAAGCAAGTGACAGCAATCGAATCACAATAACTATATGGACAATTGTGCTCCAAAATGGGCAATTGGTGCCCCAAAACGGCTCAGCACTTGACAACAATGTCATGATACAAATGCATCAGTGGAGCTGCACTTTGGAATGGCAGGGAACAACTCAGGGTGAAATGTCATTTTCAGTGGTAGACCTGTGTTTGATTTGGATTAGCATACTCTCCAACTGCCTCGATTTTGCAGGGACTGTCCTTATTAATCCTCAGTCATCTCACTTTTTCTTCTCCTACTTTCCCTGTTTATCCTTGGTTTGCAGTTGAACTGCAAACCAACTGTTTATCCTTGGTTTGCAGTTCAAAGTGCAAAAGTGGTTTGCACTCAGTTAACCCAGTAGGGGGGCTGAGGAGAGATGGGATGGGATGGTGAAATTGTGCCCTTCCATGTAGAGTCAGGCAAGAGCAAACTGCCATAGACTTTCCTAGATTGTCTATTCTTCAGCATTAATGAAGAATAATGTATACTAGTTTAATTCTGTTTTAATGTCCACTTTTGTATGTTTTTAACTATATTGTTTTTAAATTTGTAAGCTGCTTTGTATCCCAATTTTGGGGGGAAAGAGGGATAAAAATGAATATCATCATCATCATCATCATCATCATCATCATCATTTGTTATTTTTACCACACTCATGACCAGACTATTTGAGACCTCATATGAACCTGATAGAGCCCTAGGATCTTCAGGAGAAAGCTTTATCTCAGTTCTGTCTCCATTGCAGGACACAGATTACTGACAGGACCAAACTGGATTTACTGAAAGCACAGGGCAGCTGAGGAAAGTGATTCATCTTGCAGCTAAAAGCTGATGAAATAAGGAGGTAAGGCTTAGAGATGGAAGACTTGAGTACATTTGCAAATGTTCCTCAGTGTTTTCAGAGTCTGTTACTGCAACCTGCAGTTTGCTTAGCTGATGCAACCCTTTTTGAGATAGGAGGTGGGGGAGGACAGCTGCTAAGCCTGCCTGCAGGCCAGACTTACCACACCTGCTGAGACAACATTTATAATGGTGCCACTGAGCACATGCCCAGATTTAACACTCATATTCCCCCCCTCCCTGCTGATGTAACTTTTGCCTGATTTTCCCTCTTAATACAAAGGAGGCTAGGAAAACCACAATCCTACAGGGAGGCTAGAAAATGACAGTCATCCATCCTACATTGACATCAGCTGAATATTCAACTACAAGGTTTCGGTGCATCAAAGCAGTGGGTCATAGCCTATTTCCTCCATTAATGTTTGTGTTTAAAACCTAGGATATGCTAATGCTATTCCATCTGTTTGGTGAAAAATTGATACTAAAAGATAATTATTTTGGAAAGGAAAAACATTTTCAAGCAGAGTGCATACGTTTATACTTTAACTGAGAGTCATATGTGTGTATGCCTTGGCCAACACCAGACATGCATGGCACAGGCAAATGTGCTGCCCAACTCATGTGACACATCCCAGGGAACCCAAAATGGGTGGTGAATCAGTCCTGAGAAGTGCATTGAGATGTTAACATCATTTGTGCCAGAGTTGTGTGCACCACCTGAGGTAGCCAGCTAACCTCAGTTTGAAGAAGGATGCTGTCCCATCATGAGCCTTAAAGTAAAAGTCATGTGTGAATCTAGCCAGTTTCTGTACATGGAGAGACATTGCCTGATCTTTTCCATCAGGAAGCAAAATGTCTCAAGAGGGCATTTATCTTATTGTCACATACCTTCTCCTCTAATGAGGACCACATTTGGGCTTTTGTCCTCAGGTACTAAAGGCTGCCTATGTCTAGTAACCTCATGGGCTGATCCTATCACAAGGCAAAGTGAAACAGCTGGCTCAGGTACCAGATACTGGAAGGGGGTGCTCATCTTCCTGGGTAATCCCAGTTTCCCCTTCTATTGGAGGGCAGAGCAGTTGGTGTATGCCACATGGACTGTCCTGAACCCCCTAAATCACCCTGATTTCTCAGGTGAGGTGGAGGATGTCATTCCATAATTTTCTCAGTCTCTTCAACTTCTCTATATAGAATCAGATAGAATACCATTATGTTCTTTGGCCCAGGCAACAAAATGTTTTTGGCCATACCTGGTGGGTACCAGCCTATAGTGATCACAGGATGCAGTGGAAAAGGAAAATGTATGCATGTCATTTCACTCATACTATTATTACTCATTTTTCTTCCCAGAAGTACCCAAAGGGATATCAAATATTCAACCAAATGGCAATTGGATTTTTTTACATTAAACATACAACCCACCTCATTTATTTAGGGGAAATCTATACATAGCCTTATAGCTTTGAGGAACAAACTGACCCCTGTTAATTTACTCACCAAGGCAACTTTTACACAGATGATTCTTAACCTTTTTTGAATCACAGACCCCTTTGAGAATCTGATGAAAGCTATGGACCCCGGCTTTCCTTTAAACAATTTTCAAGTTACAGGAAATAAATAGAAGGGAGAAAATCATATTTCTGTCCCTGATTCACAGAATTCCTGATTCTGTTCTTATTTCTTTGAACTGTCCATTACTTGTGATTAGGGAATATTAGGGTAATGAACATTAGAAAAATGCAACAACATTAAAAAAAACACCACTGTACAGCTAGTCAGTCAAGTTGCCACTGTACATTATCCTGGAAAGAGTTATCTTTAAAAATGTATCTTCAAAAGCTGTCCATCTGTGCTGCAACACTCCACTGTTATTGTCTATTTGCAATGAAGAAAAAGCTACCAAACAGTTAAAAATAATTGCCTTTTCTATTCAATTAACATGTTTCATCTTATCTCTTAACTTTCCCAGAAGGGCAGTTATCCAAACTCTGTTCATCCTATTTTCCATAGAAAACTCTTCAAGTGTTTCCATTGCTGGGCAAGGCAAACGGCTGATCATAACAGTAAGATCAGATCTCTATGTTGTAAACTGTAATTGTCTCCTTGGAATATTAATATTAATACAAAGTTGCTGCACATTATTACTGGTTGATGTTACTTATCCTCTTCCCAGAAGATGTACACCCTTGGGCTCAAGAATCATAAGTGCATTAACACTCTCCTACCCCCATTCTCTCCAGCATAGGGGGAGACAGCTAACTGCCAGAAATAGTGCAATTTGAGTCCACTTTTAGGGTTAGGGTTAGGGTTAGGGAATCATGGGAACTGTATTTTATTGTGGCACCAGAGCTCTCTGACAGAGAAGGCTCAATGTCTCAGAAAAACAACAACAATTCCCATGATTCCCTAGCACTAACCCTAACCCTAAAAGTGGACTCAATTTGCACTATTTCTGGCAGTCTGCAACCCCCCTAATAAAACAATTTAACTTTCTGGGAGTACAGTGAGCAACTTTTAAAACATAATGCTATGTGATTTCCCCCCATCCACATGGCTGCGTCTTTCATGCAAAGCCACACAGGATCACATCAGAGAAAAGGGCCTTCATCCATGTGGCTTGGGCTGGCCATAAATGGCAGTTCAACCTCTATCACATAGGAACTGGTGCAGGCACCTTCATGCATGGATTGCCATCTTTCCACCCTTGAAGCAAACAGGAGTCACATTATTGGTGGTTTCAATTGTGATGGTTAATTCATGCAAAACAAGTTAATAATGGATCTGCAGCCTCCCAGATTTTGTCATACATATATAAAAGTGATAGCATCTGTTTTTAAACTCTTTGAAATAAAGACAGTTGCTTTCCTGTCTCATGTTCAAAACAGGTTGAAAACCATAGGTCAGGGAATTGTGATTTGACTTCTATTTTTAAAGAGCCCTTTAAAAAAAAATAAAAAAGGGAAGGGAAAGATGTCAAGGGGGATTGTACAGAATCATCCATCGTAACTTTAATCTGCTATTGTTTTGTTCAACTTTTAAAGTTCATGCAGAGGTTATGTAACTACCAAGAAGTAATCTGGGTCTGTGCCATAACAGTTCTTTAAGGGATTTGTTAAATCATCTATGCTGTTGGAAGTCAAACATTAGCTAGCAGCTAGCAGCTTTCACCAAGTGCTAAATACAAAGGCACATTATAAACAGGGAAGGGAGCCATATTCGATGGACATGTGGCAAATAAAGTAAAGGCAGCAGCAAATTGTTAATGAGTACACCCTGCCTCATGGGTCTCCCGTGGTGTTTTCCCTCAGGGCCTCAACTTGGGTGCATTTTTATAGGGGAAAGTGATGAAACAGACAAACACAGATCTCATACTTGATTAAGGCTGCATCCGCATTGAAGAAATAATGCAGTTTGACACCACTTTAGCTGTCATGCTGTGGAATTCTGGGATTTGCAGTTTGTTGTGGCTCCAGAGCTTTCTGACAGAGAAGGCTAAATGTCTCACAAAACTACAGTTCCCAGAATTCCATATCATTGAGCCATGGTAATTAAAGTGGTGTCAATCTGGATTATTTCTGTAGTGCAGATACAGCCAAAGACTTTATATTTATTTTATACTGAGATTCAGCTCTAAAGAAAAGGTTCTCAGTATATGGTTGTGCAGATGAGGGGGCGGACGCTGCCAACAGGGATAAGGTTGGCTCTTAATGCCTCTCAGAGTATTATTTGGAACTAAGTGAGAGGACAGCAATCTGGTTACTCATCTCTCCAGAGGATTACAGGATTTCTTCCTCTCCGTCATAAGCACTGTTCCTGGGTGTGGTCTGTTCATTTTATCCTACCTAAGTCAGTGTTTTTGGCTAAAGTCAATGGTCCTCTAAAATATGAGGCTGACAAGTAAGAGACACATGTCTGCCATGCAAGATCTTAGAGAATGATCCTGTTACAAAGGGTGGACTGTGATGCATGGCCTTTGAGGCTGGTTCAGACTCCTTGGACAAGGATACTCTGTGTTCACTCAGGCGCCCAGCAAAATATAGTTCTTCCTTCTGAACAAAGATCGAACATAATAGTAATAATTTATTTCCTTAGCCACTTAGAAAGGCCCCTCTGTTATCAATATTCTTTATATCATTCTTGCTGGTCACTTTTGCTTACAGTGTATTATATTTCTCCAAATTGTGGCGACTTTCCTGATCTCTTGGCATATGCTACACTGTGTAATTTTTATGCAATTAGCCTTGTTTTTTCTAATAATATTATTTCATTATAAAGATATAGATTTCACTTTCCTGGGATATTTTTAAAGCCGGCTATATCCATAAGTTATTGTTTTAATTGATTGTGCAGTGGCTTTTAAAATTAAAGGGCAGCATATAAGCAATGATAATGAAAGGTCAGTATATAAATATGTAAGGCCTAGGGTGTATATAAGACAATCATGTATCCTTCACACAAGACAATGATGTCACAACTATTCCTATTTTATAGGTGCAGATTTGCAGTGGTGGCCTTAGGGCAGGACTTGGGGGCAGTAGCCCAGGACACAATTCAGTGAAATCAGCAGGTCAGAGAGATTCTTAAAACAGCAAGGCTGACTTAACAATAATGTATGCTATTATCTAAAGAACCCTCACCTTCTATAAAACTATGAAACTCAAAATCTAAAATTATCCAACCGCATCTCTTGGGAGCTGTACAAAGCCAATAACTTAAATCCACTCTCATGATCAATTGACACCAGTGTTCTTTCATGGGTGAACTGGAAATGAAAACAGCTGATTTCTAACATTAAAGATTTGGGGTATGACACATGCCATTCCTCTAACCTCTGACTGAGAGGCATGAAACCTTTGACTCCAGAAATGGTTTATGATTAGGAAAATGGTAAGGTCACAATTAGAAAAGATTCTTTTTCCTGCCGAGATGAAAACGGGATCACTTTAAAGAGGCTAAGAGGATATTATAACTACCTTCATTCAAGCCAAATCTGTCCCACATGGGCATGCCTTCACAGCAAGTAGCCCAGCCTTTAATGACTCTGTGTAATCCTAGCTCATCCTCCTCAATGAACCATCTGTTTCTGAGTGGTAACACTTCTGTACAAGCTACACTATGCTACAGTGTTGATCCTCTGTATTTGGAAAGCTGAAACCATTTTTGCTGGAAACTAATTACCACTCGGTGGAATACCCCTCCATTTCAATTAATACATAGCCCAAATCAATATGTGATATGAATAAAAACAAATTCAGCCACTCTGGAAAAAGATAACAATCCTAGGGTACATTGAGCAGGATGGATTAATACCTGAGTCATGACAATATGTGCCTGATGATATCTTTGAGCATTCAAGAAGGTATCCCGCACATGCATTATCTGCAAAAATTTGACAGACCCTGTCAGGATGCACACTCATAATAATTCTCATGAACCTGACATCAAGGTGGGAACTTATACATCACTGGTGAGGGAACCAGTAGGGAAACCTTTGGTTTAAAATGTTGAGCAGTAGGCCAAATGGTGTCAGGAGGGCTTTGTATAAAGGTTTTCAGATTAGCCTTGCCTGCTTGCTTGCTGCCATCAGCCATCTTGCAGGTCTTTGTTGTGATAGGCCATTGTCAGGTTGCCCAACCAGCTAAACAAAAAAAAAAGAAGAAAAAAAAGAAAAAAGAAAAAAAAAGGTTTTGCCCGACCAGCTATACAAAAACTGGATTTGAGAGATTCATGGAAAGGATGGTCTACTTAAAATAGCCCTCTTTGCATGTCACAATAAGCTAGAGTTCTGGTTCCACTTGCAACTGAACCAGCCTTCCTTCCTTCCTTTGTCCCCCAAATCGGGACTTAAAGCAACTTACAATTTAAAACAAATACAATATAGCTAAAACACACACATAGGTAAACATTAAAATAGAATTAAACTATTCATAATATTTAAACAATTTAAAACATATATTTAAAAGGGACAAAAAGGAGTTAAAAACAGAAGCAACTGAACAAATAGAAAAAACTTTTGCCTTGTGGTTTGTTTAACGTAACTTGAAAATCTGGAAACGGCCAGTGATCTTGGTTGCCTTCTCTCTCCAACAAATCAGAGAAATAAACCCTATCACATTCTCTGGCTTGTTGGAAAGGAAGTGACAGGGCTTTGAGAGGCAGTATGCTAGTTCATCCTTGATAAACCAGGGTTTCCATTAACCCCTAGCTTATCATAATGTTCCTGTGAAAGCAGTATCATAATATTGTCTTACGATGAACCTAAAAAGGTCAGGAGATCAGATTTTAGTGTAAGAAGCAGTGATATATTCAGCTCTTTTACTCCAAGATTGCATCTGCACTGCAGAAATAATCCAGTTTATTATACCACTTTAATTGTCATGGCTCATTGCTATGGAATTCTGGAAACTGTAGTTTGTTGTGGCACCAAAACTCTGACAGAGAAGGTGAATGTCTCACAAAACTACAATTCCAAGAATTCCATATTATTGAGCCATGGCAGTTAAAATGGTGTCAAACTGGATTATTTCTGCATGGGGATGTAGCCCAAATCTCAAGTCAAGTTTCAAATCCTTGCAAGATACTTTCAACTCAACTCTCAAGTTGAATCTCAAGTCTGGGACCAAACTTAATAGAAAAAAAGCAGGTGGGTGTGTTTCTCAGAAGGGAATAGCAAATACATTAGGTAGTGGGCTTGAGGTCTGCTTGGCAGCCTGTCCCCGCTGCACATTGGAGGATCCTTCCACCTCAAGCCCATTGTCTAACTCATTTGCTGTTCCCCTTTGAGAAACATGTCCCATGCTCTGGGGGCAGGTCTTGCCTGCTGCTTAAAGTGAATGATACCAGAAAGTTGGTCACTAAAAGTATACAAATTGCAAGGCAAGTCGAGTCAGTGTATCATTTACTGCTAAGTCAACTCCAAGTCGAGTCACTGAAGTGACTTGAGTCCAATAGACTCAGGCCTACATCATTGGTTAGAAGTGTCCATCTTTTTGAATATTTATCCAAAGATCCAGGATGAATCTTTGGTTGCATAAGAAGCTATGCCATAAAGATATATGCCATAAGATAAAAATAAAATGTATGTAACTTCTTGTATATTATGAAAGTTTTGTCAAATGTATAAAATTTAAAAACAACTACATCTCTTAAAACTTACCTCTTTCTAAATATTAAAATTGCATTGTCTTTAGGAAGTGGAACAATTTACTGGAACACACTCATACCAATCCGGAAGACAAAAAGCAGCTTATACAGGATAAAAGTACTAGTCATCATGTCATTGGGAATTGCTGTCTATTAGCAGCTGCCCAGGATTTTATACAGGATTTCTCATCAGTTTTACCTCATGCCAGAGACTGAAACTGGGATCTTCTGTATGTAAAGCACCAACCACATGCTCTACCACTGAGCTAAAGCCTTTGCTATATGGCCTTCTGAACTGCTATGGTTTTTCCCTGTGCAAAATATTTACATTTTCCAGCTTAAGGTGACCATGAGATGTAGGTCCCAAGTTCCCATGTATCAGCTAAAAAAATCAATGTGATTCTAGGCTGCATCAATAGGAGTATAGTGTCTAGACTCAGGGACATAATAGTACCACTCTATTCTGCTTTGGTCAGACCTCACCTGGAATATTGTGTCCGGTTCTGGGTATCACACCTCAAGAAGGATATTGACAAGCTGCTCCAAGATTGATACTTTGATCCTGACTTCATCAACTAACGAATCTGAGTGGTATCTTTAGAACTTTGTTACTGCTATTACCCCACAAAAAATAGCTATTATGCAACTTTACATATAGTCCTCCAAGGCTATTTGTTAATAATGCATTAATTGTTTGTTTTGTATTATTGTTATAAAACAAATAAAAACATTTAATTATTAAAAAAAAAAAGTTACAGCAACCCCCTCCTGGATCCAATCTGGCATTTGTGGTTGCAGAGTGGGCAAGAGTTACTGCTTCTCATGGACAAAATATCACAGAAACCGGGTGTAAATAGGACCAGTGTTCAGGAATTTATATAACTGAAGTATTTGCTGGAAAAATTCTACTCAAAATCAAGTAGGCTTAGGTCTTCTTGCTATCTCTCCCTCTATAGTCAAGTCCTCTGGGAGACATCTTCTTCAGTCAGCCAAAACTAGAGGACATTTTCTTTGACCACCCCCAGACTGACCTGCTGGAAGAGCTTTGTCAGCTGGAGAATAAATCAGGAGTAAAGACCAGTCTCTTCTGGCAGGGCTATCCAAATTATTTTTAAATTATGTTTTAAAAATATTTATTGATGGGTTTTAATACGTATTGGTTTTATATTCTCTTTTAACATATCTTATGTGTTGTGTTATGTGTTGTTGTTCCCCACCTTGATCCATAGAGGAAGGCAGGAAGGAAATTCATCATTATCATCATCATCATCAGGGGTAACAAACTGCAACCCAGTTGGCCCAGTCAGTATAGTCAAGGGTAAGAAATGCTGGGATCTTCAGAACAGAAACACCTGCCTGACAGCAACATCCATAGTGGTGAAAGTGTCCTCCCTAGAAACGATTTATTGAGTCTTTTGGAGTTCTGGGGGTACTGGGGGGCACAAAATGCCATTGGGTGGCCACATGCTCCCCACTGACTGCATTTTGCCAACCTCTGCTCTAGGAATTTGACAACAATAGTCAGAGATAGGATTCTGCCATAGCAATGATCATTCCACATTTATTAACAGGCCTAACTATGGAGATACTGGATTTATTTCCTTATTTATTTGCGGTATTTCTATGTGGCTTCCCCACACAAACAGTCCTCCAAGCAGCCTGCAATCAATAACATTGCACAATAAAAACAACCCATGTCGTCCATCAGTTTGAAAACATGCACAAACACACACACACGGACAAGTCCATATGTCAGTAACCAGAGAAAAAAATACTGTTGATTGAACTTCAAAAGCATTTTTGAAAAGGACTGACTTAGCGGCAAGCCAAACGTGACATTAATTGTAAATTTAATTGTAACAGCTGATCTGTACATTAGAAAGGTTAATAGCAGCAGCCATGTGGGGAGGGGGAGATTCAGAATGACCACAAGAGATATTTTTACATAGAACAATTGCATTGCAAGGTTGTTGTGGTCACGATGTCCTCACCCAAAGCTTCCATTTGCATTGGGAAGGAAATGTGTTTGCTCAGAGCAGCGATGAGGGCTATTTTTCTTGAGATCATAGAGGAAGGAAAGATGATTAATAATCTGGTCTAATCTGCACTGCAGAAATAATGTGATTCAACACTGCTTTAACTGCCATGGCTCAGTGTTATGGAATCCTTGGATTTGTAGTTTGTTGTGGCACCAGAGCTCTCTGACAGAGAAGGTTAAACGTCTCACAAAATTACGATATAAAAGGTGGTAGCAGATAGTGATTTTTAAAAATTTCAGAAGGCAATACTGTACCTGTTCCAGAAGTGAAGGTTCTGATCAGGGGAATCTGTGAACTGAAATGGTTCAGCAGCTGCCAGCAATGCTGAGGAGTCAAGCGAGATACTGACAGAGTGTCTGTCTGAATCTCAGGCAAGACCGAATTTCAGGTGCCTTGACAGGTATATTTATAGGGCAAAAGGTATCCCAGAGCAGATTTTGGGATTAAAATGAAGTTTTTAGGAGGGAAGAATGAGAAGGAAATTTGTAAATGACTGGACAGTCAGTGCAAATATCTCTGTACAATGGAGTATCTCCTCCAGAGGGAAGTGTACTTCAGTTTCTGTTCATTTGTAAGCACAAGATCTATCACCTACCATCAATCCTATCAATGAAAGGTTTATGCAGATTCTGATCTCAGTCTATCTTGGCCATGTGCTCTTGGGCTTCCCCCATGCTGAGCCAATCAGATCTCCTTATATGGTCATGGATGTCCTTATATGGCATGGCTAGTTTCCTGCATTGGGAGCACCTTCTCAGCTACATGCCTAAAATATTCCTTTTGATATAAACTTGATATTGAAAAAGAGGAGGGGTGTAGAGGGCTAGACCATGGGGTAACACACACACACACACACATTGTTAATGTCATATCTTGTCTGGGCCATAGGTTTCATGTGCTTCTCTTCTGCCTTTATCCCAAAATGGGATCCAAGGAAGCTTACAGTTTGCATCTAAGAGAACACTATGATGGGAGGGCCTTTTCTAGGAACCCCCAAAACAACCAGTTGAATTTAATGTGTTTCAATCAAAGAATCATAGCAAAGCAAAGCATTTATATACCATTTCATATCGTGCTATGGGATGTCTAAGCAGTTTACAACTATAAGCTCATTGCCCCCCAACAGTTGGGTACTCATGTTAGCGACCTCGGAAGGATGCAGGCCTGAGTCTAGCCTGAGCCCTGGCTAGTATTGAACTCGCAACCTTGTGGTCTATGAGTGAGTGGCTGCAGTACAGGCATTTAACCACTGCGCCACCAGGGCGCCACCAAAAGGGCCAGCCTAGGGGTGGAGTCGGGGCATGGCGACTGCATGCTGGCCGCACCAACTCTGCCCCAATGCTGCAATCATGGTGTGCACCCCACCACACAGCAGGCAGTGTCAGGGCACTCCCTTGGCACAGTGTTCAGACATGCTGCACCAATGGAGCACGGGAAAACTGCCACGGTGGCAGCAAGAGTGGCTTTTTGCCACTCTAAAAAAATAGCAGCATTTGCCAGTTCTTTTTGGAGTGGCAAAGTGCCAGATTGGGGCCATGGCATGTGGTTGTCGCAGCCCCATATGGCAAGGAAAGAGGTGGCAGGATGCTGCCCCTTAGGGCGCCATCTGTTTAACCCCATAGAATTATAGAGTTGGAAGAGACTTCATGGGCCATCCAGTCCAACCCCCTGCCATGTAGGAAGACATAGAGCACTTCCAACAGATGGCCGTCCAGCCTCTATTTAAAAACCTCCAAAGAAAGAGACTCACTACATTCTGAGGCAGCGTGTTGAACAGCTCTTAATATCAGGAAGGGGATTCTTGGTTTGTTTTAACTTGTGATGTTGTTTTAATTTGTTGTACGCCACCCCGATTGTGCTGCAGAGGGGTGGGATAATAGTAATAATAATAATAATAATAATGAATTTTTTCCTAATGTTTAGATGGAATGTCTTTTCCTGTAGTTTGAATCACATAGTTCTATGTCATAGTCATAGTCTTTGGAGCAGCAGAAAACAAGCTTGCTTCACCCTCAATGTAACATCTCTTCAAATATTTAAACATGGTTATCATGTCACCTTTTAACTGTCTCTTTTTCATGCTTAACATACCAAGTTCCCTAAGCTGTTCCTCATAGGGCATGGTTTCCATACCTTTCCCATTTTGGTCACCTACTTCTGGATGCATCCCAGCTTGTCAATGTCCCTTTTGAATTGGGCTGGCCAGAACTGGACACAGTATTCCAAATGAGTTCTGACCAAAACAGAATAGATTGTTACTATTACTTCCCCCCACCTAGACACTACATTACACTCCTTTTGTCTATATTGTCTTGTTTATGGTTCATTAATTGATTGCTGATTACAGTATTAGGGTATTTTGTTATACCCTGTATTTTATTCAGCCAGAGTAGGTTAGGTGCTCAGGGCACAAACAAGAAGGAAATACTGTACAAGTCTTGCTTCAATTAATAGGGGTGCACAACATTTATTCTTATGTTAGTGGGAATTGTGCAAAGATCTTCCTGAATTTGTGCACATCCTGTGAGTCTCCCATGGTTACCAGGGGGAAAATATCCTGAAGAAAAAATATCTTTACATTTACAAACAGGTTAGAAGAATGGCTTCTACTTAATTTCTCTTTTTGTAATGTGGAAGATACATATTTAGCTGCCTATCCTTCAGCTATTCTACTTTATTATTGCATTAAGTTAAAAAATACACTAATTGCTTTGTATCGGCAATGAATCTGTCTTTACTTAGGACGTTATCACATGTGGGCCAGTTTCATTGTTAAAGAGATAATAAAGTGGAAATGAAGCATCCTGAAAAGAAAGCGAAAAAAGAGCTTAATTGCGCAAAAGCTTTTCACACGTAATTACAGTAATAACGGAATTAAGTTAAAAGCGAAAAAAAGACATTTTTAACTTTCATACACAAGTGAAAAGAATCCATACATGTACTGGAAATGGGTGTGTTTTGTGACCAGACTCCTCCTTTTTCCAGGGCGGGTCCTGCATTTCCCAGGAGGAAATGTCAGACTGTCCTACATTTGGGGTCATGTCCTCCTGCACAGGTCCTAACCCCAAGCCTTTCCCCTTTGTAGGACCTGCAGGGCAGAACTTCATGGTGAGATGGATTTCCAAGTTGCTCCACAAGCACACCCCACACTTGCACCCACATCCACCCACAGTTGCTGCGAGGGAAGCCTTCTTTCCCCTCCTTTTCCCTCCATCCCAAATGCAAAACTTCTCCTCCGTCCCAAACTTGCCTTGCCTTGCCTTGCCTTGCCTTGCCTTGCCTTCCCTGCATGGCAGGAGCCTGGGACTCTCCCTCCCTGGAGGCCCCTCCTCCTCCTCCTCTTGGCCCTCCTCCAGGTTTTAAAAAGAATTGTCGATGCATATTTGCTTTTCACATTACAGTAAATGTGAGGTTACTGTAATTTCGCAAATGCATTTCCTCTAAACTCCCGAAATTAAAAAGATCTCGGATAATACCAGTTTCTGTCCAGTTTCTGACCAGTTTAAGTGTGATGCTGTGTGAAATCGTGAGGCGCAAATTCAGTTTTTGTTTGGGATTTGTGTGGTTTAACCAACAGATTTCCCCCGTGTGATAACATCCCTAGAAACACAATGAGATGTAAGAACTCATGCGTGAATGTTCGAGTTATAATATTACTCAATCAGTTATGAAAGCGATGGACAATATTCTCCTGATTGTTCCCAGAAGGTTCAACATGATACCATTCCAGCCTCTGGGCAAATTTTTCCCCTAATGAACTTTAAATTGAGTTCACTCTTTGCCTTGTGTATTTTGCAAATGAATCACCTCTTTGAAAATGTCTTGACACAAGTTTTCTTGCAAGCTTCCTATTCTTTCCAATAAGAAAGAAAGAAAGAAAGAAAGAAAGAAAGAAAGGAACACCCAATTATCTTAAACAGTTCCCCTGCTTTCACATTGGAGTTCTTGATGAATGTATGAATCCCATCAACCTCACACATTTTTGGGAGATTATTTTCCTTTGAAGAAATAAATCTTAGAAATTTTAAAAAACTTGCAGAAACCTTCTTTACCTCTGCAGAAATGTGGCTATTTTGCCTTGTAGTTGTGATGATACTGTACTTTGCTATATGGCCAAACACAGTTACCCCTGGATATGTTTTCTGGATGTGAAGATACTACATTTTAGCTGCCACAGGGAAATCCTAAAGAGAAAGCCAATGGATTGGGACTCTAGCAATAGCAATAGCATGTACATTTCTATACCACTTATCAGTGCACTTAAGCACTCCCTAAGTAGTTTACAATGTGTAAGCAAGCTGGGTACTCATTTTAGGGGGGTTGCAGACTGCCAGAAATAGTGCAAATTGAGTCCACTTTAAGGGTTAGGGTTAGTGCTAGGGAATCATGGGATTTTTTTTCTGAGACATTGAGCCTTCTCTGTCAGAGAGCTCTGGTGCCACAATAAAATACAGTTCCCATGATTCCCTAACCCTAACCCTTAAAGTGGACTCAATTTGCACTATTTCTGTCAGTCTGCAACCCCCCTTAGTGACCTCGGAAGGAAGCCAGGCTGAATCGCCCCTGAGCCTCTGGCTGGGATTGAACTCACAACCTTGTGGTTTGTGAGTGAGTGGCTGCAGTACAGGCACTGTGCCACCAGGGCAATTCTTTAGTATTTGAGGTTTCTACCTTGAACAAAAGTAAAACATTTTTTTCTTTTAAATTGGGACTGCGTTGGCATGTATTACGTTAAGAACATCTAAACATTTTCCTGATGCAAAAGCATGGAGGCTTCCCAAGAAATTCAGTGTTCTCTTCCTAACAAAGAGGCTTGTAGTTTAACAAAGGATTCAAGACAAACTGGATCTCAAAGTAGCTTTTTGTCTTGCTAATGGAATTTAAAGTTTATTTCCTGCATTGAATCTCCCAGTACCCACATAGCCAGAAGCCCACCTTCCATACCATCTGAACTGAGGACAACAACCACAACATTATGACCAAATGCAGGACTATGACTAACATTGTCAAGATTTTTTCCTTTCTTCCTCCTGTATGATTGTTAACACCTTTGCCTGATGAAGAAGCTAGTGGAGCTTTGAAAGCTTGCAACATGTATAATGTACATTTTGGTTGGCCCCATAAAGGCATCACTGTTTTGTGGATTTTGGATGATACTGTACTTTGCTATATGACCAACACAGCTACCCATGGATATGTGTAGTTTAGATTTACTTTGTTTTCCTCAGATCTTGGAGAAGCTACTTTTCTGTTCATGTTGACTCAGGATTTTTGGAAGTTGTGACACAATAAGCAACTTTTCTGTCTCCTGCCTCGTTCCCACTATAATTTAACTTGAATTGCTGGTCGGGTTCTATGTGCCTCGTCCCCACTTGAAATGGATTTAAATCCTATTGAGCTTAGTTTTAGTCATGATGAAGCGAGGCAAATGCAAAAAAACCACTCTTTTTTGACAGTAGTTTCCTGGCGGTTCTTTTGAAAAGAAGCAATTCAGAAGTGTGTTCAACAAGTGGGAATGATGGATCTGAATCACATCATTCTGGAGAGGAAGGACTAATGGCAGAGGGGTGTTTACCATTCCAACTCAGTTTTTGGGAAATCAGCCATTTCTCCCCCTCTCAGCACCACCTTTGCTTTGCAGTGTGACATGTTCCCCCCTTCCCAACAGCTTTCCCCAAGGCTGATGGCTTGCAAAAAGGACACAGACCTCCGATTTTCCTCCCTTCCCCACAACTTTCCCCAAGGTTGATGGCTTGCAAAAAAGAGGACACAGACCCATGATTTTCCTCCCTTCCCCACTTTCCCCAAGGCTGATGGATTGCAAAAAGGACACAGACTCCCAATTTTCCTCCCTTCCCCACAACATTCACCAAGGCTGACGGCTTGCAAAAAAAGAGGAACGGCCCTGTCATTGCCGCTTGTGTCACCAATGATGCGTAGATGATTAACATGCATTTTGAAGGGGCGCAAACTAGTGGGAATGACAATTGTGCCAAAAAAGAAATTATTACAAGGGAATAATGAAAAGATTCTCTTTCATAGTGGGAACGACAGACCTTTTGGAACCGGTTCACTGACACAGAGTGAAGGTTAATCACAAACCAGTTTAAATGTAAGTGGGAATGAAGCCTCCTTTACACACAAAGTACCTGACTGTACAGGGAATTTTAAAAAAAGATTTCTTAAATTCCTAAGTCAAAGGTTTTATAGGTCATTTTTCTGGGGATTATTAAGGATAAGGCTTCTGCTTTTCTCCTTTTTAGAGATAGGCTTCCTCATTGAAAACCACCATTTTATTTAATTTTCTTTGTCTCACACATCCAAAGTGAGTATGAAGATTTAAGACAGCACTATAAACTGTGAGAACTAAAATCTTTGTTATCACCTTGGAGGAGCCTACTCATCACAGGGACAGGTTTTAAGGATGGAAACAAGCACAACTCCAATCCCATTTGTGCTGTTTGCAGTTGTCAGAACCTTTGTTCCTTACAAACAGTATGGCTGTGTTATTTTTAATGTGCAGATGATTACCTAATTTCATTTCCCCAAAGAAACAGCTTCAGCAGTGCATGGAAACAATGCAATTTTTCAAACTGAAAGAACTTTGAGGTTTCATTCCCCAGAAATTCAGTGCCGAACAACACCACACAAGGAAAGCATGTTCTTTTGTTAAAAATATGTGTCCTCCATAATTTGAATGGCTTGGTAGTTGGGATATATGAAAACAGAGACCTAAATATCCTAAAGACACCAGATTCAGGGGGGTTGCAGACTGTCAAAAATAGTGTGAATTCAGTCCACTTTTAGGGTTAGGGTTAGTGCTAGGGAATCATGGGAACTGTTATTTTTCTGAGACATTGAACCTTCTTTGTCAGAGAACCCTAGTGCCACAATAAAATACAGTCCCCATGATTCCCTAACCCTAACCCTAACCCTAAAAGTGGACTGAATTCACACTATTTCTGACAGTCTGCAACCCCCCTCAGTCTGTGATCTGGAACAGTAGCTTCCCCTCCCCAGCTGTAGTCCAAGAACTTGTAAAAGATTAGCTTTTTGGATTACAACTCACAGAATCCTCTAGAAAGTATTGCTATAGTAGTTCTAATTTTTTTTAAAAAAGTGACATCACTCCCCTCTGTTGCTGTTTGTCCTGGGGTAGAAGATTCCTAATGCAAATAACATCTAGTTCCCCACCCCTGTCCAACCCCAAATGAGCAGATATCACCTGGAGTCCCCTTCAGCTGTTATTTTCATTTTACAAAACAAGTGTTGTGAATTACACCCAAGCAATTGCAATTTACATCACATCTAGTTTAGGCCTGTTGTGGTAGAAGTCTACACTGCATCATGTCAGACTGCTAGGGGAGCAACTGACAGTTTGTATGTTCTCCACTGTAAGAAAACCTCCAAGTTGTAAAACAGAACATCAGGGGAAAGGTGTAAAGTAGCCCTTCTCTGTTGTGCTAATTTATTACATGCCATGAAATATTTTAAGTGTCAGATGGCATATAAACTTATAGCCCTATCTTCTATAAACACAAGTGATGTTGTCCAGAATACTACTGTCTCCAGTCTCTGTTAGGCTATCTCTGCTTTTGCATTTATGAGGGATGTGTACTCTATGTCAATGTGTGTGTATGTGTGTGTATGTGTTTTAGGAACTCTAATCCAGAACCGAGTCAATGAGGTGTTCTCTCTTTTGGGGACCTAAATCTAGTGGTCATGCTGATAAGGGGATTCTGGGAATTGTAAGTCAATAATTTACTTTCTCAGGCTCTAGGATTTATAATGAAATGCAGTAAAAGGAGGGATGAAAGTGTGACAACCATGAAAATATTGATAACTATGGCATTGTAATTATTTGGTTGCATTTAATATGATGGTGATTCCTACTTGAATTAATATTTGTAATGTATGTTTTGCTGCATAGCTGAAGAAGATTACCCCCCGCCACTCCAAGAGTTCAGGAGAAGAGAAATGCTGCACATATCCAGATTGAGGGTTTATTCACACTAGACAATTATAGTGCTATTATTGACTTTAACTGCCATGGGTTCCACCCTGTCAAATCCTGGGATTGGCATTTATGGGAGGGGCATTAAAGAATTATACAAAAGAACACAAAAGAACTATACAAAAGAGATGACAAAATGAAGGACATGTGGAACGAAGAGCCATATGAAGATGAACCCCAAATTCTAAAAAGTGAGGTGAAAGCTGCAATAAGAGAAATAGCAAAAAACAAATCACCAAGAACAGATGATATTCCAATTGAACTGCTGCAATCCACATTGACAGAGTCAGCTCTAGTGCTAACCAACATATGTCAACAGATATGGAAAACAAAATGATGGATAACAGATTGGAAGTGATCAATATACATCCACATCCACAATAAAGGGGATATAAGAGACTGTAGCAACTATAGGACCATAGCACTGATCTCCTACGAAAGCAAAACCATGCTTAAAATTCTGCAATATAGACGCCAACCATACATGGTGAGAGAAATCCCAGAGGTTTAAGCAGGGTTCAGGAAAGGAAAAGGCACCTTTCACCACATTGCAAACATACGATGGCTAATGGAGCACACCAGAGCATTCCAAAAGAATATCAGAAAATGTGCTTTATAGACTACAGCAAATCCTTTGACTGCATAGAACATGAAAGGCTATGGAATACCCTTAAAGACATGGGAGTGCCAACACATCTGGTACTTCTGATGAGGAATCTGTACTCAGGACAAGAGGCTACTGTCAGAACAGAACACGGAGAAACAGAATGGCAAAGAGGTCAGACAAGGCTGTATCCTTTCACCTTATCTGTTCAACTTGTATGCAGAACATATGAGAAAAGCAGGCTTGGACACAGAAGAAGAAGGAGTGAAAATAGGAGGAAGGAATATCAACAATCTAAGATATGCAGATAACATCATAGTACTAGCAGAAAATCTCACAGACCTGGAACACCTACTAAGGAAGATCAAAGAAGAAAGTGCAAAGGCAGGCTTAATGTTGAACATAAAGAAAACAAAGATAATGACCACCGAGGGCCTTCACAAGTTCAACCTAGGCAATGAAGAAATAGAAATCATAAAAGAATTCCCATACCTGGGATCAAACATTGATAGAAATGGGGACTGCAGTCAGGAAATCAGAAGAAGACTAAGAATGGGGAGGGTGGCTGTGAAAGAACTAGAAAAGATTCTAAAATGCAAAGATATACAGTGGTACCTCGACATACGAGTGCCCTGATATACGAGTGTTTTGAGATACGAGCCACCAAGCGAGCAATATTTTGCTTTGAGATGAGAGCAAGATTTGAGATACGAGGAATCGCACACTACACCGCACACTACATTTCAATTAATTTCAATGGGGAAAATTGAGATGCTTTGAGATACGAGCAATTTGACATACGAGCAAGGTTACGGAACGAATTAAACTCGTATGTCGAGGTACCACTGTACAACTCAGCACAAAAGTTAGAATCATACAAGCCATTGTTTTCCCTATTACCATGTATGGATGTGAGAGCTGGACAGTTAAGAAAGATGATAGGAAGAAAATCAATTCATTTAAGATGTTTTGCTGGAGAAGAGTGCTGAGGATCCCACAGACAGCCAAAAGGACAAACAAGTAGGGGGGGTTGCAGACTGCCAGAAATAGTGCAAATTGAGTCCACTTTTAGGGTTAAGGTTAGTGCTAGGGAATCATGGGAATTGTTTTTTTTTCCTGAGACATTGAGCCTTCTCTGTCAGAGAGCTCTGGTGCCACAATAAAATACAGTTCCCATGATTCCCTAGCACTAACCCTAACCCTAAAAGTGGACTCAATTTGCACTATTTCTGGCAGTCTGCAACCCCCCTAGGTCCTAGAGCAATTCAAGCCTGAAACCTCCCTGGAAGTCAAGATGACCAAACTGAGGCTGTTGTACTTTGGACACATCACAAAAAGGGAGGATTCATTAGAAAAGCAATAATGCTGGGAAAGGTGGAGGGAAGTAGGAAGAGAGGAAGGCTACATGCCAGATGGATGGACTCTATTAAGAAGGTCCTTAAGGGGTATTAAGGGTTTGCAAAAATTAAGCAGAGCAGTGGAGTACAGAGGGTCTTGGAGATGTCTCATCCATAGGGCTGCCATGAGTCGAGATTGATTCAAGGGCAGTTAACAACAAAATTAAAAAAATTCTCAGAGTGCTCCAATGACTCAGCAAACTATGAACTCCAGGATTCCATAGGAATAGGATGGAACTATGGCAATTAGAGTGAAATAGAATGTTAAGAAAACAAAAATAGTGACCACAGAAAATCTACATGAATTCATCCTAGATTATGAGGAAATCAAAACAAAAAGAATTCTCATACCTTGGATCAAACATTGATCAGAATGGAGACTGCAGTCAAGAAATAAGAAGAAGACTAGGAATGGAGAGGGCAGCCATGAAGGAACAAGACAAGACCTTAAAGTGTAAAGATATACAGCTGAGTGCTAAAGTTAGAATCGTCCAAGCTATTGTATTCTCCATCACCATGTACAGATGTGAGAGGTGGACAGTGAAGAAAGCAGATAGGAAGAAAATCAACTCATTTGAGATGTAGTGTTGGAAAAGAGTGCTAAGGATAACATGGATGGCCAAAAAGACAAACAAATGGGTCCTTGAACAGATCAAGCCTGAATACTCTCTGGAAGCCAATATGACTAAAGTGAGGTTGTCATACAATGGCCACATCATGAGGAGGCATAACTCATTAAAAAAGACAATAATGTTTGGAAAGGTAGAAGGCAGTAGAAAGAGAGGGAGACTGCATGCCAGATGGCTAGACCCAATCAGGAAGGTCACAGGCCTGAACCTGAAGGAGCTGAGCAGAACAGTTGAGGACAGGAGACTTGGAGTTTCTCATCCACAGGGTTGCCATGAGTCAAAATAGACTTGAAGTCAGTTAACAACAACAAAGTAATGTTATAACTGTGTCGTGTGAGTGGGTATAGTTTTGCCCTTTCTAACTCTCATTCTTTTTCTTTTCTAAGAAAGAAAAAGGAAGCTAGAAACCATAGCAGAAGCAACTACAGATTGCTCAGGGGTTTCCCCAACCGATGAGCCACAATGGCCCATGAAATATGTTTTGACATATACAGCTTAAAATGTTGCTTGCTTAAATTGTATGTAATGCTGATATTAACTGGATGGATCAGATTGCTCATTTACATTACATTCTGCTTTCCAGTCACATTCCACATCAGCACCATAAGAGGCTGCCTTATCTGACGTCATTCTGTTTGTACATCTCTAGATGACTATTGGTAGCAATTTTCTAAGTTCTCAGGAAGAGGGTATACATGTTTGTGAGGGAGGAGTTATTCCTCAGCTTGGGGAAAGTTCCTCTGTAGGGGGAGGTGAGATATCGCAATCAGGAAACAGCAGGACACACAGTTCGAAGGAAAAGGCCACGACTTTATTGAGTACAGCTGACAAGTAGAGTTGGCCTGAATGCATGGGTTTGGATCTGGCATTGACCAACCCACCTGTTGCTCGATGAACCATGTTGCCTGGTCATGGCTGGGCCTCAGGATGATAGAAGGGGTAACTGACTAATCACATGTTTGCATCTTTGCCCTTCATCACTGGAGGAGGCTGATCACGAGTTGCCCCCACAATGGCAACACCTCACCACTCCCAGCACCCCCAGGTCCCTGTGGGACTCCTGATCCTCTGCTCTGCAGTACAGGAAGCCATGCCCACCAGATCCATGGCCCATGCTACTGCCCCTGAAAAAGTTGTGACAGCACACCATAGTTCCCGTAAGCCCGAATAAAGGGTGGGAGGGTGGGGAGAACCAGGCTGGAATGGTGCCGATCACCCCAGCCACATGGCCTTAAATAGGCCCATCCACTAATCACAACCCATGATGGCCAGAAGTACTGTCCCCTCCCAGCCTCCCAACTAATCAGGGAGGCCACTAGCTGGGGCAAAAGGCAGGGCTTCCAGCCACAAGGCCCACTGGGACTTAAAGTCCCAAGCGGCTACAAGAAGTCCCTCCCCTCAATGGCCCAGAGAGCCAATCTGGGCCCCAGAAACTGCTCCCAATGCCCTCTGGGAGCAAGCAACCCCCCAGGCCTGGTGAAGAAGCAACTGCAGACTGGAAGCCTCCTCCTCTCAACAACTGGGCTAGCCTGGTAAGTCGGGTGGCCCCATTTGCAAGGGAAACTGAGGCATCGCAATAAGGAAACACCAGAACATGCTGTTGGAAGGAAAAAGCCACAGCCTTATTGAGTACAGCTGACAGATAGGGTTGGTCCGAATTTATGGGTCTGGATCTGGCATACACCTATTGCTCGATGAACCATGTTGCTTGGTCACGGCTGGGCCTTAGGATGACAAAGATGATTGCATGTTCGCATCTTCACCCGTTTGTCACCAGGGGATGCTGATCAGCAGTTGCCCCTGCAATGGCAACACCTCATGATTCCCAGCACCCCTGGGTCCCTATGAGATTCCGATCTTCTGCTCTGCAGTACAGGAAGCCACGCCCACCAGATCCACGACCCATGCTACCACCACAAAAGGCCATCCCCCCAGGGACCTGCCTTCTGCCAACCCCCCTGAAAGCTTTACCTCCCCTGCCAAGGGAATCTACCCCTTTAGTCCTCATGACTGTCCAGAGCAAGGGTCCAGGCCTGGATGGACGTTACCAATGAATGCCTCAGACTTCCACCTGCCCATTTTCTTGGTCCACTGGTAGCTTACATCCCACTGCAGTTGTAGTATCCTCAATGCGGAAAGTGTATTCACCAAAGTCCTCCACTGACAGCCTGGCCAGTTGTAAGGCCATATGAAGCACCGATTGGAACTGGGTTAGCAGAGTTCCATCCTCATGAGTAAAAAGATGACTTTTGGTCTGAGGGTGGGATGCCAGGCATTTGCATAATGACTGGACAGGGCATAGGCAGTAGCCATGGAGCCTTCTCATCATGATGGTGGAGCCTTTCCTCAACTGGTCACACTTAGACCTGCGAAGAACTAAAAACACAGTACTTCCCACAAAAGAGACACCTTCCCTCTGAAGTGAATGCTTAGTCCCATCCGACCTGGAGGAGAGGACCAGCTCACCCACCTGTAGTACCCCAGAGAAGGCACTGACAAAGGCTGCTCTGAAGAGGCGAGCCTCGGCTTTGGAGTGGCAGACCCAATGGAGTTGCAGGGAGAGCCTGAGATGCAGTTTGAAACAAATGGGCCTGCTGCCATCCACCCAGCTAAGGCCTCCAACCTTCCAGGACCCTTGTGACCAAGAAGGATGTGCAAGCGTCCTGGAACCCCCCCAGTCTTGGAAAAGAAGGAAATACTGGCCAAGTGTACTGACATGGTGCAAGGTGTGATGCCAGATTCCCTCAACCATACTAGGAATTGGAGGATAGTGCAAGATCAAACCGGCCAGTGTGTCCTGAGGCCTGATGCCCCCCAAAGGGTGAAAAGCTTGAAAACAGTCCTCTTGTACACTCTGAGGGTGGCTGGGGCCAGCAAAGACAGGGCGCCCTGCATCACAGCAAGTTTCCAACCTCCCACAGTTCCTCTGGGAAAGGCATGGGCGAGGGGTCTGCTCTGGGTGCCAATTGCCAGAACCTGGCCTCCTGAAAGTGTGAGAGAGAATCTGCAATGTTATTCTCAAGGCCAGGCACAAAATGGGCCTTGAATGTAATGTTGTTGCAGAGGCACAGCAAAACAAAGCGGCGAACCAGAAGCATGACCCATGCAGACTTGAAGGTTTGACGGTTGAGGACACTGACCACTACTTGGTTGTCATACCAAAAACAGACTTCCTTGTTGGCAAAGTTTTTCTTCCATATGTGCACTACTACCAAAATAGGGAAGAACTCTAGAAATGTTAGGTCCTGAAGGATGCCACCTTGCTCCCATTGGGCAGGCCAGTGTTGGGTGCACCAGTGACCTTGAAAAAATACCCCAAAGCCCAGGGTTCCAGCAGCATCTGAGTGGACCTGGAGGCCCTGTCCCAAGTCCCAAAGGTCTCAAAAATTCCTTGAGGAATTCCTCCCACAACCTGAGGTTCTCCTTGATGCCCTTGGTGAGGCAAATGTGATGGTGTGCTGTCCTGACCCCTGCTATGACCCTGGCTAGCCATGCGCAGAAAGCTTTGCCTGGGGAAATCACTCTGCAAGCAAAATTGAGGTGCCCCAGGGAGGTCTGGATCTCCTCGAGAGTGGCTTTTGGGGCTGAGAGAGTAGCCTGTATCATGGAGAGGAGAGAGCAGAGCTTGTCATCTGGCACACAAGAGACGCCCGCCACCAAATCCAGCTGGATCCCCAGGTAAGTGTGGGAATTGGTGGGGCCCTCAGTGTTTTCCTCTGCCAGGGAGACCCCAAGCTCAGTGGCCAATGCCTGGAAGGTGGACAAGAGTGTGTGATGAACAGGAAGTCATCAAGGTAATGGAGGACCAAAGGAGACATGTCATGGCCTTTCACTTCCCACTCTAGGAAGGGACTGAAGGTCTTAAAAGCTGCACAACTGATGGAGCAGCCCATGGGTATGGTCTTATCAAAATACCATTGCCCTTCAGATTTGAAACCCAGGAGGCAAAAATCATCAGGGTGAAAGGCAGCAGCCAAAATGTTGACTGGATGTCACACTTGGCCAAGAGGGCTCCATGCCCATATGCCCAAATGAGCCGGACAGCATAGTCAAAAGAAGTGTAATGCACTGAACAAAGATCTGGAGGGATGGCATTGTTGACGGATGCCCCTGGGAGGTATGAAAGGTGCGGGATGAGGCAAAATTCACCTGGCACTTTTTGGGAGACAACACCTGGGGGCAAACCCATAGATTGGGCAAGGGTGGGGAGGTAAAAGGGCCCGCCACCCTGCCTGCTGCGCACTCCTTCATGATTTTGTTCTTGAGGACCTGAGGCATATCTCAGGCAGATTTTAAATTTTGGGAATTAGAAGCCACCTGTGGGCCCGCAGCAGGGATTCTGAAACCCTGGGTGAAGCCCTCCATCAAGAAGGCAGCCACCTTCTTGTCAGGGTAGTGTGTGAGGAGTGGCAGCAAAGCCGAAGGGTGCACAGCAGTGGGAGTGAGGCTGAAACACAGTTGGGCAGCTTCAGGAGACTCATTTTGTACCTCCCACCCCTCTGGTTCCAGAGCCTAAGGGTTGCTCCTTCTTGCCGGAGGCTGCAGGATGGGGCATCTGGGTGAAAGGGCTGCTGGGCACTGGCCAGGTGGGAACAAGCCAGCTTGGCATGAAGACCCCAGTAGAGCTCGCAGCAATGTTCAAACTTGTGGTGTGTCTCCCTGCAACATTTCCCCAAGTTGAACTCCCAACAGAGTGGCCTGCGAGTGTCCTTCTTCCTTGCCCATTTTGAGGTAAGTGAGGGTTCCCCCTCCCCTTGATGTGAGGCCCCACCTCAACCAGCCATATCATGTTTTTGATGAGATCCCACCTGGCATTGCTGTTTTGGGATGCACACTTGCAAAAGGCAGTGTAATATGTGATGGCCACTGCCTCCCTAGCAATATCCCAGGCTTTCAGCACATTGGCTCAACCCTGCTAAGAATAAGCCAGGAGGACCCCCCCCCCCCGAAACCAGAATAACCTGACATCAAATTGGTAAAGGACCGCTCGATAGGTCTACCTCCCATTTTCCCTTCCTGCTAGACCTGGGGGAGCAACCTCCCTCTCCTGCAAGTTTTAGCAAGGTAAAAACATTTACATAGTACCCTCTGAGGATATGCTTCCTGATCTTTTTGGGCAAGTGAAAGCCAGGGGGGAATCCTGATTGTCAGTGAAGATGGAGAAAGTAGGGGCCTGGGGATCCTCTCACACCCAGACACCTGGTCCTGCACCTGTTGGCCCATGAAGGCAAGCCCGGCACCAAAGTGCTCTCCAAACAATAGTCATCCTTGCCCGCAGGATCAGAGGTCTCACTGTCTCTGTCCCTTCTGTCCTGGCCAGCTGTATTCCAGGACTTCTTGGTTTTCTTTTTTCCACCACACTTCTGCGTGCATCTCCTACACTTGCTGGCAGAGGAGCTGCTCTCTGAACTACAGCTGGAGCTAGTGCTGGTGCTACTGGCATTAGATGATGTCAAGACCATGTGGCACCCTGTTCTAGAAAATGACATGGATGTGGCCACTGAAAGGAACTGGAGCAATGGTAACAGGGTTACTACAGTTCAAGTGGCAGGTGCATGAGTCAGCATTGGTGAGCTGTGCATCATGGGAAGCCTGATGCAACACGCACAGTAAGTGAGACAAGCCAGGTTTGCATCATGGGAGGCCTGATGCAACAGTCCTGGTGCAACAGGCACTGGGATGAAACCAGCCAGGTTTCATTAGTGCATGGCTGTCACATGTTACTAAGAAGACCACCTATATATGGGAGAGAGTCAGAAGCTCTGTTGTTGGTTAGTTTGGGTTGGTGGTTGGCAAAGCACTTTGTTACTCTGTATAGATGGACGTCTGGTACTCTGTGTATCTTTGTAAATATTTGCAACAAAGATTAAAGCCCTCTCTGAGGGAAGCCTCGCTGTGAAGCCATTCCTTTCTCCAAGCTGAAAGCAGCAGCTGCATGTGGGAGGTTTTTTCCTGTGCTGTCTGGAGCACACTCTTCCCAGAAGACCAACTTCTCGGCGTTTCTGCCTACGTGCAACTACTTTGCATGTGCGTATGCTAGATCTCTCTGTCTGCATACCCTAACACAGGGGTTGGTAACCTATGGCCTGTGGGCCGCCACCCAGCCCGCGGACCCCCTCCACCTGGCCCCTGTGGAGCCCCGCCAGTGTGTGCGCTGTTGCTGCTGGCCGCTGGTGCGTGCGCCACCGCCATTATGCTTTCCAAAATGGCGCCCGCGGCCAAAATGGTGCCGTGGAGGAGGCCTGATGCCGCCAAGGGAAGCCTCTAGGAGGCCCGTCGCCGCCAAGGGAAGCCTCCCGGGGGGGACCCACGGCGGTGCTGGGCCTCTAGGAGGCCCATCGCCACCGAGGGAAGCCTCTCGGGGGGCACCCATGGTGGCGCTGGGTCTCATGGAGGCCTGTCGCCACTGAGGGAAGCCTCCCGGGGGGCACCCACGGTGGCGCTGGGCCTCTAGGAGGCCCATCGCCACCGAGGGAAGCCTCTCAGGGGGCACCCATGGTGGCGCTGGGCCTGTTGGAGGCCTGTCGCCACCGAGGGAAGCCTCCCAGGGGGCACCCACGGCAGCTCTGGGCCTCTTGGAGGGAGCCTTCCTGGGGGGGGCTGCTGCTGTGCACATACGCACGTGGGGGCGGTGCGTGTGACTGCACGGGGGTACGCGCGTGCATAGGCGTGCATGCATGCCGGCCCCCAGCACCATCTCTCTCCCCCCGGCCCGTTGGCAAAAAAGGTTGCCGGCCCCTGCCCTAACAGATGAGCTGCTACTGGTGCTACTAGGAGAAGACACAGGGCACATTCTCCTTCATTTTGCTGCCCAACCATCTTCCTGTGCCTGGGCCACACCTTCAGGGGGCACTGGTGTGCTTGGCCCAAGAGCAGGTAGGGCACCAGTACACCTCACTTGCTCCACAAAGGTGGAAAAGGTGTGGGTGAAACTCGCTAACACTTCCTCATTCATGATCAGCTGCTGGTGGTGGGGCAGGCCATCTCTGCCTCTCTGTGGGGGTCAGGGCAGTCCATGATTTCCTCAGCACTGCAGCCTGGCCCGTGCTGGTAGGCTGAGCAGACTCATCTCCCCTTTTTGCCCCTTTGGATGGCATGCCCAGAATCAGTAATGGCTGCTGCACAGGCCCCTGAATCCCAGGCCAGTTGAGAGGGGAGGCCTGGTTGCCACTCCAGTTGATTCTTTCCTGGAACTGGGCTTGGCTTCCTGCTGGCACAGGCCTGAGGCCTGCCAGCTACTGGGAGGAGGGGGCCTGTTATGGGGCTGTATGCTGGCCTGCTCAGGCTTTGGCCTGGCCTGTTGCTGGGCTGGATGGCGGCTGTTTACAGGGCTGCTTGCTGGCCTGCTCTGCCTGATCCTGGCACTTAATTCTGCTGCCCAAGCCTCTTGCTGGCTAATGGTGCCGATTGACCCAGCCACGTGGCCTTAAACAGGCTCATCCACCAAACACAACCCAGGGTGGGTGGAAGTGCCACCCCCTCCTGGCCTCCCAAACAATCAAGAAGGCTGCTGGCTGGGGCAAAGGGTGGGGCTTCTGACCACAATGCCTGCTGGGGCTTGTAGTCCTGAGCGGCTACCAGAAATCCTGCCGCCCAACAGCCCAGAGAGCCTCTGGGAGCAAGTAGCTCCCTGGGCTGGGCAAAGAAGCCACCATGGACCCAACGCCTCTTCCTCCCCAGCAACTGGGCCTACTGGCTAAGCTGGGTGGCCTCATTTTCTCTGGACAACTATTCCCTGATTCCCCCAGCCAACATGCTTCAACTTATGAAATTCTCTCTTCTGCACAGCATTTTTTTATTGATTTTATATATTTACATTATATACATTCCTTGATCATAAGTATATACTCAATCTATACAAAATATTAACAAATAAAAACTTCCATAGTTCTTCCAAAGTAAGTATGCTACCTCATTCATTAAACAATTCTCAAATTAACACATTTTAATATTTAAACACGTTTGTATTAATATCTATATTCTGCACAGCATTTAAAAGGACAGAAGCTCTGTCCTGTTTTTCACCTGAACAATTATCAAAGTTATTAATAAGCCAAATTTAGCACTGAAAAAAAAGAAAGAGTTGAAATGAGAGAAACTGAAATTAACAAATAAGTCCATCCCTATCCTTATGTGTTCTGATCTGACAAACCCTGAACTGATGCCTGCCTTGGATCCATATCTGCTCTGTTGGTGTGTTCCCTGTTTGCTTACCTTTGCTGTGTGCCTCAAGTCATTTTTGTCATGGTGTCTCTAAGGTAATTCTAGTAAGAGGTTTTCTTGGCAACGTTTATTCAGAGATTGTTTGCCATTGCCTTCCCCTGAGGATGAGACTGTGTGACTTGACAAAGGCCACCCAATGGATTTCTATAGTTAAGGAAGGACTTGAATCCTGGTCTCCTGCCTAGTCTAGTACTCAAACCATTACACCACCCTTGCTTCCTTTACTCTCCCACTAATCCAGTACATTCACTTATTTCCTGACATCATTATTAGTGCCCTGATCTGTGACACTTTTTCTGTTAAACAGATGAGGCATAGAGCAGGTTCATGTCACAGCTTAGAAAAATTCCTTTTTTGAATTGCAACTCCCAGAATCCTGCAGGAGCTGTAGTCCAAAGGACAACTTTCCCAGCATTTGGCGTATACATCTGTTTTATCCAGTTTCCCCATTACATTTGACACTCACTTGTCTTCTCTTAATTATGATAATTTTTGGGGCCATGAACTCAGTGGTACATGGTTACAAGTCAGATGGCATGCAACCTTTCACTTCACCTGTGGCCAAAGGAGGATGTCAAAAGTGCTATCTTGACTCTAGAAATTGCAACTTGTCTTCCATGACTTTGGATTACCCCAGCAGCTATTTTATCGATTGGCTGCCAAAAGCTTTAATCTGATCAGATGCAACACAACTGGTTTCTATCCCTGGCGCCCGACTCAGATTTCAGAGCAAGGAGGGAGAAAGTGTGACATCATCCTTGCTTGCATCTGTGCCGGGAGCTAATGAAATTACACAATGGGTTTTGAAAACCATTAGAGTCAATGTTGATCCTGATTATTATTAAGAGCACTTTCAAATTTACTGCACCACAGGGCAGCCTTGAAAGCATCATTTTTCAAAGGTGTGTGTATGTGTGTTGTACTGGATTGCAGTGAAGGGGGAGGGTGTGTGAAAGGGAGAGGCAAGAGATAGAGAGGCAATGATGGAAGCAAGGAGAATCTGTTCTCAAATTCACTGCAGTAAAATCGCACATAGCTTCCTTCCAATTTACTATGGCTCTGTGATAATGGAGCTGGATGATAACTTTATGAGAAAAAGACTCTAATCATGGAGCTTCTATCCTGTTGTATCCTATCTGAAAATACAAACTCATATGTGTGTATGTGCCTGTGGGCATGCATTCATGCACATACAGATGTACTTCATTCAAGGGGTTCATAAAATGTCATACTCCATTTCATGTAGTGACAACATAGTGAATGCTGCCTTTGCCACAGATTTGCACACATCTTTACAGACAAAATGAATAGTTTTGGTCACCAGGTCACATACAGAGCCATGATGTAGTGGAGACTTGTAGGACCAAAGCACTAGGATTCTTTGACTGGGAAGGGGCCACAGTTTCTCTGTTCTCTCTCTGTTTAGTTGCAGTCTTCTCAACAGCTGGTTGGTGTTTGTGTAGGGGAGAGATTTTCCCAACAACAATATCTTGCAATATTGCAATGGGGTGACTTGATCTAAAATGGGCAATTAAGATCCATCAGCTTTATAAAAGACCCACTTGTAAAGGAAATGACAACTTTTAGAACTGAATTGTTAATAGATGAATAGAATACCTGTCTTTCCTGAGGTAGTGCATCAGTTGGAAGAAAATTGGGCTTAATATGGACAGTGTGATTTGGAGGAATCTGCAGGCATGTCTCTTCATCCACTGTTTTGTTAAGTGTGAAGTTTGCAGTGAAATGATAAAAGTATCTCAGACTCCATTGGGTACTGTAGTGATGCAGAATCCCAAGATTGTGTGTGTTTATGTGTTTTAATTCCCCAAAGGCACCAGATCCAGTGTGATCTTGGAAGCTAAGCAGGGTCAGCTCTGGTAACTACTTGGATGGGAGACCTTCCACTGAATATCAGGTGTTATAGGCCATATTTCAGAGAAAGGAACTGGCAAAACCATTTCTGAGTATTCCTTGCCTAGAATGTAAAGGTGAAAGTATTCCCTATTGCCAAGGTTGTAAAGTTGTGTCTGACCATAGGGGGTAGTGCTCATCTCCATTACTAAGCTGAAGAGCCAGCGTTGTCAGAAACTACTCTGCGTTGTCAGAAACTACTCTGTGCCAGCATGATTGCACAGAACACCGTTTACCTTCCCACCAAAGTGGTACCCATTTATCTACTTCCATATCTATTTTTTTTTAATTGCTAGGTTGGCAGAAGCTGGGACTAGTGATGGGAGCTCACCCTATCATGTGGCACCTGGGCCTCGAACTGCCAACCTGCCAATCTTGCAATCAGCAGAGTCAGCGTCTTAACCACTCGAGCCACTTGACCACTTGATCCACTGCAAAACCACTTCTGAGTATTCCTTGCCTAGAAAACCCTATGAAATTCATGGGGTTTCCATAAGCCAAGAGGTGATTTGAAGGCACACACATACACATGTGCCTTCAAGTCACCTGTAAACTTTTGGTGACCCCATGAATTTCATAGGATTTTCTTAGGCAAATAATACTTAGAGGTGGTTTTGTCAGTTTACTACAGCTCCCAGAATCTCCATGCTGATTTCAAAATTCTGGGAGTTGTATTCCCCCCCCCCCCCAAATAATTTCCCCACGGTCTATGTCTATAATATCATCGGTGTTGTTGAGCCAATATCTCCTTCCCAATTTGGGCATTAAAGCAAAAATTCTGATTCTCTTGCTTCTTGATATTGAATTTTTGTTGTCATTTTTTAAAACAAATTATTATGCTTTTTATGATAGGACAGTTTTGGCTCATCAAACTAAAGACTGGAAAATTTGCATTTTACATACTTTGCTCACAACTAGGCTGTAGGACAAAGAGATATGTGGATGCAATCTCAGAACAGCTTCCTCTTGCAATGAGGGAGATCAACATCTTAAATATTTATTTATTTATTTATTTATTTATTATTTCATTTGATATATAACATGCCATTCTCCCAATATGGAACCAAAATTGGGTTGCAATAAAAATCCCCTACATTATCCTGATACTATGCTAGAAGGTGAAACTATTCTTCAAGGAAAGAGAAAGAAAGGTAGTTAAAAAAAAAAAGCTCATGTGGAAACATTCAGTGTAATGAGAAGATAACCTCGAGCTACATATTTAAGGAGGCTGTAAATAATTTTAACAATGGCAGATACTTCAAAAGTGAGAAATATATTCCATGCACAACATAACCAAATTTTGGCTTTGCTCATAACAAGATCATGTCAAATCTTGGACCTCAACTTTGTGAATCCCCTAGTCAGCATGGCAGATCTGCCTGGGGGATCCTGGGAATTGTGGATCAGAAAAGTAACATTTCCATTCTTTGGATTGCACCAATGGTAGATTAATACTAGTAAATCATAATGGATTACCCAATATGCTACTTCAGCCTTCTACGTCCTACACTGGCCACTGAGATATCATTGGGAAGCCCACAAGTGAGCTATGTTATACCTGTCATGTACCGGTAGTTGTTAAAGATGAAGAGCCTGTCAGAAGGAAAGAAGTGGCAACTCGATTTCAGACATGACCAAATTCCTAAGGTTTCAAAGCCAGATTTTTAAAGAACTGAGCATTCAAACATGGACCTGAATGGATGTGTTTGTTTCCCTTCCTCCTACATTTAGATCTTTTAAAATTCCAAGTTCTTTGTAATTTATGAAGAAATTTGTGAATGTTGAAAAGTTTCTATCAAAACCCCCAAATTAACCAAATTCTTGCACTCCCAAGGGATAGATATGGGGCATAAGCTCCAAACCTTGCAGCTCATTAACAATTAAATCTATGGCATTTGGAGAAATGTAATTCTTTGGAAAGGACCTGAAGATGGGTTAATTTCCTGGTTTTCTAGTAGTCTGGCTGTTGCAAAGCTGGTCTGTTAGACACTTCCCACTGAGCAGGGAATTGTATACAGATGGCATTCGTTAGGACCATATTGTTTTTTCTGACTAATGGAGATAAGATGAGATAATGGGCATTGCATCACTACCATGTGGGTTACCTCTCATCTTTTTTTTTTTTTTACTTGTACGAGCAGGGTGTCATCCAGAACTTTTCAATGCAATAGCTTTGATGAAATTGCACCAATGGCTGGTGTGACAGAATGCCCTTATCTTGTACTACTACTGGTATTAATAGTACCCCTCCATCCTTTTTGTATACATGCCTGTAGAACACTTTCCCATGGATCTATAAAAAAGGTCTGAGCCACCCATTAAGTGGTACTTCCCCACAGCCCTGTGGTTCAAATAAAAGGATCAAGGTTATATTTGACTTGGGGCACATCTCCCAGTGAATTTGGAAAGAGGGACAGAGGATCCAATCCCATTCCTTTGTACGTAGGTAATGAAAATGAAAAAGGTTTTTACCATAATACATATGAAGGGTGAGGCAAGCTGAGAAAACCACATCCACTCTAGTTAGAATGTCAGAGCTTCCTGTCCTTAAGATAGAAAAGAACAATAAGCAAAACAGCATAAGATTACATATAATTCAGTTTTATTCCTGTCCCAACTGAACTCTGGCTGCATCTGCACTGCAGAAATAATGCACTTTGACACCACTTTAAGTGGCATGGCTCCTGGAATTTGTAGTTTTCTGTGGCACCAGAGCTCTCTGACAGAGAAGGTTAAATATCTCACAAAACTACAGATTCCAGAATTCAATAGCATTGATCCATGGCAGTTAAAGACATCTTGTTGGTAGGTCTGTTAGAACAGGTGGATAAGAGATGAGGAGTCATTGTTCTCTTTTAGACATCTTTAATTTTTTGAAATGCTGAGCATTGTTATGTTTTCAAATGTTGGGACATTATCGCATGAGACCCATTTTTAATTTTTACTTTTTTACTCAGTTGTAGAGTTATGCTAATATGATTTAAGTTAAAATAAAAATATATAAAAAATAAAGCAAAACAGTTGCTTGGGAATTGCAAGGAGAAGGGAGGCCATGGAGAGAGGAGGAGACTGTGTCACCACATAACTACAAACAATGCAACTGCTGCGACAACAGTGTTTCACATCTTTGGACTAATAGGACTGCAGTGTGACTGGGAGCTTATTGACAGCTTCCCCCAATCAATGAAAAGAGATGCCCTGACCACACTTGGGAGATACAGCAGCTATGGTTCTGAGGCCATGTCGTATGATAAATATTGCCAAAGGTGCTAATTTATGACTATAATTGTGGTTAAAAGCTGAGTGTGATAATCTCCTTGGACTTAGGAGGGATACAGATGGGTGGCCCTGGGCTGCCCCTGGAAGCGGAGGATTGAGGCCGAGGCTGCTGGCACCTCGGCCCTGATCCTCCTTTTTGCCACCTGCAAAAAAACGCTAAAATAGCACTCCTTCTGCAAGCCGCGAAAGGGGCACCACAAGAGGCATGGCGCGCCTCTTTGGTGTCTCTTCCAGCTCAGCATGTGCAGATGCTGAGCCAGAAGGATGTCATCAGAGCGCCCGTCGTGTGGACGGGCCATCGCTCTGATGACGTCCTCAGGAAGGGGATGGGGCACACAGCGTCCGGCTGCCCCTCCCCTTCCTGGGATTGAAGACGGCATTTTTCGCTGTCTTTATCCCCCCCTTAGACAACTGTATATGGAAATGATCTGTTGGAAATGGTATATGTAATGGTATATGTAAATCCCCCTCCCCACGCCCGGAGGATTCCGTGCAAAGGACACAAACTATAGTTTCTAGCCTGAGAGAAAAAAGTTGTTCTTTTTTCTTGAATGCAATTACAGCAGCCAGGCCCTTCTGGGATTCTGCTGCTGAAAAGAGGTTGGTTGCCTGCTGAATGCTGCCTTGCTAGTTAGCTGTGCAAAGCAACTTGAGCACAAAAGGTGCTATAAAAGTCTAATTGCATTATGCATCTCACACTAATATAATATTCTCTTGGCTAATGGAAGCCTTCATGCCACACTAACATTAACATTCTAGACAAATTTAGATGTGCTGTGAAGGTTTTATGTACAAAAGGAGTCAGGCATTGCACACTCTCTCACATGGATTTTTCTCTTCTTTTTTCCTGTAGTATGTCAAACTGAAGACCTCATCCCCATATGGAAAAATAGGCCCATGAATTTCCATGTGTACAAAATAAAAGGTATCACCCAATGGAGAAGGGGGATGTGTCCATTGTCAAAATTAATGAGGAAGATGGAGAAGGGGGGGGGGGACACACAAAATTGCTGCATTTTACCACAGTTAGAATTTATGTGTGTGTATGTATGTGATATCCTGGCCAAAAACCTCTGGGTTAGGCATAGTGGAGCTCTCCCTCTGAGGTCAGGTGGAAACACATATGTCAAGCAGTCCAGTTCAAGGAAACCAACATGCAACAAGGTCAACACAGTCCAAGGGTAGAAGCCAAGAAATCAAAGGTCAGAATTGAAGGAGCCTGGAGACAGGGATGCCAGCAATGAAGGAGATGAGTTGCTTCCAGAACTAGCCCTAGGCAGACTCAGCTCTTAAATGGGCTGAACTAGTTGGTTCTAATCAAAGTCTCTCTGTTGCTGCTTGGCAAGGAGCCTGATTCAGCATCATTGGTCTGCCCTTCATTCCCTGTGTTGCATCCTTGGACTTGGAGGCTGTGATCCTCTGCCCCATCAGCTTTATGTGAATCCTGCCTTTGTCTTTCTGCTGGCTGAGGCTGCTCTTCACCTGAGGGACTTGCCTGAGTCCCTTCTTCAGCTTTCTCTTCAGATAGCCATCTGTCGGGGATGCTTTGATTTTGAGTTCCTCCATGGTAGGGGGTAGGACTGGATGGCCCTTGCGGTCTCTTCCAACTCTATGATTCTATGATTCCTCCTCTAGGTCCAGATCCTGGTCCATGACAAAGTGTTGCAAGATAGAGTTTCAAGCTATGTACAACCCATGGCCCACACATTCTCCACCCCTGGCCTAAGAGTCACCCAATTTCCTTTTCTAGGGAGCTTATCACATTAACATAAAACCTGACATCACTCTAATGGGATGCAGCCGGGACACTGGATGGAGGCAAGAATTATTGCACTGTAATTCACTGCTGATTCTGCTGAGTGACTGCATCCCAGGTCCCAGCCACGCTCAGTTGGACCATTTTCAAAGTTGAGACTTTTCCATTTTCGAAAAAGGGCTGGCTGAGCATGGCTGGGATCTGGGATGCAGTCACTCGGTGGAATCGGTGGTGAATTACAGTGTGATAATTCTCACCTCCATCCAGCGTCCTGGCTGCATCCCGTTACGGTGATGTCAGGTTTTATGTTAATACGATAAGTTCCCAGGAAAAGATTTTCATGATGATTTCCTGAGGACTCCTCAGAGGTATGTGTTTCAGTGATTAGACTTGCAAACTGATCCTGTGCTTATTTTCCTATGACCAATTACAAAACAATGCATATGCAGCTAAATACAAAATATGCAGGTAAGGAAAATTACACACCATGACAGACAGATACCCATTGCCACTTAGGGAAGCACCACTGGGGGGAAACCTATGTAACATATTATCTACAGTTTGGCCTATAGCTTTTCCTGTTCCACTGGCTTGTGTCTCACCTCAGCTGCTTTTTTTTTTTTTAAAAAACCTCTACCTGCCTTTCCCCCCTCATTACTGCTAAGTTACAAATTGTCTTAAACTCTGGAAGATGTTAAGCTTTCAGAATCCCCACCCCACCCCCATGCACTTCACCAAAGTCACATATGATGCTGGCAGAGAAAATTGAAGAGATCATAACCTCATTACCTCAAGTAATGATCCATGTCTGTCAGAAACATAGAGGGGGCTGAAGAAAAAGCAAGATGATTCTTAGACTTTGTGAAGGGGAAAAATGACAATGAAGGTGTTTTCCACCCTGAAAGACAAGTTAATCAATTAAACATGGCATTCTTTACCAGTTAGGGAATTTTCAGGCCCACTGGAGAAGATGGACATAATGTAGGGGTTAGATTCTAGATTTGTATTGCTGTTATATCTATATTTTTTCTATCTAGGTGGCAGAATAACAGAAGAAATGAGCAATAGAAATTAAATTGTTATGAGAGATTTAAGGGCTTTCATAGTCATCTGCCAACCATTTGATGTCACTATATGTACTGGATTTACTTTATTTCTTTTCTCAAATAAGGTTTTTCTGTCATCATGCATGTTTTACTGTTTCTCTGTAGCAGCAAAAGCCTTCTCTTCTTACAGTTCTGATGTGAGAAATGACTTAAAACTATCAAAAATCTGCTTTCTTATTGATACACAGTAAGTGCCATAACTCTGTGATTGAGCAAATGTCTGGCATGCAACATAATCAAGGTTCAATTCCTGGTATTTCACACCCTCCAGCATTTTACAGATGGAAACTGAGACACACGTGGCCAAGCAAGATGGCAAAAATTATTAAGGAGGAAGAATACATGAGCTAGGAAAGGCTGCAGCAGCTTGCTTTTGCCTGAGCCTACTGAAAAAGGCAAGATTCCAACCTCTCCTCTCTTGTCCTCTCCTCTCCTAAATGAACTAAGTAGAAACTACTCTGGCACGTTGAACTCAGTTTGTAGCAACTGAGGGCCTTTGCAGACTGCCAGAAATAGTGCAAATTGAGTCCACTTTAAGGGTTAGGGTTAGTGCTAGGGAATCATGGGAATTGTGTTTTTTTTCTGAGACATTGAGCCTTCTCTGTCAGAGAGCTCTGGTGCCACAATAAAATACAGTTCCCATGATTCCCTAACCCTAACCCTAACCCTAACCCTTAAAGTGCACTCAATTTGCACTATTTCTAGCAGTCTGCAAAGGCCCTTAATTAAGCTGAGGACAAAGCAGGAAGGTGGGAGGAATAGAGAGAAACTGGGACGTTTTAAAAACAGCTGAAAAAGTGAGAAAATAGAGGATTAATGGAGTTTGTCCCTGCCAAGTTGGGACAGTTGGAGACTGTAATATATTGTATTTCCAGGCAGCACTTGAACAGAATTCTACCAGAAACTGTGCAGGATCACTACTAGCCAGCATCAACCATACTAAACTAAGGGCCTTTACAGACTGCCAGAAATAGTGCAAATTGAGGCCACTTTAACTGTCCTGGCTCAGTGCTAGGGAATCATGGGAACTGTATTTTTTTCTGGGACATTGAGCCTTCTCTGCCCGAGAGCTCTGGTGCCACAATAAACTACAGTTCCCATGATTCCTTAGCACTGAGCCAGGACAGTTAAAGTGGCCTCAATTTGCACTATTTCTGGAATGGACCAATGTATAAGATTGCAAAATGCTGCTGTAATGGACTGGATGAGGGCAAACAAATTGAAGCTTAATCCAGACAAGACAGAGGTGCTCCTGGTCAGTCAAAGGACAGATCTGGGAATAGGGATTCAGCCTGTGTTAGATGGGGTAATACTCCACCTTAAAAATCAGCTTCATAGTTTGGGGTACTTCTGGACTCAGCGCTGAACCTGGAAGCCCAGGTATCAGCGGTGATCAGGAGTTAATAATAATAATAATAATAATAATAAATTTTATTTATATCCCGCATTAAATGAAAACAATCTAAGCGGCTTACATCAGTTAAAACCCCATACAACAAAATTCATACTCCAACCCACCCCCCTTAAAACAGTATTAAATGACAAGATAATTAAAACAGGAATATAAACATTCCAATACAGATAAAACAAACATAAAAATACAAAATGTAAAAATATAAAATTATAAAAATACCCTGATTAGACTCAACTGTGCTCCGTATCCATCAGCAATTGATGGGGCCATGGGAATAGCGCACGGATCAAAGAACCCAAGGTCAGGAGAATTAATCTAGAAAGGCCTGCTGGAAGAGATCCATCTTGACAGCTTTCTTGAAGCTGTCTAAAGATGTCAGCTGAAGGATCTCGTCCGGCAGGTCATTCCAGAACTTGGGGGCAATGATAGAAAAGGCCCTCTGGGAGGTCGCCGCAAGCCTAGATTTTTGAGGCTGCAGCAGATTCCTCCCAGAGGACCGGAGAGCGTGGGGAGGATTATATGGAAGGAGGAGTTCCCTGAGATAGCTTGGACCCAAGCCATTTAGGGCTTTAAAGGTAATAACCAACACCTTGTACTGGGCCCGGAAGCTGATGGGCAGCCAGTGGAAGGACCTCAAAACAGGAGTAATGTGGTCCCTCCTAGATATTCCAGAGATAAGTCCAGCTGCCATGTTTTGGACTAACTGAAGCTTCCAAGCCAAGTACAGGGGTAGCCCCATCTAGAGCGCATTACAGAAGTCAAGGCGTGAGGTTACCAGTGCGTGCACAATGGTCTCGAGATCACTTACTTCCAGAAAAGGGCGCAGCTGGTGTATCAGCCGAAGCTGATAACAGGCGCACTTGACCGTCGCATTAACCTGATTCGTCATCAGGAGCAATGAGTCAAGAAGCACCCCAGGCTGCGAACACAGTCACTGGAGGAGAGTGTGACCCCATCCAGGACAGGAGGTTGCAACCCAATTCTTGGTTTCGGGGCCGCTACCGTGAGCACCTCCATCTTGCCTGGATTCAGTTTCAATCTGTTTTTCCTCATCCAGCCCATTACTGCTTGAAGACATTCATTGAGAGAGGAGATGCCATTGGAATTTGAGGCTGATGAACGAGACACGGAGAAATAGATTTGGGTGTCATCAGCATACTGATAACACCCAGCACCATAACTCCGTATTATCTCACCCAGCGCCTTCATATAGATGTTGAATAACATCGGGGACAAAATAGCTCCTTGAGGGACCCCACAAGTGAGGTCCCTCTTATTGGAGCTACAATCCCCGAGCAGCACCCTCTGAGACCTACCCGAGAGGAAGGACCGGAACCACTGCAGAGCAGTGCCCCCGATACCTAACTCCCTCAGGCGGTCCAAGAGGATGCTGTGGTCTATTGTATCGAAAGCCGCTGAGAGGTCTAGGAGCACCAACAGGGCCACACTACCCCTGTTGATGCTCAGACGCAGATCGTTGGTCAAGGCAACCATGGCAGTCTCAACCCCAAAGCCTGTCCCAAAGCCGGTTTGAAATGGGTCTAGATAATCGGCTTCATCCAAGACTGCTTGGAGCTGAAGAGCGACCTTTGCACAGCTAAAATGTGTGTGCCAACTGCACCCGTTCCTGGAGAAGTCAGATTTGGCCATGGTGGTACATGTCTTGGTTACATCTGTGGTGAATAGAATGTCCAGCTGGCCAATCAGGAGGCAGCTGAGGGCCAACCAATAGAATTCAAGCTGGGAGCACTTGAAAATTCCAAGATGACAGTTGGAGTGGAGAGCTGGGAATCTGACAGTTGAAAGGAGTGGACAGAGAGTTATGCCAGAGAGAGGGCTGTGTTTTGGGGAGTTCCTAAGGGATCTGTAATTTTGTTTGTTAGAGTCCAGACGGGAGGTACTCGGAACACATACAGAACTCTAAAGAAGGGAGTTTCTGTAGCATTCTCTCCTGAGAGATAATGCTAGCCTGTGTGGCTGAAGTATTAAAAGTGATTTGGAAACAAACATTGTTATATATAACCAAGAAAGACTACAATAACAAGCTTTGATACAAGTTATATTTATTCCAGGCTGTTTTAAAATAAACTTTTATTCTTATTAAAACATTACTTGGCCTACGTTTTCTGAACAAACCATGCTACTAATATTTTAAAGTTTTGGGGTGGGACATCATACAAAGAATAGTGTGGGTCCTGTACACATACTTTGGTGGCAGGGGTGGGATAACCAGTTCCCACAGGAATGCCAGCTAGAAAGTCAGTGCCAACGGTGAATGGTGGCAGGAGGAATCACCACAACATCCCATTTGGATTACTGTAATGTGCTCTATATGGGGCTGCCTTTGAAAAGTACGCAGAAACTTCAGCTGGTCCAAAGAGTTGCAGCCAAGCTGTTAACTGGAGCTGGCTACAGGGAGCATACAACTCCCTTGTTGCAACAGCTCCATTGACTGCCAGTCCATTTCCGGACACAATTCAAAGTGCTGATTTTGACTTATAATGTCCTATATGGCTTGGGTCCAGGCTATTTGAAAGATCATATCTCCCTGTATGAGCCCCCCTGGAGTATTGAGGTCATCGGAAGAGCCCTTCTCTCTGTCCCACTACCTCCTCAGGTGCATTTAGTGGGAACAAGAGAAAGGGCCTTCTCAGTGGCTGCTCCCAAGCTCTGGAAGTCCCTCCCTAGAGAGGCCAGGATGGCTCCATCCCTGCTGTCCTTCTGGCAGCAGGTAAAGATGTTTTTATGCTGCCAGGCCTTCACATGACATGGATGCTATTTTTGTTTTTGTTTTAAAGAGTTTTAAACTTTAAATGTTAATAATGTAATGTTTTTAATTGTTTGAATTAATTGTTTTTTTAAACTTTGTAATTTTAAGGTTTTCTACTGTTTTAACTTGGACTGTTTTAGATTTGTTAGCCGCCTTGAGTCCCTGTGTTGGGAGGAAGGAGGGATATAAATAGACAGAATAATACTAATAATACTAATAATAATAAGATAGCATCCTATGGTTTGATCTACAGAATCAGTGGGGCTTACATAAAGGTTGATTTATCATTTTGAAACTCATTCAATAAGTTTGCTATAGATGGGACCAGAATTTGGACTTAGACTTTTGTTCTTATACCATGCAACATTTCACAGCTGAAAATAGGAATGGGATTTCCCCCCAAAATATGCTGCTCAATCATTTTTGGGGTCTCTGTGCAGCCATTGCTGCACCAAAAGCAACCATGAAAAGTCTTGTGGCACCTTAAAGGCCAATAGGCTTTATTTCCTACAAGCTTTCATGGATTCTAGCCCATTTGTATCTGGTAAGAAAAACTTGAGCCCATGGAAGCTTGTGCCAAATAAAACTTGGTTATCACTAAGGTACCACAAGACTCTTTGATGTACATTGAGATTCATGAATACTGTAGATAAATAGCATCACCTCATAAGAAATTTTACCAGGGTGAGGGTACTGATGATGGGAAACATATTTTATTTATTTAATATCTTGTGTTTCTCCCAGTAAGTATCTAAAGTGGCCACTTATCCTAACAAAATATGTAAATGGCATTCTCGGTGTGCAAAACAGTCACAGATGGCATTGAGGATCCAGAAGGAGTCAATGATCAGCATTCATTGGCAGAGTCAGTCCCAGTGTGGGAGGTATGTCCTGAGAAGACTGGAATTTGCATTTTAGTGGCTTGCCACATGGGGCAGCCATGCATAGATCCAGCAACTCCTTGATAGACAAGCAGAAAATAACCACTATATAGTAAATTGATGTTATAAGAGTATATTTCTATGCAACTCTTCAACTGATATGTGCATGTGCATATTAGCTGAGAGACCACTTCCCCTCTCATATGAGCATGATTGGAATTTAAGATGCTTTACAGGAACTGCTGTGTGTCCTCCAGCCTTAAGAGAAGTAGGCCCTTTCATCTTACAGCACTGCAATCTCACTTTAACTAGGATAGCTGCATCCTATGGACCCCTGGGCTTTGTCATTTTGTAAGACACTAGTGCTCTCTGGCTGAGCACTCTAGATGTTCCTCAACAAACAGCATATCCCAAGGTTCCCCAGGATGGAACCATGGTAATAAAAGTGAAATCATAGTGCTGTAACTGTGTAGAGTGATAGGGCTGGTAAGTCCACAAGTTGGTAAGTCCACAAGACAGAGTCTTCTCTACAGTAGCACCTTGAGTGTGGAACTAAGGGAAGTGAGACTGGCTCAATCCATGCTAATCTTTCAGTGGGTGTTTTGTATGACATTTGGTCCCTAAAACCTGTTGAGATGATAACTGTTCCATCTGATTAATTCTATTATCAAAGAATGGCTGGCTTTTAAAAACACAATTTTTAAACCTTGGTTTTAAAGAATGTTCTTACCTGTTGTGCCTCACCTTGGTAAACCTGGTGGGCTGAAAGGTGGTGAACAAACACAATTAATAAATGAGTAAACTGCCTTTCACTAGTTCTGTTGGCCCGCTGAAATCTTCTGTGGACCTCAATGGAAGTCTTATTGGTTGTCCCACAAACCAGTAAAATATACTGCCAGGGGTCACCATCATGAAGGTAGGGATTATCAGTGGTGAGGCCCATCCTTTGGAATGCTTTGCCCTGAGGCAGAAAATGTATGTTTCAAGGCAGATCTGGGTGGTTCAAAAAAGATCTTCAAATGCCTATTAAAAACGTATGTTTATGCAACTATTCCTCCACCCTAAATTACTGTCACTGCTCTTTTTTTCTATTCATTGTTGAAATCTTTGCTTTTTTATAGTTTTTCAAATTGTTTTATCCTATTTTTATGTCACACTTCACACAGTATGTATTTTAATATGATCTGTGTGGAAATTTTATTAGAGCAAACATACCTGTATTACACATAAACACAAAAAAGCCAGTGGTCATGACTCATTGGGGCTGGGGGTGCTTCTGGAAGGATTACTGTGTTTTGTGTTTTTCATTACATTGATAGGAACTGCTGAAGAAGAACAAACTCCTCAGCACAAATAGAGAAGAAGAAGGAAGAGTTTAGCACATGCAATGCAGGAAGTAAACTTTATGTGTGTGTACATGCCTTAGGGTTATCATAAATTGGAAACTACTTGAAGGCATGCAGCAACAACAACAGCAGCAGCATGTGCCTTCAAGTCATCTGTCAACTTATGGTAACCCTATTAATTTCACAGGGTTTTCTTAGGGAAGGAATACTCAGAGGTGATTTTGCCAGTTTCTTCTTCTGAAAGTGCCTATAGCACTTAAGTATTCCTTGGCTGTCTTCCATCCAAGTACTAACCAGGGCTGGCCCTGCTTTGCTTCCAAGATCAAATGGGATCTGATGCCTTTGGGGGTATTTAGACAAAGTAAACCTTACAGGTAGGAAATAAACAAACAAATAAATAATCCTCCCTGTCCAGCAGACCCTCAATGGTTTCAGCATTTTGTTTCTTCTGTTGTTGATGATCAGTCAAACAAATCAATCCACAATGGGCATGCAACAAGAGATCTCTGCTTTGGTGGTTGTTTCAAGATGTCTGCTAAAAACTAAAAATATAGACCTTTCTACATTCTTGAAAATGGGTTTCAGGTATTTTAAGTGCCCCTGTAATAGCTCATCTTCTCTTGTTCTCATAGTTATGTAAGAGAATTTCCTAATGATATTCTGGTATTTGAGTTGCATTGTTTGTGGCACATTTTCTTTTCTTTGTCTGCTTCCTGTATCTAATGTACATAATCCTCTGTGTGTGTTTTTGACACATTGGGCTGTGCTATGGTGTCCGAGCCTTCCCTGGTTGGGTTTTCTTCTTTATCAGTTCATAAATCAAATACATTTTAAAAAAAGAAATCTCAGTTTTAGAAAATTTTAAGCAGTGTGCATTACACATTTTGATTACAAATTGATCAATAAACTACACAGTTAAGCAGTCAGTGAGCGGAGGGGGGAGAATTAAGAAAGTGCATTGATGTATGTCTGTGAAAAAGGATTTTAAAATGTATAAAAGCACATAAATGATGGAGCTTATCGCATTACCTTTTAAAGTGAATAAAGCCTCCTGAGCTGCAGCTGGGACATGACATGGAGGCAGGGATTATTGCACAGTAAATTGCCACTGAACCATTGGGTGACTGCAGCCCGGGTCCCAGCCATCCTCAACTGGCTGCCATTTAAACCTCAGGAGCTTTCTGTTTTCTAAAAAGGGCTGGCTGAGGTTGGCTGGGACCGGGGCTGCAGTCACTTTGCAATTTGGTGGCAATTTACTGTGCAACAATCCCTGCCTCCATGCCATGTCCTGGCTGCAGCAGGGAGGCTTTATTCACTCTAAAAGGTAATGTGATAAGCTCCTATGTCACTATTTTTTCAGTAACAGTTTAGCCTTTACATTCTGTTTGAGCTGTAAAGTGATCTTGTGGGTGGGTATTGGGTGTGAATTTTATGTGATGTCATTTTTTATCATCTGTAAGCCACCTCGATTGGTTTCAGATGGGTGGGGTATTAAATAAATTATTATTATTATTATTATTATTATTATTATTATTATTATTATTATTATTTGTATACAAAGCTATACAAAAAGGAGATAGGAACAAACTAAGAATTATGAAAGCAGAAATACAACGGCTTGTGGGAAAGATAAAGAAAATTACTACAATGACCAATGCGGAGAAATAGAATACAACAACAAAAAGGGAAGAACAAGAGATCTATTTTACAAGATCCAGGAAATCAAAGGAAAATTCAATCAAGGATTGGGACAATCTATGACAAAAAAATAAATAACATAATTCAAGGCTAGGAAGGAATAAAAAGACGCTGGATGAAATACACAGAAGAATTATACAAAAGAGATGACAAAATGAAGGACACATGGAACAAAGAGCCATATGAAGATGAACCCCAAATTCTAAAAAGTGAGGTGCAAACTGCAATAAGAGAAATAGCTAAAAACAAATAGCAATAGCAGCTAGCAGCTTCATTTATATATCACTTCATTCCGCACTATGCAGCCTCTAAGCAGTTTACAAATCACCAGGAACAGTTGTTATTCCAGTTAAACTGCTGCAATCATCACACTGACAGAGTCAACTCTAGAGCTAACCAACATATGTCAACAGATATGGTAGGAATTAAGCAGAGCAGTGGAGGACGAGGGTCTTGGAGATGTCTCATCCATAGGGCCACCATGAGTCGAGATTGACTTGATGGCAGTTAACAACAACAACTTGACACCACACTCCTTAAGGGGATTTTGCAATAGGCAGACAACTGAAATAAACTGAGGATGAAGGGAAAACATGGGAGGAGGAAAAAGAAACTGGGACATTTTAAAAGCAGCTGAAATATTGAAATAACAGAGGATTAATCGGGACTGTCCCTGCTAAATTGGGAAAGTGTGAGAGTACAGTATGTGCTAAGTGCACCTAAACCACTGCCAAATCTAATATTGGATGCCCCCACCATTGTGACCTAGAGTAGGGGCGCCTAGCTTTGTAGGGGACTCATGTCAGTTTCCTGCCCATGATTCCTCATGGGCTGTACCCCCTGAGTGCACCAAAATAACCTGATTACCCTGTGTTTTGCTTCCAAAATTATGATTGGAAGTGATGTCACATTACTTGTCACTATTTTGGAGAATGACAGAAATGAAGGATAGCAAAGGTATTTGAGGGGACAGGGTTCTGGCAATTGGGCAGAGTTTTTTGTGTGTATTTGCTTGCAGTTGGGGGTCTTTGGGCACAATATTTGGGTGATTATTGTCCAAAAATCATGTCAACAAAAATGGGGGAGAGGGTGAAGGGCTTTGGAAGCTGCAAAAATAGGCTCTTGGAGTATTATGATTTATGAGTAATGTTAGCACAAAAAACATTATTAAGGATTCTGTATGGTGTGCTATGGGTAGGGGGTCAATGGTTTTTTTTTGACAGCACAGGTTACTGTACTGAGTGATGCCAACCCTAGTGGCACATGTGGCCAAGCAACATCAGAGTTTGGTCAAGATGGCAAAAGTTATTAAAGAGGAGGAACCCACAAGCTAGGAAAAGCTGCAGCAGTTTGATTTTGCTTGGGCCTTCTGGGAGGAGCAAGATTCCATCTCCTCCTCTTCTCTGCCTCCTGCTGAGTTAACTAAGGGCCTTTATAGACTGCCAGAAATAATGCAGCTTGAGGCCACTTTAACTGCCTTGGCTCAATGCTAGAGAATAATGGGAACACACGCTATATATACCTCACTGAGTCCCGCCCGGCAGAGCTGTTTAGGGTGGTGGGGTAGCTGATGAAGGTTCCCCCTGCGCCTAACCTCCTACTTGACCCAACGACAGCCTGCTGCAAGGCATTTAATATCTACTTTGCAGATAAAATCTCTCGGATAAGAGCCGACTTGGATGCCAGTGTTTCAGCAGAATCCCTAGACGAGGCATCCAGGAACCCCGTTGATGGCACTTTACTGGATCAGTTACAATCTGTGAGTACCGATGACATGGACAAGCTGCTTGGAAGGGTGAGGAAGACGACTTGCCCCCTCGATCCTTGTCCATCATGGCTGGTCATCCAGGGTGGGGACACGTTGAAGGTGTTCCTTCGGAACACAATCAACGTGTCATTCAGGGAGGGTAGTATACCATCTTGCTTAAAGGAGGCGGCGGTTAAGCCACTCCTAAAAAAACCTCCCTGGACCCCCTGGATAGAAACAACTACAGACCAGTCTCCTTGCTTCCTTTTTTAAGCAAGGTGATCGAGAGGGCAGTTGCTTTCCAACTCCAGGCAGTCTTGGATGAAACCGATTATCTTGATCCATTTCAAACTGGCTTCAGGACAGGATATGGAGTGGAGACTGCCATGGTTTCTCTGACCGATGACCTCCACCTGGGCATCGACAGGGGTAGTGTGACCCTGTTGGTGCTCTTGGATCTCTCAGCGGCCTTCGATACTATAGATCATTCCATCCTCTTGGATCGCCTGAGAGAGTTAGGAATTGGAGGCACTGCTTTGCAGTGGTTCCATTCCTTCCTCTCGGGCAGATCCCAGAGGGTGAGGCTCAGGGACAGTTGCTCATCTAAAATTGAGCTCAGTTGTGGCATCCCTCAGGGCGCCATCCTGTCCCCGATGTTATTCAACATCTACATGAAGCCGCTGGGTGAGATCATTCGGAGGCATGGAGCGCGGTGTCTCTGGTACGCTGATGACACCCAGATATATCTCTCCATGACTAGATCATCGTCTCAGACTTCAGATGGCATCTCTCCTCTTAATGACTGTCTCAGAGCAGTAATGGATTGGATGAGGAAAAACAGATTGAAGTTGAATCCAGACAAAATGGAGGTACTCACATTTACAGGCCCGAAACCAGATCTGAGAATACAGTCTCCAGTCCTGGATGGAGTCACACTCTCCTCTAAGGACTGTGTTCGCAGTTTGGGGGTTCTCCTTGACTCGTCGCTTCACATGACTAGTCAGGTGAATGCGGCAGTCAGGAGTGCCTGTTATCAGCTTCGGCTGATACGCCAACTGCGCCCTTATCTGGATGTGAGGGATCTGGAAGCTGTGGTACATGCCCTGGTAACCTCACATCTGGATTACTGCAATGCACTCTACATGGGACTACCCTTGTGCCTAACCCGGAAACTGCAACTGGTACAAAACATGGCAGCCAGGTTAATTACCGGAACATCAAGGAGGGATCACATAACACCGGTGCTCAAATCCCTCCACTGGCTGCCAATTAGTTTCTGGGCACAGTACAAGGTGTTGGTTTTAACCTTTAAAGCCCTACATGGCTTGGGTCCATCTTATCTCAGGGACCGCCTCTTCCTGTACGATCCCCCCCATGCCCTTCGGTCCTCTGGGAGGAATCTGCTACAGCCAATAAAAACCAGGCTGTCTCCGACCTCCCAGAGGGCCTTTTCTGCAACTGCTCCCAGACTTTGGAATAGCCTGCCGAACGAGATCCGTCTCATTACTACTCTTGCTGCTTTTAAAAAGGCAGTGAAGACGGATCTTTTCCAGTAGGCCTTCCCAGAATAATAGCTGTCCTTAGAGAGATGAGTTTTCATCTTGTTTTTATATCACTGATTCCTGTTTTATTGTTTTATCATTTACTGTTTTGCGGTATTTTTAACTTTTCTTAGTTTAATTCTGTTTTAAGGGGATGGGAGGGTTGGATTGTGGGATGAGGGAATGTTTTAGCTTTGTTTGTTTTAAATGCTGTAACCCACCCCGATTGCCATGCAGAGGGGCGGGCTATAAATAAACAATTATTATTATTATTATTATTATTATTATTATTATTATTATTATTATTATTATTATGCCACTTTTCTCTGAAGATGCCAGCCAGAGATGCAGGCTAAATGTCAAGAATACATTCTTCTAGAACATGGTCTCACAGCCCGAAAAACCCACAAGAACCTATGAATAAAGATATCTTGTTAAAACTTGGTGGAGAGCTTGGGAAAGTTACTTTTATGGACTACAGATCTTGAAATCTCCTAGCTAGCATTCTCATGGTTGCCAGGAAATGATTTTTCAGCTCTGACTCATTGTATTTTACAAGTTAAAACTATGCAATCAGAAATATGTACTGCTGAGTTCAACGGGGTTTTCTCCCAGGTAACTGCATGCTATATGCCACTGCTCATGTAAGACTGTCTTCCTGGGTGTGTACAAACCAAACAGCCTGTATTTAAGACCTATGCACTCTTTTCCCTTGTCCAAATATGAGAATACAGCCTCCACTGGTCTGCAAAGAGCCAGTGTCATGTCATGTGTCAATCACATTGGAAATCTCCACTTTGTCACAAGATTCACCTTGTGTCAGTCAGTATTCTTTCTTGTATGTTACAAGAAGGATAAACTGGGGGTGGGGTGTGTGCATTTATGCCACTTTGACAAACTTCTTAGAAGAAAGGCAGAAAATAAATTTTAAAGAGGGAGGGGTAACGTAAAATCACAGGTAAGGTAAAAGAATGAAATAGTATTATAAATACCAGTAATAACAATTGGAATTAAATAACCAGGCCATAATTTCAATGACATTCGACCTGGCTATTTAAATTTGACTATTGGTATTTGTAATAATACTATGAATTATGTGAATAATACCCTATGCAGAAGGGATTAGCAGGGGCTGTAGTACTGTACTGCCCATATATCTGCACATGTTCCTTGTTGACCATTTCCTTGTTTATGGGTACATTTTAGAGTTAGGAAAAATTAGCTTTCTGGACTGCAAGCATGGCCCAGAGGTCCTAGGAATTGTAGTCTAAAAATATACTCTTATTACTATTTAACTTCTTACTTCTTACTATGACTCTCATTCCATTTCCTGCCTGTTTTGTATGATACAGAGACACAAAAACACTACAGAGGTAAATGGAGAATGGGCTGGTTAGCTAACTAGCTACTTTTAAATTTAAGAGTTCCAACAATTTGTTCATGTAGGAGCTTACCGCTTGCCTTTTTAAATCGGTTTACTTCTGTCTGTCTTAATCTTAATCTTAATTTGGGCGGCATCCTGATTTTATCAGATTTTTTTGCCGCTGAATTTTCCACCTGAATACATCCAGGATCCTTTGCAGCTTGGATCCGGGAATTTTCTGGCTTAAGAAAATGACTGTGAGGAGAGGCTCTGGAAGTGGGGATGGACCCAGGCTGTATCTGGGCAGCAAATTTGGTGGCAAAAAACATCTGATAAGATCAGGATGCCGCCCAAATTAAGATTAAGCCAGATAGAAGTAAACTGATTTAAAAAGCCAAGCAATAAGCTCTGTAGTTTCTTCAGTATCATCTGCTCTGCTCTTTGCTGGTAGCAGCTCTTCAGGGTGTCAAGTAGGGTTATTTCTTCTCACTTGTTACCTGATGTTTTTAGTAGACAAGCTATTAGAGATTGGACCTGGGATTTTATATATGCAAAGCATGTGATGGGGCTTCTCAGGGTAAACTCTGGGCTCTGAATTTTAGATACTTGAAAGGCAGCAGCTAAATTTTCCACATAAGTCCTAGAAACTCAGGATTCACATGACTGCACATTATGGATTTAAGCGTGCAATAGAGTATTTTACAAGAACTTGTCAACTAGTTAATATAATTTTTGTTTAGACTCTTCTCTGCATTCATTTGGAGTGGCTACCAAAGAGACAATCTTGCTAACCACTGAGGCCTGAATTATTGAGGCTTCCAGTACATTTTGGAAAGCATTTTCTTTGCTGTCTTATAGATGCCAAACTCCATTTATTCTCTTGGGTTTGTAATGCATTTTAATAGTGCTGAAGAGCTTTAATAATCCTTTATTGGTTGTTTATCTCTTTTACCTTTTTAACAGTTTTATTTTTCTTCTGGGGTAGCTGTTGTTTTCATGGTTTTCTGTATCATTTTATTTTATTATAAGTCAGACTAACAGACTGACTAACATTATTATAAATTCTGACTTTATTATATTTTAAATGGCTTTTTCTAAATGTAAACCACCTTGAGGCCTGACTGTCTTTCTTTCTCCACTCCCCCCTTCTTCTAAAAAAATCATGGTAGAAGTGATTTTTAAGAAACAAGCAGCAGATTCAAGCCCTTATGTACCACCTTATAATCTCTCAAATAATGTTGTGTTCATTCAAATCATTTCTGACTTAATAGGAACTGTAATGCAAACTTATCACAGGATTTTCATTGCAAGATTTGACCAGAGGGGAGGTTGCCTTTGCCTTCCTTTGAGGCTGAGAGAGTGTGACTTACCTAAGGTCACTGCATGGTCAAATGGGGCAGCAAACCCTGGTCTCCAGGGTCATAGTCCAACACTCAGTCCACCAAACCACACTAGCTTTCAAAATAACTTTAAATGGAGGCAATTCATGGACACTACAAAGTACTGGGTGATTCATATTCTGTGTGCCCTAGAGAAGTGTGCATGTTTTGGGGAAGTAGGGGGCAGTGTCCATGGCTCTTTCACATTATGTAATATATGCCTGCAATTGAAAAAAAACTTTTCCCAATATTTTAGGTTACTACCACACTGTATAATTAATGCAGTTTGACATTGCTTTAACTGTGATGGCTCCATCCTATGGATTCCTGGGATTTAAAGTTTGCTGTGGCACTAGAGCTTTCTGACAGAGAAGGCTAAATAGCTCACAAAACTACAAATCCCAGAATTCCATACCATTGAATTCTGTTAAAGTGGTATCAAACTGCATTAATTCTGCAGTGTAGATGCACTTTTTTGATATTTTAAATGTATTTTGGGGTGCTAAATTTGGAAAATACAGTTGTTTCTTAGCTTTATGTGTGGACACTGATGTTCCAGTATGATTTCTTTTAGCACTTTGGAACTAATGGATTTTTGTGTTTCCTATGGGTGAATTAAAGTGCTTTGAAAGTCTTTCAGAAGACTTTAACTCCTTTCTTAGCCTTTGCAGGACAATTCGCTGCAGGATCATTTGATTCAGTCCCATATTACAACACTGAAATGTCAAAGCAAGTTATGAAAAACTGTATGTGATGGAGCAAAACTGGGTTCATTTTGGATCTAGAATGCCAAATTCCCATAAAGCCAGCATATATTAAAGAAAAGCTTTTATGACTCTCAGTTTTACAAGTCTGTGTAGTTATAGTGCTCTAAACTGCAAATATCAGAATTTCTTAGGATGTAACCATGAAAGTTAAGGTGGAATCACAGAGGTCTTATCGTATAGCTCTGTAATGTAAAGGTACTGGGGCTTAGAGGGTTCATGCCCTTCTCACATTCTCCACTGCTGCCTATGAATAGAATTGATTGTAAGCTGAAACAGTTGCTGGACAGCTTGGAAAAGTTACATTTTTGGACTACAGCTTCTGGAATTTCCAAGCTAGCATGGCCGTTGTATGGGGCAATTCTGAGAGTTATAGTACAACAACTAACTTTTCCAAGCTCTAAGTTACTTTGAATGTCTTCCCTCTAATACTTTCTTTTCAAAAATGTTTCTATGGATGGAGTTCTGCCTATAAAAGGGAAAACCCAATGATCTGTCTTTGAGTACTAGACTTATAGTTCAATTTCATTGTTTAAGTGAAGCTATAATTGATCTTTCTCAATTAGAGTGACTGGTCTGGTGATACGGCTTTGCTCTAGCCCTATCAAAAGATCCCAGAGAGACCATTCATGGAGGACTATAATGGCCTTATAATGCCTATTTTACAGCTGGCACCAATCAATACCAATTAATTAACCATGTTATTATCACAGCCCCCAGAGCCAAAGAAAGCCAGAGTATTGCTTATTGGACAATTTAGAGCAGAACGGTGGTGTTTCTTAAATGAATTTCAACTATATTCTTGAGAGCCCTGATTGCATGTTATTCAACATTTCCCTTAAGCTTTAGCATGGTTGACAAATGACAGTGGCTGCTAATGAATGGCCATTCAATGCCAGTTAGATGGAAGGGGATAGAACTGGTTTGGACTTAGACATGGTAGACAAGAAGTAGCAACTATGAATTTGAGAAAGAAACCAGTTTTGAGGTTTGGATTAATGAGAAATAGATTTGGATCAGCAACCATTTGGATCCAAGTGCTCATGGAAGAAGGCCATTAGATGATCTGGGAGGAGGCAATTTCCTGCCCCCACCCATGTAGCCATTTTTTTTGTTGTTGTGTACCTTCAAGTAATTTCTGACTCATGGAGACCCTAAGACGAACCTATCATGGTGTTTTCTGGGGCTGAGAGTGTGTGACTAATCAAGGGTCCCCCACTGGATTTCCATGGCTGAACAGGGAGTTGAACCCTGGTCTCCATACTGGGCCTCATGTAGCCCTAGATACCTGCAATACCTCCTTTTCTCCCAGCCCTCCACATCACTTGAAATTCTGTTCTGGGAAGAGATACTGAGGACATATAGAAAGAGTGAGGGCAGAGGAAATGTTCCTCCTCCAAGATTTGCTGATGGGTTTCTTCTGTCAGTGCCAATTGGATCCTGCCCTTGGGTGGCTGCAAGAATGGAATGCTGTTTTTGCCAACTGATGCACTGAAACAGTGTTACTCAAAAGCGGTGTGTGTGTGGACCAGTATCAATCCACAAACCATTGATTGCTGGTGTGCAGAAAGTTTCCAGGAAGGGAAGAACAAAGGAGCCAATCATAGCCAATAGGTGCAAGTATGGCACCAGTCCCTAGCAGTCAGTCCCTTGCCAGTCCTTCACATCAGAGAATCTAAGAAGAACTGGATTAGAGGATTATGTACCTTCCTGAACCTCATCTGTTCTAACTATAGCAGTGGTGGGAAACTACACTGTGCATGTGTGTGTGTAATTTTCACCTCTTTCTCCCAGCAGGCTGCACTTGCACATCCTTGTGCATTAGAAGTGATGTCAGATCATGACCTGTTACCATTTTGAGGGTTCTGGCAGAGTTTAAAGACTATTCGCATGTGTAAAAAAAATCAAGGCAAAAAATCAGGAAGAGGTTGGGGAGCTTTGAGGGCTTCTTCTCCCACTCCTAATGTTATGTTTAGAAGTAATGAGTTACAAATAGCATAGCTACCTGTAACAATTTACTCTTTTTTTTGTAGCGAGGGTGTTAACAAAGTCACATTTCAGAAACTGTGAATAAGAACGATAGGGCGGGGGAAATAACCAGCAACATTCTCTAGTTACTTTTAGTTACTTTTAAACATCCTTTTAAGTGGATTTTTAAAATAAGTATTATGGCATTCTTTTATAAATCTTAAATCCTTTTTAAAGAACAGTAATTAAATTAAGAAAGAATGCAGTCATGTATGGTTATGAAATGCACACACACACATACACACACTGTAAGGAATAACAACAATTGATTACTTGTTTTAGCACTATGTTGACTTACAGTAACAAAATACTTAAAAAAAGTAGCTTTCCTAGCTGTAGCTCTGCTTCTGTATCTGATAAAAGGGCAGATATGTGAAATGACGACCAGTTCAGTGGTCATAAATGGATGCTGCTGCTGGATTATACCCAACAGAGAAAGGGTGTTACATTTATGCACTCTTTCTCTCACAGAGGCAAGCTGGAAGCTTCCATATCATTTGGGTAGTGAATCTGCTCCAGGTTTTATCAGCACTTTAAGGAGATATCCATGGTGCTGAACACATTATCTTGAATAGAGTCCAGCACCTTGGATAGCATCTGTAAACTTCAAATTAAAAACGTGAGCAGATTCACTCTCCCATTGAAATGGGACCTGCAATGTATCTTCAAGTTGATGCCAATGCTATCAGGGTTTTCTTGGCAAGATTTATTCAGAAGAGGTTTGCTATTGCATTCCTGTTTGGTTGAGAGAGTATGATTTTCCAAAGGTCATTCAGTGGGCATCCTGGGGTCCTATTCCAACATTCAAACCACTATACATTCTGACATGGGAGTTATCTGTTTTGGTTGCTTGCAACAGAGGGAGAGGTGGGCAAATAAGGTCTGATCTAGCAACTCAGATAAAATCAACTGCAATTCCATTTTTCCCTTTACAGAGATACTTGAGCAATAGCATTGGTAATTGAATCTGTTGCTTTTTCCTGCTTCTGTTCTCCCCCTCTTTTGCACTCCACCACTTGTCATCATTCTGGATCCTTTAGCTCACTACCCTTCCCTATCCTTCCCCCTTTGGCCCTTCTCTCTCCTCTCTCTTCTGTTTCAGTTCCAAGTTTACCTCTTTTGTTTATGTGCAGCCAGCCATATGCCTGCTGTTGGTCCTCCTTTAGTTCTGGGATAGTCTTGAAAGACTTGGTTTTGAGAACACATTTTATTGCCTCTCAGTATTCCTTTCTGGGTTATGTCCCAAAGTCTGATCTCTGCTATCAAGATGGGGGGGGGGCAGCTGTGGAAGTTTTGAGGGGTTCATCCTTTACTTTTCACTTCCCTTCCCTTTTTACCATGCACCCTTCCCTTTTTACCATGTTGACAGTTACCAAAAGTTTTTTAAATATGTCACTTGGGCCCCTCCAAAGGTGTACTTCCTGAAATGGCATTAAATAGGACAAACATTTCACCTTGGCACTACCCTTCCATAATGGTGGATAAAAGCCTTTGCTGATTGTATGGTAGAAACTTCTGGAGGTGCAAATGTCCATTTCTGAATTAAGTCTCCCCTCCCAAGATGTGGGGCTCCAGGGGATGCACAGAAGGTCTTACTGTGTGCCACAGAATTCACAACCTTGGTTTAGATCAAACCACTAAAACAATATGTGTTGTGCTCTTGTTAACTTGAGAAATCAAACATATCCCTGATCCACTTCTTCAGACCAACCAACAGCAGCATATGTTGTGATGGGAACTAAATTTGGAGATGTAGCAGGAAGAGCTTCCCTGAGCAAAAGATCACCTCCTGAGTCTTCCATTGTTTGTGTGGGGCTTGCTCCCCAAATGCGGAAAATGATTCAAATGCATGACCTAAACAAGCATGATAGCCTTAGAGATATGAAATTTATGGATCTTTTAAAGCCATGGGGTGGGGTGGGGGGATCAATTTTTGGGGAGAAGGGAAAAAACAGAAATTTTCATTTTTTTTTTAAAGGCAGCATAATTTTGAAATTCACTTTGTCCCTTTAGGAACATAAAACACATTATATACAACTTGGTTTCACTAAAATTGTCATGTTCATTATATTAAAAGTACAGTTTTTTCAGAATATAATGATATAATTGCTTACTTTTTTAAAAAATCATTTTTTAACAAATGGTGATATGAGGTCCTGATCTCTAAGGAACACTTGAACTTTGGTTTTGCCAGTTTGCAGAGCAGGCAAAAACAAAACAAAACAAAAATAGAAGCCATAGTAAAACAGAGAAAATTATTCCACTAGTTCTTCATAAAGCTCCCCCAGATCTCATCTGATCTTGGAATGATTTTGGGGCAATAAATACATGAAGTCCTTTGTCTTAAACATTTTATTCATCATTCTAAAATAAAATACCCCAGAAACCAATGTTTAATTCCCCTGGGGGGAAAAGATTTTAAGGGGGGGATCCTCCCTCTTCCCATATTTTCCCACCCTCCTTCTGCACCTTCACAGCTTTTGATAACTTGTAATCCATATATATATATATATATATATATATCCCTGATATTTGTTTCACCAGGAGTCAAAGGTATGATGCATTTGTCTTTGCTGAGAACACTGTCAGCAAGAAGAGCAGCTAAGGATGACAGTGGAGCAGATGGAAAGAAACAATTGAGATGGCACTGTATTTAACACAACCAAGTAGCTTATTCCTCCTCCTCCTCCTCCACCACCTCCTCCTCCTTCTGTGTGGCAGAAGAACAGTATGTATCAGAGAAGAAAACAAACTGGGGCAGGCCCAAACTTATATGCATTAAGAGAACTGAAAAGTCATCCCAGGGCCATTAACTCTTGGCATAGCTGCAGCCTTGCTCGGAGGGAGGGAAAATCAGATGACAATGTTATTTGCCAAGATTAGAAATACTCTGTAAAGAATAAACAAAGCAAGGATTGTTGCTGCTGAGACTGTCTGGAATTGCTGTTAGTTCTTGCAGTCAACTAAATTCCCAGAAATGTGGACCATTTTTAAAGAAACTGTGAGGGTCTATTTTAATTTATTGTCTGGAAAACAGTTGCAGAATTCACTCATATGCCTGGAAATATTTCCAGGCTGCTATGACTTATTGATAACACCATGATATCTTATGATATACTTACATCATGTGGTAAGATACTAATTAAATGATTTATATGGGAACCCTAATTTTTCTTTTACATGGGAAAATGGCAGACCGTGATTGCAGACCTAAGCCTGGAAGGGTATAGCATAGTGGTTAGGAATATGGCTTTTGACCTGGGAAAATTTAGGCATGAACTCAAGAGGGATATTTCCACATGTGACATGGGTAGCACAACAGCCTACTTTTATTCACTCGTTTATTAAGCAACTACACAACAGCATCCAACTCTTGCCTTCCTTTACCTGTTTCATTTAAAAAAAAAAATAAAAGATGGTTTTGATCTGTGTGGGAATATCTCCAAACCATGGTTTGGTTTGTAGTAACTCTGCTTAGCCTAATCATAATTAGCTATGGATAAACCATGATTCTAGAAAACTATGGACTGGAAGGCAGGGGGGGATCTATTTGCATTGGCAGTGGTAGGAACTTTTATCTGGAAGGGAATGTGTTTGTCTCTGACATATTTCTTCTCTCCAAAACATGATTAAATGATTGGGAAATATATCTGAATATATTCAGAATGATAGCTTTCCTACAACCAAGAGCCTTCTTGGTTGTGCTCCATAAATTCACTTGGTCTCAGCTTTTATGTCATTCCAGAGACAGACAAAAGCTTCATAACATTTAAGAACATTAGCATCTTCACAGAAAACTCATGGAACCTTCATATAAATCAGGCTTTTTAATCTTTCATTACAGTTCTATTCAGATGCCCCTCTGCTCAGCAACTGGGGTGGGGTACAGCATGATTAAAACAAACAACAGTTAAAACAAAACATCAACCCACTTTCTCCCCCTCCCACCCCTTAAAACTAAATTAAACTAATTCAAGATTTAAAAACACTTAATACATAAAATATGATAAAAACCAAATGGGGCAACAGGCAATGGCAGAAAGGGGGTGGGTAGCAATCACCTCCAGTTGAGCCGGGGTTATTCCGGGAAGGCCTGCCGGAAGAGATCTCGTCCGGCAGGTCATTCCATAGTCTGGGAGCGGTTGCAGAAAAGGCCCTCTGGGAGGTCTGTGACAGCCTAGTTTTCATAGGCTGCAGCAGGTTCCTTCCAGAGGACGTAAGTGCACGGGGGGGGGGGGGATCATATGGGAAGCGGTGGTCCCGGAGATAGGATGGACCCAAGCCATGTAGGGCTTTAAAGGTTAAAACCAACACCTTGTACTGTGCCCAGAAACTAATCAGCAGCCAGTGGAGAGATTTAAGCACAGGAGTTATGTGCTCTCTCCTAGATGTTCCGGTAACTAACCTGGCTGCCATGTTTTGTACCAATTGAAGTTTCCGGGTTAGGCACAAGTAATGTAGAGTGCATTACAGTAATCTAGATGTGAGATTACCAGAGTATGTACCACAGTTTCCAGGTCCTTCATGTCCAGGTAAGGGCGCAGTTGGCATATCAGCCGAAGCTGATAGCAGGCACTCCTGACCGTTGCATTCACCTGACAAGTCATGTGAAGCGACGAATCTAGAAGTACCCCCAGAATGCAAACACAGTCCTTAGAGGAGAGTGTGACTCCGTCCAGGACTGGAAACTGTATTCCCAAACCTGGTTTCGGGCCCGTGACTGTCAGTACCTCTGTTTTGTCTGGATTTAATTTCAACCTGTTTTTCTTCATCCAATCCATTACCACTCTAAGACAGTAATTGAGAGGAGAGACACCATCTGAAGTCTGAGCCAACGATCTGGTCATGGAGAAATATATCTGAGTGTCATCAGCGTACTGATGACACCGCGCTCCATGCCTCCGAACGATCTCACCCAGCGGCTTCATATAGATGTTGAACAGCGTTGGGGACAGGATGGTGCCCTGAGGGATGCCACAATTGAGCTCAATTTTGGAAGAGCAACTGTCCCCAAGCCTCACCCTCTGGGATCTGCCTGAGAGGAAAGAACGGAACCACTGCAAGGCAGTGCCTCCAATTCCTAACTCTCAGGCGATCCAAGAGGATGGAATGATCTATCATATCAAAAGCCACTGAGAGATTCAAGAGCACCAACAGGGTCACACTACCCCTGTCAATGCCCAGGTGGAGGTCATCGGTCAGAGTGACCATGGCAGTCTCCACTCCATATCCTGTCCTGAAGCCGGTTTGAAATGGATTGAGATAATCGGTTTCATCCAAGATGGCTTGGAGTTGGGAAGCAACTGCCCTCTTGATAACCTTGCTTAAAAACGGTAGCAAGGAGACTGGCCTATAGTTGTTTCTATCCAGGGGGTCCAGGGAAGGTTTTTTTAGGAGTGGCTTAACTGCCGCCTCCTTCAGACAAGATGGTACAATGCCTTCCCTGAAGGACGCATTGATTGTATCCCATAGGAATACTCTCAACACGTCTCCCCCCGGATGACCAGCCAAGATGGACATGGATCGAGAGGGCAAGTCATCTTCCTCACTGTTCCAAGGAGCTTGTCCACGTCATCGGTACTCACGGATTGAAACTGATCCAGTAGAATCCCATGAATGGAGTTGCTGGACGCCTCGTCTATATATCCTGACACAACAATGGCGTCTAAGTCGGCTCTTATCCGAGAGATTTTATCCTCAAAGTAGATGTTAAACGTCACAGCAGGCTGTCGTTGGGTTAAGTAGGGCGTTTGGCACAGGAGGAACCTTCGTCAACTCCCTCACCACCCTAAACAGCTCTGCCGGATGGGACTCTGCAGATGCAATATGTGTAGAACAGAAAGATCTCTGTGCTGCACGTAATGCCTCCCGATAGGAATCAAGATGCTTCCTATGGTGAGTTCTGTCGGATAAGAGCCGAGTCTTCTGCCATTTGCACTCTACTTGCTATCTGGCTTGCTTCATCCTCCTAAGCTCCTCTGTGTACCAGCGCTTACGTTTAGGAGTGGGCCGGAAAGGACGTTTGGGAGCGATTGTGTCAATAGCCTTGGTAAGATCGATGTTTCAAGTATTCACCAAGGCTTCGACAGAATCACCGGTGTTACCAACCATTAAAGGCAGGGGTAGGCAACCTTTTTGAGCCGGGGACCAGGTTGCTGTCCCTCAGACAATTGGGGGGCCGAAGTACCAAAAATAAAAAAATAAAAATAAAAATGATTTTAAAAACAAATTAAATATTTTAAAAGCATGCACACTCTCTTAGCCCCAGAAAAGCCATGGCAAAACCCTTGTGGAGATTTTGCCAAGAAAACCCCAAGAACAAGTAATAACAACAATAATCAATATCATCATGGCGGGTGGCGGCGGCGGCGGCAGGACTGGCCTGCGGCCGGTCCAAAGGCTTCGGGAGGCTGCATCCGGCCCCCGGGCCTTAGGTTGCCTATCCCTGCTCTAAGGCTTTCTGGAAACCAATTGGTTCCATTAGCCTTTGAGGGCGGACCATTCTAATAGGTCTGCCACCCCTGGGGGGACAAATGGTGGCTCTTAGTTCCATTTTGACCAGAAAATGATCTGTCCATGACAATGCAGAGGTATTTATAACCTCCGCCCACAGATATTCCTGCTCCGTACTGAAGACTGCATCGAGGGTATGACCCACACAATGTGTGGGCCCGTCAACCAATTGGGATAGGCCCATGTTTGTCATGGTCTCCATGAACTCCCGTGCCATGCCAGTTAGATTTGACAAATTGGTCTCGAGTGGGATGTTGAAGTCTCCCAAAACCAAAAGTCTGGGCGACTCCAACAGCAACTCAGAGACCAGCTGGGTCAGCTAATTTAGGGAGTCTGTTAAGCAATGGGGTGGCCGGTAAACCAACAGAATCCCCATACTATCCCTGGTTTTCGGGCTAAGGTACATACACTTGATGTAGGCTGTTTTCTGGATAGGCTTCCTGGTCAAGGTTAAGTATGCATGGATAAGATTGTGGCCTTAGCTTCCACTCTCTTGCTGTTAGGTTTCGATCCATTTTTACTGCTTAACCACTCTGTGTGTTCCAGAAATGGAGTGTTTTCTTTCAATGCAAGTGAATAGCTCTAGTATATGACCTTAAATATTTCAGTAGAGGGCAAGAAATTACTTATTTTTTTCAGAACTACAGCTGTTCTGGAACAAAAGCAAAAGAATGAAGGTTAAGAATATTGGCAAGAGCAAGAATAGCTGAATTACTGGATTAAAAAACAAACTTGAGATGAACTTTTATTTGCTACCAAGAATTTTGCTTTTAATTTTCAATGTGACTTTCAGGATACTTAAAAAACCCCAAAACAATTTGATCTGCAATAGTGGGAAGAGCTTGATAAGTACTATTTAAAGAAAAATTGGATGCATTTAATACTTAAGGCTTCCAAAATTGCCTTTGTGCTTTACTTAGTTTGGAAATGTTACTTTTTTGGCCTACAACTCCCAGAATCTCCCAGTTAGCATGGTCATTTTCTCAAACTCTTATTTTCCATGCGGTCATTCAGATATCATTTTTTTTTTTTTTTTTAGCAGGAGGATGTGAATCATCTCACTCACACATTCTGAGTTATTCATACTGTGGAACCACATCGACGCACATCTCTGCAAGTTTGGTTGCTCACACGTGCAAGCATTCAAAGAAAGATGGAGTTGACGATGCAAATGCATTTGGAACACGTCCAAGGCATGCAGCATTTTATCCTGGGTCTATTCGCATCAGTTATTCACACTACTGATGATGTGGATTTTTTTAAAAAACTCGTAGAAAAACCCAATATTGATTATCCTGGATTAAGTGATTTTTGGCACTTTTTTTTGCAAAACTTAATCAGATGCTTTTGGGATGCATGTGAACAATGGAAATTCAACCCAGATTCATCCTGTATTATTTTCACAGTGTGAATAACCCCCATGTTATTTTTCCAAGTTTACTTCAGCTCTGATAGTCATTACCCAGAGCCATGTGAAAATATATGGCTCAGGCACATGGGCATATGCTAACTATTAAGGAAGAAGATGGCTTGGGGTACACTGTCAATCCAGCATTTTTAATCAGCAGCAGAGCTACATGCCCTGTTTTTCTTTCAGGCCATCTTTTTTAGGAAATCAATGTATTATTTACTTATTATTTTCGTATTTATTTCATTTGTATATCATCTTTCTCTCAGAGTGGACCCAAGATGGCTCACAAAAGGAATAAATTAAAATCTGGCAATAAAATAAAAACAATTAAGACTACCCGTATTAAAGCAGTATACAATTATTTTAAAAACACACTTTTTAAAAAAAAAAAAAAACAACAACCACCCATCCTCAATAAGAGGCCACCCTGCAAACAATTGCATATTTAAAGCCTGCTTAAACAAAAAGCCTTTGCCTGGTGGAAGAATGAATTTTGGAGGTGGATTTTTTTTTAATTGTTAGATGACTGGGAATCAGGAGTGCTTTGCAATCTACTGCAAGTCACTCAGAAATCTAGTTGTAGGTTCTGCTCATCCCTGATCTAACATGATTGAATCAGTCCTGTAGTTCCAATTATATTTTTAAATAAGTCTAATTGAAATTCATGGAGCTTACTTATGAACAAACATACTTAGGACAAAAATGATTAGCTCCATTGATTTCATTGGGCTTATCTCCTGCAAAATGACTTGAAGGCACACAATAACAACAAAGGCTATCAATGACTGTGGAGCAACAGTGAAGAAAATAATGGCAAGAGAGGCTCATGAAGGGTTGCATTGACCATTGTAACCTGTTTTCCAACTCAACATTTAGTACTTTAAAAGATTGAATATGAATTAAAATCCCAGTTTTGCTTGTTTTGTCTTCCTGGAATGATAAATGGCTAAACTGTCATTAGTTTGGCAGGTTAAAAGCTGGCAACTATATGTCAAACCCTGTTGCAAGTTTCTATACAACTGTACAATTTCTGAGTACAACTGGCATGTGCCCGCGCGTGTCTACTTGTGTATTTTAATTAAGTACATGTAGAAAATTATGTTGATAACCATCATGTGTTGATAATAGTACTGTACACACAGTTCATAAAAATACACTGCCTGGAGGGTTTGGCAGGAAAAGGATTAAGCAGTTTAAAAAGTGTTCAATATAATATACAAGTTCCAAACGTGCACATGCCTGCTTTCCATGCACAGACATTGTGTGCAAAGGTACCTCACAATACAGTACACCTAGTGCTAAAGTTATCTGATGTGTTGCGTTTCCTCATTTGACCTCTCTAGCTGACTTTCTCCCACATGCTGGCTGATGGAGAGTTATATCTGCTTCCCCCACCAAATAATAACCATAAGCATAAACAAGTAGGAGAACCTCTTTCCCCTTTGGCTTTAAACACAATCACATGGCTTTATGTATGGTGTTGAGTTGCAATGACAGTTACTTTGTTAACAAAGCAGCAATTGTTGTAAGAGAAGAACATGTGATTTCATGTAAAAGAAGGTTCTCTGGGAGGTTTCTCAAATCTGAACATTATAAAGTAAAATTTCTGAGAAAATTATTGCCAAAATTTTATGGACATTAAAAAAAATGTTCTGATGACAGAAGATTACAGTTAAGCTGAAGTACTCTATTTATTTTCTAAAAACCAACCAAACAATCCTTTCATGCTTTTTTGTACTTTCCCGTAATCCTAGGACATGGGATCACTCAGTTAAATTGATCTGAAATACTTTCAGGGCAGATGAAACAATGTCTTCATGATACACAAAAATTTACTAATGGGATGGAGGCAGACGATGTGATGAAATCCACTAGATAAGCACATTTTAAAACACATGCTTAATCTGACCACTTTTTGTTTGAAGCAAAGCAACCCAAATGTGAATCATGCCCCCAGATTAGATTGGGTACCATGCTTATTTTTCAATTAATTAAACTCTCTCCCCAGTTTCCTTTCAAGGATGTTTTTTCAGGGGCAAACAGGAATAATTTTGGACAGGAAAGCAGTGCTGGACTCTGAGCTGGATTGAGACTGTGATCTGGATCAAGGCCCCATGTGGCTGCTTTGTCTTCAGAATAAACATACACAATTGTACCTATGCTCTTTTCATAGAAAGCTCTGAAGAGGTTTCATGAAACATCAGTTTATACATAGCTACTAACTACGTGAATCATGTTAGAACTTAAGGAGGGCCAAAAGCTTATTCTAGCCCAGCATTCTGTTCATCCAGTAGCCAGTGAGATGCCTAAGGGAAATGCAGAAGCAGCAGATTTTATGGAGCCTCTTCTTAGAGGTAGCAATCTTAGCATGCCTATATGCTTTAGTTGGTAGTTGGTGGCTGCTGCCACATTGCAGAATTATTGAAGTTTGACCCCATTTTAACTGTCAAGGTTCCATCCTATGGAATCCTGGGATTTGTACTTTGTCATGTCACCAGAGCTCTCTGCCAGAGAAGGCTATCTTGCAAAACTGCAAATCCCAGAATTTCATAGCATTGAGCTATAACTGCATTATTTCTGCAGTGTAGATGCAGCTGGTTCTACACTGCAGAAATAATGTAGCTGGTTCTACACTGCAGAACCTCAAAGAGGTTCAGCAAAGCATGTATTAGTGTCCTTTCCTGTTTGTTGGTCCTAGACAAACCCTCTCTCTTCCTGAAACAGTTAGTCTGCATTGGTTTGTTCTCCATTTTTTTACTCTGCATTTCCTCTCATTCTCCTTCATGACACACTGCTATGTTACAGAATCTCTCACCTTGAGACATTATGAAACATTTTGTGATCCTGTGTAGTCTCCTTTCCAAGGCAACCAAGCTCATGACCATCACTATATCTTCTTATAGTGAGAGGTACCCTGTCTTTTTATCTGTTCCGAATTTCTCACCATTCATCCTCACCATCCAGCCTCTGAGAGGCTGCTGTTACAAGAGAAGAACAAAAAACTTTGTGAGAAAAGCATTCAATGCATACAATGATAAGTGCCCCTGTACTTTTGAAGTCCTAACTCTGGCATGATCACTTTAAATCATGGCTCCGCAGTAGAAAGAAGGGAGGAAGCTACTTATAGGAGTACAAATTAGCAGAGGACCATTTCTTTTTTCCTCTGTTCTTGATATGAATTGAGTAAGCCAATGTTTGATGACGAGGAAGGAGACTAAAATACTGTAAACTTTTCTAGTTGCACAATTCATTTGTGTGTTTTTCCTTGGCCTCTTTTTTTTGTACAAGCTCAAAATCTGTTAATAAAATTTGTCAATTTGGGTCACTTGCTATAGAGGTTTGTTTTATGGAAAAACAGGGCAATAGGCCCAAAACCTTTGAACATTAACCTTTGGAGGGATTTGCTTGTCTCTGAAAGCTTTGGACAAACATTTGACAGAGACAGTTTCTCGCATCTGGAGTTGATAACTTTGTTCTAATTAGTCTAGTGCCTCTTACTAGAGTAATAAGAATTTTATATAATATAGTATGCCCTGTACTGTACTTTTAATGGACTTCAGAAATTTATTATTCCTGAGACTGAACTATATAAAAAGGATCCACAATACAAATATTGACTAAGGAATTTCATCCGTTATTATGAATCTATTTTCTTTTTCTCTCACCATCTTATCGCAGTGTTGAGATTTTGCTGACAGTGCAATGGCAAGAGAAAGAAATATTGTATGGATACTGGATTCATAGCCCAAATGTAGGCAGGGCATACTTTTATTTATGAGCAGGATAGCACTGCATATGGTCATCACCAGAGCAAAAGTCAAACTGCAGTTGTGTACAAAAAGCATTATAATAATTCTTTATGAGAGAATACCTTTTATATCTTAGAAACATTCCTTGTGTTCATGTGTAGGTGGCGGGGGTGTTTATGTGTTTATTCAATTGCACTGAGTTCAGTAGCTAATTGCTAATGGGTGAAATTGCTGGCGCTTACAGGGAGACATTCTGGTAACAGATAATTAAGCATCCAAGTAGCTGAAAATGTCAGGAGAGAAAAATGATCTCTTCACTTGGCTGAGTTCATTTTAAAAAGCTGGGTCAGTTCATCTTATATTGCTTCCACACAGCCAAGATTTCAGTGCAGGCAATGAACTGTAATAAAGTCACAACATTAAAGAGAACTAGGGACACAAACTGGGACACATTGTGTGCAGAAGTGCATGCATATTCGGTGGTGCATAGGGTTGCACATGTGATGCCTTGGTTCAGTTGTGTAATGTTGCCATTCAGTACAGGGAATCATAACCTGCAACTGCCTCAATTTGGCTGGAACAGTCCTTTTTATTACTCTGTTGTTCTACTTTTTCAGCTATTTTAAAATCTCCCAGTTTTTCTGTTTTTCTTCCACTTTTCCTCTTTGTCTCCAGCACACTTCAGTTGCTCTAAAATGAGCTGAAAGTGCAAAAGTAGTTAGCAGAAAGGAAAGGAAAAGAGGGGCAGAATCTTGTCCTTTCTAGAAGGCTAAGGCAAAAGCAAATGGCTGCAGCTTCTCTCCACCTCAACATTAGGAGGAACTTCCTGACAGTAAGGGCGGTTCGACAGTGGAACACACTCCCTCGGAGAGAAGTGGAGTCTCCTTCCTTGGAGGTCTTTAAGCAGAGGCTGGATGGCCATCTGTTGGGGATGCTTTGATTGGGAATTCCTGCATGGCAGGGGGTTGGACAGGATGGCCCCTGTGGTCTCTTCCAACTCTATGATTCTATTATTCTCTTAGCTTGTTCATAATTTTTTCTATCTTGACCACACTCTGATGTCGCTTGGCCACACTTGTCCCAGTTTTCATCTGTAAAATGTTAGAGGATACTTGTGATGTGTAGAGCAATTAAGTCTTAACTCCGCCTGCAGAGGTTTGCACTGCATAGACTTGATGTGCGGTCTCAGTCAATGTCTTATTTGTTTGCTAATGTTTTGTAATATTTTTATACTGTAGAAAAACCTCTTCACTGCAGTTATGTGTAATCAAGTAGGCCAGAATCCTGACTCTGCTACTTTTTCTTGGGCATAAGACAATGATGTAAGAGTTGCAAAGGGCCAGAGCAGACAGGCAGGAAAAAGCAGCTCGATCGTGGGTTTTCTGAAAGCAGATTGAAACCCTGCTGTCTGCACTGCAGCTCCCAAGGCAGGCCGAACACCCATGGACTGTCTGCATCATGCTGTGTCAAGCCGCGCTGTGTATTTTTTTTGGTCACCTCCCCACCCTACATGTGCATCATTTTTCAAACACACTGCCTGTGACCTCCATTTACCTCCCTCTTCCTGCCCAGATGCCATTCCATTCCATGCCTGCCTATATAACTGGCCACACAGTTGCATGTGTGATGCACTGCCTGTACATTGCATCGGTGCATTGGTGTACCAAGTGATACATTGGCAAAGCACAATCATGGAGGCTCCTCATATATGCCCCTTTCAATCCCCCTTTACCCCATGCCCTCCTTTTGGACTGTCTGGTTTGTGTATGTTGTAATTACATCCATTGCATTACTGGCAATCGCCTTTTTATTTTGCCACAGTCCTGTACTGGCACCAGGCTGTTTATATGCCAGTGTGATGATGCACTTGAGTTGGAGTATTCCAGTTTCTTTTTGCTCCAGTTTTTAGTCCCAGAGTGCAGCTTCGTTTCGCTTCCCACCTGCTTTTGCCTCATGCATCATCAAAACACCCAGGTTTTGAAGTGGTCAGAACCCACTTTAATTGGCCAGTGCAGACTTCAGTCTGACAGTTCAAAAATGATTCATTAAGAGACAATGATTATTGGGCCTTTGCAGACTGCCAGAAATAGTGCACATTAAATTGAGGCACTGTCCTGGCTCAGTGCTAGGGAGTCATGGGAATTGTATTTTTTTCTGGGACATTGAGCCTTCTCTGTCAGAGAGCTCTGGTGCCACAATAAATCACAGTTCCCATGATTCCCTAGCACTGAGCCAGGGCAGTGCCTCAATTTAATGTGCACTATTTCTGGCAGTCTGCAAAGGCCCGTAGTTTTATATAGACTGGGCAGATAGTAAAATACCATTTGGATTAGTCCAAGGTACAAAAAATCTGATTGGTGGTTAGAAGATTCATATAACATTGCTGAGGATGATGACAAAGGTAACACATACACACACACACACACACACACACACCTTTTCCATGCTTTGGATATAGGAGGGGTAAACATGATATGCTTTAATTTTCAGCATTTTCAGAATAATGAGCAAAGCTGGCGAATATATCACTGAGAATATTCATGCTTTGTGTCTTTATTCAAGCTTCAGCAAGAATGTTTCTTTTTGGAGAACATTGTGTTTGACAATATTTTTAAAGAATTTTATCATTGAGATTGACAAACAGGGGAACACATAAGGGACTCTGTGAAGGTCTTTTAGCTCAAGGGGAAGGTGTATCCCAACATTTTTGTATCTCTGTAGAAAAAACTGAGGAATGAGAACTTCAGATTCTAAGTTTACGTGAAAGAACACATTCCCAAATCCACAAAACAGCAATACATTAGGCCAACTAAAAAGCACAAAATCCATCATGTAAGCTTTTGAAGCTCCACTGGCTTCATCAGCCAAAGGTGTTAAAAACCATATTTTTTAAAAAATGACAGTGTTAGAGTCACAAGCCTAAGCGTAAATGACTTACTTTTTTGATTAAAATTCCAATAATCCTCCAGCCAATATGACCAGTGGAAATGTTGGCAGGAGAATTCCAGATGTAGTAAAAAGGCAGCTTTTCTGCACTCAGAATCTTACTGTGGCCCTCTTAATACTCCATATCTATGTTACTTCAGTCATACAGACCGTTTCCTATTCTGTGTGCCTGTTCAGCACATGATGATTTTGGTTTAATGTCCTTGCCATACCTTAATAGACTTCTGCTAAATGCAGGGCAAGCATTGCATGGACCTTGCATCGTCACAGGACATGTGGTGATGCTTCACAAATCACCTTCCACTTTTTCGGCTGCTATAGGCATGTTGGTGTCATACAAAGTACTTCTCAAGCTGAGAGGTATAATTAAACAGAAATGCAGACTTTCTGTATATTCTACCTGGATTATATCTGAGATTAGAGATGCAAATATTTCAGGAGTTAATGATATGCAAACTTGGGAGTGAAACACATTTAGAAATCTAGAAAACATTTACACTGCAAGGCTACAGGATGGAAACCGATTCAAAAAACTTCATCTGTTCTTTTTCCTCCCCTTGATTGTGTGCAAAAGCAAACCATCTTCTGGGGAAAACAAAGAATCCTGGTGAGAGCTTAAATGAAAAACAAATCTATAATGAAAATCTGTGCTGAAAACATACGTAGAAAGGCCTATACAAATAAAATGATCAGTTAAAAAGTCAGAGTTGTGTGCAAATGGCCTCATGAAATTCCCTGCTGCAATTTTTATGGAAGTGGGTTCATCATTGTCAAACAACATAGTGCTTTTTACGTTCATTCTAAAGGGATGTGTTATCTTATGGGGGGTGCTACTTGTGCAGGTGACAAGAGCAGTATCTCTGTTGACACCCTGTTCACCATATTGAACATCACACAGTGTTTTGAGCCTAGCATCACCATACTCTACAATTGTGCTGATTTGGCAAGGTCAAACCCAATTAATCCTCTGCTGTCCCTTTTTTTTTTAGCTGCTCTTAAAATGTTAATTTCTTTCTTTGTCCTCAGCCTATTTCAGTTGTTGCAAACTCATTTCAAAGTGAAAATATAGTTTGCACTCAACTCACCAGGGAAGAAAGGACGTTATGGGGCAGAATCTTGTCTTCCCAGTAGGCTCAGGTAAAAATCAAACTTTGCAGTCTCTCCTAGCTTGTGTTTTCTTCATCATTAATAACTTTTGTTGTTTTGACCACACTCTGATGTTGCTTGGTCATACATGTCCTGGTTTCGATTTGTGAAAAGTTGGAGGGTATGCATCCTTTTGTTGGGAGGAATGGCAGGCTCCCTCTTCAAGTTGGGCAATGTTTGGAGAAAATTCTGCACAGTGGCTTTCTTTTTTCCGAGGGAGTAAAAAACCTGTCTTCTGAAAAATTTTGGCTCAGCCCCATCTGAAATGATGAAATTGAACAAAATTAGTCTTAGTTTTTTTGTGGGTTTTTTCGGGCTGTGTGGCCATGTTCTAGAAGAGTTTCTTTCTGACGTTTCGCCAGCATCTGTGGCTAGCATCTTCAGAGAGAAAAAAAAAACAAAAAACTGTGTGGCCAGTCATATAGGCAGGCATGGAATGGAATGGCATCTTCTTTCTCTGAAGATGCTAGCCACAGATGCTGGCGAAACGTCAGAAAGAAACTCTTCTAGAACATGGCCACACAGCCCGAAAAAACCCACAAAAAAAAAACTATGGATGCCGGCCATGAAAGCCTACGACTTCGTATTAAAATTAGTCTTGTTTTTCCTTCATTGAATTTTGGATGTGGCCCAGTGTTGAAATCTGTACAATAATATATATTTTTGGTAAAGGAATATCCTCAGCTTTTTGTAGCCTGCTGGATAGGAACAATTATATTTGTCTTGCTTAACATTCCTTTCACATAAATTAGTGTATCAACATTAAAATCTAAAACTGCACAACTTCAAAGAGAGTAGTCAGCTCTAATGGGGCATAGCTAACCTTAAAAAAAAGGCTAAATGCAGATTTATCTGACAGGCTGGAACAGGTCAGTGTTTAATGAACATTTCCCCCCCATCCCAGTTATCTGTATGCCTGAGACAGAGAATTCCCTCAGTTTAAATTGATATTAAAAGAGTGATATTGGTCTCCTAGATTACAAGTAAGGGATATATTAACAACTTACTTGATTAAACAACAATGACGACAACAACAACAAGCAAAATTCCAATAAAATGTCAGAAGCTGGCATGTTCTCAGTCTAGAACAGGGGTAGGCAACCTTTCCCCTTTAAGGGCCGAGGGACTTCAGCTCCCAGAAGCCTCAGCCATGTTGGCCAATAGGCCCATGTTGGCCAATAGCTCCTGAGATTCTGGGAGCTGAAGTCCTTCGGCCCTTAAAGGGGAAAGGTTGCCTACCCCTGGTCTAGAATACCAGTAATGCCATTCCATTCCCTCTTCTCATTTGTTTTGCAGCCCCACTCTGCAATAGCAGTTCAAAATGAAGATCAAATAAGTACTTGTAATTGATGTGTGTGTGTGTGTGTGTGTGTGTGTGTAAACATCCCCAAGCGACTGGCCAGAAGAGCAACAAATGGCAGGTGTGTAAGCTAGTCCCTCTTCCCCAGACCTTGCTTGGGTGTCCAATAGCAGCTGGGAGACTTGTGGGAGCAGCTCCAAACAAGTGGCATCATGAGGGGGGTGCAGGAGATTCACACCACTCTGGGTGACACCATCAGAGGGGATGAAACCAAAATGACTGCAGATTTCAGGCTTTAAGGACTCCTTGCATTTGCCATCAATATCAAACTGGGATAAAAGCATCCCTGAGCAGTTGTCCAGAAGGGCAACAAATGGCAGGTCACATGCTTAGAGGCTGTCCGCTCTTCTCTCCCATTGAACTGCCATCAAGGCCCTTCCCGATTTGCGGGTGAAAAAAGAAAAAAAGACCAGCATGGTGCCACTCCTACCTGACACTTTGGCCACCAGTACAGTAATGCAGTTGAATGAAAAGAGTGTAGAGTGGGTGTTGAAGCCAGCTACTGCCCTGTGTTGGGGTCAGGTGAGGAAGGGAGGGGGAGGAGAAGGTCCAGGGGGATGACACTATAAGAAACTATAAGTTGCTATGAGTTACTGCACTGAGGGATACCACCCTAGTGATGCCACTGCTCCATCCCTCTTCCCCAGTCGTTGATTGGCTGTGAAGTTGTGTCCAGGTATGTTTCAACTGTCCTAGAGCTCCAGAAGAAGGAGCAGTCTCTGTCCCTGGCATAACTCTGCTCCTTCTTCCATGTGTGCTCAAAGACAAGTGGAATGTGCCTAGATGACCTCCACAGCTGATTGTTCACCTGATGCAAGGGGTGTTGCACATTAAGGTACAAGAGATTTCCTTCTGTAATGTCCACCAAAAATGCATACATTGCTATGACTGGGAGTTACTCCAGAGTCTGTCACCAACATCTCAGTATCCTCATTACTGAGGGTCTTGTTTTTGAGATCTCCGTTTAGGTTCTCTCTCAAAGAAATAGTTGGCATTCTGCAAATTTTGATGTCCCCATACTTACTGATCTTTTGCATATATGTGGTGCTGTATTAACAACAGTACTCACATACTTCAACATTAGAAATAGAAGGAATGATAATTATAAGGAAAATAATAATGGCAACAATGGCAGCAGCAGCAACAGCACATAATATTTGTATTGCACATTTGGATATTGTAAAGTGCATGTGTGTATATGTGACTATAAATATGGTCTAAGTCCAAAAAGCAGTTCTAACTGCAGTAGATTTGTTGACTCAATTGTTGAAATGGTAAATCAGAAGTCATATTGATAGAGGTAGCAATCGTAGCATGACTATACTAAATAGTTGCTAGTTAGCATCTCTCTCGAAGAGTGTAGGGATTGCATTTATGTCATTTTCTGTTAGCCACACCCAATCTCTTCCTCATCTGCAGTCAGTGTGATTTTGTTCATCCAAATATTTTGTATTCTGCAATTCTCTCTCTCTCTTGTGCCTTCATGTTTGGAGGCCACATGTTTCAGAGCCTCTTACCATGAGAAGTTATGAAACCTTTAGTATTTGTTAAGTAAACCTATTTCATATGCTTATACAAAGACGCCTAAGTCTACTTTATTTCTCTGCTAGACACTGTATATGGGGGGGGGGGCAGTGATGGTGTGGGACTGCGGAGATTATTGCACACACCATATTTCCCTGATCTGGGCACGGGACGGGATTGGGCTGGGCTGGGCTGGGTGTTATCACACACAAAAATGCTGCTGCGCTGTTGCACTGCTGCGTGACCACCACTCATCCCCAAGATTTCTGTACTACCAAAATCAGCCAGCCAAGTGCTGTTGAGGGGCGAGTGGTGGTCAGGCGGCAGCACGGCTGCATTTTCATGTGTGATAACACCCATCCCGTCCCGTCCTGATCCGTCCCAGCCCATCCCAGCCCAATCCTATCCTGTGCTCAGATTAGGGAAAAAGGTAAGTGTGATAACCTCCAGCTTGTTGCTCAGCTTCTGCTTGTAAATATCCTTATCTTGAGGTACACTACTCTGCCTCTCCAATATATATAAATACCATCAATTTAGTAGATTGCCTAATGTCACTGGAATTCAGACATGAGCCTCATGCCTGAAGCTGTCTTATCTATTAACATTCTTAGCTGGCAGTACAGTACATCAGCTCTCAAAATATAAACACTAAATGTTCTCCAGATGCTTGTTTATTTGTTTGTTTGTTTTGTCCTTTTTTCTTGGAGCAAAACCAGTTACTGGAAAATTATCATTAAAATCTGGTTTTCTTATGGGAAAACTGGAACATAGGTTCATTTTGAAATTTGACCTAAATCTTTCCAGCAACCTCTCTGCATTACCAATTAAAAGAACTAATATTATTTATAGATGGAAGCTGTACCCTAATTATTTTAATTAGAGTGTGCTGTGGTTACTCTCTAAAACAGGGATAAAGATGAAACTTCGTATTAAAGTGGGAGATTCTATGCAGCTCTCTGCTCTGATTTTTAAAGTAACTTATCTCTAATGAAAACCCTCACCCCTTCAATATTTGCAGTAATATAACTCCAGCTCTCTAGCAGAGAATTCTAAGTATCTCACAAAATTATCTATTGCAGGATTCCATGGAGCCAGGACACTTAAAATGGCATGAAACTGATATACTTGTGCAGTCCAGATACACCCATAATATCTCTCTGGCTTTTCTTCGCAAACGAAGATTCAGGAAGGACTCATCCCACGCTTTTTGCAAGCGCGCTGATGACTAAAAAGGCCAATCCGAGATAAACAAGTCCGGTTGCAGAAAGCACAGCAGAAGATCTCCTTGGGTGATGTTTCCGGGTTGTGATTCTTTCTGCGTTGTCATTTCTCTTCGAGACTTGTTCGGCGTGACTTCTCAAATAAGGCTGCAGCATTGTGGATAGTGCGTCTCCATGCCTCCTGATGTGAGGCCAGGATGGACCATTGTTGGTGATCAATTTGGCCGCGCCTGAGATGTTGTTTCAGGGAGTCCTTGTATCGCTTTTTTGGAGCGCCCCTCTTACGCTGACCCGTGGCAAGTTCACTGTAGAGTACTATTTTTGGGAGGTGATGGTCTTCCATCCTAGAAATGTGCCCTGCCCAGCGCAACTGCGTTTTCAATAGCATGGCCTCAATGCTGGTGATCTCTGCTTGCTCAAGGACAGCAACATTCGTCACATAGTCAGTCCAGTGTATATTTAGGATTGTGCGTATACAGCACTGATGAAAGCATTCGAGGAGTCGTAAGTGTTGGCGATAGGTGACCCATGTTTCAGACCCATTAAGGAGAATAGACAGTACAATGGTTCTATACACACTGATTTTTGTGCTCCGTCTCAGGTGTTTGTTACTCTAGACTCTTTTGTAAAGTCTTCCAAATGCGCTATATGCCTTTGCTAATCTGTGATCAATCTCTTTGTCAATCTTGGCGTCTGAGGAGATGATGCTTTCCAGGTAGGTGAACTGCTGAATGGACTTAAGCACAGATTTGCCTACAGCGATGTGGGGAATGTGGTGTTTGTCCTGTGGTGCAGGCTGGTAGAGAACTTCCGTTTTCTTCAGGTTGACTTCCAGCCCAAACAGCTCTGCAGCTGTTGCGAAGCAAGATGTTAGGCGCTGCAGAGCTGCTTCTGTGTGGGCAACAAGGGCAGCATCGTCAGCGAAGAGCAGCTCACGGACTAGATAGTTTAGAGTCTTAGTGTGAGCCCTCAGACGGCTTAAGTTAAACAAGCTACCATCAACCCGGTAACATATATAGATGCCGTTTTCTTCTTCGAGCTCTGCTGCAGCCCTTTGGAGCATCATGCTGAAGAAGATTGTAAATAAAGTTGGAGCAAGAACACAACCTTGCTTCACTCCATTAGTTATTAGAAAGGGCTCTGAAAGAGCATCGCCGTATTTGACTTGACCATGCTGGCCCTCATGTAGCAAGATAATCATTTTGAGGAATTTGGGGCGGGCATCCTAGTCTTTCCAGGATCTGCCATAGACCTTTTCTACTCACAGTGTCGAAGGCTTTGGTGAGGTCAACAAATGTTACATAGAGTCCCTTGTTCTGCTCTCTACATTTCTCTTGCAGTTGTCTAAGGGCAAATACCATATCTGTAGTACTCCTATTGGCTCTGAAGCCACACTGGCTTTCAGGAAGGAGTTCTTCTGCAATAGCAGGAACTAATCTGTTCAGGAGTATCCTTGCAAGGATTTTTCCAGCAATAGAGAGCAGTGTTATACCTCGATAGTTTGAGCAATCGGATTTTGCTCCTTTTTTCTTGTACAGGGTGATGATGACTGCATCTTGGAGATCTGATGGCAGTTCCCCTTTTTCCCAGCAACTCACAAGGAGTTTGTGGAATTTAGCATGGAGTACATGACCTCCGTGTTCCCAAACTTCAGGTGGGATTACATCAATCCCAGCTGCCTTGCTGTTTTTCATCTGCTGTATGGCCTTAAGGGTCTCTTCCAAAGTGGGAGCTATGTCCAGTTCGTTTTTCATCGGTTTTTGTACTCGAGAGGGCGGTTGCTCTTCAGCTCCAAGCGGTCTTGGATGAAGCCGATTATTTAGACCCATTTCAAACCGGCTTTAGGACAGGCTTTGGGGTGGAGACTGCCATGGTTGCCTTGACTGACTATCTGCGTCTGAGCATCAGCAGGGGTAGTGTGACCCTGTTGGTGCTCTTAGACCTCTCAGCGGCTTTTGACACAATAGATCACAGCATCCTCTTGGGCCACCTGAGGGAGTTAGGTATCGGGGGCACTGCTCTGCAGTGGTTCCGGTCCTTCCTCTCGGGCAGGTCCCAGAGGGTGCTGCTCGGGGACTGTAGCTCCAGTAAGAGGGAACTCACTTGTGGGGTCCCTCAGGGAGCTATTTTGTCCCCGACATTATTTAACATCTATATGAAGCCGCTGGGTGAGATTATACGGAGTTATGGTGCTGGGTGTTATCAGTACGCTGATGACACCCAAATCTATTTCTCCGTGTCTCGTTCATCGGCTGCGAATTCCAATGGCATCTCCTCTCTCAATGAATGTCTTCAGGCGGTAATGGGCTGGATGAGGAAAAACAAATTGAAGCTGAATCCAGACAACACGGAGGTGCTCACGGTAGCGGCCCCGAAACCAAGGATTGAGTTGCAACCTCCAGTCCTGGATGGGGTCACACTCTCCTCCAGTGACTGTGTTCGCAGTCTGGGGGTGCTCCTTGATTCGTCGCTCCTGATGACAAATCAGGTTAATGCGACGATCAGGAGCGCCTGTTATCAGCTTTGGATGATACGCCAGCTGCGCCCTTTTCTGGAAGTAAGGGATCTCGAGACTGTTGTGCACATACTGGTAACCTCTTGCCTTGACTTCTGTAATGTGCTCTACATGGGGCTACCCTCGTGCCAGGTTCAGAAGCTACAATTAGTTCAAAATATGGCAGCCAGGCTTATTTCTGGAACATCTAGGAGGGACCACATCACTCCGGTCTTGAGGTCCCTCCACTGGCTACCTGTTCGCTTCTGAGCCCAGTACAAGGTGTTGTTTATTACCTTTAAAGCCCTAGATGGCTTGGGTCCAAGTTATATCAGAGACCGCCTCCTCCCGTACAATCCCCCCCCCACGCACTCCGTTCCTCTGGGAGGAATTTTTTGGAGCCGAAAAGAGCTAGGTTATCTGTAACCTCCCAGAGGGCTTTTTCTGTTTTTGCCCCCAAACTCTGGAACGACCTGCCGGACGAGATCCGTCAGTTAACATCTTTGGACAGTTTAAAGAAGGCTGTCAAGATGGATCTCTTCCGGCAGGCCTTTCCAGATTAGGTAGCCAGCCTCGGGCTATTCCCACTTTCAGAACATTACATGATACTTGGCTTCCTCACTGTGTAAAATTGGAAATGCCTCATAGGGCTATTGAAATTGTAATTATTTGATTTTAATGTAATTGATATTAGTTTTTAAATTGTAATTGTTTAATACTGTTTTAATGGGTGGGAGGGATATATTTGTATTGTATTTTATGCTGTTAACCACCCGGATTGGGTAACCATTGGGCGGTATACAAATAAATTTTATTATTATTATTATTATATGTTCAATAGCTGAGTCTAGGACTACTCGGTTGGCACTGAAGAGACTTTGAAAATGTTCAGCCCATCGATTCAGGATGGAGGCTTTATCAGTAATTAGTGTTTGACCATCTGTACTGTATAAGGAGCTTTGGACCTGATAAGTAGGTCCAAACACTGTTTTAAGAGCTTCATAAAATCCTCTAAGATCACCCAGATATGCACAGTGTTGTGTCTTTTCTGCTATATTGATCCACCACTTGTTCTGAATGTCTTGGAGTTTTTGTTGAAGTTTACTACACATGAGACGGAAAGCTGCTTTTCTTACATGGTAAGTTGGTTGGGCGAGGTATGCCTGGTGAGCAGTTCTCTTCTTTGCCAACAGCTCCTGGATCTCTTGGTTGTTTTCATCAAACCAGTCTTGATTTTTTTTGTGGGAGAACCCGAGGGATTCTTCCGCAGACTGGAGGATACTGTATTTGATATGTTGCCAAAGCACTGTAGGAGAAGGATCTGTAGGGTGGTCTTCAAGTTTTGTTTGCAGATTTGCCTGGAAGTTGTCTCTCATGGTAGCTTGTTGAAGATTGTTGACTTGGAGTCTCCTCTTTAAGATGCCACCCCTCTTAGGTTTGAGCTTGAGATGAAGATTTAGTTTACATCTTACGAGGCGATGATCTGTTTGGCATTCTGCACTGGGCATCACTCGAGTATGACGGACATCGCGAATGTTTCTCTGGCGGACTAGAACATAGTCAATGAGGTGCCAGTGTTTGGATCGGGAATGCATCCAGGTTGTCTTCAAACTATCTTTCTGCTGAAATATAGTGTTTGTAATAGTCAGCTGTTGTTCTGCACAGAACTCTAGCAGGAGGCGTATAATATAATATAATAACATAATAATATTATTAATAATAATATTTATTTCTTACCCGCCTCTCCCCCTAGATGGAGGTGGGATCCTCAAAAATTGAGGGATAATTGTGTGTTGCTAAGCTTTCTTTGAGAGCTAGTGTGTTTATTGGTTTGAGTATTGGATTACAACTCTGGAGAGCAGACTTCTATTCCCTTCTCAGCCATGGAAACCTTGGGTGAATCACACACTCTCTGCCCCAGAAAACCCATGATAGACTCACCTTAGGGTTGTCCTAAGTCAGAACAAGTTTTCTTGGGCCTAAATACCCTAAAGACACCACATCCCATCTGCTCTTGGAAGCTAAGCAGGGTCAGCCCTGGCTAATACCTGATGGGAGACCACCAAGGAATACCAAGTGCTCTAGGCTATATTTCAGAGAAAGGAACTGGCAAAACCACCTCTGAGTATCCCTTGTCTTTAAAAAAAACAAAACACTTTGAAAGTCAACTTATGGCAACCCCATGACTTTCATAGGGTTTTTGTCCGTGAAATGTTGGAGAGTTTTCTGGGGCTGAGAGTGTGTGACCTGCCCAAGGTTACCCAGTGAATTTCCATGGCTGAGTGGGGTTGTATTCTATTTTTATTATTTGTAACATGTATATTATAAGCCACTCCTTGGGCACTTTGTCCTAAATGGATGGGTATTAACATTTAAAATAATAAGAAATTGCCATGACTAATTCTCAAGATGGCAATTTAAAGAACCCTCAGAATTATGGATAAATGGAAGGCTTCCACCAAGCATACTGGGCATTTTATAGTTTCATTATATATAATGCAATATAAATGGTAGGCGAGAATCCTGTTGATGTCTTATGTATGTATAAGTTCCCCTATGGAAAAGATTGAAAACTTTTGTTCAATGCAAAATGGCCACATTTAGTTCAAGGGCGAGGAAGGGGAGTTGTGCATGGATGCACATGAATGTACATTGTACAAGGAGGTGCACTGGCATTACATATTGATGTGCATACGGAATTGGTTCTGCATTCAGTTGCAAATAGGATGCCTTGGGGCCCTTACAAACCACACAATTATATTCCAATTTAACCACCACAGCAGCTTCCTATAGAAATCTGGGGTTTCTAATTTGGTAAAGCTCTCTGGCTCAGGATTCAAAATACCCTTCCCTCAACTACAAATTCCAGGATTCCATTGGTTACAGCCATGCCAATTACAGTGGATTCATAGTTTTACAACTGTATAGCACAAAAGGGCCCTTGGTTCAGTTGTACAACATTCCCACAAGAGCTGCATGGTACTATTAATGCACAGATCCACATACAGAAATATACATCCCTGGTGAAGGGTAGAGCTGCATTGTGTACATTGTGTCTACAATGAATCCAGACTGCATCTGCACTACAGAAATAATATAGTTTGACACCCCTTTAACTGCAATGGCTCAATGGTGTGAAATTCTGGGATTTATAGTTTGTTTTTGTACCAGAGCTCTCTGACAGAAAACCTCAGAAAATTACAAATCCCACAATTCCATGCCAATGAGCCGTGGTAGTTAAAGTGGTGTCAAGTTGCATTATTTTTGAAGGGAGAATGCAGCCTTAGTTATAAGACTACCTTAAATCCCCCTGATTTCAGTGGGTCTGCTGATATAGATCTAGTTTAATGTTTGCTACCCCCTCTCCCTTATGATCTGGCAGTGCAGAAGACCACAAGCACTTGCTTTGGCTGTTGTTTTGTCTGAAACTAGCAATGTGTTCATTGCCATATGCATTCTTGCCACATCAGATGTCAGTAGCTACTATTTTTTTTTAAAAAATGCCGAGACACATAAACTAAAAAAAAATATTACATTTCATTTCAAACAAATTAACCTATCTTCCTTCCTTCCTTCCTTCCTTCCTTCTTTTCTCTTTATACCAAACTGAAACTGGGTCAGAAGAGTAAGAGAGAAAAAGAAATAATATTGTGAAGTTAAATTCTTTATTCCTTCCAGTTCATAATGAAAAAAAAAAATCCACACACACAACCCAAACCCACACATGCACACTCAATATTAAAATGCTTCAGATTTCAATCTGTGGTTCCCGGCAGTACTTTAGGAGCTCTGCAGTAGGCCCACAAAAGTCGCTAATGCTGATCCAATGTTAGATAAGCATCTCAGCAGGGATGACATAATGCCCTGAAAGAAGACGATGATGTAAGATAGCTACAAAATAAAATAAAATTACAGCCAATTTCCATTTCTTAGCCTTGAAGTCGAGATTAGGATAATGAACACGCATTGAAAATCTGACATGCAAAAGGTTTCAGAGCTCGGGCATAGAATATTTAATGTAGTTTTATCTAAAAAGAGAAAAACTTTTCTTAATACACTAATTCACTGTATCCAATTTTTAAAATGTTTCTTCCAGTACAATTCTTGTGTACTGTTATAGGAGTACAATGCATGAACAGAACATGGACCAATTTAATGAATACAGGTAGATTAGTTTAAAAAAAGCAAACAAACCAGTTAGATTTCAGGACTAACTTGTAGCCCAGCTTTTATCATCCTGGTTTTGTAAAGGCAAGCAGAGATAACTCAGTAGACACTCTGTATGCATGCTCAGAGGAACTCTTTTTAAAGACTAATTCATACCTTCCAGGGCAAAGCCTAGACACTTGAGGTCTGGGGGTGTTTTGCTCTAAAGAAGCCTTGAATATGTTGCATAGGAATAACTGAGGACATCTGAAAGAATATTTTCAGTCATTCACTGAAGATGTTGGCTGTCATTCTGTTAGTGACTTATACATGCATATGTTTACTTATACATGCATATGTTTTCTTACACATATGGTTGAACTTTTTGGTGCTGGCATAATGACTGTATTCAGTTGAAGGTTGTAAAACCAGAGTTGAGTCTGTGCTGTTATTGCATATACAGATGTGTACTTTTAATTTTGCAGTATTGCAGTTTGCTTACACACATAAAGTTATATTCCATTTCATTTCATTGACCTTGGCCTATGTGTACCTAAGCTTCATTGTGGGCTCACTTGGCTTGCACACCTACCCAGGAATGTTCTAGCAGAAAAAAAAACACATTTAAAAATAGATGTGTTTTTTTAAATGTTGGTGATTTTTCAGATTTCAATGTTCAAATGGAGGGTCCTTGGGGCCTCCCCAGATACCTTACTCTTACCTGCATGAATTTCAGAATGTATGAAATCCTGAATAAGGTGCATTCCACACAGCCACCCCACTTCACTTTTGCTTCTATGTACTGTGAAGGATTTTTCTTGTTGAATGTTGTCCACAATATCTGATTTTCTATATCACCCCAAATCACCAGAAACAGATGGTATTCCAATCAAACTGCTACAATCCACACTGACAGAGTCCACTCTAGTGCTAGTCAACATATGTCAACAGATATGGAAAACAAACCAGTGGTCAGCAGATTGGAAACAATCAATATAAATCCCCATCCATAAAAAAGAAGACACAAAAGACTGCAGCAACTATAAGACCATACCACTAATCTGCCATGCAAGCAAAATTATGCTCAAAATTCTCAACATAGACTACAACCACACATAGAGAGACAAATCCTAGCGGTCCAAGCAGGGTTCAGCAAAGGGACCTAGCAATCACACTGGAAACATATGATGGCTAATGGAGCACACCATGGAATTCCAATAGAAAGTCAGATGTGTTTTATAGACTACAGCAAAGCCTTTGACTGTATAGATCATGAAAAGCTATGAAATGCCTTTAAAGATGTGACAGTGCCACCACATCTGATAGTCCTAATCAGGAATCTGTACTTGGGGCAAGAGGCTACTCTAAGAACAGAACACAGAGAAACAGAGTGGTTCCCAGTTGGCAAGGCTGCATTCTTTCATCCTATCTGTTCAGAAATTAAGAAAGTGGATAAGAGGAAAATCAATTCATTCTACCTCCCTCCACCTTGAGATGTGGTGCTGGAGAAGAGTACTGAGGATATTGTGAACAACCAAAAAGACAAACAAATGGGTTCTAGAACAGATCAAGCCTGAAATCCCCCTGGAGGCTAAGGTGATTAAACTGAGGCTGTTGTACTTTGGCCATGTCGTCAGAAGGCACAACTCATTGGAAAAGACAATAATGCTAGGAAAGGTGGAGGGAGGTAGAAAGAAAGGAAGACCACATACTAGATGGATGGACTCTATTAAAGAGGTCACAGGTATGAATCTGCAGGAACTAAGCAGAATAGTGAATGCTATGGAAATATTATACAAGAGATACAGTCAGCCCTCCATATTGATGGATTCAATCCCCGATGGCTTGAAAATTATGTGTGTGTGTGTGTGTGTGTATTCCTCCAAAAGCAAACCTTGATTTTGCCATTTTATATAAAGGACACCATTTTAGTATGACATTGTATTTAATGGGACATGAACATCCATGGATTTTGGTATCCATGGGGGATCCTGGGATCAAACTCTAGTGGATATCAAGGATTCACTGTACTATAAAGGATGCATCATAGAATCTGGGAGGTGTCAGTCCAAGACAGCAAGATTGAATTTCTCATCAGTACAGGCCAAGTCAATGCTTTTTAGTCAATGCAGCTTCTCTCCCTCCCCATTTAGTTTATAAACATGAGCATGCAACAGACAAACAGACAAACAGGCCAATGGTAGAATCTTATATATGTCTGTCTCTTGTTTAGTACTACACTCTAATCTCATCACTAATCTCTTGCTAATGATGCTCCCACAGACCCTTGAGATGGGGAACATGTGGCCATTTAGATGCTGTTAAACTCTAATCCCACTAGCCCCATGCAACATGGCTAATGGTTCAGGATGATGGGAGTTGTCATGGAATAACATCTGGAGGGTCACAGATAGACGGATAAGTTACTAGTTGGATCCTGTTCTGAAAAATTAATAAATTGCTACCATCACTTCAGGGAGAGGTATGTTTGTGTTTATTAAATAATACTATGTGTTCTGGGCTTGTTTGTTATTACTTCATCAGGTAAAGTTTTTATTTTCTTTACATTTGTGTAACAATAACCAAGCACCCTGAGGACTCAGTAATTGTGCAGTGAGAGTAAGATTGCATAAAGTGATAGTTGCCCTAGCAATTTAGGCTGAATCTACACAGTCTTAATAATGTGTCCTTACCTCAATCCCAGTCCTGTTGGAACACACAATGTTCCTCTCTTTCTGATGTGAAAATACTTCTTTTCGATACCTGAGGGCTTTAAGGCAATATTTAAAAAACCTCCAGATTACTCCACTGTTTTGGGGAAGAACTGGGTTTTTAAACCATGTGGTTCAACCCTTGAATTGGGATTGTGGTGGAATTGGGGGTGGTAGGGGCAAGGTTGATGGGTGATTATCTTGGTCACCTGGTTGTTACCACCACAAAAGAGTAGTTCTCTTGTTTGTATTGGCATCCAGAAAATGTGGTGTTGGCTTTTTTTTTGGATTTACTGTTTGTATGCACACATTCACAGGTTGCCATTTCACCTCCCTTTTCTCTATGGACTTCACTTTAGAGAAGTGCAGGTGAGCATTCAGAATAAAGGGAAAGCATAGGCTATATGATTAAGTGAATATACAAATATGCACATACATTTTAGGAATTAAAATGTATGTGCTGCTGTGCTTGTGTGATCAGACATAAACTGATACAGCAAACACGTGCACACAGTAGAACCCTCCCTTGCACTGAAGTGGCTATGTAGTGGGGATCCTGTGTGGTTTCCTAGACTGATTCATTTGGGCTTAAAGCAGGCATGTGTGGCAGTAAAGGGGTCAAACTGGGAAAGGGATACTGTGCAGTGAAGCTGGGATACAGCCCTTGTGTAGATTCATCCATAGTGGAAGCTGCATTGCCTTCTGGCTTGGTCAGAATCCACTAGTGGTAACTGTTGGACTATTAGCATCAATGCTTGTGTGTAGTTCTATGTTTTCCTTGAGAAGGGGAAATACAGAAACACAGATGTATATCCCTATGGTCATTTGGTCAGTATTTGTGAAAAGATCACTTCCCACACCCCTCCTTTTCTTGAGGGTAATAACGTTTTATGATTCTTTGTCTGCTAGCACACTTTCCTCTCCGCTCTTACCAAGTGCCAATAGTGGAGAGTCAAACTGGAGAAGGGACACATGAAGTGCAGACATATTTGAGAGAACAGGGAAATGAACATAGATGTTGCTTTCCTTACTTTCATGAACAGAATGGGATTGCTGAGAGAAAGAACAGATCCCTGATAGAGATGGTCAGATGCATGCTGCTTGATGCTAGACTTCCCAACCAATTTTGGGTAGAGGCTGCGATGGTTGCAACATATTTACAAAACAGACTGCCTACAAAGGCAACCAATAAAACCCCATTTGAACTATGGCACAACAGAAAGCCAAGTATGGAACATATCAGAATTTTTGTTTCATTAGCCTATGCTTATGTTCCACAAGAGAGAAGATTCAAACTAGATGACAAAGTGGAAGAAGGCATAATGGTGGGGTACGAGGCTGGAAGTAGAGGATATACAATCCTGAACCCAAAAACAGGAAAAATCACAGGGAGAAGTGTTGTGTACTTTGATGAAAGTGAGAAACCAGGCATGACATGTGCAACTACAGACTGCACACAGAGACACAAGATGTCGACCAACTACTGGAATATTGGCCTAGATTTGAAGGGGACAAAGTAAGTACACAAACAGAAGGGGAGAATGAGCAAGCAGAACCAAGTTTGGAACTGGACATTGCTGAGGAAGCAGACAGGGTTCCAGAACCACAGCTCAGGTGCTCATCTTGAACAAACAGAGGAGTACCACCTCTACGTTTTTCCTACATTGCAAGGGCAGAAGTACCACATGAATGTTTTACATCAAAGGAGATGCCTGCAGATATTTTTACCAAGCCTCTATTTAGAGATCAATTTCCGGTCCTGAAAAGCAAGATGAATTTAGTCACATGAAGACAAGCATTGATGAGAAGGGGTGTTGGAGTATTAGCATCAATGCTTGTGTGTAGTTCTATGTTTTCCTTGAGAAGGGGATGCTCTACACAGGAACACTGATGTGTATCTCTAATGTCATTTGATCAGTGAAGAGGTCACTTCCCATACCCCTCCTTTTCCTGAGGGTAATAAAGTTTTATGATTCTTTGTCTGCTAGCACATTTTCCTCTCTGCTCTTACCAAGAAATGGATGCAGAAACCAGGCTTTGCTCCTAAAGATGTTTTTCTTCTTATTTGCACACATGGAGATCAGCTATCTAGGGACCTCTGTAGCAAAGTATAGCATTCTCTACTGATTAGTTATTTTTGTAGAACCTAGATGTAGCAACAAAGTAAGTTTCTTTTTACCTACCTACGTATCCTGTTTATTTACCAGAAGCTCAGATCTAGTTGTTTTTACCAAATACCTGTGGAGTATGCTAAACTGATTTAACCACAAATAACCAAAACAGTATTCTAACAGTAACTACAGCAGGAGAAACAGCAGAGTGATCTATTTGGGAGTACTTTAAAAACCAAGATTGGGCAATCTCTCTTCTTTCAAGGGCTACATTCCCTGCCAGGGACCATAAAAGAGGGTGGGATTTATCCCTTCTTTACACAATCTCTCTCTTCTTCCCTTTCCAGTAGGCTGTTGGGAGGAAGAGAGGTCAGTCTTGCTGGAGAACTGAACTTATCACTGTGGGTGGGTGGGGTGTCATTCAGACATCACTTTTTTTAGCACAACAATGCAAATCATCTCACTCACACATTCTGGGTTTGTTATTCACACTGGAACTGCATTGATGTGCATCTCTGTGAGTTTGGTTATTTACACGCATTTGAATAAACATGGAGCCAATGATGTGAATGCGTTCAGAACCCCTTTTTTGATATACAGTGCTTTATCCTGGTCTATTTGGGTCTATTCACATTGGATATTCACACTACCATTGATGTGGATCTTTTTTAAAAACTCGGGGGGGACGACACACCTGAGATCGATTATCCCGGATTAAGTGGTTTTTTTGGTAGCCCCCCCCCCCAATTTATGAGGTGCATTTTGGATGTGTGTGAACAATGGACATTTAACCCAGATTATTTTCACAGTGTGAATAAACCCTTGGACGGGGCTTTTGAAATTAGGCTAAGGGCTTGTGCAGTTCTGTTGAGAGCCAGTTCTGTTGAGAACCTTAGTGCTGCAGGTTACTCTCTTGTGCTATAAATGGTTCTCTTCCTGGCTGGTGATTGAGAAATGGGACTTCAGTCTCTATGGATGCTGGAGATGTACCTATTTTAGCGAAAACTCCCACAGCTCCAGAGCCAGTATGTCCACACTCATCATGTTGGCTAGGTAATTTTGGAAATTCCAGCCCCAAAGAGAAATTCTTGCAAACACTGGGTCTGTGCCAAGGTTACCTTGTTTGCCATCATCTACGTAGGCTCTGTTAGAAGAACAGTTTCAGCAAGTACACTGATTCCTGGACCAATCCAGGGCTGTCGCTATGGGGGCGAGGAACACAATGAGAATTCTGACCCCCACCCAAAAGGAAGTATTCCTTCAGCCCCCAAGTTTCTAGCACTGAAGTAACTTAAAACTTAATACTGTGGACCTTTTAAACTTTCCTTAATACCCTTGTTCTATATTATCATATCCATATCGTTATTGATTTGTTATTTTGTTTTTAATAACCGTTAGATGATTGTTACTGTTTTTTGTATGTTGACATTTTATACAATTCCTAAATTGTAATACAATAAAAATAAAAAATAAAAATAAAAACTTTCTATTAAACATTTAGAAATACAGTTTAGGCATCCAAAGAAAAGGGGCAGGCAAAGTTACCAGGGGAATACGAACACAGGAAATAGAAGAGTTCTAGGTGTGAACGATTTTAATTGTCTTACTCTCTGCAATGCTAGAAATTTGGGGACTGAAAGAATATTTCATTTGGGCGTTATAATTTGGGTGCAATGCAGGCAGCTTGTTTTTGTGAAAACTAAATTTTTTTTGGAAATGCTGAGATGATGGAAAACAAATAGCTGCAACCCCACTTCCTGCACATCAATTCTACCTTTCATCCTCTAAGAGGGATTTCATGTGGACACACTGCTTCTTCTGAGGAGCCCTGGGCTCAGCACAATTTGAAGCTTTCAAAGCTAGCATTGCTCCCAGTAATGAGTTAATGACCAAATGGCTTGCTGCAATATAGCACTGCAACTGCTCAGAATGAAAATATGGGGAAAGCTCCCTGACTGTAAGACTCACAGGGAATCCATCCAACACATGCAGGAGTTACAGAAATGCCAGTTCTCTCTCTCTCTCTTTCCCTCCTTCTCCTTTTGAAAAATAATATTCAGAAAGTCAATAAAGTATACATAAATTTCCTGTATACCATTGGTGACTTTCTCCCTCATAATAGGACCATATGTAGCACCCTAGGAGTCAATTTTTTGTGTGCCTCAAATGCACTTTAAGGGTCATGGGGGCATTTTTGCCATGTCTTTTGCCCCCCCTCCAGGCCCAGGGGAGGTACTTACAAAAACAAAACAAAACTAGAAGTCAACCAGAAACGACTACACAGTGTTTGGGGGTCATTTTGGGGCAAAATATTTTGGAAAGAGGTTTGGTCTTCCAAGATCTCTTGGAGGCCAGTGTGCCACCATAACTTCTGACAGTTACCCCTGAGCTAGAGCTTGGAAAAAATGTGGCCTTCCTAGAGTTTGGAAAAGTTTCTTTTTTGGAATACAGGGAGGTTGCAGACTGCCAGAAATAATGCAAATTGAGTCCACTTTTAGGGTTAGGGTTAGTGCTAGGGAATCATGGGAACTGTAGTTTATTGTGGCACCAGAGCTCTCTTACAGAGAAGGTTCAATGTCTCAGAAAAAACAACAACAATTCTCATGATTCCCTAGCTGTTTTCGTCTTGTACAGGAACTGTCTAGTGCTGCTTCTTAGAATAATAATAATAATAATAATCAGAACTCAATATCCTAAAATTAACCACTAAACCTAAATCAAATTGCTGTATGTATATATATATATATATATATATATATATATATATATATATCTTCAATAGTCCTACTCTAGTTAGGCCTAGCAGCTGAGTTTAGGCTTTTGATTACTATAGATTGTAAAGTCCTTCCTCATGACCACGATCATGCTCATACAGCTTGGAAAAGTTACTTTTTGGAATAAAAACTCCTTGGAATTCCCTAGCCAACTTGTCCAATTTGAGAGCTATGGTCCAAAGAATCTGGAAATAATAACACATAAAAGTAATCTTTTCAATCTGCTTTGTTTGGAGTGGAAGCTATAGGAAAGCCTTAAAATGAAGATCTGGAACTTTTTGTAGTAAGTGGAGGGCTTCACTTTACCCACCCTAATACTAGCAGGAAAGCATAGAATGGAATCTCACAGCTACTCAGACTCTGGCATGACTGGGAGAGTTTAAGAATCCAGGCAAATGAAATAAGGAGTTTCTACATAGCTGAAGGATCAGAAAGACCCAGACTGAGAGAGCTGGATGACGCTGACCTCATGGACAGGGCTGATCAGTATCTTGTGATTTGGCAGCAATCTCCAGGGTAGAGAGACCATGGCCTTTTGCCCTGAGGAAACTACTCAGCAATCATCTGAAGAGGAGAAAGAGGTCTGGATGAATTAACTGCTTCAAGAGTCTAAATACATGACATGAATCTCCTTTTTGTTTACATTCAATTCCTTCCTGAGGAATCTTAAGGCAGAAGCAGGGAGGCATTTAACTTACAGGACCTATTATGCTTTGTTTTTCACACAGACTTTGAAGTCCATCAGCTGGAGCCAGCTGTTAAATAGTGGCTCAGAAAGGCAGATACTGAATTGTAGGACAAGGTGTGACTTGGAGTACATGCTTAGCTCAGCCCAGGAATTTGCTTTCAGCAACAGAAATGGAGGTCACATATGAAAATCTACTCCTATTTTCTCCCAAGCTTTCTCAGAACCTGGGAAAGTTATTTAGTCTGAACTACAGCTCCCAGAATTCTCAATGCAACATAGCCAGTATGGCGAATTATGGGAGTTGAAATCCAAACCTGAACTTTCTCCAAGCTTTGAATTTTCTTGATTTCCCTTGCCTAACTTAAGAGGAGAGAGAAAGGACTTATGTTGTTATTGGTACTAGAATTGGGAGGGGCAGAAATTCTTTATGATCTTTCTGTCAACCACCCAGAGATGGACTAAGCTCAGAGATCCTGATCTATGTTCCACACAATCTTTTAAAGATCTTTGGAAAAGACTGTGCACCTTTACTTTCCAATAAAATCCAGAAAACCACAGTATGCTCAACTTAAGGCATTCTATCTCATCAGATCATGTCTAGATTGCGCTGGAGGTTTGTCCCTTTCCTCTTCAGTTTTGAGCTGAAAGTCACTTCTTTCTAAATTGGTGGTTTAATTGGTTTACTGATTTCAAAGCAGTATCTACTTTTAAGGCCTTTGCTGTGTCAGCAGTAGCTCGCAGCTTTTTCCAGGGCATTGATTTAATTGAGCAAGAGAGCCTTCTGTGGCTGAAAGTGTACCACTACTTTTTAGCTGGGAAGTGAACCACTGAGCTGCAGGAGAATAGTATCTTCTTTTCTAATTTACTCATTTGGTCAAGCACTATCAGCCAAATTTGAGGACTTGAAGACTGATTGCTTTTGATGGAAGGAAATTAAGTTTACTCAACCACTGGCCATGCTGGCTGGAGGATTCAGAGGGCTGTAATTTTTAAAAAAGGAAAATTTCCAAGTCCTGAGTATATCACACACCCAGTTTTCCTTATGCCATCAATAGGACTTGAGATTGTGTCTAGTGAGTCTTTCCAATGTGTGCCTCACACATGTTATCCAAGTACTTGTTGCAGTGTACTAACTTACATGGGAGGTGGGTTTGAAAATGAGAGAACTGTAGCTTATACAAGGCTGATTACTATACTTTCTTATGCAGGTTTGCTCAAAGTAAGTTTGACTACGGGGGGAAGCAGACAGCACTAAGCGCCGTCTTCAGGGCAAGGAAGGGGAGGGGCAGCCACACGCTGGGCGCCCCAATCCCTTCCTGAAGGCATCGTCGGAGCGCCGACCCTCCGCACGGCCGGCGCTCCGAGGATGCCTGTCCGCTGCAGCGTCTGCACACGCTGCGGCGGAAGAGGTGACGAAGGTGCGCCGGCAGCCTTTGCGGCGCACCTTCGGCGTCTTGTGGAAGGAGCGCTATTTTAGCGCTCTTTCCTGGGGCTGGGACACTGCGCTGCATGGCTGAGGTGTGCGGATACCTCGGCCCCAATCTGCAGCTTCCTGGGGCGGCCCATGGCCGCCCGTCTTCTTAGCCCCAATATTTAGTTGATCTTACTCCAAGTATATCCAATATCATAGCTGTAGGCTGAAATCTTAAAGGCTTATCGCATAGCTAAAATAAAGTGTTTTACCTGAATCAAATTTAATTTTAAATTGGGCTGCATCTGGACCCTATCACAAAGATTTTGCTGACAAAAATCACTGCCCAAATGCAGTCTGGGTCCATCCCTGCTCCCAGGCACCTCTTTTCAAAACCAGGAGTTTTCCAGCTTGAAAAATGGCCACTGGAGTGCTCCTGGAAATGGGGATTGACCTGGGTTGCATTTGGGTGGTGATTTCAGTGGCAAAATCTTTCTGATAGGGTCTGGATGCAGCCCAATTTAAAATTAAATTAAATTCAGGTAAAACGCTTTATTAGCCATGCAATAAAGTCCTTATGCCATGTAGGGATGTAAATTCTTTACTGTTTATTCTTACATGCAAGAACAAATAATTATGGCAGTGTTCTCTTTGCTGCAGGAAAAATTGAATATTCTTGGGCAGCATTCTCCCAATATTCAAATGTTTCAAAGTGTTGTGGAGGAATTCTTCTGCATAGAAGGACATGTGTTTTTTGTGTGCAATAATCTGTTTTCTACCTAGAAGAAAGGTTTTGTGTGTAGAAAACAATATTTTCTGTGCAGAAAACAGGTCTTTCTTTTTGCACAGGAAACCTGTTTTTTGTTCAAGAAAAAACTTAGTGTCTTTTATTTTACAGAATAATTCACCCATAACACTTTGGAACACATAAATATGAAGAGAAAATTGTGTAAGATTCTTATTTTTCTTGCTGTGTGCCTTTAAGTCATTTTCTGACTTATGGGTACCCTAAGACTAACTTATCATTGGGTTTTCTTGGCAAGATTTGTTTAGAGGGGGTTTGCTTTTGCATTCCTCTGAAGCTGAGAGGATTTGACTAGCCTAAGATCACCCAGTGAGTTTCAATGGCTGAACAGGGGTTTGAACCCTACTCTCCAGAGTCAGTCGAATGCTCAAACCACGCCATGCTGGCTGTCTATATTCTTACTGATCTATTATTCTTCATGACGAGTTTTTCCAACGGTCAGGAAATCCATTTTTATACTGGAATGAGTGATAACAAATATTCTTTTCATCCCTACACCCAGTTTGATGTGAATAAGCACCACTGGGACAAAATAGAAATTTCTTCTAAGTAAACAAAAGACTGGACTGTTGGGATTTCTGCTTGCACACTCTTCCTTGGATTAGGCATGCATGCATCCAGCCATGGATATCTGCATAACTCACTAAAAAGATGGCAGCCAGAATAATTTTCCTGCTGATAATAAGAATAATAAAAGAAGTCCAGGCACTTTGACCCTGGGTTCATTCACATAACATAATTTTGTGCTATGATTCCACTCTAACTACCATGGTTTCATCCTATGGAAACCTGGGGTTTGTAGTGTGGTTAGGCACTGGAGCACTCTGGCTGAGAATTCCAGATGCTTCTTCCTAAACTACAAATCCCAGGATTCTATAGGATGAAACCATGGCAGCTAAAGTGGAATAACAGTGCTATAATTCTGTAGTGTGAATGGGCCCCGATAGTGATTGTCTTCTTTTCTTAGCACCTAACTCCATGTAGAAATCATAACAATTATATATGGTATATACACACAATGACCTCCATACCATAAATTTGGCTGGTTTAGTTTTGGGGAATGGGATTGGGGGTGAGGTGGAGTTTTGAGGAAAACAATTCCTTAAATATCATCACAACATGTTTCACATTAGATGTTAGTTTCAAAGGTGCTACAAGATCTCTATGCATACTGTTTTCCCAGACTAACACAGAAGACTATCACATGGCTAAATAAAATGGTTTACCTGAACCGAATTTAATCTTAAATTGGGCTGCATCCAGAACCTAACTCAAAGATTTTGCCACCAAAATTGCCACCTGTCCATCCCCACTTCCAGGAGTGCTTTGGCGGCCATTTTTTCAAGCTGGAAAACTCCCGGTTTCAAAAAGAGGCACCTGGGAGCGGGGATGGACCTGGGCTGCATTCGGACAGCGATTTTGATGGCAAAATCACTGTAATAGGGTCCAGATGCAGCCTGATTTAAGATTTAATTCAGTTCAGGTAAACCGTTTTATTTTAGTTTTGAGATAGTCTCTACAGCTATGTCTTTGAATTCTGGCATTTTTCATAAGTGAGTGGAAAATTGCTATGATGTTACCTGTGAATCTTCTATGTCACTGTTACCATTCCAGCTGATATGTGTTTTGTAAGTGTCTACCATGCCCAGTTCCAAGACATGTGAAGGATGACAGTGCCACCACCTTCTTTGTATAGCAAGTGTAGAGCTCTGTAAGATAAGAAGAAAGAAGAATCATCTTAATCTAAAGGAACGAATTTGTGCTGTTGAAATCAAATTAGATAGTACACTTAAATAAGGGGAATCTCAACTGTCAATGAAAAATGATTTTTGTGAATGGTAAAGAATGGAATAACCATGCTGCTGCATTTGATAATCCTTTGCTTTGTATATTTTGGATAGATACATTCCATCCTACTGATGAAACCTAGTCCCTTTCCCCCCTTTGGTAATTAATGTGGAATTCCACAATGCAGTCCAAAAGTTCATCACCCTTGGAGATTAGGAGCCTCCAAACTTGCTTTCATTCTGTTTTTGAGTGCTGCTGAGACTTGAAGAATGCCATCTTGCTTCACTGACCCACCACAGTCTTACAACATGCTAAGAAACTTCACATGAACTCCTTCATCTTAGACAAGGATAATTGCTCTTCAAACACTGTTTTTCTTAATGTAGAAGACCCCAGCACTCAGAACCAAATTAATTTAAAGTATAAATCTCTTTTAACTATTAATTGGTTCATCACTGGGCTCAATGTGTAATTACATTCTTTGTTCCTTACGGGCTTGAAGAGACCACATAATTCATGCAGTTAATCACTTTTTTTAAAAAAAAGTCACAGCATTCACAGAATATATGGGTTACCAAGAGAATGAGAGCTTTTCCCTGTGGTAGAGCAGCTTTCCAGTCCATTAGTGGGGATGGTGAATCCACTGTGGGTTTAATCTGAATTTCAGAGCATCAAAGTTCAGGATCCAAGATGCTGGGCACTATTTCCCAAATATATTCAGCACTTTGGATAGATCTTCTAAAGTTTAGACTAAGGGGGGTTGCAGACTGCCAGAAATAGTGCAAATTGAGTCCACTTTGAGGGTTAGGGAATCATGGGAACTGTAGTTTATTGTGGCACCAGAGCTCTCTGTCAGAGGAGGCTCAATGGGGGGTTGCAGACTGCCAGAAATAGTGCAAATTGTGTCCACTTTGAGGGTTAGGGTTAGGGTTAGGGAATCATGGGAACTGTAGTTTATTGTGGCATCAGAGCTCTCTGACAGAGAAGGCTCAATGTCTCAGAAAAAAAATTCCCATGATTCCCTAGCACTAACCCTAACCCTAAAAGTGGACTCAATTTGCACTATTTCTGGCAGTCTGCAACTCCCCAATGTCCCAGAAAACAAAAAAGAAAAAAAGAAAAAACAAATTCCCTAGCACTAACCCTAACCCTTAAAGTGGACTCAATTTGCACTATTTCTGGCAGTCTGCAACCCCCCTAAAGCAGAGAGGGGCTTTCACTGACATACAAGGCACCCACTGTCATTATGTGTGATGCAGCCCCCAACCATCCCAGCCAGGACTGGATGGGTTCTGGAAATACAGAGTGCTGGGAGATGACAACTGCAGCACACTGGGTGCCCTTAGAACAAGCATCTTGGGAGGCCCCTCATCTCCCTGCCACAAATGCTTGTGTCAAGTCACTGCAGATATGATTTCCCAGTGTTTTGATTTCCAGTGACTCAGATATGCTTTGGTCGGGGCACCGACAAGCTGCAAAGGTAGGCTCACATTCAGTTGTTCATGTCTATAAACATGAATCTTCAGCAGTTAAGATATTGTTAAGTCCAGTTTATAATATTGTAAACTTCTGAATGGGATGCCAGCTATAGAGATTATTTCAAATAAGGGATCAGTAGACCTAAATGTACCTCCATATGTCCCCTTGGCTGACAAACCAAAAGCAAAAGGGGAGCAGAGAAGCAGTGACATTTGTGGTAAAGGAATTTTCTGGCAGCCCATTTTGTTGTGGGCTTTTGTCTCTTCCTTAAGGGCCTGAGTTAATACTTCAGAGTAATAAGGTTAGGAGGACCTTAAAACAACAGTATGGAGGTTTCTTGAGAAATTCAATGTTCTCTGCCTATAAAAGTGAGCTGATAGCCTTGCAATGGATGGAGGCAATCTGGATCTCAAAGGATCTCTAGGTTGAGTTGCTAATGTAATTTAAATTTTAATTCCTGAACTTTATGATCCTTTGTCTCCCAGAACCCATATGGCCAGAAGGAGGAGTGGCTCACCTGCATGGATATCCTTCCATACTATCTTAACTGAAAACAACAACAACATCTTGACAAAATACAGGCCTGTGACTCTCACATTGTCCTAATTTTCTTTCTCCTGTAGGATTTTTAACACCTTTGCCTAATGAAGAAGCCAGTGGAGCTTCAAAAGTTTGGAACATGTATTTGTGCATTTTGGTTGACCCAGTGAAAGTATTGCTGTCTTGTGGATTTTGGATTTTGTGTTTGCAGTCTGGGGGTGCTCCTTGACTCGTCTCTCCTGATGACAAATCAGGTAAATGCGACGGTCAGGAGCGCTTGTTATCAGCTTCGGCTGATACGCCAGCTGCACCCTTTTCTGGAAGTAAGGGATCTCGAGACCGTTGTACACGCACTGGTAACCTCACGCCTCGACTTCTGTAATGCGCTCTACATGGGGCTACCCATGTGCTTGGTTCGGAAGCTTCAGTTGGTTCAAAACATGGCAGCCAGGCTTATTTCTGGAACATCTAGGAGGGACCACATCACTCCGGTTTTGAGGTCCCTCCACTGGCTGCCTATTAGCTTCCGGGCCCAGTACAAGGTGTTGGTTATTACCTTTAAAGCCCTAAATGGCTTGGGTCCAAGCTATCTCAGGGATCGCCTCCTTCCATACAATCCTCCCTGCGCTCTCCGGTCCTCTGGGAGGAATTTGCTGCAGCCTCAAAAATCTAGGCTTGCGGCGACCTCCCGGAGGGCTTTTTCTGTTGTCGCTCCCAAACTCTGGAACGGCCTGCCGGATGAGATCCGTCAGTTGACATCACTGGACAGCTTTAAAAAAGCTGTCAAGACGGATCTCTTTCGGCAGGCCTTCCCAGACTAATCACCCTGGCCTTGGGTTCCTTGACTCCTGCGTTCCTCTCATGGCCCCATCAGTTGTTGATGGATGAGGAACACAGTAGAGGTTGATTAGGGGGTGGATTGGTTTTTCTTTTTGGGGATATGTTATACAGGTTTTATTGTAAGCCGCTTGGATTTTCTGGCAATAAGCGGGATACAAATTATTATTATTATTATTATTATTATTATTATTATTATTATTATTGTACTTTAATGCAGGTATGTGAAAGAAAGTTCTTAGTCCAAGCCATGATTTTGTGAAGTTTAGCCAAGATGGCTCCCAAGGTCTCCTTCGACCACAGCTTCAGAGTCTGTTGCCCTTCAAGTGCAGATTTAATTATAACTGTAGTAGGTGACCTAAGAGTCATTCTGAATTCTGGAGAACTTTCAGCAGAGTCGGCTATGAAGTTGTTGATGGGCAAGAATGTGCTCATATTTCTCTTTCCAGGTAACCATCAACTAACTCATCAGAGTTAGTTCTTCTTTCCAGGAACTGTTCTTTTTAAAGATCCTTCTTTGAAAAGGGTCCTCTAAGGTGAGGCTTACTAAGTGTGCTATGAATACACCTAGAATAAATATCCCAATATTTGTCAACCAAGGCAAGAAAGTCATGTCTTCCACTGCTCTGTGATGATCACTTTCTACATGTTTATAATTTTCTTGCTTTTTAAAGTAACATACACACATCCTACATGGCCTGATATTTTACCTAGCAAAACCATCCCAGTTGGTTTGACTCACCTAAATATTCTGGAATGCCTTAAGATCTTATCTCTTTTTACTAGATCTCTTATTCTTCTAACTGCTGAAAAATGTTTTTTCACTCACATCATAGCTATGGGTCTTATTTTACTTTGCAGTGACACTCCCTTTGATGGTTATGTCTTGTTCAAAACCATTACTACTTTTAATAGTAAACGTCTTGTTTAGAAGGGCACCTGTGGATAAGATAGGGATTTCTGCATGTGTCAGAGCTCCCCATGTGAACCAGCCCCACAGACACTGAGCAGACTGGCTCCTGAATCCTACTTCATTACTAGTGATGGGAAAACAACCTTTCCATCAGATCTGACAGTACAGGTTAACTGGAAAGTTAACAGCAGGCTTCTTGGAACTCAATGCTGTATCCTCTGATAGATTGGAATAATGAGGAGGGGACTGCCATTTCTGCCCTCTTTCACAGACTGGAAATAATTTATTTGGCTATCCAGTGGTTAATCCCACTGAATCAACTGTTTATTGGTAAGTCAACACCTATGTAAGATCCATTGATTATAAATGAGCCAACTCTAGTTGGGATTAACAGTTGACAGTTAATAGCAGCTGGTTGCTTCCATGGCAATGGGATGGGCATCACCACTCCAGCTCTATAGGTAGCTGAATTTATTTTTGGGGATTAGACTTGGAACCTTGACTAGCTTTAGAATGGATTCACCAACTCATTAACATGGAAGCCACTAGGGACTACTAACCATTGTATTTAGTCTATTAAAAGCAATAAGAGGACTTATAACAATTTTGGGGAGCAATGAATGCTACCACTGGTGCATTTGTCATTGTTATGAAATGCTAACATTAACTAACATTTTGAGTTACAAGCAATATTGCTTGTTTGTTTATATGTTAGAGGTGTTTTTGTTTTTTGTTTTGGATGAGCTGTTACCTGGGTTCTTCTTTTGGCCATATGAGAGTACTTTGGGCTTTTAAAACCATTTACTAACAACATACTATTAGGCAATGTAACAGGTCATTACATCAAATAGCTTTCCCATAAAATAATGCTAATGTGAATGTAGGAACCTTTTTAAAAATATGTTTTATTCACATGAATGTAGGAATTTTAAAATGAACATTTCCTAGTCTTTGCCTCTTGCACACCACTGAACGTCTGCTGCCTCAGGTGATGGCCTCACCCTCCATGATTTTCTTAAAACAAAAAGAGCTGAGCCCCTTTGAACTTCTTCATATGGGCTGTGCATATCTGTAGCTCCTGCCTTCCCAAATCAGAATCAGCTTCATGCCTTGACAGAGTTGAATGGAGAGGGAAGAAAATCCATAATGCAGAAAGACAATTGGTCTAATTGCTACCACCTTCCAGAGAGATTTAAAAGGACAATCTAACACACCAACAGGAGTCTTGTCTATGCCTCTGTTATGGATGTCAGAATTGACTTTCACACATGGAGAATTATAAATGCCCCTCCCTAAAATGCGAACCACAGGATTCCATAGGATGGATTCATGACAGTTAAAGTGAAATGATATAATTATATAATGGGAAAGGGCTCCATCTTCAAAGTGCTGATGGGCAGCTTCAGTGCTCTTCCTTCTGAGGGTTCTTTGTGTTTCAACTGAATGAACTGGGATACATCTATACAAGCTATCTCAGGGATAGAAATAATGCCATTTGACACCACTTTAATTGGTATACCTCCTTCTTACGGAATCTTGGGGCTTGTAGTTTGACAAGGTCTTTACCTTTCTCTGCCAAAGAGTGCTGGTGCCTCGCAAGGCTATAAATCCCAGGATTCTAAAGGATGGAGCCATGACAGTTAAAGTGGTGTTAAACTGCATTATTCCTACAGTGTAAATGCACCCTTGGATAGTCTATCAAAAGGCTGGATAGCTCTTCTGCAAATAGGCCTTTCCATTTCTGAGGAAACATTGCAATGAGTAACAGGAATGGATTATTTTAAAAAAGAAAATTTCTGAGTTCTAGCTGCATGGTCACTCTTTAATAACTCTGGAATGATATTTGTCCTTATGAACATGTATCTTTGGACTTGGAGACACACATTTTAAAGTAGGTGTTTGAGGAGAGGTAATGGGGGATTCTTTATTGATGCTGTCTTTCAGGGCTCCATCATGACACCCAACTTAAAGGTTGGAATCCTACTGCTGTCTTATGAACATGTAGGTTCCCTAGAAATTCAAGACTGGTATGTATAAGAGGGAAGTGATAAATAAAAAGCAGAGCAGGGAATGGGTATTTAACCAGTGCTAGATAGTTAAAGAGGTGTATTCCTGGATTCAGTCCTGACACTGGTGGTGCAGCGTATATTTTGCACAGTTGAGCTACTTAAAGAGTTATCTTCCTGGAGATAGCTGATCTGGTCCAGTGGTAAATGCTTTCGTTATATCATGGTTGGGCTATTGCAATATGTTATATTGAGATGACTTTGAAACTGATCCCTAAACTTCAGCTAGTTCAGAATATTTGACTGCAGTGGGTTACATGTGATTCACTTGTTACAATAGCTGTTATCTATTCAGTTTTGGTTATAATATAAAAGCCCTGTATTACTTTGGTCCAAACTATATGAAAGACTGCATTATGAGTCTTTCTTGGGTCTAGATCTTCAGGAAACACTTTTCTATTGGTCCCACAACCACTGGAATCACATTTGGTACGAACATGAGAAAGGATTTCTTGGTGGCTTTGGAACTCCTCAGTGTGGGTGGCTAGGTTAGCTGCCTTTCAGTTGTCCTTTTGCTAAAATCCAAGATGTGTTTATTCAGATAAGGCTCTGATATGTCAGACAGTATGATGTTGAAAGGCATGAGGTGTTGTCTAATTTATTTTATCATCATGTTGTTAATTGTGTTTTAAATGACTTGTTTCTATGCTATATTTTAATTGCAATTTTGTTTTTAAATTGTATCTTTTTATTTTTTAGCCACCTTGAACACCATTTTTGGCATAGAGATTGGCCTCAATAAATTTTATTTCATGGGAATCTGTGAGGACAAACTGTATATGGTGGAAATGTCCCCATTATTCATTCCTCTGCCAATATGGGAGAAAGATGAAATGGGAAGGACATTAGGTCTTTGTAGACATTAATTTTTTCCCCCTTGTAAGTCAAGTGGGAGGAACAGAATCAGTGGAGAAGGCAACAAGAGAAGAGCTTGAAAAGCAAGTATCTTATTGTGTGTTTCAGTTGATAGGTTGAGTTTCAGTACCTCTCCACTGTTTTCTCTCTTGTGCAAGTTTTAAAGATTTTTACTTCTTCATCTCTTTCTAATTTTTTTTAATGTAAGATCCCATCTGATATTGGAAGCGAAGCATAATCAGCTTTGATTAATACTTGGGTGGGAGACTGCCAATGAATACCAAGTGCTGTAGGCTATATTTTAGAGAAAGGAACTGGCAAAGAAAATCCTATGAAATTCATAGGGTTGCCATAAGTCAACAGCTGGCATGGAAGGCACACACACACATGGTCTTCCCCTTGCACTTTTCCTTTCTGATTTCTTTTTAAGTGTGCCTTGTTCTAATCCCTTCTCCATTTTAAGGTGTCTGCCATTTCCTTTTAGTTTTTTCTTCATAGTTTGAATTAACTTTAATTCCTCTCCAGTCACCTACTATTCGACTATTCTGATTTGGCTGTGACAATCCTGATTATTTGATTGTCTTATTTATTTATTTATTTGATTTCTATCTCTCCTTTCTCCCTGAAGAAACCAAGGTGGCTCACAAATAAAATCCAAAATCTAAAAACATATTACAATAAAACAATTAAAATATCATCTAAAAACAGTATAAAATTACAGACATTAAAAGCACACTAAAACCATGATATCTACCCTATATAACACCCAAGCCACCCCATGCTTATACATCAAATGTCTGCTTGAATAGAGCCATTATTGCTTGTCGACAAAAGGCAAGCAAAGAGGGGGCCAGCCTTCCTTCTTGTGGAAGGGCATTCCAGAGGGTAGGAGCAGCCACCAAGAAGGCTCTCGTATCCTCATCAGGTGAGCCCGTGATGGTGGCAGGACTGACAGAAAGCCTTCCCCGGAAGATCTTAGTGCTCTAGCAGGTTCGTATGTGGAGATACAGTCTCTCAAACAATCTGGAGTTGTCCTACTTTTCCAGCTACTTTTTAAATGTCCAACTTTGTCTTCCTCTCACTTTCTCATGTTGTCCTCAGCTTACTGTATTTGCTGCAAACTGGATTCAAACCACAGAAAGTTTGCACTCAATTAACTCAGTGGGGGAGAGAGGATAGGAGAGGCAGAATTTTGCCTTTCTCTGTAGACTCAGGCAAAAGCAAACTGCTATTGGCTGTCCTAACTTGTTCCATTAATAACTTTTGCCATCTCTGGTGTTGCTTGTCACATGTGTCCCAGTTTTAATCTGTGAAATCTTGGAGAGTATGAATTCCTGGGAAAACCAGCATGGTGTAGTGGTTTGAACATTGAACCATAACACTGGAGACTAGGGTTCAAATCATGCGTAGCCATGGAAACCCACAGGGTGACTTTGGTCAAGTCACACACTCTCAGCCTCAAAGGAGGGCAAGGACAAAATCATTCTAAACAAATTTTGGCACAAAACCCCATGATAGGTTCACTTTAGGTTAGGGGCTCCCTAGGGCCCTTATCACATGGGGTCTGAAGCAGAGCTAATCCAAAGGGCATCCACAGCTAATACATATTATTCCCCCGTGTTTACACACGACACTGCCCCAGAACACGGAGCTAATCCGTATTGTTCCCCCGTGTTTACACACAACGCTGCCCCAGAACTCGGCAGAATACGGAGCTAATCCGTAAGGAGTAGGGAGATTTTGACATTCGGTTTGTAGAGGAAGTACCTAGGGAGCCTTCGCATTCATTGCGAATTGGTGGGCAGGGCGAAAATCCCAGCGAGGGGAAGGGATTGCCTTGGCAAAAGGCAAACCGGATTGGAAAGAAGAGGAGGAGAGGAAGAGGGAAGAGGGAAGAGGGAGGCGATCTCTCTCTCTCCATGGGCTGCCTTCCCTTCTCCAGTCCTCCAGCCCTCCTCCTCCTCCCCGGTTCCCATGGCTGCCTTTCCTCCCGGCTTTTTGTGACGGGAGAGAAGGGAGCCTTGGTATTAATTGCGAAATGGCCAAAAGGGCGATATTCCCTTCGTTTCGCTATGGAACTGAATTTATTCCTACTTCGGTTAGTCTTCGCTTTTTCTTTGCTTCGTGGCCAGCGTTTGATAAGGTCCTAAGTCAGAAACTATTTGAAGGTGTGTGACAACAACAATCTAAAGTACTGGCTAATATTTTATCTGTCTAATTCACTTTACATGTTCTTCCCCAGCAGTAAATTCTAGAGGTTTCTGATTTTCTTTCTAACACTTCATCAGTTATACAAAATGGAAGGAGTGCAACTCTGGATTCTTATGACATGGAAGTGAAGAGGAATATATAAAGTGAGTTTGGTGGAAAAACAGAACCAAATATTGGTTAGAGCAGGTATAAGAAGATGGTGTGAGAGAATAGGAGAAGGACAGTGGATTTTCTTGAACTGAGTTACATTCTTAGATTGGTGCAGGACTAGATAATAATAATAATAATAATAATAATAATAATACGATTTATTTCTATACCGCACCTCTGGCGAACCAATCGAGGCGGTGCACAACAGAAAATTACAACAAATGAAACAATATAATACAGCAAATTAAACAATATCAACTACAATATATAAACAAATTAAACAAATTAAACAATATACATTACAGAATTATAAGCAAAAATCAAACAGAATCAATAAGAATAAAATCAATAACAATAATAAAAATATACAATTTTAAAATGCATAATAGGGCCCAGTAGTAACAGTAATAAAATATACAATTTTAAAATACATAATAGGGCCCAGGCGGTCCCGTAATAGGCGCCGCACCTCCAGAGCCGGGTAGAAGGGTGTTGGCCCTACAGGGCCGATGGCAAGTCTCTCCCCCACGCCGGCCGGCAAGAAAGGCTCTTATGCTGAGAAAGGCTCAATAGGGGCCAATTTCAAGGCCCAGTTGGTCTTGCCTACCTCCGGTACTCCGCGCCGCCGGCAAGCTGGTGTTTGGGGGGGGGGGTTGGGGCACAATCCTCTCCTCCGCCGCGCTGGTGCTCCAGCCAGCGCGCGCGGGGGTGTGGCGGCTCTCAGGGCTACAGCTGGTCTCCCTGGCAGATGGTAAGTCCACGCCCTTAAAGGACTCCTTCGCCCGCTGCAATTGCTAATTGTGTGCAATTATCACAGTATGCACACAATTAGCAATAGATTTTTTTTAAAAAAATAAAGCAATTATTTCAAATATTCTAAGTACAGACTCTTCAATGTAGATCAGAACTCAGGGATCGGTGGGCTGAGAGGCTTTAGGGCCTTTGCATACTGCCAGAAATAGTGCAAATTGAGTCCACTTTAAGGGTTAGGGTTAGTGCTAGGAAATCATGGAAATTGTTCCCCCCCCCCCCCCCGAGACATCGAGCCTTCTCTGTCAGAGAGCTTTGGTGCCACAATAAGATACAGTTCCCATGATTCCCTAACCTTAAAGTGGACTCAATTTGCACTATTTCTAGCAGTCTGCAAAGGCCCTTATTCCTTTGTCCCCTTCTGCCATCCTGATTTGATTTGGATCAATCTGGGTTGACTTTGACGTATTTATACCAAAGTAGAAATGTCCTATTTGTGTAATTGGAACTTTTCCTTCTAATGCAAAAAGTGGGAGCAGGCTCTTTGATTTGGATCATGATCACAATGGATGCAATGGGTCAAAGCCCCATCACCAGGGACTGTACATATTTAGTTTTTTTCTGGAAAAAAATCATTCATGTGATTGCTAATTGCATGAATGGCATTATGTCTTGCTTGATCCTTTCCTTCTGTTTCTCTTATCCTATATAAAGTTGTTATCTGTCCCCTTTTCACTTGAAGAGCTACTTCTGATGCCTGAATTTGGATGTTGAAAAAATGGGAATGACTGAAGACAGGAGCAGTCTGGTTAGAACAGATTGGTCAGAGTGCCTTCCTCTGCTTTGACTCAGTTCAGATTGTCTGTACAAAGTTGACAGTGTGCATTACTTAATCAAATCAATCTGATTTTCAAATTATTCAAAAAGGAAGTGAATAATTTTATCAGCCAAATAGTGTTGCAATTCCCTAATGAGGCAGCATTGTGTAACCATAGTGTAACTTCATGTGTATAAGTTTATGGTCCATCACTATGATGTAGGACCTCATCCTCACTATGACATCTTTAGATGGGAGAGGCACTAGCAGGAAGTGATATCAGTTAAAGGAGGAAGGAAGAAAAGTTTAGCAATCTACATGTAGGTCTAAAAAAATCAAGAGAGAAAAACACACCTGGGCTATCTGTAGGCATATTCCTCCCCCCCCCCAGTTCAGATAACCTGTGACAAAGTGGGTGCTTTTACTTCTAATATTTATTAATCTTTGGATGCCTTTCTAATTTCTGGCCAAGTGACAAGCCCTCAGCAAACTTGGAATGTGAATGTGATGCCTTTTGTACCATATTCTGCATATTGCTTGGACCAAATTGCAAGGAGAGGACTGAATTGCTAGGATAATAGATATCTGATAGGTTCTCCTTTGTGTAACTGAAATAGAGAGCTGTCATAGATTTTCTTTGGGAATAATCTTTATGCTTATCGTATCTGGAAAAATGTCAGAGGTATCTCTGTACACATTCCTTAACAAAATCAGACTTCATCTGCAATTGCAGATAGAGGAAAGTGCATTCTCATAACAGTGACTGATAGTTGAAGTTTTCATGGATTCCAATGGTTTCCTAATGCAGGCCATTTTTTATAATATACCACTGCTTGATAATTATGTTGTTTTCTTTGCTTGAATGTTGAGGTGGTAGACACATATCATGGAGTTAAAATGTTTATAGGACAGCTAAATTGTGTCACTATCAGTTTAAGCTAGCTCTTGCTTTGCTTCTGGGTGCAAAACAACAATTTCAGTCTTCTCAGACTTACTAGACAAGCAAAGAATGCCAAGAATATAAATCTGCTCTGGAGCAAAAATGAAGAAGAAAGATATGTGTAAGCATATAGCAGTGTTGACCATCAGATAAAACTTATGGCAGTGCTTGACAGAAAATAAGTCAGACTGCTGATCAGTAGATAACTTTGATGTAATATTCTGCAATAATTTAGTTCAGATTTTATGGCATGATTATTAGGGGAAGATTTTTTTAAAAGTGCATGTAGAATAAGTTTCCAGCTCCCTAAAATTCATCTGTGAAATATTTTTGTATGCTGATCTAACATGGGGTTGATTACAATTAGTACTAAAGTAGATAACAGTCCAAAACAGAATCACTTTATAAATGTATAGAAAAGTAATTTGTAAATAATCAAAACTTCTTAAATACTATAAATGTCAGATTCTGACCTTAAAATTGTGGATTTAATAATACAAGTTAAGAGTGTGAGCTGTGAGCAAGGGAGTTCATGGTTTAAATCTCATAGGGAAAGGATTATAGCTCAGTGACAGAGCATATGCTCCTCATGTAAGGTTGCAAGTTTAATTCCTGTTATCTCTGGCTAAAAGGATCAGGTCGCAAGCGATGGGCCTGACCTCAAGAGTCTCTGAGTTCTTGGAGATCCACTGTCAGTGAGAGTAGATGATTAATATACCACCCCTATACCACATGGGGAGGATTAACTAATACTCCAGAGGACAGGATGAAAATTCAAAATGACTTTAATAGATTAGAAAGCTGGGCCAAAGCTAACAAAATGAATTTCAACATGGAGAAATGTAAGGTACTGCACTTAGAGTGGAAAAAATGAAATGCATAGATATAGGATGGGGGACACCTGGCTTAATGTGACTATGAGTGAAAGGGATCTAGGAGTCCTAGTGGACCACAAGTTGAACAGGAGTCAACAGTGTGATATAGCAGCTAAAAAGGCCAATGCAATTTTAGACTGCATCAATAGAAGTATAGTGTCAAAGGAAGTAATAGTGCCACTCTATTCTGCTTTGGTCAGGCCCCACCTGGAAGACTGTGTCCAGTTCTGGGCACCACAATTCAAAAAAGATATTGAAAAACTGGAGCGTGTCCAGAGGAGGGTGACCAAAATGGTGAAGGGTCTGGAAACCATGCCCTATGAGGAATGACTTAGGGAACTGGATATGTTTAGCCTGGAGAAGAGATGGTTAAAAGAGGATATGATAAGAGGGGTTAAGTATTTGAAGGGTGTCATATTGAGGAGGGAGCAGGCTTGTTTTCTGATGCTCCAGAGAACAGGACCTGGTGCAATGGACACAAGCTACAGGAAAAGAGATTCCAGCTCAACATTAGGAGCCACTTCCTAACAGTAAGGGCTGTTTGACAGTGGAACCCTCTCCCTCGGAGTGTAATGGAGTCTCCTTCTTTGGAGGTCTTCAAACAGAGGCTGGATGGCCATCTGTCGGGTATGTTTTGATTGAGAGTTCCTGCATGGCAGGGGAATTGGACTGGATGGCCCTTGTGGTCTCTTCCAACTCTATGATTCTATGAGGATTGGAACAATTTAATTCTGTTATGTAGACAGCTACTCAGTTAACCTTGGGAACAATGTAGCGTAGAGGAAAATACTAGTGCTTTCTATGAGAGGACTCTCATAGAAACAAAAAAAGCACAGATGTCATGAGTCCTTGGGATGAAATCATGACAATTCAAGTGGTTTAAAACTCATATAACTGCATAGTATAGACACACTACAAGTTCTTTAGCATTTTCAGAAATCACATTATAAGGCACAATATGTCATCACTGTCCTGCCTAATTATGTTGCAAGAAGAAATCTGCTACAGACACTAACAAGGGCGTCCAAGACGCCCTGCGATGGTGCGCCGCGGGACTGCAGCAGTCGCACCGCGGCGCACCGTCGGCGCCTCTGAAAGGAGCGCAAAAATAGCGCTCCTTTCAGAAGTCAGTGAAAGTGCGCCCTAAAAGCGTCGGGCGCACTTTCACTGACTTTTCCGCCGCAGCGCGTGCGGTTGCTGCGGCGGGAGGTTGTCCCCGGAGCGCCGGACGTGCGGAGGGCTGGCGGCTCCGAGGGCGACCTCGGGAAGAGGAAGGGGCGCCGCGCGTGCGGCTGCCCCTCCTCTTCCTTGCCTTGGAGACGGCTCAATAAGCCGTCTGCCGAGGCCCTAAGTTAGAGGCTGAAAATACCCATTTGAATTGAACACACATTTCTCAGCCTTATAAATTATATAGTGATCTGTACTGGAGTAAGGTGTCACCTGTACACTGATGATATCCAGCTCTATCGTTCCTTTCCACCTAATTCCAAGGAAGCTGTTTCTGTTCTAAACCAGTGTCTGGCCACTGTAATGGACTGGATGAGGTCAAACAAACTGAGGGCAAACAAATTTAATCTAGACAGCGGTGCTCCTGGTCAGTCAAAAGTCAGATCTGGGAATAGGGATTCAGCCTGTGTTAGATGGGCTTGCACTCCCCCTGAAAACTCAAGTTCATAGTTTGGGGGTACTTCTGGATTCAGAACTGAGCCTGGAAGCCCAGGTGACCAGGAGTGCTTTTACACAGCTAAAACTTGTGCACCAGCTGCACCCATTCCTGAAGAAGTCAGATCTGGCTACGGTGGTACATGCCTTGGTTACATCCCGTCTGGATTACTGTAATGCGCTCTATGTGGGGCTGCCTTTGAAAAGCGCTCAGAAACTTCAGCTGGTCCAAAGAGCTGCAGCCAGGCTGTTAACCAGAGCTGGCTGCAGAGAGCATACAACTCCCTTGTTGCAACAGCTCCATTGGCTGCCTGTCCATTTCCGGACACAATTCAAAGTGCTGGGCTATTTGAAGGACTGTATCTCCCTGTATGAGCCCCCCAGAGTATTGAGGTCATCGGGAGAGGCCCTTCTCCTTGTCCCACTACCTTCTCAGGTGCATTTGGTGGGAACAAGAGAAAGGACCTTCTCAGTGGCTGCTCCCAAGCTCTGGAAGTCCCTCCCTAGAGAGGCCAGGATTACTCCATCTTTGTTTTCTTTTCGATGGCATATAAAAATGTTTTTATGCTGCCAGGCCTTTGTATATTGATATGGGTGCTGTTTTGTTTTTTTTGTTTTGAAGAGTTTTAAATTTTAATAACATCATGTTTTTAATTGTTTGAATTGTTTAATTGTTTTTTTAAACTTTGTTTTTTAAATGTTTTATACTGTCTTAACTTAGACTGTTTTAATTTGTTAGCTGCCTTGAGTCCCTGTCCTGGGAGGAAGAGGGGTATAAATAAACATAATAAACACAATAATAATAATAATAATAATAATAATAAGTGTAGCCATGCTGAATAGCAGTACTGTTAATGGATAAAAGTGACAATTCTCAACTCTCTCTCTCTCGGTTGTTGTGTGCCTTCAAGTTGTTTCCAATTTATGGCAACCCTAAAGCAAACTTATCATCTGGGGCTGAGAGTGTGTGACTCACCCAAGGTCACCCAGTGGGTTTTGAGAGATGAGTGGGGAATCAAACCCTGGTTTCCAGAGTCATAGTCCAATGCTCAAATTACTACACCATGCTGGTTGAGTGGCATATAAGTAAAATAAACATAATATTTTAAAGAATTTAAATTTAAATTGATACAAATAATTTAAACAGGATGAAAAACATCAACAAATTAATAAGCAAAAATTACTCAAGCTAGAACTGCCCAAATGTGTGTTGTAGGAATTTGTAATTACATTTTGCCTGCATTGGGAGTAGGAGCATGAAAGTATGCAGGGGAGGGAGAATGTGGGAGGGATAAAAACCTTTGTCTTTCATTCTGAAGTGATTATATATCCATTTACCCAGCAGCAAAGCCCATTGAACTCAATGGTGGCTACTTCTGAATATACATGTAAAGAAGCATGTCATTGATTGTTTATTTTAAAAGAAGCTAACTTTATGTCAAAGCTGGAAAGCCTTCTGTACATGTTCAGAGGCAGCTGGTCCTAAGGTAACTTTTTGAAAACAGAAGACAGTTTCTTAAAAGTATTTTTTCAGCATTGTTTTACCTGTCAATCACTGTCAAGTCAACCCAGTGGCATCATTGCCCAAGAGTGTCACCTGGCACAGGGGGCATGGCTTCTGGGTGTCACCCCTCTTCTGGGGTGTCACCTGGTGTAGTCAGCACCCCCTGCAACCCCGTAATGATGCTACTGAGTCAGCCCCAACATATGGTGACCCTATGAATGAGAGACCTCATTCTGTTTCAACAGTTTTGCTCAGGTTTTGCAAACTCAGGGCTGTGGCTTCCTTGATTGAATCTATCCACCTGTAATGTGGCCTTCCTCTTTTCCTGTTTTTCAGCATACAAAGCATTTTTCCTAGATTAGCTCAGTGATCTATAAAGCAACGATTGTTGCTGTTTTGGTATTATTATTATTATTATTATTTCTATCCCACCTTTTCTTGAGTTCAGGACTCAAAGTGGCATACAACAAGTTAAAAACACATTGTTAAAAATCTATAAGATAAAAAATTAAAACAAGATTAATCAACAATAAAATAAAATAAAACCAAATTAAAACATATGTTATTTGACACACATACCAGTACAACAATTAGCAAGTTCAGTGTGTTGTGTAGGTGAGATGTGCCTTATATTATCAAACGCCTGTCAAAAAGAAAAGTCTTTCTTTGTCTGAGAAAAGAAAGTAGGGAGAATGCCAGTCTAACTTCTCTGGAAAAAGGGTTCCAGAGCCTGGGGGAAGCCATTGAGAAGGCCCTCTCCCATCTTTCCATCAGATGTAGTTGTGAGGGGGATGTGACAGAGGGAAGGGCCTCCCCAGCAGATCTAAAGCACAGGCTGGTTTGTGCAGGAGAATATAGTCCTTCAAATAATCTGGACATGAACCATATAGGGCTTTATAGGTCTAAAATCTATGTTGTGCCCAGAAATGGACTGACAGTCAGTAAAGCTGTTGTAACAAGGAGTTATATATTCCTTGTAGCTAGCCCTAATTAGTAGTCTGACTGCAGCTCTTTGGACCAGTTGAACTTTCCAAACTCTTCATATAGCCCCACATAGGAGTTTATCATATGGGAAAAATTGGAAGTTTAAATGGGTCAGAACCAGCAGTCATCCAGCATATTAGGCTCAATTGCATGTTGCTCAACGTCAATTGCTCAATGTCATGTTGCATGCAAACCACTTAGAATCTGACACGAAAGTGACATGAACCAGCAAATAGGCATTTTTGGGAAAATACCATAAATTCATTTCTGTTTCATTCATGAATTCACTTTTTTTGCGCAATTGCTCTAGTGTGAAAGCCATTTGTCATGGAGTCATGGAGCTGGGTGTTATCAGTATGCTGATGACACCCAGATCTATTTCTCCATGTCTCGATCATCGGCCTCGACTCCTGATGGTGTCTCTCCTCTCAGTGAATGTCTTAAGGCAGTAATGGGCTGGATGAGGAAAAACAGATTGAGAGTGAATCCAGACAAAATGGAGGTGCTCACAGTAGCAGCCCCGAGGCCAGGAATTGGGTTGCAACCTCCAGTCCTGGACGGGGTCACACTCTCTGTAAAGGACTGTGTTCGCAGTCTGGGGGTGTTCCTTGACTCATTGCTCCTGATGACTAATCAGGTAAATGCGACGGTCAGAAGTACCTGTTATCAGCTTTGGCTGATATGCCAGCTGCGCCCTTTTCTGGAAGTAAGGGACCTCAAGACTGTGGTGCATGTGCTGGTAACCTCTCATCTGGATTTCTGTAATGTGCTGTACATGAGGCTACCCTCGTGTTTGGTCCGGAAACTTCAGCTGGTACAAAACATGGCAGCCCAGAGTGGTCTCGAGAACATCTAGGAGGGACCACATAACTCCGGTATTAAAGTCTCTCCACTGGCTGCCAATTAGTTTCTAGGCCCAATATAAGGTGTTGGTTATTACCTTTAAAGCCCTAAATGGCTTGGGTCCAACCTATCTTTGGGACCTCCTCCTCCCCTATAATCCTCCCCGCACACTCCGGTCCTCTGGGAGGAACTTGCTCCAGCCATTAAAATCTAGGCTGTCTGCAACTTCCCAGAGGGTATTCTTGGTAATCGCCCCAGATTATGGAATGGCCTGCTGGATGAGATCTGTCAGATTACAACACTAAACAGCTTTAAAAAGGCTATTAAGACGGATCTCTTCTGGCAGGCCTTTCCAGAATAGATTTCCCAGCCTCAGGAACCCCCTTATCCCACCCTCTCAAAATTTGGACGTTCCTGCTGCTCTGTGTGTTTTATTATATTGTTATTGGTAACCAGTTTTTATTGTATGTCTTTTTAACTAAGGGCCTTTGCAGACTGCTAGAAATAGTGCAAATTGAGTCCACTTTAACTGCCCTGGCTCAGTGCTAGGGAATCATGGGAAGTGTATTTTTTTTTCTGGGACATTGAGCCTTCTCTGTCAGAGAGCTCTGGTGCCACAATAAACTACAGTTCCCATGATTCCCTAGTACTGAGTCAGGGCAGTTAAAGTGGACTCAATTTGCACTATTTCTAGCAGTTTGCAAAGGCCCAACAATGTTTTAATAGTTTGTTGGTTTAATACTTTTTTAAGGGGTGGGTGGGTTTTGGGGAGCTATTTGGAGTTATATTGTTTGTAATTTTAAATCGTTGTTAGCCGCCCCAATTGTTCTCAGAGGGGCGGGATACAAATAATAATAATAATAATAACAATAATTTGCAGGATTCTCCCCGTTTCTGTACTGTTGTTGCCAGATTTCCCATGGTTCTTTGGGGCGAGTAGCCAGTGCTCTTAAAGGAACAATTGCTGAGGCAAAGGCAGGGACACCAAGAAAAAGCTTGTTTCTCCCTTTGTGTGAATGTCTCTTCTCCCTTGCCCTTCACCATTACCCGGGCTTTTAAAGGAACAGCTGCTCAGGGAAGGCAGGGATACTGGTTGCCGAGAGGGACACAGCCTTTTCTGCTGTTTTTCTACCTTTCCTACTTCTCTGGATAATGTTTTGCTCTTTTTGCTTAAGTTGGATACCATTTCTTGGAAAGTAAGGGACAGTACAGTGTATTTTTATAAAGAAAATTGTGTAAATAACATTGTTTATTTTGCTGGGTGATTTCTGGTGATGCAACTCCTTCTGTGCAAATGTGCAAAAAAAGTGATTCCCAAACCATTATCGGGATTTACACACATCTGTGTGAAAACCAAATATGTGCTCTACCCTCTTTCTCATTTTAGTAATGAGCTTCTAATATGTTATTGTGTTCTGCATGTGAAAATCATTCACGCATTGCATGCTTTTGCAGGCTGGGGCCACTTTAGTCATTATCGAGATGGAGGTACATATGGTATCTGTGTGATAAACTCCATAGTGTGTTTCAGGGCCTTTGCAGAAATAGTGCAAATTGAGTCCACTTTAAGGGTTAGGGGAATCACGGGAATTGTTTTTTTCCCCTGAGACATTGAGCCTTCTCTGTCAGAGAGCTCTGGTGCCACAATAAAATACAGTTCCCATGATTCCCTAACCCTAACCCTAACCCTTAAAGTGGACTCAATTTGCACTATTTCTAGCAGTCTGCAAAGGCCCATAGTAATCCAGTGGGAATGTGATGAAGGCAAATGTCACTGAGACCAGATCTGACATCCCAAGAAATGGGCGCAGCTGGCATGCAAGCTTTAACTCTGCAAATACACTCCTGGCCCCTGCTGAAACCTGAGCTTCCTGACACAGATGAATCCAGGAGAACATCCAAGCTGCAGACCTGCATCTTCAGGAGGAGTGTAACCCCATTCAGCGCAGGGTGAATTCCTATTTCCTGGTCTTCCTTCTGACTGACCAGAAACACTTCCATCTTGTCTGGATTAAGTTTCAATTTGTTTGCTGTGCTGTGGCCCCAATCTGGCACTTTGCCACTCTAAAAAGAGCTGGCAAATGCCGCTTCTTTTTAGAGCAGCAAAAAGCCACCCTTGCTGTGGCGGCGGCAGCTTTTCCATGCTCCTTTGGTGCAGCGTGCATGAATGCTGCACCAAGGGAGTGCCCTGATGCCACCTGCCATCTGTTTGTGTGGGTTGCATGATGGAGGCATCAGGGCAGAGTCTGTATAGCCCCCTGGCCACTTGAAACAGTTCTGCCAGCTGGCTTCTTACAGACACAATAGAGGCAGAGAAGAAATTTTCTTTTGCTGCCTGTATTGCCCCAGAGTAGGCTCAGATAAGCTTTCACCTGTGTTTGATCAGACTCACACCAACTTTTCTGCCAATATCACTGAAGTCACCTTCTCACTTGTTTCATTCCCACCAACTCATTGGAAAACTAAGTGGCTAGTTTGGGTCCACTCCATGAAGGGGGGTGCTTGGGAACAAACATGTTAACTCCCTGGCCATTTCTAAATTCCAGAGGTTAGCCAGGACTATTTTGGACTATTTTGGGAATGGGGACAGTTTCTTTTAAGTTCAGCTAAAATCCAGCATATGCCAGAATGTAGGTAGATTGATGGGTATTGAATAGGTGAAGCTGAATATGTGTTGTTGTTGTTGTTGTTGTTGTTGTTGTTGTTGTGAGCCTTCAAGTTGCTTCTGACTTATGGTGACCCTATCATGGAGTTTGCTTGGCAAGATTTTCTTTAGGAGAGGTTTATTTTAGGAGAGGTTCTGAGGTCCCTCCACTGGCTGCCTATGAGTTTCCAGACCCAGTACAAGGTGTTGGTTATTACATTTAAAGCCCTAAATGGCTTGGGTCCAAGCTATATCAGGGACCACCTTCTCCCGTACAATCCTCCCCGCGCACTTTGGTCCTCCGGGAGGAACTTGCTGCAGCCTCAGAAATCGAGGCTCGCAGCTACCTCCCGGAGGGCTTTTTCAGTCGTCGCCCCTAAGCTCTGGAATGGCCTGCCGGACGAGATCCGTCTGTTAACATCTTTAGACAGCTTTAAAAAGGCTGTCAAGACGGATCTCTTCCGGCAGGCCTTTCCAGACTAGTTATCTTCCTTAGACGAGCCATCCCCCCTCGGACAACTACTCCTGCACAACTGACGTTCCTCACGTGGCTCCATCATTGATGGAAGGAACGTTGAGTCAGGCTTTTAGTTAATTTTGGCATTAGGTTTTAATTATTGTTTGATGTTTTAAATGATTTGATTTAATACTGTTTTAAGGGGGGGTGGGGGGTGTCCTTTGTATTATATGTTTTATTGGACTGTACTTTTAAACTTGTAAGCCGCCCGGATTGGTGTACCATTGGGCGGGATATAAATAAATGTTATTATTATTATTATCATTGTCTTCCCCAAGGCTGAAAGTGTGTGACTTGCCCAAGGACACCCAGTGGGTTTTATGGCTGAGCAGGGAATTAACCCTGGTCCCCAGAGTCGTATTCCAATACTCAAACCACTACAACACCCTGGCTCTCTCTCTCTCTGGCTCTCACTGTTTGCAGCAGCGGGGGCTGAGTCTCTCTTGATGGAAGTCTTTAAACCCTCCCTCCCCTTTCCACCGGGACTGTTTGCAGCAGTGGGGGCTGAATCTCCCTTGACAGAGGTCTTTAAACCCTCCCTCCCCTTTCCACCGGGACTGTTTGCAGCAGTGGGGGCTGAATCTCCCTTGACAGAGGTCTTTGAACCCTCCCTCTCCTTTCCACCGGGACTGTTTGCAGCAGTGGGGGCTGAATCTCCCTTGACAGAGGTCTTTAAACCCTCCCTCCCCTTTCCACCGGGACTGTTTGCAGCAGTGGGGGCTGAGTCTCCCTTGACAGAGGTCTTTGAACCCTCCCTCCCCTTTCCATCGGGACTGTTTGCAGCAACGGGGGGCTGAGTCTCTCTTGACAGAGGTCTTTAAACCCTCCTTCCCCTTTCCACCAGGACTGTTTGCAGCAGTGGGGGCTGAGTCTCCCTGGGCAAGTATAGTCACTAAGGACCAAATTTCCCTGAATGGTTGGGAGAATGTAGGGCAGGAGATTATTGGACTATTAATACTCTATCCCCTATTCTGGCCCAGAATGACCTGGGAGCAGAAATTGAGGTTGTGCGGGGGAAAGGGAGGTATAGCAGGAACAGTGTGAGGCGATGTTACAAAAGAAGGCGGGATCGCTGTTTGAAAGCTATCCTGCCTTCAGCCCATGCTGTTTCCTGGAATGGCTTGGAGAATGTACCAACCATTCTACAGAACCTTACCTTGCTCCTTTGCAATGCCAGGTCAGTTAAGAACAAGACCCATATTATTTATGACCTCCTCCTAGATGCCGATGCTGACCTGGCTTGCTTTACAGAGACCTGGCTGGAAGATGATAGCGCTGTAACTTGAGCGCAGGCCCTCCCAGCTGGGTACTCTGTCAGTGAGCAGGTAAGGGGAAGTGGGCAGGGGGGTGGAGTGGCTCTGGTTCATAAAAACAACTTGACCTTGACCAGGATACCTGTCTGGAACACAGTCCACTTCAAGTGTATGTACCTGAGTCTAAGGACTATGGATAGTTTGTGGATTCTGCTAGTATACAGACCACCCCGTTGTCTAGCAGACTCCCTAAACAAGCTGACACATCTGGTCTCAGAGTTGCTGCTGGAATAGCCCAGACTTTTAGTTTTGGGTGACTTCAACATTCCACTTGAGACCAGTTTGTCAAATCTCACAGGTGCAGCTCGGGAGTTCATGGAATCTATGACAAACATGGACCTATCCCAATTGGTAGTCGGGCCCACTCATTGTGCGGGTCATACCCTCAATACAGTCTTTAGTATGGAACAAGAATATTCATGGGTGGAGGTTATCAAAACCACCGCATTGCCATGGGCAGATCATTTCCTGGTTAAGACAGAGCTAAGAGCCACTATTCTCACCCATTAGAATGGTCCATCCTCGAAGGCTAATGGAACCAATTGGATTCCAAAAAGCCTTAGAGGGTTTAATGGTTGGGAATGCTGGTGATTCTGTCGAAGCTTTGGTTAATACCTAGAATACCAATCTTGCCAAGGCTATCGACACAATAGCTCCCAAGTGTCCTTTCCAGCCTGCTTCTAACCATAAGCCATGGTATATGGAAGGGCTTAAGAAGATGAAGCGGGCTGGACAACGACTAGAGCAAATCGGGTGAAAAACTCGACTCTTATCTGACAAGACTCCTTATAGGAACTTTCTTTGGTCCTATCGAGAGGCAATACGTGCAACGGAGAAATCCTTCTGTTCTGCACGTATTGCGTCTGCAGAGTCCCATCCAGCAGAGCTGTTTAGGGTGGTAGGGGAACTGACACAGGTTCCACCTGCACAGAACCCATTACTTAACCCAACAAGGGCCTGCTGCGATGCATTTAACAACTTTTTTGCATATAAAATCTCTCAGATAAGAGCCGACTTAGACACCAGCGTTTTGACAGAATCAATTGACGAGGTGTCCAGCAACTCCGTTAATGAAATTATTCTGGATCAGTTTCAATCTGTGAGTACCAATGATGTGGACAAGCTCCTTGGCAGAGTGAGAAAAATGACCTGCGCTTTCGATCCTTGCCCATCATGGCTGGCTGTCCAGGAGGGAGATGCATTGAGTAGGTTACTTACGGACATCATCAATGCATCCCTCAGGGAAGGCCACGTTCCATCTTGTTTGAAGGAAGCAGCAGTTAGGCTGCTTCTGAAAAAACCTTCCCTGGACCCTCTGGATATGAACAACTATAGGCCAGTCCCCTTACTACCATTCTTGATCAAGTTAATCGAGAGGTCAGTCGGTCTTCAACTCCAAGCTGTCTTGGAAGAAACCGATTATCTAGATCCATTTCAAACTGGCTTTAGGACGGGATTTGGGGTCAGGACTGCCATGGTTGCCCTGACTGATGACATCTTTCTGAGCATCGACAGGGGTAGTGTGACCCTGCCGGGCTCCTAGACCTCTCAGTGGCTTTTGATATAATCGATCATAACATCCTCTTGGATCGCCTGAGTGGGTTAGGAATTGGAGGCACTGTGTTGCAGTGGGTCTATTCCTTCCTCTCGGATAGATCCCAGAGGGTGTTGCTCGAGGACAAAAAAAAACAGCTTAACTGTGGCGTTCCTCAAGCTGCCATTCTGTCCCCAATGCTGTTTAACATATATATGAGCCTGCTGGAAGAGATCACCCGGAGACATGGGGCTGGGTGTTATCAGTATGCTGATGACACCCAGATATATTTCTCCATGTCTTGGTCTTCAGCTTCGGCTTCCGATGGCATCACACTCTCTGTGAAGGACTGTGTTCGCAGTCTGGGGGTGCTCCTGGATCCATTGCTCCAGATGACTAATCAGGTAAATGCTACAGTCAGGAGTGCATGTTATCAGCTTCGGCTGATAGGCCAGCTGCGCCCTTTCCTGGAAGTAAGGGAACTTGAAACTGTGGTACATGTGCTGGTAACCTCCCGTCTTGACTTCTGTAATGCGCTCTTCATGAGACTACCCTCATGCTTGGTCTGGAAACTTCAATTAGTACAGAACATGGCAGCCAGATTAGTATTGGGTACATCTAGGAGAGATCATAAAATACCTGTACTAAAGTCTCTCCACTGGCTGCGTATCAGTTTCTGAGCCCAGTATAAGGTGTTGGTTATTACCTTTAAAGCCCTACATGGCTTGGGTCCAACCTATCTCTGGGACCACCTCCTCCCATACAATTCACCCCACACACTTCGGTCCTCTGAGAGGAATCTGCTGTAGCCGATAAAAACTAGATTGTCAGCAACCTCCCAGAGGGCCTTCTAAGCAACTGCTCCCAAACTATGGAATGGCCTGCCAGATGAGATCTCTTCTGGTAGGCCTTTCCTGACTAGACTTCCCGGCCTTAGGAGTTCTGCTCTTCTCCTCCTCCTTCTCCATTTTCATCAGTAGGTGCTGCTGTTTTGTTTGTCTCTTGAGATGCTTTTATGAGTTTCATCTTAATATGTTTTAATATATAAGTTTGTTTAATAATTTTTTAAGGGGGTGGGTTTGGGGATTTTTAGGTTTTATCTATGTGATCTATATTATTCTGTACAGAGTTTTTAATGTTGTAAGCCGCCCCAATTGCTTGTCAGAGGGGCAGGGTAATAATAATAATAATAATAATAATAATAATAATAATAATAATTGCTAGTAAATGAATTAGTTACATAATGCTCCTATCATATCATTTGAAAAAGGCATTTTGAATTCAAGGGGGGAAGTGGAAATTTAAGGCTCAGCAACCCAGCTCAGCTCTATAGTACTTTGTTGTCTTAATATGGGCATTTTTATACTTAAAATTTAGAGCACTGAAAGGTGTTTTGTGGACACTTGCTAGTAGTCCTTCACACACTGGGAATTTCAGTCATTTATCATTTTAGTAGTAAATTATGGAGGCATGAAAAAGATGCCACTGGTAGTAGGTATTCAGCTGTGTGTAATGCTCCAAGCTAGCTCAGATGATTTAATATTGGCAGAGGTATGAAATAAATGTTTAAGCTTGTAGTGGACGATTAAATCAAATGAAATTATGGTCAAGTATGCAACTCAGTTATTGCTGATATATAATGCCAACAAGATCAGCTTCCTCATTGTGGCATCAGCATCAATTTTGACTGTCAACAGGTAAAACGGATCAATTTATCTGAAATGCTAGTGCATGGATGCTCTTGATACTAGTTAATTTTGCTGTCAGAGGACTGCTTTTCTTTTTACAATATTGGCAGTTTTGGCACTGAGCTGGATCCAGTTGGATCCTGAATGACTGTTATTTTGCATGACTGCCACCCCCATTTTGGAGGTTCCCTTAAGGGATCTTGTGGTGAAGGCTTTCAGGAACATATGCAGCTCAACACTGTTGGACCAGCTTATGTCCTGCTCCAAGTAGGTTTAGCTCCAAGTAGGATCCCACTTTCTGTCATTTCATGGTTCTCCTACCAACAGAAGGTGAGCTGGAGGACTTTCATCAGATGGCAGAAGAGTTGTTTAATTTCAGGATTCATCTGGTCGATGGCATGGCAAGCCTGTACAGCTGTAATTGATAAATATGTGGTCTCTTTTACTCTAGTAAGAAGTTCACGTGTTTCCTTTCCTACCCCCTTGTTCTGTCACCATTCATCACTAAAGCTGTGGAGTAGTGCCTGGCTCTACTATCTCCATCCTCACTGCCAAGCAAACATGTTTAGAACTGAGTCTGATTTATTTAGTTCTACATATTGTAACTAGAGCCAGCATGATGTAGTGGCTAAAGTGTTGTGTTAGGACTCTGAGAAACCAGGGTTCAAATCCTTGTTCAGCAATGGAAACCCAGTGTGTGATCTTGGACAAGTCAAACTCTCTCAGATTATTAGGAAGACACTGGCAAACCTCCTTTGAATAAATTATGCCAAGAAGGCCCTGTGATAGATTTGTCATAAGTTAGAGTAGGCTTGAAGGAAAATAATAACAACATACTGTAACTGGATGGAATGTTCTGCTGCTATTCACCAGTTGTTGTACAGTTGTCCTTCTGTAGCTATGGATTCTGCGTCTACAGATTCAACCCCATATTTACTGCCTAAAAGTATTTACAAATATATATTTTTTAAAAACCCCAAAAGCAAATCTTGATTTTGGCATTTTATATAAGGAAAACCATTTTACTGCATCATCGTATATGATGGAACTTGAGCATTCATGAATGTTGGTATTATAAGGGGTCCTGGAACCAAACCCTAGTGCAGGGGTAGGCAACCTTTCCCTTTTAAGGGCCGAGGGACTTCAGCTCCCAGAAGCCTCAGCCATGTTGGCCAATAGTCCCATGTTGGCCAATAGCTCCTGGGATTCTGGGAGATGAAGTCCCTCGGCCCTTAAAGGGGAAAGGTTGCCTACCCCTGCCCTAGTGATTACCAAAGGCCTATTGTATACAGCAGGGGTAGGCAACCTTTCCCCTTTAAGGGCCGAGGGACTTCAGCTCCCAGAAGCCTCAGCCATGTTGGCCAATAGTCCCATGTTGGCCAATAGCTCCTGGGATTCTGGGAGCTGAGGTCCCTCGGCCCTTAAAGGGGAAAGGTTGCCTACCCCTGGTATACAGCTTTCTATTTCTATTTCTGGGCCTGACACAGATAAGCCTTGTGTAATTAGCCAGGATAAACCTACAAAATGGTGCATATGAGAACTTTCTCTATTTCATGGTTGCTTCAGTGGACTTGTCTAGCAATCTTACAAACAAAAGCTCAAGTCTTCACTCAGCCCTAGCTGGAGATTTTAGTCAGTAATCTAAATGGGAAGATAGGGCAAACTACAGCTTCTCTTCCATGGACTCATAATCACCTCTTCCTCTCTTCGAGAAATGATGGGAAAAGGGAACATGACAGATTTCACAGTAACCTTCAGAAAGCTAATGGTTCTTAGGACTCAGTTGATGGGCAAATGTGCACTTAGAAATCCATCCAAACATAGCAGATGCAGTCATATAAATCTGTAACTTGTATTTCAGAAAATGTATAAAGTATGTGATTCATCTCATAAACAGCTGCTCTGCGTGGTTAAATATGGGCTTAATGCCTTTAATGTTGGTTTTTAAATGTGCCAATCTTAAAAGCAAATCAGTTGCTAGTCTCATGATGCCAAGCAGAAACATAAATAAAACTGAAGTCACCTCAGTATTTCTTTCTGTGCTGTCATGAGTCAATTCAAAATGATCTTGAATAAACTGGGAGAAACCCAGTTTAGTTTTATGGTAGTTTTCAGAGAGTTTCAGAAGAGAAGTCAAGAATGACACCAGAAGAATGATATAAAAGTTGCTCTTGGAAATGACACATTTTCTCAAAGGGAGCACAGCATTTTGAATTTAGCATCTGATACTGTATGACTTCATGTGAATAGGACTGATCTGCTTATAGCAATGGCCTAAATGATGGGTGGGTCAATGAAAGACTCTTCCTCCAACACCTCCTTGATTGCTCATGTTCTGCTGTGGCTTTTGCCAATAGAATGAATTGAACAAAAGTGCATGATAGATTCACCTTTGGTTGCTCTAAGTCAGAAACAATGTGAAGGCACACAACAAACAACAACAACATTTTCTGACCGTCTCTTGATTTCCCCTAGCCCCCATATTTACTGCCTAAAAGTATTTACAAAACTCATTATCAATAAAGGACAAATAACAGTATTCATCAATATACTTAATTTTCTTAATGATGATCTTACAGATTAAATCCACTCCTTTTTTCTCCAAACATTGTTTTAAAAGGATTTGCAAATTATCAATTAAAATTAGTTCTAAAACTTATTGGGCTGCAAAACAACCCTGTGGAATTTAAAATGTATATGTATATTTTAAAAATACCTTAATGATTTTGTCATTGTTGTTGCATACTAAATTTACTGTCCCTAGTTTTATTGATGACTACAGGAACACTTATTATCAGTTATCCACTTATTATCAGTTAAGATATTTCTCTGCAAATATCCATAAAAATCATGCCCTGTAACATAACAATGACAGGGATGACATCCAAACTTGGTCTCTGCATGAAGAAAGCAGGTATAGAACTACTTCAGTAAAATGTCAGTGATCCTTTCTCTCATTAAAATGTCTTACCGTACCCTGATCATGCCAGATGCATTGCATCTCAGAACTCTTTCAAAAGAGTTTTGTCTCCACAAATAGGGTGACTATATGTATCCCACTTAGTAGAGATCAGTCCTCCCTTTGAAATTATCTTCTCTTTGAAGGCTGTCCAGTCCACATCCAGTTTAAGGAAAACCCAAAGAAGGGAGAACAGGCCTTCAAGGTACTTACCGTACACCTGGTCACAGTCTTCCACACATGGTGAGATATATTGTAGTTCTGTTTAAATGCAATTATTTCTACAAGTGGGTGTGCGTATATATATACACACACATATATATATATATGTGTGTGTGTGTATATATATATATATATATATATAGACATTAAAGTATATTCACTGTATGCATGTCTCTGTCCTCTTTTGTCCTCTTTTTAGGTGATGCATATATTCTTCTTGGGCAGTGCATAAATAGCCATCAAGAAGTTGGCACCTACATTTAAGAGATCTTGTTCCAAAAGTTGTCTGCACAGTGACATAGCAGCCACTCTGAATAATGTCATTTGTCTCTCAGAGCTAACTCTGCTAAGGCCAAACCAGTGATGGGGAAGTATTCCTTGCCCAGCTTCTTAGCCATGATCTGGGCTTACACTTTATGGACACAGTTCAGGTTGGAGGGCTTCTTAATGTCATTGCTGTAGGCCCCACTTTGCAGGTTCATCTTCTTACTCTTGAAGGTTTCTGTCATGTCCAGGTTAGGACTTGGTGGTTTCATCTTCACGTGAGCCCCGTCAGGAGCTGGCTTGGGCTGAGGCCAAGTATGGTGAGAGGCTGATGAACTGGATGCTGCTGGAGTGCAGGGGACCCATGGTGGCAGGTGGAGCTGGGCCTGCCCTTGGAGCTGGAGCAGTGCCTGGTTCCCAGCAGAAGAGTGGGAATGGGCAGGTTGGCCACATAAATGGCCACCCTAGATGCACTGTTTTGGACATAATATAATAACGGCTAGCTCAAAATATTTTGTCAGTCTAGGCAAAGTAAAATCTTCCCTTCTATTCACATCCAGCTATTAGCATTTAGTGGACAGCATAACGTCTGATTACTCATCAAGTCTTACAAATTGCAATGCAATCCAGACTGCAACTGTGGCACTAATTAGAAAGCAGGAAATAACCCACATTTGGAGCACATAACTCCAGAAGTGTATGATCTAAGCTGTGTACCACATGCAGCATAGGTTTAAGAACCAAGCATGATCTAGAGCTATTTTTCATCTTTACTTAGCCTTGGTTAGTACTTGGATGGGAGACCATCAATGATTACCACGTATTGTAGGCTGTATTTCAGTGAAAGAGACTGGCAAAACTATCTCTAAGGATTCTTTGCTTTCCTTCATGGGACTACCGTAAGTTGATAGGGCCTTGAATGTGCATGCATCTGTGAACACACAGATGCAGGCATGTACACAGGGACCACAATTCAAAAATGATGTAGACAAGCTGGAGTCTGTCAAGAGCAGGGCAACCAAAATGGTGAAATGTCTGGAAACTGCCCTATGAGGAGTGACTTAGGGAGCTGGGTATATTTAGCCTGAAGAAGAGAAGGTTAAGAGGTGATATGGTAGCCCTGTTTAAATATTTGAAGGGATGTTATATTGAGGATGGAGCAAGCTTGTTTTCTGCTGGTCCAGAGAATAGGAAACAGAACAATGGGTTCAAGCTACTGGAAAAGAGATTCCACCTCAACGTTAGGAAGAACAGTAAGAGCTGTTTGACAGTAGAACACACTCCCTTGGAGTGTGGTGGAGTCTCCTTCTTTGGAGGTTTTTAAACAGAGGCTGGATGGCCATCTGCCAGGGTGCTTTGATTCTGTATTCCTGCACATCAGGGGGTTGGACTGGATGGCCATTGAAGTCTCTTCCAACTCTATGATTCTATGATTCTAGGAAATGGTACAAAAGGCATAGAAATTGGTAAGCCACTGAATAATAGTGTCATGGGCCCTGTCTGCACTGCCCAAGATACTGCAGGAGCAGCCTGTGGTATCTTGGCTCTGCAGCTGCCCCAACTGCCTTCTGTTACCTGGCTTTCTGTTCTCATGTGACTGAGACTGTCTGCATAGGTGTCCTGCTGAGCTGCCTGATGCATCTGCCACCACCCTGGATTGCTCATTATGAGGTCAGAATGAGGTGCCCAGAGATGGTCACATTTTGGATGCCTCATGCTGACCTCAAAATGAGCAACCCACAGCAGCAGAGGATGTGCCAGGCAGACCAGTGGGTCACTGGTACAGACAGCTGTGGCTGCACAGTAATGGAGGGCTCCAGAACTCCCTGGAAGATCTAGAGCAACAGATAACGAAAACAAAACAAAACCAAACCCAAAAACAAACCTTAACATAGTTATACCTGGGTTTTGGTGCAGAATGAGCTGGATGTCATCTGGGCTACCTCACCAGAACTGGGGATGGGATGTACATTGTCCAAACATGGGCACCAGAATGGCCCATGCAGATAAGGCTATGGAGGAAGGGCCAGGTGAGGTTGACTGATTTACTGACACAATGAGGGCTCATTCCCATTTACATTTAAACCAGTTTGCTCTGTTCCTTTGCTCCGTGATGGTGAATCGATTCCAAAAAGTCCATCATTTCCACGATGAAAGCAGATCTTTTCATTATTCCCTTGTAATTGCTTCTTTTTTAGTACAATTGTTGTTCTCACTGGTTTGCGCCACTTCAAAATGCATGTCAATAATCTGCACGTCATCGGTGGCACAAGTGGCAACATGGTGAGGATGGGGCTGTTCCAGGCACCGAGAAGGGCGACTTTAACAACTGCATTCCTCTGCCTCTCAGCAATCCAGGCTGCTCAAGCACACCATTTCCCCGTTTAGTAGCCCGGCTTGGGAACTATGTTTTTGTTTTTTTGTTTTTAAAATTGTCAGGATATGCGATCCATTGGTTTTGCAACTACTTGCTTCACTGAGTTGCATTCCGCCCATAATTGCAAGTAGTGCAAATCCAATGGATTCCATATCCTGTCAATTTTTTATTTAAAAAAATATATATATCATGCACCCATAGGTCACACCACAAGCACAAAGGCAATGCTGGGTGGGTCGGTGGGTGGGAATGGTTGATTTCCCAAAACCTCTGCCATTAGTTCCCCCCCCTCCAGTGTGATCTGATTTAGAACCATTGTCCCCACTTGTTGAACATGCTTCAGAATCAATTCTTTTAAAAAGAACTGCCAAAAAACTAGTGTCAGGAAACAGCGGTTTTTTGTGTGTTTGCCTTGCTTCATCCGGTTGAAACTGAACTCAATAGGATTGGAACCAGTTTCAAGTGGGAACAACAGTCATATAACCTGATCAGCAATTCACTTTAAATCATAGTGGGAATGAGGCCTGAATGTTTTCCAGAAGATTAGGTGGCCTGCTTGTTAGAAGGGGAAGCCACATAGCCTTCTTTGCTATGAAAAACTACTATGAGCACTGCTATGTAGCCATGATCTGTAAATACTCTGTACTGTTCAGGTGTTTGTGGTTTTGAATTAGAAAAGTCAATAAGATTCATCTTTACTCAACTATGAAGCTCACTTTGTGATCTTGGGCCAGTCATTGGTTTATATATGATACAAAGTCACAATGGATTGTCATTACGTGAGTGATGATGTTCTCCCTTCCTCTCTTCTAGTATGGCTGTGAGGAGGAAACTGAAAGCTCCTGTTTTCGCTTCAAATTAACCATGGTTTAGTGTGCCTCCTGAACCCTAACAGTGGTTAGTCGAACCGATACACCTTCAAAAACTAAGATTATGTTTTTTTTAAAAGACAGGAAATGGCACCACACAGGAGTTTGCAAGTAACAGTAATTTATTAATAAACTCTAGAACTCATTACCTTGAAATAAATCAATTACTCATATGAAATAAGTCCAGGATTGTCTTAGCTTCTGAGGAAGTGATGATGTTTCCAACTGCTTCTCCTAACTTCTGCCTAAAACTGAAAGCTAATGTCATCTCTAGTGATGAGGCCTTCTGAACCTGCCTCTTACAGTGGCCATGCACACCAATTTGTTCCTAAAATAGTTAATCTCATAGCTAAAATGAACCACAAATTATTTGGGTTTGGATGACATGATGAGCTTTCAGTTAATCTAAAATGGAAATGAGAATTTCTAAACTTCTTGTTACTGCACTGGTTGGGGAATAGGAAAATCCACAGCATTCATTCTCAGAATGCAAATCAAAAGTTTAGCATAACCCTTGAACAAGCTCATTTTGTTTTTTCTCTCTCTCTTTCTCTCCTTCCCCTCCACTCCTTCTTACTCCACATCCCCCTGCCTACCCTTCCTCTTGGAATTCTTATCAGCTTTGTATGAAATAATTCCATCTACTCTGCTCCTTGGAGGAAGGTCAGAACACAAATGCAGTTATATTATATTACATTTGGCTGATGCTGCTGGTGAGTCACAAAGTGGAAGACGATGGCACAGAAGTATCAATTTATTTTCAACAAGGAAGTTTTCTCTGTTCAGATAGAACTTCATGCTGGTTTTATTTATGTACTATGTAGATATCCCACTCTTCCCCTAAGGAGCACAGAGTAGCATAAAAGAGGGTAGCCCAGTTTGTCATAGCAATGCCAAGAAAAGTAGGTCGTATTGAGAAATACTCATTTGCTCAAGGCCATTTAATGAACTTCATGGCTGTGTAGGGATTTCAAGCTAATTCTCCTCAGTACAAAACAAATCCATAGCATCATACCAGCAGTAGTGACTGGTAGCTTTGATATCAGTGGGACAGTGAATCCACTTTGGGATTAAGTCCAGACTTGAAAGGAGATGACCAAGATGCTGAAACCTACCCTTAAAATAGATTTTAAAATAGCAGCTTTAATGTTCAGACTAAAATCCAGAGTGGATTTACTCCCATCTTACTAAAATCGGAAATTTATAGTAATTATACAATTTTAAAGATACACAGCGATATAGGTTTACAATTGGGGGATGCATCTGCCAGCATTAATGCCCATTTGCTAGCAGAATCCCCTTCTGCTGGCTGATGTAAAAGAGTTGCCAAAAATCTGCTAGAGGGACTGCTCTGCTGGCTAAAGATATGCCTGCAAAGGAGACAAAAAGTGGGTGGGTTGCAAATGAGTGGGACAAGGAGGAGCCACTTGAATACCAGGTCCAAATTGCCTCCAGACTCAGATACAGTCACAAGGTTAAGCCAGGGTGGGAGTGGTTGTAAGAAATATATATTCCAGCATCCAATACTGGGGGCAGCACTGCTTCAGCTGGCTTCCTGCTCCCCCAGTTGGCCCTGGATCTTCTTTACCAGTTAGGATTGCACCATTAGGCTTGAAACTTGTGCAAATTTGTTTTCAAATATGACTGAATGCTGTGTATGCCTTGCATGCACAACTAAAGCTGCTTAGAGCTGACATGACAGGATGCAGTCCTACTGAGTCCAATACTTACTTACCAGATGTTGGCCAGAATCCTACAATGGATTTGCAGAGTGTAAATCTCTGCATGAGATGTTATGTATTAATAGCAACAGCAATAGCAAGTACATTTCTATATTGCTTATCAGTTAACTAGCATTCCCTAAGCGGTTTACAATGTGTAAGCCAATCCCCAACAAGCTATGTACTCATTTTACTGACCTACGAAAGCTGGAAGGCAGGGAGGACCTTGGAGTCCTGCTCTAGGATCGAACTTACAACATTGTGGCTGCAGTACCAGCATTTAACCACTGTGCCACCAGGACTCCTTTAACTGAACTATACAACCCTTGTGTTGAATAGCAACATTATGCAACTGAACACACACACGTATGTTCCACAGAATGCATAATCAATGCATCTGTATGCATCCACCCACATCTGTATGTGTGTGCGTGAGTAGAGGGACACCTCTGCTTCTTCAGCTTTGAACGTAATGATGTCTTTCTACATTGAACAAAAATGTCCAACTAATTTTGTAAAGGAACATACACTTCCATAAGATGCCAACAGGGGTCTGTCCAGTAATTTCTGTGGGGCTTACTTTCAAGTAAATCTGCTTAGAGCTAGGTTGCACAGATATTTCCAAATGGAGGTATTTTAGTGTTTCTAGCATGTACATTCAATACATGCAAGAGCTATCGGTCACACAAGGATTGTGTGTGACCTGTCCTTACTCTCTGTCCATGAGAACTCCCTGTTTGCATTCTCCTGTTTCCCTGCTCCTTTAGGATCTACTTACATATGCCCTAAATAGTGATCTTGTAATAGCAGAAGATTTCAATGTACTGTTAGCAGCTGCCAACTTCTGTAGTTTTGTTTTGCATCTTAATTGGTTATTTCACAGATTTGTTATCATTATTGCGCTCTTGGAGGAGGGTAGATCTGACTTCTGGAAACTGGTTTTTACTTGGGGAAAGAATTAAGTGGTTGCTGAGTGAGTAGGAGTGAGGTGTGCTAGTGACAGGGTGGATAATCCCTTGCCTAGTTTATTCAGTATATCAGACATCTTTAGGCTATAAAAGACTTGCCAACCTGGATGAGCAGGCCCTGACAAGAACTGTTCCTGGAAGATCTCTGTTGGTAATGGCAAGCACGACTTATTCATGTCTTTTGCTGAGATCATCATGGGGACCAAAGAGAAAGCTTTAGACAATGAACATTTTTCTGATAAAGAGGCTGTGCTGTTTGCATAGATATACATTATTGAGCAGATAGTTGCAGCACTGGGGAAAGAGAGCAATGGCTTTGAATAATAATAATAATAATAATAATAATAATAATAATAATAAATAATAATAATAAATTTTATTTCTAACCCGCCCCTCTGCTTCAGTAACTGGGGCAGCGTACAGCAGGTTAAAACTGATACAGATTAAAACATTCTAACAACCAATCCCTAACCCTCCCACCCCTTAAAACTGAATTAAACTAATGCAGAGCACATAAAATATTAAATAAAACCAACTTGGGGCAACAGGCAATAGCAGCAAGGGGGGATGGGTGAGCAACCACCTCCAGTGAGCTGGGAGGTTATTCCAGGAAGGCCTGCTGGAAGAGATCCATCTTGACTGCTTTTTTTAAAGCTATCAAGAGTGGTAATAAGATGGATCTTGTCCGGCAGGTCATTCCATAGTCTGAGAGCGGATGCTGAGAAGGCCCTCTGGGAGGTCTGCAACAGCCTAGTTTACACAGGCTGAAGCAGATTCCTCCCAGAGGATTGGAGTACGCAGGGGGATCATACGGGGAGAGACGGTCCCTGAGATAAGATGGACCCAAGCCATGTAGGGCTTTAAAGGTTAAAACCAACACCTTGTACTGTGCCCGGAAACTAATTGGCAGCCAGTGGAGAGATTTGAGCACAGGTGTTATGTGCTCTCTCCTAGCTGTTCCTGTAATTAACCTGGCTGTCATATTTTGTACCAGTTGAAGTTTCCGGGTTAGGCACAAGGGTAGCCCCATGTACAGAGCATTACAGTAATCCAGACGTGAGGTTACCAGAGCATGTACCACAGTTTCCAGATCCCTCATATCCAGGTAAGGGCGCAGTTGGCCTATCAGCCGAAGCTGATAGCAGGCACTCTGACTGTCGCATTCACCTGATTAGTCATATGAAGCGACGAATCTAGGAGTACTCCCAAGCTGCAAACACAGTCCTTTGAGGAGAGTATGACCCCATCCAGGACTGGAAGCTGTATTCCCAGAACTGGTTTCGGGCCTGTGACTGCGAGTACTTCCGTTTTGTCTGGTTTTAGTTTCAATCTGTTTTTCCTCATCCAATCCATTACCGCTCTGAGACAGTCATTGAGAGGAGAGACGCCATCTGAAGTCTGAGCCAATGATCTGGTCATGGAGAAGTATATCTGGGTGTCAACAGCGTACTGATACGCCTTCATGAAAGTATGAAAAAGTGAACAGGCCTCTGAATGATCTCGCCCAGCGGCTTCATGTAGATGTTGAATAGCATCGGGGATAGGATGGCGCCCTGAGGGATGCCACAATTAAGCTCTATTTTGGAAGAGCAACTGTCCCCGAGCCTCACCCTCTGGGATCTGCCCAAGAGAAAGGAACGGAACCACTGCAACGCAGTGCCTCCGATTCCCAACTCTCTCAGCCGATCCAAGAGGATGGAATGATATATTGTATCAAAGACAGCTCAGAGATCCAAGAGCACCAGCAGAGTGCTCCAAGGAAAAAGGCAGTTTGTTTACCTTGGATTCCATCAGGCTGAGGAAAAGGGAGAGATAGAAAATAGAGGACCTTTAAGACAGGTTGAGAATCTGCCCCCATTGGCCTTTGCCTCTCAACCAAGCATCATCCAGTGGATATTATATTAAGAAAGGGGTGGGCAACTAAAGCAGGTCTAGGGGCCAGTAGTCAACTCCTGGAATCTTCTGGGGCCCTCATGGACTGAAAACGATGCTAAATCTCTATCTCTCTTTCCCACCCCCACCCACATCCACCTACCACCTTTGAAAGTCATACAAATGTTTCCATGCACTTTTCTCCAGCACAAGGGTAGGCACCTTGTGTTAACTCAGGGGTAATGTTTTGGCCCCAGAACTCTTTGGGGGGCAAACCACATGGACTACCAAAAATGCCAATAAGGGTGGTGTTGGGGGAAAAATAAAATAGGGAGTAGCAGAAAAACCACTTTTGGTTTGGGAAAACAGAGATTTTTTAAAATGATTAACAAAGTTGTTTATAAAATGTTAAACTGTGCAGACCTAACTGAAAAGTGAATTGCTGCCTCTAGAGTCTTTCCAAAGAAGGAATTCATCATTTTGGGAAGAGGAGGAAGGAAAAGGGCAGTTTGTTCACCTTGGAGTACAACATGTATCCCTAGGGTCATACCTATACATATGGTCATAGCCACCATACTGCCCACCAGGCCAGTGATTCCCAAACTTGACCCCTAGATATTGTTGGATTTCAAGAATCCACAGTTACTGGCTATACTGATTGGAGTTTCTGGTCCAACAATATTTGGAGACACACATTTGGCAAATATTGTCCGGGCTGTAGAAAAAAAGAGATAAGGCCAACAAGGCCACCATTTGCCCTCTTGAGCATCTAGCTTCACAGGTCTTTCATTCTGTCATCCAGCAGCCATACCAGAAGGCTGAGGAAGGAAAGTAGGGCCACTTGAAAAATCAGCTCCATCAGAGTTCGCTACTCCTCAACTGTCATCCAGCAGCCTTTCTAGTAGGCTGAGAAATCCCATAAATCTAAGAGTTTTCTTCTCCTCCTCCCTGTTGCTTTTTCCTTTTGGGATCTCTTTCTCTCTTTCTTTTAGATTGGAAGCTTGAAAGCAAGGCTTGTCTTACTTTTTTTACTGGTGTGTGAAGCTATTCTGAAAGACTTTCCAGGTATAGACCACGATATAAATGCAGAAAATAAATAAATATATAAATATGAATGACTTAAGATGTTTTACCTTCACTAATCACAAAAAGGCAAAGATATTTTAGGCCTCATTCCCACTACAAGATAAATTGTTTTGTGAGTTGAATCAATTAAGTGATTTGTGCTGAATAGACATTCACATTATTAGAACTGTGATCGAACCTACCTGTTTCAATTTAATCCACTTTACATTCACATTCAGCAATGGATTGATTCAACATGGAGTCATTTCACAAGGTTGACCGTGCCACAGGAACCGAAGCAAATAGACAGCGCATTCACACTTGCACTGAATCGATTCATTGCAAAAGATGCAGGTAATTCAGGCCTCATTCGCACTACATAATAAACCAGTTTGTAAACTGGTTTGAACTCATCTAAATGGCCCTTGTTTGCACTTGAATCTTCAGTGCAGTTTGTCAAGCCCCCCCCAGCACTCAACCCATTTAAACCAGTTCTTCTGCATCCACTGAATTCCCCGTGTCTGTTTAAATAAATCGATTCAGTGCTAGTGCGAACAGATGTGAATCAGAATTGGTTCCCTGTGGCACAGTCACCTCTATGAGGCGACGCCATGTTGAATTGATCTATCGCTGAATGTGAATGCGAAGTGGATTAAACTGAAATGGGTAGGTAAATCAACTGGCTTGAATAGTGTGAACATCTATTCAGTGCTAAATCGTGTCAGCGATTTGACTCCAAAACTGATTTATTTAGTAGTGGGAATGAAGCCTCAGTAGATCTGGAAGAACCAGTTTAAATGGATTTAGCAAGCCCCCCTCTCAAAAACTGTGCCAGGAATTTGGCACAAGTGTGAACAAGGGCCATTTAAACTGGTTCAGATCAGTTTGCAAACTGGTTTATTATGTACTGGAAATGAGGCCTTAGTTAACAAAGACCTTACATTTAAAAAAAAGTCCACTAACAGGTTGCCAAGGTTTGGCTATACAAATCTGTTATATAAAACAATGTCATTTTGATAACACTCGAACACTTTTGGTTACAGAGAATACATTTTATTAAGTCATTCTCTGAACTTTTATGATGATCAAAAAGGTGTGTGGGCTGCATACTGGGAAAATGTTACATTCAATTTGTATTTTATCCAAATTGTTTACTTCAGATTGTTTCATCTTTCCTCCACTTACCGTGCATCTATAAAGTTTTATTTAGTGTATCATTAAACCTACCTCTGACATTGTAGTCAACATTCTGAAAACTGTTCTATACTTCTTTTTTCCCCTTAGAACAATTCAATAAACTGGCTGCTGAATGACAAGGAAAGTAAAAGGACTTCCATTTGGCAATATTTTCTTATGGAGTGTGAGAATCACATAGAAAGCCAAAGTGAAATACATTCATCAGATCCTTGATTAATTTGAATGCTCAGGAAAAGACCAATAGGAAAAGACTGATTCTGCCAAATTCTCCTGTTCACTTTTTCATACTTCCATGAAGGCTGCATGTCACTGGAATATTAATGTTTTACTTGGATGTCTCAGCATGAACACCTCCATCCATTCAAGTAAAAGGAGAAGAGGAACAAATCTCATTAACTGAGGTTATTGATGGAGTTATCAAACTCGTGGCCAGTGGGGCTGTTAACAAATTTGTGGACATAATTTTTGATTTCTCATCATCTGCGCATCTCAAATTTGAGTGCAGTGTCATGCCATCCCATGTGCATCCTGTGGAGCTGAATGGGGCTTACTCCCTTTATGTGTGCATGGGAATGCAGCTTTAGAGTTGATGACATTACTTGATTGTTTCAATCTTGCCCATGACCGCTAGGTGGTGAATCCACTCCAGGTGGTGAATATACTCCAAGGGTTAAAACAATTATCCAAGATGCTGAACATATTCTGGGGATGGAATTGTGGGTATTTCCTTTAAACCTTGGCCTAAAACCCAGAATGGATTTGCTGTCATGAGAACCTCTGTTCACCACTGGATCTGGGCAGGACTGGATTGCTCATATGAAAATCCATATGCTGGCAATTATTAGTTACTGTTTGATATAAAATATCATCTGGTATCATCTGTTACATACCACCACTGCCACCACCACCACTACCACCATCTGTGATCGTACATTGCTGATTTAGGAGATTATCACATTTACTTTAAAGCAACTTATCCCTGATGGAATAAAGTTGCATTTAAATTTTAAAGCGGGTGTTATCGAACTCAGCTGTGGCCGGCGAGTGCAATCTGTCTGCAGCCCAGACCCCAGCTGCACTTATCCAGAGGCTTTTCAAAAATGGCAAGCCATGAAATCCACTGGGTTACCTTGGGCAAGTCACATTCTCTCAGCTTTAGAGAAAGGCAATGCCAAATTCACACTGAACAAAGTTTGCCAAGAATCATATGATAGGTTTCCTATCCATATGATAGATAATAATAATTAGGGTCACTGTAAGTTGGAACTGACTTTAAGGCACGCAACAACAACGTCTAACTTTTAAATCAGTTCAGGAAAATTCTACAGTAACTTGTATGCGGACCAAATTTATTTAAACTCTTTTTCTTCTTTGTGCTACTATGAATATAAATGAGCTGTATTGAATAGAGATGACAACATCTTTATATACTCTAACATGGGAGACAAGAGACATCATGCCAAATCAATGTTTGCTTCAACCATAGTCAAGAACCAATGTCATGGTTTGAGCTCCCCAAAATAACATGATTTAGAATTATTTGTATACTATTGGGTTTTTTTTCTGTTTGGCATTCAGCTTCCTAAAATCTAACTTCACTTCAACCTTTATAGCAGAGGGGGAAACACCACTGGCACAAATGGTTGCTTGCAACCTAACTTCCAACTGTGGTTTGATATCTTGCTTTGGCAACCTCTCACAAATTATGATTTATGACTTATCTAAGGTCAAATAATAGAATGATAGGTTGAAAGGGGTCACAAAGGCTATCTAGTCCAATGCCCTGCTATGCAGGAATATACAACTAAGGCTGGGGCTATAGCACTTAAAGTAGTGTCAAATGGCATTATTTCTACAGTATAGATTTATCCATAAAGATGTTCAAAGAACAAGAGTCTTATGTTTCCAAAGTAGTCTATTCCACTGTTAAATAGTCCTTACAGCAAAGAAGTTCTTCCTAATATATAGGTGGTACAATCAAATCATGGTTTGTTTTGTTCACTGAATGTAGCCATTATGATTCAGATTACAGTCCTATACACACTGATCAGGGACTAAACCTTGCTGAATGAAGGGGATTTACATTTATGTAAATATGCACAGGATGATACCATCATTTAATAAAGGTAAAGGTATTCCCCACTGAGAAGGTTGTCAAGTCATGTCTGGCCATAGGAGGCGGTGCTCATCTCTGTTACTAAGCCGAAGAGCCAGCATTGTCAGAGACTACGCTGTGATCATGTGGCCAGTATGATTGCACAGAATGCTATTTACCTTCCTACCAAAGTGGTGCCTATTTATCTACTTGCATTTGGATGCTTTTGAACTGCTAAGTTGGCAGAAGCTGGGACTAGTGACAGGAGCTCACTCCATCATGCCTCGAACTGTCAACCTGGTAATGTTGCAGTCAACACAGTCAGCATCTTAACCACTTGAACAGAGTCAGCATCTTAACCACTTGAGCCACCACATCCTTCATTTACTTATTAATTAGTGCACCTATTGCCAGTTTTTTTTTTACTAAAAATAATCCAACAGTGGACAATGTAAAACTTAGATTATTATTAACAATGTAAACAATACTGTAAAAATTAATTCTTTAAACAAATTGAACCAGTAGGGTCACTAGGGTTGGTAACTCATGGTGTCAGCCCCCCCTCATTTGACTTCCTCCCATACCACATGATCCAGAATCCTTAGTAATGATTTTTGTACTAATATTAGTCATTAATAGTAATTCCCTTATATCACTGAAGTTAGTGGCAATGATTGTGACATAAACAACTAGCAAAATTAAAATTATACATTTAAATTACAATATCATACACACAGCCTAAATGTATTTAGTATGAGTCCCTGTACTGGGAGGAAAGCGGGATATAAACATAATGATAATAATGATAACAACAACAACAACAACAACAACAGTTTGTATCTATGGTTAAAATGAAAATTTGGTAAGATGTGCTGCTTTGAAATAAAATTTAAAAAGAATAATTTTTAAAAAACAATTAATTAAAAAACAAACAAAACCCTGAGACATCTCCTTTGTCCTTTCACTGAGAGTCGCCTCACTCATACCATCTTCTGCTGAGCTCCAGCATTTTAAAGGGACACAGGCAAATCACCTGGTGTGATCTGCATTCCTACACCTCCTATTGATGCCCCCGATTAGAACAAATTATAATAAAAATGTCACTAAAAGGATTATTAAAAATTCACACTTAATGACTCATCATTTTGAACGTTAGTTTCATAACATGGTGGCATATTTCAAGCCTTGGCTTTTAGGACGATGCTGGGCACATGCTTCACTTATTTGTGTACTGTGAAGTGTACCTTTTGTGCTCTCTGGTGTAATTTTGTTTTTTATTATCTTGTTTGGCTTGTCATCCCATGGTGATTAGTGGATCTATGTTCATAAATACCTCAGGAAGTGTTAGAATCTGGCTTGAAACCAGAGGTATCTGTTTGAACTGTTCATAAACATTTGATAAGCCCAAATGTCAAGTTATTGCAGCTTGTGCATCTTCATCCCAACTTGTTAAGCAAATTTGAGCACATAACAGAATGTGGACCATCTTGTTTAACTAGCAGTCTTTTGGAGAGTTCATTGAAAAATTGATGAACCTCCTCAGTAAAGCAGGAATACTAACAGATTAGCATGAAAAATACATCAGGATATATAGTAGTATTTCTCTCCCATATTGATTTATATTGTTCATATCTCAAAAATTACTACCAATAAACTGGAACATTTTTCAGTTAATGGTATTTTACCCGCAGAAGTACAAGGATGCAGCAAAACAAAAAATAAACAAAATATTACTGGTATGTTAAAGCACAATAAAATGATAAAATGTTGTAACATTGCATTTTTTTTCTAAAGAAGATTCATGGAATTGCCTTCTGTAGAGTGCAGGTCTTTAAAAAGAAAAAATAATAATATATGCATAAGTATGTGGGGGTCACCAGTATTGTGCTGTTGAATCATGTACTTGAAATGTGGATGGGGTTTGCATAGTGCTAATGGGAGGTTTAGTACAGCTATATAAAGGGCCCTAGCTTAGTGGTAGAGTGCATGCTTTGCAGTCAGAAGATCCCAGTTTCAATCCTTAGCACCATGAGGTAACTGGAAGAATTTCTTTTTCAAAACCCGCAAAGATGCTGCCACTCAGTGTAGATTATAAGTGAGAATTATGTTGCTCTCCAGATCCTGTTGGACCACAAGCCCCATTAGCACAGCTTACATCCCCACACTGTACCGTGGACTCTTCATATTTTCATATTTTTCATATACAGAGACAGGCACACTCTTAAAAGAAACCTGGACCCAAAGATATATGGAGTACCTAGAGAGTATCAAGGAAAAGGTTAAATGGGTGTCCTGATCACTCCATCCTCCCCCAGGATGTTTGCATATCCTCTTGCACAAAGGGACAAAGGAGGTCTCATTGTATCAGGGCAAGTAAGACTAGTTTTCCCACCTACTCCCTGCTATGTTCCCAGCCAACTTCCCTATCTAGCTACCTCGCTGTTTTGTTAATTCAAAGTTAAAGCTATCAGTTGTTCCAGAATCCCATTGTTGGTTCCATGCAAAGACTTTGTTACACTGCAAGATAGCACCAAATATCCCTAGAGGCTACATATCAGGTATAAATATCAGCCCTGACTCAGCCACTTCACTCTCACAGTGTTCACACAGAGTCTCCTTTACTTGTTTGTTGCCCTCTTACTTTGAGCCACATCTTGCTTTCCATGAATCCATCTACAGGACTGGTAGGGACATCAGGGCCTCCCTTCCTCCATGAGACTAGAAGGGTGCTGCCATCCAGAGGGACAAAGAAGCACACTTGGGAGATCACGTACATCAGAGCCTTCTCCACTGCCCCCCCCCCCCCAGACCAGAAGAGAGCTGCAATCCAGAGAGACAAAGAAGCAGGCTTGGGAGAACAGGTACATCAGAGCACCCCCCCCACCACCCTGAGACCAGAAGGGGGCTGCCATCCAAAGGGACAAAAAAGCAGGCTTTGGGAGCCCAGGTACATCAGACCCTCCTGTCCCCTTGAGACCAGAAGGGTGATGGAAAAAGAGAGAGGCTTGAATGTTGCAGCCCAGGAACACCAGGGCTCTCCCTAACAAGAAGACCAGAAGGCCTCTGATGCCATTGATGGGGACAAAGTGGGAGGCAGGAAGGAGGAGGGGAGGGTGGGTAAAACATCTAGGAGTGTAAAAAGGAAAGGGAAAAGAGAATTGAGGGAGGAAAGAAGGCATAAAAGGCATAAAATATAGCTACTGGGCTGCAGCAGTAGTGGTGGGTGACACTGAAGTCAACTCTCACAGAAAGAACAGTAGTGTCACCATAGCTGACACTTGTCAGCACTGCGCCAAAGGAGGCAAAAGATGTCCTTCTTTGCAAGACCATTTCACCAAGAAAACCCTTTAGGTGAGACAACTCAAAAACCAACAACTAGAGAGGGGGAGGCCAGACAGAAAACATATGAAAAAAAAAGAAAGAAAAAAGAAAACATGTCCAATAAAACAAGCATAGTTAGAAGCAAAACTACACATGTAATTGGAACATGAAACATGAGAAGCATGTACCAGGGAAAACTAGACATAGGGCCTTTACAGATTGCCAGAAATAGTGCAACTTGAAGCCACTTTAACTGTCCTGGCTCAGGGCTAAGGAATCATGGGAACTGCAGTTTATTGTGGCACCAGAGCTCTCTGACAGAGAAGGCTCAATGTCCCAGAAAAAAATATATACAATTCCCATGATTCCCTAGCACTGAGCCAGGACAGTTAAACTGGCCTCAAGCTGCACTATTTCTGCAGTCTGTAAAGGCCCATAGTAAAGAAGGAAATGGAATGCATGAATATAGCAATACTAGGAGTGAGCAAGTTAAAATAAACAGGAATGGGTCACTTTGAATACAGTAATCTATTCAGGAAATGACAAATCAAGAAGAAATGGGGGGGGGGGACTTTCATACTAAGGAAAGATATAGCTAGAACACTCAAAGGATACAACTCAAAGTCAGACCATATCTTATCAATAAGGCTTCAGGGTAAACCTATAAACATCACAATAATCCAGGTATATGCACCAACCACAGATACAGATGAAGAGGAAATTGAGAGATTCTATGGTGCAGTCCAGGAAGAAACTGGCAACATACCATCACAAGATTTCAAACTAATCATTGGAGACTTGAATGAGAAACTTGGCAACAAAGAAGAATCAAAAACAGTAGTAAGATTTGGATTGGGAACAAGAAATAAAGCAGGAGAGCATCTGATAGAATTCTTTGAGGCCAATAATCTATTTATTACAAATACCTGCTTCATACAACCAGATAGAAGACTATACACCTAGACATCACCAGATGGTAAACACAAAAACAGGTAGACCATATAATTGGAAGTAGAAGATAGAGAAACTCTATCCTTGTGGCCAAAACCAGACCAGGAGCTGATTGTGGTATAGACCACAAACTGCTCATAACAAAAATCAGAGTTAAACTGAAGAAGAAAGCAAAAACCATCATTATACCAAAATATGACATGAATAACATTTCAGATGAATTCAAGGACAATGTAAGAAACAGATTTGAACTATTGAGTATAATCGACCAGAAACCTGAAGAACTGTGGACAGAAGCCAAAGTCATAATTAAGGACACATGCAAGAAAACACTAACAGTGGCCAAAAAGAAAGACAAGAAATAATAGATGACAGATAAAACACTTCATGGAATAAAAGAAAGAACAAAAGCAAGGAGATAGGAATAAAGCGAGAAGTATGAACACAACTGTCCAACATTTGACACACAGGGATAAGGAGAAATACTGCAATGACCAATGCAGAGAAATAGAAGACAACAACAAAAAGGGAAGAATGAGAGACCTCTATCAAAAATCTGAGAAATTCAAGCCAAGTTTAACCCAAGGGCAGGGATGCTCTATGGAGAAAAAAAAGGACATAATACAAGAACAAGAAGAATAAAGAGACGCTGGAGGCAATACACAGAAAAGTTATACAAAAGAGATGAGGGAATGAATGATATTTGGAATGAGGAGCCATATGAACACAGACCCTAAATTCTAAGAAGTGAAGTGGAATCTGCAATAAAAGAAATGGGAAAAAATAAATCACCGGGAACAGATGATATCCCAATTGAACTGGTACAATGCCTACAGACAGATGCAACTTCAGTGCTAACTGAAATATGCCAACAAATATGGAAAACAAAGCGGTGGCCAACAGACTGGAAATGCTCAATATACATACCAAATCACCGGAAAGGAGATACAAAAGACTTCAGCAACTATAGGACAATAGCACTAATCTCACATGCAAGCAAAATAATGCTCAAATTCTGCAGCATAGACTCCAACCATACATGGAGAGAGAAATTCCAGAGGTGCAAGCAGGATTCAGAAATGGAAGGGGCACTAGGGACCACATTGCAAACATATGATGGATAATGGAGTGCACTAAAGAATTCCAAAATAGAATCAGCATGTGTTTCATAGACTACAGCAAAGCATTTGATTTTATAGATCATGAAAAGCTATGGAATGCACTCAAAGACATAGGAGTGCCACTACATCTGATAGCCCTGATGAGGAATCTGTACCAAGGACAAGAGGCCACTGTCAGAACAGAATTTGGGGAAATAGAGTGGTTCCCAATAGGCAAAGGGGTCAGGCAAGGCTGCATCCCATCACCCTACTTGTTTAACGTATATGCTGAAAACATCATAAGAAAAACAGAATTAGAATCAGAAAAAGGAGGAATTAAGATAGGAGGAAACAACATTAATAACCTAAGATGTGGATGACACCATATTATTAGCAGAAGACATTCAGGAATTGGAACAGTTAATAAGGAAGATCAAAGATGAAAGTGCAAAGGTGGGTCTGATGATGAACATAAAGAAAACAAAAATAATGACTACAGAAGAAATACACAAATTCAGTCTAGACAATGAGGAAATTGAAATAGTTAAAGAATTCCCATATCTAGGATCAAACATTGACCAGAATGGAGACTGCAGTCAAGAAATAAGAAGAAGGCTAGGAATGGGAAGGGCAGCTATGAAAGAACTGGAAAAGATACTGAAGAGCAAAGGCATACAACTGAGCACTAAAGTCAGAATTATATAGGCCATTGTATTCCAAATTACCATGTATGGATGTGAGAGCTGGACAATGAAGGAAGCAGACAGAAAGAAAATCAACTCATTTGAAATGTGTTGCTGGAGAACAGTACTTAGGATACAATGGATAGCCAAGAAGACAAACAAATGAGTTCTTGAACAGATCAGACCAGAACTCTCCTTGGAAGCAAAGATAATCAAGTTGAGACCATCATACTTTGGCCACATAATGAGAAGGCACAGATCACTAGGAAAAAACAATAATACTAGGAAAGCTAGAGGGTAGAAGAGAGGAAGACCACAAACCAGATGGATAGACCTAATCAGGGGGGTTATGGTCAAGGGCTTGCAGGATCTGGGCAAGGCAGTGGAGTATAGGGATTCTTGGAGATGTCTCATCCATAGAGTCGCCGTGAGTCGGAACCAACTCAAGGGCAGCTAACAGCAACAACAATCCTCAGCCTCTATTATCCAATTTCCATACCTCTTTTGAATTAGCTCAGTATGAAGTGTCTCTTTAAATTACTATCGTGTGTGCCGTACTTTGCCGTTTTCATTCATTAAATCTGGAGTTGTCTCACAGTTAGTACCAGTATACATAGGCGACAATGATCCTCAGTTTACCCAGCCTCTCATGAGTGTCCTTTGAACTAAACAATTCGTAAACATTTAAAGTTACTGACACAGTTGGTGGGAACACCAACCCCCCCCCCTTTGGGTAACAGCCCCTTCATCCTTAGACAGCACAGTCAATAATGAGGTTTGCTGGGAGCTGCAGTTCAATAACATGTGAAGAGCCACATAATTTCTACTCCTGACATAAACAATATTAGGTCATAATGGATAGTCATTATTTCAGTTAGTATTGGAATATCTTATGTTTCTAGGTTAAATGCAGATTTGCAGGTTACTCCCAGTGGCAGTTTGTATACAGAGCAGGGGCACCTCTCTCCCATATGAAATGGTGAACTGCCGCCTCCAAAAGGCAGCTGTGGTTATTTTCCTGCTTTGAGATGGTCATGGAAGAGCACTGAAGCCGTTATGCTGAAAGGTCACCTCTCAGTCTAACATAATCGATAATAAATAATATGAAGTAACATGCATAAAGGGATGCAATGGCTCAAGTGGTTAAGAGCTGACTCTGTTGATTGCAAGATCAGCAGGTTGGCAGTTAAGGCCCAGGTGCTGCATGATGGGGTGAGCTCCTGTCACTAGTCCCAGCTTCTGCCAACCTAGCAGTTCGAAAGCATGCAAATGCAAGTAGATAAATAGGTATCACTTCAATAGGAAGGTAAACAGATTTCTATGCAGTCATGCTGGCCACATGATTACAGAGTAGTCTCTGACAACGCTGGCTCTTTGGTTTTGTATCGGAGATAAGCATCACTCCCTATGGTCGGACACAATTTGACAACCTTGTCAATGGGGAATACCTTTACCTTTACCTTTAACATGCTTAAGTAAGTCATTCATCTTCATTATCTTAGTGCCGCAGAGAAAATAGAAGTCACTAGTAACAAAATTAAAACCTTTCTGTACACTTTGTAAGATATAGCAGTCTAGACCAGGAGTGGAAAATCTTGGTCTTCCAAATGTTTCAAATGATGATGCCCAGAAACTCTTACAGTTGGCCAAGCTGGATGGGGCTTTTAGGCCCTGAAGTCTAAAACTTCGGGAAGATCAAAAATTTCCCACCCTTAGCAATTTTCATTGGTTCTCTAATTCACAGTCTTCAGCCCGCCATTCTCCTTTGCATACCTGGTTTTTTTCCTGCCTGTAAGTAATACATAATACCTCCTGGCCCTAAGTCCTCAGTGAAACTTTGTTTTGGTATTACTTCCTCTTGGGGCTGTTTTACATCACACAATTATAACACTATGATTTTTTACTTTAATTGCTATGGTTCTTTCCTAGGGAAGTCTGGGATTTGCAGTTTAGGAAGGAGTATTTATTCAGAAGTTCATGTCATTAGTTTCTTCTCATCTCATAGGTGTTTCCTTTGCTCCTTTGATTAAGATTTCCCTTCCTCCCCCAATTTTTCTAGCTTCTTAGTTCATTCCAGTCCTTTTTTTAATTACCATGCTTCTGTATTTTACCTAACTCCTATCTGTATTTTACCTAACTCCTGGATTCTGGCCCAAACTAGATCTGAAACATTAAAATTGAGATCAAATTAAAAATTTAATAGCAAAAATGTAATACAATGCTGCTCCAGACCCCACGGTCTCAGGCCCAGCCAAATCAACAACTTCCCTTTCTCTCACAGAAGTTAGCTAGAAATATTCACACTTTCATGAAACTATTGGTCTGAAGCAGCTTTTCTATTGTAATAATGACTCAGAAAGTTTATTTTTAACAGAAGTTTAGAACTATAGTGTGGGTCTTGTTCATTCACCCATTCATTCATCAAAACACATAACTCACTGACCGTACTAATCAATATGTGAATTCAAGGCGGCTGTGTGCTTACAGGCATAGAAGAATTTTAGCACATATCACAAAGCACACAAAGAGACATTTCTGAAGAACACCACTGTGAAAGACATCTTTTTATGTGCAATGTATAAAGCATTTTTATTCTCCACTACATTTTTTTTTTTTGCTGACTGCTGCAACATCTTTCATTTCAAATTTTATCTCAAGGACATTTTTTGTGGAAAGAAAAGAAAGAAAGATATAGAAAGCTAAGGAGTTAAGTTGAGTGATTATATTATATGGCTAAGAACTATCTGATTTCTGGACAGTTGACCAGGCACCTTTCTCAGTTGTAGTCACTTTCTAGATCACTTCTTACGTAAGATAATCAGACCAGAGTCCGAAAGGAGATTGAAATAGATGACCTCCATACTCCTTTTTTTAACCCTAAAACTTTATGTTTCTATTAAAACTCTTTGTAGTCCAACATCCTGCTTCAATAAAGTTATAGAAAACTCCCAAGATTATTTGAAGGCAACATCCCTTTCCTGACTGCACTAGCAAGAACTGATGTTGTAGACCAAAACATGTTCAACTAGAACTTGGAGAGGTTATTTTTTGACTACTACTGGCATGACAGAGGCAGGAAGGTCCTAGGAATTGTCATTAAAAGAAAGGGGCTTTTCCAAGGCTCTGTGTTCAACATAAATAGAAACTTTCAAACTAATCATGTTGTCTTTCTGTCACAAGGACTTGCAACTAATGTGAATATGCTTTGGCAGCTGAACTGTTTGGAAGAAGAGATTGCTGCTCAGCATACTGTTGTGGCCAGGACAAAAAACTATAATGTCATCAGAGAAGAAATTTTTGCCAAAGAATTTTTATTTAGCTTAATGGAACTCTTCTGCAAGAATCAAAGAACTCATATATTGATGAACAAAATCAGGGGTAGGCAACCTTTCCCCTTTAAGGGCCGAGGGACTTCAGCTCCCAGAATCCCAGGAGCTATTGGCCAACATGGGACTATTGGCCAACATGGATGAGGCTTCTGGGAGCTGAAGTCCCTCGGCCCTTAAAGGGGAAAGGTTGCCTACCCCTGAACAAAATCTTTCTTAAGAATGTACAGCGTTTGCAGTATATTATTTTTATTGGGGAGATATTAAGAAAACAGAGAGAAGGGAATTGTACTTCAGCACTGATTTTCACTTGCGTCTTAGGATTCTCAGTAGAAACAGGAATTATGGCGTGTAATTGTACAGTTTGTAATTTGATGTTGTTCTCATAGGGTTGAGGAATTGGTAATTTGAGGACTTGTTCTGAAGGCATTTGGAGGGTTGTTACAAAGAGGCCTAAACGTTGTACAAGAAGGTCCTGAATTCTATAAGAATAAAGTTGACCTGCTCTTTATTCCTCTAGCCTGTTTGTTGATCTTAAAACATCACATAGTGAAGAGAGCGTTAGATATGGAGTGTTGGAAGAAACCATGAAATATATGGATGGTGCTATTTTTCAATGGCAGCTGTTGGCTTTCAAATCAGTGGAATGGTGAATCAGCTCTGTGTCTTAGTTTGAACATTAAAAGAACTATTAAAGGTCTTGAAGCTGTTTCTGAATTGAAGCTGGATGACTTCTTTAAAAGTTGGGCTAAAATATGGACACCAGCTACCAATGTCTCTTGTGGTCTTTCAGGCAAAGTTATCAATGGCTCATAGACATAATCAATATTGTAACCAATTTCTTTCAGCAGGAAATGCCTCTGAGTACCAGCTGCAGGGGAACAAAAAGCAGGAAAGAGCCAATTTGTGTCATCTACTACTTTTAGTTTCTTGGAAGCCACTTTGAGAAACAAGGTACTGGCTAAGCTGGATACTTGGTCTGGGGATGGTCAAAATTTGTAAAGTCAGGGCCTTTGCAGACTGCCAGAAATAGTGCAAATTGAGTCCACTTTAAGGGTTAGGGTTAGTGCTAGGGAATCATGGGAATTGTGTTCTTTTCTGAGACATTGAGCCTTCTTTGTCAGAGAGCTCTGGTGCCACAATAAAATACAGTTCCCATGATTCCCTAACCCTAACCCTTAAAGTAGACTCAATTTGCACTATTTCTGGCAGTCTGCAAAGGCCCTCAGCCTCCATAGACTTTGTACTTTCCCTACCTCTCAGAACATTTTGTGTTGGCTCTGTGCCTATTTTTTAATTGAAAAAAATCTGTATATACTTCTCATGCACATTTTTTGTGTATACATATGTCCTTGTTGACAAAATAATATTTGTACACATTTTAGAAATGTGTGTAGTATCTTTCTCACACATAATTTGGTCTGATCAGTCAGGGTTTCTATTCAATTAACTTGCTACAGGGTCTACACTGAGATGGTTTCTCATGGACTCTCTCTATTTTCATGGCTGGGTTGGAAGAGCCTTTTATGTGCTGGCTTCCTGAATCTGTGCAGACAATATATAAGAGCTTTATCCTTTGGCAGCTGAAGGGAAGCAGCTGAGAGGGCAATAAGAGGCAGATAATGGCTGGGCAACTGGCCTTGTAGACATACTGTACCAACATTGCCATGCAGAAAGGAGTGGAGCAGCTCCCTCTTTCTCTCTGGCAGACCTCAGAGACAAGGTGCAGTTTATGGTGTTTGTTTCCCACCTTCTCTGGATTTTGAGAGAGACACTAGGAATGGAAGATGGGTTGGTAAATGGTCTGCCCTAAGATAAGAGTAAACAGAATGCCTGCAAACCCATTGAAGAGGAATAGAGGAAGTCTGACATGCCATACAAAAAGATTTACACAAATCATCCCAGTCACAAAGAAGAGTTGCATCTGCTCTCCTCTACCTTTTGAGTTGCAATCCAGTTGTGTAGGGATCTGGTATCACCACAGCCTTTTCTGAAACCTAATGATCTTGTCAGCTCCCAGCAGGCTTGTGATGAGGGTATCTCTTTTCTCTGTTTCATCTTATAGGGACAAAAGATTAGGATGTCTTTCATTCAAATTTTATCTCAAGCATGAATATACAGAAAGAAAGATACACACACTTACAAGCAGAAAATTGGGACATCTGAACAGCTTGCACCATGGCATTGGGATCCACACCCTCTGAAAGCTGTATAAAGACATCACCAGGAGGCTATGTGTCCAGTTTTATGAAGGCCAGTTCTCTGTTTGAAGGATCCTCATGAAGGGCTTGCAGAGGAGAACTGGTATTTCAGTGGGTGGGAAGCTTTAGGTTTTGGGGCCAAACCTGGACCCCATGAGACTGAAACAAAATTTCTGGGTTCCCCAGATGTCTGTGTCTCCATCCTCAGTATCCTATTAAATTCCTGGTTTTGGAAAGGCTGAAATGCCTTTTCTGCCAACAATTGAAATTCTTCTTCTAATCTAAAGCTTAGTTCCTGGTAGTGAGTTCCTTAAGCTAAAATACACTGTTGTTGTTATTATTATTATTATTATTATTATTATTATTATTATTATTATTTGGTCCCACCATTTTGATTGTGACCCTGCTCACTGATGGAATAAGGCTTCCAACAATTTATCTCAAACTGAATTTGGCCATCAGGTTGAAAGAGGTTCCCCATCCTTGCTGTATTTTGAAACTATTTCAGGAGTGGGAATCACATAGATCCACTGTAATTTCCAACAATCAAAAACATTGGCTGTGCTAGCTTAGGGCTACAGGTCAACAACAACTGGGTTGCCTCATGATTCTCATCTCTGCTCTGTTTGGACCATTGCCCAGTCCCAGTTTATTCTTTTTGAGATCTTGACTTTACTTCGGAAATGGGGATGGGGATTTCCCAGAGATGGGGGATATGAGGCTCTCCAGATGGTATGGGAGTGAAATTCTTATCAGTCTTAGCCAGCATATTCAGTGGTAAAGAATGATAGGCACTGCAATACAATACAATACAATACAATACAATACAATACAATACAACATTTGGAGGGCTACACATTTCCACCCCTATGTGACTTGAAGTTCACAGTGCTTTACTGTTTAGCACAGTAAACAGTTTAGCACAGTGTTTTACTCTTTAGTACCAAACCTATCCAAGTACTAAGTTGTGGTAGTCTTTATACAGCAACATTTAGACTGACATCCTACACTGTCATATATAAGCATGATAATGGAGCTCTGCTTTCATAGTAACATCTGATGATTCCACCTCCTCCTAACCTATTTTTTCAACCTGGTAGCACCCTAACCAAAGAGTTTCTGAGGTACTGAAAATGAGGGCACTGGGAACTGATGACCAACCTTTCCACAGTTGTGAGGTGTGTCTAGAACAGACAGCTGGAAAAACCACTGGGAGTCCTACCACAATTACTTGTTGCAATTCATCCAGTGACTGGGAGAATGCTGCAGACATCATTTTCCAGTGCCTCACTTTGCAGAACCTTGGTAACCTTTTGGTTGAGACCCTGCCAGGTTGAAAAGATAAGTTTTGGGGTTACACAAAGTCATTTACAACCCACAAACACGAATCTCTAGCAGTTACAATATTGTAAGACCAGTTTTAAAAAATGCCAGCATTTATTATTATTATTATTTTATAATATCCCTGGGTTGGCTATCATTATGAAAGGGAATCTGATGTAATGAAAAGAGGCTTTGTTGTTTATTCTGCTGTAACCATGAAGCTGTAATAGCAACATGTACTTTACGGTTTTTTGCAAGAGTAAAGTTTAGTATCTTTCCTTCCCGATGACATCAGCTTATAAATAGAGTGATTGCTGTTCCTGCTGTGTTGGAGGCTAGCAGCCTCAGAAGAATAATACAAATCATAAGGAGATGTCAGTGACTCTAATGGAGGTAGCTTCAAGCTTGCGATAGCCTGCTGAGATCATTCCACCGTAAAGTAATAGAGCAAACACAGCCTGGGTAGAAAAGGGGAAAAAAAACCTCATAGAAAAGGAAAGCTGGCAAGTTTCAAGGATTGAGGTGACTTCCAGTAGGTTTTAATGGCCATGGTGCCTATACCTCCATTTTGCATCTTCAGAGGATTTGTATAAGAAACCATGGATCCTGAGCCCACGTGTCAAGTGCTGATTAATTTCCACTGGTTTAAGAAGAGAATTTGAGGTATTTCAAGCTTGCTAACTCTGGAGCCCAGAGTTCTGGTTCTGGAAATCAGATGGTCTCACTACCTGATATAAAGCTGACATTTCCACTACAGTTTCTCAACCTGGGCATCTTGTAGTTGAATGAAGTCAACACTTTTAGATTGGATCATGGCTAACTGCCAGTTACTTCCTTTGTTCCAGTCATGGATAATTATCTCAGCGTATTTTTTAGACCACAGCACCCATAAACCCAAGTTAGGATGGCTAATGGTCATGATTATGAGAGCTGTAATCCAAAACAACTGGAGGACACCAAGTTCCCTGCTTCAGGGTCAAGGTATTTGCTGCTGACTCAGTTGGTTCAAGGAGCCAGGAATCTTTGCAAGCACTTTTCCTGGATACCTAATGTTGTTGTTAGCTGCCTTTAAGTAGACCTCAACTCATAGTGACCCTGTGAATGAGATGTCTCCAAGACCCCCTATCCTCTACCTTCCAGCTCAGACCCTGTAGATTCAGGCTCATGGTCTCCATTCTTGAATCTATCCATTGGGCATATGATCTTCCTGTCTTTCCACTGCCCTCTACCTTCCCGAGCATCATTGTTTTTCCTAATGAATTGTGCCTTCTCGTTATATGGCCAAAGTATAACAGCCTCAGTTTAGTCATCTTGGCTTCCAGAGAAAGATCAGGCTTAATTTGTTCTAGGATCCTTACTTCACTCATCATGTGGGGTGAGATTGTCTAGATTGTAAATACCACCAGAGAAAAGGGCTCTTTTTTTGTAGCTACCAGATGGACATCTCTCAGATGTGCCACATTCAGAGGACCTATTTATATGGCCAGATCTTATAAGGTAAAATGTGTAAGAAAAATATGGTCCCCCAGTTATTTTGGACTTCAACTCCCAGAAGCCCCAGTGAGCTTGGACAATAGTAAGGGATTCTGAGAGATGAAGTCAAAAGAAATCTGGTGGTACAAAGACTGAGAACCATAGGTTTAGTAGATAGTAGATAGAAATGCACATTGTTGTTTGTTGAGGCAAACTGTGATGGCTTTTGCTTACTTAGCAGAATTAGAAATGGCCCATGCACATTGGATATGCTCTCTTTAAAGGAGATAATTCAGATTATGAAGATGTAAATGATCTAACGATTCTTCATTCTGTCAGTGTCCTCAAATCTCCAGATGTTTCTTCTTATTAGCAAGCTGAATGGTAATGGCTTCGGTCACATCTTCTCTCATTACCTGCTCAGATTAGTGCTTTCATATACCTCCTGTCAGTCATCTCTCTTTTAACATAATATGCTTTCTTTTCTGGCTGTGGGATTCAAGAAAAAGATAATACATCCTTACTTTAAAAAATAAAAAATAAAACATAAAACATCCTTATGTGGCAATTGAAAAGCAGCAAAATGAGACCACATGGCATAAGATCAAAGTCAGAGTGGCATATCATTAAAAGAAGAGAGCAATCCCCTCATCCCCAGCAAATCAGAGTTGAATAATCTTGACATTTTTGCAATTTGGTGAAGTCAGGAAAATTTTTTCCTGTAGCCATTTTTCTTAGTGGTCTCTCCAGAGTTACAGAACTTGCACAAGTTATTTAGTTGGACTATAGATCCCCAAATTCCCAAGCCAGCATGTCCAGTGACTATGTTGGCTGGACGAGTATTGGAGATATACTCCAAAATAGTATCCCCCCCAAGCTTTGATTCTATACTGAACAATGATCCAAGAAAGACAAGAGGGAAATCCACACTACAAAACAAATAAGTGTATATAGGTTACAGAGATTTGGTTGAGTTTGACTGAATGAACTATTGCTATATGCAATTTGGATGTATTTGGGAAAATATGTAAAGCATATTCTATAGGTTTGTCACATTGATTGTGTGTGTATGTGTGTGTGTGTGTGTCACAAGAATGTCAGTATTTACTATATACAAAAGGCATAGACTTAGAATTAAAGAAAAAGCTGTCTAGAAATGTTTTTTTGTGTGTGTGCCAAAACTGAACTGAGCTCCCAGCCATTTCCTGGCAAAAATCCACTTTATCCCAAGTTTTCATCTCAGCACACTAATTTAGGTCTGCTAGGAAAAAGTTATTAAAACAGTTGGTGTTGTTAGACAATTGAGAGTCAGAGATCCTTACTGATCTACTGCACATCTACTGCAGCTGTTGTGAATTTATTTATGTATTTTATTTCTCCCAGGAACGGACCCAAGCTGGCTCACAGATAAAACTGTTTAATTTTTTTTACAATATATTAAAAAAAATTAAAATCATCTAACTAAAAGACAGTATAATGTGACATAAACATACAAAAGTTAAAAAAAAACATAACTAGAACACACACACCGTTTAAAAGTCTCCCTGACATGATTATATATTAAAAGCCTGCTTGAATAAAAATATCTTTGCTTGCCAGTGAAAGCAAAGCAGGGGGCCTTACTTCCCCTTGGAAAGGAGTTCCAGAAGGTGGGAGCAGCCACTGCAAAGGCTTTCTCTTGTGTCCTCACCAAGGACCTTATCAAACGCTGGCCACGAAGCGAAAAGTAACAGAAAAGTAACTGAAGTGAGAATAAATTCAGTTCTATACCGAAACGAACTGAATTTCGCCCTGGCGGCCATAGCGCAATGAATACGAAGGCTCCAAAGGGGATTTAGCGATCAGGCGCCGCGGGATGCGGTTCACGTGGGAAGAAGGAAAACACACACACACACACATTTTCTTCTCTCTCTCTCTCTCTCTCCCTTCCCGCCACCCAAAAAACCAGCGTCGCAGAAGGCGCTTCTGTGGATGGCAAGGATGGGATGAAGGAGTCGGGAGGAAAGGCAGCCAAGGGGACCGAGGAGGAGGAGGAGGGCTGGAGGACTGGAGGAGGGAAGGGGTGTTGGTGGGGAAAAATGCGAGAGAGATGGAGAGAGAGAGATCGCCTCCCTCTTCCCTCCTCCTCTCCTTCTCCTCCTCTTTCTCAATCCGGTTTGCCTTTCGCCAATCCCTTCCCCTCGCCGGGATTTTCTGCTTGGGAGAGCTCTCCCTGCTTCCCCGCCCCGCCCACCATTGCGCAATGAATACGAAGGCTCCGCTTGTACTTCCCCAACAAACCGAATGTCAAAATCTCCCTACTCGCTACGGATTAGCTTCGGGTTCTGTGGAGTTTCGGGGCAGCGTCGTGTGTACACGCGGGGAAACAATACAGATTAGCTCCGTGTTCTAGGGCAGCGTCGTGTGTAAACACGGGGAAATAATATGTATTAGCTGCAGGTACCCTTTGGATTAGCTCTGCTCTAGACCCCATGTGATAAGGTCCTAAGTGAGCCTGCAATGGTGGTGAAACCAAGAAAAAGCCTTCCCCTATAGACCTTAGGATCCTTGTAGGTTCATTTGGGGAGATACAGCCTTTTAGATAGTCTGGACCTGAGACATATTGGGCTTTGTAGTTCATAGCCAGCACTTTGAATTGTGCACAGAAATGAACCAGTAGCCCAATGGAGCTGTTTCAACAAGGGATTTTTATGCCTCCTTTAACTGGCCCTGGCCAGCATTTTGGCCACGACATATTGCTGAAGTTTCTGACCAGTTTCCAAAGGCAGCCCCATGTAAAGTGTATTACAGTAGTCCAAATGGGATGTAATCAAGGCGTGTGTCACCATCTGACATCTGAAGGAATGAGTGCAAATGATGCACTAGTTTTAGCTGTGCAAATGCACTCCTGGCCATCCAGGTTCAGAGTTGAGTCCAGAGGAACATCCAAGCTGTGAGCCTGAGATTTCAGGGGAAGTGTAACCCCATCCAGCACAGGCAAATTCCCTATTCACTGTTCTGCCTTACAACTGCCTTGTCTGGATTAAGTTTCAGTTTGTTTGCCTTCATCCAGTCTTTACTGACAGCAGGCATTGGTTCAGTACACAGACAGTTTCCTTGGAATTGGATGGAAAGGAGAGAGAGAGCTGGGTGCCATCCACATACTGCTGAATCTGCACCCCAGAACTCAGAATGACCTCTCCCATCGGTTTCATGTTAAATAACATGGGGAACAGAACAGAACCCTGTGGTTTCAGTCAACAGGTGTCCCCAACACCACCTTCTGAGTTCACCCCACTAAGAAAGACTGGAACCACTGCATAATAATGTCCCCAAGTCCCATCTCAGAAAAGTTGCCCAGAAAAATACAATGGTTAATGGTATCGAATGCTGCCAAGAGGTATAGCAGGATCAACAGGAAACATCATTCCCCTGACCAGTTCCCTGTGTAAGTCATCCACCAAGGTGACCAAAACTGTTTCCATCCCTTAGCCAGGCCTGAAGCCAAACTGAAATGGATCTAGATATGAATTTTTGTTCTGTTGCCTGGAGCCCACCCTGACAGCTTTTGATATAGGACAGGATTTAAAAAACAAAAACAAATAAAGAGCGCAATTAGAAATACCATGTAGGTGGCTGTTAAGAATGAGCAATATTGCTTAGGTAGGTATACCAGAGAATGATTCTTCCTGTGCCTTATATGCTATCTTGAAAGTGTGGCCTTTTGCTTATACACATCCACATCTGGCCACTCTGCTCCTTGGTAATCCTGCAGATATTTGCACAAAAATTGCACATGCTCCGTATCTTAAGAAACCATGGACATACAGCCTACTGTCTTGATTTGGCAGTGACATTCCTGATTAATCCTTTGCCATTTCACTTTTTGATTTTTAAATGTCTCATTTTCTCTCTCCTCTCCTCCTTCCAGTTTCCCCCTTTGTCCTTAGCTTAATTCAGATGCTGCAAATTGAGTGCAAAGTGCAAAAGCAGTTTGCACTCAATTAACTCAGTAGTGGGGAGCACAGATTAAGGTAGAATCTTGCCCTTCCCAGCAGGTGCAGGCAAAAGCAAACTGTTGCAACCTCTCCTAGCTTTTATGTTCTTCCTCATTAAGAACTTATTCTATCTTGACCACACTACAATGTTGCTTGGCCACAAGTGTCCTGGTTTTCATCTATGAAATGCTGTGAGGAGAAGGGGATGGAAGCAATATGCATGGAAAACTATACTGAAATGCCAGCAGCTTCAACAAACCACAGAAAAGAGCACAGGTGTGTGTGTAACAGAAGAGGCAGTTAATAGGTAGGAAGACCAGCAAGACAGGATTGGTATCTTAGGGGGGTTGCAGACTGCCAGAAATAGTGCAAATTGAGTCCACCTTTAGGGTTAGGGTTAGGGAATCATGGGAACTGTATTTTATTGTGGCACCAGAGCTCTCTGACAGAGAAGGCTCAATGTCTCAGAAAAAAAAACAAAACACAATTCCTATGATTCCCTAGCACTAACCCTAACCCTAAAAGTGGACTCAATTTGCACTATTTCTGGCAGTCTGCAACCCCACTTACTGCCTGAGACAAACTGCAACCACCAATGTGTCTAATTCTAGGATGGAGATTGGAAATGTCACTGTTTTGGACTACAGCTCCCCAAAGCCCCCAAAGTTCATGCTGGATGGAGGGTACCGGACACTGTAATCTTAAAATTTTTCCAAGCTTTCCTATACTGTGTCATTTTTATTTCAGATATTGCTGATGGTAATATAGTTTAGTTTCTGGGCCTTGAAAGTGTATTCTCTCTCTCAGTGTATTTTGAATCAGATGTTAGAGCTTCTAAATTCTAGAAAATTCTGTCTTTGTGGCAAAGATTTGATGGACTCATGACCCAGAAAATGCACTTGTACAAAGAAATGTCCTAAATTACTTGTGGTTGAGCATCACATCTTAATCTGTGAACACTTGTTGAGGCTTCCTTGTCAATTGAGTGGTGGATCGCTCTAGACTTTGGTACAGAACTTACTATATCTGCCTAAGGTGCTGACCTTTTCCCTGGAATAGCTCCTATAAAGTTGGATTGGTCCTTTAAAGTTAAAAGTAAAATCCAGAGCAGATTCACTGCCACACTGACATCAAAGTCACCGCTAGTGCTGATCTCAGTTCTAAAATACTAAGATTTTTAAAAAAAAAATACCAATGATCTAGGAGTACAGAAAAATAAGATGGTAACAGTATTGCCCCAAACTGGTATATTTGTGAGCAAGTTCCAATATCAGAAGCAAACTCAGTATGGCTGGAACTGTGTTGAGGACTTGGTGGTGTGCCTTCAAATGGTTTCTGACTTATGGTGTCCCTAAGGTGAACCTATCATGGGGTTTTCTTGGCAAGATTTGTCCAGAGAAGGTTTACCATTGCCTTCCTCTGAGGCTGAGAGCATGTGACTTGCCCAAGGTCACCCAGTAGGTTTCATGGCCAAGGTGGAAATCAAGCCCTGGCCTCCAGAGTTGTAGTCCAACACTCAAACCATAAATCGAGTTATTTCTGAAGGAATTAAAATTGGGAAGTTCCATAATATCCATAACCAGCAAAGGGCTGCTGTCATGTTACTGTGTAGGACAGCCAGCAAAGTGACCAATGCACAATGAGAGTGATGTGCATTGGTCCCATTGTGCATCTGTCCTGTTGTGCACCAGAACTTTGACTAAGGAGTGTTGATGCACATTGGGACACACTCACTGGTGTCCCATTACACATCTTTGCAATTTACTAACAGGGTTTCTGAGCACCTTTGCCATGTAACTATGTAAAGTTCAATATGTACAATCAATATAGGAGAGATAATTGCCAGACGTTACCTCAATGCTATTACACCACCAGAAGACATTATAAATCACTTTTGGCAAGGAAGAAGAAAGAGGCAATTCAAAGGCAATGGACATCATTGATATATTTCTCCCTACAAAAAAACACCAAGCTGTTTTGGGCCACAGTCACAGGGATGATAGGGAACATCAAGGGCTCTCCCCCTTGTAACATTCCCATAAATGCATGGGAAGATTATTTCTCCACATTGTATAGAGACAGTGGGGATTAGGTTTCTGTGATCCCCTATAAGTTCAGCCTATCCTCCCTGAATTGTTTGGATACTCCCCAGTGGCTCCCTGTATCCCAAGATGAATTAAAGACACCACTTACCCAGTTTAAATCTGGAAAAGCCCCAAGGCCTGACTTAATCTTGCCTGAGCTTCTGAAAACAAATATATCATGGTGGGCACCTCTACTTGCCTCTCTTTTTACTCTCATTAACCAGACTGCCAAATTACCTACTAGCTGGTCACAAGCAATTATAATCCCTATTTATAAGAAGGGAGATAGGAATGATCCAACCAACTACTGACCTATAAGCTTACTTTCAGTTGAGGGTAAACTCTAGGGACAATTTCTTAACAAGCATCTTTCCGAATGGATAGAGAATGAGTATATTATTGATAATGAACAAATTGACTTTAGAAAGGGTAAGTCAATGTATGATCATTGCCTGGTTCTGAACCATCTGGCAGAGAAATATTCTAATTCCCAAAGCAACAGTTTTGCACCTTTATTATTCATATCTTAATGATCTTTCATCCTTTATCATTCCAGAAGCCCATCATCTGCCCAAATGGGGCTTGGTTAAAATTCCCTTATTGTTGTATGCGGATGATGCAGTTCTCCTCTCATTTACTAAAATAGGCCTGAAACAAATGCTGAGAGTTTTGGGGGTTACTGTGAAGAAAACTGTTTATCCATCAATTATAGCAAAACTAAAATCATGTTTTTCTCCAATAACCAAAGTTGGTCCAATTGGGTCATAAATGGACGCAAGTTAGAGCAAGTTAAACACTTCAAGTATTTAGGACTTATACTTCAATCGATGGGTGGCTGGGTATCCCAGCGGTCTGCTGCTATACAGTCAGCATCTAATAGTGCTAAAGCATTAGTTTGGGGGTTTTTAAACACTAAAGGAGGCCAATTTTTACCTGCTGCAATTAAGATGTTCCAGGCTGAGGTCTAGCCACAATTGTTATTTGGCATCCCAATTTGGATCTTAAGTTTTTCTTTAGTATTAGAATGGATCATTTTGGGCTACATTTGGAAATTATTTGGAGTATCCAATTGTGTGCCATCAGCTGTTTTGTGGCTTGAAGTAGGTTGTCATTCAGTTGAATGTACTGCCTGGACATGGACCTTAAAGTATTGGCTTAAACTTTTCTATGCTGGCCCTGAGTCTGGATATTTTTATCTTGTAATGGAAGCTAATTATACCATCCTCTGGTCTAAAAATATCAAGGAAAATTGCAGAGATTGGGCTTTTCAAACAACTTTTTCATTTCACATGATTTGCCCAGGATGTAGCAGATCCTAGTGCATCATGTAAAAGATATTGAGATACCTCCCAGAGGGCTTTCTCAGTTGCTGCCCCTAGACTCTGGAACGACCTGCCGGACGAGATCCGTCTGTTGACATCGTTAGACAGCTTCAAGAGGGCTGTCAAGACGGATCTCTTCCGGCAGGCCTTTCTGGATTAAATCATCCCGGCCTCGGGCACTCCCACCCCAGTGATCCTTACGTGGCCCCATCTAAGGATGGAGAGGATTACTGCCGTGGGTTTTATTATTGGGTTTTAATTGTTTTGTTGATTGTGGATTTTAAATTCTGTAGATTTAATACTGTTTTAAGGGGGGGGTTGGATTGGATTATTGTATTGTTTTTATTGTTGTAAGCCGCCCTGATTGGGCCTCCAAAGGGCGGGATATAAATAAATTTTATTATTATTATTATTATTATTATTATTATTATTATTGATATACAATATTCTTTACCCTCTGCCTGTATATCTTGTTCTCCCATCAGTCTAGGGTTGCAGTTCAATCTTGAGAGGGGGGCACATTATTTACAAAATATGATTATCCCAAAATACCAAGTTATGTTTACTAAAGCATTATTTAATGTTATCCCCTCTGCTTTGTTAGAGGGCCGCTTTAAGGGAACCCCTTATAAAGCAAAGCAAAGCAGCTTCATTTATATAAAGCAGCTTCATTTATATACTGCTTCATATCACACTATGGGATGTCTAAGCGGTTTATAACTGTAAGCTCATTGCCCCCCAACAGTTAGGTACTCATTTTAGTGACCTCGGAAGGATGCAGGCCTGAGTCTAGCCTGAGCCCTGGCTAGTATTGAACTCGCAACCTTGTGGTCTATAAGTGAGTGGCTGCAGTACACCAGGGCTCTCATAATGAACGTGTCTGCCCTTGTGGTGAAGGTTCTGTTGATTCTCTAGATCCTGTTCTATTTTTTTGCATTTTTATAATGATGAGAGACTAAGATTAATTTCACTCTTCCTGCTTAAGTTTCCAGGTAGACCATTCAATTGGTACCTGGTGTACTTGTTAAATGACTCAGAGAAAAGTAAAACAGAAGCGCTGGCAAAGTTCTTCCTTTCCGCTGCTAAAACTCGTAAGATCATAACTCATGCATATTAAACAGCCATGTCTATTGTCCTTTAAGTATCCGTACAAACATCCATTTTGTCTCTGTGTCATGCAGCTATGTAATACCTAATGTATCTGTAAATGACTAGTATGTTTATCTTGAATATTTGTTTTTATAATGCAATTTTAATATTTAAACATAATTTATTATTAGGAGTATTGTTCTTATGGATGTTTGTTTTATAGTTCTATTTTAACATGTTACATATATATATATATATATATATATATATATTCTGTTGCCTAATGGTCTGTTGGCTGAAATATAGGTATGATTATGTAAAGTTATGTAATGTACATCATGATAGAGGATTCTGGCTCTCATTCTAGCAAACTGTACACAGGAGTGTGTGTGAGAGAATGTACATGTAGTTTTCTGGGAAATTTTTCACTGTAAAGATGCCAAGACTGGAAATGCAAGAACCTGTAGTTAAGGAGATTGGGCAGTAGAATTTCCTCATGAATTGGATAGGGTATCTATTAAATAAGTGTAGCTGGAGTATATGTTATCTCTGACATCATTGTCGGTTACAGCTTAACCGTTTTACTTTCCAGTGCTTAAGTTGCAATTCAGTTGTTGTTGTTTTTTAAAGGGGGGGGGGATAGTTTGATAGCAGAATCTTATTCATGTCTATTGCTACTGAATTAAGTTTGACTCATTACCAGGCAAATGAGTATAGGATTGCAGCCATTCATCTAATTGTTTATGGGCCTGTATGAACTGTTTGGAAACAGTTTCATTGAGAGGAAACTTTCCCAAAAAGGTAGAGGGAAAGCTGGCTTTGAAAAGAACTTATTTGAGTCACCAAAGAAAATCATCAGGAAAGGAGACCTTCTTATGGGTAGAATTTCAGGGCTTGAACTTAGTGCTTGGAGAGTGGAATGAACTTCCTGTGAACTCAAATGAAACCTGGAGGGCTCAAGCTGCCAGAAGGAAGAAGAATGACTGCTCGGCTTTCTTCAAAGTTTGAAGTTGGAACAGAAAGTGCTCCAGGTAGAAGTTGGGCAGAAGGAAGAGAAACCAAAGTTCGGATGAAATAGCTGCTTTGTTCTGCGGGCATGTGAATCAGCATGGTTGCTTTATCTGCCTTCTACTTTGCCACTGAGAAAGCATGGCATACATGAAGTAGTTCAGGTACTTTTGCATTATGCTACAGAATTTGGAAAAGTTACTTTTTTGCACTGAAAAATTCTGGGTGAAAAAAAGTAATATTTCCAAGCTCTGCTCTTGTAGTCATTTGTTCACACATATTTTGTCTTCAACTGAGAAGCTCCTGGTTTTCACACTAGTGCCCATTTGATGAGTATTCGGTTACCACATTCAGTAAAACAATCATCCCCAGTAGCCTCTAGACATATTGCACTACAACTCACATCATCCCTGCTCATTAGCCATGCTGCATAGCACTCAGGGCAGCTGTATTCCAAAATATCTGAAGGCCACCATGTTGCTGAAGGTTGTGGTTAAGATGCCAATTCTGATGATCAGAAGATCAGAAGGTAGGCAGTTTGAGGCCTGGGTGCTGCATGATAGGGTGAGCTCCTGTCACCAGTCCCAGCTTCTGCCAACCTAGCAGTTCTAAAACATGCAAATGCAAGCAGATAGATAACAGCGTTCAGTGCAGTCATGCTGGCCACATGCCCACCAGAGCTGTCATTGGACAGTGCTGACTCTTTGGCTTAGAAACAGAGATGAGCACTGCTCCCTACAGTTGGCTAAGACTAGACATTCATGTCAAGGGACTACCTTTACCTTTTACCTTTAACAAGATGGGAATACCTATAATGTTATGAGATAAATATAAATACTCTTGGTGTATGAAGCAGCCTATTTACTTACTGATTTAGCACAGCAGTTGCAGAATACCCTCCCAGGGCATTGGTAGGCCAACTCGCATGATAAATCTGGTTGTATATATTGGCAGGGGAATTTCCCCCCTGCAACTGCAGTCATACCAGGTTTGGTCTTCTATCTTTGAAGTGTTATGGAAAGAAAGAAAAATTGACCCCTTTAAGTTCTGACTGCTCCATTAAAACAACAACAACAACAACAAAACATAAAACAAACCCACACTGGCTCTCCATGACCTTCTCTGGTTATATACCAAAATCAAGAATCTCTCAGACAGCATGGTCCATGGCTAGTGCCCAAAAAGTTTTCAAAAGTCAGTTTCCAAGCAGTGCTGTAAAGTATCCTAAGGCAAGGTTTTGGTCTCCTAATAGACAACAATCTGTGGTTCAGTTTTTCTCACCTCTAGTCTCTGTATTTTCTTGTATATCTGCTGCCTTTGGTCTGATAACCTAGTTGCTGTTTGCATCATGGTAAGTAGACTTGCTCGCTCATTGGTGACGTAATCCTCTGCTCAGCAGCTAGAGGGAGGAATTTGTGGTAGCGCAAGCCTCTTACTCAGGGGTAGGCAACCTTTCCCCTTTAAGGGCCGAGGGACTTCATCTCCCAGAATCCCAGGAGCTATTGGCCAACATGGGACTATTGGCCAACATGGCTGAGGCTTCTGGGAGCTGAAGTCCCTCGTCCCTTAAAGGGGAAAGGTTGCCTACCCCTGCTCTTACTGAAGACATTGTTGGCAAGCAATAACCTTTAAAGGTTTGCTTAGCTGATGCTCTCCCACAGTCTAGTGGTAAAAAGGGGAGGCTAGCAAGTCTTGCGATGGTGTTGTAGCTGCTTTTAATGCATGATATATTCAGAGATGGCTTTAGTCCTGTGTATGAACTAGTGATAGAATGAATATTCAAAAGTATTTGAAAAGTGATTGAAAAATATCTGAAACAAGTTTCAGAAAATGCTGATGAGAAGAATCCTGGATTCTATGGGAATTTTTATTCACAGATTCACATGCAGTGTTTTTGCAAAGAAAACAACATTTTCTGCACGAAAGTACCATATGCAAATTTTGTGCAGAGTAAATCCCAAGCTTCAAATCATCTTTGAAAATTGCATAGAGACTATTTCACAGTATGAAGAAGATTGTTCAGATTACTTTGAGAATAAAATTAGCAGAGAATTACATCAGTAATCAGTAAGGACAACATTTCCTGACTGACTACTGTGTCAAATAGGCAAAAAATCACGAGATGTTGTAGGGCAGACAGTTATCATGACAGTGTACATAGTTACACCCCATAGAAGAATAAAACAATATGGGTAGTAATTTTGATCCAGAGTAACAAGCCAGTTCTATACTGGGAACAAGTATTTTGTAAAACTAATGGATCTGAATTGGTTTGTTGAAAAGGCCACCCAAAATAATTTGCATGATAATAGGGATAGTCAACAAATATACATTGTATCAGGGAAAAAAAAACATCCCCTCCAAACTACTGGGAGGAGCTCAACCCTCAGGGGTTATTCAGACATCCTTTTTTTTTAGCAGAATGATGCAAATAATCTCACTCATGCATTCCAGGTTTCTTATTCACACTACGGAACCACATCTTTGTGCATCTCTGTGAGTTTGGTTGGTCACATGTGCCAGCACTCGAATCAACATGGAGTCAATGATGCGAATATGTTCGAAAAACATTCAAGGCATGCAGAATTTAATCCTCAGTCTATTCACATTGGTGTTTCACACTGCTGACAATGCAAATCTTTTTTAAAAACTTGGACTCCTCTCCCAGTATTGGTTATCCCGGGTTAAGTAGGTTTTTTGGCAGCCCCCCAAAAGCAATCAGGTGCACTTGGCAGCCTCCCCAAACCTTAATCAAGTGCATTTGGGATGCCTGTGAACAGCGGAGATTCAACCTGGATTCATCCTGGATTATTTTCACTGTCTGGATAACCCCTCAGAGGGAATAGGAAACCTGGAAGTCATCATCAGCCTTACAGAAGCTGTCACTGTGCTTGCTAATCAAAAGTTTGGGCACTTTGATCCTGTGTGCCCTGACTCCAGTACACCACAGGATATGATTTAAACAGCTTTATTGCAGGAGCATCCTTTAATTGGGGGGAACTCCTGCTGTGATGACTGCCCCCTATATAGGAGTATCACTTGCAGAAGATTTTGCTTCACTGAATTGCTTATGCCAGAGTGTAGGCAATGGATCTCCATGGATTTTTATCTTTTGGGTTTTAATCCTCTCATCTTTTTAATCTTCTTTCCCCGCAAGTTTCAAAAGTGCCTTGCCATGTTGTCATATGTACCACAGTATGCAGGTTGTTCTTTTAGAAATTCAGTCAATGTCCAGCTAAGGATACAAATTTTGTAGATCTCTGGGCCATGCCAATAGTCCATCTGTATGGCTATAATAGTATGACCAGCTCTGCTCTTAGGCAGAGCAAAGATGAGTGTTGAATTGTTTATGTGTGCTACATTTTTATCTTTGTTATATTTTAAAATTATTTTATACTTTTTAAATTTATTGTTGTTAATTGCTGTCAAGTTGACTTATGGTGACTGTGAAGACACACCCAACTAAAGGTGGTGGCAAATATGGGTGTACAACGCCAGTACCCTGGTGAGGTCAAACTCTTTTACCCAAAAAGGCTCCAAAGCTGAATGTAAAGTCCAAAAGGGGGACATTTATTTTAAAGAACAAAAGAAAAAGATTTCTCCTCCCCAGCTCTAACAGGCTTAAAATAAAAGGTACTTTACAGTTTAGGTTTCAGCAATCTTCAGTGTTGTCATCTCTCTGGGTTTGATCTTGATTTGAACTCCTACTCAATGAAGCTGGTGCAGGGTCTCTCAGCTTCTGGTGCTCTTGACTTCTTTATTGCTGATATTTAATTTAATTGATTGTTTTTGGTAACTAATCTGGCTAAATAGTAACTAAATTGGCTAATGGTAAATAAATTGACTAAATGGTAACTAAATTGGCTAATGGTAAATAAATTGGCTAAATGGTGTAAGAAATGCCCTTTCCGTCTGTCTGTGCCTGTTTGCCACCAAACAGATAAAGCCAAGCCTGCCTAAGAAAAAACTAAAAATCCCAGGCTGAAGCAGAGCTTGCTGGGAAGGGGCAAACCAAAAACTAGAAAAATGCAGGGGATTCCTACAGTTTCTCCCACAAACTAATACAATGGAACATTCCTATGCTCAAACATATTAAGGACAGAACTAAAAATAAAGGAAAATGCAGGGGAGAATTTAAACAGTCCAGGCTGGACATCACAATATGAATGAGAGATCTCCAAGTCACCCTATCCTCAACAATCTTGCTCAGGTCTTGCAGACTCAAGGCCATGGCTTCCCTGATTGACTCTATCCATCTGAAATGTAGTCTACTTCTTTGCTTTTTTAAATTAATGGTGTCTTAATATGATAGTTTATTTAACTGTATTTAAGTTTTTTTTAATTCTCAATTTTTAAAACTCAGTCTTGTTTTTAGCTTTATTATAAGACACCTTGTTTCCCATATAGAGAGAAAGGTGAGATAATTAATTAATTAATTAATTAATGTGACAAGCTCAGGTGGTAGTTGCTCAGGGATGGGTGGAATGCAAGCTTGCACCCTTTCTCCACAACTGGCCAGTTGCTCACTGGTATGATAGAGAAAGAACCTCATCCCATTTCCATTAGTGGAAAATACTCTTCCATCAGCAGTACTAAACTAATGTTCAACTACCAGTTCAGTCAGGAAGGAGTAGGCATCATCTTGTCCTTTGCCACAGGCAACAAAATACCTTCGGTTGCCCTTGGGTAATAAGATCTGGTTATCTTTATGATATTCTGAATTGTACATTAAATGGGTGTGAACTGGGCACATACAGTTTGGCTACTAGGGACATTTGGAACAAAACAGAACTGAGCTATCAGCAACCTCTGTTCCTGCTGAACAGTGCTAGAACACAGACTCCAGAGAGAAATATTGCAGAGAAAGCTTTATGTATTTTAGAATATACTACTTCCTTTTGTGGCATAGAATTTTGATTTACTATGGGAAATGGGGTACAACTTGTCTATCATTTAAGAGTAGTTTATAAGCATTTGGTGATGAAAAAAGTTAAAGGTAAAGGTATTCCCTGTTGATAAGGTTGTCAAGTTGTGTCTGACCATAGGGGGTTGTGCTCATCTCTGTTACCAAGCTGAAGAGCCACCATTGTCAGAGACTACTCTGTGATCATGTGGCCAGCATGATTGCACAGAACACTGTTTACCTTCCTACTGAGAAGTGGTACCTGTTTATCTACTTGCATTTGCATGCTTTTGAACTGCTAGGTTGGCAGAAGCAGGGACTAGTGATGGGAGCTCAACCCATCATGCAGTACCTCGGCCTCGAACTGCCAACTTGCCAATTTTGCAATCAACAGAGTCAGCATCTTAAATACTTGAGCCACTGCATCCCAATTCAGGACCAATATAATCCTCAATTTGGTGATTATAGTTTCTAATATAATTCTTGGTTAATATAAGTTTTAACTCTGTGCCTTTGGCTAGAACATCGTGCTCCTTGGACACATTCCTTATGAGATCTCATGTGCTGAAAATTGAATTTGACAGCCAAATTATCCCATGCATTATGTGCATGCATGTCCATCACATCACATCAACTGTCAGCAAGCTATTAAGGGTCTAAAACAGAAGGGGAGAAGTTGCAGGACGTTGCAGTGAGCAGTATATCTGTTGTGGAAATAGATGGCATAGCACGTGCTTCATTTTAATTCTTCCCCATGGTGGTATGCCAACAAGTTATGCCATGTCACTGCTCGCTTGTGGCATGCCATCCTTGAAAAGCAGGTGTGGGGCATCCTGTTCACATTTATCACTTGCATTCCACATACCATTACCCCCACCACCCCCATCTCCTTTGGGGTTGTAGCTGTATCTCTTGGACTGTGTCCTGTCCTACATGGAACTCATTAAGCTAAAGACACAGAGCTGACAAGTGGAATTTCCTCACATGATACAAGCCCACACAAGCAATTTACTATATAAAACTTTCCAAGGAATCTTTGCTTACTGTAAAATGCTGCTTGCAGTTAATGTTCATTCGGTCAACTTAGTATTGCTTGCATGATATCGCTGCTAACTCTAAAGCATTGCTTTCATGTTTATCATTGCTTACATGTAGTTGTTACCATACAGAGTTGTGTAAATTTTTAGTTTCAATTTGCTTTTGGTGAAAATTTACCAACATTTATGTTTCTTCATATTCAGGACTGAAAGGACCTGAAGAACCAAAACTACCCAGGTGAAGAACTTAGCTCTTCAAAGTCTGTGTTTAAACCCCTGAAGAGACAGAAATGGGCTTCAATGTCATGGGTATGGTTCATCTAGTGTTGTGACAAATCAGATTTTTCCTTCTCATCCATTGAGAACTAGATGCAATTTTTTAAAAAAAATATTCGTTTCAAAAGTCCATCTTTCAAAAGGCTATTTTGTCTCTCCCTGTCAGGGACAAGAGAAGTATTTTTCACAGATTTCTCGAATGACAATAAAAGACAAGGTGAACATTATGCTAATTGTGTGTGTTGGTGCTAATTTAATTTTCATTTCAAACTCAATTAGCATGTCAAAAGGAAGTTTGGCACAGGTTTAGAGAACATTCCTCAGCTTGAAAAAACTTGAAGGCACACAAACAGGAAAACAACAACACCAATCTCAACAAATAAATTTTGGTTGCAAACCCAACTAGAAATGGTAGACTTGGGGGGACCCTCAGGAACCATCCAGTCCAGCCCCCTTCTGCTATGAAGGAGTACATAGGAATACATAGAATCTTAGAGGACATGTAGTCTCACCTCCTATTCAACATCAGGATGGCAGTGGAGGATGTGATCCTAAGGTAAATCTATCACAGCATTTTCTTGGCATAAAGGGGAATTTGCCATGGGCTGCCCCTGAGGATGAGAGAGTGTGACCCTCACAGAAGAGAAGAAGGGGTGGGGTGGGGTGAAGTAGCAAATGGCAATGCTCTTCTGCCAAGCAGGAATTCTGCTATGAAGAAATCCTAGCATTGGAAGGGATCCCAGAGATCATCTAGTCCAGGGGTTGGCAACCTTTTTTGCCGACGGGCTGGGGGGAGGGGGGGAGATGGTGTTGGGGGCCAGCGCACGTGCTCATGTGCGCGCACATCCCCCCGTGGGTGCGCGCGCCACCATTTTGAAAAAAATGGTGGGCGCCCCCCCGCGTGCACATGTGCATGGCAGCGGCCCCCCAGGAGGGCTCCCTCCTGGTGGCCCAGCGCCACCGCCGGTGCCAACAAGGAGGCTTCCCTCGGCAGCGACGGGCCTCCTAGAGGCCCAGCGCCGCTGAGGGTCCCCACCGGGGAGGCTTCCTTCGGAAGCGACGGGCCTCCTAGAGACCCAGCGCCACCGCGGGTCCCCCGGGCTGGCTTCCCTTGGTGGTGACAGGCCTTCTAGAGGCCCAGCGCCACCACGGGTCCCCCCGGGGAGGCTTCGCTCAGCGGCGATGGGCCTCCTAGAGGCCCAGCGCCACTGCAGGTCCCCCTGGGGAGGCTTCCCTCAGCGGCGCTGGGCCTCATAGAGGCCCAGCGCCACCGCAGGTCCCCCCAGGGAGGCTTCCTCAGTGGCGACGGGCCTCCTCTGGAGCGCCACTTTGACCGCGCGCGCCACGGTTGCCATTTTGCTTTCCAAAATGGCGGCTGCGGCTCGTTCGCGCATGCGCAGGAATACTGCGCATGCGCAAATGAACACAGCCACCATTTTGGAAAGCAAAATGGCGGCGGCGGCGGGGGTCCGTGGGGGCCGGGTGGCAGGGGTCCGTGGGCCGGGTGCGGCACGCGGGCAGTAGGTTGCCGACCCCTGATCTAGTCCAACTCACTTCTACTGTAAAGGAATACCTATGATTCTATAGTTGGACTTGGAGGCCGAGAGCATGTGACTTGCCCAAAGTCACCCAGTGAGTTTCTATGGTGTTCTAATCCCAGCTCAGCCATGTAAATCCACCAGGTACATCACACTCTCTCAGCCTCAGGGACTTTCTGAACTCTCCTTGCCCAAAATCAAACAAATCATAGGTTAAATAAATAAATTGTAGCTTTAACATTTAAAGAGGCTTTCTTTAAATGAAACAAAATCAAACATTCTCCCCTTTGCAAGGGGCAGAATCATCATCATTCATGATAATGACAAAGCAACAGAATGAAAGGAGACAAGGCACCCTACCCTATGATTACTCAATTCACACTTGTGCTTTGAAAAACAAATGAGAAAAAGAATTTAGCAGGGAATACCTTTACAACTTCTTTCAGCTGCTCAGACTCTGGTGTGCAGTGATCTTCTGTTGATAGCAATTAAACCAAAGAAAATAAAGTTCCCTTAACTTACCAGAAGTAAATTACTTGGAGCTCGATGCACACAACACAACTGAGAGAAACGCAGACAGCAAAGGCAGAGCAATATCCAGTGCTTCTGTGAGAATTTGAATGGCAGAGCATGATGAGAAAGGGGAGAAGGTCTGAAGGTTTCCACCACCACCTACACACAAAATGCTTTCTCCTTTTGTTCTCATTTGTTTTTCAAAGCAAAGCTGTGGACAAAGATAGGGGAGGACATCACTCTAACAAAGGATGAATGGTAGCTTTGCTTATGCAAAATACGCAAATCCTCATCATCGAATTGTCAGCTGAAAGGCCCCATCCCTTCACTTCATTTACAAATGATTAAAAAACAAAATTCATACTTGTTGATCAAGAAGTTCTAATAATTTCTTCTCTTTAAAAAGCTTATGAAATCTTCGAGTAAGAGATATCTTGTGTGTTTATTGAATTTTGATGAAAATTCTTTACATCACTAGGTTCATCTGCTCAAGGTTTTATTCCAGATTTCAAGGGAGGCCTTCAAAGTGCTGAACCTATTTTAGGAATATCTTAGCTCCTTTAAAAATTTGGAATAAAACCAGAATGAATTCATCACACTCTTTAAGTAGAAGCTACTAGATGCTCCTGCAGTGGCCTTCCTTCCCTTCCTTTTCTCATTTAACTGTTCAATAACAAAAGATGTATGAGAAGTAAATGTAAATGTAAATTGCAGCACCTTTGAGACTAACTGAAAGATAGAGATTGGTAGCATGAGCTTTTGTAGACTTGAGCCTACTTCCTCAGATGCATTTGGTGGAGTGGAAAGCCTGGGAACAGACCTATGGACCAGAATGTCCATAGAAAAGCAAAACTGTAAATGGAAATCACTGACCGTAAATAATAACTAGAACATCCAATCATGTTCATTCTGTATCAGAACAGTCACCTCTCCCTACTGGGCTGCCAAGAGCAGGATTGGGTCCCAGAGAAAAAAAATGTGGGTTCCCCTAGAAAGGGCTTCCAGGTTTTCAAACAGTGACAGTGCACTCTGTTGCCAAAGTCAGCTGAAGACTGGCTGCTACATGTGAGGCAGGCCTATATAAATACCACCTCAAGTCTCATGAGAGGAGAGCCTCTTGCCAATATTCCAAGTTCTCACAAAATTAGAGAACTCACTGGAGTCTGGACCTCCTATAAGAAGCTCTCCTTTCATGAAACTAGGGGTGTGATTTATACAGGACACATTGGATGCTCAGTAGAGGCACCCTGGCTGGCAGAGGGGGGCAATTGGGGTATGTGTGTCTTAGGATGTATGGGAGCAACTGCCCCACTGGGTGTTCACCCTCTTCTGAGGTGCTGCCCAATGTGGTCTGACTTCTTTGCACCTGCATATTGACACTCCTGTGTGGGTCAGAGTGATGTGAGTGCAGATGATGCCCCTTTTCCTGCTTTCAGCAGATCAAAAATATGGAACTGCGTTTTCTCCAAATGCAAAAACATAAGCAACATAGGGCCTTTGCAGACTGCCAGAAATAATGCAAATTGAGTCCACTTTAAGGGTTAGGGTTAGGGAATCATGGGGACTGTATTTTATTGTGGCACCAGAGCTCTCTGACAGAGAAGGCTCAATGTCTCAGAAAAAAAACAAACAATTCCCATGATTCCCTAGCACTAACCCTAACCCTTAAAGTGGACTCAATTTGCACTATTTCTGGCAGTCTGCAAAGGCCAATAGTTGGACAGTGGGTTGTTCCAAGCTGTGATCTGTTCCAAGCTGGGAATAGCTGGACCTGTTGAATTTGCCTGGCCCTAATGGCAAAGAAAAAAAATCAATTTATGTTTGAAGAATTCCCCAAAACTTCAGAAATCACATGCTTGGACCAGAAAGAATTTCAGGTTTTAAATATCTGAATGCAAGAGAATGTTAAATTGAACTATTTCTCCATCCTTACTATAATATCAGCTGAGTTGTGGGATTCAGGATTCTCTGACTTAGTATAAAGCAGATTCCTATCTTGTTGAATGGGAAAGCCAATTATTATAGTTGCATAAAGACTGAGCAGAAAACTATATGTGTCTTTAACTTTCAGTCCTGCTAATTTCAGAAATTTAAAATTAGCTTTGAGTTATTACTGGGCTCAAACTTTAAGATGATTAATCAACCAATTTAACAGATTAACAATGGAATATTTTGCACATCCCACCAAACTTCAGTGGTACTAGCCCAAACACATTTACTAAAAAGTAAATTGGATTCAATGAGACTTCCCAATAAGTGTGGATAAAATCAGAACCTTACTTTTGCAGTCTCAGGGCCTCGGCAGACGACTAATAGAGTCGTCTTGGAGCCCAGGAAGAGGAGGAGCAGCCACACGCGCGGCGCTCCTTCCTCTTCCTGAGGTTGCCCTCAGAGCTGCCGGCACTCCGCACGGCCGGCACTCCCAGGGCAACCTCCCGCCGCAGGGTCCGCACACGCTGCGGCGGATAAGTCAGGGAAAGTGCGCCCTACGCGTTTATGGCGCACTTTCCCTGACTTATGAAAGGAGCGCTGTTTTTGCGCTCCTTTCAGGGACGCCACAGGAGCGCACGGTGCGGAGGCTGCGGTCCCGCGGCGCTCTGTCCGGCGGCATCCTGGAAGCACTCGTGTGCTTCCCCCCTCACTTAGTTTAAATTCTCCCAATGCTTTTCATAAGCATACAGTAGTATATTATAGGATTATCAAAGACAATAAAATGGTTGCTGGGAATACTTAACCAAAACAAGGATAGGTTATTTTCTTGTTACCTAATTTTCAGCCTGCTCTTGACTTGTATCTAAATACACACATACACACATACATATATAAAATTATCAAAAGCCTTTATGCCTACAGGAAAGTGGAAGCTCCATTACTGTAATGGTTTTAATGGTCTGAATGGTGCCAGGTCAAGCGATTTAACTGTGTGTTTAATTAATCATTTGTATGCATGCAGCTTAAAGGCGTTCAGCTGTGCCATTTTATAGGGATTAACTAAGTGGGCAGTAAATCACCTTTGCTGCCTATAAACATATTTATAGAAGAACATTTTCTTTTTTTCCTTTTTTTGTACAGTTGCATTGTATGTACTGGCAGAGGTCAGAATGAGGACAGTTGTATCAGCTTTTCAGATGAAGAACGCGTAGAGAAGAAGAAACAAAGCATGATTTTGCTGATGTGAACAAGCAGTATTGTTGCTTATGTATAATGTTTTTTGGGGAAAATGTAAGACACAGGAAGGTTCATGAGGTTCTTGGCAGTGACATGCATTTTGCATGTGGGGATGAAACAGAAAGAACTTGGACATGAGGTAGTCCAAATCTTGTTAATTTTACTGTTTAGACTACAATTTCCAGACTCCTACCGACATAATCACCAAACTGGGAGTTGTAGTATAAAAAGTAACTTTTCCAAGCTGTCAGATTCTCCCCCTCAATTTTGCTGTATGAGGCACAGAAATTACCATTGGGTATTCATTGTGATATGGTTCTTTCCTGGAGTTATAGAAAGATATTCTACCACTACAGGGAAATAAGATGGTGCACAATGGAGGCTGATGGCTCCCGTATCAGTAGGGTGGTGAATATGCTTCAGGCTTTTGTGTCCGCTTTAAAGGAGCTATTCAAGATATTGAACCTATGTGGGGCATAGGTTTCAGCACTGCTCATACCGGTTTGCTATTGAACTAAATACCTGCCAACATTTCACAGGTGAACACTAGGGCACATAGAATCAGAGTATCAGAACTGGAAGAGACCACAAGGGCCATCCAGTGCAATCCCCTGCCATGCAGGAACACACAGTCAAAGCTCTCCTGATAGATGGTCATCCAGCTATTTCAAATTCTCCAAAGAAGATAATTCCACTGTGGAACAGCTCTAACCATCAGGAAGGTCCTTGTGTGGAATCTCTTTTCCTGTAGTTTGACTCCATTGCTCCATGTCCTGTTCTCTGGAGTAGCAGAAAACAAGCTTGCTCCATCTTCAATATGGTATTCCTTCAAATATTTAAACCAGGGCTATCTTGTCTTAACCTTCTCTTCCCCAGGCTAAACATAACCAGTTCTCTAAGCTGCTTCTCATAGGACATGGTTTCCAGACCTTTCACCATTTTGGTTGCCTTCCTCTGGATACACTCCAGCTTGGCATGTGGCCAAACAACATCAGAGTATGGTCAAAATGGCAAACGTTATTAATGAAGAAAAACATACAAGCCAGGAGAGACTGTAGCAGTTTGCTTTTGACTGTGCACACTGGCAAGTGCAAGATTATGCCCTCTCCTCTCCTTCCACTGAGAAAAGTGAAGGCAAGTTACTTTGGCACTTTGAACTCAGTTTTCAGCAATTGAAGTAAGCTGAAAACAAAGGGAGAAAGTGGGAAAAGGAGAGAGAAATTGGGACATTTTGAAAAAAAGCTGAAAATGTGGGGTGACAAAGATTAACTGGGACTGTCCTTGCCAAATTAGGATAACTGAAGGGTATGGAACCCTGCTTTTAGCCTGGGAGCTTTCTATAAGAACACATTGAATTCAAGTCTCATGTTTTGATCTCAAGGTAGCTTCCTGAATGACTTTTTAAGGGTGATATAAGTATGCAAGAATAGTTAAAATACTTAGGATGCCTAGGGGGGATGCAGACAGGCAGCCCTAGGGTACCCCGTGAAATGGAGGATCGGGCCAAGGCTGCCAGACGCATCAGCCCCAATCCTCCCTTTTGTTGGCCCGGAAAAGAGGGGCAAAATGCCACTCCTTTCAGAGCCGGAAAAAAGATGCCCTAAGAGTCGCTGTGCGTCTCTTTGGCACCCCTTCTGGTGCAGCGCATCAAAAGGCTGCACCGGAAGGATGTCCTGATGCTGCATGCCATGCATAATGGTGCGTGGCATCAGGACATCTTCGGGAAGGGGTTTAGGCACCGGTGTGTGACTGCCCCTCCCTATCCCTGCCTCCAGGATGGCCCAAAGGGCCTGTCTGTAGAGGCCCTTACTAGGGCTCCTTCTTCCCTACCAGAATGGAGCACATTACACATTTTCCTTCACTGCTAAGCAGTAACATTAATGATTAGATCACGTTTTTCAAAAAGCAAGTATGATCTCACCACTATGTTCTCCTTTTCACTGAATATTGATTTCTTGGGAGCCCCTCCTTAGCATTGCTAACACAGAATTATTTCATTGAATACCTTTTATTTTAAATGATGTAGGCAAAGGAGTTGAATTTATGATGTTGACTCTACACATAATGCAGCTGCTTCCTTTCTGTGTAGAATCTGAATTGTTTTTTTATTTACAAAATGGTCGAGCTATCCTGTCAGGCATTGCATATGCTTTTCTTAACTTGATAAGCAAATAAAAATTTATACTGAGGGAGGAGAAATATACAAGTAACACATGTATATATGGCTACAAAGCAAAGAATTACTTCTCCAAGAAAATATCTTTGCACCATGTAAAAAAAGAAGACATATCCATATATTACTCTGAGTTATGCATGTGTATGTCACCAGCAGGTTTCCAGCCTTCATTTGAGAGCCATTGGAGTTCCAATAGCACTTTGTCATATGCCCTGGATATTTATTTAGGTTCCCCCCCCCCCCTTTTGGCGCATGATGGCTCCAAAAAGTATATGGTTGGGGTAACTTCCTTTGAATGTACAGACAACAATGATAAATGTCATGGGAAGGATGCACCAACTTTTGGGTTTGCAAAAATGGCACCACATTTTGTGGATCGTATAGACAAGAGTCCTACTTAAGCAACATCCAGCCCAGGGGTGGACAAACTGTGGCTGTCCAGAAGTTGCTGGACTGGAACTCCCATCAGCCTTACCCAGTACAACCAATGGAGAAGCTATCTGGAAGACCACAATTTGCTTGCATTTGGTCTAAATCACCAAGTTTAGAGAAATGTGGCTAATGTATATTTGGATAATAATATAATGGCTTAGACCCTATTGTTAGTCTCAAATAGAGTAGACCCATTGAATAAATATGATTTACTTATGTGTTGAATCACCATTTGACAACTGATTTATTGGATTTGCTTAAACAGTTAGCTAATAGGATTCAGGCCAATGAATTAATGGGGACCAACTAAAACTCACAAAGACTCAAGTTTCAACAAAATTCTTCCCCACACTTAATGCTCACTATAAATTTCCAGGTAGAAACTTATTTTCTAAATTGTTTGTCTTAAAGTAATAATTCTTATAGTTCTTTGTAGCTAAATGAGATTAGATCATGCTCAAAAAGGGGCACAGGTTGCATGAAACCATATAAAAGAACCCATGCCTGTGCACCCATGGGAAACATAAAAACTAATGTTTATTCAAGTGGGAATTACGAGTGATATTCTTTCAAGGTTACATTGACACAAGGACACAGAAACAAAAGAAAAATAAGCCAAAAGGAACTAATGATGACATTGCAGAAAGACAACTAAGAAATTGGGATGTATTATATTCAGAAGATACAAAACTATAAATTACAGAAATTTGGATTACAGAATTTGGGACTCAGAGCATTATTCTATCTATAACTGTTCAGTTGTATATGGCTCTGACATAAATCTGTATGAATTAATTCATAAAAAATAATCTATTGTCATCCTGAAGCAGATTATATATTATTTTCATTTCATGGGAAATCATTAAATGGACTCAGTCAGTGAGAAAAGTAACAACATTCCTACTAATTCTATATCCCTAGTAAACTTTGTATTAATTAAGGTCAGTATTTAAGATTCATTGATATATAAATACAAATTTAGTAATATTCAGATGGATAGGTAGGGTGACTAGAGGTCCTCTTTTTGCAGGACATGTCTTACATTTCAACCTTCTCATCAAGGAGTAGGATGTTTCCATCTCCTTCCCATCATGTGATTGGAAGCTGAATGGTCCTCCTTTGCCTGGTTTGGCTGCTGACTCTCAAGGTGAACTGGGGTGGCATTTATGTAGTTTTACGGTAAGACTGCATAGCATTACTGAATGCAGAACAATTACAGATACAGGTTGGAATTATAGGTTGGAATCATAACTGCAGTCCTGAATGCCAGTTAATAATAATATCAATGAAGAATTAATTTTCTATTAATTTAAGCTACTTATAACCTATTTTACATATAAGTAGATATTTTTATGTCTTTTTGATTAAAAAATTATTAAACAAAGGTGAAAAAAAATTGTGATTTGAGTATTTGGCAAACTTGAAAATTGCCCTTTGGTTCCATGGATGTTGCCAACTTCTGATTTAGAGCAAATGAACATACCGATACATATTTTTAATAATCCATATTCTTATATTGCACATGTCAACAGAACATCTTCCAGCCCAATTTGTCAAAATATAATAAAGCAACACAAATGTATCTGTAGAGTCGCCACTTGAAAACTCCCAGAATAGCTTAAAGCAAGGGCAAAAGCAACAAAACAATTGGAAGCTTTTGCATAGCCACATTTCTAAAATGTGAAGGGTTATTTGGTTGTTATGTGCCTTCAAGTTCATTATTAATTATGGCCACCCTATCATGAGCTTTATGAGAAATAGCTTTTCTCTTAGGCTGAGAGAGTGTGGCTTGCCCAGTTGAGGTGAACATTTCACACAGAAAAACCTTGGTACCTGAAGAACATCCACTGAATTTCTGTTGTGGTTTGTAAATGGAGTTCTGCACATGGGTTGGAATCTAAAGAAACTGTGCAAATGGTTCCATGTACTCAGTGCAATTTGGGGAGTGATGACAATGAAATTTCTTAATGACTTGGTTTGTTGTACAAATTTGTCCATCTTGTAATGAAAGTGAAATGAATTGGGCACTCCAATAAGTTTCTCTCTGGCCTTGGATTTAAGCATGGGGAATATTTTTGACCTGTGCTAAGGCCCTTTTGAACTGGGATTGGACTGGACTGATTGGCTGATGTCTGGTCTGCCTGATCCTAGGCTGGGGGTATTGGTCTGTAGCATCTGAACAGAATGGTGCAAGGCAGGGGAAATTTGGGCCATTTGGCCTGCACATACAACTCCTTAGAGAGCTCAAATTAAGCCAGGATTAAACCTGGATTCACTGCCCTGTTGACTGAGGACTCATCATCAGCTACTGGTTTGACCTGTATTGAACATAAAATCTTTTTCTATTTCAAATGTGAAGAAATTTCAGATCAAAAGTGACCCAAAATTATTTTTTCTCTGTTTATACCCCCAAATTTATAGGTGCAGAAGACCATGCTTTATCATGAAGAAGACCATGTTGTATCTGCCTGTATATATGTGTTAAAAGAGAAAGATCCTGTTGGGGAAAAGGACTAATATGCGAACAGTGGGGTTTTGATCCTCTTTCAGAAAACCCAGGGTCGAGCCGCTTTTTTTCTGCCTGTTTGTTCAGGCCCTTTGTCTCTTTTAATTTCTTTGTAGACCTTTTCATAATTGTTTTCAATGAGTGAACTATTATTCATTGTGATAGTAACTCCCAAATATTTAATCCTCTTTTTTCCACTTTAAAATTTGAAAGAGCTGTTAATTCATTTTCCTCTTCTAAGGACATATCTTTAGTCGACAATTTTGTTTTATCACACCTCACTTTTTGAGCATGTCCCAATGCCTTATTCCCCCCCCCCCCCCGCAAAGAGCCTTCATTGCATCCAACGGGTTTTGTGTCATTATCACAAGGTCATCTGCATAAACCCTCAGTTTATACTATTCTTTCTTTACCTTCACACTACAGGTTGTAATAATAATAATAATAATAATAATAATAATAATAATAATTTATTTATATCCCGCCCTTTGGGGACCCAATCAGGGTGGCTTACAACAATAAAACCATACAATATATCCCAAAACACAATCCCTCCCCCCCCTTAAAACAGTATTAAATCAAATGAAGATTAAAACTACAAATTCAAACAATTAAAAAAAAAATTTAAAACATTACAAATCACAAGATTGGCCCAAGGCAATGTTCTTCATCCATCAGATGGATTGTCGTTTTGTCTGATATTTCTCAGTAGGATTTTCAATGCCAAAATAAACAGCAATGGTGAGAATAGACAACCTTTGAATTTTCACATTCTTCATTGAGTGCATATAGTTCCCAGAACTGCATAGCATAACTCAGCAAGGGGAATTTCTGGAAATGACTCAGCTGTCTCAAGTTCCTGGAGCTATGGTTGGCACTGGCTGGCTTACCTATTTTGTGTGTGTGTTTGTGAGTGTGCGTAAATAAAATTAACAACCTTTGCCTGCCTATACCCACTAATTGTTTCCTGCTTGTTTCCTTTTAATATACCTACTCTCTTCCTTCCTTAATTTAACTACTGCCATTTTCTTTTCCTTCTTTCTCCTTTATTAGACAATATGTTTCATTACGAACAAGTAATTTGTACATAAAGCCACTTTTATATACCTTACCAAGAAAATTAACCTTGCTTACTTTCTTTACAAGACCCAGTATGTACATAGAAAACAGTGGAACTTGTTATTGTTGTGCTCCTACCTTGTCAAGTTGCTCACGCTAGTTGAAAGATCCAGTACTATCTCTCACATTTCACAACTTGGGCAGGGAAGTGATCAGTACTGTGTCCATGGACCCAAGAATCTGTTGTTGCACAATATGGGTTGCTATGTAATTTGCAAGAGACTCACACAAATATTCAGTGGTATATTGGTTCATCCTTTATAAAGCAGATTGTAGGGTATGCATATTATTTTTGTTCACTCATCCATGTGTATACTCATACACAGATTGCCTATGCATGCAATGCATATGCACATGTGTACACACACACACAGATTACTTTTAAAATATCAAGAAATATATCGTACATGGTAGTTTTGGATCCAAGAAGAATGCAGTTGAGCATCCTTACACTTAATTACAGTGACTCATACAACAGAAATATTTGCATTCTAAAGCAGAATATTTTGGTTTCAGCTGCTGCATCTTCAGTGGCTTCAGTGGAGAGGGTGGAATATTCCAGCGTGTGGTATTTACTGTAGATTGTGATGTCAAGTATTATGCTCCAGGGTGAGGTCATGTGATGTTAAAATGTCATGTCTAAAATGTCACACTTTTAGAGATAGCTTCCAATATTCTTGGATCAGGTGGATCAGGTGATCTAGTGTACAAATCAGCCAAGCTCTCTCCTTCATTGTAATTTTAAAAATCAATATAAGCATGGCAAGGGCATGGTGGTGGAGTATGGAATTAGCAGGGTAATGCTGCTGACATTTAAATCTTTCTGCGGCCTGGGATCTCAATACTTGAAAGAGAGCCTCTCCTTATATCAATCTTTCTGAGATCTGCTGGAGTGGCCTTTCACCATGTCCCATCAGTGAATGCAATAAACTATAGGAGATTATTGTAGCATGATTAAAACCGCCTTACCTGAGCTGGCTTAAAATTAGAAGCGGGTGACATCCTGATATCATCAGATGCATTTAGCCTCTGAAATCACTGCCCAGCTGCAGCCCGGCTCCATCACCGCTTGAAGGGGCACTCCTTGTGCCTCTTTTCGAAGCTGGGAGTTTTCCGACTTGAAAAAAATGGCTGCCAGAGCACCCCTCTGAGTGGCAATGGACCCAGGCTGTTATCTGTGCAGTGATTTCGGTGGCTAAATGCATCTGATAATATCAGGATGATGCCTGTTTCTAATTTTAAGCTGGCCAGTTTTAATCATGATGTGATAATCTTCTATGTGAAAAGCAGAAGATGGGCCGCTTTGTTGTGATATCTTGCTTGTGGAATGCCTTCTTCTTTGCTATCCTTTTCCCCATAGAAGGCCCTGGAAAAGGCAGTTGCTAACAAGAGAGTAGTTGACTCACCACAGAATGGATAGATCTATTTAACACTAGCCTTTCTCCATTCAGGCATATAAATGATAATGTGGAATAATTCATATTAGCAGTGTAAGTGAACCAAGTGAAAATAGATTCTCTGTCATCTTTGGTGTCCAAAAACTCATGCTAAAACATTGGAGGACAAATGCACACCTCTTACTATTCAGGAGAACGAGGACCTTCACAATTCTTTCCGAACTTGACCATGTGGTGTAGAGATGACAATTTCATATGGACATTTATCTGGATGTTTAGTTGCCTTATACTGAAGTTAATGCATTTTTCAAAAAAATGCATTCCAATTTTTGGTGCTTTTTATTTTCCTTACGTTTATATGAATTTGAAAAATAAAAATGTTGTTTGTTTTTAGGTTTGTTTTTAGCAGTGCCAGCCAGTGTTATGTTTTTACACAGTTGGAAAAGTATGCCTGCACAACAGGAGCATTTTCTCTGTTAATTTCCAATTGTTTCCTGAAGAAATTACTTTGACTCAGAATGTGTTGGTGTTCAATTTTCATTAAATGCTTCCAAAAGGATGTTATTTTTCCTTTGGGAGAATAAGAAAACAAAAGGGTTATTCTAAACAGGAAGCATTGTTAGTTCTTCTGATCCTTATGTTCTCAATTCCTGCCACTGCCATATCGTATGAGATTTCTCCTTTAATTTCCCCTCCCCATACCTCTCCTTTCAGTGGATTAACCCAGTTTCCCATCTGGATGGCTAGGATTCATGAAGATTTATTTCCAAATTACTAGAAACTAAGCTCACTAGCCCTGAAGGGAGCTGCTTGTTCTTGAGTTTGCCATTTGGTTTTCCAGTCGCCTTTAATAATTGGGGTTAATTCCTGATTCCGGCCATATGAATGTCAGCTTGTTGGCTTAGTAATGCCTTAGTTTATATAATGCTTCTGTATTATGAGTGGTCACTACATGATAGGCACCATCATCCTAAAGACACTGTAGGCCAATTATTTTTTTTTTTTAATACCATTGAGTTTTGCTAGTCCTGTGGTGGTGCAGGGAACTTGCTTGGCAGTGGAGTAAAATGAACAACAGACATTGAATGTGGCTTTTAATGTGAGCAACACAGCAAGTGCAGCAAGCAGGTAGATCTAACAGGATCCTCTGCTACATCCATTTGGGAGATCCCTATTCCTCCAATCAGCTAGGCTAGCTCCTGATTTTTGAGCCATTGCAGAGGAGCCCGTAAAATTGCATAAGGTCATGGGAAACAGGTTTTAGTGCACCAGAAGGAAAATGGTACTCTGTCTGTATTAGAGTTAGCAACCTTTGCATGCTTGTACTCCTAATTGCTAATTTACATTATAGTGAGTTCCTGTTTGCTTGTTTTACTCTACCCACTTTCTTCCTCTGTCACTCTAATGTGTAACTTCTCTCTCAATCCCTTTTTCCTTCCCTCTCTCTCATTTTATCTACCCTCTCTTTCCTCCATTACAACTGTATTTGATTATGAACAAGCAATTCTTAATGTAAAACTATTTTTATATATTTATAAACAAAGACTAATCTGCACTGGAGAATTACAGGGGGATATCGTAAAGTTTTAATTATCACCTTTAAAATTTTTTGACAGAAGATTTGTTTTGATTTGTAGTTGTTAACTTACCTCTACATAGTCACCATCCAGATTTACACATTTTCCCCAGCGTTTCTTAACCCTCCGAATACCGTTATTGTTAGTCTGCAGATTGTGCCTTATGAGGATTTTACACTTTACAGGGGATGCAGACGGGTGGCCATGGGCTGCCCTGGGAAGCAGAGGATTGGGACTGAGGCTACCCCACGCCTTGACCCCAATCCTTTCTTCTGCCGGCCCTGAAAGGAGCACTAAAATGCCAGTCCTTCCAGAGCCGGCAGAAGGGACGCATCCAGAGCTGCTATGCAGCTCTTCTGCGTCTCTTCCAGCATGGCGTGTGAAGACACTGCACCAGGAGGACGTATTCAGGGTGCGTGCCATGCGTAATGGCGCGTGCCCTGATGACGTCCTTGGGGAGGAGTTGAGGTGGCCACCGTGCGGCTGCCCCTCCTCTTCCGTGCGTCCAAGACGGCACTTTGCACCATCTGTTTAGTCACTTCTGGCACAATCTGTCACAAAAATAAAGGACACAATGAGCTAATTTTCTCAACATCATGCACTTAGGGACCAAAGATGACACTGACAAAATTTCATCAATATACCATAATAATGTCTGGGTGATAATTAATTATTACCTTACAATACCCCCTCATAAGGTGCAATCTGTAGACTTCTACAATATCAGGTATTCAGAGGGTCAAGAAACACTAGGATAATGTGTAAATCTGGATGGTGACTACAGGCCTTTACAGACTGCCAGAAATAATGCAGCTTGAGTCCACTTCAACTGGCCTGGGTCAGTGCTAGGGAATCATGGGAACTGTAGTTTATTGTGGCACCAGAGCTCTCTGACAGAGAAGGCTAAATGTTACAGAAAAAATATAATTCCCATGATTCCCTAGCACTGACTCAGCTGCATTAATTCTGGGAGTCTGTAAAGGCCCTACGTAGAGATAAGTTAACAACTACAAATCAAAATAAACTTTCTGTCAATTTTTTTAAAAGGTGATAATTAAAACTTTACAATACCTCTCATAGAGCATTTGCAGACTGCCAGAAATAGTGCAAATTGAGTCCACTTTAAGGGTTAGGGTTAGGGAATCATGGGAACTGTATTTTATTGTGACACCAGAGCTCTCTGACAGAGAAGGCTCAATGTCTCAGAAAAAAATACAGTTCCCATGATTCCCTAGCACTGAGGGGGGATGCAGACGAGGGCGTCCAAGACGCCCTGGTCCGCAGCACCGCGGGGCCAAGGCAGCCTCACTGTGGCGCTTCCCCGCTGAATCTAAAAGGAGCGCCAAATTGGCGCTCCTTTTAGATTTAAGGAAAAGTGCGCCCAAAAAGTGGCAGGCGCACTTTCCCTGCCTCAAACGCTGCAGCGAGTGCAGTCGCCGCGGCGGGAGGCCAACCCGGAAGCGCCGGCCGTGCGGATGGCCGGCGCTTCCGGGGGCGACCTCAGGAAGAGGAAGGGGCACCAAACGTGCGGCTGCCCCTCCTCTTCCGGGCCCGGAAGACGACTCTATTAGTCGTCTGCCGAGGCCCTGAGTCAGGGCAGTTAAAGTGGACTCAATTTGCACTATTTCTAGCAGTCTGCAAAGGCCCATAATGCAGTTTGACACTGCTTTAACTCTCATGGCTCCATCCCTATGGAATCCTGGAATTTGCAGTTTGTTGTGACAGCTGAGCTCTCTGACAGAGAAGGCTAAATATCTCACAAAAATACAAATCCTAGAATTCCACAGCATTAAGCAGTGGTTGTTAAAGCAGTGTCAAACTGCATTAATTCTGCAGTGTAGAATAGAGCTAAGGCTGTTTCTCATGGAGGTAGACAGGATATTGGTTGTTGTTCAGTATCTGCCTTGCCAATTTGATTACTCTGCTTGTGGGATCAATTATTATCTCTCACATTTCCTGATAGTCTGTGTTTCTCTCTCCATCATAGGCACAAATGGGATCCCCATTGACTTAGGGCACCATTTTAAAAGTATGGATTATATAACAAGGCCATGATCCTATTAATCAGAACGGGATGAAGCACAGCTCATAGGGATCTCTATTTTACCCACTAACTTGGAAGTAAATTCAAATTTGAATTGGAGTTGCCAGACTGAAAAGTGGAGATGGCTCCTATTTCTTTAGTGGTTGCATAGAAAAGGGAATTTCAGTAGATCAAGCAACTAGATATCAAAATTACCTCTTCTGCACAAGTGTCAAAGATAAAGGAGCTCTCTCCAGTTTTCTGTGTGGTAGTGCTTATTTTGAACACTTGTTGAAATTGGATTTAAAATAATGTTCTAAAAATACGACAGTTCTGTTTGGCTGCTCTGCGGTAATGACAACAAAGTTGGCAAAGCATCTTTGAAAATCTGGGAAACTTATTTCAAACAAATGGGAATGTCATTTATTTACCCTAAATATTTTGCTCCCATGTACATTTTCAGAGCTTTGTTACTAGTTCCCCACTACCTGATTAAATATTACCATTACCCCATATATAACAATAGTGAGTACATTTCTATACTGCTTATCAGTGCACTTAAGCACTCCTTAAGCAATTTACAATGTGTCAGCTAATTGTCCCCAACAAGCTGGGTACTCATTTTAGCAACCTATGGAAGGATGCCAGGCTGAGTCGACCCTGAGCCCCTGGCTGGTATTAAACTCACAATCTTGTGATTTGTGAGTGAGTGGTGCAGTACTGGCATTTAACCACTACGCCACCAGGGCTCTATATGTGTTTGTTGTATCCTGGTCTTATCAATTTGCACAGCAACAAAACAGCAGAGGAGACTTATAGTAAAAGAAGGTTTCAGACTTTCAAATCTATATGCACACAAACATTGTAATGAATGGATTACTAGAAGGCTAGGGATAAGGCTAAGGGTCCCAATCTGGGGATATGCATTGGCTTGTAGGAAAAATAATGATCTGGTGGCAAATCAAGGGCCACATGCATCTTTGGTGAATCTGTTTGGGCCCCTAAGAGCCACTGAGGCTTTGCTCAGATGTCTGCTTGGTGTGATCTAGAAGGCAGGTATGCACAAGTGATGAGGCATTTTTTTAAAAAACAGAGAACCTAGACAGATGTGGGGTAGGGAGAAAGTCTTATGGCCCCTGAAGTTACCTGGTGGCCACAAGCTCCCCCAGTTCCTACCAATTTATAGGCATTTTTTAAAAAACTCAAAACTGGGCCCAAGCAGCACCAAGCTGGCTACAAAGGGTAGCAGTTTTCTTTTGCTCCCCCAAACCATTTTCATATTTATTTATTTATTTTGGGGAAAAACCTGGCCATAAGTCAGCTGAAATGGTAGCTGGAATTTACACAAAGTCACTCCTGGTGCACTTGAAATGCAATGTTTCAAAGTTTTCACCTTTGGGGTGGGAGACAGCAGGGATGAAATCTGGTTCCCTCCCCTCTACAGTTGTTTAGGACTGCAGGAATCTGCCTTATATTGAGTCAAGATCATTGGTGCAGCTTTTCCAATACTGAGAATTCTCACTGGCAATGGCTCTCTAGGGTATCAGGCAGGATTGCTTTGTAGCCCTACCTGGGGATCCCTGGTTTCCTCTAGTGATCTATCACTCGAGTACTAACCAGCCCTGACGATGCTTAGCTTTTGAAATGAAACATGATTGGTGTGTCCACAGTGATATATTGGTTTAGGGGCTGCATATCACCTGTGGGTATGAGCAAATGCAGAGTGGACAGGATCAAAATGTGACTTTTACTGCTTTTAAACCTATTCAGAAATAAGCAAGTCTTTGTAGGTCACGGGACAGCAGGACTGGATTACTTTGTGGCATTCTTGAACTACATTTGAAACATTAAGCTTCCATGTATCTAATAATATATGAACAGGATAACTATTTGCCTACATGTTTACCTATAAGTAAGCATGACAAGCACCAGATGGAATGGCTAAGGAGCTTTCTCTTTAGGGCTCAGTTTTCTTTACCTGGGAGGGAAAGGTTCTTATATCCAATCAGTGTTTGATTTAACAGAAGAGCCTTCGAAGGGCCCAGGATCTGGAGTAGATGCTTGTAGGTTCGATGGGAAAATCCAAAGGACTGCATCCAACTTTCAGTCAAGAGATCCTCCACAGCCTCTTTGTGAAAGAGAGAGTGACTTGGCCAAGGTCATCCAATGAATTTCTGGGTCCAATTAGGGATTCAAACCCTGGTCTCTCAGAGTCCTATACTCAAATCACTATACTGTGCTGGCTCCCATGTTTCTGCTAGAAGGCATTTTGTATAGTTTTCTTCAACTTCAAAATGATTTTATTTCCCATTTTTAATATCGTTTTATACTTTTGCTCTGTATGCCACATGGAGATCATCTGTTTAATGGCAGCCACATGAATGTAATAAATAATAAAGAGAAATAATAATAATTTATTGTCTTGTACTGTTTTAATTTGTAAATCAGCTGGAGAAGACTTTTGAACCTTGACAATGTGCTATTAAAATATTTTTTTTATTACAGTGGTTATAGAAGTATTATATATTTTGTTAAAAATGCAAAATCCCTACAGAAAATTGCAGAGAACCGTGAGGGAAACAGAGCAAAGATGGGAGAGTTGCAATTGGATGGTTGTGTAAAGAGACTCTAGATATGGCATATGCTCTTACATGCTCTTCAGAATTTCCAAGAGACTAAGGAATTTTTTCCAGTGGCCAGCAGTAATCAGCTCCTGGGTTTCCAGTGCAGACTTTGCAGTTGTGGCAGATGGGGTGCATTGTGGCAATTATGCTTGACTTATCCCCAGCTGGAGCAAAGTCTCTTGGGGACCATTACCAGCTGGCATACTTTGGAGAATGCATGGGTTGGTGCCAACTCAGCTAGAGAATCAGGTGCCTGAAGCCAACTCTTTTGTGATGTCACCCCAATCTACTGTCTTCACTGTGGCACGCAGAGCTATGACAAGTGACAGGCCAATGCATGTGAGGCTGGAGGTAGGAAACCACAAACCCCTGGAGCCATTTGTAACCCATGAGCTTTTTTCCCCCCCTTCACACAGCAGCTGCCATCACTGCAGAATGATAATGTTTTTTCACCTTTGACTTCTTTTAGACTGAAGGGAGTACAAAACAAGCTTGTGAAACAAAAGGTTAATTTGTTCCTTATGGATTTTCAGGTATGCAAAGGGTGTGGACTTTAATTCATGCTAACAGGATAATAATCTGTTGTTCAAGTCAGGGTCATGGCTAGGAACCAGGAATTTGCTGCCAAATCCAAGATGGCACATACTTTTTAGACTGTTTTCTGTCATCTTTTGTCTCTAGCAATAGCATTTACATTTCTAAATTGCTTAATAGTGAACTCAGCACCCTCGAAGCAGTTTACAATATGTAAGCTAATTGCCCCCAACAAGCTGGGCTCTCATTTTACTGACCTATGAAAGCATGGAAGGCTGAGTCAACCTGGGAGCCCTCTGGGATCAAACTCACAGTGTTGTGGCTGCAGTACTGGCATTTAATCACTGCACCACCAGGGCTCCTATAAAACATCAGTGGCCACCTGCAGTATCAATGGTCCTTGGAAGAGAATAGTCCAGGGAAGTGGCATTCAGGTGGTTCTGGAAGGGGCTGCATTTCCCCTAAACTAGAGGTGTGAATCATGTGGCCCACAAGTCACATACAATCCAATGGGAGAGAGGACTGTATAGCTCAGGAGTCCTGATGGAGTACCCAAACTCCCCCTACTGTTTAGATTTTTCGGTTAAAATACTTTTAAATTTTTAACTAGGAAAAAACCCTAAAGGGTTACATTTTTCTGACAGAATGTTATTTCAGGGATCATCCCAAAACAGCAAAAATCCACTCTTTTTGTATGCCTACTGTAGTTCTGTATGAACTGTGTGGCTGAGGTTCCAGAAATAGTTCACTGGCACATGCTCACACCTGACTAAACTGCAAAAACAAGGCACATGGGTTAAGATGTGAACTTGCAGTCCTATGGACATTTTCCCTAAAGGATCATATTTATAGTTTCGTGGAAAATGTGTGGTTATATCTCACTGGCAACAAAAATGTTCTCAGTGGCATAGACAGCCTTTTAGCTGGATTAGGATACTAACTATAAACCTGCTGGGATGATGGCAGCAGCCTGGGGTGTTTTCACACTACACAGCTGTAGCACTATGATTCCATATTAGCTGCTATGGCATCATTCTGTGAAATCCTCAGAGATTTGCAGGTTAGGAAAGGGTGTTTAAAATTCTCAATCAGAGAGCCCTGGTGATTAACTAAACTACAAACTCCTAGGATGCAGCCATGACAGTTAAAGTGGAATCATAGCCCTTAGTGCCAGTGATCCATCATCTGCTCACCTCCCACTTGATTTACTGTATTGCACTGAATGTTGGGCTGCCTTTGAAGAGAGCCTGGAAATTTCCATTGGCAGAGAGTATGGTAGTAAGAAGGCTAACTAGAACTTACTGTTATGATTATATCATGCTAGTGTTGCATCATCTCCACTGGTTCCAGTTCATGGGGGGAGGTTTGATCCAATGTACAGCTTTTTAAATATATAAGTCTTCCTAGGTTGGGGGGGGGGGACAACATCTAAAGTACCTCCTCTTTCCATTTGTTCCTCAGTTCATCTCAGGTCTTGCTCCAAGTAGCCCTGCACACTGAGATTTGGCATGCGTTCTAATACAAACACTTTGAATTTTTTTTCTAATACAAAGTAGAGTGCACACCCTAGCCAAACCCCTCTCTCCCTCCCTGAGCACACACACAGTGTTATATAATGCACATATTGCAAATAATAATTAAAAATCTTATTAAAAATGAGTCAGTTCAACACTAAAACAAAGGCTTTCTCTCTTTCGCACAGCATGTGGCAGTCTTATTTATTTAGACTCACTAAACACTCACCCTATGACTCCTTCCACCTCCTTTTATCTTGCCGACCGAATTACAAAAACAAGGCATACAGATTAAGATAGGAACTTGCAATCCTATGCACATTTTCCAATAAATTCCATGCAACATAGTATGGCTTTGCAATGGAGATGTGCAGGTACAGGGAAAGACAGCCATGCTGACAAAGTTTGATCAGGGCATGGAATTATAGACCCAGTGAAAGAGTAACCAGTGGTTACAAGATTTTTCACTCCCTGTGCAGTGGTAGCTCATGGCTTCCATTTCATTGAGGGGATAATTTCATTCTGGGCTTTACACTGAACTTGAAAGGTGGTGGAACTTTTGGGGGGACAAAACTTAGCAACTTGGAACGTCCTCATGGATATGGAAGTGACCAGTCACTACTCTTCCTATGGCTAGTAGCTGAATATGCATCTTCAATGGGAGACAGATCCTCTCTTCTCCTCTATAGCACATTTTCTAGATATGGCTCAAAATGTCTGAAAATAGTTTCTATTCACAGTATCTGCTGAACATAAGGAAATAATGGGCAGGACCACTAGGTATGATCCTGCTTCCCTTCCTTTCACACTTTCATGTTTACAAATATAGCCGGCCCTCTGTGTCCATGGATTCTGTATCCACAGATTTTACCATCCATGGCTTGCAAATATTTTTCAAAAAAATTCCAAAAAGCAAACCTTGATTTTGCAATTTTATATAAGGGATATTATTTTCCTAGGTCATTGTATATAATGGGACTTGAGCATCCATGGATTTTGGTATCCACGGGTTGGGGGGTGGGGGTGGGGGGTGGGGGTCCTGGAACCAAATCCCAGAAGATGCCAAGGGCCCACAATATGAACCCATGTGAACCTAGCCATTAGAAATATGGCATTACCTGACAATGGTAGATTGCTTAGCTTCCATTATCAGTGGTAGAATTGTGGAATTTTAGACTGTGGACTTAGGGGGGTTGCAGACTGCCAGAAATAGTGCAAATTGAGTCCACTTTTAGGGTTAGGGTTAGTGCTAGGGAATCATGGAATTGGTTTTTTTTCCTGAGACATTGAGCCTTCTCTGTCAGAGAGCTCTGGTGCCACAATAAAATACAGTTCCCATGATTCCCTAACCCCAACCCTAAAAGTGGACTCAATTTGCACTATTTCTGGCAGTCTGCAACCCCCCTTAGTGATGTTGCAGGAGTTCTTCTATTACCATTTTTTTTGACCTAGAAGAATTCTAACATGGGTAAGGTCTTGGGAATTGTGATACAGAATTAGGCAAGACAAATGGCAAAGATTGGGGCCAAATCAGAGTGCCAGGACTAGATGTAATTGATAGCAATGTGAGCATATTTCTCACCATGCACAGAAAGCATAGCTGAATTTTAAATGTATCAGGCTGGGAATAAGCACCAGTGTAGCCATTTCCCAGGCTGTAAAGCAGACCTTAATTCTTTGGAACAACTTCCTGGGTCTTTAAAACACTGTTTTTATCCCCTGCCACCAGGCTAAGGAAGCTTGCAGGCCAGATGGACACCCTCCCCTAGAAGCATACGAGGCAGAGATTCTCCACCTTTGCAATATATAACCTGCTGAGTTTGGGGGCTTTTCTGAATTTTCTGTTTTATCCTGACATTGTTGTAGCAATTGTTTTTTCTGTTACAGAAAGGAAGAAATGTAGTTCTGTATTTTTGGATTATTTGTTTTGGTTATATTCACTGTATATTCACTGTATCTAGTATCTTCAAGGATGGTGGGGCAATTTGAAGATGAAGGAGAGGATCACTGACAAATGATTCTGCTGAATGGGGCTCTAGATGTCTGTCCCAAAGTCGTAGTGGGTAACTATGAAAGGAGCAGAGGCCATTTTTATCTGCCTGCCCCCCTGCAAGGGGCACAACAGGAACTGGCATCACATCCCTTCTGGTTTCAAGTTCAGCTGATTTGGGGAGGGCATTTTTAAAAGGCTGGGGTATGTGAGAGGCTTTGGCAGTTATGGGGTCAAGCTGCTTTACTGCAATTTTGATGCATTAGAAATTGGTTTGTGAATGACAAATCAACTAAAAACTTGGGAAAAGAGTGGTGTGGGGGCTTTGGGGGGGGCTTCAGAGTGGCATCAGGGTGGCATCAGGGTAAGGCAGGGGTGTACTTTCCTCACCCCTGCCTCACCCTGATGCCACTATTCATTATCAAAGACAACTTGAGATAGCACCAAAACAGCTAATTTTATGATCAGACTAAAATGCCTCATGATCAGGACTATTTGAAACAAAAGCAGGCAAGTGGGTCACCCAGAGTTCAGAAAGAACGAGAAGGGAAAAAAACAACTCTTCAGACTGGACTTACCCTGTGGCACTTACCCTGCTAAAAGGCGTCAAAGACAGATATTAATGTGTGGGGTTTTTGTACCGATAGTGCCTTTTGCCCCCAAATGTTCTGTATAAGAAACATTCATAACACACAAAAAGAGAGCTGCAGATAACCAAATTTCATGCTTCTGAGAGTCATCTGATTGAATTGAGGGCAAGTAAAGGCTGTGCGCCATGCACAGGGTTGCCTGTTGCAGAGGCACAATGCTGCTTCTCATGCGCCTTCTATGGCACATCACTCAGATGCGAATGCCAGAGGCAACAGACAGTCCTTTACCTCTTCTGTCACTGGCTCACTTCCATATTCCATTGGTGCTTTGTCCAGCAATGGATGTGAACATTGTTTCCTTCAAGATGGGTGATTTTTTAAAGATAGTGGCAAAGTTACTTTTGGACTACAACACCCAGTCAGAATTGGAGTTGTAGTCCAAAATTGACATTGCAGAAGTCTGAAGGATCTACCAAAATGTGTGATTTCCCCCCCCTTCACACATGTATAGGCTTGAAAGAATTTGAAAAAAATTAAAACACTATGGGAAGAGGAGTAAAATTGCAAAACTGGTCCATTCCCAGCTGTGTCTCACTTTCCTCTCTTTCTAAAGTCCCCAGCAATGTGTGAATTACAGCTTCTAGTTTTTGTTTCTTCTCTGTCATTACTTTTCCTACAGATCTGTTATTTAATGTCTCAGATCCTTTGGGCTATTCATCCTTTCATTCTGTTAGCTTTCTGGGTGTGACATTTACAATCATTATCATGAGACACCATGCAGTATATGAAAATATTTTTTTTTGGCCATCATACAGTTGGAGGTGAGAAGGCTGGAAAAGAAGTGGAAAGTGGATTAAATGGTTTTGTGTTATTTTGGAAGCCAGTTCCAGGTGCAATTGCTGTGGAGACGTACAGAAGATAAACTGCCCACTGGCCATGTTGGTTGGAAGATTCTGGTATGCTTCCATGCTCAGTTGGAGACTATCTACCAATAGTTTTGAACCTTAGGAAAGAGATCCTAAAAGACATTGGAGATTTAAAAAGATATTTTTTCTCAGATTAGAAATAGCAAGTGAGGAGCTGCGGAAATGCTACAATTTCTCCCTTCCCTTGAATAATTAACTTCTAAGCTTTTACATCTTTTCCAACTAATTTAATAATTCTATCATTCTGAAATAGTAGACATACGGTGGATTGATACATATCTTCCAGCACTCCCAATTCGGCAGAAACTGTCCTAATTCTCTGGGACAGTTTTTTCTGTTACCTTTTCAACAGTTTTTCATCCCACTTTTTCAACAGTTTTTAAAATGTCTCAACTTTTCTCTTCTCCTCCCACTTTCCCTCCTTTGTCCTCACTTTATTTTGGTATGGTAAACTGAGTTCAAAGTAGAAAAGTAGTTTGTACTCAATAAACTCAGCAAGAGGAGAGGAGAGGAGAGGAGGGCTTGGGAATCTAGCCCTTCCCAGTAAGCCCAAGCAAAAGCAAACTGCTGCAGCCTCTCCCAGTTAGTATTTCCTTCCTACTTAATAAATTTGCCCTTTTGACCACACTCTGATGTTATTCTGGTTTTTATCTGTAAAATGTTAGAGGGTATGCTGATATGGGTCTGTTATATTTCCAGTGTGTTTAATCTGCACAGTTGTGTTATACTTTGCATCACAGTTATCTGTAATTTCTATTTATTCTCACTAACAAAAGCAGAAGGAACTGGAAATATCCAGTGAATCAAACATAAAAGAGACTGAGGGATTTTTCACACTACGCAATTGCAGCACCATGACTCCATTTTAAATACCATGACAATATCCTATGGAAACCTATATATATTCACTGTATATATAGGGGCATTTAGAAATCTCTGCAGGAAAACTCTATTGTCTCACCAAACTACACACCCCAGGATTCCATAGGATGAAGCCATGGCAGCTAATGTGGAATAATTGCTCTATAATCGTATAGTGTGAAAGGGCCCTCAGTGGCTGGCAGCACACTACAGAATTAATGCAGTTTGACACCACTTTAACTGCCTTGGTTCCATCCTGTGGAATCCTGAGATTTGTAGTTTGTTGTGGCACTAGAGCTCACTGACAGAGAAGGCTAAATGGTTCACAAAACAATAGATCCCAGAATTCCATAGCATTGAGCCATGGCAATTAAAGTGGTGTCAAACTACATAATGTCTACAGTGTAGATGCAGCCAATGTTATAATGGATAACAAGGGCTTTATTCCTCAGATTAGCCCAAATAGTAGGAACAATATGAGCCAGTTTGGTACAACTCACATTGAGATATTTTTGAGATTCCCATTATCTCAAACTATTTGATACTTTCAAGGCCCATTCCCTCAAGAGGCTTCAAGACAGAATCCTGTACAAATCCCAAATATATAGATCTTCCCAGGTACAGGTTTATGTGATCATGATCTGGCCAGGCCAAAGAGAGCAAAAACTGAAATGTTTTGTTGAGTGATTGAATCTTATTCTCAGTTTGTGACTTGACTGTACCCATTCCTCTTGGTTCTGATCAAGTTCAGCCTCAACACGTTTTCATATTATGAATTAATTTCTGTGTCACCTTAGGGGGTAAGTTCATGTTTGCATTTTATTTAATTTCAGTTTGACTCCCTCTTTCTCCTTTGAGATTTTAACTTGATTAAGTTTTTTTTTTTAAAAAAACTGTTGCTTGTTTGTTTATCTTCAATATTTATATATCAACCAATAACAAAAGTTATCTGGGCAGTTTCTGAGTAAAATAAAATAACATAAAATAAAACCTCACAATACAAAAATGCAACTTGAAAATAAAAATTATAAAGGAATTAAACCAGCACAGATAACAAATCAGCAGCAAAGAGTAATGCCAGCACAACAGATGCAAAAAAGTATTAAAATATGTTTTAAGATTGCAGTACATCAGGTAGGGTCATTTGTTATGACAGCTAGTATGAGCACTGGGATTGTGGCCCCAAAAGTAACATTTTCAGTTTACTAATCTGATTTATTGAGCCAAAAAGATGCCCTGCTTGAACTTCAGAATATATGCTGCTAGCTGTTACAGCTCACACTTCTCCTTGTAGTGCATGTACTATTTGATGGAAGGGCCATTGTCTGTCAGCTTCACATTCAGAGGCAGAGGAATGCCTCTGTGCCCAAATTACTGCTGTGCCCAAATTACTGTTGGGCTACTGTTCCCAGGTTCCCCACCCACCAGCTCACTGAAGAAGGATGCTAGGAACTATAGTCCAAAAAAAGGAAATCTTCTCAACTCTGCCTGTGCCACATGTGAAGTGAGTGGGCAAGTCTATCATGCTCTAGTAAATATGCCATCCACCTTTTGGAAAGGAAACAGGAGTTGTCAGAAAGGAAGGTGCACCAGAAATGGATGTTTTGCCTGGAAGCAAAAATCAAACTTTTGCTCTCTGACCATTCATGTGGGTTTATGTGACTATCAGCATAGCAGTTGAATAAATAATAAAGGAACTCTTGCTTTCCAAGATAACTGTGAAAGGTGATCCAGTGGGACATGAAGCAAGTTTTATACAGATGAAAACAAAGATGATAACAGATGCCAGCAGTGAGGTCTGGGTATTGGCAAATTTAGCAGTCTTTTAGACAGCTATTTTTGGTTGAAACCTTGTCACTTTCCACAGGGATTGACCAAGTATGTGGACTGCATGCAATTCTTGTTTCTTCCTAATGCAAAACCTCCTATTGAGATTCATTCATCTGAAAAATTCCTCCACTTTTAACTAGATCTGGGAAAATAGTTTCTTTTGGGACGTGTCAAAACACCCTGTTGAAAAAATTGTCAATTGCTATGAGATTTTTTTTTAGCCCTGTGAAAAAGCAAAAAGACCAGCTACCATTACAAAAAAAAATATCTGCAACAATCACCAAAAAGGGGCATTATGCCTAAAATCATATTTTGTATGAAAATACAATGTTGCATTTTGCACCTGTGCTCTTTTTTTTATTTTGGTAAGAAACCCTTTGTAAAATTTTCACCAGGAGAAGTCTTGGAATGCTAAACTTCCTTGAAAAATGCATAAAAGCTCTTGTAAACTTGTGCACTGCAAGAAAAGTTTTGAAAATGTTCATTCTTGCATGTGAGAATAAACTAAGGAGTTTATCAGACAGGGGAAATCCCTTGCAGAAACGGGATTTAAAAGGTAGGGGAAACCCGCAAAAGTGGGCAGATTTTCACACACATTGCTGTTAAAATGGGGTTAACCCGAACATAAAGTAGTCAGAAACTGCTTCTTTTTACTTTCGGGATTTTCCGAAAGTAAAAAGAAGCAGTTTCTGACTGCTTTCCATTTGGGTTAACCCCATTTTAACAGCGACGTCGTCTGAAAATCCGCCCGCTTTTGCGCGTTCCCCCCCCCCCAATTTTAAACCCTGTTTCTGCACAGGATTTCCCCCGTGTGATAAACTCCTAAGTAAAGATTTTCACCCCTGCTTTGGTAAGGGACCAAGAATTCCTTCAGAAAGAGCTTAACTGTACAGTCTTAAATGATAATACTAGAGCTCTGTAGTACCTCACTAAACTATAAATCCCAGGATTGCATAGGAAGGTATTGTAGTAGTTTAAGTGGAATCAAATTGTTATTACTCTGTAGTATACATAACATTCACATTCTTCTCATTTTTGCCTCAACAACTAAACTGCCAACTGTATCTTTTTGGTTACTTTTATAGTTATGGGTGTGTTGTCTTGCTAAATGATGGAAACAGAATATTCCATAGTTCAAATGCTGGCTCATCCTGTGCCACATGCTGCTGCCCTGTGTTCTTGTGGTGGAGAAGTATATTCAGTTTGTATTATGATGCTGACTGAATGGAATCTTCAGAAAATGGTCTGTGAACCCAAATGCATTTATCCTTCACTATTGGTACATCTCTCAATTCTTGATGCTGTTTTTCTGTCTAAGAATGCATGCAAAAGTGTGCACACTGGAGGGAAATGTGCATAAAAAACCATATATTGGTGGTGGTGGTGGGGGAATACATTCAGTACTACATTATACAGTGGGCCCTTGGTATCTGCTGAGGTTTGGTTCCACCCACGGTGGATACCAAAATCCATGGGTGCTCAAGTCCCATTAAATACAATGATGTAGTAAATGGTGTCTTTTGCAAAAAATGGCAAAATCAAGGTTTGCATTTTTGAATTTATATTTTTGGGAACATTTTCAATCAATGGATGCTAGAATCCATGGATAAAAAGTCTGTGGCTATGGAGGGCCAACTGTACTGGGAAAACATACTTGCAAATAATGTCTCATACTGGGCAATACAAATACTGCAACTTCCAACACTCTTGTCTCATCTAGAAGAGGCCAAACTAAAACACACATAGCTTGACTTTGAGAATGCAATAAAAGATACAATATTGTGCAGCCCAATCCTATCTAGATTTTCTTCACTAGTCAGTCCTGGGGAAGTTGCCTTCTAAGAAGTAGACATAAGCCAATAGACTCCTCTTAGAAAACTGTCTTTTAAAAAACACACCATAATTCATTGAATCAATTAATTGTTACCCATACTGATAAATATACTGATGTTTACTGGACTATCACTGAGGCATCTCCATTTTACTGGATAATTAGTAAGAATGAATAAATGCCATAAGAACTCTTTTGCCATATATCAATCAAGCACACTGAGTTTATTTAACTTATTTAAACAAGTCTGCTGGGTTAAAAGAGTGCAGTCCATTAATAATTGTCCTAGCCGATCCAAGTGGATATCTGTCTAATTAAATTCAATCACTCAGAACTGAAGGGCTGCCCCTGGGTGGATTATTTGTTTATTTGTTTCACTTCTTAGTGACTGAACCCATTTGTGAGGTGAATTTTTGTTGTTGTTTAGTTTTAGGCTTTAAATGCAGTTCAACTCCATTCCCTGCTTTCCAAGAAAAAAATAGTTCACAACACTAGTTGGAGAATGCAGGACAAATAGCATGAGTTGGTTTTATAACATGAAAGATGATCTTTGGACTTTTTATGACCTGTAAGGTGTTTTATCAATATATCTGATCCTGGTGCAGAACTTTATAAGAGCATCAAACAAAAGAGACTTTTAGATGAAATTCTATTTTATCTTTACTAGACAAAGATTGTTTGTTTCTGCACTCTCCCTTCCTCACCATCTCGTTTTCAAGGAAAGCAAAAGGGAGCAGTGGGGATCCCGCACCAGGTGTCACCTGGTATGGGGGCAGGACTACTGGGGGATGGGATTTCCTGGCAGGACTTCTAGTGGGACTTCTGGGGCTGGGGAAATATCTGTGTGGGCCAGGAAAATGACCTCAGTGGTGGGAGAAATGGCCATGTGGGTGGGGGAAGCACTGCATGGGCTGCAGAAACAGCCACTGGCTGCCTGCCCAGCCCAGAACCCCCCCCCCCCCGAGGATCAGAGACCCCACCCAAGGCACAGAGTGGCATCCACGCAAGCCCAAGGGGCACCTGAGCAAACCCTAGGAGCACCTGTCAGGGCAGGGGCCCAACTGGGTATCATCCCCCCTTCTGGGGTGTCACTCAGTGCAGCATGCAGTCCCTGCCTCACCTGCCCCCCCGCCCCCGGAATGCAACTGTGAAGGAGAGATGGATAATGTTGTAAGAAGCATCAGACCTCCTTTTGTAGATTCATTTCTTGTTCCTGGAAGCTTTATTGTTGTTGTTGAGTGCCATCAAGTTGTTTCTGACCTATGGTGACCCTAAGACCCCTATTATGGCATTTTCTTGGACAGATTTGTTCAGAGGAGATTTGCCATTGCCTTCCCCTGAAGCTAAGAGCATATGGATCACCCAAGGTCACCTCGTGGGTTTCATGGCCAAGCTGGTAATTGAATCCTGATCTGAAGAATTGCAGTGCAACACTCAAACCATTACGCTACACTGGGTTCCCAGAGTATGTGGGTGGCTCAGGTTTTGAAGGAGAGGTGGACAATGTTTTCAGGGGTTTCAATGGGGTTTGTCCAGGATAGATATCATCACATCTATAAAGACTGCATCTGTGAACATCTATCTTTCACACCTCCATATCCCATTCATGGCCTGTTTTTGCTTTTCAAAGGGTAGCCTTACCTTTCTTTGCTTATTGATTATATTGCTTGAATGCCTCCCTGACTGAAGCATATTTTATCTGTTGTTGTTGTTGTTGTTTTGCATGCATTTAAAACAGTGTTAGGAACTAACTAATTATAACGAATAAAGTTATCAAGATGTTGGAATTTTTCTAACTACATTTATATAAAGGGTAACTTAATTAAATTTAATTTTAACTTAATTTATTGGTCTAAGGTGGACTTTCAGTATTTACTTAATAAAAGGATTAAGTTATTAATTAAGTTGTCTATTAATTCAATAAGTCCAACACAATTTACATTTTGCAACTGGCTTTTGAATAAATGCAATGGCTATAGGAACCTTTGTTTATAATTTTTTCAGGATGCTTATAATTAAGTATGATATTTTATTTAATTCTAAGGCTAAAATATTTAAAACCAAGGGCACCTCAGAAGAGAATGATCACCCCCCCACCTTCATGCAGGTGATCCTTCTGTATCTTACATCTGCCATCAAAATAAAGACTTGCCACTGTACTAGAATACTGAAAATCTTAATCTTGGGACTTTTGGTGGGGTCTATATTGGAATCGATGATAAAATATATATATATATATATAGGAAATTAAATAATAAGGGCTGGAGAAAAAGAAAGCAAGAGAATGGTTTTTGATGGAGATCTGGGGTTTTCAAAAATCAGTGCAGCTCTTTCCTTTGCTACCAAACTCAAGAGAACAACAAAGCAGGGAGGCATTTTTTGTCACAGACAACATATTTCAGCTTAATTCTGGTAAAGCTTTTAGTGAAGGCTTTTAATTTGAACTTAAATGGCAATTTAACACAAACATAAATATAGATACTCTTGGTATCTGATGGAGTTTGGTTCCAGTATCCCTCATGGATACCAAAATCTGTGAATTCTCAAGTCCCATTAAGTACAATAGCATAGTAAATTGGCGTCCATTTTATAAAATGTCAAAATCAAGGTTTGCTTTTTGGAATTTCTCTCTTTTTGGAATATTGTCAAGCTGTGAATGATTGAATCCATGGATAAAAAATTCTGTGGATACAGAGGGCGAATGTTAGTTACATTTTCCCCCTTCTAACATAAATATAATTTAATGAGATTCTCAAAGTTTATTAACTGTTAACTAAACACATTAATCCTTTTCCTACTAACTTTCCTATCTTCAATTTAAAATTTGTATGTTTGTCTCTGTGAAAATTTTTAACTACTAATTTCATTTGGACAGGTTTGTAGCCATATGCTGGCTTGAGGATCCCAGAGCACAAAATGTGTGTCTGCCCAGTCCAAGACAGAGACAAGTTAGTCAAACCATAATCTGAAATTGAATTCTGCACACATAGTTATTCTAGAATATTTTTCTACCAGTCATGCTACTAGAAGTCAAAAGTATCAGGTATAAAATAAGAAATTCCCCATCTCTTAATGCACAGATGTGTTCTGAGGACATGCTTGACTTTCTCTGACTTATCTTCCTGAGCTCATAATTTAGAAAGAATATTATGAAGTCAGGTGCAGATGTGGGTCATGGCCAGATGTTGAGTATTGGGATCTTCTTCTCTTGGTGTCAACAAATGGAATGGAACTTTTAAAAATGGGTGTTTAATTTGTGGAACAATACATAAATTGTTCTGTTCCCAAGGAGGAATTTCCCAATTTTAAAGGGGTATTTTTAGGCCCAGAAGAGGACTTTTTAAAATCAGAAAGTGAACTGGAAGTGACTTCTGGGTCATGTCCCATTGTACAAAAGACCTCTCCTTCGGTAGGGGAGTAGAAAATGTGACACAAATGTTCCCCACCATCCTCGTCTTCCAGATATTTTTCATTCCAGCTCCCAGAATTCCTGAGAGTTGGCCAAGCTGGCTGGTGCTGCTGGAAGTTGAAATCCCAAACAGTTGGAGAACCAGAGTTTTAGAACCACTGCTTTAGAGGGCAGTGGAGGCAAAATTTTGATTTTTTTTTTTGTGCAAAGGGGTGTGGTTGGCAGATGTGATCCCAAGGTTTTGGGGGGCAGTGCAACCCCCAGTTCCTGACATTTGCCTTCCCCTGTATTAAACAGTGTGTGGAGTAAGCCAGTAACCTGTTTAAAAGAAGAACTGTCCTCTGAAAAACTTCCAAGTGATTTGATTCACTCTTTTTCTCAGCCAGAAAAAGGGCAGTTCAAGAATTTTGGAAAAATAACTTCAGGCCATACTTTGCCTACCTGCTCTTATGTATTCTATACTGACTGTTTCGGTACTGTCAGGAACAGAATGGCTGCTGCATGCAGTTAAAAAAAAAGAATGACAAAAAGGTGGCTTGGTACAAGATTTATTTATTTTTTTGAAGAGGGTTTAAACAATTTTCACTTACATTTGGAAATTCTATTTCCTTCCTCCAAGGACATTGCACATCACTTCTACAAAATTAAAATGGGTTGCGATAGTAGCTGGTCATCGCTGGTCTCCTTCCAAATGTGGCTGGCACATTTGTGATTTCTTTGAGACATTTTTATACACTTAAAAAATAGCATCTGTGGGAGCATGTAGATATGAGGACGTGCCTACTTTTGATGTTTATGACTGTGTTGCAATTGCTGAGGTCAAGATAAGTCTGTGAAATGGAAGATATATTTCTTGGAATTGTTTGGGGATGAGTTAATCTCCTAATGCTTTTAATATCTGTGGCCTTGAATTGAATAAAAATACAGTAGAAACTCCCAGGCCCAGAGTATCAGGGTGGCTTTAAATGTTGCAGCTCTCCAACAAAGTTTATTCAAAATGGAAAAATGAAAAGCCTTTTATGACATGCCCATCCCCAACTGCGATACAGCCACAACTAGGAATATATAGCATTGTTATACAGATGGTGCATGCAATGGGGATTGAGCTTGGATATATATATATATATATATATATATATATATATGGACTACAACTCCCAGGATCTATCAGGCAGAGGCCTTTTGCCTCTGGGAGCAAATGGTTTTGGGACAGCAATGCCAAAAACATGAACTGAAAATCTGATTCAGCTCATTTTGTTTGTTTGTTTGAACAACGGTAAATAGGAAATAGGATAAAGAGGAACTATCTAGTTTTCTTCCATTTTTTTCACTCTCTACTTTGGTTTCCTATCTATTGTCAATTTGGGGGACAAACATATATGTGGATTTGGGGTCTTAAAATGATGAAATCAATAGGAAGAGAAAATGTTCCACCACATGGTCATATAAATTCAGCAATTTAGATCCAGGAGCCACTAAGAGAGAAATTGCAGTGCTTCTCTTCAGACTTGGGTCAGAGACGTCAAGGAGACTCTGAATGGTGTACCAATTTGCTAAATTCATTTGCACTTATTGCTTCATCTTATATGGCTCTCCTGAAGGCAGCATGGATCAAAAGCAAATTGTGCAAAAATTGCCTTGCACTATGCCCAGAAGTGATTTTCTCTTATTTTCAAATCAATATAAAAGAAAGGGAAGCTTTCAGCCCTCAGAAGTAGTAAGCCTCTTACTCCTTCTCTATTCGAACTTGCCTTAATAAACCCAGGATGCTGAGAAGGAATGGTTTATTACTCATCCAGTGTGCTGCACAGACATCTAAAGTTTGAAGGAAGCTTTAAAAAATCTCTTGAGATAAAGACATGTCATCTTATAATTGTGCCACCTACAAACCAGTCTAAACCTTTTCTTTTGCATCTACCTTCAACTTCAGAGACAACCATAAACTTTCGAGTATAAAAATTAAATCAATATTGTGAAGTTGTAGGTTTTTATGGCCATCATACATAGTTTTTTGTGGGTTTTTCGGGCTGTGTGGCTATGTTCTAGAAGAGTTTCTTTCTGATGTTTCGCCAGCATCACCAGAAATGTCAGAAAGAAACTCTTCTAGAACACAGCCCAAAAAACCACAAAAAACTATAAATCAATATTCCTAAAACTAAGGTGTTTTAAAGGTCTGAATGGAATAGGTTCCCCCCCCCCCATTAACTTAGAATTAGCATGTGGCATAATTGACAAAAAAGAAGCATTTTTTAAGGGGGTGTTATTATGTATATTTCATTACCTATTCTTCAGTATTTGCAACAATACTATGGGCCTTTGCAGACTGCCAGAAATAGTGCAAATTGAATTCACTTTAAGGGTTAGGGTTAGTGCTAGGGAATCATGGGAATTGTTTTGTTTTCTGAGACATTGATCCTTCTCTGTCAGAGAGCTCTGGTGCCACAATAAAATACAGTTCCCATGATTCCCTAACCCTAACCCTTAAAGTGGACTCAATTTGCACTATTTCTAGCAGTCTGCATATCTGCCCACTCCTTCCCATTGCTAATAGCAGATTTAGGAACACCTACAGTGACCTTGGCAAATCACAGGTTCTCAGCCTCAGGGGCAAACCCCCTCTGAAGAAACATGCCAAGAAAACCCTATGATAGCTTCACCTTAGGACTGCCCTAAGTAAAAAATAACTTGGAGGCACATAACAACAACAATCACACTACCCTATTATAGTGCTGTTATTTCACTTTAATTGCTGTGGCTGCCTTCTGTGGAATTCTGGGGTTTGTAGATTAGTGAAGCCTAAGAGCTCTCTGGCCAAGAATTCTAAATGCCCCTTTCTTGAGCCCTGGTGGTGCAGTGGTTAAATGCCTGTACTGCAGCCACTCACTCACAAACCACAAAGTTGTGAGTTCAGTACCAGCCAGGGGCTCATGGTCGACTCAGCCCTGCATCCTTCTGAGGTTGCTAAAATAAGTACCCAGGTTGATGGGGGCAATTAGCTTACATATTGTAAAACTACTTAGGAAGTGCTTAAGTGCACTGATAAGTGGTATAGAAATGTACTTGCTATTGCTATTGCTATTGCTATTGACTGCAAATCCCAGGATCCACAGGAGGCAACCATAGCAGTAAAAGTGGAATAATAGTGTTATAACAGTATGCTGAGAGATCTTATAGCACCTTTGAGACTAAATGAAAAAAAGAAGTTGGCAGCATGAGTTTTTGTAGGCCTCAGTCTACTTCCTTCTAAATGCATCTGAGGAAGTAGACTGAAGTCTATGAAAGTTCATGCTGCCAACTTCTTTCTTTCAGTTAGTCTCAAAGGTGCTATAAGATCTCTGTACATACTGAGTATAGACTAACACAGCTATATCTTTGAATTCTACCATAACAGTATTGTGTGATATTGGACAAAGGGACTCTACAGATGGCCCCTAAGGGACAGCTCCGTGCTGCCCCTGGGAGCGCCGGATTGGGGCCATGGCAACCACATGCTGGCAAAGGCTGTTCCTTTTTGGAGAGGCAAAATGCCGCCCTTCTTTGGCGCAGCGTGTCTACATGCTTCACCAAGGGAGCACCCTGACGTAGTGTGCCATCAGGGCAGAGTTGGGGCAGCCAGTGTGCGGTAGCCTGCCCCAACTCCACCCCCAGGCCAACCCTTTTGTCTGGTCTGTACAGGCCCAAAGTTAGTTAATTTAAGTTAGCAAGGGGGAGAGGGCTGTAAACCACTGCCACATGGCTTTGATTCAGTCTCCTTAGCTCTGTCTAGCTGGAAGATTTTTATGTTTTTGTTTCTTTTAAGCATTGGGAGGGTGGTGAAGAAGGACTGGAGAAAAGAAGATTATTGCAATGACTGTTTTCTTCCGACCTGGGCATGGGCTCAGACAGTGTAAAAATGGATGTTATCTCACAGCTTCATGCCCAGATCAGAAGCATCCTGTACCCAATTAGGACTTCTCCTGTACTAAGCTAAAAATTGTTATTTTCTGTTCATTGCTCAGTATGGGAGAAGTCTTGATCAGGTATGGGATGCCTCTGATCTGGGTACAAAGCTGTGCAATAACATCCACTTGTACACAGTCTCAACACATGCCCAGATCTGCGGAAAAAATGTGATAATCTCCACAGACTTTTGATATCACCTTGAAGCAGCATGTCTGCAGTAAATAATGCAGTAAAGCTTGAATTGGAAAAGGAGGGAACTGTGCTCTAGCCAATCTATGGTAGCTTTGTGTGTCTGCCTACAGCAGGGAAGGTCAACAGAAGCTGCCTCACAAATTTGATGTGGAATGTGAATTAAAAGCAAAACAGATACAAAAGGGGAAAGCAAATGAGATTGCCTTACCAGCTTCCACTACCTGCCCCCCCCCAGCATGTTAAAAACAACAACATTCATCTCGAATTAGATCAGTAATGATCTAGATCTAAAATGTGGTTTCTGGACAATTCAACACTTTTTTGTTTACTCCTTCTTCTGCTTCTTCCAGTTGTTGTTGTGTGGCCTTATAAACCAATCATATGGTTTTCTTGATAGGTTTCTCCAGGGGCGGGGGGTTTGCCATTGCCATCCCCTGAGGGTGAGAGGGTGTGACTTGCCCAAAGTCACCCAGTGGGTTTCTATGCCCAAGCTAGGATTCCAGCCTTGGTCTCCCAGTGTCCCAATCCAACACTCAGACCATTACACCAAGCTAGCAAGGTTTACCTGATCTTGTTGCTCATTTTACATTTGTTTTAGATACAAAAAATTGCTGAAACATATTGAACTGCTCTTCCTTTTTGTAGTGTAGGAACTCATCCCTATACTTTCCATGGTATTTCTCTCTCTGATATCCAGTTTCCTGTTAAAATGTAATGCCCAGGGACATGTCTTCTTCATTAACTGATGTAGAATTATTATTTGGAATGGCTTCCAAATAATGCAAAAAAATAAAATAAAATAAAATACAAAAATGCAAAAAAAAGTTAGGAAACATTGCACTTAAAGCTGAATACACTAGAGAAAGATTCATACATAATGCATATGTTAGGGGAAATGGTGTGAATGAATATCAAGCTTATGCAATTAAAAGAAATCAGAGAATGATGCATACACAGGACAGAATGGATTTAGGACTTTTTACAGAAGTGGATTGCATACAGGCTGATATATACACCCTTCATGGTCTTTTGGGTAAAACTTTGATTGAAGGAATAATTCATTATCAGGAACTCCTGGGAATGTGAGATGATATCTCATGGACTGAGACCTACTCTGTATGCATATGAGTCTCCATTGAAAGATGTGTTCTTTGAAGGTCCACAGTTGTTATTTTTCCTGCTTGTTCAACTTTTTAATGATATCTTCCAATGTATTTGCATTAGCTCTACCATTTTGTGGCTAAGGTCAACAAGGCATATTTTTCCTACTGCTTTATTGTGGCTCCATCAGGGTTTGATTCCCAGCTCAGCCATGAAACCCACTGGGTGACCTTGTACAAGTTACATGCTCTGGCAAATCTCCAGCCTCAGAGGAAGGCAATAACAAAACTCCTCTGAACAAATCTTGCCTAGAAAACCCTATGATAGGTTCACCATAAGTCAGAAATGACTTGAAGGCACACATTGACAATGACAAGGTCTCATTTATTCTGGGTTTTGCAGTTGGTTGAAGTGCTTGTAATTTTCTTTAATCAATTGCCCTAAACTACAATTTCTAAGGTACCCCGAGTGTCTACCTGTGTATACTACTGCAAAAGTGGAAATTATGCAGCTTTCTGAAGCCGCTGAGTGAGATCATATGGAATTATGGAGCTGGGTGTTATCAGTACGCTGATGACACCCAGATCTATTTCTCCATGTCTCGTTCGTCAGCCTCGAATTCCGATGGCGTCTCCTCTCTCAATGAATGTCTTCGGGCAGTAATGGGCTGGATGAGGAAAAACAGATTGAAGCTGAATCCAGACAAGATGGAGGTGCTCATGGTAGTGGCCCTGAAACCAAGAATTGGGTTGCAACCTCCAGTCCTGGATGGGGTCACACTCTCCTCCAGTGACTGTGTTCGCAGTCTGGGGGTGCTCCTTGACTCGTCGCTCCTGATGGTGAATCAGGTGAATGCGACAGTCAGGAGCGCCTGCTATCAGCTTTGGCTGATACGCCAGCTGCGCCCCTTTCTGGAAGTAAGGGATCTCGAGACTGTTGTGCACGTGCTGGTAACCTCACATCTGGATTTCTGTAATGCGCTGTACATGGGGCTACCCTTGTGCCTGGTTCAGAAACAGCAGTTAGTTCAGAATATGGTGGCCAGAATAGTGTCGGGAACATCTAGGAGGGACCATATTATGCCAGTACTAAGACCCCTCCACTGGCTGCCTATTAGTTTCCGGGCCCAGTACAACGTGTTGGTTATCACCTATAAAGCCCTAAATGGCTTGGGCCCAAACTATCTCCGGGACCGCCTTCTCCCCTGTAATCCTCCCCGCGCACTCTGGTCCTCTGGGAGGAATTTGTTGCAGCCACAAAGATCTAGGCTTTCGGCTACCTCCCAGAGGGCATTTTCTGTTGTCGCCCCCAGATTGTGGAACGGCCTGCCAGATGAGATCCACCAATTGACATCTTTAGACAACTTTAAAAAAGCTGTCAAGACGGATCTCTTCCGGCAGACCTTTCCAGAATAGTTTAACCCGACCTCAGGAATCCTCAGGAATTACCCCCACTCGGGAATTCCTCTTGAGACTCCTTTTAAAGTTTTACGTATAGTGGCACAAGTTCGCTGTTTCCTGCCTTCTCTCTCGGTTATTAATATTGTTGCAGCTAATTTGCTGTAATTTTATTTTATTGATTTTAATTCTAATTGATTTAATATTCTTCTTATGGGGTTAGGGAGTAGGTTGGGATGGGATGGGATTGGGATGTAATGTACTTTTAATTTGTTAGTCGCCCCGATTGCTCTCAGAGGGACGGGGTATAAATAATAATAATAATAATAATAATAATAATAATAATAATAATTTTCTGGTTATTGCTGGATGACAGTTCCCAGCAGCCCTAACTACCACAGGGCTGAGGAACAGTGGGAGTTGCAGTCTAACAACATGGATTAGAACATGTGGGACTGCATGTTTCCCATCCCAACACTACAGAAGTAAACTGATTTAATCCTTAAGCTTTGTATTCTCAGGTATGTTGGGACCAATCATGTGACAGGATTCCTTAAGAAAGAGCCATGGAATTAAAGTGGTAACCAACCAGTATAACAATATAGAAGATACACATTTAGTCATTTGCTCCTCAGTATGTGAATTTAACTTCAGTGATGGTTTTAATTTATGCTGTTTCTTGTCATCATAAAGAAAAGGAAGGGGGGAGAAAGAAAAGTGAACTGTTGCCTGGTTGATGTTGTTGGGGAATGATAGTGATGTATTGCACAAGCAGAGTAATCACCTTTCAGAAGCAAAAGATGAGCAACAAGAAGTCCCACACCACCATCACCCAAGCACGAAGTCTTAGCAGAGAAATAAAGTTGGCTTAGTTTTCTTTGTAAAAGCATATGAAGTTTTCTTTGTAAAAGCATATGAAGCAGTTTTACTTATTAATACTAAACATTTCATAATATCTTATGGCAAGAGATTCTGCAAATGTGTTCTTCAAACATGGAGGAGGAGGAAGAGAAGGAGGAGGAAGAAGAAGAAGAGGAGGAGGAGGAGGAGGAGGAGAGTGCTAGAACTACAGACTAATTCAGGATGCATCTACACTATAGAAATAATGAGTTTGGACCATTTTAAGTACTGTAGCTCTGTCTTATGGAATCTTGGGATTTGTAGTTTTATAATTTTTTAAAACTTCTCTACCAAAGAGTCTTGGTGCCCCACAAGACTACAATTTCTGTAGGATGGAGCCGTGCCAGTTAAAGTGGTGTCAAATTGCATTATTTCTACAGTGTAGCTGTACCCTCAGACTAACTGCAGACTAAATGATGCAGAAAGAGAGTGGATGTGTCTAAGGGGAGATGCAGATGGGCCGCCCTGGGCCGCCCTGGGAAGCGGAGAATTGGGGCCGAGGATGCCCCATGCCTCGGCGCCAATCCTCCCTCTTGCCGCCCCTGAAAGAGTGGCAAAATGCCACTCCTTTCAGAGCTGGCAAATAGGGTGCTCTAAGAGACGCTGCGCTGGGAGGATGTCTTGACATCACATGCCATGTGTAATAGTGTGTGGTGTCACAATGTCCTCAGCATGGGGTTGGGGCGCCCAGATTGTGGCTACCCCTCCCCATCCCTGCCTCCAGGCCGGCCTTTTGGGCCGGTCTATAGAGGCCCTAAGACCAACAAATAGGAAATGACATGAATATGGAGCTTATCACATGGGGTTAAAAAGGTGACTTACCTCTTCAGGTTTGAATCTTTTCCCAGGATACATCCAGGTGTTATCATATGTAAGTCACGGCCGATTCTGCCATGATGCCACTGGCCAAATCCAGCCTGGGTAAGACGTGGGTCCAAGCTACATTCAGCCAGCCAATTTTCGAAGTCAGAAGGGCTGGCTGAGTGTGGCTTGAGAGCTGCGTTTTACCCGGGCTGGATTCGGCCAGCAGATTCAGTGGTAAATTACATATGATAGTACCCAGCTGCAGCCCAGAAGAAGATTCAAGCTGGAAGAGGTAAGTCACCTTTTTAACCCCATGCGATAAGCTCCTAAATGTGATGCCTAAAATCTTACACATGCAAGCTAGCAACTACTGAGTATAGGCGTGCTAAGTTTGCTGTATCTGACAGTTGTCACTTTAAATTACTAGAAGAAAATGAGATCTTTCATTGTTGTTGTGTGCCTTCAAGTCATTTCCAATTTATGATGAACCTAAGGTGAACCTATCATAGGGTTTTCTTGGTAAGATTTGTTCAGAGGTGGTTTGCCATTGCCTTCCCCTGAGGCTGAGAGCATGTGACATGCCTAAGGTCACTCAGTGGGTTTCATGGCCGAGCTGGGAATCGAACCCTGATTTCCAGAGTCATAGGGCCTTTGCAGACTGCCAGAAATAGTGCACATTAAATTGAGGCACTGCCCTGGCTCAGTGCTAGGGAATCATGGGAACTGTAATTTATTGTGGCACCAGAGCTCTCTGACAGAGAAGGCTCAATGTCCCAGAAAAAAATACAATTCCCATGACTCCCTAGCACTGAGCCAGGGCAGTGCCTCAATTTAATGTGCACTATTTCTGGCAGTCTGCAAAGGCCCATAGTCCAACACTTAGACCACTACACCACTGAACATATTTGCCTGAAGTGTATAGAAAATTAGTGGTGAGTTCTTAAAACATACCCTAGTACTTGAAGCAATATGCCCTTCTTCTGCCACTTTGTAATCAGACTACCCACTTCACCAGTGCACATTCCTTGATCTCACATATGCAAGAGGGCTTCAGAAAGTCATGGTCATGTTTTACATCCAGCTTGGTTAGCTATTTTGCTGAAAATACTTTCAAAATGCCTTTGTATATTTGGAGTGTCAGAGATTAATGAAAGTTGATGCGGCTGAATCGGTCTCTGAGAAATTGGCTTACTCATAAGGTTGCTTTCATGCATAGAAGACTCCAGGGACAGGTAGAACTGGCCCCAATATAACATGTGGATTATATATTATAATTTAAACCAACATGGTGTGAATCAGAAAGCATTTGTGCAAATTCTTTTTGACCTGTTTACACTTGGTCTAACCAGTGTCAAAATATATAACAGACTCATGTGTAATTCTGAAGGACCAGCGATGGACATATTCATCACCAGCATGATAGATCCTGGGTTAACAATGTTGAAGTAGTGGGGAAAGTTGCCGCTGGTCATTTGAGACTGTATTTTCTAATTTTGCACTTCCCAAATAATAATAATAATAATAATAATAATAATAATAATAATAATAATAATAATAATAATTTATTTATAAGCCACTCCTCTGCTCGGCAATCGGGGGGGCGAACAACATATTAAAACAAGGAACAGTTAAAATATACCCAAATCCCATGCCCTAACCCTCCCACCCCTTAAAAAAGAATTAAATTAAGAAGAAATTAAAACCATACATTAAAACACAATACAATACAGCCCCTTGGCAGATCTGTATATAGTAGGGCAGGATGGGAGGTGCATAGTAACACTCCGCCAATAATACGTAATACGTAAGTTGAAATACAATATTCCTTTTTTGGTTTTTAAATTTATTTTTGCAGTGTAGTCCTCTGACACAAAATCAATGCAGAAATGTATATACTAGAGAAAACTAGGTACAAAATGTGACTATTGGGGGGAAAAGATACTCAAGGCATGTATTAGGGAAATGGCTTGCAAAAATGTGTGTATTAGGGGAGAAAATCAGAACAAAAGTGTACTTTTAAAATGTAAATGTTATAGAAAGCTAACAAGGAAGACATATGTATTAGCCCCCCCCCATCTTTCTCAAGATGAAATAAGACTGAGCTCTCATTCTGATCACAGAATGGTTTGAGCTTTCATTGTGTCCATCACCTCAGGTGGCAAAATGCCATGGGATGGCTCTGTTGGATGTGAACTTACTAGTGGTAGTAGTAGATATCAGGATTTCACAGAGCTTGGAGGAATTACATTGTGCACCACAGTTGACAGAGTATTCCATCCAACATGGCCAGTACCTATGATGGCTGTGGGATTCTGGGATCTGTATCCCACTCCACCAATAACTTTTCTAAGCTCTGACATAGGAATGTAAATCCTCAACTATCTTATCCTTGCATGCAAGGTCAAATAACTGTGGTAATGTTATCCCAGTGTGGGAGAAAACAAATATTTCTTCACAGTATTCTCCCTGTATTTTGAATGTCCCAAATACAGGCATAAGTCAGTTCACAAAGCCTCTGGCAAAGATGCTACATTTTACAAAGCCTTTTTGCAGGACTCCAGCCCAGCCCAGCACCCTTTTTCTTTTCTTTTCTTCTGTCTAGCTATTTTTTTTTGGGGGGGGGGAGGAGCAGCATTGGCATTGGGCAGATGATGAAGATGGACTTTAAGTGTTGAGTTGCAGCTGTGTATCTGCAGTAAACAATTCAATAAAGTTTGGTCTGGGAAATAATGGGTTTCTACTCAGTGATGCAGCTGTAGCTGTGTGCCCTTATGTACAACAGGCAAAGTAAACAGCAGCCTCCAGAATCGCTTATCGCAAAACAGAAAGAAAAGGGGAAGGTAGATTAGCCTGGTTCACCAGCTACCCCAACATGTTGAAAAAGCATCAATCAATACCTTTTGTCACCCAAATGGGATTTGTAAGAAAAGTGAAGGCTGTTGAAAGAATAAAGTCAACTGGGATGTATTTTGGAGGAAGCTTTTAAGTGGTCTCTAGGAGAATCAAAATATTTTTTGTTTCTTTATGCAAGGCTTACATGACCTGTTTATTTCATTTCACATGTTCATATTATTAGTTTTAAATAAAATTTTTGCTGAGACATCTTGAACTGCTGTTCTTTTTTGTAGTCTAGGAACCTATCCCTATTTTTTCCATGCCACTTCTACCTCTGGTATTGAAGTTTCAGTTAAAGAAGCAATGCCTAGGAGCATGTCTACTTTGTTAACTGAGGTATACAGGTTTCTTTTTTTTAGTTATTTTTTTTCTTTATTTACAAATATAATATCAGTATGTTTTACAGAATAAATATATACTTATGTAATTTCATCCCCATATCCCCACCCTATCCACCCTATAGCCCCAGACTCAACCCCCCTGCCATATCTCCTGAAAAAAAAGTTTCATGATTTATTTTAGATCTAATAAAGTTGGCTTTCTCCTTCCTTTGTGATGTCCAGGTGAAGCAAAACAAAAAAGAAGAATAAATATCAACCACTTTACTATCTTATGGCTCCTCAAAAATATATATGTGTAACAGGCTTCCAGTGTAGGAAACAATATTTTCTGTTCAGGAAGCACACTTTCTGGGGAGATAATAGGATTTTTTTTGTGTGCACAAAACCCCCACATTCTTCTCCACACAATAACTCCTCTGCAACAGTTCAGGATGTTGAATTTAACATTTTGGGATATTGAATGCCAGGAGAATATTGCATAAAATTTTAGGTAGTCTATTATCTCATCCCAACAGGTTTCCTAACTACTAGCAAACCCATTTTTTAAAAAAACTGGAAAAATAATTACAAATATTATTTCCATTCCTCTTGTGGAATGGCCTCAGTATACACAAGAGCCATAAACTACATGTTGAGATTCATATTGCAAAATGATGGAGTAAGACCCTTTGATTCAGTGGTGGGTTTTGTCTAGACTTTGAGCTTATCCCTCCCTTTTGTTCTTGGGATGATTGAAAAAGAGAGTGAGAAGGTCACTCTCTTTTCCCCTTGTCTGAGCTCCTTCTGCCTTTGCCCAACCAAAGGGATTTTTCTATAAGCACAAAAGGAGTCTGTTCTACAAGGCTAGTGTGACTGGTCTGATTAACTGGGAAGCTTTTAAAACCTGCAATTAAAGCTTTAGTTGATTAATCAGACTGACAATTTAACTCCTTTGTTAATTAGTGATATTTTGAGGAACACTAGTCTCCTTGAGGCACTCTTTTTAAAATCATTTCAAGTCATTGTTTTGCTGAGTTCATCACTGGAACTGGAACCTAAAGGTGCATGCTTCAATTCCAGCTCTGCACACCGGACTTTGTGACCAGTTTTCTTACAGTCTACCAAAATAAGTCATTTGTAATAATAATAATAATAATAATAATAATAATAATATTTATTTATATCCCGTCCCTTTGAGATCAATCGGGGCGGCTAACATCAATTTAAAAAATACAATACAATGCATCAAAATACTTCTCTCCCCCCCTTAAAAAGTTATTAAATCAATTACAGATTAAAATCCAACAATTAAAAACACATTCATAATAAAAAGCACAATGGCAATCAGACAACAGCAGCATTTACTATACGACATGATGCCAGGAAGGTTGGGGGAGCAGCTATCGGAGTTGTGCTGGGGAATGGGAGGTATGGGCGGAGCGGAGGGAACGTATGTTACAAAAGGAGATGGGATCGCTGTTTGAAAGTTTCCTCTGTTTCCCAGAATGGTTTGGAGAACAGACCTTCCATTCCACAGAACCTCACTCTGCTCCTCTGCAATGCCAGGTCGGTTAAAAACAAGACTTACATCATCCATGATTTACTCTTGGATGAGGATGCCGACCTGGCTTGTCTAACAGAGACCTGGCTGGGAGAGGATAGCACAGCTACATGGGCGCAGGCCCTCCCAGCTGGGTACTCTGTCAGTGAGCAGGTGAGGGGAAGTGGGCGGGGTGGGTGGGGGTGGAGTGGCTTTGGTTCATAAAACCAACCTTACCTTGACCAGGATACCTGTCCGGAACACAGTCCACTTCGAGTGTATGTACCTTAGCCTGAAGACCAGGGATAGTTTGGGGATTCTGCTAGTCTACTGACCACCCCGTTGTCTAGCAGACTCCCTGACCGAGCTGACACAGCTGGTCTCTGAGCTGCTGCTGGAGTCCCCCAGACTTTTAGTTTTGGGGGACTTCAACATTCCGCTCGAGACCAGTTTAACAGGTGCGGCTTGGGAGTTCATGGATACCATGACAAACATGGGCCTATCCCAATTGGTCAACGGGCCCACACATTGTGCAGGTCATACACTCGATGCGGTCTTTAGTACGGAACAGGAATATCCGTGGGCGGAGGTGATAAATACCTCCGCTCTGTCATGGACAGATCATTTCCTGGTCAAGATGGAACTGAAAGCCAATATCTGCCCCCCTGGGGGTGGTGGACCCATTCGGATAGTCCGCCCTCGAAGGCTAATGGATCCTGTGGGATTCCAGAAAGCCTTAGAGGGTTTAATGGTTGGGAATGCCGGTGATCCTGTCGAAGCTCTGGTTAATACTTGGAACACCGCTCTTACCAGGGCTATCGACACGATCGCTCCCAAGCGCCCTTGTCAATCCGCTTCAAACTGTAGGGCTTGGTACACGCCAAAGCTTAGGAGAATGAAGCGGGTTGGACAATGGCTAGAGTGCAGGTGGCGGAAGACTCGACTCTTAATTGACAGAACTTGCCATAGGAATTTTCTTCGTTCCTATTGGGAGGCAATACGTGCAGCGAAGAGAGCTTTCTCCTCTGCATGTATTGCGTCTGCAGAGTCTCGTCCAGCAGAACTGTTTAGGGTGGTGAGGGAGATGACGCAGATGCCCCCTGCACCAAATCCCTTACTTAACCCTGTGACAGTCTGCTGTGACGCATTTAACGACTACTTTGCAGATAAAGGGCCTAAGCAGACTGCCAGAAATAGTGCACATTAAATTGAGGCACTGCCCTGGCTCAGTGCTAGGGAATCATGGGAACTGTAAATTATTGTGGCACCAGAGCTCTCTGACAGAGAAGGCTCAATGTTTCAGAAAAAAATACAATTCCCATGACTCCCTAGCACTGAGCCAGGGCAGTGCCTCAATTTAATGTGCACTATTTCTGGCAGTCTGCTTAGGCCCAAAATCTCTCAGATAAGAGCCAACTTAGATGCCACTGTTGAAACAGAGTCTATAGGCGAGGCATCCAGTGACTCCGCCGATGTAGTTATACTGGATCAGCTCCAATCTGTGAGTACCGAGGACGTGGACAAGCTGCTTGGTAAGGTGAGAAAGACAACCTGCCCTCTCGACTCTTGCCCATCATGGCTGGCCGTCCGGGGGTGATGCATTGATGAGTTTCCTTACGGATATCATCAATGCATCCTTTAGGGAAGGACATGTTCCATCTTGTTTGAAGGAAGCGGCTGTTAGGCTGCTTCTGAAAAAGCCTTCCCTTGACCCCCTGGATATGAGAAACTATAGGCCTGTGTCATTGCTGCCATTCTTGAGCAAGGTGGTTGAGAGGGCAGTTGCTCTTCAACTCCAAGCTGTCTTGGATGAAGCCGATTATCTAGACCCATTTCAAACCGGCTTCAGGACAGGCTTTGGGGTTGAGACTGCCATGGTTGCCTTGACCGACGATCTGCGTCTGAGCATCGACAGGGGTAGTGTGACCCTGTTGGTGCTCCTAGACCTCTCAGCGTCTTTCGATACAATAGATCACGGCATCCTCTTGGACCGCCTGAGGGGGTTAGGTATCGGGGGCACTGCTTTGCAGTGGTTCCGGTCCTTCCTCTCGGGTAGGTCCCAGAGCGTGCTGCTCGGGGACAGTAGCTCCAGTAAGAGGGACTTCACTTTTGGGGTCCCTCTGGGGGCTATTTTGTCCCCGATGTTATTTAACATCTATATGAAGCCGCTGGGTGAGATTATACGGAGTTATGGTGCTGGGTGTTATCAGTATGCTGATGACACCCAAATCTATTTCTCCGTGTCTCGTTCATCAGCCTCGAATTCCAATGGCATCTCTTCTCTCAATGAATGCCTTCGAGCGGTAATGGGCTGGATGAGGAAAAACAGATTGAAACTGAATCCAGACAAGATGGAGGTGCTCACGGTAGTGGCCCCGAAACCAAGAATTGGGTTGCAACCTCCAGTCCTGGATGGGGTCACACTCTCCTCCAGTGACTGTGTTCGCAGTCTGGGGGTGCTCCTTGACTCGTCGCTTCTGATGACAAATCCAGTAAATGCAATGGTCAGGAGCGCCTGTTATCAGCTTCGGCTGATACGTCAGCTGCGCCCTTTTCTGGAAGTAAGGGACCTCGAGACCATTGTGCACGCACTGGTAACCTCACTCCTCGACTTCTGTAATGCGCTCTACATGGGGCTACCCCTATGCTTGGTTCGGAAGCTTCAGCTGGTTCAAAATATGGCAGCCAGGGTTATTTCTGGAACATCTAGGAGGGATCACATTACTCCAATTCTGAAGTCCCTCCACTGGCTGCCTGTTAGCTTCTGGGCCCAGTATAAGGTGTTGGTTATTACCTTTAAAGCCCTAAATGGCTTGGGTCCAGGCTATCTCAGGGACCGCCTCTTCCCATATAATCCTCCTTGTGCTCTCTGGTCCTCTGGGAGGAACTTGCTGCAGCCCCAAAAAGCTAGGCTTGCGGTGACCTCCCAGAGGGCTTTTTCTGTTGTTGCCCCCAAGCTCTGGAATGACCTGCTGGACGAGATCCATCAGTTGACATCATTAGATAGCTTCAAAAGAGCTTTTAAGATGGATCTCTTCCGGCAGGCCTTTCCAGATTAATTATCCTGGCTAGGATTTGTTGCTCCTGCTTCCCTATTGTGGTCCCATCATGATGATGGATGGAGTATGCAGTAGAAATTGTCCAGGATACCGTAACCTCCTTAAGTATGTTATTAGTTGTTTTTTTTTAATGTTTTTATACTATGTTTATTGTAACTTTTAATCATATATTATTTAATGCTGTTTTAAGGGGGTGGGTTGGTTTGATTGAAATGATGTGGGGATTTTTACTGTAAGCCACTTGGATTGCTGTCATTAAGCGGGATATAAATAAATTTTATTTATTATTATTATTATTATTATTATTATTTACATCAGATCTTCAAAGAGGATTTGAGAGCCCCTTTAAGGAGGAATTCCTGAGGCCGGGATTTTCTATCCTGGAAAGGCCTGCTGGAAGAGATCCATCTTGACAGCCTTTTTAAAGCTGTCTGATGATGTCAATTGACGGATCTCGTCCGGCAGGCTGTTCCACAATCTGGGGGTGACCACAGAAAATGCCCTCTGGGAGGTAGCCAAAAGCCTAGATTTTTGAGGCAGCAGCAAATTCCTCCCGGAGGACCGGAGTGCACGGGGGAGGGGATTGTACAGGAGAAGGCGATCGCTGAGATAGCTTGGACCCAAGCCATTTAACCCATAACCAACACTTTATACTGAGCCCAGAAACTAATAGGCAGCCAGTGGAGGGACCTTAATACCAGAGTAATATGGTCCCTCCTAGATGTTCCCGACACTACTCTGGCTGCCATGTTCTGTACTAATTGAAGTTTCCGGACCAAGCACGAGGGTAGCCCCATGTAGAGCGCATTACAGAAATCTAGATGCAAAGTAACCAGCATGTGTACAACAGTCTCGAGATCCCTTACTTCCAGAAAAGGGCGCAGCTGGCATATCAGCCGAAGCTGATAACAGGTGCTCCTGACCGTCGCATTTACCTGATTTGTCATCAAGAGCAACAAATCAAGGAGCACCCCCAGACTGCGAACACAGTCACTGGAGGAGAGTTTGACCTCATCCAGGACTGGAGGTTGCAGCCCAATTCTTGGTTTCGGGGCCGCTACCATGAGCATCTCCGTCGTGTCCGGATTCAGTTTCAATCTGTTTTTCCTCATCCGACCCATTACCACCCAAAGACATTCATTGAGAGGAGAGATGCCATTAGAATTCGAGGCCGATGAACGAGAGAAATAGATTTGGGTGTAAAATTGCTCCACTTCAGACGAGAGGGCTCCATAAATGAGAGCTCCCTCCTTGTTACAGAAAAAGCTCCATGGGCATTAGAGTTTACCAACCTCTACCCTGTATTTTAATTCTCTGCTAAAAAATTTGTGTAAAGTATTTTGCCATGTGCAATCTACTAGGAAGCATTATGTGGCTCAGGTCAAGGTGATTTGGCACACCATATCTTTCTGTACAAGCTAGCTTGGTCTCTGAGATCATCAGGACAGGCTCTTCTCTCAGTCCCACCACCATCACAAGCACAGTTGGTGGGGACACAAGAGAGGACTTTCTCAATGTTTGCCCCTAGACTCCAAAGAACACCTTTCCCAGGAAGACTGCAATGGCCCCCTCCTAGTTGGCCTTCCATCAGCAGGCTAAATACTTTTTATTCAGACAGGTTTGTAAAACAGGAGGCTTTCAAAGAATAGGCTAGGAGGTACTGTGATGTTTTAACAACTGTTTTGAAGATCTTTTTTGTCTTTTTAAATTGCACTGCATTATTTTATTGTGTGATTTGTTTTAATATTACAATCGTTTTATTTTAGTGCTCACTTTTTGGTATGTTTTTAATTATATTTTTCTTTTAAATTGTAAGCTGTCTTGAGTCCAAATTTTTTGGGGAAAGTGGGATATAAACAAATATAACAACAACAATGATGATGATGTGGTTGGTGATGTCTATGTCAGTGGAATGCTGAATCTGCTCTGGCTTCTAATATGAACCTTAAAGGAACTATCCAAGAGTCCTTTCCACTATACATGTATAGCACTATGATTTTACTTTAGCTGCCATGGCAACATCATATGGAATCTTTGAATTTTTAATTAGGGGAGGCACTAGAGTTCTCTGGTTCAGAATGCTATAGATCCCTCTTTAAACTACAAATCCCAATATTCCATAGGATGGAACCATAACAGTTAAAAGGGAATTATAGTGCTCTATCTGTGTTGTGTGAAAAGATTCCAGGATGCCAAACTTATGATTAGGCTCCAAAGTTTATAAGCAAAACCCAGAGCAAATTCATCACTGACCTGAAAGTCATCAGCTGCTACTCCACAGAGAAGAATACTTGATAAAATTAGTCTTGGGCATTAGTGGAAATCTTAAGGTCTCACCTGGAATTGATTGTCTACCCAGAATTCAGTACTGAAGTGCAGAGTTTGGAATTGTTGCTCTAGGCAATACTGTTAAGCAAGGCAATACTGCAAAGTTACTTAATGGCACTGATAACTAGACTGGCTGGTATTACCAGTGCACACAAAACAAACTTCCTTGTTTAAGGGCATTTGCCCTACTTACAACTTTCCTAGGTTCCTTTTAAAACCAAGCATTGGAAGCTTGATGGCTTCTTTTTTACTTTTCTGTAAAAATCCCTTTGGATATACTCAGTTTGTTGGTTCTCTGGAGTTCACCTCTAGTTCCAACCCCAAACTTCCTTGGTAGCAGCAACTGAGGTTTCTTTGTGATGAAAGAAATATTGGCAAGTCTTTAATGGATCAATTTTCAACAAATATGTTGGTGAATTCCTGCAGGACATCTTCAGAAAAGTAACTCATTCAAGATCTGGCCATCAGTCTTCTGCACAATCTTTACAAGTTAGCATTGGAAGTGATGGATATTGGAATACAGTGGCTCAAGGGGTTAAGATGCTGACTCTGTTGATTGCAAGATCGGCAGGTTGGCAGTTTGAGGCATGGGTCATGCATGATGGGGTGAGCTCCTGTCAGTAGTCCCAGCTTCTGCCAACCTAACAGTTCAAAAGCATCCAAATGCAAGTAGATAAATAGGTACCACTTCGGTGGGAAGGTAAACAGTGTTCTGTGCAATGATGCTGGCCACATGATCACAGGGTAGTCTCTGATAACGCTGGCTCTTTGGCTTAGTAACGGAGATGAGCACCCCCCCCCCAAGGTCAGACACAACAGCCTTGTCAATGCAACTTACCCCCTAAGCAGACGGCTTAAAGGGCCATCTTGGGGGCAGGGAAGGGGGGGGGCAGCCACACGATTGGCGCCCCAACCCCTTCCCCAGGTCGTCCTCGGAGCAGCCAGCCCTCCGCACAGCCGGCGCTCTAAGCTGTGTGGCTTAAAGGGCCATCTTGGGGGCAGGGAAGGGGGGGCAGCCACACGATTGGCGCCCCAACCCCTTCCCCAGGTCGTCCTCAGAGCAGCCAGCCCTCCGCACAGCCGGTGCTCTAAGTAGGACCTCCCACTGCAGCATTTGCACACGCTGCGGCGGAAGAGTCGGCGAAGGTGCGCCGCAGCCTTTTGCAGTGCACCTTTGTTGACTTGTGAAAGGAGCGCCAATTTAGCGCTCCTTTCAGGGGTGGTGAAGCTGTGCCGCAGGACCGAGGCATGGGGATGCCTCGGTCCTGCGGCGCAGCTTCCTGGGGAGGCCCATGGCCACCCGTCTGCTTCTCCCCAAAGTTACATTTCAAAAGTAATGTAGTGAATGGGAATAAAGTACACTATGGGCCTTTGCAGACTGCCAGAAATAGTGCACATTAAATTGAGGCACTGCCCTGGCTCAGTGCTAGAGAATCATGGGAACTGTAATTTATTGTGGCACCAGAGCTCTCTGACAGAGAAGGCTCAATGTCCTAGAAAAAAATACAATTCCCATGACTCCCTAGCACTGAGCCAGGGCAGTGCCTCAATTTAATGTGCACTATTTCTGGCAGTCTGCAAAGGCCCTATGCTACAATGTGTAATGAATGGGGAAAGTTATTTTATTGGTAAAGTAACAGTTTCTAATTACTTTTAAAAGTTGCTGTTAAAGGTTGGTTGGAAAAATAGGGAAAATTATACATACATTACACATTGGAGATTTCTCCAATTTCTAATAGCATGAACATGTGAAAATCCTTGTAGAAGTTTAAGAAACATTCCAGGAATCCTACAAATGAACGATGTTCATGGTTAATAATAATTTTAAAAAGTTATTTGAGAGGAACCGTATTTGAAGATGCAACAGTAACTATGGTCCTTTGCAGACTGCCAGAAATAGTGCAAATTGAGTCCACTTTAACTGCCCTGACTCAGTGCTAGGGAATCATGGGAACTGTAGTTTATTGTGGCACCAGAGCTCTCTGACAGAGAAAGCTCAATGTCTCAGAAAAAAATACAGTTCCCATGATTCCCTAGCACTGAGCCAGGGCAGTTAAAGTGGACTCAATTTGCACTATTTCTAGCAGTCTGCAAAGGCCCTATGTTACTGAATTCAAAGATATAGCCATGTTTGTAGAATCAGTATGTAAAGAGATCTTGTAGCACCTTTGAGACTAAAGGGGTGTGCAAACGGGCGACTCTGGGCTGCCCAGGGAAGTGGCGGATCGGGGCCGCGGCACCCCCATGCTGCAGCCCCAATCCTCCCTTTGGCCACCCCAAAAAGAGTAGCAAAATGCTGCCCTAAGAGCTGGCACGTGGTTCTTCTTCACCCTTTCCAGTGCAGTGCGTCAGAAGGCTGTCCTAATGGCGCACGGTGTCAGGACGGCGTCGGCGTGGGGTTGGGGCAGCTGGCGTGCGGCTGCCCCGCCTCAATTGTGCCTCCAGGCCGGCTCCAGGCCAATCTGCAGAGGCCCAAAGTGCAATAAAGAAGCTGGCAGTATGAGCTTTTGTACACTTCAGTCTACTCCTCAGATGCATCTAGTGGAGTGGATATGCATTTGAGGAAGGAGACTTAGGGTTGCCATATCCTGATTTTTGCTAGGATATTCCTGGTTTTTAAGGGTCTTTGGGATGTCCCACCTGGTTTTGACATCATGAACTGGCAAGGCCTCCCTGACCCTGGTGCAACTGCTCAGGGCCTCAGCCAGCTGGCCGGCCAAGTAAACCCCAAACAAATCCAGGGGGAAAGGCCTCCCTGACGTGGCTGCACACAGGGCCTCCAGCCAGCCCCAAACACATCCAAGGAGTGAGGCCTTCCTGCCACAGCTGCGCGGGGCCTCTGCCAGCCAGCCGAGCCACAAGACAAGGAAGTCCAGGGTGGCAAGGCTTTTCCCTGGCCACCACCACCGTTACCTTCTTTGCTGGAGGAGGCCTCAGAGGCCAGTGCAGCATTGTCTCTCGGCCCAGCAGCCTTTCTTCTTCTCCTTCCTCTACGAAGCCGTGGTCTGGTGGTAGCCAAAGTCAAGTAAGGAAGGGTCTGGAACAGGGGATATCCTCCAGGACATGTCCTCCATTGCAGACTTCTCTCCAGTCAGGTCAAGGAAGAAGGAATGCCAACCCATCCTCCATTCGGAGCATGGCTTTGTGGTTGTGGTGTGCTTTCAAGTCCTTTCCAATTTAGGTCCACCCTCTGATGGGGTTTTCTTGGCAAGATTGGGGGGGGGGGGGTTGCCATGGCCTTTCCCTGAAGTTGAGAGAGTGTGACTGGCTCAAGGTCACCCAGTGGGTTTCCAAAGCCAAGCAGGGATTCAAATCCTGGTCTCTAGTCCTAGACCAACACATATACTAAATTAATGTTTTTAAAAAATGTTATTAATGGTTTTAGCTTTTAGTTGGTCATGTCCTCCATTTTTTTAATGTCCAGCATTTTGGACTACATTTTGTTATGGCAACTCTAAGTAGACTGAAGTCTACGAAAGCTCATGCTGCCAACTTCTTTATTTCAGTTAGTATCGAAGGTGCTACAAGATCTCACTATGTTACTGAAGTAAGATTATTATAAACAAATTGTTACTGTATAGTAAGTAAGAGCTATTTAGATATAGAGAAACTATCACTGGTATAGAATTTAAACAAGAATAAATGCAAATTTTGTGTTCAACTCTTTTTAAAATAATAATAATAATAATAATAATAATAATAATAAAGCATCTGTGTAGTAAGAAAGTATGCTTTTTAAAAGCCCTGGTTTTCTGAGGTGTGGGGAATAGCAATGGAGAAGATTTAAGTGCCACAATGCAGCCTTTATCTGAAGTCTCATGTAGTTATTGCTGATTGAAAAGCATTATATCTGATTCATCACATCATCACCAGATTTTTAAAGTGCTGCTCCTTTCATCTTTGTTCAGGTTTGGTCACCAGATTGTCAAAGTGGGGAAGTGAATCAAGCCTCTCCAAAGTAATTTAACCATTCCACACAGTTTATAACAAAATTGGCCTTGTTTTGAAAAATGCTTTCATGCTGCAAATTTTAGATTTAAGTGGGTTTTCCTTGACAGACTTATAGCACTTCAGAAAGAGATATAAAATGATACCATCTTTTCATTTTGATGATACCTCTGCAATTGTCTGTCCTACCTTCACTACAAAATTCTCTATTTGGGCAATAATGCAATAGATTTTAAACTCAGAGATATCCCTTTAACTCTCAGGAAAGACAATAAACACCTTAAATTGAAAACAAATGACTCAATAAACATGATGCTACATATTCAACTTTGGCATAAAGGAGGCTGTGGATTGCTATATATACAAAACCTCCCAATCCAGAAGCCATCAGTTGGTATATTTTAGATTTTCCCTCTTCCTCTCCCCATTCTGCTAAATTGATGACAGGGGCCTTTGGTAGGAATCTTGTTGGTGGTATACATGTGCATAACTGAAGGCAACAGGCATGCATGTCTTGTTGTGGATCATGTACAAGGGACTATTCACTAGTTCCCTGTGCATTATCCAAAATCTCCCACATGTGCAGCTGTTGGGCTCTGTAGGACACTGCTGTGTCCATTTAATGGCTGGCAAAAAAAGAAAAAAAGAAAAAAGAAGAAGATATGAGGAGTGAACACTGGGGAGTGCAGGCCATTCTGGCTTATTTCTCCAGCCAAAGGAAGGAAAATGAAGTGGTTCTCAATCTGTTCCCTGCTGTTCAGTTGCTACCCCCCTTCCTCTTCCTTGGCAGCTTCCCGGAAGTGAGAAAGAGAACTGAGTCATACACTACAATTGTTTCAATTTGGGAGGGACAACCCCGATTACTCCTGTTATCCACCTTTTCCTGCTACTTTTAAAACCGGAATTGGATTGGAGTGAACCTGGTTAAAAAGAAATAACAGAGAATCGAACACATCAGATACAGCAAACTTGGACTAAACATGATTCAGAATCAGATCCATTTGTGGAAACATTCTTTCCTTTTATTTATTTTACAAATCATGACACAACAGATGTTTGTTGTCCACTTGCTTTTCATGGTCAGCTTATATATTTGGTTAAAGTTGATCTTTTACTTCCTCCTTTCTCCATACTCTTCAATAGGTGATATATACCTTTCTTCCAAATGAAATGATGTATTTTTGTTGCTTGTTTTAATAGCTGTTCTTTTTATTACAGTTGTAACTTGAAACCTTAATATATTTTTTTAAAAAGTTGAGGGTATGTTTAACATATGACAGACAAATAGAAAAGAGATGAGTGGGATTTGGTTTATATATTTTGTATTTGCTTTTGTCTTACATTTTGTCTCAGATTTTACATTTGTCTTTTACTATTACAGTGGACCCTGCATATTGGCAGGTTGGTGATCCACAGATTTGATGGCCTCAGATTGCCATGCCCCATGTTATTCAATGGCAGCACATACATGTACAAAGTGCAAAGGTTAAAGACATGAAAATCAAATTAGAATCGCTCAATCCATTGTATTCCCTATCACCATGTAAGGATTCAAGAGTTGGACAATGAAGAAAGTTGACAGAAAGAAAATAGACCATTTGAGATGTGATGCTAGAGAAGATTGCTGAGGATAGTGTGGATGGCCAAAAAGACAAACAAATGGATACTAGAACAGATCAAACCTGTTTTCTTCCTGAAAGCAAAGATGATAAAATTGAGGCTGTCATACTTTGGCCACATCATAAGACGACACCACTCACCAGAAAAGACTATAATGCTAGGAAAGGTAGAATGAAGCAGAAAGAGAGGAAGACCACATGATAGATGGGTAGACTCAGTCAGGGAGGCCATGGGCCTCATCCTACAGGACCTAAGTAGAGCAGTTGGAGATAGGGAGGAATGGATGTTTCGTTCACAAGGTCACCATGAGTTGAGGCCAACTTGAGGGCAGTTAACTAGAATCATAGAATCATAGAGTTGGAAGAGACCACAAAGGCCATCCAGTCCAACTCCCTGCCATGCAGGGACTCTCAATCAAAGCATCCCCAACAGATGGCCATCCAGCCTCTGTTTAAAGACCTCCAAAGAAGGAGACTCTACCACTCTTTGAGGAAGAGTGTTCCACCGTCGAACAACACATGTGCCTTTACTAAAGAATATGAGGCACAACCTTTCATGTTTTTTGAAATCCACAGGACCCACCAGAACCAACCCCCCTTCTATCACTCAGAAGATTGAGGGACAGAAAGAAGGGCCTCTCCCAAAAATATAATTGCTCAAACAGGCTCATATAAGATCATATCCTTCAAAGAGCCAAAGCCCAGGCAGTATAGGGTTTTTATAGATCATGGCCAGTATTCTGAATTGTGCCCAGAAATGGACCAGCAGCTTGTTGAAGTGCTGCAGCATGGGAGTTGTGCAATCCCGGTAGTTAACACTCTGAATGTAGCTTTTTAGAGCAGGCAACATTTCTGAGCACTTTTTAAAGCCAGTCCCATGTTGAGGACATTACACTGATCCAAATGGTGATGCAACCAAGGCATGTGTTGTTATAGCGAGATCAGCCATCTCTAGGAACAAGTGCAGCTGACACATAGCTTTAACCATGCAACTGCACTCCTGACTGCTGCCAAAACCTGGGCTTCCAAACTGTTAACCTGAATCTTCAGGGAAGTGTAATTCCATATAACTGAGGTTGAATCCTTAATCTCAGATATACCTATCAATTGATAAAGAGCATCCCTGTCTTGCCTGAATTAAGCTTCAGTTTGTTTGCTCTCATCCAGTACATTATAGATGCCAGGCACAGTTTAGCAAGGAAACAGATTTTCTAAAATTAGGTGGAAAAGAGTAATAGAGCTGCATCAGCAGCATATTGGTGATACTTGAGCCCGAACCTCTGGACAACCTATCCCAGTGGTTTCATGTATATGTTAAATAGGATAAAAAACAAAATAGAACCTTGAGGAACTGCACAGGCCAATGACCAAGGAGTCAAACAGGAATCTCTCAGCACCACCCTCGGACACCACCCTTCCAGGAAAGACCAGACTCACTGTAAAAGTGTCTCCAAGCCCCATCCCAGTAAGCTGATCCAGAAGAATACCATGGTCAATTGTACTGCAAGCCACCAGGAGATCAAACATTACCAAAAAGGGGGCACACTTCCTCTGTCCAGTTCCCAGCCTAGGTATCTACCAGGGCTACCACATCCATCTTCATCCTAGTACTAGGCCTGAAATGAGACTGAAATTGATCAAGATAATCATCTAGGAACTCCTGGAGCTGAGATGCCACCACATGATGCACTCTAACAGACAATTGCAGTACATAACAATCAAAATGAAGGACATCTTTGTTTAAGGACAGAGGGGAATGCCTTTCAAGTCAAATCCTTTAGGTAGTGCCCATATTAAAATGATGTGACTCCGTTAAATACTCCCAGCAGTTGCGACAAAAATACTGATCAAATGACTGGGATACAGAATACCCCTCAATAAGGTTCTTTTCCCCGAGAATGACATCTTGCAGGTAGCAAACAATGCATTAAGGACAGGAAATGGCAATGATAGGAAAGGTCACATTTGAGTCAAGGGTAATCAGCTCAATCTTTCTATTTCTTTACAGTTAGTTAGAAAATGACCATAGCTTTTCTTCTAACCAGGTAGGTCAGGTGAAATACTCTGTGATATCCATCTTAAGTGAATGCTTATCTGAGACATCATTGGCTTTTGTTAATCGGGCAATATTTCTCAGGATTTCCAGAAAGAAATCATCTTGTTAAGAGGTCCCTTTGTTCCAGAGGAACCTCTGAACCTCAGGATTCTTTTGTCACCTGAAATCCTTTGAGTCCAAATTCAAAAGGGGGAAGGCTCTGTTTGAAGCAAACTTCTTAGAGCAAGAAACATTCTGGGAGAAAACTTTGACCAAATCAGCTGAAATCGCTCTCTCACAGATATACCTCCTGCCATCAGGGATTATGGACAATGAATCTTGTTAGCTCATTGTCAGCTAACTCAAATCTTTTCAGTCTGGCAAGTTTGCTAATTTGAGTTAGTATTTCCACATCCTAAAGCAACTATCCTTTGTTAGTTATTTGTATTTTACATGAAGTGTGTCTTTGTAAGAAAACATAAAATTTCTTATTCCTCAACACAGTTATTATACACATTTTGATTTTTGTGTGTTGAATAAAAAGATTTTCTGTAGATGTGTGCTATTGACTCCAATTTGCCTATCAGGGTCACACAATCCCTTACAGGTGTGTATATTCAAAACATGTATGAGTACACGCATGTGTTCTGAGGCATTACCTGGTAACAAGAGGGGGCTGCATAGTGTTATGTGAGGACAATTCACACATGCAGCACACACAACAACAATATACTGGGTCAGTATGTACATACATTGGAGGAACCACTGTAGAACACAAGAGGTTCTATGAATTCCAACAAAGCAAAAGCAAAGCAGCTTCATTTATATACCGCTTCATATCACGCTATGGGATGTCTAAGCAGTTTACAACTATGAGCTGATTGCCCCCCAACAAGCTGGGTACTCATTTTAGCGACCTCGGAAGGATGCAGGCCTGAGTCGAGCCTCAGCCCTGGCTGGTATTGAACTCGCAACCTTGTGGTTTATGAGTGAGTGGCTGCAGTACAGGCATTTAACCACTGCGCCACCAGTGGTTAAGATTATGGAGAATCAGGGACTTTAAGTAAGAAGAAGAGTGGGGTGTGGAAAGAGAATCTTTTTATTCTGTGTTTCATATAAACTCAACTGTATGTCGACCTCATGTATAAGTCAAGGGTAGGTATGGATTTTGGTATGACCCATGGATAAGTTGAGAGAAAAACATAAATAAATAAATAAATAAATAAATAAAACAAGACACTCGTGGTCCAAATGCTAAAAGTCAGCTTCATTGTTGGAATCCCTAATGATAGCCTGCAGGAACGACTGCTAGTTACATTTCTGGTAAATCAACATTGTTGTTGTTGTTAACTGCCCTTGAGTTGGCCCCAACTCATGGGGATCCTGTGGATGAGACATTTCCAAGACCCCCTATCCTCCACTGGTCTGCTTAGATCCTGCAAATTCAGACTTATGATCTCCCTGATTGAGTCTATCCATCTAGTGTACAGTCTTCCTCTCTTTCTACTACCTTCTATTTTTCATAATAGCAATGATGATGATGATGATAATAATAATAATAATAATAATAATAATAATTTTCTGCCTGCCTGTCCCCATGGATCAAGAAGGCGAGGAGCAACAACAAATAAACAATGCACAACATCAATTAAAACGCATTAATTAAAACATGCAACACTTTAAAATGACAAGTCATACACATTCGAAAACTATAGTAAGCCTGCCTTTGCACTTTCTTCTTTGACCTTCCTTAATAATTGTTCCAGATCTTCATTCCCATTTTGAATGTATCACTGCAGGCAATATAAAAAGTAATTCTTCCTTTCCCAAATACATCCACAATCTACAGCTAATATCTAACCAGTCTTCACTCCAATTTTTTTACTGCCAAAAACGTAAAAATCATAAATAAAATAAAATAAATCTTTTTTACCATGTATTTCTGAAAGAGATGGACACAACGGTTAGGTAAAAGTGCTTAGATGCTTATGTGAAGATCTTGGAATAAAGAAGTACTCAGTTATAAATAATGAATGTGAATATAAAGCCATTACTATTTTCGCATAACCCACTCATTTAATTACAAAATGCACAAATGGAATAAAGGCCATAATTTGAATGTTAGCTCTCATGACACAATGTGATTCAATATGATACAATACCCACAAATTGGGCATTAGGTAGATTAGCAGAATGCAGAGCAATTCAATTAGAAATGGAGTGACCTTTTTACTGCATTGTGTTTGCAAACAGTAAAAGCAACTTTGCTGGTATCAAACCCATAGTTATCTGTGCTTTGCTGCTGTTTTTCAAACATTATCTAAATTAGAGTGTCTCTTCTGTATTGCAGATGGATCTCAATGGTTTTAATCTTTCAGCAAGGAAAAACCCTTCCTTGGCTCATTGCTCAAAATGTAATAGAGTATAATGAGGTGATCCACCTATGGTACGTGATGAGATTATAGTTTCATATTACCCCAGTTCATAATGTTAACATTTCTGCCTATTTCTTAGATGAAGAAGGTCCACAATAACATATTTAGAATAACTTTAGATCTTCTAAAAGTTACTTTTTATGCTGTAAAAAGAAATGTGCCTTACTTTGAAAATCCGTACCTTTGAGGCTTACAGTGCATTTCAGAGAAATGAAGTCTACACCAAAGAAGAAGCACATTTCAAAAAGTTACACAAAAGGTGTAACATTTTTTAAAAAAAAATGTCTTTAGCTAAAAATTACAACATATTTAATTTAATGAGGAAAACATACACATTAGACAAAATACAGATATAAAATGCACACTTTAGGAAAAATGAGTTTAAAATACATACAAATTTCAATGCAGGAAGAAAAAGAAAAAGTCTCACAACCTTATCCAAAAACAAATAAGAAAAAACAGAAGAAATGCAATAAAACCAAGAGTGAGAGATTTCATAATCTAGGGCTGCCAGCCACCAAATCCCATGTTACATCCATCACAAAAAATATAGTTAGAAAAGTCTTCTAAAAAGAAAAAAGTTAGTTATATTGGCAGAAAACAATGCGGGTTATAAAGGGGTTGTAGTGAGACTGAGCATTGCATCATTACAATGGAGTGTAGTTTGAAAGTTGCTGTCATTTAATTAATGTTCTTTCTCTGCTGCGCAAGTTACTTCATCCTTGCAGGGATTTTCCACAATCTCAGAGACATGTGATTTTCTCCAGCTCTCCTTTGCCTGATGCAATGAGTGCCACATTTGTTGAAACACTGGATTGTTGATTTGCTGATTGTACAGTTCGCCAAGCCTGACCAACCCTGTCAAACTTCAGATGCCGCTCTGGTGACCTTGTTGGTTTATGAGAATTCCGGTATTGAGTGTTTTCAAAAGTCTGTCTTAATCTATGAGTCAGCTGATAAGACTGTCTCCTTCACTGTACCAATAAGTATTCTGAGGGGTTCCTGTGGGGAAAAGACTTAATCCTCATTGTGTTTTATTGTTGTCATTTTTTTTACTATAATAAGGAAGCAGCGATCCACATTTAAAAAACCCTAGGCAGATTACTGTAATTTTCTTATATCTGTAATCAAAAGGACTGTCTCCTAGTGCTGGGTTTCCCAGGCTAACAAAGCCAACATGTTATCTGAGCTTAAACGGGGCATATTTTGAAAAACAACATCAGAGGCCATTTGTGAAAAATCTTTTTATCCAAAGCAGGCTGAGCACCTGTTGCCAAAAATAGTGAAATGAAACAAAACCTTTTTCTATGGGCTAACAATAAATATAGTAAAAAAGTATATCCAAAGTGCATCGTATGGATCCCCCAAAAGTTATAGTATGAACACCAGGTATTATGATTTATTATAATTATAATGAGTTATAATGTTATAGCCAACTTTCATTAACTAAGGATGGCTGAGAATTTTTGTTCAGTTCAGTTAGGACAAGAATTTACCAATATTCACAAACTTCTAACTATTTACAAATATTTAAGATTTTGAAAATCCCACTATGGGAGATACTGGAATTGACAGATTCATTGATCCAGGCCTGGGGCTTTGAATTTTGGTTTTGAAATTCTGGGTTTGAATCCCTACTTATTCAGTCATGTTACTATTGTCTAAGGGTTGCCAACTCTTTCTTTCTGAGAGGCACCTCATCTTATTCATCTATATGTCAGGCAAGTACAACATCATTCTCTTTGTACTGGGACTTATTGAATTTGGCTGATGGGATGGGGGATTTGTATGTTTGTTTCAGTTTATATTTGAAGAATTTAGTGAGGTCTGCACATTTCTTCTTATTTGGGGTGGAAAGAATGTCAAGGTTAAAAGCTCAAATGAGGGAGAAAATGAAAATGGCAGATTTTCCAGTAACATATTTCCCAATCCCTGTCTTCAACTCCAGACTTGTCTACACCAGCCATTGGAATGCTGCCAGGTGACTGTCTGCACATGCATCCAAATGTGGTCCAAAACACACTGCAGAAATAATACAGTTTAAGGGGTTGTACAGATAGCCCCTAAGGGGCAGCTCTGTGCCGCCCCTGGGAGCACTGGATCAAGGCTGTGGCAACTGCTCACCACAGCCCTGATCTGGCTCTTTGCCACTCCAAAAAGAGCTGGCAATTGCCATTCCTTTTTGGAGCAGCAAAAAGCCACCCTTACTGCTGCTGCAGCGGCTCTTCTGCGCTCCTTCGGCACAGCGTGTCTAAACGCTGCGCCAAGGGACTGCCCTGACAGTGTGTTGTGTAGTGGGGTGCGCAGCATGACAGTGACATCAGGGCAGAGTCAGGGTGGCCAGTGTGTGGTCGCCCCGCACCAACTACACCCCCAGGCTGATCATTTTGGCTGATCTGTAGAGGCTCTAAGACTGCTTTAACTGCCCAGGCTCAGTGCAAGGGAATTTTGGGAACTGTAGCTTTGTGAACATTTAGCTTTCTCTGTCAGAGAGCTCTGGTGCCACTATAAACTAGATTTCCTAGGACTTCCTAGCACTGAGCCAGGACAATTAAAGTGGCCTTAGAACTGGATTATTCTGCAGTGTGTTTTGGACCTATGTCACTCACCAGCAGTGGCAGTGGTGCAGTTGCTCCTTCTGAGGTCAGAAAGGAGGTGCACAATGTTGATCACAAGGTTGGGCACCTTGTTTCTGGAGTGACTTGTGCCAGCAGTGACAGTAGCAGGTGGCACAGCAGCACATGTTTATAAATAGCTGCTAGCATTGGTATGGAGTTCAAAATCTAGAGCAAAAGATAATTTTTAAAAAATCTGATTTAGCTAGGGACAGGACAGATTCAGTATGGAACTGGCTTTCCCTTGTGAAGACAGTCTACACTCAAATCAGGGCTTTGCCCCTGTGTCATGTAGATAGGTTGTGGTGAGGATGGGGAAAATCATTGTAATTGGCCGATGTAGTCATGCCCTCAGTAGACAAAGGGGCTAAACAGATGGGCAAAAAGAGGTGCTTTCAAGCTGGCTTGAAGATGTGGCATTTAGAAGATGCACGCCTTGAAGCTGGCAGGAAAGCACCCTCTAGGTGCCTTATGGGGAAAAAAGCTGCTTCAAAAAGAAGCAGCTTTTTTCTGCTTCTTCCTGAAAAGCGTGCATCTTCACATGTGCGTATAAGTGCACCTATGCCAGTATGGCTCTAAAGGGGTGCTCTTTCCAAACCCTAACCCTAATTGTGCATGTAAACACCCCGTCACAGGTGCACATTTAAAAGGATAGAGGTGCCATACACAAGGGGTGGAGGCGGCAATGCCCAAAAGAGAAACCATGGAAGCTCTCATGGAGATGAGTATAACATACACAAAACAGACAGTCAAAGAGGGGGCATAGGGTGAAGGGGGGATGAATGGTGGTATGATTGTACCTTGCTGGCATCTGCATGGGCACACCTCTGCTCTGATGCCCTGTCCTGGTGAAGCACTGCACATGATAATGTGCAAGTTCACAGGGACGGCCATGCAATGGGATGGCAGTCAGCGTCAGTGCAATCCTGTGAAGGTGCACAGGGATGGTGGTGGGGACAGTAAAAAAAAAAGTACCCAGTGTTATGGCTTGAAGCCGTGCTGTGTGGTCATGACATGCACACTCCAGCTGCCTTGGGAGCCGGTGGTGTGGTGGGTGGGGTTTCAATGTGGCTTCGGAAAAGGCAGCTTCAAGCCAACGTTTTCCTGACCATCTGTTTCGCCCCAAACTCTGCTTAGCCGGATATTCTGGAACTCCTACTTAACCACCAAGGAACTCAAAACCATATTTGGGACATATTTTACAAACATGGGTCTAAGCAGTTTGTAGAAAGAGGCAGTGATCTTGGAACTATTATATTTTGTGCCTGTAGGCCACCATACTATGGAATGCTTTGGAATTTACTTGTTTAGTAGTTTAGTTTTTCAATCTCATTGAAATTAGTATTTTTTGCACCCCTCTAAGACTTGTGAATAGAAACACAACTTTTAATGAGAATTTGTGCATTTGTGAGAAATAAAACACACACAAAACAAAATGCATATTTTAAAATGCAAATAGCTAAAAATCCACAAAACTGAAAATAAAATAAGAACAAACATTTCCATGAGGGAACTAAGCACCTTAGACAATATGTGTACATAAATGCGAACAAATAGGGAAAATGTGTGAAAATGCATAGAAATTTGAACATGGCAAGAAAAAAACAAACACCCCAAGATCTCACAACCCAATATGAACAAGGACAGGAAGAAAATGCAAGTGGGATTTGTAGATATACAAGAAAATCAAGACTGGAAGATTTTCACATTTATTGAAGTGGGTACTTGTAAGAAATGGCTAGTTTTTCTGTGTTAACAGTGCTATCCAGGCCTGGTGCCAGCAAATGACATCCTTGGGTGGCCTTTGGATGTCTCAGCCACACAACATTGCTCCACGGTATGATGATTGGCAAGCATTATTGCATGTTGTCATCAGGAGAGCATCACTCTACAGCTTCCACACTGCTAACTTATCCACTTACATGTATGCTGAATGGGAAGACATGGAAGATTAAGGGGCTGAACAGATGGATCAGGATAGCATGGGCTGAGCACCTAGGTTGCTTACCTAGGTTGGTCCCTGGGTCAGCATGGGACTTGCTTCCAGTGCACCCTCCTTACCTTGTCATGCTATTGCTCTTATTTAGAAGCCCCACATCACCATGTCTGATGTGGAAACAGGCCACCTGGCTGCACTCACATGGCCAGGCACCCCATTTCCATGTCAGACATGATGATGGGGGAGATCTGAGTAAGAGTGATGGTGTAGCAAGGTAAGGAGTGTGGGGGCAGTCAGAACATTTAGTATTTTTTGCAGTTTCCAAGCAAATCAGGGCCAAATTACCCCAGGGTAATGGCTTTTTATGCTGAGATCAGGCCAGATTCACTGGATCCATGTCTGGTCTGGCAGGATCAGGCCCAATCCTGCCCCCAGGTTTTTGGCCTGTGTCAGCTGGATTGGATGACTCATGGCTGGGGAGAACACAGGCCGTTGAACCCATGCAGATGACCCTCCTGGAGGAGCTGGGTTAGACTGTATGTGGCAATAGACAGCACATTAATGTAGGTGTGGGTGTGCCAAGGGAACTCTTAAATCTAAAGGTTATTCTGACATGGGTACAACAGATTTATTGAATCCTATAGCTGAAATATATTAATAACTATACTGAAACCAGAGAAATGAGACAATTGGTTTGAATATTTAACTGTGGAAATCTCAAACACTGAACAACTACTGCTACAAACACCACAAGATCATAGTCTGGTGAGGGGATGAGATCCCTGCTTCCCTTAGGGATGAAAAACAACAAACCCAAAACAAACCCTGTCTGTTTCATTTTTCAATAATGTTCACATTTTTTTCACATCCAAATTCACTTGTTCCTATTTCTGTATCAGTTTGCAACTTAAAAAGCCCAAACAAACATTTTTGTATGCAACTTTTAAAAGTATGCTCAATGTTTTGCAAGAAACTTCCCCATATATATCACACTTTGATATGCTACTTTTCCAACAGCATTTGCTTTTCTACTCAGTTTCCCTTTATCTATGAATATTTCTGTACAATTTTTTTTCAATGGAGTACTACATCTTAAAGAACATAAAACTGCCAGACTGAAATGATATATATGTCATGGTTTAGGTATTAATTCAGGAAGTGTGAATTAAGTTTGTTCATATTAAAATAGAAACCGAATGAATTTCTCTTTCTTAACTGTAAATATGCATTTCTCATGATTCTTTAGAGAAATGAAAGGTTGTTAAAACAAGTCTATTCCATAAAGGGGGCTCCAGGATATCCATGCTGGCACATTTCAAATGACAATATTAGAATTCAGATTTTGGAAAAGTTACTTTTTTAGACTACAAATCCCAGAATTCCTCAGCTGTCATGATGATGGCCATGCTGGCTATGGAGTGTGATCTAGGAGTAGCAACTCTTTCAAATTAATTTCTCCAGACTGTGTAATTGACACATTATCTGTTGGGTGAGGGAGATAGGATTTTCTCAGTGACAAAATGCTAGTGTGTCTGTGCTGGAGAAACACAATTTCATAACCGTGGGAGTATTACCTGGAAAAAAGTACCTGCATAACCTTAGAGGAAGAACAGTGTGATATGAAGGGACATCATATACGCAATGGGGCAAGCTTTTTTTCTGCTTCTTCAGAGACTAGAATGCAAACCAATGGTTCTAATTACAAGAAAAGAGATTGCACTTAAACATTAAGAATTTCTTTACTGGAAGAACTGTTTAGCAGTAGAATGGACTGTCTTGGAGGGTGATGAACTCCCTGTTTTTGGAGGCCTTTAAACAAAGGTTGGATGGACATCTCTCAGGAAGTCCTTTAGTTGTGTATCTCTGCATTTTGGATTAAGGTTTGGATGTCTTAATACAATTGTTGGCTAAAGGTCTATTCAAAAATCACCTGAAAACATATAGCTACAGAAGGAGGAGCAGCACATTCTTCTACAAACTTTGTAGTTACATGTGAACTATTTCTTTACAGATATACATTGTGATTATACTGTTAAATATGTTAGAACTGTTTATAATTACATTGTTGCACTGTACATCTATCAACAAGGCCATGACAATTTGCTATAAAAGTAACTGTTGCTCCAATAGAAAGCTACTTGGTTGCTAATTGCATGGTAGTTACCAGGTTCAGGGTATGCCTATATTTGTTTGTGTATTTCTGCACGGCAGGGGATTGAATTTGATGACCCTTGTGGTCCCCTCCAAGTCTATATGTGGCAAAAATACATTTTGTCTGAAAAGTTAAACCCCTTGTCATTGGGACTGGGTAGTGTAAATTTCCACAGTGTTGCAAAAATGAACCAAGGCACCAAATATGCAACTAAATGCACAACAAAATGTGCAATGCACTTTCATGCCCCATGGCACCACATGCATGACTCCACTTCTACAACCTTGGAATGAATATGACTGGGCAAAAATTTCTAGCCACCTCTGTGGGAGAACTTATATATGCATAAGACAGCTTCATCATGCCTTCACACTAGGTATTGGTGAGAGCCCTTCCCACCATATTCCATTGTCCTGACATCTGAGGGAAAGAAGAGGGATATTATGGACTTAATCCACTCCATCCACTACCATCCCCCTTTCCTTTGGTGTCCTGTCCTATTTAAATGTTAAGCCTGAGGCAAGGAACTGTCAAATTAGTAATTGGGATGAAGGATGAGGTATAACTTCTCTAAATAAATAAAATATAAATAAGATACCAGCAAGATTCCAGCCATTGCCTTGGAAAACCTTTTTTAAAAACTCTTTTTCAGAGCGGTGATATTTCTATCTCACTTATGAAGTATTGGTTATTTTGAAATAGGAAAGCTGTCAATATTTTTACTGAGTCTCTCTCTCTCTCTCTCTCTCTGTTCTGAGAGCTCTTTACAAGTTTTAGATACACAGGTTAGATCCTTTGAGGGAAGATTTGAATACTACATTGTCTCATCCTAGAGGATAATACTTAATACCATCATCCACTTGAGAATGTTGGCAATATAGTGTTATAAAAAGTCACCTTAGATATAACTTGCTATTATTTTGGACAGGTGAAGATGTTTTGTTAATTCATTTATTAAGTTCTGATTGTTAATCACTCCAATATATATATTGAAAAAAACACTCTCTAGCTATAGCTATAGCTATAGCTATAGCTATATATAGGGCGTATGACAGCACATAACTTGAATATGTGTTGTCAGAGGCACATACAGAATAGCCCTTTTAAGAAATTGTTAGTGTACCATAAGGTACTGAGTTTGCAATAACTATGAATTTATGGGAAAGTCCTGAGGAAGACAAGAGAAACAGCACAATGGAGGCCTTGAAAATGATCACTTCTTCATGTGTGGAGCAAGGGTTTAACTTTAGATATCATTTGTACTTGAGGGAGGGAAAAATCATTTTTTAAAAAACACAATGGAAATGCTACATTTAGAAAAGGAAGATAACTAAAAGCACACATCATCAGATTTTCATCTCTGGTGAGTCACAGACATTTCATTTGATTTGGGATATTTATTGAAAGGTCTTCTGCTCACCCATACTTTTTGTACATGCATAAAGAGCATGAAGTCAGCCTTAGATTAGGTGGGGAAGGAAAGGATCATACACAGTGGCACACCTTGGAGAAGTCACTTTCTTCACTGTTACTCTCAGAATCTGGTGTTCTAGTCCAGAAAAATAATATTTGCTGTGGAAAGGGTGTTGCAAGGAATAACCACAATACACCCAACTGGAAGAAAAAAGGCCACAACTTTATTGAATACAGCTGACAGGTAGGGTTGGCCCAAAAATACATGAGGTCTGGATCTGGCATCGACCAACCTGCCTGTTGATCAATGAACCAAGTTGCCTGGTCATGGCCAAGCTTCAGGATGACAAAGGGGTGACCATTGATCACATGTTCTCATCTTTACCCCTTGTCACTGGGGACACTGATCTAGTATTGCCCCTGCAATGACAACACTGCAGCACTCTCAGCACCCTTGGGTCTCTGAGGCACTCCTACCAGATTTGAGACCCATGCTACTGCCACAAAAGGCCAGGCCCACCCCCAGGGTCCACCTTCCGCTGACCACTGAAAGCTGTACCCCCCCATGAGGGGAATCCCCCCTTTGAACCCTCAAGGCAGTCCAGAGCAAGAGTCCAGTCCTGGGTGAATGTAGCTAACAAAGGCTCCAGATTTCCACCTGCCCACCTTTTTTATTGAGTCTACTGGCAAGCCATATCCCGCTGCAGTTGTGGCAGCTCCAATGTAAAATGAGCGACTCCCAAAGTCCTCCACTGGAAGCCCGACACTCTGTAAGGCCAAGTGAAGTATCCACATCACTTGGAATCATGTTAGCAGGGTGCCATCTTCGTGTGTGAAAAGAGGGCCTTTTGTCTGAGAGCAGGATGCCAGGTATCTGCGTAAAGTTCAAACAGGGCACAGGTGGCAGCCATGTAGCCTTCTTAGCACAATGGAGAACCCCTTGCCAAACTGGTCACACACTTTGACCTGCAAAGAACTAGACAAAAAGTGTTTCCCACAAAGGAGACATCCTCCCTCTGAAGTGCCCATTTTGACCCGTCTAACCTGGAAGAAGGAACAAGCTCACCCACCTTCAATGTCCCAAAGAATGCAGTTACAAAGGCAGCTCTGAAAAGGCAGGTCTCAGCTCTGGAATCACAAACCTGCTCAAGCTGTGTAGAGAGCCTACAGAGTATCTTGAAGCAAATGGGTCTCTTGCCACCCAACCAAAGGATGTCCTCCTCCAGCTCTCCAGGACCCTCCTGACTAGGAAGGATGCACATGGGTCTTGGAATCCCAGGCCTTGGAGAAGAAGGAAATACTGGCCAAATGGACTGCCAATTGACAGAACCTGGCCTCCTGAAAGAGAGAGAGAGAGAGAGAGAGAGAGAGAGAGTCTGCAATGTTATTCTCAAGGCCAGGCATGGAACAAGCCTTGAGCATGATGTTTTTACAGTGACACAGAAGAACAAAATGGCGAACCAGGAACATGACTCTCTCAGACTTGGAAGTTTGGTGGGTAAGGATATTTACTACTGCCTGGTTGTCACATCAGAAACAAACTACCTTGTTAGCAAAGATATGGACTACTGCCAAAATAGGAAAAAACTCCAGAGGTCTTGGAGGATCCCCCCTGTACCCAGTGGCAGGCCAGTGTTGGGTGCACCAGTGACCCTGGAAAAAGACACCAAAGCCCAGGCTTCCAGCAGTATCTGAATGCACCTGAAGGCCCTGCCCCAAGTTCCAAGGACATTGCCACAGGGAGACATCATTATAATCCCTGAGGAATCCCTCCCACAAGTTAAGGTTTTGTTTGATGCCTTTGGTGAGGTGGATATGGTGGTGTGCAGCCTTGACTCCCTGAGTGATCCTTGCCAGCCATGCACAGAATGCTCTACCCAGACAAATCACCCTACAACCAAAATTGAGGTGTCCCAAGATGGCCTGTATTTCTTTGGGGGTTGCTTTTGGGGTTGAAAGGGTGGCCTGAATCATGGAGCAGAGGGTGTGGAATTTGTCCTCTGGCAGGCGGGAGACACTTGCCACTGAATCCAGTTGGATTCTGAGATAAGTGAGTAGTCTTTTCCACCACCAGGGGAACACCCAGCTTAGCAGCCAAAATCTGGAATGTGGACAAAAGCTTGGCACAACCATCAGTTCCGGCCTCCACCAATGAATAGGAAGTCATCAAGGTAATGGGTGACCAAAGGGGATGTGGCATTGCTTTTGACCTCCCACTCCAGGAAAGAATTGAATGTCTCAAATGCTGCACAGCTAACAGAGCAACCCATTGTCATGGCTTTGTCGAAATACCACTGTTCTTCAAATTTGAAGCCCAGGAGGCAGAAATCATCAGGATGGACAGGCAGAGGTCAGAATGTCAACTGGATGTCATACTTGGCTAAAAGGGCTCCCCGACCACATGCCTGGATGAGCCTGACAGCATGGTCAAAGAAGCATAGTGAACGAGCGAAGCTTGGGGTGGTGGTGGTGTCATTGAACAATGCCCTAGGGGGAGTATGACAGGTGGCGGATGAAGTGGAATTCACATGGGGCTTTTTTGGGGACCACCCTGAGGGGGGGTGAAACCTAGAGGTTGGGCATGAGTGAAGTGTTGAAAGGGCCCACCACTCTGCCACCTCACACTTCTCCAAAATTTTATTCTTAATGACCTGCAGCATATCCCGGGCATATTTTAAGTTCTGGGCATCCGAGGCCACTCTTGGGCCCACAGCCAGGATTCTGAAACCTTGGGTGAAGCCCTCCACTAAAAAGGTGGCCGTCTCCCTGTAGGGGTAGTTATTGAGGAGTGGAAGCAAAGCCAAAGGCTGCACTGGTGTTGGGTCGAATCTGAAACTCAGCCAGGCAGCCTCAGTGTGCTCACTTTGGATCCCCCCACCGTCCAGTTCCAGAGTTGGAGGCTCTGTCTTTCTTGCTAGAGGCTTCCGGGGTGGGGCGTCCCTCTCGAAAAGGCTGTTGGGCACCAGTTGGTTGAGAACACACTAGCTTGGCATGGGGTCCCATGGAAAGCTTGCAGCAATGTTTGAACTTGCAACGGGCCTAAACACATTTTCCCAGGTTGAACTCCCAACACAAGAGCCACAAGGTCCCTCTTCCCCACCCACTTCGAGATCTTGGAGGAGTCTCCTTTTCCTTTGACATGGGGACTCACCTCAACCAGCCAGATCTTGCTGTTGATGAGGTCCCACTTGGCTGTGCTGCTCTGGGAAGTCTGCTGGCAGAAGGCAGTGTAGTACACAATGGCTGAAACCTCCCTTGCAATGGCCTAAGCCTTAAGGACATTGGCCATGTGATTTGTAAGGTGCCAGCCCCATTCCAGATAAGCCATCAAGACCACCCCCATGAAAACAGAATAGCTCTCCATCCAGTTGGTGAAAGAGGTCTCAACAGGTTGTGCCTTGGGCTCCCACATACTCTTCTTAGAACTAATAGCACCACCCTCCTCCCCTGAGGGCTTTAGCAAAATCAACACATCCACATAGTATCCCCTGAGGATATGCTTTCTAACCTTTTTGGACAGGTGAAGGCCTGGGGAGGGGGGTTCTCATTTTCTGTGAAAGTGGGGAAGGCTGCAACCTGGTGATCCTCCTACACACACCCTAAACCTGGATGCCTGGTCCTGTGCCTGATGGCCCAGGAAGGTAAGTGAGGTACCAAAGCTCCCCCTAGTCAATAGTCATCCCTGCCCAAAGCCAGGTCAGAGAACACACCATCCCCATCCCTTCTGCCCCATCCACCTCTGACATGAGACCTTTTGCTCTTCTTATCACCGTGCTTCCTCTTCCACCCTTTGTGCTTGCTGCCAGCAGAAGAGGCTGTGGGTGAGGAACTGCTTCTAGAACTAGTAGTGGAAAGGCTGCTACTGGAGCTGGTGCTACTACTAGATGAACTGCTGTTGGAGCTACTAGGAGAAGACGCAGGTCGCAGTTGCCCCCAATTCTTCACCGGACCACATTCCCAGATCTCTCCCTGGATTCTCTGGTCCTCACTTGCATGGGGGGGGGGCGGAGAGCCTGGTTCATGGGCAGGCTAGCCACCAGCATGAACAACCTGTTCCATAAAGGCTGAGAGAGTGTGCATTAAACCAACCAGCACCTTCTCACCCACAGGTGTGTGGGGGAATGTGGGAGTGTGAGCAGCTGCTGGTGGAGCCATGGGATGCTGCTGCCTCCCTGTGAGACACTGTTGCCTCCCCTTGGGGACCAGGTCAGCCCAAGATTTTCTAGGTTGGCCAGCCTGATCCCTGGTGGTAGACCAGGCAGGTCAAGCCTCTCCCTTTTTGCCCTTGGTTGGCATGCCACCACCTGTTATGTTAATCCCAGGAGCTAGCCTACACTCAGGGATACCCCCTCTTTGCTGGTGGCTGTGGAGGCCCACTGGATTCCCACCACTATGGTGCTATGGCACTGTGGCACTATGCTGCTATGCCTTTATGGGGACCTAGGTGGCTTTGGACCCAGTCTAGGCTTGCCGCAATGGAGGCTCGATGCCAGCACAGCCAGAGCATGACTGTTGTTTAATTGGCTGCCACTAAGCCGTTTGGGCCTAGACTAAGCTGTTTGGGGCTCCTCAGGCATGTCCTGTCCCTTCAAGAGCTAAGCTGTAATGGTGCTGTTCACCCATGCCACAAAGCCTTAAATAGGCTCATCCACCAATTGGAAGCCTGGACGCCCAGAAGTCCCACCCCTTCTGGCCTCCCAACCAATTGCACTTCAATGACTTGAAGACACACAACAACAAGAATTCTGAAGGACAGGTCTAGTATCTTTATTATTTCATTATTTTAATATGATGCATAATGATGGGCAGTACAGTTTGCCACATAATAAAGGACTTAAAAAACAAATAAACTAAACACATAAAAGAGATATGCACCTATTGTCTGGAAGGTAATGGTTTTACAGATAGGAACAAACAGATTAAATCATATCTAGTCAGATTTTTTAAAAGCACTATGATCTTGATAATTTTGTTTGATTTCATTGCCTGGGAATCCCTCTAAATTAACTTGAATTTGCTTCTGAATATAGGATTACAGTGTAAGTAGTTTGAATTTGAATTATAGTTCAAAGTTCTTGGGCTACAATCATACACCTTGAAGTAAGTTCCTATGAATTCTTTGGGGATTAATTCTGAGTAGACATATGTAGGATTGCAGTGTCCCTCTGCTTTCCAAAGTGTGCAGGCTTCCAATGTAAGCTGTAGTTCACTTCACAGAAGGTTGCATGTTTGGGATGCCTCACGGATTGGATTGGCCAATTTAGCAAATTCCTGTCATTATATTTATTCAACAACATATTGTAAACAAGAGAAGGGGCAATGCTGTATCAGCAACAGATGTTCAGTATAAAGATGTCAGGGTGAAGGACAAGACTGTAATAGATTCGCCTGAAATTAAGGCAATGCCATTTATGCAGGCTGGAGTTATGGGAATTCGCCGGGTGTTTTCCCTGGCTTATTCACTGTATCCATGTGAGTGTGTGACCCTGATTTTCATATTATTTGATTAAGATTCTGTACACCATTTGCTAAACATGTAGATTTTTGCTGTCTCAGAGAGGTCTCAATAAATGTTTAGAAATGCAGATTGTTAATTTATTTTCCTAATTGCTTCTTTTAACATCCAAGACTATGTGTTACCACCATTCTATGTGCTGCAACAACCATTCTGCTCTTACGTGCAGACTGCATTTTACTTTTAAGTCTACCTCATTTGCAAAAATAATGGTTTGCTCTTTTTTCCATGTAACCCAGCAAACTTTGCTACAACCTAATTTTAATTTTGTTCTAGGAATACTTCTAAAAGTTACTATAGCACACTATTTCTAAAAATCCATATAAAATGCTTCCCTGACCAGGTACAATGTCAGAGAAGACAGATTTTGGAGGCAAGGTTAGGGAGACTCGAATTATCCTTATTGGTTTGGAATCTGATATCTTGGTATCTGACGGGGTACCTTGTCATGTATGAATCTATTTAGCACAGCATAATCTGTAACTGTTTCACTTTAGCAGGGCCAGTCCTGATTAATCCTTTGCTGAATAATTTTTTCAGCTCTTTTAAAATGTCCTGGTTTCTCTCTCTTCCTTGAACATGCACCCTTTGTCCTCAGCTTATGTCAATTGCTGCAAACAGTGTTCAAAGTACAAAAGTAGCTTGCGCTCAACTGAGTGGGGGGAGAGGACATGAGGGGGTAGAACTGTGACTCTTCTAGGAGGTAAAAGCAAACTGCTACAGCCTCTCTTAGCTTGTATGTTTTCCCTCATTAATAACATTTCCCTTATTGGCTACACCATTCACATGTCCTTTTTTTTTTTTTTTTTTTTTAGCAGAACGATGCAAATAACTTCATTCATGCATTCCGGGTTTGTTATTCACATCATGGATCCACATCTTTCTGGGAACCGCATCTCTGAGAGTTTGGTTGCTCACATGTGGGGGCACCCTTCCCTTGTCCCTGCACACACCAGCACCCCTCAGCCAGGCGGGGGGGGGGTCAGCATCCATTTTTCTCTCCCCTCTTTTCTTCTCTCTTTACCTCTTTTTTCCCCAGTGGCAGCTGTTCCTCTGGGGAAGGGGAGGTGCTTTCTTGACCCATGGGCTGTTGATGATGCAAATGTATTCGAAACCCATTAACGGCATGGATAATTTTATTCTGAGTCTATTCAAGCCTGTTTGCATCATTGTTTACACAGCTGATGATGTGAATCTTTTATAAAAACTTGGGGAAACGCCTGATATCAATTATTCTTCAGTAAGTGGGGTTTTTGACAGCCCCCCTTCCCCAAACATAATCAAGTGCATTCAGGATGTGTGTGAACAACAAAGATTCATCCCAAATCCATCCTGGATTATTTTCTTGCCTAACCAAACATGTCCTTGGTTTCATCCATGAAATCTTGGAAAGCATAATATGAGGGGGTATCGTAAAGTAATAATCATTACTCGGAAGTTATTATGGTATATTGATGAAATTTTGTCATTGTCATCAATGGTCCCTAAGTGCATGTTGTTGAGAAAATCAGCTCATTGTATTATTTATTTTTGTTACAGGTTGTGCCAGAAGTGATTAAGTGTAAGATGGAGAAGTACGAGGGGGTATTGTAAAGTAATAATTATCACCTGGAAGTTAATATGGTATTTTGATGAAATATTGTCAGTGTCATCATCACCAAGTGACTGTTTCTTTTCCCAAAAATGAAAAATCCATTGCAGGGTTGCCAATCTGACAACATAGATGACATCATTCATGAAGTGGAAGAGTGGTTTAAGGCGTAATCTGCAGACTTCTACAATAACGGTATTTGGAGTGTCAAGAAACACTGGGAGAAATGTGTAAGTCTGGATGGTGACTACATAGAGATAAGTTAACGACTACAAATCAAAACAAACTTTCCATCAAATTTTTTTAAAGGTGATAATTAACATTTTAAGATACCCCCCTCATATTGATGATCATCATAGAAGGGCCACCTGGAGAATGTAGAGGTGTAAAAAGTTGTGCATGGTGTGGAGAAAGTAGATGGCAAGAATCTTGTCTGCCTCTTTCATAACAGTAGAACACAGAAGCTAAATGATGGGAAGTTTGGGACATATTAAAGGAAAGCTAAGGATTCAGGGCATATTATTTCCATAGAGTGTGTACTTAAACTGTGGAAGTCACTGCAGGAAGATAGCAATAATGACTGACACTATGGACTGCTTTAAAAGGAGATTAGATACATTCATGGAGGTTAGGACCACCAATTGCTGCTGGTTATGGCTATGTAACAAGCCACAATTTTGAAACTTTTGTAAAGCTCTGCTAATGCTTTGATGATTTGTATCAGTTTTGTTGTAGAGATGTGGTGAGCCATACTAGGGATCACAAAAAAACATGCTAAAGATTTGGGTTCTTATTTTGTCTCCCCTGCACTTACCTATTTTAAGAAAGCAAAGTACAGCCCTCTTGGAAGTGACACTCATAATTGCATACTAATGCTAAGCATAATCCCCTAAAATAAACCACTTTGGGAGGGGGCAAGTCTCTTGAAACCAGCTCTTGCAAACAATAGATACGGCTTAGGAGAAATCCTAAAGCTATCAGTATTGTTTGGCAATGTTTTGTTACCAAATATATTTGCTAAACATTAACTCAGCTGCAAACATCTATAATCAGACATTTCCATTCATAGAGTCCTTCTGAACTCTGGACCTTAGGGTTAATATATCTTCATTTTACAGGAAAGAGCCTCACTCTCATAACCTTACCTTTCCAGGCTTCTCAGTATGACCTTTTTGCTGGTTACTTGGCAGGGAATATATCAACGTTTTATTTCCAAAAGTATTTGGTAAGAGTTTCAGGTCAGATCATAGGGCTCAGCCAATCCAATATGACTACCTTTTCTGAGTCAAATGAATCAATGTGACATAGCACGCAGGAGTTTCAGGAATGGAGGAAGGAAGATTGTTGAAAGCACAGTGGTGTGTCATCCCCTAAAACAAATTTCAAGGAAAGCAACCTTGAGCCAGGAGAGTAAACCAAAACCAGAGAGTAATATTCAGCCAAGGTGAAGACATGTCAAAACAGAACCAAATATTTTCAGAAGACATTTTGTGAGAGAATTTCTGAAAAAAAGAAGCCACTTTGCAGAATTTTCCCTGAATATCTTCTGTTTTTTTGTTTTTTTTTTTAATTGCAGCCAGTTTCTCTTCTCCTCTGAGGAAAAATGGTGGCTGCCAAAAACAACAAGAAATGTTATTTTTTAAAATCCATGTTGGCTCTCCCACTGTCATGGAGACAATCTGCATGCAGTCCATCAAGCTGGCCGAAGTCACCAAAGTGCTGGGCCAGACCAGATCTCAGGGCCAGTGCACCCAGGTCTTTGTGGATTTACACTACCTATGGATGACAGCAGCCATTCCATCATCTGCAACATGAAAGGTCCTGCCCAGGAAGCAGGCATCTTGATGCTTCTGGAGTCAGAATGTGAAGCCTAGCAGTTGCACTAAGTAACAATCACAAAGTCCCAATGGATTCAGAATTCTCTTGGGTGACCTGCATGTACATTCTGGTTGTGATGAGAAAACTAGATATGACTGAAATAAGGTTTGTTTGCCCCTCTCCCCTTAAAAAAGTCAGTGTTATAGAATGATGCTAGGCTCCAGCCATTGTGGTGGGTGCAACATGTTAGGTAAGCTGTCAACACCATTGCTGTTTCTGTCATTCTGTGCATCAAACATGCATATGCAACCACATGGAGAAAAGAAAGAAACTGGACTATTGTGTTGTTGTGTGTCTTCAAGTCATTGCCAACTAATGGAGACCCTATCATGGGGTTTTCTTGGCAAGATTTGTTCAAGGGGGGGGTCCTTTGCTTCTCTCTGATGCTGAGAGAGTGTGACTTGCCTAAGATCACCTGGTGACAGCAGGGATTTAAACCCTAGTCTCAAAAGTTATAGTCCAATGCTCAAACCACTACACCTTGACAGCTCTCACAGGTAACATCACCCCTGAGAAGCTGTTGGAGAATTTAATCTCCCCTTGGAGAAATTGAATGAAATGTCCTCCTCTGGAAATAGTTGGACAAGCAATCACAACCTACTTATATGCATGATTGTACTTGAAAATTTGTGGAATATATATAATAAAGAATAAGCACAACACTACAGACAGTCTACAAATGCAAATGTAGACAGTTGTGATGGAGAGACTTCAAAGATTAGGACTGTTGGTTTAAGATAAGTTGCAAAAATGGTGAAAGTTATGAGAGATATTTTGTCATGATCTAGGGTATGGATATGGACTAAAAGGAACAAATTGTGTAACAGAAGTAGCACCAGACATACACACTATTGTATAGCCAGAGACTTCCTCATAAACTGAAGACACAAGACCCATGAGGCTGGAAGAACAGACACCTCTGAGCAAAGACTTATGAGCCTGGACCAATGATGATGGCTCCAAAATGCCAAAAAAGCACAACCTTTTCAAACAGCTCCAAATCCCTTGAACCAGCATGCCAGTGCTCTTTCTTTCAGGTAGCAAAATATTTTGAGCTGTCCCTGCTTGAGGCAGACAGGCAGGCAAGTGTTTTGCAATCTGGGGGTATCCTTTCACCCTTGCCTTGTGGATGGGTGGGTGGCTCCCATAAAATGTGAACTGCAGAGGAAGCCAAGGCCCAAAGTTGTGGAGGTTGTAAAATTTCAGGAAACTATGTGCTGGCTATAGAATGCAATCTTATTGCAAAACCCTGAAATTTGTGTTCCAGTTGGCAGGGAGTCAATGATTTGTATCAGGCCTATCAAAAAAGGAGCTGCTGAGTCCTCCTCCTGGACTTGACCATGAGCACTATGATAGGGTTGTATCAATAGACCACCTTATCTTATGGCAGGGATGGGAAATTTCCTGCCGTCAAGGGGGCCTCATCTGCCCTTTATCACCCTCCCTAGGTTTTCTTTTAACCTTCTCCTGAAATATTGCCAGTGACACCCTCAAGGCTTCTGTGGCTTGTGACTGATCATTTTGCTTAGCTCCCTCATGGGCTTTGACCAGAACTGGACCCTCAAAATGGCAAAAATAGCCAGTATCCCAAAGTATTCCAAAAGAAAACTTTGTTTTTGTAAAATAATATTTTTAGGGAATGAAGGTATAGGGGCTGCCAAAACATACTGGAGCAACATGCAGTTCATGGGCTACAGATTGCCAAGCATAGCATGGCCAGCAGCCTAGAAATCTTCAGGAAACCAAGTGCAGAAACTGGAAAAGATACTTTCTTTGAACTTCAGCTCCCAGAACTACTTATGATCATGTTGGCTGAGTGACTGTAGGACTGCAGCCTGATAGTGACATATACATGCCTAAACCATGCTGTGCCTGTGAGATGAATTATTTGCCATGGCACAATAGATGTATTCTGTTGACAAGGGCAGATGGAGAACTGTGCACACAGCATCCTTGTGCAATGTGATTGGGCATTGTAGTTTCACACTGAAATTGCAAATTCTACAATGGTGCCCAATCATTCACACATGCTGCACACTGTTGCTATTCTGCATGGGTGCTGGGTAGTGCTGGTGTAGCATACTTTGCATGTGGATATTCAGACTACACTTAGGGGATGTTGGAATGTATCCTGGGAGCATTTCTGTGTGAATGGACACACCTTCAACAGGCCTGTTGACCTAGGGTTACCCTGAGAATTGAGTATGGTTTTCTTAGGAAAGGAATGGTTTCCGTTGCTTTTCTCTGAAATATACTAGTCCAGAAAAGGTAATGTTGGAGCTCTGATCACAGGTCAGCTTCTGCTAGTGGTGCCAGATGTTATCTCAGTGAGAGGGGGGAAAATTGGCAATATATTTGAGGAATTTGGAAGCAGTTCCCTGAGGCTTGCAGTGCTAAAGGTGAATAGGCAACATATTTGTTTAAAATATCAAGATAAGGTTAAATAAGAGAAGGCCATGTGATGCACTGATAGGGAATCTCTTGCCAGCAAGAAAAAGAGTTCTACCTCTTACAAATATTTTAGAATTGCATGCAGTTTTGGGAGGTTCATCCTAGGACACTCTCTGCTGTGAGGAAATCACTGCATGAATTGCAAACACATGAACAAGCAATTGAAGGGCACCAAAACAGCTGGCCATTGTTCAGTAAAGCAGTGGCTGGCAACTTTTTTAGACTATAACTCCCAGTAGACATGAAATCTAGGAACTGTAGTCAAAAATAACTTTCCCAAGTCCTGGAGGCACAATGATATATGAAAGGGGCTTATAGAACCATAGAATTTGAAGGCATCTCATGAGCTGTTGAATCCAACCCCCTGCTCAATGCAGGATCTCTAGCTAAAACATCTCCAGCATGTAGCTGTTCAGCCTCTATTTGAAGACATCTAAAGAATGAGTCCTCAGGGAGGGGGGTTGCAGACTGCCAGAAATAGTGCAAATTGAATCCACTTTTAGGGTTAGGGTTAGTGCTAGGGAATCATGGGAATTGTTTTTTTTTTTCTGAGACATTGATCCTTCTCTGTCAGAGAGCTCTGGTGCCACAATAAAATACAGTTCCCATGATTCCCTAACCCTAACCCTAAAAGTGGACTCAATTTGCACTATTTCTGGCAGTCTGCAACCCCCCTGAGTTTCTAGGAATTTCATTCTATTAGCAAACTGCTCTTACTGTCAATTAGAACTGGTCCTATCCCCTGGGGCAGCAGAGAAAAGCCCTGCTCCCTCCTCCCTGTGACAACCCTTGAAGTATTTAAAGAATACAAGAGTACAGTTACCCCTCATCCCCCCCTCCCAGCTGAACATGCCCAGCTCCTTCAACCTTTGCTTATATGTTTTGTTCCCCATGCCTCTTCTTATCATAGTTGTTGCTCTTCTCTGAACTTGTTCCAATTTGTCTTTGTTTTTGCTGTGTGCCTTCAAGTCTTTTCTGACTTATGGTGACCCTAAGGTGAACCTACCATGGGGTTTTCTTGGCAAGATTTGTTCAGAGGAAGGTTGCCTTTGCCTTTCTCTGTGGCTGAAAGAGTTTAACTTGCTAAAGAACACCCAGTGAATCTGCATGGCTGGGTGGGGATTTGAACTCTGATCTCCCAGAGTCTATCACACAAAAGTCACTAGACCATGCTGGCTCACAACACTGAATCCTGTTCTCAAGATTCAAATCCTGTTCTCTAGACTCATAGTCCAATACTTACACCACTACATCTGGCTCTATATCCTTCTTATAATGACACACCCAGAACTTAACACAGTAGTCTAGGTGAGGTCTGACCATCACAGAATATAATGGGACTAATACATTCCTCTGTTTGGAAACTATTAATGCATTCTAAAATAGCATTTGCCTTCTTTTCCTGCAGTATCACACTGTTGGCTCATGTTCAACAATCAACAATAATCGTGAGATCCTTTTCACATGTGGTACTGCTGAGCCATGTATCCTCCACCCTGTAACTGTGCATTTGGTTTTTGTGACTCAAATGTAGAATTTTACAATTTTCTCTATTGAATTTCATGTTATTTATTTCTGCCTGATATTCCAGCTTATCTAGGTCCTTTTGAATTCTGTTCCTATCTTCCAATATGTTAGCCACCCTCCCGTTTTTGTGTGATCTGAAAACCTGATAAGGACCTCCATCACCCTATCATCTACGTTGACAAAAAATGTTGAAGAGCAATGGCCCTAGGATAGAACTTTGAGGCACTCCACTGGAGAACTTCTTCCAGTTTGAAGTACAGTCATTGATTAAGATACTTTGAGCATGGTTTTCCAACCAGTTACGGATCCATGTGACAATATTCCCATCTATCCTACATTTAATCAATTTGCTAATCAAAACATGGGGGATCTTGTTAAATACTTTGCTGGAATCCAGATAAACAACAGCCACAGCATTCCCAGCATCTACTAAACCAGTAACCTGATTTGGGGGGCAGAGAATGTTAGCTTGGTAAAATTTATTCTTGACAAACCCAGTTTGGCTCCTACTGATCATTGCATTGCCATCAAGATACTTGCAGAAACTATAATCCTGTATAATCTGTTTTACTATTTTTCCTGGTATTGAGGTCAGGTTTATTGCTCTACTGTTTTGGATCTTAATTTTTTTTTTAAGAGACAGACAATGTTTGCTCTTCTCCAGTCCTTTGGCACCTCACCTGTTCTCCAGGATTTCTCAAAAATGATGGTAAGTGGTTCAGAGTACTCAGCAAGTTCCTTCACTCCCCTGGAATGTAGTTCATCTGATCCTGCAGATCTGAACTTGTTTAGGTTAGCTAAGTGATTCCTGAGCAAAAGAAGATTTTGCAGAAGACCTTAGACCAGGAGTTAGACCTAAATGAGGGTATTTTTCTTTCACACGATTATATGTGAGGCTGAAAGGCCAATTGTTTGAGCATTCCTGTAGGGCTGGTTCTAGCATTAGATAAATTGAGCTAGTTGCCTCAGGCAGAAGATGTTGGGTTAGGGGAAACAACAGTGAAGGAGACCACAGCCCACTCTGCATCTTTTCAGTAAGCCTCCTGCCCTCAGGGAAACATTGTCCCATTACCAGTGAGGAAGTAAGATGCAACTGCCATTCTCATCAACATCTGTATGTGAAACACAGGGTGCAGCAACAGAAGTAGAGCCAAGGCCCTGTCTTTTGCCCCTGGCAGCAGAGTAACATGAGACAGCTATACATTATGTTGTGGTGGATTCTGTGGCTTGAATTTTATTGGTTAGTCACAACTTGAGTAGACCAATTGAATCAGTTGTTGAATGGTCAGACAATGCATGAGCAAATCCCATTTATTCAATGGGTCTACTCTAGTTGGAAGTATGAATAGGATCTAGGTTTCCATCTGCTATTGGAAATAATGGTTTGGTCTTGATCTTTGAGGCAAGACCATTTCACCAGTTTACTAAGCACTGACTGTAAGTCACTTTTCCTGTGAATGTGGAGAGCCAGGATGGGAGACTGCTGATGTGATGCTGGGCTCTGATTCTGATTTCCTAGCATTGTGGCCATGGCTGGCCCAACAGCAGGTGGCAGATACTGAAGGACAGCCCTTTCTCCAAGCCCTCAGTCCACTGTCTTGGGAGAGGGAGCCATGAGCATTGTGCAGTCTTTCTGCATGATCTAACCAGGTTTGTGGCCTCCAGGTATGGGGGACGAACCTATCTTGGGACCAGTGTTGAAGAAAGGTTTAATTGTTAGTCCAATTGACTACTATACATTAAATGGAGAATAACATAGGCAGTAAAATGTGTTGGGTTGGATCAACTCAGGGATTAATTTGTGTGGAAGCCTTTGATATGCAGAAATGCAGATAAACTCATCGATCCTCTATTATTTGCTATCCCTCCTAATTTGGTGTCATCTGCAAATTTGATCAGCATACCCTCTATCCCATCATCCAAGTCATTTATAAAGTGCTGAGGACAGAACCCTGTGGTATCCCACTGTTTACTTCTGTCCAGGATGAAGAGAAGATATTGGTGAGCACCCTTTGGGTTTGGTTGGTCAACCAATTACAAATCCACCTAACAGTCAAATTATCTACCCTACATTTTACTAGCTTGTTTGCAGGAATATCATGGGGGACTTTGGGCCTAAGCAGACTGCCAGAAATAGTGCACATTAAATTGAGGCACTGCCCTGGCTCAGTGCTAGGGAATCATGGGAACTGTAATTTATTGTGGCACCAGAGCTCTCTGACAGAGAAGGCTCAATGTCCCAGAAAAAAATACAATTCCCATGACTCCCTAGCACTGAGCCAGGGCAGTGCCTCAATTTAACGTGCACTATTTCTGGCAGTCTGCTTAGGCCTTTTGTCAAAGGCCTTACTGAAATCAAGATATGCTGCAACCACAGCATTCCCTTCATCTACCAAGCTTGTAACTCTATTGAAAAAAGAGGTGAGATTAGTGTAGCCCATGATGAGGATTTATAGAAGCTGCAATCCAAAAACATCTAAAAGTAAGGAAGACATATTTTCCACCTACAAGTTCTTATTTTGTTCCCATGCATATGTAATTGATTAAAATTCATAGGAGCATTCAGCTGAGATTTCTTCAATTATTGGGTGAGAGCTGTGTTACTCGGACTAGTAAACTAACATAATCCAGTTAAGGGGCCTGGAAGGAGAGCTAGAGGGAGAGGTAAAATTGGTTTTACTCTCATTGCATTGAATAAAAATTAAATATACTTTAAAACTTGAAAGTTTCTCTAGGTTCATGATAGATTTGCTGTATAGACAGTTATCATCACCAAACAGACATCTGTTGGAGGCATAGAAACAAGAATATTCAGAATCCACATATTTCTTCAAGATGCATGGAGCAATTCTCTGGCTAAAGTAACTTTGTGTGGACCGATATGTTATTATCCTGGAAACAGACTGTGATGTTGGGAGCATTCCCCCCCCCCCCCCATGTAAGTTTGTTTGATTTTGACCCCACATTTGCTATAACCTGTGTAAGAACATCAGAAGTGCCATGGTGGATCTGTTGAAAGGCTGTGACTCCTATTTTCTCTGGGAAGCCTGCAAGCAGGACATGAGTGCAACTGCATGCTCCATCTTCATTTACAGGCAACTGCTATACAGAGCTCCATAGCCTCTGGTTCTGGGTCTTTATCCAGTCTGATTAGTAGCCATCGACAGCCCTATCTTCCATGAATTTGTTGATCATTCCTGGCTTCCTTTTATCAAACCCATCCACCTGTAATCTGGTCTTCCTCTTTTCCTACTGCATTCTACTTTACTGGGCATTACTGTCTTTTCCTGCGAATCACATTTTTTCATATGTCCAAAGTTCAATAGTCTGTTTAGTCATTTTAGGCTTCTAGGGAAATTCCAGGCTTGATTTAACCTCATGTCAATTTATTTGTCTTTTTGGTAGTCCATGGTATTTACAGATGTCTCCTCCAGCACCACCTATCAAATGACCTGATTTTCTTCCTGTCTTCTTTTTCATTGGTCAACTTTCACAACCAAACATAGAAATTGAAAACACCATGGCACAGATGATTTTAAGTTTAGTATTTAACTGTATATCCTTAGGGGAGAGGATCTCATCTATTCACAGCTGCTTTTCCAAGTTGTAGGCTGCATCTGCATTGCAGAATCAATGCAGTTTGACACCACTTTAACTGTCTTGGCTCGTTGCTATGGAATTCTAGTTTTGTGAGATATTTAGCTTTCTCTATCAGAGAGCTCTGGTGCCACAACATGCTATAATTCTCAGAATTCCAAAGCATTGAGCTTTGGCAATTAAAGTGGAGTCAAACTGGCTCATTTCTGCAGTGCAGATGCAGCCATGTCTTCTTTTGATTTCTTGGCTAAAGTCTTCACTTTGATTTATGTCTGAGCCAAGATATAGAAAATCTTTAACTATATTAATGTCTTCATTATCCTCTTTTAAGTTGAACAAAATGACTTTGGTTATGTTTTTTTCCTTAATATTCAACTATATTCCTTTTGCTTTTGCAAAAGTTCTTTTGCACTTTCTTCCTCAACTTTCAACAGTAAAAAAGGTAATTTAATTGATGTTTTCTTTTTTAAAAAGAAAAAAAGGTAATTTAATTGATGTTTTCTTTTTAATTGATGTTTTCTGCATATCATAAATTGTTGATGTTCCTTCCCCCAAGTTTCACATTGCCTTCCTTGGAGTCTAATCCCATTTTCCATATATGTTCTGTGTATTAATTAAACAGATACAGCAGCCCTTTCTGACCGTTCTGGTGACTGGAAAGCATTCTGTTCCTCTCCATTGTGTCTCGATAATGACCTCTTGTCCATAGTATAGGTTATTCATCAAGACAATTGAATGTGGTGGCACATTGAACTACTGCAAGAGTGGACCAGTTGCTTACAGAAGAAACAGGCAGAATAGTGGCTGAACATTTTGCGTCATACCTTGATGTCTGTACAAAGGAGAATATACCATAGTAACAAAAGCCTGGAGCCTATGGGGGAAAAGCCAATTATTATAAATGACATTGTGAAATTAATATCACATTCTTGCAACATTGTATCCCATGTTTATATTATAATTGTAATTTGGGGTGTCTTTAAAAATTTGCAGAAGCAAATCAGAAGAAGTAATATTCATGTGAACTGGCTGATGGCCCAAAGAGTCTCTCGAACCAAACAATTTAGAGGGTTTGTCAGCCTGACCTTCAACAGAAATTGTGTCAGAGATCATTCTAAACCTCTTGCTGAATACTGTAATTGTACGAGTGTGTGCATGCCTATGCACATTTAAATGAATTAATTAATTTAGGATTCCTGAATTAGGGAGAAAGCACTCTGTTTCCTATGAACATCCATGTCACACAGCAAGTCACCAATTCTCTCAATAAGAGCTCTTTTCCAGACCTGAAATCCTTTAACTCAAGAATGGAGATGGTATGCCCTTCACATATTGTTGGATTGCAACTCCCACCAGCACAGGCCAGCATAGCCAATGGTGAGGGATGATGGTAGCAATCAGAGGACTATATATTCCACATTCCTGCTTTAAACGCAAAGTGGTTCTCTGTGGATGGGTGTTCCCCTGTCTTTCCCTATGAGCAACTATCCTACAATGATTCCCTATGAGCAAGTATTCTCCTGTCTTTCCCTATAGTGTTCCCTATACTGTTTGTGTAATTTTTAACTGTTGTAAGCCGCCCCGATTGTTTGACAGAGGGGCAGGGTATAAATAAACTCTATTATTATTATTATTATTATTATTATTATTATTATTATTATTATTATTATTTCTGCAGTTCACTGTCAGGCAGAATTCTGCTCTGGTCTACTGTTCTTTCATTCACGGGAAATTTTTCATTTGTATTGTAATACAGAAAGTGGGATTCATGGTTTAGGTATTTGCACTCTGATTTCATTTTCATTTTACCCTGTTGCAGCCTGAAACAGAATATACTTTTTATTTAACAGTTTTCATGTTGGAGAAAGACACTGGCAAACCCTTGCTGAATAAATCTTGCCAAGAAATCCCTATGATAGGGCTGCCATAAGAAGGAGATGAGTTGAAGGTACACAACAATCTGGGGTGGGAGAATATTTATTGCTGTCGTTGGACTTTATCACACGGGAGAAATCCCACGCAGAAATGGAATTTAAAGAGTGGGGAAAACCCTCAAAAGCGGGTAGATTTTCACACACATTACTTTTAAAGTGTGCTTAACCTGAACAGAAAGTAGTCAAAAGTCGTTTTTTTTTTTACTTTTGGGATTTTCTGAAAGTAAAAGGAAGCGGCTTTTGACTACTTTTCATTCAGGTTAAGTGCACTTTAAAAGCGATGTCATCTGAAAATCTACCCACTTTTGCAGGTCTTTTTTTTCTTTAAAGCCCTGTTTCTGTACGGGATTTCCCCCATGTGATAAAGTCCATAATCAAACAGGTGGGAGGCAGAAACTATTGCCAAATTACTTCAAACCATCCACTGATCAATCTGTAGATCTACCTTCTGTCTGACTCTGACTTTTTGTATACATATTTCTTTTAGCTAAATGTCATCTCTGGTCAAACAGGTTTTGGGCACTTGTGAAACAATAGGATAAAAAGCCTGTAAAACTTGTTTACCAGGGGTGAGAGTTTATCAAAGAAGGGCTGTGATTTTTCTTTCCAATGACTTTTAATTCTATGACAAAACTAGGTCCCTGATTCAAGAAAAAGTTAACAAAGGTCCAAAACACACTGCAGAAATAATTCAGTTTGAGACTGCTTCAACTACCCTGGCTCAATGCTAGGGAATTCTGGGAGCTGTAGTTTTGTGAGACATTGAGCCTTCTCTGTCAGAGAGCTCTGGTGCCACAATAAACTACAATTCCCAGGATTCCCTATGCACTGAGCCAGGGCAGTTAAAGCAGTCTCAAACTGGATTATTTCTGCAGTGTGTTTTGGACCAAAGATGAACTGAGGATTCACCCTCAGTATAATTAATCTCATACAGAGCCAGCATGGCTTAGTTCTTTGAGTATTGGACTATGACTCTGGAGACCAAGGTTTTATTCCCAGCTTGGCCATGGAACCTACTGGCTGACCTTGAACATGTCATATGCTCTCATCTCCAGGGCAAGGAAATAGAAAACCTCTTCTTTGGGCTCATTCCCACTATGATATACACCAATTTGCTGATCGGGTTATATGTGTGTTTTTCACAATGGGAACTGGTTCAGAGCTGACTGCATTTGGTTGAAGTCACATTAAAGCAAGACACATGCAAAAAAAACAACAACCCCACACTTTTTTAGACACTAGTTTCTGGGCAATTCTTTTCAAAAGACTAGATTCCAAAGCATGTTCAACAAGTGTGAATACACAGGTCTGATTTGCATTGCACTGGAGGTGAGGGACTTGAGAGAATGAGAGATAAGAGTGAGAGGACTCAGACATTGACAGCCTGAGCAAGCTGGGTGTGGGACCTCTCCAAGCCCAGCCTCAGAGAAGCTGGGGCTGCTTTGCTGCTTGGCCTTGCCCACTCCCCCAGGGGTCTCTCAAGTCCCTGGATCTGGGAGGATGGTGGTGGTGGTGGAGATCTCCATAAAGAGACCAGAAGGGGCACCACTGGTTGCCACCTCCCTCCACTTCCATCCCTATGTCCCTCCCCAAAGGCTGCTCAGCAGGATTCGCTGGTCCCTCCCTCAGAGCCCCCAAACTACCTGCCCCCATGGATCCTGGGAGACATTTCCCAGACTCCCCTGCCCCATCAGAGGACCTGCACTGGAGAAGGAGGACACCTAGGGAGGGGGAGAAAGTTGAGCTGCCAGGGCTACCAAGGGAAGGAGGAGAATCACAAGGTGCTGCATGACTGGGAGTCGAGGGCAGCCAAGCAGAGAAGGTGGATGGGGATTGGGGGTCCTTGGGTACCTTTCCCTGACCTACACTGGATCTCTCTTTAGAAAAAGGAGGGAGCCTTGATGGGGAGGACCCACTCCCAAATGGGGCCAAGGCTGGCTGAGGGAAAGGCAGCACTGGAGCAAGAAAGCCAGGCAGCAAGTGAAACAGGGGGCTTGGCAAGGTGGCCCCATGGCCTTGAGGTCAGCAGAACAACAACTTGAAGGTTTTCTGAGCAAGGTCAGTGTGTGTGGGGGATGCCCTTGCTTTCCCCTGAGGTTGAGAGAGAGTGACTTTCCCAAGGTCTTCATGGTGGGTTTCATGGCTGAGCTGGGAATTGAACCCTGGTCTCCAGAGTAGTCTCTCCCTCAGCTTCCTTTCTCCTGGGGCTGTTGGGCACCGCCCACCCTGCCCGATCCTGGAGCCCCCAGACTGCCTGCTCCCTGGGAGGCTTGGGAGCTCCGTAGCTGTTGGAAGATGTACCAATGCGTGTCATATGATTGACATTAAAAAAAGGTTAGTGTGAATGACAACCATGTCAAAAAAAAAAAAAAAAGACACGAATACATGGTATTCTTGGAATAATTTGCTTCCATATTGGGACCTACGCATTGGTCTGAATAGATTCAACTACTCGGTGTCAGTTCAACTTGCAAACTGATTTAAATGTGAGTGAGAATGGGCCCTGAATAAATCATGCCAAGAAAACCCCATGATAGGTTCTCTTTAGGGGCACCATAAGTCAGAAACAACTTGAAGACACACAACACAGACACATAGCAGCCCTTTGCTCCCTGCCCCCATTGCTTGAAGGTGAATACAATACTAGGCTTCATGTCCAAATAGGACTAAGTGCCGATGCAGACCGGCCTAAAGGGCCGGCCTGGGGGTGGGTTGACTGCATGCTGGCCACCCCGATATGGCCCTCACACTGTGTGCCCAACTGCATGGCGCACGGCGTTAGGGCACCTGTTGGCGCAGTGTGCATATATGGTGCACCAAAGGGGCACAAAAGAGCTGTGGCGGCAGCTCTAAGGGTGGCTTTATGTCAACTCAAAAAGGAGCAGCATTTGCCCACTCTTTTTGGAGCAGCAAAAAGGAGGATCGGGGCCATGGCGTGTGGTTGCCACAAGTGCCCATCTGGCACTCTCAGGGTCATCTGCATCGGCCCTAAGACATCTTTACCATTCTTTTTAGTATCATCAGACATTTCCAACTGCTGATCTATTCAAATAATAAAATACAGTCCTGGTACCTCTCCACCATCAGTAGGTTTGTTAAATTAATGACAAACACCACATATTTCTCTCAGTTTTACTTTCACAGCTTCTTAGAAATGAATAATCTTTTGGAGCTGTAAGAAGGATAATAAGGCCACCCGCATGGGAAAGAAGGAATGAGAAATGAGTGGTTATAGCTAGGTTCTGCATAACATTTAGCAGCATCACTTCACAGGAACTCTTAAAAATGATTTTTCAGTTTCAGGTTGCAAGTACTCGCATCCCCATGCGGGTTTCAGCTCCAAATAAACCCTGACTCTTCTGTCAGATTCCATCTGCACTGCCAAGTTTTAGATTGGTTTAAGGTGGAATCATAACTCAGCTGAGCCTCTTTGAAGCTTCACCAGGAGTCATTTGAAACTCGGCATATATTTGCTGAAAAGCCTTCAAAATTCAGCAAAGCCAAGACTGTTCTTTATGTCTGTAATGAAACTATAAAGAAGTTGGCTTACTTCATCTACCTCCAGGTTTTCAAAAGAAATGTTCAGCCATTTCTACTATTTACTGGCTTTGGGAAGGGAGCTGACAGTGTCAGCCAAATCTAGGATAAAAATCTGGCCAGCTGAGACCTAACCCTTCATACAGGTTGTGTGTGTTGTGTTTATGTATTTGTTACATTTACAACATACTTTTCTGATTCTATATAGCTATATCTATTTATTCCCATGTGTGTATGCACTCAAAGAAGTAGGTAATTTTATTCATAAGCCTAGTCTTTTGAAAGGTGGAGTAGTAGTGCTGTATATACTCAGCAATAAGGCCATCTCATGTATAAGTCAAAGGGCAGATTTCGGATCCAAAACAATGGATTTTGATATGACCCAGGGATAACTTAAAGGTATGTGGCAAAGGATGTAAAGGATGAGGCAAAGAAAAACAATGTCAAAGGGCTTACAAAGTTCCAGCAGGTATAACTATTTGTCCTCACCCTAAGGCTGGATGGATTAGAAGGGAATTACATTAAATGGTGGCTGTGCAATGTGTGCAGGAGATGGCCAGCTACAGGAGGGACTAGGGGGGGTTGCAGACTGCCAGAAATAGTGTGAATTCAGTCCACTTTTAGGGTTAGGGTTAGAGTTAGGGAACCATGGGAACTGTATTTTATTGTGGCATCAGAGTTGTCTGACAGAGAAGGCTCAATGTCTCAGAAAAATAACAGTTCCCATGATTCCCTAGCACTAACCCTAACCCTAAAAGTGGACTGAATTCACACTATTTCTGGCAGTCTGCAAGCCCCCTAGGAAAACACACACTTGTCAAAAAGGAAGCAAAGGCAAAGGAAAGAAAATGGCAACTATGGTGGGGTGGAGACGGGCGGCTCTGGGCCACCCTGGGAAGTGGTGGACAGGGGCTGCGGCTACCTCACGCAGTGGCCCCAATCCTCTCTTTTGCCACCCTGAAAAGAGCGGCAAAATGCAGCTCCTTTCAGAGGCAGCAAAAGGCTACCCTAAGAGTCGGCACGCGGCTCTTCTTCGCCCTTTTCGGCGCAGTGCGTCAAAACGCTGTGCCAGAAGGGCATCCTGATTCCACGCACCATGCGTAATGGCACACGGCGTCAGGACAATGTTGATGTGTGGTTGGGGTGGGCAGCATGCAGCCACCCCACCCCATCTCTGCCTTCAGGCTGGCCCTTTGGGCCGGTCTGCAGAGGCCCTATGTTAGCAGTGATTATAATCTTTAATTTTAATGTAATAACTATCTGATTCTACACATGTACAAATGTCTTACTCATATCCTTCAAAACCCAATTCCTTTTGGCACTCTTTGAGGGGAAGTGCCACACAGCTGCCGCCACCACCATTTTCTCACCCAAGCATTCAAAAAGTTTACAAGTGGCAGAAAAGTGTGGAGAGAAGAAGTGTCTGGCACTTCTTTTAGGTGCTCCCAGGATGTCCTAGGCTTTCACCTTTCACCATTGTAGGGTTCTATGGGATGATTCTTTTTTTAATAGGAGTTTTTCATTGACCCATGGATAAGTTGAACCAAGTTTTTGGGGTTAATTTTTGACTAACATTTCTAGACTTATATATCAGTATATGTGTGTGTGTGTGTGTGTGTGTATACACACACACACACACACAGAGTAATTGACTGTACCAGCTTTGTTAACATAGGATGTTGATAACATATTGATGCTCTTAAGTGTTAAAATAAGCAGTTAGGAAAATAAATTAACAATCTGCCTTTCTAAATAGAGACATCTCTCTGACGGCCGATGCAGCCTGGCTGAAAGGGCTGGCCTGGGGGTGGAGTTGGGGCAGGGCAACTGCATGCTGGCTGCCCTGGCTCTGCCCTGACTCGGCCATCATGCCGCATGCCCAACTGCATGGTGCATGGCATTAGGGCACCCCGTTGGCGCAGCAGGCACACACACTGTGCCAAAGAGGCACAAAAGAGCCACGGTGCCCAAAAAGGACAGGCATTTGCCAGCTCTTTTGGAGCAGCAAAAAGGAGGATCGGGCTGCGCCGTATGGTTGCCATGGCCCCAATCTGGCATTCCCTGGGGCCACCTGCATCGGCCCTGAGACAGCATTACAGTAGACTCTTCCCATCGGCAGGGATTCAATTCTAGGTCCTCCTGCAGAGGGGAAAAATATAGACAGTCACACTCCATATTATTCAATGGATGGCAATATACATGCATCTGCATAATCATGTCTGTGCGCACTTGCTACCACTGAATAATATGGGCTGTGGCAATTTGCAGTTGGTTGAATCTGCAGTGCTAGCCCACCTATGTGGGTGAAACACATTGGGTAACCCATTGTTTCAAAGCTCTGGACATTATTTTAATTATCCATCAAGTAAATAAGGGATAGAGCCATGGGATTTGCACATCATATCCTCCCTGCTTTGCATGTGTTTTTTTAAAAAATATATCACATCCCTTCTGAGCTACTGAATATAGCTGATTGGGCTTAATGGGTCATTCACTCTGCAAGTGTGCTTTAGATTCACTACAGGCATTATAAATAGCCCCTTTACACATAATTCTTATTATTATCAGGTTTGTTCTATAGTCCTGCACCTGCTCAACATTGCTTACTTGATTAGGAATTCTTTCTTGTGACAAGTTAACTCTAGGGACCAGTTCACTATTTTACATGCCAAGGACCCAGAAAGCCAACTTTAACTTTATTTATACCAACAGTTTGCAAATTGTGGTCCACAGACCACTGAAGTCCCTAAAGCCACTTCTGTGGCCCTTGAGCCATTCTCCAGTCCCACAAGCCTCCCTATCCCTCTATTTTTTCTGAAATTGCATGGTTTGGAGGCATTTTGCCCCCAAATCACAGAAAGGCCAGCCAACACACATAATACCCAGCTCCTAGAAGCACTCCAGAACCTCAGCACCCAAATGTCTGTTTTTTTCTGCACTTCCTGTTGCCATTTTTAGAGGGATAGCAGAAGGAAATGGAGGCATATGAACTGGGAGGGAGCAGTCTGCAGAGAGGGACTGGAGGAACAATTGGGCCCTGACCCCCATACAGCTGCCCACCTCTCACCTATACCTTCATGCAAAAACATCCATATTCATATCAGAAATATGCATTGGGTGCTCCATCATGTGCACTAAACTACGCAACTCCACCAAAGAAAAATCTGCAAAAACAGTATAACATGTTCTTGTTATTCATTTGTACTGATATATTTAGAGATGAATAGTGTATGATCAACAATCCATCACAGTCCAGAATTAGGTGCCTTTAAGACTGAAACTCACTACTTTAGATAGGAACGGGGGTGAAAATACCATTTCAGTCATTTTTAAAAGAGAAATTTGCATCTGCACATTTCTTCATATTCCCATTTAAGCTTGAGATTTAAACAATTCTAATTTGGGAGAAACAGAAACTGACAAACTCACTCAGGGGCTGTACAGATGACCCCTAAGGGGTGGCAGGACACTGCCCCTTTCCTTGCCGGATTGAGGCCGTGGCAACCACACATTGTGGCCCTGATCTGGGCTTTTTGTGCCACGGAAAGGGTGTCCTACCTGTGGTGGCAGCGGCTTTTGTCCACTTCTTTGGTGCAGTGTGTGTAAACACTGTGCTGAAGACACGCCCTTTTACTGCCCGCTCTGCGGTTGTTTAGGCAATGTGATGCCAGCCTGGTGGCAGAGTTGGAGCAGCTGGTGTACGGTTGCCATGCCCCCACTCTGCCCCCAGGCTGGCCCTTTTGGCTGGTCTGTACTGGCCCTCAGTTAAGCCAGAGCTTTTGAGTGCTAAACTCCAATGGGTGTACATAAGTCCCTATATATTCAATCATGTTAGTGCTGAATTAGGGTTTGTACTGCATGTGGCCTTCTGCCACTAGGCAGATAATTCTAAAATCTTTATCAGCACTATGGCCAAATGTTAACAGCTGTCCAATGACATAAAAAAGGCTTATTTTCAGGCATCCTTGGAGGAAATAGATTTCTCGACCCATTTCAGTTGGGTTTCAGGCCAGGGTATGGAACTGAAACAGATTCTGGTTGACAACCTACTGCAGGGAGAAGGCAGGAGGAGTCCTATCACCCTGTTGATCTTCCTGGATATCTCAGTGGCTTTTGATATCATTGTTCATGGTATCTTATTGACCATCTCTATGGGAAGGGAATAGGAGACACTGGTCTATACTGGATCTGATCCTACCTGGGGGGCCTGTTTCAAACAGTAGCACTGAGGGATTTCTGTTCAGCTCCATGGTGATTAAGCTGTGGGGTGCTACAGGGCATGGAGACACACTATCCACAATGCTGCAGCCTTATTTGAGAAGTCACGCCGAACAAGTCTCGAAGAGAAATGGCAACGCAGAAAGAATCACAACCCAGAAACATCACCCAAGGAGATCTTCTGCTGTGCTTTCTGCAACCAGACTTGTTTATCTCGGATTGGCCTTTTTAGTCATCAGCGCACTTGCAAAAAGTGTGGGATGAGTCCTTCCTGAATCTTCGTTTGCGAAGAAAAGCCAGAGAGAGAGCTACAGGGTTCCATTTTATCTCCCCTTCAATATCTACATGAAGCTAATTGGGAAAGATCATAAGGGAATTTGTATGCTAATGAAGTTCAGCTCTGTTTCTCTTTATCACTGGAATTATCTGAGGCTGTGCAGATGCTGAATCAGTGCCTGGATGCTGTAATGGGTTGGATGAGGGCCAATAAACTGAAACTGAACCTTGATAAGATGGAGGGTCTGTGGATTGGTGGTTCTTAGACCTGACAATTGGGTAAACAGCCTGTTTTGGATGGGGTTGTATTCCCCTCTGAAGTAGTAGGTATGTAGCTTGGGAGTGCTCCTAGATCCATTCCTGTTACTGGAGGGCCGAGTAGACTGTGGCTTTGAGTGCTTGGTGCTAGCTTCAACTGGCATGCCAGCTACTGCCTTTCCTGGACAGAGATAATGTAGCCACAGTAGTCCATATGCTGGTAACTTCCCAATTAGACTACTGTAATGCTTTCTATGTGGGGCTGCCCTTGAAGAAAACTGAGAAGCTGTGGCTAATGCAAAATGCAGCCTAGAATATCATATAGACAGCATGTAATGCCAGTCTTAAAAGAACTACACTGGCTGTCAATATGTTTGCAATCTGAATTCAATGTGCTTGTGATCACATTGAAAGCCCTAAACAAGTTTGCACGTTGATACTTGAAGGAGTCTTTTGCCACCTGTGTCTGTCCGAGAATCTGGGTGGAAATCTAAGAGGGGATGTTGGAACCCATTGGCTAAAGGTTTCCTCTGCTACATCAGTTTAGCACCAATAAATCTTATCCTACTGCAGTGACATGTGTCAGTGTTCAATATTAACCACTCTCTTGGGAAGGCTTGGCATTGAAGCCAATTCCAACTCAGAACAGACGTGCCATTTCTCTCTCTCTCTCTCTTTTGAAAGGTACTCATCTTTCACTGTTACATGCAAGCACTTGCAACATGATCTTCCTCTGTCTAGGAATCAATGTATTTATTGAATCTGAGTGAAGCAGATGTGCAGGGAGAGGAGATAACTGAAATTTTATTTCAGTTCACTTTTGGAGAATTTATCAGCATTTACAAATTTCTTAACATTAAGAACAGAAATAATGTGACTTTTAACAATCTGAATACTTGATAAAGCAGCACTGAAGATGTGCTTAACTCTGCTCATGTGCATGCCCTCTGAGACTTTCATAAGTGAACAATACTGCTTCCATCATGCTAAGGAGAAGGACAAAGTCTGCCAAAATTATCAGGCTTAGAAGCCAAGTACTAATATGGAGTACAAATATGGAGTACAAAGTACAAATATGGAGAAGTTCGCTTTTTGAACCTTTTTGAACTACAGCTCATCCAACAGGGCATCTGATTTTTATAGTCCACATAAAGTCAAAGGAACCTGGACATAGCGATCAGAGTAACAACCAATCTGTGAGGTGCCTTATGTGACTCATTATGGCCTGCCCTAAAACAGACACACTAAACTGTTGAATGAGTCCACAGTTATGTAAATCTCATTGATACAATGGGTTTGCTTTGGTTGGGACTGGCAATAGGGTTCAGGTTTACATGTCCTTGTAAGGCAGAGATTAGACAAAAATGTGAAGAGATGGGGAGAGGATAGAAGTAGGGACCAAGAGAAAAATGTTCCTGTTGTTGTTGTGTGCCTTCAAACTGTTTCTAACTTATGGTGACCCTAAGGGGATCTCTCATGGGTTTTTCTTGGCAAGATTTGTTCAGAGGAGTTTTGCCATTGCCTTGCCCTGAGGTTGAGGTCACCCAGTGGATTTCATGGCTGATCTGGAACTCAAACCCTGGTCTCCAGAGTTGTAGTCCAACACTCAAACCACTATGCTGTGCTGGCTCATGAAGGTAATCCAAGATGGGAAAAGAAGATGGGTTGTGGCATATTTTTAGAGCTACTGGGCCTCGGCAGACAGCTAATAGAGCTGTCTCCGAGGCAGGGAAGAGGAGGGGCAGCCGCACGCTCGGCGCCCCTTCCTCCTCCCGAGGTTGCCCTCGGAGCTGCCAGCCCTCCGCACGGCCGGCGTTCCCAGGGCAACCTCCCGCCACAGCATCCGCACACGCTGCGGTGGAAAAGTCAGTGAAAGTGCGCCCTATGCTTTTGGGGCGCACTTTCACTGACATCTGAAAGGAGCACTGATTTAGCGCTCCTTTCAGAGGCGCCGACGGTGCGCTGCGGTGCGGATGCCGCGGTCCCGCGGCGCACCGTCCCGCAGCGTCCTGGAAGCACTCGTGTGCTTCCCCCCCACTGTTCTACTTACTTTTCTATGGATGTTATCACACGTGGGCCAGAAAGCGAAAATAAAGTGGAAATGAGGCATTCCGAAAATAAACGGGAAATAAACAATAATTCTGCAAACGTCATTACCTTAATTGCGAATTTACAGTAATCGCATTAAACGTCCATACACAAGTGAAAAAAGCCCATAAATGTACTAGAAATGAGCCTCTTGCACATGCGCAGATAGAGGAATGCTTGCTGGAACCATGGCAACAGCAGGGAAATGCTCCCAAATGCGCATTTGGTTATCACATTACGGTAAATTCGAAATTACCTTAATTGGCATTTGCATTTCCTCCAAAGAACCGAATTTCAAAAGATCGCGGTTAACACCAGTTTCTGTCCACTTTCTGTCCAGTTTCTGTGCGACGTCGTGTGAAAACACGGGGCACTAATCCAGTTTCTGTTTGGGTTTTGTATGGATTAACACACAATTTGCAGATTTGCCCTGGGTTTTGTGTGGATTAACACAGCAGATTTGCCCCCGTGTGATAACGTCCTATGTTTCAAGACATTCACAACTATGTTGCAAGACATGTCTGTCCTCCAACTGTCCCAGTTTAACAGGGACAGTACTGATTAATCTTCTGTCATTTCATCTTTTTCAGCTGCTTTTAAAATGTCCAAGTTTCTCTCTTCTCCTCCCACTTTTCTCTTTCTCCGTAGCAGACTTCCACTGCTGCAAACTGCAAAAGTAGTCGACACTCTATTAACTCAGGAGTGAGAGCAGAAGAAAATAAATAATAATAATAATAACTTTATTCTTATATCCCGCCTTTCTACCATGACAATCAAGGCGGCTTACATAGAGTAAAATTAGATTTGAATAAAACAAAGCCTGCATTAAAAACAATAACAATAATAGTAGTAATAATAATTGATCCCCCTTTAAAAAGGATTAAATACAGTACTAAAATAACAAACATGATATTAAAATAGTGATATTCCTGGAACAACAGTGGATGCATAAAGAGGAGAGAGCACAGAGTAGGTTGGATTAATCTATTTGGGGAAGGCCTGCCAGAAGAGATCCGTCTTGACAGCTTTTTTAAAGCTGTCCAAGCTGGTTATTTGACGCATCTCTTCCATCAAGGCGTTCCATAATCTGGGAGTGGCAGCAAAAAACGTCCTCTGGGAGGTTACCATTAGTTTGGTTTTTATAGGTTGCAGTAAATTCCTCCCAGAGGACCTGAGGGTGCGGGGAAGATTGTATGGAAGAAGGTGATCCCTTAGATAGGTTGGACCCAGGCCATGTAGGGCTTTAAAGGTAACCATCAACACCTTATACTGTGCTTGGAAACCAATAGGCAGCTAGTGAAGGGATTTCAAAATAGGTGTAATATGATCACTCCTAGATTTACCAGTGATCAACCTGGCTGCTATATTTTGTACTAATTGTAGTTTCCGGACTAAGTATAAGGGTAGTCCCATGTAGAGTGCATTGCAGAAGTCGAGTCATGAGGTTACCAGTGCATACATTACAGTTTCTAGGTCCCATATTTCCAGGAAAGGGCCCAGCTAGCGTATTAGCCGAAGCTGATAACAGGCGCTCCTGACTGTTGCACTCACCTGATCTATCATGTGACGCGATGGATCTTGGAGCACCCCCAGACTGTGAACACAGTCCTTAGAGGAGAGTGTGACCCCATTCAGGACTGGAAGTTGCAACCCAGTACCTAATTTAGGGCCCCCTACTGTGAGTACCTCCATTTTGTCTGGATTCAGCTTGAGTTGGTTTTTCCTCATCCAGTCCATTACTGCCTCAAGACATTGATTGAGGGGAGAATTGCCATCCACCATCATGCTGACCAAGATATGGAGAAATATATTTTGGTGTCATCAGCATACTGATAACACCCTGCCCCATGTCTATGGATGATTTCCCCCAGTGGCTTCATGTAGATATTGAATATCATCAGGAACAGGATGGCACCCTGAGGGACACCACAATTAAGCTCTGTTTTTGAAGACCAACTGTCCCCGCGCATCACCCTCTGGAATCTGCCTGAGAGGAAGGAACAGAACCACTGCAATGCAGTGCCTCTGATTCCTAATTCTCCCAAGCATTCCAAAAGGATGTCATGATTTATCATATCAAAAGCTGCTGAGAGGTCCAGAAGCACCAACTGGGTCACGCTTCCCCTGTCGATGCCTAGACAAAGGTCATCAGCCAGAGCAACCATGGCAGTCTCCACCCCATATCCCATCCTGAAGCCAGTTTGAAATGGATCTAGAAAACCGGTTTCATCCAAGATCACTTGGAGTTGAAAGGCGACGGCCCACTTGATCACTTTGATCAAGAATGGCAGATGTGATACCGGCCTAAAATTTTTCAGATCCAGGGGATCCAGGGAAGGCTTCTTCAGGAGCGGTCTAACAACCACCTCCTTTAGGCATGTTGGAACAAATTCTTCTCTAAGGGATGCATTAATGATCTCTTTAAGAAAAGCCATCAAGGCATCACCCTCCTGGATGACCAGCCATGATGGGCAGGGATCGAGGGGGCACGTCATCTTCATTTTTTCAAGGATCTTGTCCACATCATCAGTACTCACCAGCTTGAACTGATCCAGTTTAATCTCTAAAACGGGTTTGCTGGACACCTCATCAGTTGGTTCTGTATAATCCCGGCATCCAAGTCGGCTCTTATATGAGAGATTTTATCCACAAAGTAGTTGTTAAAAGTGTCACTGTTGTTAGGTTAAGTAGAGGGTTCTGCACAGGTGAAACCTGTGTCAGTTCCCTTACCACCCTGAACAGTTCTGCTGGACTTTCCCTTACCTGCTCCCTAACAGAGTACCAGGCTGGGAGAGCTTGATTCCAAGTGATGGCACTATCTTCCCCCCGCCAGGTCTCTGTGAAACAAGCCAGGTCAGCTTCTTCATCCACGAGGAGATCGTGGATGATGTGGGTTTTGTTTTTTACCAACCTGGCATTGCAGAGGAGCAAGGTAAGGTTCTGTGGCATGGTTGGTAAGCTTCCCAGCCTCCTTCGGGTAACAGAGTGGACTGAAGGCGGGATTGCTATCAAACATCGAGGCCGCCTTCTTTTATACCAAAATTCCACACTGTTGTCGCCATATCTTCCTCTGCCCTGCACAACCTCAATTGCCGCTCCCAGTGTTTCCTCTGCTGGTTCTCCCCTGTAACAATCCATCTGATTGGTTGTTTTATTAGTCCCAGAATTTGCAGACAAGTCACTCTAAAAGGCAGCATCTAAGCTGTGGCGCTTAGGGAAAAAAAGCAAAAAGCAGATGTGGTAAGGGAGCTGTTGCTGTTGTTATTGCTACCAGGTGAGTTAGGCCGGGCTAATAGCCTCCGTCCAAGGTCTCCAAGGTGCTGCTGCACTGCCGCTGCTGTTGTTACTGCCGAGGGGGTTGGGCAGGCTAAATAGCCTCCGCCCAAGGCCTCCGGGCTGCTGCTGTGCTGCCACTGCTGTTGTTACTGCTGAGGGGGTTGGGGTGGGCTAAATAGCCTCCGCCCAAGGCCTCCAGGCTGCTGCTGCACCCAGAGGCACAGAGTCTTTCCCCCACGCTTTGGATTTAGGCAAAATCAAACTCATCCTTTCCTGGCTTCTTCATTTGTAACTTTTGCCATCTTGACTGCACTCTGATCTTGCTTGGTCACATGCACTGGTGTCAATATGGGGGTGTAGGGAGTACAGACCACACCAGGTGACCTTCTAAGGGAGGTGACACCACTGCTCCTCAGACATCTGTGTTTGGGCTGAAATGGGCTGTGGCATTTGCCTGTATCTCTTTGAAATCCTGAAAAGATGGTGTGAGTAGGCTGAGGCTCAGTTGGAGGAGAAATGAGAGACCCCAGGATTTTTTAAATTAAAAAATTAAAATCTCAAATTTTAATTTTCAAAATTATTTATTTTTTTAAATTTTGAAAATGTTCTTTGAAAACATCACATTTTACTAAATTTTCATTATAACCACATGAAACTATGTATATGTAAACACATTTTATTCTATGTGTATGACATCTTACTTTAAACGTATAAATTTCATTTTGCTAACTGTTTATATCACAACTATTACCATTACATTCAATGATATATGGAAATTTTGATTTATAAGTAAATCAGTACAAAAACATTACTAAGGATTCTGTATGGTGTGGGATCGGAGGAGGTCAATGGAGGGGTGACACCGGGTGATACCAACCCTAGGTCACATGTTATTGGTCACATGTGTCCATTTTAAACTGTAAAATCTTGGACTTGGAGGATATGTGTTTTCACTAAAGCCATGGTGCTGGGGGGAACTGGAGACCTGTAGTCCAAAAAGTATTTTTCCCAAGCTCTGGTTGTCACTTTGGACTGGCATTTTTTTTCATATCTAAGGCAAGGATATAAAATTGTTGCCCATTTTATGCAACACTAGAGAGTACTGCTTCCTAAAAAGAAAAAAAAAAAGAAAAAAATATTTGTTTAATGACCATAGGCCATGCTGATTGTTGCAAAATCCTCTTTGTTGCAATGAAAGCAGCCACCCTGATGAACAGAGCCTGATTCAAAAGCAAAGGTGAAGGATGGGGGAGGAATGGAATAAATGAGCCTTTAGATCTTATTTAGAAAAGTGTTCTAGTAGGAATGTCGAACAAGGAGAGACTGATTGGAGTCAATGAGATTGTGTTTCTGAACACTGCATGTAATTACTGAATACCCCCCTTGGCCCACATTTCGTGGCAGTGTTATCCATCATATATATCTTGCATCTCTGTAACAGGCATTTTTGTCAGCCACTAGAAGGGAATAAATTCACCTTCCAGGGCTCAGTGAAGTCACAGGACCTTTCTGCAATATCAGGTTACAGCTGAGCAATCACCAGTGGTTGTTCAACTCCTTGCATGCCGGATCCAGATGTCAGGGCAGAGAGAACAACAGAAGACTTGGGCAATTTTCAAGGCCCACCCACATCTGTCATGGTATCTTTTGGTCTGCAAGTTGCCATTTTAATTTCTCACAATGCCCTGTCATAAGGCCAAGGCAAGTCACCATGGGAAACTGAAATAGCCACCCTCTGCTTTGACTCCATTTATAAGGTAAAACACAAAGGGGCCTTTTCAACATAGATTGCATCTGCACTGCAGAAATAATCTGGTTTGACACCACTTTAACTGCCATGGCTCAATGCTATAGAATTCTGGGAATTGTAGTCTGTTGTGGAGACTACCAGAGCAAAGCTCTGGTGCCACAACAGACTACAATTCCCACTTTTCCATAGCACTGAACCTTAGCAATTAAAGTGGTTTCAAGCCAGATCTTTTCTGGGCTCGTTGAGTTGGCTGCCTTGCCAGAAGTCACCATACAAGGGTATTACCTTTCTCCAGCACTCAAAAAGAGGCAAAAGAGGTGTAATCTTTATGCATTCCATTGATAACTTTGTCCCTTAAATTTTAAAGTTCTTAATTTTTCTTAGAACTGTATTTCTCAAGGCTCAATGGAGAGTCTAAGGAGTTTATCAAACCCCAAATAAACCCAACTTACCTCTCCCGCATGCAAAATGCTGCCAATGCCACTGCCCAACTGCATCCTGCCTAAAACCCGGCTACAAGCCGCATTCAGATGGCTGATTTGAAAACTTTGCAAATTGGCCATCTGAGTGTGGGTTGTAGTTGGGTTTTAGGTGGGATGCAGTCAGGCGGTGGCATTAGCGGGATTTTGCATACCCGACTGCATCCCGTAATTGAATCCAACTTGGGAGAGGTAAGCCAACTTGGGTGTGATAAACTCCTAAGTTACTGTACTGAGAAAAATGTAGGGACTAAAGGAAATTTCCTTGGGGATCAGAATTCTTATTTGGAGAGGCAATGCCCTTATTTGGTCATTCCCCAATAGCTAAACTATGGTGACCTCCTGCATGGCATGGGGTTAGATGGTCCTTGTGGTCTCTTCCAACTCTATGATTCTAAACTCCATTACCCCTTCTAAAACTGCTTTTAGACCCAGGAGTGATGCTTCTATGGGGGCTGTGACAAGACCTCTACATGAGTGAGCAAGGAAATGATGTGGAGGGATGTGGGAGGAGAAGGAATGTGTGTGCTCCATTCAATGAAGTGAAAACAAAGATGGCATAACACTGATCATGTGGAGGGAGGACTCGATGGGGAGGAAGAGTAAAAACAGTAAAAAGAAATGGGGAAAGGAAGGGTGAGGGATAGCCTGGTCTAATCCCTAAGTGCTGATTTCATGGCTGAACATATATTGAAGTAGAAAAACTTGGTGACACACCAGGATTGCCAGATACAACCAGTGATGCCCACCAAAACCTTCTCTCCCCTCAGCTTCTCCCCCCAAACACAAATATATAGATTTTCTACTCAGATCTGGAGTAAATTCCCCCCCCCCCCAAATTAAAGCTCTGAGATTTGGGCTGAATTGTCTTGTACATTATGTGGACAGCTTGCTGTGAAGACAAGGTGAGACAATTTTATTTGGCCCATGCAGACAAGTCCCTGGTTCTTCCCATCTTTATAAAATAACATGTAAGAAGTAATATTTCTACCCATGTTTGGGAGAAGGCAAATTGAGAGCTGCCATGTTCAGGTCTGGTTCAAGACTATTTGTTGCCTTATGTGAAAAATAAGATGCCCTTCCCCAGTTCTAACTGTGCAGAAGCCAACTGGATTGGCAGGCAACAGGCATCTGTTATAGCATCCAAGAGGATCTGCCCAGCTTAGGAAAGAGAGGTAACCTCTCCCTCTGCTCCTTGAGGCACTTGCATTACTCATGTCCAAAACACACTGCAGAAATAATCCACTTTGAGATGACTTTAACTGCCCTGGCTCAGTGCTAGGGAATCCTGGGAATTGCAGTTTATTCTGGCACCAGAATTATCTGGCAGAGAAGGCTAAATGTCCCACAAAATTAAAGTGGTTTTAAACTGGCTTATATTTGCAGTGTGTTTTGGACCTCTGTTCCATAGCAGGGTTGGCCTGCAGTCTATTTTTGGTGTGTGTGTATGTGGTATAGTCTGCCACACATCTGCTGACTTATTTCCTGATGAAACTCATACAACATAAACTAGTATTGCTAGAAGGCTTGACTCTCTTGGATCAAATCAACAACTGCTGAATTTAGGCTTCCATTTTTAATCTTCTAACAGTTTCTTGCCCTGTAAGGTACGACTTTCTTTCCTTACCTAACATTTCACTATTGAAAGGAAGGAAGTGTGGAGTGATCAGGAGCAGATTATTGTGTGGAAAAACTGGGAACTTCTCCATTCAGCTGTGGTCTTTAAAACAAATCCAAACTCCTAAATCATAACTTCTTTAATTTTTAATATACTGTACGTCTTATGCACCAAGTTCCAATTGCTGGATCTTGGTGTTCCAACAAAAATCTACAATGTAGATTTCTCAAGCGAGACATCTGCCAACTCCTAGCAAAGCACATTTCCCAAGCACCTTCTGTATCTCAATGAATTGATATCATCTGGGAAATTATAATTATGTTGAAACCTATTCAGTAAGCATAATAAGCAAGAAGTCCAAAACTTAGAAAATATTTAGATATTTCATAATGTGGAAGCCTGTGACACTTCTGACTGCACTCCAAATACAGATGTGTATTCCACCTCTCCTCCAGTCTATAGCTGGCTGCCAAATTTGTGCATTGAAATTCTTTCCATACCCAACCTTTTCCTTCACTATTTTGTGCTAATTGTTTCATAAGCTTACTCAGAAGAATAAGGGCAAGCCAGTTTCATTCTTTCCTCAGCAATGATGGCTGAGGTCTTCCCTGTCAGTGAGGCAGTGAATATGCTCTGGATTTTAATGTGAACTAGATAGAAGGTATCCAAAATGCTGACCTATTTGCAAGTACAGGGTTAAGTGCCTTCAGTAGCTCCTTTAAAGTGTCATCTAAAACCTGGATTGGATCTACTTACCCACTGACATGGAAACCATCAGCTGCTAAGCTTGATGACTAAATTTGTTGCTTTGCTAAAAAGTGTCCTCTTTTTGTTGCCTGTATTTTCAACTGTCTTTTAAAATAAAACCATGTTGTTGTCATGTTTAAAGCCAGTCTAAGCCTAAACAAGTCTTCTTGAACTGGATTCTGGCATTTACACAGAGGATTGTGCCAGGAAGCTTATTGTTCAAATTCTAGAGGGGTGGGGGTGAATGTGGGATAGTCACTACATCAAGGATGTGGAAAACATGAGCTCTGGGTAGCATGAGGTGATGGTTTCCATGTCAGTGGGTAAGTAGAGCCAATCTAGGTTTTAGATGAGACTTTAAAGGAGCTATCCAAGGAACTGAACCCTGTACCTCCAGATAGGTCAGTGTTTTGGAAACCTTCTATCTAGTTCACATTAAAACCCAGAACGTAACTCCTGTTTATATCTCCCCGAAAGCTCACCAGCAGCCCCTTCCATTTAGAAAAAATGGAAGCCAAAAAATTATCCACTAAATGCCCACAAATGCTACATGGAGTCATACTATGCATTAGGAAAAAACCCAAAAAACCAATCCCTGGTGCTTCCCACCCCTGTGACAATTGGCATTAAATGGCACAATTGGCTAAAAACCATCCCACCTTCCAAGGAGGTGCAAGCCAGAAGTGACTTGTGGTCAGTTCCAGATGACATTTTCTACTGAAGTTTGGCTCTAAATGCCACAGTGCTGCCCACTGCAGGGGCAAGGGGCAAAAATTTACCTCCCGGCCAAATGGAAGGTATTTATCCCTGCCTTCAAATGTTGCACCGGGACTTGGGAGATCCAGGTTCTAGACCCTACTGCAGGGGAAGGCAACCTTTTTAAGACCTGGGCCGGTCTCCCGTAGGGGGGGAATGGCGGCGCGTGTGTGCACCCTCCGCTGCCACATGCGCCCCCCCGTGCACGCTGCCGCTGCCGCCGCCACCACCACCGCAGCGTGCGCAGCCGCAGCCAGTGCAGCGCATGTTGCGGCCGCCATTTTGGAAATCAAAATGGGGGCCACGACACGTTTGCGCATGCGCAAGAGTACTGCGCATGCACAAACGCTTCGCGACCGCCATTTTGATTTCCAAAATGGCGGTTGCGGCGAGCGCGGCCACAGAGCGGCAAAAAGGCGCTGTGGCAGCGGAGGTGGCGCGCAGCGGCAGCAACCTTCGGCCTGGGCCGGTAAGTCCAGGGACCGGGGCCTTAACCGGCCCCCGGGCCGTAGGTTGCCAGTCCCTGCCCTACTGAGTGATGGAACTCACAGACTAATCCTGGGCCAGTCTCTCTCTTTCTTTCTCCCTCCCTATTCTCTCTGACCCACCTCGCAGGATTGTTGTGAGGGCAAAGCAGGGGAGGGAATAGAGAGCCAGGTGTGGTGCCTAACCAAGAAAAGAAAAGAAATATGTGTTGAACCTTGATACACCTTGATATAATTCATACGAGAAATAAAAATGCACACCATGTTTTATGAGGTAAGATTCAGGAAGAAAGGGCCAAGGCCATGGGAAGTGTGGGCCACAAGTCAGCACAAAGGCAGGCAGACCCTCACACATTGAATTTAAAGTGCTGAACCGCAGTCATGGAGGATGTATTTCCATGTACGTGGGGAGAATATTAATTCACCTCATGATCTCACCACTCTTGCCTCACTTTTGGCTACAATTGAGAAGTGGCCTTACATTGTTTCATATTGATTGCATGCCTTGGTTTTTCTAACAGTAGTTTTTCTTTTCTCTCCCCCCCCCCCCACTTATTTCTGCTGACCCCCAGCAGCTTAAAATGTACCTGCAAGCTCTCCTGGCAGTCCTGTCTCCTGGTTGTATTCTATTCATGGCTACCTTTTCTCTTCTGTTTCCATGGAAATGAAAAGTGAAAGAGGAAAAGTGAGATAAGGAAGGAGCTCTTGAAAGGAGAGGGAGGCTTCTGAAATGTTACATTTGCTTAGAAGTGATTGTATGTGGAATATAGTTCTTTTCCCCTTTTTGTTTTGAATTTTTCATCCAAAAAATTGTAACTTAGCCCTGAACATAATACATACCTTCCAATGCTTTACAGATAAAAACCTAGACATGTGTGGCCAAGCAATATCAAAGTGTAGTCAATGTGGAGAAAGTTATTAATGAAGAAGAACACACAGGCTAGGAGACACTGCAGCAGTTTGCTTTTGCCTGAGCCTATTGGGAAGGGCAAGATTCTTTCCTCTCCTGCCATAAATTAGAAGTTTATTGCATATCCTTTTTTGCCCGATCTTGGCACAGGCAGGGGATGTGCATGAACGAGTGGAAATGGATTTTATTGCACCTGAAACAGTTGGCAAGCTTAGTTTTTTGTGGGTTTTTTGGGCTGTGTGGCCATGTTCTAGAAGAGTTTCTTTCTGACGTTTCGCCAGCATCTGTGGCTGGCATCTTCAATGAGTACTGGAATGGAAGAGAATACTGGAATGAAGATGCCAGCCACAGATGCAGCCACAGATGCCAGCCACAGAAAGCCTACGACATCAGAAAAAAACTCTTCTGGAACATGGCCACACAGCCCAAAAAAACCCACAAAAAACTATGGATGCCAGCCATGAAAGCCTACGACTTCACAGTTGGCAAGCTGTCGCCATGCCGTCACCTGAAAACCACCCGTTCCCAAGCCATGCTGAGCTGGCCGATTTTGCTCAGCCGGAAAGCTTCCGTCCTTGAAAAATCAGCTGGCTCAGCATGGCTTGGTGACAGGTGGTGGTTAGGCAATGGCATGGTGACGGCTTGCTGGCTGTTTCAAATGTGATAAAATCTGTTTCTCGTCATTCACGCACACCCCCAGCCTGTGCCCAGATCGGGCAAAAAAGGAAATACGATAAACTCCTAAACTCAGACTCTTCTGGCACTTTGAACTCAGTTTGCAGCAAATGAAGTATAGCATAGAATAAAATCATAGAGTTGGAAGAGATCTCAAGGGCCATCCAGTCAAATCCCCTGTCATGCAGGAATACACAATCAAAGCACCCCCAACAGATGGTCATCTGCTTAAAAACTTCCGAAGTAGAAGACTCCTGAGAACAGTAAGCTGAGGACAAAGGGGGAAAGTGGGAGGAAGAGAGAGAAATGGAGATATTTTATAAGTAGTTGGGGAAAAATGGGACAACAGAAAATAAGGACACAAATGTCTCCAAGGTCACAGAATTTCCTGGGAGGTGAGCAAACTGCCTGGTTTCAAAGGTCCTCTGCAAGTGATTAATCCAGACAAATGATCAGAGAGATCTGTCTTCATGGGGAGGGAAGTAGATTGAGAAGTTAGGAGAGAACCAGAAGGAAGGCGATATCAGAAAGAGAGGCACATGTAGCAGAAAGTGAACAAAAGAGAGTGCCCCAACACATTTTTGGCTTTGGATCCCTCCACTCACCTACCCCACTTAGCAAGATTTAGTCAGAGGAAGTTTGCCTTTGCTTTCCTCTGAATACAGATCTAACCTATAGCACCTGGTATTCCTTGACAGTCTCCCTTCTAAGCACTTCTGATCACTGACCCTGCTTAGCTTTCCAGATCAGATATGATCTGCTGCCTAAACAGTTGCTTTAGAAAAACAACAACAGTTAGACACATTTATCATTTTCAGGCTCCAAAACAGCAATTAGTTTCTATTAAAATTACATTTAAAAAAATACATTATTACCCTTTTGATTTCTTAAAAACACTTGCTTGAATGCTACCAGCTGCTAGCCTGTGTTATGAAACTTAAAGGGCCTAAGCAGACTGCCAGAAACAGTGCACATTAAATTGAGGCACTGCCCTGGCTCAGTGCTAGGGAATCATGGGAACTGTAATTTATTGTGGCACCAGAGCTCTCTGACAGAGAAGGCTCAATGTCCCAGAAAAAAATACAGTTCCCATGATTCCCTAGCACTGAGCCAGGGCAGTGCCTCAATTTAATGTGCACTATTTCTGGCAGTCTGCTTAGGCCTATATTCTTCTCTTGTCTACCTGGATCTCACTTCTTGGTCTAAATAAAATATCCAAAGAGAGATTATACTTACACTGGGAAGGAAAATGTAGATCCAAAGTGACATTTTTATTTTTATTTTTTAGAGATGACCACCCACAGCCCTTGAACAGCACAAGACAGAGGGAAATGCATGTGGAAAATAATCAAAGATAGAATACATGATCAGTGAAGTTCACTGTCTAAGCCTGCATTGGCACTGCAGAAATAATCCAGTTTGACACCACTTTAACTGCCATGGGTCAATACTATAGAAATCTAGGAATTGTAGTTTGTTGTGGCACCAGAGCTTTCTGAGAAAGAAGGGTAAATGTCTCACAAAATTACAATTCCCAGAATTCCATAGCATTGAGCAATGGCAGTTAAAGTGGTGTCAAACTGGATTACTTCTGCAATCTGGATGGAGCCCTAGATTTCTTATAATGCCATCAGAAACAATGCCAGGGCACACAATTCCCACTCTGCACAGTGCTTCAATGGTGAGCCATGTACAGAAGCTAGGAACTATGAGAATCACCTACAAAATGGCAAGAGATGCTGGGAGGCAACCTTTAGGATTTACAGCCATATGAAATGAGAAAATAAATTGTGTTAATATTGGCTTTGTGCTTGTAGGTTACTCAGAAGTTACAAAAAGCTGTGTTTTTAAATTGCAACTCCCAGACACCTTCCACGAAAGTATGACCAGTAGCCAAAATACTTGGCCTTGTTGACATTATTACTTAGCTTTGGCTCCTGCTTGCCATTTCTGGCCACAGTTCAGGAACATGTGAATTAACAATGAAGAAATTAACAGCTTTGATCATGTGCCAAGTTCCTTTTTGCCACTGCAAAATATTCCAGGGGGAGACTTTTCTTTGCAAAATGTAATGCATTTTGCTGATCACGTGTGATACATTTATGTTGATTATACATTACACTGTGGAGCATTCAAATGTGTGTGTTTTACTTGGTTGAACAAAGTCACCTGCATTATGAATACAATGAAATTTTCTTCACGTGTATCGAAAGACCAATGTTTTTAGTGAAGAAAATGTGCCTTGGCTTGACTTAGAACATACAGTTGATCTAAATTACTTTAACCTTAGCAAAGCATTTGATAGAATGTGAAAGGTGTTTAATTTCTCAAACTACCTTATCTGTCAGTTCCAGTGAGACAAAGCTTTCTCAACTGTGGTGCCCTTATCTGGGACACCTTCCTAATGGGCAGCCGACACCGTTACCAACACTATTTTATTTTATTGGTGTTTAAATTAGCTTTGTCTCTTCTATTGCAATTGCCTGAAACCAAGCCTTATGAGCAACTTAGGGAGCTGGGTATGTTTAGGGCCATTGCAGACTGACCCAAAGGGCTGGCCTAGGGGTAGAGTTGGGATGGGGTAGCCGCACGCTGGCTGCCCCAACCTCACCCTGATGGTGTCTTGATGCCATGTGGCCATACGCATGGCACGCAGCATTAGGACGCCCTTCTGGCACAGCATTTAAACATGTTGCACTGAAAGGGTGCTGAAGAGCCGTGATGCCGGCTCTTAGGGCAGCCTTTTGCCACCCTTAAAAGGGGTGGCATTTTGCTGCTCTTTTCAGGGTGGCAAAAGGGAGGATCAGGGCCATGGTGTGGGATAGCTGTGGCCCCAGTCTGCCGCTTCCCAGGGCAGCTCTGTGCTGCCCCAAATGGCTGGTCTGCATTGGCCCTTAAAGAAAGGACTGAAAGACGACACGATAGCCCTGGTGGCGCAGTGGTTAAATGCCTGTACTGCAGCCACTTACTCATAGACCACAAAGTTGCGAGTTCAATATTAGCCAGGGCTTAGGCTAGACTCAGGCCTGCATCCTTCCGAGGTGTTGGGAAGCCAAGACCTAATTTTGGGGAATTTATAATTAGCTCAAATGAGAGGGAAGCACCCAACTTCGCTTCTAAGATCTTATCCAATTGTCTACGGGAGATATAAGAGTTTTTGGCTAGGAAAGACACTGAGACTAGCCAAGCTCCAATTAAAGTATGAAATCTTTATTAACAAAATAAGCAAACATCCAAATGCGGCACACACACACACGCTAGAAGAATAAGCAAGGGAAGAGCGAGAGCGGGGAAGGCAAAGAGAGAAAGACCAGGACAGAGGATATACTTACACCCGAGCAACTCCTCTGGGCTTTGGCAGCAAATGAAGATGAACTCTGTGGAAGGGGCATGACTGGCAAGAGAGGGGGGTCGCAGGAACTATCTCAGAGCACAGACCGACAGAGTTTCAGCATGCACTTCCAAGGTAGCATGAGGTCTGCTAAAATCCAGGGGTTCTTATAGAGAAATTCTGCCTTCTAGCCATAGGCCGGACAATAGCTAGACAAAGGCGTGATGGGCTTTTCATTGTTTACTTAAGTCTGGGCATAGTCTAAACAATGCATGTGGTATCAAAGCAATCAAGGAAAGGAAGCTAGAGAAAGGAGGTGCCCAAACACTATTAGGTATCTTTTCCAACATAATGGGGGCAACTCCCATAATCTGCCTGTTCCGGTGGTCTTTTGTAAATTTAGTTGCTTACATGACTTCACATCTAGGGGATTATGGCTTCTGTCTCCCAGGGGTCAGGCTGGGGTCATAGGGGACTCCACATAGACAATATATATATGAAAAATGGAGGACTTTTACTAACAGAGGTCGCTAAAATGAGTACCCAACTGTTGGGGGGCAATGAGCTTACAGTTGTAAACCACTTAGACATCCCATAGCATGATATGAAGCGGTATATAAATGAAGCTGCTTTGCTTTGCTATCTAAAGGGATACCATTTAGAAGTCAGTGCCAGCTTGTTTTCTGCCACTCCAGAGATTAGAACATGGACCAATGGATTCAAATTACAAGAAAAGAGATTCCTCTAAACATAGGAAAGAACTTATTTCCTGTAAGAACTGTTTGACAATAGAATAGACTGCTTTGAATTCTCGTCTTTGGAGGCCTTCAAAAAGATGTTGGATAGGTATCTTTCAGGAGTGCGTTCCTGCAAGACACAGGGTTGAACTAGATGGCCCTTTTGGTATCTTCCAACTATAAAATTCTATGATTTTATGATTCTTTTTTTTTTGGGGGGGGGGGAGACATTACTTATCATTTTAACTATATTTGTATTCCATCCTGTTATCCACAAGAAAAAGTTTTTTTTTAAAAAAAACGATTTAATGAATTTATCCTGTAAATATTACATTTATCCTGTAAATATTACAGTGACATATAGAAAGGACATATGGAATAATAGAGAAGTTTAATATATATGGAAAACAATACATAGAAATAGATGTTTATATGATAGTTATAATCATATAATGACATAATAGATTTTTATATGATAGCTATAATCACTGTCGAAGATTGGACATAATGGACAGAAGGTAACTAAAAACAAAAAATCCTTTTCAGAAACTGCCACCCTTATTATTATTATTATTATTATTATTATTATTATTGTTTTGCTTTGTTTTGTTTTGTTTGATGTTGTGTTGTTTTTTGTTTTTCTTTATGTTTGTATGTTGGTAAGTGTACAATTGTTAGTGTGTATTTGATAAGGATGATCAGAATGTATGAGATAAATGTATGTTTGCATGTATGTTTATTAGTGGTGGGGGGTGATACATATAGTATATGTATGTAATATTTATTTCTTTAATAAAAAAAAATAAAAATAAAAAAAAAACGATTTAATGAATATGATTAAAATTGGAAGAGTTTCAAGAATCATGTTTCTTGTTCAAATAATTATTAAGTATAGCCAGATCTTGCATATACCTATGTAATCTTTCAGCACTCCGGTCCTTCTGTCTTATAAAAAAAAAATCAATACTGGTGCAATCTTTTAAGCTTGATACAGGACATAGGTCAGCCAGATTTGATGCAGGGACTTTTCTTCTTTTGCTTCAGCCAAATGAAGTACCCTCAAGGCTACAATCTTATACACACTTAGCTTGGTGTAAGTCCCATTCAGCTCAACAGGGCTTTTTCTTCTGGTTAGAAATATGAATAAGACTGCATTGTCTCAGACATATTGATTTCTGGCAGGGAGAATTAAGCATGTACTAAAAGCTACAGATGGCACAGTGTGACTTAGTAGTGCTTGACTTTGGTTGGGTTGCTGATTGTGACACATTAAACCTTGAAGATGTGATGCTGTGCCTGCTGCCTAGCTACAGCAGCCTCTTTTGCATCAGAAAAAATGCCTTTTAAAAAATGAAATTACTGAAGTTCTAGTCTCAAATGGCTGCTACAAATTATTTAATTTATTATTGTTGGTTAGTCCAATCAGTTTTCCCCTAACCTCACCCCAAGCTGGTTTGGTCATCTATACTACCTTTAAGGAAAAAGTTTCCACACATCAGGAGCAGAGTACCATTACATGTAGGTTAAACAAGTCACTTGTAATTGCTTTTTGTTAAACCCCAATGCAGTACAGTCTTGTAGCAGGGATACAGAGTGTTTAGACTACAATTCTCACAATCCTAGTTGTTTTGCATTCTCACAAGTCCTTACCATGGGTTATGATGAGTGGAGCTGATGAGAGTTATAGACCAAACCAGTTGATAGGACAAACATTCCTCACCTCAGTTTGCAATCTCAGAGAGCAAGTATCATAGTGACTGCATGGTGTAACTCTCCCATGTGGAGTTACAGACTGATTGTGCCAGAAAACCCTTCTGTGGGACGGCAGAGTTCTACTAGCAATAGAAATAGCACTTTACATTTCTATTCCACTAGTGAACTAAGCACCCTCTAAGACAGTGGTTTACAATGTGTTAGCCAATTGCCCCCAACAAGCTGGGTACTCATTTTAGTGACCTACAGAAGGATGCAAGGCTGAGTCAACCCTGGAGCCCTGGGATATAACTCACAACATTGTGGCAGCAGTACCAGCATGTACATAAGTGCTTGCCTGCATATCTGCATATGTGATAGTACTGCATGTGCAACTCTGCTTCTGTATCCTTGAAATGAATGCAGACATTCTGCATTGGACAAAAGTGTCCAACTGCTTCTGTAGTGTAACTTACACGTGCGTAAGACACTAACATCATTCTGGCCATTGCATTGGCATGCAGGGAAAATGAAGCCCTCTTAACTAGTGGTTTATGATTCAAACATGATCTGCTTTGCATGTGTTTCAGTGGTTGGGGCTCTCATTCACTCTGTTGTCCACAGAACATTCTTTTCAGATTCTTTCCACATTGGCAGATTTTGAGTGGAAAATTATAGGCAAAATAATACACATTTTTTAACAAGGCACCCTGTACAAAGCCACCAATATACATTTGGGTATGCACAAATATGTCTTTTCCTCCCTTCTCTTTTATTTGCATCTCTTTCATTATCCAACATTTTAAAAAGTAATGCAATATTTTTGAAAGGTATACCTGTAGATATCTCTATACATTTCAAAGTAAGGAGATCATTATCACCCATCCACAGATTACAGTGTGACAAGGCAGTCCAATATCATACGAATGCTGCTTCAAGAACAGACAGACTACAAAGCTGAACCAAAACTAACAAAATGAGACATTCTCACACACCAAGGGCATATATACATCTGTCCCGGGCTTCCACTCCACCACATGTATCTGAGGAAGTAGACTGAAGTTTACAAAAGCTCATGCTGTCAACTTCTTTCTTTCAGCTAGTATCAAAGGTGCTACAAAATCTCTCTACATACTGATTCTACAGACTAACAAGGCTATATCTTTTAACAGGGATAAAAGTAAGGTACTGAATCTAGATAAGAAAAAATAAAATGCACAAGTACAGGATGGGTGACACCTGACTTGAAAGTAGTACCTGTGAAAGGCATCTAGAGGTCTCAGTAGATCAGAGGCTAAACATGAACCAAGAGTGTGATACTGTGGCTGAAAAAGCCAACACGATGCTAGGTTGCATCAACAGGAATATAGGGACTAGACTGAGGGAAATCATAGTACCAATCTATTCTGCTTTGGTCAGACCTCACCTGGAATACTGTGTCCAGCTCTGGGCACCACAGTTAAAAAAGGCTATTGACAAGCTAGAATGTATGCAGTGAAGGACAACCATGATGATCAAGGTCTGGAAACTATGCCCTATGAAGAATGATTTAGGGAGCTGGGTATATTTACCATGGAGAAGAGAAGACAGAGTGGTGACTTGATAGCCATGTTTAAATATCCAAGGAGGTGGTGGTGGTCACGTAGAAGATGGATTGTTTGTTTTTTTGATGCTTCAGACTAGGACATGAACCAGTGGATTAAAATTACAAGATAAAAGATTCTACCTGAACACTGGGAAGAACTTCTTTACTGTAAGAAATCTTTGACAGTGGAATAGACTGCCTTGGAAGGTGGAGGAGTCTCCTTCTTTGGAGGTCTTTAAACATCTTTCAGGAGTGCTGTAATTGTGTATTCCTGTATGGCAGGGAGTTGGACTTGATGGCCCTTGGGCCCCTTCCAATTCTAAGATTCTATGATTCTGTGGCAGATTTTGCTGGCATTCGTACTCTTTGTCTGGATTTCTGATTTATATCAGGGAAGTGAAACACACCCACAGTGATAAAATGTTGCTCAGTAATGTTTATCTTTATGATGATATGCTAAAGAAGTAATTATACCTATTACACACCTGGAATCTCCATCTTCTGAAAACATGTCTCTGTACTGAATCTTTTTTAAAAAACAACAACAACAAAACCCCAAAACCAAAACAATATGGGCACGTACACATACATGCCTGCACATATGCTTCTTTCAGATGGAGTCAGGTGCTGGAGCTCTGGGTGACTAATTTACAATTTCAAGCTGTAGTTGTACTACTTGAGAGTGCAAGCTATAATTCTAAATGGGTCATTGATTAGTAACTCACTTTCCTCTTTCTTATACTTAGATTTGTTGATCTGAGCTGTGATCCAGAAGGACTAATGTCCTATTCACACATACATTGGCCTGACAGTTGATCTAAAATACTTGAACTTTAGTGAAGCATTTGATACACTGAGGGAGATGTCTAATTTCTTCAAGTACTCTGGATACATTAGTTGAGATCCTGTGTTGGGAAACATACATGTATCATGTAGCTACCTTTCTATAGATAAGGCCCTGTCGGTACTAGTGTGACACAACGCAGAGCATCCTGACCTGGAGCTACCCCAATCTCCCCCCTCCCCCTGGTTGCAAAGCCCCCTACTGTGGCACTGAATAAATGCCCACATGCATGTCCCACTGAGCCACCTGGCACACCTGCCACCTCCATGATTGATCACTTTGCTGTAAGGTCAGAACAAGGTCCCAGCAATGGTCACATGGCTGGCCACCACATTGTGACCTCACACCAAGTGACTAGTGGAAGCAGCAGACATGTCAGGTGGCTCAGAGGAACACGTGTGACATCAGCTGCCTGGTGCCAGAATGGGGGGCTCCAGAGCTTCTGGGGAGATCCAGAGCAAGCAGGGACTTTGTTAAATGTGTGGTAATGGTAAAGTTAAAGATTTTCCCTTGACCAGGTTGCCAAGTCATGTCCAGCTGTAGGCGGTGATGCTCATCTCCATTACTAAACTGAAGAGTCACATTGTCAAAGGCAACTCTGCAAGCTGTTCCCATCATGTGACGCTTAGGTCTCAAACTAACAACTTGCAATAATCAGAGTCAGTGCCTTAACTGCTGAGCCACTGCATCCCTTAAATGTGTGATAAGAGATGTAAAACCCGATTCTGGTGCTGAATGGGCTGGCTGTCATCTGTTCTGCTCACATTAGAGCTGGGCTTTGGGCCATGTGTCATCTATTCTCCTTACTGAGGGAACAAGGGAAGCCACTGTATTTGGCCTGTGAAGATAGGGTATCCTGATGCTAACACCCCCAAATCCACCATATAAGCAGTACAGGTCCCCCAACATGGCTATTTTCATGTTGTCAAAGGTGGGGGGATCGACGAGGATGCATTCCTGTAGCTGGACGTGCTGTGACAAGCATCCACAGGGACCTCTGAGGGTCCTTGAGATGTCCCTGCAGATGATGTCTTTGCAGGAAAATTCTTCAGGAAAATAGCTGGACATGTCTTTACTGACCATCCCACTTTCCAACAAGATGAAAATGGCCATGATAGACTGGAGGAAAATTTTGGTTATTGTATGGTGAGAACAGAATTCTGGCCTCCATGCAAACCACAAAAGTGAGTTGTGATGCCAACCATGATATGTCAGTCCCGTTTTCTTCAGGAAGGCCACAAGGAAGCCAGTGGATCTGTGTCCCAGTTCTTGTCCTAGAAAAATCATGGATTCATTAGACAGGGATGGCACTTCTTCTTCTTTTCTTTCTTTCTTTCTTTCTTTCTTTCTTTCTTTCTTTCGTTTAAAGTGTGTGTGTGTGTGTGTGTGTGTGTGTGTGTGTGTGATGGGACCTTCAAATTGCTGATCTGGTGGAACAAGTGAGCTCAAAAGCTGTCTAGTGGATGGGTGGACAGAGCTAAGACTCCATAGTGGCTTAGAAAAATAATGGAGAGGCTCCTATGCTTGTTGGAAGACTTGTGTGCATGCAAGAGAAGGAAGTGGATGATTATGTGACTGTGTGTGAGAGAGCAGAAGAGAGAGATAAAGGGAGAGAAAAGTGTGTATTTGTGAGATTGAGAGAGAAATTGGGAGACTGTGCGCTTGTGTATATGTGTGTTTATATAATAGACAGGGAAGGTGATGTGTGAATTTGTGAGACACAAAGAGGTGGATAAAAAGTCTATGCTTGTGGAGCTGTCTGTTCAAGATGAGGGAAGGGTGTGAATGCTTGAGAAGAGAGGCAGAGGAGGGTGTCTGCATGTGTGTTGGGGGAGAGATTAGAGTCTGCCTCTATTAAATCAATATACCATTTAAATTAACAATGTACACATATCTATTCAGAAGTAAGCTCAAGTGGGACTTTGTTGTTTTGTGCTTTTAAATAGTTGCTGACCCTAGATGACCCTATCACAAGATTTTATTGGCCAGGTTTGTTCAGAGAGGGTTTGCCCTTGTCTTCCTCTAAGGATGTATATACACTGTAGAAAGAAAGCAGTTTGACACCACTTTAACTGTCACGTCTCCATCCTGTGGAATCCTGGGATTTGTCGTTTGGTAAGGTATTCAGCCTGGTCTGTCAGAGTGCTCTGGTGCCTTGCCAAACTATAAACCCTAGGATTCTGTATGCTTACATAATGCCTGCTTGCAACCTTCATCAGTCAGTACTGTTGCTTTGCCCTCGATGATTCTTCAGTATGTGGTTTTTTTTTTACTCTTGCTAGATGTGCTTTTTCTCTCTAAGCCAGGCAACACTGACTACTATACACTTTGGCTTGAGAAGTAATTTCAGAGGAGAAAGGTGCCAATTGATGTTTTGTCAGCAAAAAGTCTTTGGCTGGCCTGGCAGAGAGACTAATGGTTGCTCCACTTTGGTACATATTGCTGCTGGGAAAATGCAACTTGCTGCATGCCATTGTGTGGGGAAGGAGTGTAGTGAAGGTCAATGGGTGGAAGGAATAAAAGAAGGGGAAAGAGACAGAAAGGTGCACCTGATACATCCACAGGTTTACAACAAAGGAGAGGTGAATTAGGGATTTTACCACACATGATTTCCACCTTTAAGTAACTATACATTTTGTAATTTCCTGACAGAGAGAGCTGTGCCTCTAATAGGTGAGGTACAATGACATAAGAAACCTTCTCTTTTTACTGAAGTTTCATAGTTTGGGTGTGTGGCATGGATAGCTAAACTTCACCTGTTGAATTTGTGTCAATCCTAATAATATTTTTCTGTTTTGAAAAAAAGTTGCTCTGCAAAAAAAGGTCCCTCCTTAGCAAATAAAAACACACTAAAGCACTTGGCCACTGCCTATATCCTTGGCCATGCCCATTACAAAACGGCAGTTTGGCCATACCGTTATAGATTTACATGTGTGTTTGTATTTTCACCTGTGAAAGGGAGAGTATGCACTCTTTTATTCCCCTATCACTCCACTCACATAACTGTGGTTGGGTTACCCACATAATGCATAACTGGCCACATAATAAAATTGTTTTTAATCAGAGTTTAGGGTTTATTTTGTTTTGTTTTCGGATTCCAACTCCCAGAATATCCCAGCAAGCATGGCCACTGGAATATGTTTTCTAAGCTCCCATTTTATTTTTATGTAAATAATATGGTTTACATCAAAAATGATTAATTTCATTTCAGAAACTAAAAAGAACAGAAAAATATCCACACTTCTACCAAATGCCTGGATGTGTATGTAGGTGCTATTTACAGTTGAGAGTTCCTGAGAAAACTGAGGCCTTTCCAGATGTTCTCTGTTTCTTCAGGTGAAACAATGCCATGCACAATTGACAAGCCCAGCTTGAATAGAGACATTAAAATCTGTCAGCTAGAGAACCTAGGATCCTCTGTGTCCTAACTTGAGTCATCTTGAATGATGAGAACAGGAAAATAACATGAATAACTATTGGAACAGAAATCACACAACAAAGGACAATTTCCAAGAAACAATACTGTTCAGAAGGGAGGGTGGAGAAAAAATATCAAGAGTGTGAATAGACTATTTCAAAGCCTCCAGATGTCACAGTTTGATAAGTCCGATCAATTGTCTGTCATCCCACTTTTTCAGCTAATAATAATAATAATAATAATAATAATAAATTTTTATTTATAGCCCGCCCCTCTGCTCAGCAATTGGGGCGGGTTACAGCATTTTAAAACATACAAATTTAAAAACATTCCTTATCCCATATCCAACCCTCCCACCCCTTAAAACAGAATTAAACTATTGAAAAATTAAAATATAATACAATATGATAAAACACAACAAAACAACAATGAAGCGAGCCACAGGAAAGGGACAGGTAGAACCATCTCCCCTCAAGCTCGAGGATTATTCTGGGAAGGCCTGCTGGAAGAGATCCGTCTTTACTGCCTTTTTAAAAGCAGCAAGAGTAATAAGATGGATCTCGTCCGGCAGGCCATTCCACAGTCTAGTTTTTATTGGCTGTAACAGATTCCTCCCAGCTGCTTTTAAAATGTCCCAGTTTCTTTCTCTTTTTATCGCTCCTTTGTCCTGAGTTTACTTAAGTTGCTGTAAACTTACTTCAGTATGCAAGAGTAGTTTACACTCACTTAGCTTAACAAGTGGGGAGAGGAGATGAAGGGGTCCTTCCCAGTAGGCCCAGGCAAAAGCAAAGTGCTGCAGTCTCTCCTAACTTGTGTAACTTGTGCCTCCCATCTTGACTACATTCTTGACCACAAGTGTCCCAATTTTCATCTGTTAAATGCTGGAGGCTATAATATTTCTACATGATTTGAATGAAATCAAGAGAGAATGATTGAGAGAGAGAAGTAAAATACACTGAAAACATGGAATATAGTCTACAAACCTTGGGTAAAATATCAGTTTAGTTTAGTGGTGGTGATGGTGGGATAAAAATAAACAAATCCTATAGACCTTTCAGGTACATGCAAAATGTTTTTTTTTACTTAGGGAAGCCTGTTAGATAAGAAAATATGGTGAACCAGGCTGCTTGTTTACTGTGGCTCTCTGCCCAAGGGCGCCTTATAGAGATTACGTTGCACAAAGACATAATTCTAAGATAGTCCTGTAACAACACCCTTTAGAGCTGAGCTCTTTGCTAGCGTTCCTATTAATTGTTTACATATGTTTTGAAAAGAAGTGCTTTTCCTTTTGCCATAAGCAGATTTCTCAGAAAAAATACAGCATGGAAAAAGGAAGAGGGTCATGAATGCAGAGATTAGTTTAAACTTGTTTATTGAAAATGACTTATTGGATGGTTTTATACTGATGCAAGCCAGCTTGATCACTTTGATAGAGGGTCACTGCCAAAAGTGAGAAAGGGGTGGTAATATATAGGTGAGTGCAAGACCAAGTCAGAGAAGAGTTCCTCTGCCCCATTTCCACCTACCCACCCTTCTGCAATCAGCTATTTACGTAGCTGTTGCGGTGACAGAGATGTGGCATCAGGCATATCATTCTTTCCCTGTCTTTCTTCCTCAAAATGTTAAAATGTTACTTTTAAAAGACATGCTCCCAGAATCTCCCAAACCAGTATGACCACTGACCGTGATGGTTGGTGGATTCTGGGATAGGTGTAGTCTTTTTTTTTAAAAAAAATGAATTTATCCAAGCTCTGCTCCTGTCTAGGTCCAGAAGCACTGTTGCAGCAGTAGGTAGAGAGAGATCTTGTAGCACCTTTGAGACTAACTGAAAAAAAGAAGTTGGCAGCATAGACTTCTGTCTACTTCCTCAAAAGCATCTGAGGAAGTAGACTGAAGTCTAGGAAAGCTCATGCTGCCAACTTCTTTCTCTCATTTAGTCTCAAAGGTGCTACAAGATCTCTCTCTACATAGTGATTCTACAGACTAACACGGCCATATGTTTGAATTCTATGTTGCAGCAGTGTCACAGATACCCTGGGGCTATGAGATTTATGACCATTAGGTACACTAGGATGCTCTATTTCACATGGTCCATCTCCAGCATCTTGAGATGCTTCTATAGCAGCATTCAGTGCATGAATCTGAGACAAGATAGGTGGGGAGAAAGAGACAGAGAAAGAGAGTGCACTGCTCCTCCTTGCTCTAGAATCACTAACACTCCTCCAGTAGTAGCCAACATAATAGATGCCACAATACCAGCTAAGGAAGTGGGAGTGCTAAAAGGGTGGGACTGACTAGAGGCTAAACTTTATGGAATTGGTAATGTGTGAATTTAAATACATCTATTTCTCTGGTTCTGTCTGCACAGACCAAATAAAGTGACCCTCCTCGCATCTGCTCAACAGGGGCAACACAGGACCCAATCCTCAAGTCAGGTGAGAACAGTCCAGACAATATCTGACCAAACCTGGGGCATACTCTTCTTAAAACAGAGTAAAAAAAATCCATTATTTGGGCTGCTTCCAGAGTATCCTGGCCCATGCAGACACCACTTCTCTCTCTCTCTCTATTTCCTCAAAATATTTTTTAGAACACTCTCCAACTTCACTCATAATCATCAGTTCTAGCCTCAGTCCACTTCTGACTTTTGAGCCTGGCTTACCCATCACTTGTGTGTGTGTGGGGGGGGGGGGGGGGATCACCTTTTTATAGTTTGTGTGTCCCATGAGAATCAGCCCGAGGTAAATTTCTTGCTTTTGGTTTTGCCAGGATTCTGCTGATTTGTTTTGATAATTGTTCTAATGTGTAAAAGCCATAATGTGGCTTTTATGATGTTTGCTAGCAAAAATTATTAATAGCCAAGAACACACAAAAAAACTACTATTTTAAACAAAGAACATAGCTTAGGAAAGCCTGAATTTTAAAAAAAAGAAAATAAATAAAATATTCTGTGTGTATATGCATGTGCACAGCATGTATCTAAAATCTAATATTATATCATACATTATTCTAAAATCAAAATGCTTTTATTAGATCTGTTCAAAATCACAGCATTCTCTCTCAGATCTACTGTATGAACTCTGTATCTCATCCCCTTTGCCCAATGCAAATTGTAGTTCAAGCCAAATCCCCCTTTCCCCATTAAATAAAACATATGTGGTCACTTCAAGCCACTCACAGCTTCTCAGCCTAACCTACTTCACAAGGTTATTCTTAGAATAAAAGTTGGGTGGGGAAAAATAATGCTTTTAGCCCCAGGAGAAAAATGTCATGTAATTAGTTAGGAATTTGGGAAAACGGATTGTCATAAAGAAATCTTCATATTCCAATGGCCTTTTAGGATGTCTCAGGCTTCAGTCCTATTCACATTTGTTATTAACTGCTATCAAGTTGACTTAAACTTAAGGCCACCCCATAAATGAGAGACCTCCAAGTTCATCCACAGTCCTGATAGTAAGAGCTGTTTGACAGTGAAATACACTGCTTCAGAGGTAAAAAAAACCCTTCTTTGGAGGTTGTCAAACAAGCTGGATGGCCGTCTATCAGGGTGCTTTGAATGTGTATTCCTGCATGGCAAGGGTTGGATTGGATGGCCCTTGTGGTCTCTTCCAACTCTGTGACTCTAGAAACAAATGAAAATGTAAAGTGATTATAATGTCCTAAATCTAATTTACAGCATTGTAACTGACTCTGGATGCCAGCCACAAAGGGTATAGCTTACAGAATCCATCATTCGCTATGGTGGCTGGGGGATTATGGTAGAAATAGTCCAAAATACTGACTTTTCCAAGACCTGTTTGTTTTGAGTACTCTTATGTAAGTTGACAAGGAGTGGTAATGTTGAAAGAGTTGTTGGGTAGTGAGTTGCTATGTTTAGCTTCTGTGACCCTCTTAATCCCATCCAGACAAACCTTTCTGAAAACTATTTCCTATAATCTAATTCTGTAGATCCTAATTCTTATTAACCTTTTCTATTCCTGGTTTGTGTTTGCCTTGATTGTTAATTATTAGACAATTTACTTCCCTTCACTTCCTCATCTCACCCCATTCTGGCCCTACTTTGGTTTGATTTAAGTTCATTGTTAAATATTTGTAAGTCTGTGTGTCTGGAAATAGTACACTATTTGTCTGAAAAAGATAATGTGCAGCTTGAAAAGGGGAAGCAAAGGGGAACTGGAGATAATCAAAGAACCAGTGTGGTGTAGTGGTTTGAGTGTTGGACTTTGACTCTGGAGACCAGGGTTCGAATCCTGGATCAGCCATGTAAACCTATTGGGTGACCTTGGGCAAATCACTCTCTCTCAACCTGAGAGGATGGCAATGGCAACCCCTTTTAAAGACACTTTCCAAGAAAAAAACCATGTCACTTTAGGGTCAGTAAGTCAGAAACGACTTGAAGACACAGAACAACAACAACAAAGGGGAAGCAGCATTATCAAGTATCTGAGTCCTGTAAGAAAATTTTACAATGTTGGGTGCTATTTAGCTTAGAAAACAGGTGAGTAAAAAGAAACATGATAGAGAAGTATAAAAGTATGCCTCATGTGGAGTAAATGCATTAGGAAAAACTTTCTCCCTCTTTCCTCCTAAGAAGAACAAGGAGATGATTGTTCTACTGTATGGAGATGGTTTGAGGCTTATCCAAAAAAGGAAAAAAAGTACCTAGAAATACTGAGATTTTCCTGTACTTTTTGGCTGGATTTCACCAGCTTATTCATATTTTTGCATCCTAACTGAATACCCCAGGTTTTTCTCATGGATCTCCCTTGTGTTCTTCTTCCCATTGATCACATCTAGACTCAAGCAACATTCTTCACCAATTTCCATTCAACCCTTTTTAATGGTCATGCAGGAGTTATAGTCAATATGTTAAAGTGCTTTAGCATTACAGTGGACCCTCCTCCTCTGCTGAGGTTAGGGGCACAGGACCCCTGTGAAAGTGGAAAAATGGAAATAACACCCCCCCCTACTATTTTTTAACCTGAGAGAACATCTCTATAGGAATCTCTAAATGCTCCAGGGCAATTCTATGGTCAAAATCTGCCAGAGGTTCACCATGAAATTTTATTTGGGTATCTACTAATACCTAGTGAAGTAGGAATCTCTAGTTCCTCCAGCATGATTTTTAGCAGCAGTTGACAATAGAATCACCCTGGAGGACCTAGAAATTCCTAGAGAGAACATATTGATCAAATCTGTCAATAATCAAATCAACAAAAGTCAAAACCGCAAATGTGGAGGACCAACTGTATTACACTAGATAAGCATTTTCATTTATTGTCCTCTTTCCTTCACTTGATCGCCACTGAATATACTGTCCTGAGAACAATCATGATGTTTCTTGACAATAGGCATCTTAGCTAGTATTGCAATAACACAACCATGTGATAGTCCTGGACAGGTACATTACATTGTATGCAATAGTGTAAATTGTAGGTTAATTTAAACTGGCCTGGGGAGTGGGAATAAAAAGTCCTTGCGAGTGCTGGGAGTTCTCCGGAAATACTCCAAGATGGGGAAAACATCATTTAGCTATAAAACAAAAACAAAAACCAGAAACAAAAAAACAAAAATTAAAATAGAAAGGATAGGAACAAAACCAGGGACTTTCTGGTTTTTCCAATCCATCTGGATGGGTGTAAAGAATTGCTAATGGGTTGCATCCATACTGCATATCCACACAGAGGCTGCATCCACACTGCAGAAATATTCCATTCCCAGAATTCCATAGCCTTGATCCATGGCAGTGAAAGCAGGATCAAACTGGATTATTTCTGCAGTGTGGATGCAGCCAAAGAGAAAACAGAGCTGGTCAATGCCTACTTAGCTTTTGTCCTCCCCCAAAGGAAAAGCAGTGTTCAAACTGGTTGAAATAGAATCAGTGATGCAGTGAGGAAGCTGCAGCCTACAATAGGCAAAGAAGCTGTACAGGATGGAATATTTAGCTACTTTAAATGAATTAAAATCTCCAGGCCTAGATGAGCTACATCCAAGAATATTATAGGAATTTGCAGATGTAATTTCATGGCTGCTGTCTATAATCTTTGAAAATTCTTGGAAAGCAGGTGAAATCTCTGGGCAGTGGGATTGATCAAATGCTCTCATCTTTAAAAAAAAAAGGGGGGGGGAGGGGAAGAGGGCATAGGTAACTATTAACATCAGTTTGATATTGATAGCAAGAAAATTTCTAGAACAGACAATGAAACAGTCTGTGAGCATGTAGAAAAGAAAGCTGCAGTCACCATGAGTGACTACAGATTTCTCAAAAACAAGTCATGCCAAACTAATCTTATCTCTTTCTAGATAAAGTTTCAAGCTTGATAGATCACAGGAATGCTATGGATGCAGTGGACCCTGATGCCAGGAAGGCTTTTGAAAAAGTCCCAATGCTGTTCTTTCAAAGCTGGTAAAATGTGGGCTAGAAAATATTGCTGTGAGGTGGGTTTATGGACCAAACTGAAAGAGTGTTCAACAATGGTTCCTCATTATCCTGCGGAGAAGCAACAAGTTGCAGGAGGCAAAACCTTTTTGTTTAAGCAGGCGTTTAATGTATAAACTCGGAAGCTTTTTATTGGGATATCTTTTCTTTCTTTTTAACTTTGTGTGTCTTTTGAACAGTTTTATATTGTTTTATGTGATGATTTAATTTTTTAAAATTTTTATTGTTCAGTTTTTTAGAGACTCTGGTAGCTGCCTTGGGTCCCATTTTGGAGAAAGGTGGCAGTTAAAGTGGTGTCAAGTGGTCAGAGATAAGTTAACTTTTTTCTGGATCAACAGCATGGGTTCCAATGTATCCCCTCCCTAGGAGAAAGCCCAATTAATAATAATAAATAATAAAATTTATTTATATCCCGCCCCTTTGAGATCAATCGGGGTGGCTAACATCAATAAAAACACAATACAATACATCAGAATACTTCCCTCCCTCCCCCCTTAAAAAGTTATTAAATCAATTACAGATTAAAATCCAATAATTAAAACAGCATCCATAATAAAAACCACAATGGCAATCAACAATGGTAGGATTTACATCCAATCTTCAAAGGAGAATTTGAGAGCCTATTTAAGGAGGTATTCCTGAGGCTGGGATTTTCTATCCTGGAAAGGCCTGCTGGAAGATTATTTACCTTGTCCTCTATCTAGTGGTAAGGTAAGGCATGGCGGGATGAATAATGTTGCATGATTCATAGTTTTTCATCCAGGCTCCAGCCAGACTGAGACTTCTGGGCTATAGAGCTTCCCTATAACACAAGAGCCAGTGTGGTGTAGTGGTTTGAATGTTGGACTATGACTCTGGTGACCAGGGTTCAGTTCCCTGCTCAGCAATGGAAGCCAACTGGGTGACATTGCGTGAGTCACACACTCTCAGCCCTAGAAAACCCTGTGATAGGTCACCATAAGTTGGAAATAACTTGAAGGCACACAACAGTAACATAACACAAGGCTCCCCAAAAGTTCTCTCCAGTGCAGAGGTGAGGAACTTCCAGGCTGGAAGGCAGAAACAGCCTGTTTCTTATGCTTTTGTCTCCAATCAGTGATCAAAGATAAGAGATAAGTGGATATGTCAAGCTTGGGAATCCATTGCATGAAACTGAGCTGGGCTTTCTGGTCTAGGAAGCTGCTGCCTTAGTTGTATATGTTGTACAGGCATGTGTAGAACTGAACTATGGTTTGTAGGTTGGGCAGGAAAGTTTCCAGACGGCATGACGTAGTGGTTTGAGTGTTGGACTATGACCCTGGTGACAAGGGTCTCAGCTTGGCCATGAAATCTACTGAGACCTTGGGCACTGTCTCTCAACCTCAGGGGAAGGTGATGGCTGAACAAATCTTGCCAAGAGAAACTCATGATAGGGTTGCTTTAGGGATGTCCTAAGTCGGAAACATCTTGAAACACACAACAACAACAACAACAACAAACAACAAAAACAACAACAACAAATTGGCCCCACACACTTTGCTTTGTCCTTCCTCCTCTGCCTTTAACTTCACCCTTTTGCACCTTTCCAAACTGAGCAAAAAAAAAAGGGGGAAAGGGAAAGGGAAAGGGAACGGACCTTCTATAGTGCTATATGTAGCCTTATCCAGACTTTGGTTGGTACTTGGAAGTTATTTTCCATGCACAGTCTCCATTGAAATCCACCCACCCACTCTGTGCTTGCTGTAATCTGTATTAGGTGGCTGCAGGTTTTCCAATGAAAGTAGATGAAACATTGTTCTCTCCTGCATTTCACATTTATGAAAAGATTTCATCTTCTCCTGTATAATGTCTGCATCACAAAACAAATCATCAGCTTGCTTTGACCCTGACACCATTTTATAGGCTTAATAATAATAAATCTATGTCCTGAAACCGTTTCAGCAGATTATGGCAATCAATCAACATTCAGGGAGCCTTAAACTATTAATGTCATCAGCAATGATCCAGCACCCTGGGAATCTATCTAAATCAGACATTATTACTGAAAATGTTCTTTAAGAGCCTTAAGAAAAGGGTAGTATTTGGGAGCATAAATTGCAGCATGTATTCTCTCTGTATTTTTTTTTATCAACAATTGGAAAATGATTGTCACAGCGATTTCCCCCCAAAATGTCTTTTGACCAAGGCATTACCAGCAGTATCCTGCTGTCTTAACATGCAGCACCTTTTAAGCACTTTGAGGATAACCAGATAAACTGTAAGTTAGAATATCTGTGCTAAAATCAGGGCCAGTTCACATTTTTTGAATGCCTGATATAAATTCACATGTTGATGATTTTGCCACCCTCCTAACTGAGATAGTGGGGAATATGTAGACCTCTAGAGGTTTCTGGGCTGAAACTCACTGGTTCCAACTTCTGATTGCTGTTTATGCTGATTAAGCTATGTTGACTAGGGCTGCATCTACACTGCAGAATTAATGCAGTTTGACACTGCTCTAATAGTCATGGCTCAATGGTATGGAATTATGGGATTTGTAATTTTGTGAGATATTTAGCCTTCTCTACCAGATAACTCCAGTGCCAAGACACACTACAAATCAAGGATGGGGTGTATCCAAGACAGTTAAAGTGGTGTCAAAGGGCATTATTTCTGCAGTGCAGATGCAACCTAAGATTGATGAGTGCCCTATCGTTGCCTATAGTGGCTAAGCTGTCTTGGCTAGGGGAAGAGCCATTGTGGTGCAGTGGTTTGAGTGTTGAACTATCTGGGGGCCTTTGCAGACTGCCAGAAATAGTGCACATTAAATTGAGGCACTGCCCTGGCTCAGTGCTAGGGAATCATGGGAACTGTAGTTTATTGTGGCACCAGAGCTCTCTGACAGAGAAGGCTCAGTGTCCCAGAAAAAAATACAATTCCCATGACTCCCTAGCACTGAGCCAGGGCAGTGCCTCAATTTAATGTGCACTATTTCTGGCAGTCTGCAAAGGCCCTGGAAGACCAAGGTTCAAATCTTTGCTCAGCCATGGAAAGCTGGGTGACCTTGGGCAAGCTTTTGCTCTGGTGCCACAACAGACTACACTTCCCAGAATTCCATGACATGGAGCCAAGGCAGTTAAAGTGGTGTCAAACCAGATTATTTCTGCAGTTTGGATTCAGCCAGGATTTCTTCCTCTGTTGTTCCTTCCCTGTCCAACTGTACAGGGAAACTTAACACACTGCAGAAACAATCCAATTTGAGATTTAGCTACCCTGGCTCAGTGCTAGGGAATCCTGGGAATTGTAGTTTATGTGACACCAGAGCTCTCTGAAGAGAAGGCTAAATGTCTCACAAAACTACAGTTCCCAGTGCTCTCTAGCATTGAGCCAAGGCAGTTAAAGCAATCTCAAACTGGATTATTTCTGCAGTGTGTTTTGGACCCAGGTCATTCTAACAAGCATGACCTGGATCAAAAAATGAATCTACCACAAACATTACACCCCCCTGCTTGACACTGGAAGGACATGTGATCCTGAACAGCCATCTATTGATACAGCATTAGGACAATTAGACTGCTATGTGTATTCTGTCTAACAGTAGTGTCTGTACTATGGTTGCTGCGAGCTCAGAGCTGACATTTTTGTTATTGTCACTTATTTGTCTTGGTATCCTATCATTTTTATTTTTATTTTTATTTTTTTGATGTGTCAAAATATGCATTTTGAAAGCTTGTGCTTTTTGTGAAGTTTATATGTGTAAAGAACAAAACTGAATATGGAAGTATGGCTATGTATTTGCATTGTATCTGCATGATTCTTTCTGTGGCTCACTGTTACTTTTCCAGTGTTTTTCCAGAGAAATCCTTGAGTAAATCCCAGTAGTAGTACAACAACTTTAGTAGTATTTGGAGTGTATTGGTGAGGAAAAATACCATCCCTAAGAATTATTCACACATTAGCTAGGGATTTGCAAAGCGGTTTATATAAAGTCATGCTGTTAAAGAGAGGGTCTTGGATGACACATCCCTGCCCCTGCTTTTGGGAGGCAAGCAAACAGAAATCTGCATTTTGGGGTCAAAGAGAGAAGGATTCTGGATTCAACCACATGGGAATCATGCTGGATACAACACTGAGTGTGAATAAAAATAGTCCTTGCATTATATCCTCTTCACTCACCCTTCTTTTTTTCTTTTTGGTATAAACTCAGATTACAATGTTCCCTCTGTTTATTGTTCTTGTTTGCTATAGAATTGTTTCCAAAGGCTTTTGTGTTGGGATAATTTAGGTGTCATTGCATGAATTAGCTGCTGAACTCGTTGCACTATGGCTTATTATATGTGTCACAGCATGACTTCTGGACTCAGGTTTTTATATATTTTCTTTAAGAATCCTATATTATATTGATGATCACAGTCTTTCCTTACACTGATCCACAAGTCTTAAAAAAGAGAAGGAAGGAAGGAAAGAAAGAAAGGACTACAGCCTAGCTGTTCATTTCCCTAATGAAGAGTAAAGTTGTGTATACAGTCGTCCCTCCCTATTCACAGGGAAAATAATGCAGATATTCAAATCCCATTGGATATAATGGTGGTGCACTCCTGTGTGCACCGCACGCATGCACACCATTTTGTTCCCCCTGGTTTGCTGTCCGCAGAAATTCAAAACCATGAATGGCAAGTCTGCGATCGGGGGGGGACGGGGGGACGAGTGTAGTTAAAAACCAGACCGGACAATAGCCTGGAAAGTTTAGGTACCTTGGACTCAGGGTGATGTAGTGGTTAAAATGTTTGATCTGGGGTGCATCTACACTGTAGAAATAATGCAGTTTGATGCCACTTTAAGCTCTGTACCACTATCCTATGGAATCCTAGGAGTTGTAGTTTTATAAGGTCTCTAGAATGGAGACTGCAGCCAAGAAATAAGAATACGACTAGGGATGGGAAGGGCAGCTATGAAAGAACTAGATAAGATCCTAACGAGTAAAGACATAACAACTGAACACTAAAGTCAGAATTATGTAAGCCATCGTATTCCCCATCACCATGTGTGGATGTGAGAGCTAGACAGTGAAAAACAGATGGGGGGGGGAATCAACTCATCTGAGAAGTGGTGCTGGAGAAAAGTGCTGAGGATACTGTGGACATCCAAAAAGACAAACAAATGAGTCCTTGACCAGATCAAGCCCAAAATCTCTCTGGGAGCCAAGATGATCAAACTGAGGCTGTCTTACTTTGACCACATCATGAGAAGGCATGAGTCATTAGAAAAGACAATAATGCTAGGAAAGGTAGAAAGTAGTAGAAAGAGAAGACAACAACATACCAGATGGCTAGACTCAATTTGGGAGGTCAGGGCCTGAATGTCCAGGACTTAAGCAGAGCAGTGGAGGATAGAGGAGCTCAGAGAAGTCTTATCTACATGATGAGACATCTCCATGAGTTAAGGCCGACTCCAGGGCAATTAACAACAATAAAAACAGCACGGTCTCTAGCCTTTTCTGCTAAGAAGTTCTGGTGCCTCACAAAACTGCAAATCTCAAAGTTCTGTAGGATGGAGCCATACTAGTTAAAGTGGTGTCAAACTGCATTATTCCTATATTGTAAATATACCCTTGGATTTCAGAGTTCTAGGTCCAAAACACATTGCAGAAATAATCCAGTTTGAGACCATGGCTCAGTGTTAGGGAATCCTGGGAATTGTAGTTTATTGTGGCACCAGACCTCTCTGATAGAGAAGACTAAATATCTCACAGAATTACAATTCCCAAGAATATTATGAATAACAAAAGGTAATACTCAGAGACAGTTCAAGAACACTTTAAGTGTATAATGACTAAAATTGTCTTAACAAATTGTTAATAGTTAGAGGAAACAATAATATAACATGATGAAAAGAACTCAAAAGGAATAAGAAGCCTATAAGTAACGCTCTGTATAAAAAAAATTTCTTTAAGCAGCAAAGAAGAAGAAACGTTATACTTTTTTCCTGTTTTTTTTTAATGTAATGTTCCATAAAAATAAATAATTAAATAAAAAGAATTACAATTCCCAGAATTCCCTAGCATTGAGCCAGGGCAGTTAAAGTGGTCTCAAACTGGATTATTTCTGCAATGTGTTTTGGACCCTAGTTTCAAATCTCCACTGAGCCATTACTCATGGGGGAGTTGAGGGCTCAATCATTCTCTCTCTCAACCTGATCAAATTTGCAGGGGTGTTACTCTGATGATAAAGTGTAGAAGAAGAGAGCTATGTACACCACCTTGAGCTCACTGTTGGGACTACTCAACTAATAGAATAATCTTTGGTTAACAAGACTAATAAAATGGCTTGAGCCATTTTGATGCTTGGGACAAACATGAACACTAATTCAAATATAACAGTTGTATCTCCATTCAACACAGAAATGCAAACATTAATTTAAAAAAACTAGTTTCCCAAAGGGAATCTATGGACCTTATCAAACGCTGGCCATGAAGCGAAAAGTAAGTGAAAACTAACCGAAGTAAGAGTAAATGCAGTTCTATACCGAAACTGCATTCCTCTGCCTCTGCCTCTGCCAAGGCGCTACAAGATGCCCGGGGTCCTAGTCTCCGGACTCGTTCTGGAAAAGGAGGACGCCTGGCCAGCCAGCCCTGCAACCATGGGATCTCTGCCCTCCCAGCGCCTCACTCACCGTCCTTCATTGGCAGAGGAGAAGCCGGAGCGAGCGGAGCAGGAGGCGCCTCTTTCCCACCTGGATCCTCTCTGGCAGGGAAGGCTGGGAAGGAGGATCAGCGACCTCTGGAGGAGAGAGAGACAGCCAGACACCCAGGAGGCGCCTCTCGCTCGGGAGAGCCAGCTCTCATCTGAGGAGGAGGAGGAGGAGGAGAAAGAGGAGGAGGAAGAGGAGGAGGAGGGTGAGGGTGCTGGCGCTCCCTGTCGCGGAGCTGGCCAGGGAAGGCTGGCGGGGGAGGAGGAGGCCATTGCGCAATGTTTCCGAAAGCTCCCTTTTACTTCCCCGAAAAACCGAATGTCAAAAGATCCCCTTTCACTTCGGATCAGGGGGGAAAAAAACGTATTAGCTTTGGATTGCCTTTGGATATGTGTAAACACACGGGAAAAAACGTATTAGCTTTGGATTGCCTTTGGATATGTGTAAACGCACGGGGAAAAAATGTATTAGCTTTGAATTGCCTTTGGATATGTGTAAACACACGGGGGGGGGGAAAGCGTATTAGCTTTGGATACCTTCTGCTTGGGACCCCCGTGTGATAAGGTCCTATGAGAAAACTGATTCAGCAGTGGCAGCTCATGGCTCTGATGTCAATGGGAAGATGAATCTACTTCAGGTTTTAGTATGAATTTATACAGTGAATCCAAGGTGCTGAAAACAAGATGCTATCAATTTTTTCTTCTACCTGTATGGTTTTTAACACTTTGCCTGATAAAGCTGCCTTGGGTCCCACTTTAGGAGAAAGGTGAGATAAAAATAAAATAAATACATAAATAAATAAATAAAATAAAGAAGCCAGTGGAGCTTCAAAAGCTTCCATTATGTATTTTGTGCTTTTTTTTTTTTGGTTGGCCCAATAAAGGCATCATTGTCTCATGGATTTGGTGTGTTATTCTGGGCAGAGGCTTCAGCATCTTGGATGGCACCTTTCAAGTTCAGATTGAACCCTAGACCAAATTCAGGGCTGCTGCTCTGAATTGTCTCCCTGATGGCAATAACTTTAAACAACTTAGGACCTCAATATGGCAGAGAGCTCCCCTTTCTCTGTATGTTGTTGATATTAACTGCTTTCAATTGTGACTCCATGAATGAGAGCTCTGCTCAGCTCTTGCTACCTGAGAATTCAGATTTTCTTCCATGTTCCATCAGTAGGGGAAATACATTGGAAGAGGATATGAGAAGAGAGCCAGAATGATGTAGTGCAGGGGTCAGCAACCTATGGCCTGCGGGTTGGAAAACAAAATGGCGGCCGTGAATTGTTTGCGCATGCGCAATACTCCTGCGCATGCACAAATGCGTTGTGGCCGCCATTTTGGAGAACAAAATGGCGGCTATGACATGCGCAGAGGTGGCTGGGGCAGTGGTGGTGGCGGCAGCATGCGTGTGGGGTGAGCGCACGCGCCGCCATCCCCCCCAGCCTGCCGGAAGGGACGACCCAAGGGACCAGCCCCCAGCTCAAAAAGGTTGCCTACCCCTGATGTAGTGGTTTGAGTATTGGTCTCCAGTACTGGAGACCAGGATTCAAATCACTGCTTGAGCATAAAGCTCACTGGATGACCTTGGGTAAGTCACACTCTCTCAGAGAATGACAGTGGCAACCCCCCTCTGAAGAAATTTGCCAAGAAAACTCCATGATAGGTTTGCCTTATGGTCACCGTAAGTTAAAAAAATGACTTGAAAGTACACAACAATAACAAGGACATGTGAGAGCGCCTTTTCTGCAGTGGTATTCCCTCTTCTGGAGGCCCGATTGGTGCCAATGTTAGAATCATTTTGACACCAAGTTAAAACCAGATTTTTAATTATTATTAAAGCCTTTGGACCAAACTGATTTTATCCAGTGTTAGGAAGAATCTAATTAGGGGGATTTATAATTAGCTCAAAATATGCAAGAGTGGGGCCCTAACAACAGCCTGTGGGATCATGTACCATTATGTATACCAGAGGACTAAGAAATCCCTCAATGGAAGACACAGAGGCGGGCTTCTCCAATTAAAGTCTAAATATTTATTAATTATAAATGGGGAAAGACTGCACACATACGAATATAACATGCATACACACACAGCACTCTAGGAGTAAAGGGGATGAAATTGGGGATAGCTTGAGAGGAACCAAGCTGAGGGGAAATACTCACTTCTGAAGGCTTCTCCAGGATCTGCTGTGGATGTTGATGGTAATGATGATGAAGCACAGCCACCGAAATGGTGGTGGTGGTGGGTAAGATGGCCGAGGGAGCTATGATCAGAGTTCAGACTGACGTGGAGTCAGCATGCAATCTCAAGATAGCACATGGAGTCTAGAAATCTGAGGGTTCTTATAGGAAATTTCTGCCTTCTGCCTATTGACTAAACAGCTTGGCTGAAGCCAGGACAAAGGCGTTGATAGTCTTAGCTTTGTCAACCTAGGTGTGAGCATAGTCTAAATCAGGGGTAGGCAACCTTTCCCCTTTAAGGGCCGAGGGACTTCAGCTCCCAGAAGCCTCAGCCATGTTGGCCTATAGTCCCATGTTGGCCAATAACTCCTGGGATTCTGGGAGCTGAAGTCCCTCGGCCCTTAAAGGGGAAAGGTTGCCTACCCCTGGTCTAAATAATGCATTTGGTTTCGAGACTATCAAGGAAGGGAGGCTAAAGAAAAGGGCTCAGTCAAATCTTATCACTGCCCCATTAAGTGTGAGACTCAAAACAAACAAGCACTATTATGTGTCTTTTCCAGTATAATAGTTTTTCCCTTTTCGCAACTCCCAAACATGTCTGGTAGGGAATTTTCCAGTAGTCCTGTGCAGATCTCTCAGTGCCTACATGGCCTGCCATCTAGGGGATTATGGCTGACATTCCTCAGAGGTCAGTTCGGGGTCATAGAGGGAACTCTATATGTGTCCAAAATTTTATGAAAAAACCACATATGCTAACACCAGGCTGCACATGTTTTATAGTTGTATTATTCAAAATTGTTTTAACTGGTTTTAAATTGTCTGTTTGTAAATTTAAAACTACTTAATATCTTTTTGAATCTTTTGAACTTTTGTAATTATTTTAAAGTTGACTTTATTGTATGCTGCACTGAGATCTTTGGCTTAAGGGTGGGCTATAACTATTTCAATAACTAAATATATAAATAAATAATGTGAATATCAGCCCAGAAAAGCAAGCACATTGAAAGATGATGTATCACAGGGATGAAGATCACATCACCCTCCTGATATTGTTCAACTGTAAGCCCTAGCATCCCTCAACATTGGCTATACTTGCTATGACTAATGGGAATTGCAGTCCAGCATATTCGTATTAGCAATTTGGATGCCATAAACCCACCTTCCTGGCATGTGTGTAACTCTCAATTCCTTCCTCTCCAAGGATTATGTTCTTCTTACCTGCTTTTGTCTTTAATCTTTAGCAGTAGCAAAGATCTTTTTTCATGGTGAAGCTGGGGACTGTAGCTGTAGGGCAATTTTTATATACTGCACTTGCCATTCTCATTTGCATTCGAACTAAAGCCTGAGTTGTCATCACATAATAATAAAGTTGTTAATGGGGAACCAGTGCAGCAGTAGGTGGTGAGATATGCTGTAAATGTACCCTTTAATGTCAGGTTTTTATGGTTTAAGTAAAGAAAAGAAAAGAAAGAAAGAAAGAAGTTCCTGTAAAAACAGGAGATGCCTGGAAAAGGAGGTGACTAAACTGTAAATGAGGTGTGATTGCTTCTTATATAAGTTAATGCTATGGAGGACGGATCACCTAAATAATTGTTCTATTGAGAGGGAGAACGTAAGCACAAAACTGGATCTTGCAGGTGAACCAGGTCTGGCCCTACCATTAGGCTAAGTGAGGCAACTGCCTCCAAGAGCAGATTTGGGATGTCAAAAAAGGGCATAAATCCTTATTTACTTGACTGGATATTAACTCTATCACTATGTTTGAAGAAGTGGATTGAAAACCATGAAAGCTTGTGCTACAGTACATCAGTTAGTCTTAAAGGTGCTGCTAAATTCCTCCTTTCCCCTTCCTCTTTTCTTTGAAAGTAATTTACTTTATTATTTTTCTATTTTTATTACCAAGGATGAGGAGAAGTGCTTGTGGGATTTTCTGTCTCTAGTGTCCCAACAACCATGGATGGTTTGGATATTATACACCTTGACTTAAAGATGGAGATGCTTTAGGCTGCAAGAAGTCTCAAACAGGCCCCATATTCACTGTGATGTAGTACAGGAGTGTGGGTTGTAGTTGCCTTGCATTTCCCATTAGGCTGTTTATTGCATGTGATGTAGTGGCTTAAACGATGGACTCTGTAGACCAGGTTTGAATCCCTGCTTAGCTACAGAAACCCACTGGGTGACTTTGAGCAAGTCACACACTCTCAGCCTCAGAGGAAGGCAAAGACAAACCCCTCTCAACAAATTCTGCCAAGAAAACCCCATGACAGTTTCCCCGTAGGATTACCATAAGTCAGAAACAACTTGAAGGCACATGACAACAACATACCCTACTCCTTTGCCTAAAAATGACACTTAAGGTGGCTAATTTCATGGGACATTCTTGAATCTTGTCACAAATTATTCCATTCACTTCTCTTTTGATGATTTATACTAAAATAAGCTAGGGTCTGTATAGAATGGAACAAGGAATGGGAAGGACAGTGAAAGAACTAGACAAGATCTTAAAGAGCAAAGGTATACAAGTGAGCGCTAAAGTTAAAATCTTCCAAGTCATGGTATTTCCCATCACTATGTATGGATGTGAGAAATGGACAGTGAAGAAAACAAAAAGAAAGAAAAAAACATTTGAGATGTGGTGCTGGTGAAGAGTGCTGAAAACAAACAAACAAATGGGTCGTTGAACAGATCAACTCTGAAATATCCCTAAATAAATAAAGGTTGTGAGTTTGATCCCAGGGGCTCCAAGGTCCATTCAGCCTTACATCCTTCTGTAGATCGCTAAAATGAGTACCCAGCTTGTTGGGGGCAGTTGGCTTACACATTGTAAACTGCTTAGGGAGTGCTTAAGTGCACTGATAACCAGTATAGAAATGTATTTGCTATTGCTGTAAAAGCCAAGATGATCAAATTGAGGCTGTCGTACTTTGGCCACATCATGAGAAGGCATGACTCATTAGAAAAGACAAAAAATGCAAGAAAAGGTAGAAGGCAGCAGAAAGAAAGGAAGAGCACATGCCAGATGAATAGCCTCTATTAGGGAGGTCATGGGTATGAATTTGCAGGTCCTAAACAGAGCAATGGAGGATAGGGGCTCTTGGATATGTCTCATCCACAGACTTGCCATGAGTTGAGGTTCACTCAAGGGCAGTTAACAACAAACAACAACTGTATAGAAATTATGAGGAACAATATGTTTTCTGTATACAGACTAGGGGTATAGCTATGGAGGGTGGCAAAATGAAAGCACTGCCCCCACATAAGACCTCTGCTCCCCTTCCATGAAATTTATCTTCAGTCCCCAAGTTTCTAGCATTGCAGAGAGTGAAACATGGAAAATCATTCACATCTAGGCCTCTTATATTTGCTGTTTTTTCATTCCCTTGGTAACTGTGCTTGCCTTTTTTTTTTTTGGATGCCTAAACTTTATTTCTAAATGCTCAATTGAAGTTTTAAGCTACTGAAATGCTAGAAATTTGGGGATGGAAGGAAAATTTCATTTGGACAGGCAGAATTCTTATAGGGCAGTGTCCTCATTTCACCCTACACTCCATAGCTACACCCCGTCACAACCTCAACCTCAAATAAAGTGAGAAATGATATGGAGGGAGAGAGCAAATCTTTGCAGAAATGGGCAGGAACAAAAGAAGGGAAGTAGTGAGGGGAAAAAGAATGCAATAATTAACTGGAGAAGAGGAGAGAAACCAAAAAGCCACATAATAAGTAAATTATAGGTTAAGAGAAAAACTAAGAGCAAAGTGAAGAAAGGTTTATTATTATTTTCAAAATTAAGACAAAGGAGAGGCCAGCAGAATATTTAAACAAAGAGAAATGTATACTTAAGGGAGTACTGAAACAGAGAGCATAAACACTGTGGCATCCATTTGTGTTGTACTGTTCGCTGAAGCTTAATTCAGGCTCCATTTTCTCTCCCTCCAGTTCAATGATCTCCTTGACCTAGAATCATGTGGCTTTTCAGATATTAAGAATCATGTGAGTGTCCAGATGCTCTTGGACTACCAGAATCCCTCATCATTCACTATACTGGATAGAACTCTTGGGACATACAATTCAATAACATTTGGGGTACTACATGATTCCTATGAGAGACCCTACTGCAGGCTTGCATTTAAAAACCTTGCCATGAAATTGTATAAATCCTCTTATATTACCATCACCAAGGAACATAGGGCAGTGCATAGGGCTGCTGGTTCAGCTGAGACCCCAAATCAGTCATTTGGATCTAAATCTGATTCAAGCCAGACTCCATCTGTTTCAATCTAGATCCTGAAGCCAAATTGAGATTCACAAGTCTGGATCACCAGTCTTCCTCCAGTGGCATGTGCTGAGAAACAAAATTGGCTATATCTTACATATTTTTCACATATCTGCATAAAAATTGGACACATATAGTGGACCCTGAAGAGGGAAGAATGCATTAAAAATTATATTCATTAGGCGCAATCTTTTCTGTATTTATTTGGAAGCAGGTCTTACGGCAGAGATTGGCAACTGTTAGGGGTTGAGGAGCTTACTACTTTGGAGATTATCACACTTAAATAATGCAACTTATCCCTGACAGGATACAGTCACATTTCAGGATATAAAATGGTATTATTGCATGTAAAATTGCTGCTGCCACTGATGGACAGTTGTAATCTGAGTCCCAGTCATGCTTAGCCATCTAGTTTTCCAAAATGGGAGCTTGCCATTTTGGAAAACTGGCCAGCTAAGTGTGGCTGGGACCAGGGCTGCCACCAGGTTATAGTCACCCAGCATCAGCAGCGGAGATTTTACATGCGATACCAGCTTATATCCCAAAATGCGACTGTATTCTGTCAGGGATAAATCACATTATTTTAAGCGTGATAATCTCCTTTGTCTCCTTGCCCTTCAGAAAGTCACACATCCTTGGTGCACCCACTCCTATTTTTTTTTTTAAAAAAGTTTTAAACTCATATGCTACCCATATATTTTATGGGACCTATGCTGTATGCTCACTGCAGAAATAATCCAATTTGGCACAACTTTCACTGTCATGGCTAAAGGCATAAATCCTGGGATTTGTGGTTTGTTGTGGCACCAGAGCTCTCTGACAGAGAAGGCTAAAAATCTCAGAAAACTACAAATACAGTAGCATTGAGCCATGGCAGTTAAAGTGGTGTCAAATTGGATTGTTTCTGCAGTATGGGTACAGTTATAGGGGGAAACTTTACCTGGAACCTCTGGCTGAGACCTGAGGAGAGGCCTTTTTTAAAGCCAGGAAGGAAACTGAAAATCACAAGGTATCTCCTGAAGGCATTACATTTGGCAATGGATTACTGTGGGCTTCTCAACGTTATCTTGACCACTCTTGGGGACCACATGCTATTGTGGTACCAGGTAAGTGTGCATAGGACTGCAGCCAGCTAAGCAGAAAGCATTTATCTCACTTTTAAATAAGCATTTAGCTAAGGCTCAGCAGGAAAATACCTCTGTTTTTGTAAGATGTCCAGAACCTTTCATGAGAAGATCCATGTGCTGAAACCTTGATTTGTGATGGTGGAAGAAATGTAACAGGCTCATTTTCATCATACCTGGTGGCATGTCAGCTACTGTGTCCACTGACTGCAAGGCAATGCTGGTGCATATGGAAACTCTTGCATGGAATCAGATGGCACAGAGATCAACATCTCAGCTGTATATTGGCCAAAATCCAATATAGCATTAAATGCAGCCAAGCCCATTGCAATCTACCATAATAGTTGAAGAGAGAAGGACTCTAAGTTTAGCAGCAGAGCACATGCTTTGCATGCCAAAATTTTGAAATCCAGTTCTTAGCGTGTCTAGTGGAGATGAGAAAAGATCTTTGTCTGAAACCTTGGAGAGCTGATGGCTGCCAGTGTAAATAAACTATACTGACCTAGATGAAGAACTTGCAAACGTTAACTTTTTGGATTACAGCTTCCTGAATCACCACAGAGGCTGGGAGATTTTGGGAGTTGTCTGGTGAGATGAACAAATGATCTTAAATGTCAGCCCTCTGTATCTATGGATTCTTTATCCATGGATTCAATCATTCCTGGCTTTAAAATATTTTAAAAGTACATAAATTCCAAACATCAAACCTTGATTTTGCCATTTTCTATAAGGGACACTATTTTACTGTGCCATTGCATTTAGTAGGACTTGAGCATTCATGGATTTTGGTATCCATGGTTGGGGGGGTTCCTTAAATCAAACACCAACAGATATCAAGGATCTACTGTATAAGGGACCTTTCTATTTTCATACTTGGTGCTCTGCACATCATCTCCATTTTCATTTAAAAATCTCAGTGTAAGTATTTGAAAAAATATGCACTTGGGAATTACAGCCCAGCAGATTCAGTTGGACTGTGAGTCTCAATCAACCTACTCAGCCTAGCCAAAGGTGAGGAATTTGGAAAGATGTAGTCCAAGAGAATCTGGAGAACTGTATGATTGTCAGGATGAGATATGGACATCAGGTTGATAACTCTTTCTCCATGCACTGAACTCTGCATGGATTCACATATCAAACTGATGATCTGGAGTATGCAAAATAGTTTTGTAGAATATTTGAGTCCTTGCTTTTTAAAGGAATGCTTGAAGCAAAATATAATGGCTGTGCTACAACCAAGGTGCCACTAGGAGCTTTATCTTATCTGTCTAAATAGATAAGTACTAATTCATCCACTGAGGGGACTGCTTTGCCGTCCAAACAGGAAATTCTTATTTGGGAGATGAAGAGATGACACTAAGTACATATTAGTGTATGGATAATATATGCTGCAACATACTTTATTTGTTCAGTGTCTCATGACCTCTTAGGTGTTCTGACATCTCTGTTGTTACCTTAGCTTTTGTAACTTGAATTGTTTTGTGACATCTGTCTTTGACTTCTGACCTTTGTTTCACCCATATGACTCAAGGACTAGAATAGAGCTATCTTTTGGGACTACACCTTCCAGAATCCTGTAGCCAGCATGGTTAATTGACAGGAGAACTATGGGATTCTGGGTGGTGTAGTCCAAAATGTAGCTTTCTATATCAAGTTCTACTTGGACCTGATATGAGGGCAGCAGACCAACCATAGTTGGTTCAACAGCATTTTTGTCTCAGTTACCTCAAAGGGCTGAGGAATCTTTGGTCCTCTAGATGTTACAGATTACATCTTCCCCATTCCCTTACCACTGACCTCATTGGTTGAGGCTTCTGGGAGTTGAAGTCCAAAACATCAGGGCCTCTTTTGTGCAATAAAATTATAACACAATATATTTCTACTTTAACTGACATAGGAGATTATCACACTGCCTTTCAGCCCAGCCTCAGCATGAGATGAATCTTTTGAAAACTTTTTTTTTTAACAAACAGGTGTTATCTCTCACCTCCATTCCCAGTCCAGAGGCATCACGTACCCAATCTTGGCATCCTGTTCCCAATCCGTACTTCTCTCACACTTTTTGAAAGAAGGGGAGTTCCCCATTCTTTGCAAAGTGTGGAAGAAGTACAGATTGGGGATGGGATGCCAAGATTGGGTATGTGGTGACTCCAGACTAGGCACAGAGGTGTGTGATACCAACCGTTTTGAAAAAGTTTTCAAAAATTTCAGCCCCTGTTGAGGCTGGGCAGAAAGGCAGTGCGATAATCTCCATAGTTCCATCCATAGTTATCCAAACCTCTTTCAAGGCTCCCAAACATTTTGGTTCCTTTCCTTTTTCAGCCACTTTCCATATGAGCTTGGTTCAAGTCCAATTCTACTGAGTGACACCTTTTCTCAGGGCTAATGACTCCTGCTGCTAATTCTTCTTGTTTTGCAGGTGTTGGTATCTTAACAGGGTTCTCTGTGGTGACTTGACTTCTGTCTTCATGTGGAAGTGCATAGTTCCATCCTGGGATTTCATTCTGGGATTTGCAGTTTAAGAGGGCCATTCAGAATTCTCAGCCAGAGAACTCTAATATCTCACCAAACTACAGATCCTAGGATTTCATAAGATGTTGCCATGGCAACTAAAGTGGAACCATACAGTTATAATTTTGTGAAAGGACTCCTGCTAATTGAGACCTGCTCTAAGCTATATGTTGGAGATGTGTGTTAAAATCCATTCTGAAGAGCAGATAGGATCCAAATGTGTGTTTATCCCTTCAAGATTTATTTTTCTGCATCTGTCCATCCTAGGTACTTTTTATCTGAGCTGAGTTTGATTGAACTGAACCCAGGAGGGAGAAAGGTGTATATATTTCCCCAGGTAAATGCATTTGTTATGCATTTGGATGAGATTTACCTTTATTGTGCAGAGTTTACTTTCAATTTGTTTTGTACTTTTAAAATATGTTCCAATAAAATGTTATACTTCTGTACTTTGGGAAGAGCAGCAGGAAAATAATCCAGAGGTAGAGGGCCTTGTGCCCATCAGTACCCCTCCATAAGATCATGTCCCTGACCTTTGCTTTAGGGCAGTGGTTCCCAAACTTTGGTCCTCCAGATGTTTTGGACTACAGCTTTCAGAATTCCTGATTGTTGGCCAATCTGGCTGGGACTTCTGGAAACTGAAGTTCAAAACATCTGGAGAACCAAATTTTGGGTAGGAAATAGAAGATGCTCCTATGTCATTTCTGAAGATGAAAAGATAGTGTCCATCAATTCTGCATGAGCAGAAGATTAACACATGCCGTTATTTCTTCTAAACTATGTGACACACATCTCCTTTGCCATTGATAAAATGGGTTGCACTTAAAGAGGCATTTGAAAAGAACAGCACATTACTTTATCACTGGTGTCTGATAGTACATGGACTTCTCAAGCCAAATTACAAGACCGACAGTAAAATGATTGCAGTGAGGCTCTAAATATAATCCAGGCAACATGTGGGGAGGGGAGAGCACCCAAAATTATTATTGTGTTCGAAGGAGCTGACCTGAGGTTAGCATTGTTGGCTGTGTCCAATCTATTATAGTCTTCTGCCTACAAATTGACAGCTACTGAAATCTTGGCTTCAGATTGTTTAGGGAGGGTGATTCCTTAATTCTTCCCCCCCTTCCCCCCATCTGTTAATGGGAAGGACAGCAGCTGGGGTGAACATTTGCTGTGAGCTGCACATTGACGGCGCTAGGGATCAGCATTTAAGCACACCATTTCAGCACTGATGCTGAACCCATTTAGATTTCAGCTGTGAACATGTTTAATCTTGTTCAAAACTGAGCCTCTTAACATCTCTCCGGAAAAGCTGAAAAATTGTGAGAAATTAAGCTTGCATGTGTTACCTTTGCTGCAAAAGGTCACCAACACTCCAAAAGAGCATGGCTTTGTCCTTGTGCACTGACAAAGAACTTGAGAAGTTACTTTCAAAAAGTTCTATAACTTGCTGTCAAACTCCCAAAAATAACTTGTTTCGCATAGGTATTACATTTAAAAAATAATTAATGGTGATGTTTGTTGTTGCTGCTATTGTTCCTCCTGGGGTAAAATCCCATCTATAAAAGTAAGAAAATGGCTTAAGATGGGGGGGGGGGGGGGAAGATCCACTCAAAATGTCTTCCAAAAGAGATGAGCAAAAGGGACAAGTAAATGTTGTATGGCAAAAAGTAAAATGATCAGTGGTTACATCGCTCTGCAAAAGCAACATTGTTATGCCCTACCCTCCAAAATTTTACATATGAAAATCAGGACACATGTAGTCAAGCAATATCAGAGTGTGGTTAAGATGCCAAAAATAATGAGAAAGAATTTTCAAGTGAGGAGAGGCTGCAGCAGTTTGCTTTTGCTGAGTCTACAGAGAAGGCCAAGATTTCTCCCTCTCCTCTCATTCCTCTTCTCTCCTCCTTACTGACTGAACTGAGTGAAAACTTTTGTACTTTGAACTCAGTTTGCACCAATGGAAATAAGTTGAGTTAGGGTGAAAGTGGGAAGAGGACACAGAAACTGGGACATTTTAAAAGCAGCTGTAAAATTGGGACAGCAGAGGATTAATCTGGATTGTACCTACTAAATTAGGACAGTTGGAGGATATATTATGCCTTTATTATACCAAGAAATAACTTGGTACAGGTAATGTTGTTCTTAATGCATTAACTCCAAGCTCTGCATTGACAATATACAGGCCGAGCATCCCTCATCTGGAAATCTGAAATATTTTAAAATTGTCCACATGGCTAGCTGAGATAGTGATATCTTTGCTTCTGATGGTTCAGTGTACACAAACTTTTTTTCATACACAACACTATTAAAAATATTGCATATAAAATTATCTTCAGGTTATATGTATAAGGGGTATACAAAACACAAATGAATTCCATGTATATACACAAATATTCCAAAATCTGAGAAACTTTAAAATCCAAACCACTTCTGATCACAGGCATTTCAGAGGAGGGAGATGCAACCTGTGCACATTCCCTAGTACCGCAGCTAAATCTTTTGTGGTCAACTGTTGTGTGTATTCAGTATCTCTTGATTCCTAACCTGTCGTACCTAAACAGGGCAATCTTTCAACCTGTACGAGAAACAATCTAGAGAAAATGTCCATAGACATTTAGCAGCTGCCCAGTATGACTAACCCACACTGAAAGGGTTCCTTGGAGAGTCAGATTTGAGCTGCAGAAACTCTGAGCAGCACTAGTGCCTAAATTTGCTTCTAGTTCTGGTGCAATGCTGTGTAAATTTGATTACATTGGATGACAATCAACCATTTCACCACCCAGACAAGGGCAAAGTACGGCTAAATCAACGTCAGCACCTTCATATGAATGTTGGCTTTGGCAAGCTGAGAAAAGAGTTCTTTCCTGTACATAACGACTCATATTGATGCAGGCTTGTAAGGCAAAGGGGATTTTAAGTTCACAAAGTCAGCAGCGTATAAAGAGAAATGAGCCAGCTATACACAAAATGGGTGTATCCTACACTTTTAGAAACAACAACAATAACATCAAGCACAGAAGTTATCAGTGATCCTTTCCCCAATAATTGAGGTATAGCTGCATTTCATGATACTTCTAACTTCATGAGGGTAAATTTACTCTTTTGGCAGTGGTGTAACTTGTAGTCACATGCTCTCAGCCTCAGGGGAAGGCAATGTCAAACCACCTCGGAAGAAACTTGCCAAGAAAACCCCATGATAGGTTTGTCTTAGGGTCGCCAGAAGTCAGGAATGACTTGAAGGCACATAACAACCAAAATGACAAATACCACACATTCAAGTGTTGGCTTGAGCTGCTGCTTTAGTACTTTTCTGGATGCCAAGGTGACAGGAGAATAAAAAGAGAATAAATTTTGTTCCACAAGCTGATTGTTGGTTGTATTTAGATAAGAAAACTATAAGGCAACTATTTGAGCTACATTCATAAAATAGGGAAAGGATCTCTCTCTCTTTCTTTTAAAGATAATAACCACAACGAATTAATATTTGAGGGAATCTGGGATGACAACTAATTGCCTTTGAAAAACAGCAGTCCATGTTCTACATGAAACACTAGTACAGCTGGGTAATCCCTATTATATATAGCAAAAAATAAACACAGATACCCATAGACATACGCCTCACTTTGGTGTTGCAGGTGAAGGTCAAAGAACTTTTTAAGGCAATGAATCTCCATCCTTAACCAGGGATATACAGCTTTGCTTTTTTAATCATTTTGTTTTATTATATAATTTATTTTATTTATATACCACTTTTCTTCATATGCAAGATCCAAAGTGGCTTATTTTGTTCTTGTGGCAAAAAAAAATAAAAAATAAAAAAAAATGATTTTCTCCCTATTCTGCAAGAATTTGTTGTTCTTGTTATGTGCCTTCAAGTTGACTTTAAGTTACCATGATTCTACCCTAAGGTTTTCTTGGCAGGATTTATCCAGAGGAGGTTTATCACTGCTTTCCTCTTAGGATAACGGAGTATGACTTGCCAAAGGTCACCCTATGGGTTTTCTTGGCTGAGCAGGGATTTGAACCTTTGTCTCTGAGTCTAAGGAGCTCATTGCACCACTTAAAAAAGTGTCTTGCCTCTCGTGGATTGAATTCAAATTCAGGTGGCATCTTGGTACTATTGCATGGATTTTGCTGCTGAAACCATCGGCAGAATAAAACCCAAATGTAGCCCGGGTCCCAGGAGTGCTTTGGCAGCCATTCTTCAAAGTTGGAAAACTCCCAACTTTGAAAAGAGGCTTGCTGAGTGCTTCTGGAAACCCAGACTGCATCCAGGCTGTATTTTGCCAATGGATTCAGCAGCAAAATCCATGCAATAGTACCCGGATGCAGCCCAAATTAGAATTCAATTTGGGAGAGGTAAGATGCTTTTTTAAGCGGTGTGATAAATTCCTAACATTCAAATCACTATTCACACTGGCTGTGCAAGAACCCAAAGTTATTTAAAAACACATGTATAGTCTAATTAGTAAAACATTTGATACATATAGTTTATTTAATGTAACTTTTTAAAATGGTCAGATATGTCTAGTACTGATCTATGTGCAATTCAGACTTAACAGGGGCCATATTTTGTACTGGGCAAACACAGAACAGCCAGTGCTTTTAGAGATTAAAGAATACTTGCAGATATTCTTATTCTTGATAAAAAAAAGAAGCGTCTTGACCCACTGAGACACTCCATTGAGAAAATGAAGAATATCTTCCAGATTCTTTGCACTTTAGGATTCTTCCCCACCCCCCATTTTTTTTTCTTTTTAAAAACAAACATGCTTTTGTGCAGAAAATATGAAAGACTGCACAGAAAAAACCTTTTCTGTACAAACACAACATTTTGTGCAAAATGCTTTTTTAAAAAGCTGGACTTAATTTTTAAAGAAAAATCCCATAATTAAAAAACTACTCAGAAACCCTTGAATTTAAAATGGGGAGAAAACAGTTGAAATATTTTTTTCTTACATAAAAGCATGAAAAAAGTGAAGATTTATTTCCCTGTTGCCTTTGGCTCTAGACTTTGATCCATTTCTGCAAGATATAAGCTGAGGCAGAAGGCTCTCTAACTCACTTTTCTTCAGAGTTTTGCTCCTAATCTCTTCACTTCCACTGGCAATGGTTGCCTTGCTTGTGGGGACATGCAGCTGCCATGAAGATGTATTTATCTGAGATTAAATTTAGGCACTCCATTAAAAAAAATGCCAGAGTGGCTTGTAGTAGCAAAACCCAATACAACAATAACTATGGTAAAACCAGTTAGAATGATAAAATGATAAAATAATAGATTATTTAACTAAAATTGCCAGATCAAAAATAATGGCTTGTATCTGGATAAGAATATATGTGTGTGTGTGTGTGTGTGCAGGAGGATGGCAGTGGAGACAAATAGTCTCCAAAACAGCAATAAATGCTTTCACAGCCTCTGAGGGAGAGAAGAGCCATCCTTGCTTAGTCCCAGCAGCTGGTGAGGCATCCTCCCTCCATTCCAACTGCTACTGCTGGCCTCTGAGGGAGAGAAGAGCCATCGGGAGAGTCTGAGGACCACAGAGACCATCAGGGGGCTGTAGGAAGGAAGAGGCTGCTGTGAAGTTGTAGGCTTTCATGGCCGGCATCCATAGTTTTTTGTGGGTTTTTCAGTACCAAGATGCCACCTGTGTGGCGAACATGGCCACACAGCCCGAAAAACCCATAAAAAAACTATAAAGAGGCTGCTGTGTTTGCTACTGCCTTGGGCCTCTGCTTCCCTCAGATGTCTTGCTTTTTGCAGGACTGAAGCCCTCACTCAGCAGGCATTGACCTCCACCCAGCACAGCTGCCTTGCCTGACTGAAGTATAAAAACAGGACTTCGAGAGAGGCCTTCCCAAACAACACCCAGCAGAGAGACTGATGACCACAAAGACCATCAGGGGACTGTAGGAAGGAAGAGGCTGCTGTGTTTGCTACTACCTCTACTTACCCCAGTGGTCTAGCTCTTTTCTGGACTGAAGCCCTGATTCAGCAGGCACTGCTTTTTACACTTGCACTTTATTCTTGCACTGGGTAGAGAGGGCAAAGGTTTGTCTTTTTTCTGGACAGAAACAAGGGTCTGTTACCTGCATTACCTCCTTGTTTTCAGAGAGATTGAGGCAGGCCAGCTCCATTGGGCCTAGCCTAGATTAAGAAGGAGAGCCCTCCCTCCAGTCCATCTGTCTTGGTCCAGGCCTCAGAGGGAGAGAAGAACTGCTGGACCTGATCCCTTTCCCCAATGCCATTCCCTTTTCCTTTGTGTCATGTCTTTTTAGATTGTAAGCCTGAGGGCAGGGAACTCATTTAATTAACCATTTGTAAGCCATTCTGAGAACCTTTGTAGCTGAAGAGCAGGGTGTAAATACACCAAATAAATAAATAAATAAACTCAAGCAATGAAAGACACATTCATCCCAGACTTGTGGGATTGTAGATTGGCTTCAAAGAAGAAGAACAAAACAAGAAGAGGAGGAGGAGGAGGAGGAGGAAAAATAAACAAACAAACATCCGCTCAAGTCTCTGAAATAACTTGGCCTTTGAGGCTTGTAGGAGCCATTTGGATTTTCAGCTTCAGATGTTGCCTAGCACAGCACAATGACAAACAATTAATACATTCTAAGGATCGTCCCTGGATGGTTCCAGTAAGCCCAGGATCCAAATGTTATTAGACTTTCAAGAGCTCTGGAAAGTTCAAATTTTTCCTGCATGCATTATCCTTTCCCAGGGTATCAACAGCTGTTTTCATTAATAGCTTTGTGCTAGTTGAGGCTCTCCATAGCCTTCCTAATGCCCTCCCCAGCTTTCTCTGCAATTATAAGTCTAAGCCCCTCATAGATATAAAATGATGTATAAAAAGAATCTATAGGGCAGCAGTAGTTTGATCTGGAGTGATGAATTCCTGAAACATGGGCTCAAAATCTTCTTGGTGGTCTTTGATAAATCATGATCTCTCAAAGAGCTGCCTAACAAGGAAATAAGAATATGGATGTGTCCAGAGGGTGTTTTGTACCCTCTGCTATTGATTGTCAAATGAGGAGGTGCAGGCCTAGCAATATACAGTCAGCCTTCTGTATCCATGGATTCCTTATAAATTGATTCAACCATCCACAGTTCCAAAAAAAGAGAGTAAGCATTGATTTTACTATTTTATATCAGGGACACCATTTTACTATTCCATTATATTTAATGTGACATGAGCATCCATGGATTTTGGTATCCACAGGGGGTCCAGGAACCAAATCCCAGTGAATTCCAAAGGCCCACTGTAATGACCATCCATTGAGAGATGGGCATCTGTTGCACATTACAAAGCGACATGTTTCTTGGAATGGTTTAATTGGAAGCACTCAATCCTTATTCTTATTTGGATCCTTATTTCCTCCTCCTCCTCCCTCACTCTCTTACATCTCTTCTGATGTAAAATGAGCCATCCCTGAGGTTCCTGTAACCCAGAGGTGTGGAAAGTGCAATCTTTGGGCCATATGCAACCCTTGAGTGCTGCTTTTGTGACCTACAAGTTGCCTTGATGATCCCCAAAGCCCCCCATCTCTCTCTCTCTCTTCTCTTTTAAACTGGCTGATTTTCAGATCTTTTAAAATGTTTGCTTGAAAACTGGCCTAAACAAGTCAAAAACAGCCTCAAACATGGGTGGCAGTTTACTTCTCTCACCACCTCTGAGCTCCCCTATCGCCCCAAACAAAACAACAAAAACAAAACAAAATACAAGCAACAACGAATAACATAACATAAAATAAAAAATGTCAGCCAGAAGTATCGTGGCATCACTTCCATTACATTCAAAATGCAATGTTGTAGGGTTGGCTCTATCCTGAAGATGAGGTAATGAAACAGGACAAACAAAACAAAATACAAACAACAACAGATAACATAAAATAAAAATGAGGCAAAATGTCAGCCAGAAGTATTTTGGCATCACTTCTGTTAGATTAAAAATGCAATGTTGTAGGGTTGGCTCTATCCTGAAGATGAGGTAATGAAACAGACTGTGTGCTTGGGTTAAGAATACCACTATGGTCCCCCTTAGAGAATTCACATGTCTTCGTTCCTCCACTTGGGGAGGAATCCCTCTGAAACTAGCCATCAACACTGGTTTAGTTTCTTAGAATCCCACCTGGTAAGACTGGAGAGGGCTAGTAATGCTTCTTGTCACTCCAATAAAAACTCTTAGGAGGAGTTCCCTTCATTGGCTCAGTTGTCTCAGAATTCTAGTTGTAGGAGAAGCAGAGCATCTGTTGGTCAATGGTGGTGGTGATGCTCAGTTTAGCCTCCTCTTGTCCTCATGGGCTGTTCTCCCCACAGCTGCAATAGTGGTTCTTAAATCCTTCTGCTCCACCCACTAGCAAACAAAGCTCTGATCTCTCCATCCAGGAATCATGTCACTTGCAAAAGCCTGGCTAACCTCCCTCACCTTCCTAGCTCCAATACCTTATGTGCTGTTGTAAGTGGCCTTCCAGGAGAATTGCCAGAGCTTTCAAAGGTAGCTTAAAAAGTCATGTATAGGATTTTGAAAAGTTATCCTTTGTTGTCACTTGGTAAGTATTTAAGAAATAACTGCCTGCTTGTTACATTTTTATTCCTTTTTTCGAAAGCTATAAAAAAATAGTATCAAACTTGGAAAATTCTATTCAAAATGCTCTTTAAAAGTAATTAGAAAGTAACTAAAATCTTATTCATTACCTCCAGTTCCATGAGAAAAGAATCTGTCTTTCTCACTTATGTTTCTTTTATGATGAAACTTTGTTGCTCCTAAAAACAACTTGCTACAGATAGTTATATTACTTCTAAGCTTTGAGTACTACATTTTTAAAGGAAGCTTTAAAGGGGCTACAGTAACTAGTGTAAGTGTTGTGACATGTTGGTCCAGCCAAAATGACTTGCCCCACTCAAAATTTATCTCCAAGTATAGCATGTGTTTAAAAAGAAATTAAATATCTCACATATGTGAAGGGACACTTTTTTTCTTACTACAAGGTAAGCACACTGGATGGACTGAGAATCTATTGCAGAGAGGAAACCCAGAGGGAGGGGAGATTAGCCCTATAAGTAATCCTATGCATGCCAAATAGATGGCACTAAGTCACATGGCAATAAAAGAAAAGCCATAGAGAGACACAAGCAGCTTAAGCTTCCCCTGGGCTGAAGACATGCCAATTTAACAAACTAATCTACTGAGAGTGTTAAGTTCTGGGCAGAAAGGTATGATGGATATATTTATAAATAAATGAATAAATCACAATCATCCCTTCCCTTATTGAATGCCATTATCTGTATTGCTATCTTGGCTTAAATCAGGATAATGCCAAGTGTCAATGTCACTGCAATTATCATATTACTGTTGAAACAGGAGAAGGGGGTTGACTAAGGACGTTTTCACACAGAGCAAAAAAGGGAGTCGTTCCTACCTCCATCTGGCCCCACTCCGGCTCTGTGCAGGAAAAGTTCACATGACGTCGCAGCAAGCCCCTCCTCATCCTTCGCCATCCCTGCGCCATCCCTACCTCACTCCGGGGTCTTGCTCGACGTGTTCAAACTACGTCGCAGCAAGCCCCGCCCCATGTTGCGCAATCCCTGCGCCATCCCTGCCGCTAGCCGGCTTTAGCGCCATCTTTTTAATTCCTTTTTTAAAAAGGAATTACAGGCGCTTCTGCCAGAGGCAATCAGGAGTCATTCCGGCGGCTGCTGTTTTCGCCGCCGGAATGACTCCTGATGGCTTCCAGGGGGCTTCTAGGCGGCTTTAGAGCCGCCTGTGTGAATACGTCCTAAGAAGCTGCAGTGTGTGATGGAAACAGAAAAACAGGAGACGACCCACAGTTTTTTCTTTCTTCAGATATTCCAGCTAATATCCAAGTGGGAGATAACGGGTGGGCATGGAGAAGCAAACCACAACACGGCTCCCATCTTGCTCAGCCGGCATGGCCATTGGGCCAGGATTTGGACATGGTGGAACCAAGACATTTTCAGGTGGTGACAGCACCTCTTTTCCTGGCATCTCCCTATTGTCAGTGATGGGAACCAACATCTTTACTCTTTCCTCCAAATGTTCTTTTCCAGCAATTTGAACACTTGCTTAACACTTGCATGCCCACACCCTGAAGCCATCATCACATCTTCTTGGTCCACCTGTGAAATGTCATGGTAGAGCAAAAGAGAAAGGGCCTTTTTATCAGTGACCCCTCATTTATGAAATGACTTCCCAGAGAAGCTTGCTTCGTGTTTTTACACTGGATGTGTTCTTTGGCACTACGTGAAGACATTCTCCATAGGCTTTAGAGCCTTTTCAGTCTTTTTTTTTTTTTTTAAAGAAAGTCTTTACCACTGTGGACTTTTTTAGGCATGTGATTTGTAAGTATCTGCGGAAGAGAGCCAGGATGGTGTAGTGATTTGATTGTTGAACTAGGACTCTAGGAGACCAGGATCTGAATCCTGGCTTGGCCACGGAAAACCATGGGATAACCTTAGGGCAATTCACTCTCTTTCAGCCTCAGAGGGCAATGGCAAGCCTTCTCTGAATAAACCTTGCCAAGAAAACCTTGTGATGGGTTCACCTTAGTGTCACTATATCAGAAATGACTTGAAGGCACTCAGCAACAAGCTGTTTAGCTTTCTCTTCACCTTTAATGATGTTATTGAAATCAGCTTTAACATTGCCATATTATACAATTTAACATTGCCTTATTATACATGACCCAAAGAAGATTTAATAGCTTAAAATAACTTTAATAAATATGGATATATTCCTAATGGTCAGTTTTTTTTTATTCTGAACAGGTCCCCCCCCCCCTTTGATTTATGACACTTTTTGCAGAAGCAACTTTGTTCTGTTGTGTACTCATACTGAGCAACTTATGCATGTATAGAACACAGGCCTCCTGCTTCTTTCTCCAGAATATTTTGTAGGAAGTAATGTTGCTTAATTTCTCTCTTAGAACCACCAGATCCAGTTTCTTAATAGGAATGAACTAGCTACCATCTAACTACAGAAGCTATGGGCCTTTGCAGACTGCTAGAAATAGTGCAAATTGAGTCCACTTTAACTGCTCTAGCTCAGTGCTAGGGAATCATGGGAATTGTATTTTTTTCTGAGACATTGAGCCTTCTCTGTCAGAGAGCTCTGGTGCCACAATAAACTACAGCTCCCATGATTCCCTAGCACTGAGTCAGGGCAGTTAAAGTGGACTCAATTTGCACAATTTCTAGTAATATGCAAAGACCCTATATTTGGTTCAAAGCAGTGGCTTTTCCCATCACATGCTTCCTGACCCTTTTAATGGGTGGCGCCAAGGACTGAATGTGGTATCTTCTGTATGGAAAGTGTGTGCAACTGTGATTCCCTATTAATCTTTCAATCAAACAGAAATATATGGTTTGAATAGCAGTGAATGAGTCACATGAATAGACTGACAACTTATTCAACATTTTTATGGGGGGCACATCTGCTCCATTTTGCACCCACCACATCAAATATTGGCAGCAATGTCAGAAGCTATATGTTTGTTTAAAAATCAGGTTTTAAAAACAGTTTTTTTTAAAAAAATGTTTTTTTAAAGATGTCTGCACAGCTTTTAAAAACAAAATACAGTTTGCAGGAGATATGATCTGAGAATAATCTTTAGGTTTGGAGGTTTGCTACCCACCCCCCCAATCTGCCACTGTTTGTATACTGCCCCAAAAATCGTTTTATTTGTATTTATGTTTAAATTCATTTTAATTTTTTCTTGGTTTAATCTAGTTCTAAGGGGTGGGAGGGTTAGGGTGTGGGATTTGGGAATGTTTTAATTACTTACTGTTTTTATAAGGTTGTATGCCGCCCCGATTGCTGAGCAGAGGGGCGGGTTAAAAATAAAAACTTGATGATGATGATGATGATGATGATGATGATTATCCAGTAGCCACACAGAAATGTGCACCCATATCATGCAATGGAGTTAATCACACTATTGTGGTGTGTCAAATAGTCTGAACAACCTATGGCAGAAGGACTGGTTATCTATTCCATGCTCACACCAACAGGACAGAGGTGGGGAGGTGGCTGGAGGGCTGACATACCTCTTCCCACACTCACCTCCATTCTGGTGGCACCTTATCGAGGGGTTTGGGCTGGAGGACCCAAAGTGTCCTTGCATCACCCATGGCCACATTCCTCCCCTCCTTGTTTTCTGGCACTGCTGTTGGAACAGCAAGGATGACCTCTTTCCATGTCAACAAGAAAGAGGCCTGGAAGGTGGCTGGATCTTCTCCTCCAATCCTTCCTTTCCATATAATATGAACAATAGGATGCCCTTCCAGGGGCAGCAGGATCAGTTTCAACAAGTTGTTTTTAACCTTCATACTTGAATTTTTGTATGTATGTGAAATCCTGTGCTACTATTCTTTACTTACCACTGTTTCCATGTTACACTCATACAAAAAGTACCAATCTATATGCTAGTGCAGGGGTAGGAAACCTTTCCCCTTTAAGGGCTGAGGGACTTCAACTCCCAGAATCCCAGGAGCTATTGGCCAACCTGGGACTCTTGGCCAACATGGCCGAGGCTTCTGGGAGCTGAAGTCCCTCGGCCCTTAAAGGGGAAAGGTTGCCTACCCCTGTGCTAGTGCTTCATTGAAGAGCCCACACATCAGGTGTAGTTTCAAAACCACCTTTATTCTGGTTGAAGAACCTAGTACAGTTTTTTTCAAAGCGACTTAAAAACAGGACAACAGCTCCATCAATTTCAGAAAGCCAACATTTTTTAAGGAGGCGCATTTGTTACTATTGCCTTTTAAAGGCAATGTGCAACTGATCCATTTAGCCTCTGCCTCCCCCAAAAAAACTTAAAACAAAGAAATTTTAATGTTTTAAAAACACATTTATTTAACAGAACAGAGCTTAAGAATTTTTGTTAAGGTGGGGGAACTTAGAATAAAATAGCAGCATCTTGGGCAGCTAATGCAATCTCATAGGGACAAAATCAATGTCAAGTTTTTTTTTCCTAATTTTGTATCTGCCCACTTTAACCAGATCTTATTAAAATTATTTCCCCCAAAAAATACAGGAATATTGCATTTTGAATTATGTCCCATGGAAGGCATTGTGCTTGGAACTGCCCATTCTGAAAGCGATTCTGAGTAAAAGCCACCTTAAGAATCACTTCTCTAAACAAATACCATGCATAGCAAAAGCACTGTGTTAAACTGAACTAACATTCTCCCCAATGAAAAAGATCAAAACGATACTTTCCCCAAAAAGCTTCATAGCTCATTGTTAAATTACAAGACAAAGCCACTTTTTCTACATAACAGCTGACACTGAAACATAAAATTTGGCTTTACACATTAAAACAAATTCTAGAAACATGACCTTTTCCAAGCTCCCTATGCCTTTCAGTTACTTGAATTTAAAGTCAGATGCATCCATGCCATTCACTCTTCAAGACTGAAGATTTAGTGTGTGTGTGGGAAGTGTGTCTTTTCTTTTTCAACACAAATTAGAGACGTTAGAATGTGTTTAGTTTAGCATAATGATCACACATAGAACTGACTTCCTCCATTTTCAAATGTAATTTATAAAAACAAATCCTACATTACCTGAATCAAATTTATCTCCATACAAAGAGCACTCCCAATTAATAAAAATTTCCAATTAAGATTCTATTTGGGTTTTTTTAAATGCACCTCCAGCTGAACAGCTTAGAGAGCCCTAGCAACAACAAGTGACAACAAAATCCATACACTAAAATACAGTTAGGAACACTCCCAGCCCATCACATCCAGCCTGTTTGGACAACTGGGAAATCTGGAGAAAAAATTCACCACATGCTTAGTCGCTGAAAACTGCATTTAGAATACGGCCATTCATTCTCTCACTCACACACATGTATAGAAGTATATCAGAGACCGCAAGTCTAAGCCTCAAGTTAAGGAATCCATAACTTGTTTTGTCTGTAGCAGTTGTATTCATAATATAAACATGACAGTTCATACTCCAGAAGCCCTGTTAAGTTATCTTTGTAGTTCAGGAGTTTTGGGTTTGCCTCTCTGCATCCTCAACCAGAGAGGGAGATGCATGCACAAAAGCAGGCTTTTGCATGTGTATCCGCTGCTGGATTGAGAACCTTTAATACAAATAGTACTGCGTATGTAATTTTCAAGGCCCAGACAATATATCCAATTCAGCTCTACAGGCTCTATTGGGAAGTTCCCAAATCAAGACTGGTAACAGCTCACAGCACCAAACACATGGTCAATACTGTCAAATCAAAGTGCCGATCAACTGTTTTGGGGGTTTACAGGGACAGAAGGGCTGAATCTGGCCCCAGATCTTTCTCTTCAACAAGAGTTTTAAATTCAGTTTTATCTCCCCTCCAAATTATTCAGAACTGTCTGACTATGGAGATTTTCACACAGGCAAAAGTGAAAGGAGCATAGCAGAATGCTCCTGTCATTATCACACAACTGCGCAAAGATTATCAGACAACGTCATGATAATCATGTCATTATCCCATGAATACAGAGGAATTTTAGCATTGCTTTTTATTCATAGGAAGTCCCTCTCTGCTCTGATCACTTTTGCTTGTGTGAGAATCTCTAATAAGCGAAGTATGAGAACCTACTGATGCACATTCATGTTGCTTGATCAAAGTGCATTTTGGTCATATTACAACAACAAATTACTTGCTATTCAAAGACCAGTCATAAGTTGCCTGTCACAAACAATAATGCACGTTTTTCTACTCTTGAGAGGTCTAATGGGAAAGAATCAATGAACTGATTAAAAATGGTGTACATTTTGGGTTGCTCTTTGTTGTGAGACGAAATGCAATTTAGGCCATATTTGTACTGCAGAAATAATGCAGTTTGACAGTGCTTTAACTGCCACGGCCCAATGCTATGGAATCCTGCGACTTGTATCTCACAAAACAAATCCAAGAATTCCATAGCATTGAGCCATGGCAGTTAAAGCAGTGTCAAACTGCATTATTTCTGCAGTGCAGATGGTGTCTTAATTTACTTCTTCCTGAATAGGCCTAGTCCCATTGACTCTAGTGAGACTAATCCAGAACATGAAAGCTTCCAGCTTGCAGTTACAGCCTTAACTTGATCCAAAGCTTTTCTGAAGGCTGGCAAAATTCCCACTGACTTTCAGAGAAGTTTGAACTGAATTCTAAGGTATGCTGAAATAAACCACATTCCTCAGGAAAGCAAAAGTCAACATGTTATAAACTCCTTACACAGCATCAGATATAAAAGATACTGGTAATTTTTTTAAAAAAGGGAACAAAACTAACATATCTATAATGTTAGCAAACAATAAAAAATATATATCTACAAGTAGTCCTTAATGCTTCATGTTAAGAAGCACAGATTGCCTAACAGGTCAAAACCATAAAGAGCTCCACAAGATATATCTTTTTGCTTATTCTCTTAAAAAAAAAATTCTTAACTAATTGTAGAACAGAAAACAGAATCATGTTTTTTATGTTGTTCAAGAAGTGCAGAATTTGGTAAAGTTCTATTAAAACTGAGGTTTTATGTTTCTGTCATTATTTTTACCACATTGTTACCTGATTTGTTTGTCTGTTCAGATGAGAATCTTTGCTTATTTCATTTCAAAGAAATATAAAAGTAACAAAAAAATTAACTGTGGGAAACGGGCATTACCAAAATGGGGCTTCCTAAAATTATTTTTGTTGTGTTATATAATACGAAATAGAGAGGCCAAATGAATATATACTTAAACAACCAAAACAACCAAAACTGTTACTCTGTGTGATGTGAAAAGTAACCTGATGCCATGCTTAGAATAATTGGTCAAAATTTCACATGATTTTCTCTGAAGGATTAAATTAAATTAACTACACTATAAGTCTCTATTTCCATCTGTTTCCTTCAAAGTAAATGTCTTCTTCCAAATACAAACACTTAGGACAGAAGTCTAAAAATTTATAATACATATGGGATGCCAACATCTGAAGATATTTTTCAAACAATATTGTTGGACTCAGTGATACTTTGCAATGTTTATATATTTTATTGAATAAAGCAGCTTTGAAGCTTATCAGGCACTGCCCAACAAAATCTCTAGTTAAAAAGGAAATTTTTGATTTTAATGTTGAGCTAGCAGCCCAATACTCTATAAAAAGGGGGACAAACCCTGTTAAAATAGCTCATAGTTTTAATTTTGAAGCCAACTTTTACTAACGTTCTATACATTTCTTTTTAAAATAGAGGGAGGGAATGAACAAAATGAAAATCAACACAAAAATAGGTGTTAAGGGAACATTTTGAGATGACAAAAAAAATCAGAAAAAGCTTATCCTCTAATTACACTTGAACCAAAAACAGCCTATAGAAAATGAAGTATTGCATAGCAGTGTAAGGATTCAGCTTTCCAAAAAAGGAACAAAAAACAGAAACAAATAATGAACATAATGAGTTTGGTATTGACACAGTATCCATCTATGATAGTTAGTCATCCAGAACTATGTACATATTATATAGCATAGGCTGTAATAGTCCAGTTTTCTTCAGTCTTAAATATCTTCTTAAAACAGGATTTCCAATGTCTAAACAAAAACACTTCCTGGCACTTCTGTTACAATATCCATTTTTCTGACAAACACACTGTCAAGTCTTTTAAAGTGTCCCTTAAAAACAAAAGTGCCATTCTGCTACATATTCTTCAGAAAATCAGCAATCCACAGCTTTGGGTATCTTGTACCCACCACATACAGCTGCATCACCCAAATCACAACTGAGAAATTATGTTGCCATTTATACAGCCCTTGCTGCACTTTGGGGTCTTCAGTGTTCCAACATTTGAGCTCTTAAAGCTTCAAGGAAATGGTCAACAAGCACCATGGTTAAAGGCCTCTATGTCCCTGCAGCGAGACAGGTATAGCACTTCTCTCTTCTTTTTTCCTTTGCTTAGGTTTTTTTTCCCCACTAAAAAAAGCACTTTAGATTAGAAATGTGTGTCCACAGCTCTCAACACAGCTATTTCTCCACCACGGTTGTGAAGGAAGCTTCAGTCACATCCGAAGACAGATGGCTTTGACACCTTTGCTCCAGCTCAAGAGCATTCACTATCCAGAGGCCTCGGGACTGCTGCTGAATTATCTTTGTGGGCATCGAATAAAAACAGACAAACCCAAAAGTATTAACATCTTCATCGCCTCTGTTGTGCATATACTGGATAGGCTAGTGTGACATTGAGAGAGTCATTGTGCTGCACTAGCGATGTGTGTTGATAATGTAGCACCAGTTCTTTCAGTGAGTTGTACAAGTTATATGGCTCAGCGAATCCATAACCAGTAGGTGTTTTGTTGATAACACAGTGCTTCACTTCACCATCCACCCTAAGTGAAGAAAAAGAAGGTTGTTTTTAAGTTGCTAAGGAAGAGTTTTTTATTTGTCTTTTAAGTAAGATGGGAAAAATATGCTTTGACTTGTGATTGTTGTGTAGCCAAAAAAAACTTGATTTATTTGTGATGAACCAACAGTCTTTCAATACTCCGTATTCACCACATCTCTCAGAATACTTATCATTCTTCAGATTTTAATCTTATATAATTTTTAATCTTATATACATTTACCTGGGAGAATAGCATTCTACTGGTGCCCCTCCATAATAGATGTCTCATCTAGTAACATGGGAGTGGGCAACTGTGATGGGAGAACACACCAAATTTCACTCCATGTCTCCCTCCTCAAAGGCCACAGTCCTTCTCCCCCAAACTGCCCCCAAATCAGTCCTATAACCAATTCAGAGGTAATCAGAAGTCACTTTTGAATTCAGTTTCTGGATCTTTTGGGGGAGGCTTGAAGTTGTGGGGGGGGGGGGGGCTAAGTTAAATAAAGGTAAAGGTTTTCCCTTGACAAGATTGCCTAGTCATAGGGGGCAGTGCTGATTTCCATTACTAAGCCAAAAAGCCAGTGTTGTCAAAGACGACTCTGTGCTCATGTGGTCACCATGGCTGCATGGAATATTGTTACCTCCCACTGAAGTGGTACCTATTTATCTTCTTGTACTTTTACATGCTTTTGAACTGCTAGTTTGTCAGAAGCTGGTACTAGTGATGGGAGCTCACTCTGCCACACGGCACTTGGGTCTTGACCTGCTAGAGTCAGTGTCTTAATCACTGAGCCACTATGTCCGCTAAATTAAATAAATCACCTTAAATCCTTCAGGATTTCAGAAATAGTATACTTTTGGGGTGTTTTTTTTCTGTACATTTTTTTGAGTGTTGGGATTTTGAAGGGATCAGATGAGACTTGGAGAACATTAAAAAGTGTCTTGGTGCAAAATTTCTCCATCCTTACAGTAAAAACGTCATTCCCTGGAACAGGGAAGGAGGAGCTTTGGGGGGAGGGAAATACCACATGTGCCTGCAGCTTCTGTGCTATGATAATCTGAAGGACCCTCAAACCTTTACAGGAAAATTTTGTTGGGTGCAAGGGATTAGACAGGGAATTTGCTATAAATGGCTGCTTTCTCATTTTGCTGCCTTTACAGCATCAAAAAGACTTCTACAAGGAGAGAGACACCAATGGGATACAGCCCAGATGAGCTTAGAGGAAAGCATGTTATTCAACTTGAAAAGCATTCTGTACCACTGAGTCATCCAGTTAATAAATTAAATATGAATAAAGTATATCAATGCCCAGAAAATTAAGCTGGGCTAATGTGGTACAGAACACCACCCAGGACTGCAGAAAAATGCAATGAGTATTTTTTTGGGAGGGGGGAGTATATATGCTTAATAAGGAGAAGAACATTACATAGCATTCTCACATATGTACTGGTGAGATCTCTTTCAGAATGATGGATAAGCATATAAACATTCTAGATTTGTTGGTGGGACAAATAGGTTTGTACCATATGCCATCAAAAGGTTTAGCAACGACTAAGATAAAGTAATTAATAGTTATATAACCTTGTGCCCTCCAAATATGTAAGATGATAATTCCCATCTTCCTCAACCATTAGCATGCTGGAACTGCCATGCATCAATCTCGAGGGCACCATATTGGAGAAGGACAGTTTAAAACAGGGGTAGGCAACCTTTCCCCTTTAAGGGCCGAGGGACTTCAGCTCCCAGAATCCCAGGAGCTATTGGCCAACATGGCTGAGGCTTCTGGGAGCTGAAGTCCCTCGGCCCTTAAAGGGGAAAGGTTGCTTACCCCTGGTTTAAAACAATATCCTTCATTGTTTTTGTTCAAATTCATTCTAGACAAGTGTGGGATTGAGACAGTATGAGGAAGAGAAAGATCAATTTATTGCTCTGTCTACTGCTTCATAAGTAGGCAAAAACAATTAGATACATACACAACAGAGCAGGCATAGCAACCCTGTTTACTGCTTTCGCGAACAAGGAATGTGCCATCCCGTTTTCCACGTAGTAAATTTTCAGCTTGGCTTCTGTTGATATTTCCAACATTCCATGTGCGCTCATCATGATGAGGCAAATCCTCGTCATCTTCCACCATAGAGTATTGGCTATTTAAAACACACACATTTATTTGATTAATGACTTGAAAAGATAGCTTATTTAGTATTTTCAAGCAAAATTCTGCAGGTTTAGAAACAATTTCCTAATCATAGTTCCCTCATTATCTTCCAAAATTTAGGAAAACAGAACTTAAATTTCAGATTTGTATATCTGCTGTTCCAACCTTTGCATGTCAAAATTCAATAAGAATTTTAAGATTATCAGCTACCTATTATAACAATAAGCAAGTCAAAGAAAAATAATATGCCATGAAGTGCTTGTGGTATGGCTACTAATAATGGTGCTACACTGATGGCAATGCTGAACAGTTCAGCATGGAGTGATTTGGGGTGCACTACGATAGTAGCATACATTAGCCTATGTGGGTTTCACACAGACTTCTTGTTGACTGAAAACAGATATTGCTATCCAAAATAGATAAAAAAATAAAAACCACAAAATTGCCTTATGAGTAAGTTGGGAGCAATGCAAATTGTTCTTAAACAGAGTAAAACAGCACTAGAGTCCCCCTGAGTCTTTCTCCGCAAATTTTGTTATTTGTCTTCTTTTGCTGGTTTACTGCATTATATGTTTTGAAATATTCATCAGCTACATAGTAACTGCTTTGAACAAGAGCTTTCAAACAGGAGTAGCACCTAAAAAATGCTGAAAGCCTGCTGCATTTTCATTTAGTTGCTGTCTCAAATAGGTATGGATGAAACTTCTTTAAATCTCAAGTATGGATTCAACAGAAGATTGTAGCCCTTTTATACACTGGGTCTGGCACACATGCCAGTGAACTGTCTGCAATTGCTGTATGGACAGTGATTGCTTCCCTTTATTGAAGAGAATAGAAAGGGCTACAGATTGACCATTTAGGTAAGGTCTAGCTTAATAGCCAGTATTAAAACTTCCATCTTGCATCCAAATCTGAAGGAGATGCAGATGTCATAAAAGGTATCTACCTCCTTTTTGTCCTAATCTTTTGAAATCAAAGGATACAAGCCTAAAGTATCAAGAAAGTGAGAGAACTGGAAATGTTTTTCACTTTTAAAATCTATTTATTTATCTTAAATGACTGAGGACTCATCTCTTAGGCTCCTGCGATCAGAAAAAGTAAGCCTGATGCCCACCCAGGCTAGGTTTCCTTTTAGAACAAGGCACCATAATGCATCTTGTAGTAGACTATGAGAAAACATACATCTCATCATTGAGTATGTGCTCAACCTGAATTTAACTGACATAAAGCTCACAAGGACTTTGAATACTCACTCTTCTGTATTTTCATTGCCAAGCCATTCATTCAGCTTCTTTTGCCGAACACCTTTCTGAGTCAGCCACCTGGAAAATAATTTTGAAGACATGGTTAGTTATGGTAATTGTTATAAAAATTTGACTCTTTGGAAGGACTGCACAAGTCTGGCAACTATATGTACTTACATCAAGTACTGGTCTCTAGTCTTTCTGAGCTGTATAAGGTCTGGTTTAATGCTGTTCATGCGTTTATCAATTTCCCTGTATTCAGCAGCTTGCTTCTTTAAATCCTCTTCTAGTCTATGCCGACTATCCACAATTTCACTGATTCGAGATTTCAGCTTTTCATAGTTGTGCATAATTCTAGGGGGCAAAATATAGGTTATAACCTGCTCAGATTCTCAGGCACTGCTCAGGTTTGTAGTTTTGATGCTATTTTTATATAATTGAAAGTACAGTTACTACCAACCTTTGTATTTCTTTTTCATTTCCTTCTCGTTTGAATTTTTCAATATATTCTTTGCTGTATCTTTCCTGTGTTTGGCACTGCTCCTCAAATATTTTTATGGTTTCATTAAATGCTTCAATAGCAGTTCTTTTCATTTGAATTTCCTAAACAGGAGGAGACTTGCAACATCAGTAAAACTGTGAAAATGATTGGTTATTCTGCATTTAAAGTACATTGGTAAAAAAATTAAAAAATATGCATGCACACTCTCTCAGCCCCAGAAAAGCCATGGCAAAACCCCTGTGGAGATTTTGCCAAGAAAAACCCAAGAACAAGTAATAACAACAATAATCAATATCATTATGGCAGGCGGCGGCAGCGGCCGGCGGCGGCAGGACTGGCCTGGGGCCGGTCCAAAGGCCTCAGGGGGCCGCATCCAGCCCCCGGGGCCTTAGGTTGCCTAACCCTGATCTAGACAAATTGGCAGTAACTCTGCAGGGTGTCAAATAGTACAGTGGGTTCTCCATTCACTGGGATTAGGGACCCAGGACCTCCGTGAAAGTGGAAAAGCCACAAATTAAAAAAAAAATCACTTTTTTTTAACCTGCAAGAACACTCCTCTAGGAATCTCTAGGTCCTTTAGTGCAACTCTATGGTCAACACCCACTGGAAATGCTTAGAAAGGTGTTCTCTCTAGGAATCTCTAGGTACTCCAATGCAACTTCTGGTGAAAGTTGGCCATAGAGTTGTAATCAAATCCATGAATAATTAAATCGGCAAAAATCAAAGCAGCTAATGTGGAAGGCTGACTGTATTCTTTTTCTGCCCTAACTGGAGGTGGCAGAGACTCCGCCTGGGACCTTTCACATTCAACCACTACCCTGCAACAAACTGCTTCTGAAATTATAGGTTTAGATAGATTGCTATCTGTGATGTGGCACTGAAAATAAAATAAAAAAATATCCTATGCAGGCTTGTCTTTGCTCTTGTCCATGCTTGATGAAGTTCTTAAGAAGCTAGGTTCTCTGCCATTTATTGCACTTATGCAAACTTACAAAAAAGATAAATTATACATGTAATGTATGGTCAACATTTACATTACTTTTAATACTATGAACATTTATTTCCAGTATTACGTTCAGCTAAGACTTTTCTCAATTTAAATTTGGCTACGTAATTCCCCACCATGAGCCAGTGTGGCATAGTGGTTTAAGTGCTGGGCTATGACTCTGGCGATCAGGATTTGGTTCCCAGATCAGCCATGAACCCCACTGGATGACCTTGGACATGTTACATGCTCTCAGCCTCAGAGGAAGGCAATGGCAGACCTCCTCTGAACAAATCTTGCCATGAAAACCCCAAGATAGGTTCACCTTAGGGTCACCATAAGCCAGAAGTGACTTGAACGCACACAACAACAACAACTCCTCATAAGCACTTTAACAATGTTTCACCATAAAGTCATTTCCTTAATATTAAAACAGTCTTGTTTTAGAAAGAGCTTTGTAGTTAACTAACAAAATTACAGAATTCAGACAATTGCAAACTACATAATTCTGTCTGATCAAACAGAGTTGACAACAAGATCCTTATCAAAAATAGCTTCCTTCTTATTTTTTTACTTACTGGAAATAATACAGGGTGGCCATCCTTATAATAAAGCATTAAGTAGAAACCATGTGTTGTAAAATAACAAGAGAGCTGTTTGTGCACACAACAAACCTGTTAACATGGAAGCTACTTCAGAGATGTTTTAGCTGGAGATCCTGCAATGAACAGGGGGCTGGACTCATGAGGCCACTTCTAAGGGGGCTTGCAGACTGTCAAAAATAGTGTGAATTCAGTCCACTTTTAGGGTTAGGGTTAAGGTTAGGGAATAATGGGAACTGAATTTTATTGTGGCACTAGAGTTCTCTGACAAAGAAGGTTCAATGTCTCAGAAAAATAACAATGCCCATGATTCCCTAGCACTAACCCTAACCCTAAAAGTGGACTGAATTCACACTATTTTTGACAGTCTGCAACCCCCCTAACTGAATGATTCTGATTCTATAGTTCTACTACAATGCAGGAAAAGTTTTTTTTAAAGGCACCAGAAACTAATTCATCAGTTGAAATATTTTCCCTAAAATATTTTGTTTCTTTTAGATATACTATGGGTACCATCAACAAGTAAAAGATCATCTTCATACCTATGAGGCAGTTCCACCCTGCTGATGGAGGAGATTATTGTATGTCTTAAAATCCCGGCTTACCTCTCCCAAATTCAGGTCTAATTCAGGCTGGAGCTGGATCCTATCACATGGCTTTCCCCCCAAAACCCAAGTGCAGCCTGGCTCACTGAACTTGCTTTGTGGCCATTTTTCAAAGGTTGGAAGCTTCCAACTTTAGAAAAATGGCCACCGGAGCGAGTTAAGGGAGCTGCGTTGGAGCATGGCTGTACCTGGATGACATTTTTTGGGGGGGAAAGCCGTGCGATAGGACCTGTCTACAGTCCAAATTAGACTTGAATTCAGGAGAGGTAAACCGGGATTTTAAGATGTGAAATAATCTCCGTAGTCAAGTCACTGCTAAATCACTGCAGTATGATTAACATTAATTTCCCTGCTGTAACCAGCATATATTTTTTTTATTTTGAGTCAGTAATTAATATTGTATTAGTGCACCTGCAAGTGACTAGAGAACAGAACATTTGCAAATTGGTTGGTATTCAGCATATGGAGAACCTACAAAAGCCATTCCTAAATCACTGGGATGAGTTAGGATGATTTAAGAATGAAACAACATTCCCAGACATTTGAACCATATATACTTTTCCTTTCAGAACATAATCATAGCAATCGGATTAAAATCTCTGAACTGTCCAATTTTAAACTCTGAAAACTATTAGCATGTGCCCTAATGTGGTGGATCACTGTATAGATTTGGGTATGCGGTTGACACTGAACACTGCTCACCTGAGATGTTCTTGTATAGTCTTCGTAGAGTCTGTCATACTCTCTATTTTTTTCTTGGAACTGGATATTATATTCATGTAATTTCTTTCCAACAGCTTCAATGCTATCTTCTTTCACTACCTGATCCTGGAAAAAGATGTACATGCAAACAGGCTCAGTGAAGAACATCTTATAGCAAAGGTGATTTCCATTAAATACTCATTTAACGAGTTATAATTTGTAAAAGAATTAATATCTACACATTAAATTTCCCTACAGCATGAGGAATGCATTCCGCACAAGACAAAATACATTACTGATAATATTGCCATGAAAAGCAGATGTACAAAATGCTAACATTTTATTATGGAATAAGCTTATCTGCCCATCAGATGCAATGACAGGTTCTAGCCTAAACCAAAAAGTTCTTACCATGAAGAATCATAAGTTTGTCTTTTTGTTTTTTTTGCTACTTAAAATTATTATTTAAGAAAAAAGTTATAATTATCAATAAAAGGTGATTTGGATGTTAATGCACACTGTAAGAGAGGGACTGTTATTATAGCAAAAACTAGCACACAGAATCTTGTGACCATTTTATATGGACACATTGTTACACGAGTCTCTTAATGCACAAAAGACCTTATTTTTTGCATTTGATGAAGTCAAAGCTATATTCTAGTGATAATTACCCATAACACTTAAAGGTGACTTCAATAGAAACAATGGCTGAGGTCCTGCATTATCAGGATTGTTGTAGTTACACCTGATGATGCAACCCCCAATAATCTACTTTTTCAGCCTGTCAGTACCCCAGTTGGAGGGCTTCTGAGGCATTGCAGACCAGGGAACTGGAACAGGACATCTGCAGCACATGTCTAGACCAGAGAGATGGAGAGACCTCCCCTTGGGGTCCTGCAATTATTTCTCTCAAGGTGCCACATTACTGGAAAAGCACTGAAGATGTCATTTCCCAGTGTCCAGATCTGCAACACCTTGGATCCCCTTGGTTAGGGTGCTTCCAGGTTTAATAGCGGGTTATGTCCAGTTGTTAACAAGTGTAAATGTAACTGCCCAACAGTTATGACATCATAAGTCCAGTTTATGATCTCATAACTACTGAACATGATACTAGCCACTAGGCCATTCCTTTAGAAGATAATCGTACAATATTTCTGTAATTCAAGCACCACCCAGGAACAAAATTTTACCTGTTGATACTTGGATACTGGGTAAAGCAATTTAACATCCAGTTTCGGGTTATACTGAGCTAAAGACTCATTCCGGTAGTGGTTTATTAGCTCAACCACAGAATTGAACGTTAATGGATCCGAAAAGCCATATTTCCCATCTCGGTGAAATATTTTAATTAATTTATTATTTCCTCCTTTCCTGTAAGTAAAATTTAGAGGGGGGAAAAGAGTTAACCATGTTTATGCTGAAACCTTTCTTAAATAAAGACATATTTTAAAATGCTTTAGAGAAAAATCTGATTTAGTTGTGTTCACCTTAGTGTAAGTGTATAGTCCCCATGCATTTTAGTGGAGGCATCTCGTACCAGGAATGTACCATCTGCAGTGTCACGAAGCTTCTCATTGACTTCTTCCCTGTAATGGAGTCAAAGGCAATCTAGTTCAGCTTCTTATTTTGAAAAAAACAAAAACAAAAACCAACCTATCACTGCAATCAGCTAATCCTATCCTAAACCTATCACTGCAATCAGCTAATTTATAACCTGCTTGTCTTCTCCAAGTGTGGGACTCAAGGCAGCTTACAAAAATAAAAATAAATACAAGTAAAACCACAGCTAAAAACATAGAACAAATTAAAATTGAAAAAAACTATTCAATACTAGGCTTTTATCAGAAAAAATACTAAGAAAATACTAGACATTTACGAGGAACATATTTTCCCCCACCTTATTTTCTAATTTTGCAGAGTGCAAACATTTAGAATCCACACATGAACTCTTCTAGTTATTTGCCTTGCCCAGCACAGTTATTATAATGCATAGTGTTTTCCCCACTTGTTTAATGTTCATACCACAGAAAATACTTATGTCATCCTACTTTTTACCCTAAATACAAAGATTACAAATAATGCCACTTCTTAGTCTTCTGTGGTAACAGTGTGTTGGATGCTTAAAAACGCTATTACTCTTGACATGTTTCTAAAATCACCCCTGCCCAGTAAAAATTGATAGTGAAACATTTAGTGCACCTGTGTTTTATGATGCATTACCAGCTTTTGGCCACATATTTTAAATGCTTTACAAATGGACACGCAAGACAAGGCTACCAAATTTTTAAAAACACCACAACAGTTCTCTTTAAACAGATTACGGGCCAAGAATATGTATTTGTTTGTATTCACTATAAAAAAAAAGATGTCCTCTTGCCCTTACCTTGAGATATCTCCCCAGTACCATTCAGCATCTTGCAGAGACATGTTGTTATTCATACCGTTATTTGTTATAGTAGTAGGCTTTGGAGGCTTAGGAGGCAGTGCTGCAAGTGAAAGGAAAGAAGATCTTAGTTTTTCTGTACAAAGTATGCAATGCAGTTCCTAAAATAATTAATTATAATATTTATTCAGAAGCAGACAATTATTGGAGCTTTTTAATTTGTTTTTCAGCATCAGCATTTTAAAGCCTGTCCTTCCATCTCAGTAAACAAAATCCATTCCTTTGCAAGTACATTGGACCCTAACATATGTATTAATAATCAAGTCCTACTGTGTTTAATGTGGCTTTCACTGGGTATGTGTGAATAGGATTGCAGCTTGGATTACTTAGAGGTCTTATGTTCCCAGCCAAGGAGAACAGCTCCTCCCCTTTTTCATCTGGGACAAGCTGCAATTTGGACTTCAAAAGATATAAACTGAAGCCCATGTCATTCCCCACCCTTTCTATTAACTTGTTTAGATCATTTTATGTACTAAAGTTTCCCCATATCCTCTTCCCACTTCCACCACATTTAATCACCCAGAAAGAATTATTTTGCTTACTAGTTCCAACACTGTTGTGGATAATAACCAAAATCATCAGATTCATGGTATTGCTATATACAGTGTTTTTTGGGAAAGAACTAGGTTTCTCTGATCCTCTGCATTTTGCATAATAATCTGCCAAAAATCACTTCAGGCAACCCATCTGTGCCCCAAATATCCCTGGTGTTAATCTTAATATTCTATAGGATAAAACTGTTCCAACTGACAAAACTGATTAAAAAATACACATCCATTCTGCTCAATGTCAAGGCTGCATCTATACATCAGTGAGTGCCAGAGAAGATACTGCAGCATTCCTATCTTACTAGCTAAAACACTGGAATCAAGATTATTATTCTTAAAAAAAAATCAATCCAGCTTTTTAGTTCAGTTAAGTCCAGTCCTACTTATTTATATATACATTGCATATATTTTAAAAAAGTAAATCAAAATGAATGTTGCATTGTTCAGGTTTCATGCAATCTAATGATCTTCCAAAATTATTTCAAGTAAAAATGATCAGATATAACAACATTCCAATAATTTAAAATGCCACCATTGTTTCAAGGAAACATGATTTATGCTTCTATACAGAGAACAGGACTAGTTTTACTATAAAAAGCAGACCTACAGGTGAGAGAAGAAACTAAAACAGCAATCACATGACAATTCATTAAAGAAGATAAAAATGATTTTGCACAAAATCCCCTTCCTGATTCCCTTTTTTTCCTGTTCTAAACACAATTTAATTCAGCAACAAAGTACGTTAACCCTAAGCATTAGATTCTGCTCTAACAACAGCTGTTGTAACATCCAGAATATGCCAGTCTTCAACAATAGCTCTGCAGTATTACCTGGTGGGTCCATTTCTATGTAAAACATCAAGTCCGTGCCACAATTTATATCTGTCCTAGGATAGTCTATGTCCAGCTCTTCCATGTTCCAGACAGTGTTGTACATTGTATGAGTTTCAGTGAGAAAGCTCAGTTATAAGGAAACAGTCAAGATCTCTTTGTAATGGTGTCTTGGAATTCATTTTAAAACCTATAAGGGGCTGCACTGTAACCTATTACATCATAATCCCCAGCCAATCATGTCAAAAATAATGTCACTGGACCACTCCTGTTTCATCATTTTTGTTATTCCTTGTTAATCGTACAACAATTGTCATTTCAGAAAGAACAGACACTTATGATCGGCACCTGATCTTATTTATAAAGAACACTGAACATGTTCTCCGTTTACGCTGATCCCCCCCCCTTTTTAATCTTTTCTGTCGGCTGCTTGGTACATTCCAGTGCTGGCAGTTTGACAAAAGGCTGATATGCTGCAGCAGGAAGCATTTCTTTCAATACAGTAGATTTCTCCGTATACTGTGTGCTGGATTACTTTTCAGTCACAGCTTTCTACTGTTTAATATGGGCTACTGTGTACTGTTTTGTGCACATTTGGAATCTACTTTTCAAGCCAAGGGACATTTTTTTTTGAGAGAGAGATATAAGATATTCTAAACATTTATCCTGCACAATTTTGAACTGAAAATGTTTCAAGCATTCACAGTGTTAAAATTCACAGGAGTTAAAAAGCGCGTCCATGAAATGCCTCCCCCCCCCCAACAAAGGCTGACAAATATAATAATCTGATTTTGGATAGAGTCTGACAATTTGCTATTTTAAAATCTGTGATCAAACTTTTCTAATGACAGCAAAAAAAATTACACTGTAACGAGTGAAAACCAAATGATTTCTTTTTAATTAAAGTCAATCTCTCAATCATTACATGCTTAGCTAAGGGCAAAGACATATTTTGGGACACCTATTTCACACAGCTTCTCTTGACTTGCTCTCATCAGGGGGCTTACCATTTTGGAAATTCCTAAAGAGTAGGAATTCTTTGTCTGCTTTTTCCATATCAGCTTTGATATTATCTCTTACTATCTGAAACCTTTTCCATTAAGCCAAGCCAGAAAAGCCCTTTTTTAAAAGGTAATATTTTACTCTACCTCCCCAGGAAAAAAAAAACTTGCTATAGAGCTCAGCAGGATGATTGATTTTGTGCATTTCACTCAGTTACCAAAGAAAAGTAAGGAATAGAAAATATTTAACACATACATTCTACAGTTACCACCAAATCATTATATTAAAACTGTTGTAGAATATGTATTGCAGAAAGCCACAAACAAAATTTAATTTGCATTCTCTAAGCACTACACATATGAATAACCTCTTGACTATTTCTATTCTTCCAGGCAAGTATGAGCATGCAAGGGCATAGTTACAGCATCAATAGTGGCAAAAACATGCACACACACATTGCTCTACAACAGCCTTGCATAAAACCATCCTCAAGTAGCCTCCCACCCCTATCCATTTAGGTAGACATGCCCCAGAGATTCCTTCCATTTGCCTCGGGTAACAGGACACTTCAGCAGACCCAGACATAAGTCCAAACATTGAACTTGAGGGTTTAGCCCACCTGCTATCCAAAACAGCTCTGTTGCCAAGGTACGTTGCTTAAATTAATTTACGAAAGACACAAAGCACATATATAAAAAGCTTCTGTAGTCCGAGGAGGCAGTTACTATAATTTTCATTTGCATTTTTCTCAAATAGTCTCCAACAGAAAAGGTGGGAATCAGTGGGAGGAATAAAAGCACTCTCTCTTCTAGGCTTTACTAAGAGAGTTACTGGATAGATTCTAGACATACACACTTGTATGATCAGGTTACTGCTTAGCCCAAACTAGTCTAGCTTGATGTGACACCATGTGGCAAACCAGAATGGGCAAGAGACTGACAAACAGGTGATTTTCCACTGTTCCAGTATACACTGAATGTAACTAACTTTCATTGAATCATGAAAGCTATACTTAAGAACAATATACTTAAAGCATATACATTTAACTATCACATATATTGTAATTTATAAGCTCATACAAATCAATGTAAATACATTTCTGGAACAGATTATTTTCTCTTAAGGACTGAAAAAGTTTGCATCTCTCTCTTTCTAATCTAAATGTTACTTACTTTGTATAGCATACATGACATACATTCACCCCTTTAAGTATGTGTATCTGACAATCTGACACAATCTTGATCTCTGCGCAAAACTCCACAGAACATAAAGGACAAGATAAAAATAAAAATCTAGAACTGACTATCCTTAAATCCAAAGGCTTTCCTGCAATAATCAAGAAGAAGTATCTCCACTTGTGTTGTCAATCTGTGTGGCTCCTTAAATCCAGAAGAAAAAGCTGCAGAATCAGAAAAACCCCAAGTCCTTTTACCTTTGGAAAGAATCAACTTCTGTGCTGACTGGGTCTATCTCCTCATTTCTGTTTCATCACTGATTTTAACAGTTTTTTTTTAAAGTTCTCTGTAGCGCGCACGTCTCTCCAAGATAAAGATCTCAGTTTCATGATTAACTTGGCCAGGTTCAAATATTTGCTGAGCAAGGGATTTTTGGGTGGGGGAGGGGAGCCAGAGTCAAAGTCAGAGTTGTCATAAGCTAACAAGTAGCCAATGCGAGACTAACTGGTCTCCTTTTAGCCAAGTAAATGAGAAGACCATTGTAAGTAACCTTAAAATAGTCCCTACAACTGGCGGCTGCATGCAGTATTGAAGTAGATGACTGTCAAGAAAAGCATTATAAGCAGCCAAATAGAGGAAGTGGCTGAGCTAGTTCAGCAGGGGGGGGAGCGTTAGAATGAAAGCCTTCCTTGTAAAGTTCTGTGCCTCCAAGAGACCACAAGCGAGTGCAGAAGAAGCTTGTTAGCATTCACTGCACCACCTTCCACACACTTTCACCAGGCCACAACGACAGGTGTTGTTTGCAGATCCATAAAATGAAGTCCTGCGCTGCTGAGTCAAATTAAAATCAACTTAAAGTCCAGCTCCTCCCAAAACACTCACTCACTTCAGTTTGGTACACTGACTGCTAGGAGCTTTCGCGTAACAAAGAACACAGTTCCACACTGGCTTACTCAGAAACAAGTCCCACTCTCTCCAGTGGACCATAATTTCTAATACATGTGCTTAAGACTACATTACTTGGTAATTGTCAGCATTGTAAAACAGAAGGATGCTGGCATAAATGTGTCTGGATCAAACCAATTTTCCTCCCTCCAATAAAGCAGGTGTACTGATGGGGTAAAAGGTAAATGAGAACATCCTTCTACTTCTCTTTCTATTTAGTTATTTAGAACAGAGACACTTCTACATAAATGAAGAAAGGAAAAGAATAAAGTCACAAGCCATCAATGAAAGGACAAAAGGAGGAAAGACCATCAAATCCTCTGAGGTTCTGACAAAAATACTTGTTGGAGTTTCATCCCAATGTTGATGTGGTTGCATAGAGTGGGGTAATGCTGGAGATAAGATATGGGAAGTGAGTCAACTGGAGCCAGGACTAGCTACTTCCACAATACGTAAAGGGCAGGAGCTGGAGGAGGGAAAATTGGGAAGCCGCTCTGGTAAGCCTTTTCAAAAATTCTCCTTAAGAGCCGTGGGGAGGGACAATATGTGTGTCACAAAATCTCTCTTAGCTCTTGATGCTTATGATTATCATCAATTCATGGGAACTCTGTATTGCATCATTCTCCTTCAATATGTCTTGTATCTTTCCTACAGTTGAGTTTGTTTCATAATTATGATCTTGAGTTCATTGGCAACTCCCCATATCAGTGGGGAAGTAAAGGCCTTTGCAGACTGCCAGAAATAGTGCACATTAAATTGAGGCACTGCCCTGGCTTAGTGCTAGGGAATCATGGGAACTGTATTTTTTTCTGGGACATTGAGCCTTCTCTGTCAGAGAGCTCTGGTGCCACAATAAATTACAGTTCCCGTGATTCTCTAGCACTGAGCCAGGGCAGTGCCTCAATTTAATGTGCACTATTTCTGGCAGTCTGCTTAGGCCCTAAATCTGCTCCAGAGTTGAGTCTGTACTTTAATAGAGATGGCCAAGGTGCTCAAGTTATTTGGGGGATGGGGTCAGCATTTTGCATAGCTTCCTTAAAGTTTAATCTAAAAGCCAGAGTGGATTGGCCACCTAACATGGGAACCAATAGCTGCCACTATCTGGATTCCAATAAAAGCTATGGTCCATTTTCACCCCAGTCCTTCCCTCTCTTCTCTTGCTACAGCCACAAATAGAACTAGCTTCATATGTGTGTGGACAATTATCCAGAAGGAACAATAGTACTTGATTAGTTTTTATACTTGAGACTTCTAAAGAAGGTATTTATTTAAAAAAGTGTTGAACTAACTGTACTTGCTTGCAACTATAATCTGAAATCTGTTCTGACACTGTACTTATATGTTAATTGGTATTCAAGGAGGTCTGGCGTACTGTCTCAAGCAAACACTCCATGGCCTGGGATTAAGCAGTCAGCAGATCATAAAAGTTCTGAATCTGAACAGAAACACAACTTTCAGGATATAATATTGTCTCACATATTCTTTGCCTTTTGCTAAAAAGTAGTCAGATTACATTCCCATACTTTCAATGGGGAACAAAAAGATTACTAAGGGACACATTTATAGTTCCCGGTGAATGCAGTTTAATGCCATAATAAATAATTGCATACCTTGTTCATATTTACTACAGAACGTGCTATTAATTATACAGTATATAGCTTTTGCCTTTACCAATTCATAGAATAGTCACTGCTCATCTACTATCTGTTGTATAATAGCTGCAACTGATATTATTCATGTATTTATCAAAACCCAAATCTAGACATTTTATTACAGAGGCAATACACACACACAGTTTTGTACCTCTAGACAGAACACTAAGAGAATACACTCAAATGCACTCTGAGCATAGGAAGCAATGGATCCAGGGAAGAGTTGTGCCTTATTCTGCAACTTACTTTTTTTCTTTCTTGCAAAAACCAATTCTTACATAATTTGTTTTTGATATTTATTAGATGCATAGAGGCCAGTTAGAATATGAACAATTCTACATCCAACTGTAGTGCTTGTCAAACGTGGCTATACAATGTACACTAAGGAGTAACTGAAATTTCTACTTCAGAAGTAACAAGCATTGACAATTTAATATGGTACTCTACTTTGTAAAATTTACATGTTATTTGCTTAGAATTGGAGCCCTCTGTTGGGCAAACACTAGAATGCAGATTGGCTTAAAATTTGAATACGAAATCTACTGTGGGGGAAGAGATATAAAAACTATGATGTCAGCGCCAAATCCACTCAGACTCATTAACCTTCTCTAAGCACAGGTAACTAGTGATGAATCTTTATATGGGAATCTATACAGGCAAAGGCTAGAATTATTATCAGTTAAAATATACTTATAATTCTCTATAATAACACCTGTCAAGTAGATATCAAAATAGTACCCTGTTGTGTTTAGTGCTCAGTTTCATTTATTTCACATGCAGCAAGCATCAATTATAGCTGCATATATTTAATATTTGGTCAGAGGTCTTTTAGCCCTGCTACAGATCCTGGTAACACAATGCTAGGCATGATTTCTGAGAAGTCCCACTGTATTCAGTGGGTGTTTACTCTAAGTTAAGTATACATAGGGAAAACATCCTAGAATTATGAATAGTTCTAATTTTTTAACAGGCAAAGGGTTTTCAAGAACAAACAGAACATTTGTGTATAAAATGCAAGATGGGGCTTACTTATGTGTTCTTGCTCCAAATTTGCTATGCAATAAAAATTTGCTGTTTTGTGCTTTTAGATTTTACTAAGCCATTGCAGATCTACACAAAACCCATGCTAGTATAAAAAGATGTGCCATCCGGTACCCCTTCCTCTTTTGATAAGAGCGGTCACAACTGAGAGATGAGAGGACTGACAAAATATTCAGAATCTTTATGGAACACTTCCTTTTGTGTCTATCTCTTCCAGCAATTTTCCCAATGTTAGGTCATAAGAAGAGCTACAGCTCAGTGGTAGAGTAACACACATTGCATGTAGAAGGCTCCAGGTCCAAACCCAAGTCTCTTCAGGTAGGAATTCACTCTACAACTACAGCTAGAGGGACCAATGGTCTGGCATTCTCGAGCAGCTCCCTATATTCCTATATTCTACATATGTCTGCAGCAGGCTGCAAATAGATACACTGCACAGATGATTTTTGCAAAGCATATTTTACAAGTACAATTGTCCCTCCCCGTTCGTAGATTTTGAGTCCATGGTCCCGCTCTTCGTGGGAGGTACAAGTGGTGAGGGATATAATGGTGGCACATACCCACACGTACCCATTGGGCACACACACCATTATTTTCACTGGGGCCATTTTCGTGGTGGAGGGATCAGGAATGGATCTCCAGGAATTGGGAGGGGCTACTGTCTGCAGTGGCTCAAGTGGTTAAGATGCTGACTCTGTTGATTGGAAGATTGGCAGGTTGGCAGTTCGAGGCCCGGGTGCTGCATAATGGGGTGAGCTCCTGTCACTAGTCCCAGCTTCTACCAACCAGTTCGAAAGCATGCAAATGCAAGTAGATAAATAGGTACCACTTTGGTGGGAAGCCACATGATTACAGAGTAGTCTCTGACAATGCTGGCTCTTTGGCTTAGTAACAGAGATGAGCATTGCCCCTATGTCGGACACAACTTGACAATCTTGTCAATGGGAATTACCTTTACTGTACATTATTAATATATGTATCATACTGTGCAACTGTAACACAGCAAATGTTATACAGCCAAATGTAACATTTATGTAATTAATTCATGGGAGCTGAAATGTTCCATGGCCTTCAACCGTTAATACAGATAATGGGACATTCTATTACTCAAAGAAAATAAAAGGGAAGCCACTCAGTATCAGAGAGCTAAGGATATGGCCCCAACTTGGTAAGAGTCCACTTTTTTCACTTTGGCCTCTCATGGTTTTGTTCCTGAAAACCTGTATAGTATAGGTCATATGTTCAAATCACTTCACTTTAAGGTTGCTACTTGACTAGTTAACCTGCATAAAGACTAGAATATTTCTGGGAAAATACATATTTAATAGATTATGCACATGTGCAATAATATCAGGCACCATTTTAACAGAGATATCCCATATTGTCTGTGAGTAAAACAAATTCCTTTTCTAGGATGGCATGGTATCTACTTATATTAAAATTAAGTGGGTTGTCAGGCTAACAATTTTCTTATCAATCTAAAGTAACTGATTAATACTTCAAACCTTCTTCTGTACATCATCTCAGAAATCCCTATAATAATTATATAATGTACACCACTATCATCCCCGATATTAATACTTAGCCAGTGTGGCATAGTGATTTGAGTGGGGGACTACAATTCTGGAGACCAGGGTTTGATTCCCCGCTTGGCCATGAAATTCATTGGGTAACCATGGGCAAGTCACATGCTCTCAGCCTCAGCGGAAGGTAATGAAAAACCTCCTTTGAAATAATATTGCCAATAAAACCCCATGATAGGTTCACTTTAGGGTCACCATAAGTCAGAAATGACTTGAAGGCACATAACAACATCAAAGTGATGGAATGCATTTACATTACATTTACATGCAGTTCTTAAAATGGCATTGTTCTCTAATACTCAAGCAGATCTTGAAACCATATATGACATCCTCTTTCTAAGGAAAGCAAACACACCAAGTTGATGCTCAGAAAAATATTTTAAAAATCAGACAAAAATTTGCACAGTCAACTGTAACTTTTTTTGTAGTTCTTTCATGTGAGTTGAATGTAGAATTATCTTCATGCTACATCTGTTTTGTTTTGCAGAATATCACTAACTTAGTGAAGTTTATGCTGAAGTAATATCTTTCTGAAATGACCTACAGTTTATTTCTATAGGTACAAATGTATATACCATTGAACACAAAAATACCACAGCAATCTACAAATAATTTTCATAATAAAATACAATCACAAAAGCAAAACAAGAGCAATCACAAACTTAAAAAACCAAACATACATTGCTCTATCAAACTTCGAGAAAAGCCTCAGTGAACAGATATACCTAGTGACCAAAAAGTTGGGACTGTCAGCATGTGTCTCTTTTTACTGACATGTTTGTGTTTTAATGCCATTGTGCTTTATGGGTATAGTGTTTGATGCCATTTTTTCAAGAAAGGTGGGAACAATTTAATAAACAAATATTAACAGAGACGGAAATTTACAAGATCACAGCTTCAATGCTAAAGATTTCTTTCTTAGTGGGTAAAAAATAGGACCTCTTTAACAGATAATACTACTAACAGTACTTATCCCATGTACCAAGATCAGTGGGCAGAGGAATAAGAAGACTGATGATCCTTAAGGTTTTTTTAAAAGCAATTAAATAATGATAATATGCAGTGAGCTTCCCTTCACTCCTGTATTGCTGTTTTATCAGACAAGATAAGCAGTGACATTCAGTCTTGGTATACCAGTACACTCCTTTACTACTGAGCAGTCCTTGATGGAGAGCCAGCATGGTGTAGTGGTTTAAGCATTGGACTACAACTCTGGAGAATACAGTTTGATTCTATGCTTGGCCATGGAAACCCACTGGATAACTTTGGAAATGTCACACACTCTCAGGTTCAGAAGAAGATAAAAGGAAGACCTCTCTGAATAGATGTAACAAAACCCCTAAAATTTGCCTTATGGTTTCCATAAGTCAGAAATGACTTGGACATGCACAACAACAACAACAGTCCTTGATTCCTCATAGTTATATTCTGGAGAGTTTTTTTTTATTACAGCCTTCCCTTGTGAGGACAGCATACGAGGGGGTATTGTGAAGTTTTAATTATCACCTTTTAAAAAAATCGACAGAAAGTTTGTTTTGATTTGTAGTTGTTAACTTATCTCTAAAGAATCAACATCCAGATTTACACATTTTCCGCAGCATTTCTTGATGCTCTGAACATCATTATTATAGAAGTCTGCAGATTGCGCCTTACAAGAATTTTACACTTTAGTCACTTCTGGCACAACTTGTCACAAAAATAAAGGACACAATAAGCTGATTTTTTCAACATCATACACTTAGGGATCAATGATGACGCGGACAAAATTTCATCAATATACCTTAATAACTTCCAGGTGATAATTATTACTTTACAATATCCCCTTGTAAGGCACAATCTGCAGACTTCTACAATATCAGGTATGGCGGGGTGTCAAGAAACGCTGGGAAAAATATGTAAATCTGGAAGGTGACAATGTAGAGACAAGTTAAGCTACAAATCAAAACAAACTTTCTGTCAAATTTTTAAAAGGTGATAATTAAAACTTTACGACACCCCTCGTATGAAAAACTTCAAAAACCTTAAGCTGAGAAACACTTATTCCTAAAAGTTGAAAGCAATCAAATTTCAACAGGTGATTTGGTTTTTCAGCTGGAACCATTGTTAACCAACTGGTCAACCATAAGGGAAGGAAATATCTTTTGCCTCCCATTTCAGAAAGAAACTCTGGAAAGGAAGAAAGTGCTAAGGGGCAGGGGGGGGGGGACACTTTAATATGAAAAACAAAATGTGCAAACCTGATTTTTTCCTTTATCATTAATACCGAGTATAAAATGCAGTTTGTGTTTGCAAAATATAGATTTTCTTACCTGGTGCAGGTTGTCTCTCATTCCCTTCACTTGTAATTAATACTTCCAGGATTTTTATATGGTGGTCAGTATTGTCAGAGCTGTAAAAATATTGACCATTTGTTAAAACACATGATGAATAACTTAAATATTCTGTATAGTTACCAAACACATGTAAGCATTACTTACCTTGCTACTGGGCACCTGAACAGGAGGAAGCTGAAAATTTCAGCTAGGGATCTCACATTCAGAAGGTTTTTGGTAGAGCTCTGACAAAGTCTGGAAAAATGTTTGAGTAGATATTGGAGTGTCAGCCAATACTGTTGAGGGATATTTGGTGATCTTATGAGCCTCTTCAGTACTTGAGCATATTCTTCTGAATTCTGCACATCTGCAAGGAAAGAAATCTCTTTATGAGCCCCAAATCTTCCAACAATTGTTTTAGAGATCCTTATCCTCCAAAATATTAATTAGAAATATTAACCTCTCTAGTAAATCCCAAGCCTCTCTTTCTTCGTTTAAACAGTGAGAACTTTAGTAAGCAATGCAGGGAGCAAGGAGAAGATCAATGATACAGAAGTCAAAGTGAAACAAAATATCACTTGGTTAAAAACCACAAAATGTTCACTGTTCATGGATAGAAAGAAGTCTGCCTTCTATTTAGTATCACACATGATTGGGTAATTCTGAGATGTAAAAGATAAGCCTCAAGAGGTGCTGCTCTAACTTTGAAGGTTATAACAGCAATAATATCCTGTCCCTAGCATTTGCAACTTAATGTGAAAACTATCACCGAAAAGGTTTAGCCCCACTGACTGAATTTGCTATTAAGAGAGACAAGCCTTATCTATATGCATTTATTACATTCTATCCCATAACTGCCAATGGACTTCAGAATCTTGCCTTTTTTAATACATTTACCTCATGAGCACTGATAAAAAGTTAACAATTAGCTTTCTCTGCATACAGACAAATCCTTGATATGTTAACCAGTGTTTGTACAAATATTGTACTCGCCAAGACACACTGAGTCCTTAACACTAAGATCCGTTTTGTACATTATGTTTTAAAGATTTTAAATATACACTTAAAAATGTTATGTTGGTTCATTACCTAAAACAGTGCTAGTCAAAGCAGTAGTGCCAGTCCTTGGGCACTTTCCAGAGAACAAAACAAAACTTTACAAAAAACTTTATATGATACTAGTCCCTGGCACAGTGGAGGGAATTGCTGGTCCCCCACATCAGATAGCTTGGGAAGCACTGACATAAAACACACACTTCCATCGACATGTACCATAATAGTACAGGTGCCAAGAAACATAGATTAGATATACATGATTCCTACCACATTTACACCACATAATATGAAAAGCTAAACTATAAGGCAGGAGTGATAGCCTTTGTTAAAGGCTCAAGTAATATATGTGAACTTTGTGCTTTGAGTATATAAAGCCTTCCATAGCCCAACCATACTGAACACAGAATCAAATGTCTGAACTATAAGTAGTAACGATTCTAAGAAACCCACTTTTGTGCTGAGGAAAACTTTTATATGCGTACCTTGTGCTATGGAAATCATTTCATTGTAAACAGATGCTGGAATGACAGGATTTGGCAAGTCAAGAAAGTACCTCTTCAAAGCATCTGATAAAATCTGAAGATCAATGACATCAAAATCCACTGTAGAAACATCTGAAAGACAGAGAGAAAGAAAATAAATCACTCTTTGTTTTTGGACACTTCCAATGCTTACTTCACAAAAAGCAGATAGAAAGCGTGCACCTCAATTTGGTTTTAAATTAAAAAACAAACAAACAAGATACCAAAATATTTACTTTTATTCATTTAATCATTTGACTTCCATCCTACCTTTTGATCCAGAAGGCTCCCCATGCTTACATAAAATATGCACTGTATCCTCCCTTTACCCCAGAACTCTAGACCTTTTCCTACCATCCAAGGACACACAGAGAGAGTGCCAGATAGAACAGCTGGGCCTCTAGCAATCTGTCAGGTGATGACAGTCAGGTCTACTTTTCCTAGGTCTTCTGTTGCCAGGCTTTAGGCTTCTTACTTCCCTCCCCACCCCACCTCTTAGGATTGCTGATCATTTAGGATATCTTCATATAATTTTTTATATTATCATAAATCTAAAAAAAAAATAGATATTACAAAATGTATATAAGGTATTTGTTTAGCTTGATGTACATTTGTTGTTGTTGCTATGTGACTTCAAGTCAACTGCAACTGATGGTAACCCTCTTCTAGTATTTCTTTGGCAAGAATTCTTCAGAGGAGTTTTGACGTTGGCTTCCTCCTGGGCTGAGAGAAGATGACCTTGTGAGTTTTCTATTATTGTGTTGAGGTTTCAAACCCTGGTCTCACAGAATCCTAGTGCAGCACTCCAAACACTATACCATGTTGGCTTAGAAAGATACAAATGCTTGCCTCTACTTCACATGGCACTGCAGACAAAATGCTAGAGGCCTTCTAAGAATCCAAGGTATTTTTAACTGGGCTATGTTTTACATACTAATATTTTGTGTAAACAGCAGGACAGTAAAATAATACAGTCAAGGCCACTGTGAAAAATGCAGTATATTATTGGTATTGAAACTGACTTTTACACTTCTGAAAACCTAAGTATGTATCAAAATGTGCATACGTTTGCATGTACACAACCATGAATGCATCTGGGCATGTGATTTGGACATACGGAATACAACTTTTTAAGGAGATTCGCTTTTATGTTTGCAATTCCTTGTTTTATTTAAGGAATTTATATCCTCCCCTTCAAATATTTTCTACAACAGCTTTACAACATAGAAACACAAAATACCATTATTAAAATTCCTTATAGGGAATTACATCTACCCAAATTGCTTGTTCTAAATAATTAGTAACTCAGATTTATAATTTTTGTAACAGTGTCTGTAAAACTTAAAATTTACAAGTTTGATAACTGAAATCCAGCTTTGAAGAGAAATGGCTAAATATTTTCTGTTGACTGAGAAAACTAGTTCAGGAATAGGAAGACTACTTCTAAGGGTGTTCAGTGTCACTGACTAATCTGTTGGCTACTGCCTATTCATCTATGTCTCTACTTGCTTTCTACAGGTGGCTTCTTCAAAGGTATAAAATTCACCCCATTGTGTTCTGTCTATGAATGAAACTTAACCCACAACCAGCAGCAGTGATCAGAATGCTCCAAAGCTGTTACAGGCTGAGTTAACCTACTCAACCCTATGCAGCTTCTTGTCATATAACAAACTGCAGGACACACAGTGCAACAGATGAGCTGCAGATGACACTATACCCACTACTCTACCATCTATTGAGCCAAGTCACAGAAGCCCTGCTTAGGTAACCGGTCAGCAACCACAACTGTCTTGTCCTTTCAGGATGCATACCTTGCTGGCTGCTATTCCACAAAACCTCTGGATTGCTTATTTGTTGTTCAGGAGTGGTAGTTAGGGATCCCATCCCACACCCTGATAAGATCTGACAAGCTAGTCCCATAACAACACTCTGCAGGGGCAGGCAAAATGTCTGATCAGCTCAAGGCTAAAGACTTCTATTCACTCTGCTCAGTCATTCCCTAAATGGTGAGAGGGCTCACCATTCATGGTTCTCAGAGTGTACAAGTCAGATGTGTGCTGCTCATCCTAGTCCTCCCCTTAGATAACTTTCCCTCCCTTTACCTTCGTCCATGGAAGCAATCTTGCCTTCTGCCATGGATTTGGACACGGTGCTACGTGCTAGCTCATTTCTTTTCATTGTGTGTTATGCTTTGACAAGCGCAGCAGGATTCAAACCCTTGCCTGTGGAAATGCTTGAAGACCGGTACTAGTGTGAGCCACTAGGGTTGATTGAATAAGGGCATGTATATTGTGAGTGCGGTATCGTGAGTGTGATATAGAATATCATAATAAACATATTAACTTAAATTGGACTGGTCAGCCTATCAACTCACAACCCAGTCTGTTGTCTACTGAAAAGAAAAACTGTTGTACCTACCACACTCAGTAATTTGCCTTAATTCACTGATGCTGCTTGAACCTTGTGATCTGTACAAAGTTGAACATTCCAGACCTTTAAAAAATGAACAGAAAGTTTCTATGAACTCAAATATCTCCTGTTGATTTCTGTATTTTATATTTCACCCACATACCACTGTGTCTTAGGAACTGGTACATGATTCTGTCCTCAATCTCACACAAGCAAATGCACCCCATAGCAATTATAGTTACTATATCTATCTGCATACTACTAGTTGAGGAACACTAGAAATTCAGTCCATGCTTTCCAAATATTTGACTTTGAGAAGTATGTATCAAGGCCAAACCAAATATGAACTGGGAGATGTACGATCATATTTTCTGACTTAAATAACATACACACTTAAAAGCAGTTGGTGTGGATATTAATCAAGGCAGCAGAACTAGAGAAAGGAGTAACCCTTTCTTTCTTCAGTATTAATACACTGAAATACCTCCCTCGAGCTGATATTAACCTTACTTAGAACAGGAACAACGGCATCAATCCAAATGTTATCCCAGTCACAGTAGACCAGGTGAATCAATAGTTGAACAATAAACTATAAACATCACTGATTTAATAGTGCTACTCTACTTAGGGCTATCAGTTGGATTTAGGCTAATATTTTCTGTAGCCTCCTATTGCTCTGATTCAGCTTTGGTATTCTGCCACTTATTTTAAAGTTTGTTTTTAAAAAGTAATGAACAGCAATAATAAAAAATAAGATCCAATTATAAATTGCCTGAATCAAAAGGAGTTTGCCTCTCAGTGGAACAGGGAGAGCAATTTCACATTTCTCTGCACTCTCAGACATACCACTGAGCCTGTCAGATAGCAAGAGGTTTGCAAGAAAAGAGGGAAGAGGAATACAGTCCACTGGCACAATGTAGGATTCAAATCTAAGTTTGATTTTCAGAGGTTTTTTTTGAAGACCTGCATCCACTGTTATCCTATCATCTCAAAAACAAATGAGTCTGAAATCTCAGATTAATATTATCTATGGATATTTTATTTAGCTTCCTTCTGTAAAGTGCACCTGGAGACAAAGAAAACAAAATGCAAATTGGAGGTTAATGCAAAAGGAGGAGAAAGTTATGGGATGTTACATTAAGGTGGGACTTTGCCAAATTCATAAAACTACTGTCCAAACATTTTTGAAACAGCCAATGCAATCATGTAATCATGTTTTTATATTGTATATTGTATATTTGATATTGTATATTTCTAATAATTGTCTTTAATTTGTTTGGTTTGATTTGTTTTTGGGGGGTGAGTAGGGGTGGGAATGAGGGATGGGATCTGATTTGATGTGACTTGTTTTGATATTTTGAATACTGTATGCTGCCCCGATTGCTTGGCAGAGGGGAGGGATATAAATAAAAATTATTATTATTATTATTATTATTATTATTATTATTATTATTATTATTATTATTATTATTATTCTAGGTACAGGTGCTACTTTTTTCCATAGGAAGTGTTGTTATTATTTAAGAGGCCCAACTGAAGGAAAGGGCCTCAAAAGTAATAGTGGGGAAAGGATCAAACATTAGATGGGGGCAAGGGAAGCTGAGCTCTCCTAATGAATGTGAGGTAATATATTCAAAAAATGGAATAATCATAATATTATAAACAAAAAAAGCTATACGTGTATAAGAATAGTAATATTTAAGGGACATTTCACAATTATATTAGCATGTACAGTACAGGTAAAAATACATGAAAGAATGCAAGAGATAACAAAGTAATTGGACCTCAGATGAATTATGATCAGAGCAAAACAATTGTTGTTAACTGCCCTCGAGTAAACCTCAATTCATGGGGACTCTGTGGATGAGGCATCTCCAGGGCCCCCGTCCTCCATTGCTTTGCTCAAGTCTTGTAAGCCCAGGCCTATGGCCTCTTTGATTGAGTCTAAGCATCTGGCATGTGGTCTTCCTTTCTTTTTACTGTCCCCCACCTTTCCTAGCATCATTGGCTTTTCCAGTGATTCATGCCTTCTCATGATGTGGCCAAAGTATGAGAGCCTCCATTTAGTCAGCCTGGCTTCCAGGGAGAGTTTGGGCTTGATCTGTTCTAGAATCCATCTGTTTATCTTCTTGGCCATCCACGATATCCTCAGTACTCTTCTCTAGCACTGCATCTCAAATGAGTTGATTTTCCTTCTATTGACTTCTTCACTGTCCAGTTCTCATATCCATACATGGTGATGGGGAACACAATGGTTTGGATTATCCCCACTTTAGTGTTCAGAGTTATATCTTTACACTTCAGAATATCTTCCAGTTTTTTCATAGCTGCCCTTCCCAATCCTAGTTTTCTTCTAATATCTTGGCTGCCGTCTCTTGGGTATTATGGAACCAGTTTAATTATTTTGCTTTGTTCATAATTCATCTAACACATACTACTTTATCTGTTGGGTTGTTCTACTTTGAAAACTATTGAATTCATTCATCAGCCTACAAGCTTCACTGATTTTATTTGATTTTTTTAAAAGCCCAAATGGAGAGTTTATTGGACAGTTTGCTTTTCCCCTGGAACTATCACTTGTACAACAGGATTTCATGTGTATTTATAACTGTACATGCTGATATTACTGTGAATGTGATATTGCTCTGTATTCTTTTTCGTGGATTTGTACTTTTTTTGAGCATATTGTGAATGCTTCATTTTTCAGTATACAAACTAAAGTTTATTCAGTTAGGTTTGGTTTTTTAAATTTGGAACATTTTTCTTTGCTGTTTTCCATTTAGGAGATACTGGTTGTGACAGGAAGAATACCACTTGAAAGTCTGTAACAAATGAATCCCCTTATCCTGAAATCCTTTGTTTTTCTACCTCTACCAATGGTTAGTCAGCCTTACTCTGGACAAATGTCAAAATGCACTACAAGAACAGCTTTTTTTTTTCCTCAGTGAAAGATAGGCTAACAAAATGGTGTTTAAAAATTAATCAAGCAGATGTTGCTTGCTTTCCTGATTGTCTTAATTTGTATTTGGGATGGCGGGCAATTACCTTCCTTGCTTTGGGGCCAATAATGTTCCTTGCTTTGTTCTGAACTATTATACACAGATAACAGATGTGATCTGTTATCCTCTGAAGTTTCACGTGGAACGTACAGAAGATGTTTGGCTGTTTTGACTACTGTGAAAAAGCCTATTACAGTTAAAACTAATGTGTAGTTAGGGACATAAAAATCTATTTAAAAATAATTTATATACAACATAAAACATAAGACTATAATATCAAAGCCAGCATAAATGCAACAAAAATAAAACTACTTCAGAACTGAAACATAGAAATTGAAATGAGTGGCCCTGGCTACTTAAATTATTTTAAAGGCCTGTGTGAATAGAAATATATTCATCTGTCATAAAAAAAAAAGACTACAAAGTCAAACTTCTTTGGGGGTCTGTTCCATAACTGAGGTGCCACTACTGAACAACCCTCTCTTCAGAGGATATTTTCTCCATTTGATTTGCTTGAGTACTCAACAAGCTTCTGATGAACTAGTTCTGGGTAGATGCATGGTTCCAAACTTTGTATTTCTTTAAAGGTTAAAGCCAGCAATATACCCAAACTATGAACCTGACTTGTCCATACTAGTAGGATCAGTCTGAATAAGATGGGCTGAAAGTGTTCTGCTTTCTCAAAAGAAAACTCATGGACTTTGGGGGCAACTCTAAAAACTGTTGTGCAAGAAAAGAGCAACTTAGTAAGACCAAGCATTACTTGTTGCAGATCCTGACATTCATACATGCTATTTATAATGCAAAATGTGACTCTTAAAAAGATACAGGAAATTTGCAACAGGAAATTTATTTGCCTTTAGTGTATATAATGTAAATAACTGAAAGATATATATATGAGATTGTACATAGGTTGGAAAATAACTTATATTTGTGTATACATAATGTTATACCAATAAAAAAGATACTATGTATATTTATAGCAATATAATATTCTACCCATATACATAATCTGCATACCTTTTCTTTCAATGGCTTCTACTAACTTGACAAGGAGGGGAGGGGCATTATCAGGTGGTGAAAACTGTTCTGAAAGATCTGGAAGTGTAAAACCTGTAATGAAAAATAAATACATGAATAAGTTAAAGTTACAATTTATGAAGACTATGAGCTGTATTAGGCAGTTGGTTAAATTTTAAACACTGAACAAATTCTTTTTATCAGCAAAAGTCTATGCAAACAGTTTTTGTCAGTCCTTACCCACATATTAAAATTCCTCATAAACATTTTGTGTGTTTTTTAATATATATATATATATATATATATATATATATATATATGTTTGAGTTTAAAATATCAAAATTTTATATGTAAACCAAATGAAAATAATCCAGGATACATATACGTAGTATGTTCAGTAGATATTGTGCTCCCATGATACCTTTTATTAAAAAAAAAAAATCCATGTGACTTTGGAAATATACACTTCTATTTCAGAACATCTTCTCACCCTTAGTATTTTGAATTAATTATCGCTACAATGTGATCTTCTCAGGTAACTACTGATCATTGTATTTTTATCATTTTTACTGCAATAGCTAAAATTGCATCATGATAACATACATTTGCCTTTGAGAAATGTAAACAGAACAAAGGCCATAAGCCTAATCTGATACCTGTGCACAGGCAATGTGTGATAACCTGAAGTGCTAAAGCAGAGAGGAACAGCAATGGTATCATGGGGGTACTTTGAGGTTAGCATACCACCATCAAATTCATGCAGAAAAGGCAACTTGATAGCAAATGCTATCTGCAAGTGTGAGATATTTGCTTGGGAAGCTAACTCAGATCAAGAGAGCAAGTGCCAGTTATGTGTGGATCTCCATGAAGTAATGTCTCTGTTATGGGGGAAAGATAGTCCGGGATTTTTGTACTATCTTGAATACTAAGACTTACTCCCCGCTATTTTATGGCTCTCAGGGGATACCTACTATGTGCAGATTCTCAAAAAATGCTTAGTGCTGTGGGACAGGCATACATCTTGCATGCAGCCTGGAAGGTGGAGCATGTCCCAAAGTTGTCCTATTCAGGTTTCTTTCCATGGTTTCTGTAGGCTTACTGTACTTCTCCCTTGTCTATGTGATTAACGAGAGAGGATTTTTAGGTCTATAGTGCAGAGCTGAACTTAGACTATATACAAGTTTCTCACAAAAGTAACAAACATGGTTTCTCTCACCATGACATCACTTTAATACCATGTTAACTGCTTGTTAGAAGCAAACTATTAACAAGTGCTTTTTTGAATAGAAGGTTACCATGTGAAGATTGTGTTGCTAGGAAGGTTCATAAAAATATTTTATATGTATTTATGATACTGGCTTATGGATAATGTACCATTTCTTATTTTTATATTCTGGAAATAAAAATAACACACACACAATCCACATTAACTGCTATGGCTGCATCTTGCAGAATCATGGGATTTGTAGTTTCATGAGGTATTAGAATTCTCTTTCAGACAGCTCCGGTGCCTCTCTAAACTATAAAATCTAGGATTATATATGATGTACCCATGGCAAAGCAGTATCAAATTACTGCTAGTAAAAGGGGCCTAAAATAAAATCCTAAAGCACCAGCTGAGGAAGCTATACAGCAGGGGTCGGCAAGTTCCCCTTACCTGGGGCCGGTCCGAGGATCCCCGGGTCTTCCGCGGGCTGGTGGTGGTGGTGGGAAATGGTGGCGCGTGACCCCTGCCGCCGCTGCCACCACGCGCGTTGCGGCCACCATTTTGTTTTCCAAAATGGTGGCTGCGGCTCGTTCACACATGCACAGGAGTACTGTGCATGCGCAAACAAGTCAAGGCTGCCATTTTGAAAAACAAAATGGCGGCCGCAACACACGCAGCGATGCGGCGGCAACGGGGGTCGGCGGGGGCCGGTCCAAAGGCCTCGGGGGGCTGGATCCAGCCCGCGGGCCGTATGTTGCCGACCCCTGTTATACAGCTTCAATTACAGAACAGCTAATTCAATAACTAAGAAGGCAAGCAATTTTTACAAGCAATCAACTCTCTCTCTCTCTCTCTCTCTCTCTCTCTATATATATATATATGGAGTTTTTCCCCTTAGTCAGCACTAAATTCTCAGAGTAGTTGTTTGAATTTGCCACAGAACAAGAATGTGACTCAAATAACATTTTCTACAGCATTAATTGGAAATGCATTTACATATAAGAAACTCAATAAAACTGTTGTTCTTTTTAAAAACACACACAAACAAACAAACAAATGCAGCTAGAAGCAGTTGTTCTAAATATACTACAGCTTGAGCATCCCTTATCCAAACATTCCAGGACCTAAGCATTTCTGATATTGGATATTCAATCTGTATTTGCCAACACAGAGTAATTTTAAATAAAAGAAGCAGCTTTGTTTATTGCTAGAAACCAACCATTCTTAAAGACTTACAAAATATATTTATTCCAAATTAGATAAATCAGTGTGGAATCATCCTATGTCTGACCAGCAGGAGCTTTCAAATCCATACATATGTAAGTGCAGATGTATATTTTTCATACATATACAGAATACTGGCATACTAAATAACTGAACAGCTATGAAGGAGGCAAAATGGAACAAAAAAGTTATCCACCAATACACTACCTCATCTCTCTTGCTCCCTCTAGCGTTTTCTGGGAGGAAAACATATTGGAGATCTCTATTTCTTTGAGCCCAGTTCTATATCTTACTCCACGCGTATTCTAGAAATGCTGACCTATGGCTAGCAACCTAGTACACAAAATCCAGAACATGTCTCTTTTCAGGCTAAAGTCAACACAGTGATATTTCCCTCTAGACATCATTTATTTTTCAGGAATTGCCATATCAAATTATCTCAAGTTATCTACCCACTGTGTGGTGTGGTGTGTGCCTTCATGTTGTTTCTGACTTATTGTGACCCTAAGATGAACGTATCATGGGTTTTTCTTGGTTCAGAGGAGGCTTGTCATTGCCTTCACCTGAGGCTGAGAGCATGTGACTCATTCAAAGTCACCCAGTGGGTTTCATGGCCCAGCGGGGAATCAAACCCTGGTCTCCAGAGTCGTAGTCCAATACTCCAAGCACTATTTATTTAATTAATTTGTATGCTGCCTTTCTCCCAGGAGGTACCCAAGGCAGCTCTCCTACCTACTTCTGCACTTGAACATTTTAAGAAGTACTGTTCAAAATAAATACATTTTAAGAAGTACCGTTCAAAACAAGAAGAATGTCCCCCAGAAGACAACTTGTTATTACAGAATTAAACCTGTTATTACAGAATTAAAACAAGGATCGTTCCAAGATACGACCACCTCTGGAATATAAGTATTAAAACACTAGGATGACTGTTTTCTTACTGTGTATGCCGGTGATACAGGAATGTACACATGGGCTTACTTTTAACAACTTAATATCTGGGCGAGCAACAGTTTGAAGGCAGAGCAACTGACTGATATGATACTTCATTTAAAAAAGCCCTGAGCATTTCCATAAACATATACAACATAATTTTATAGAGCATAAGTAGTAAAACATTTTAAAAGAGAGACTTTTCCCATCTTGTTCTGTATTTCAGTGTTCATAGAAATACACTTGTAAACTATTAGGTTTATTACAGAAAATATAACTTTTAGGCTGCTATCCTATGCACATGCTTAATATGATAAACAAAACAAGATTTTTTATTATATAAAAATTTCACCCATTCAATTAACTACTGAACTATGAAGAAAATAAACCTGTTCATAGACGTTTTGAAAATGTATATTTTGGGCCAGCTACCTTCTGCAAAGATTCTGAAAAAGTTCAGATATCATTATGCTGCAATTGGTACATTTCAGCAGTAAACTTTCCACCTTTGGTACAAAACTAAAAATCACAATAATTTAAAGAAGACAGGGAGGAAAAACCTAAAAAAACATTTGTCTGCCAAAGTAAACATTTTACAACATTCTTAGAACTAAATGCCATTTTACAAGTTGAAGAAGGAATCCACATCTGCTCATAACACTTTAATTTTCAAAAACATACGACAGCAACATGGAATAAGTCAGTATTCCAATAACCAAAGCCAAAGCAAGCTTTGAATACGGATTAGATGCAACAGAGCAGAGAACTGCACACACATTAAAAGCATTACAGTGAGAAATGAGCCCCACTTCCAATATGCAATTTTTACAGACACACAGAAACAATAGAGCATGATAACCAGTACCTGACTTTAAAACTATCTTCTGCTTTGTACTGTGTTGTAAAACAGTACAGAGGTTTGGAGACCCAAGTCCATTCTTAAGAATCTGGGCAACTTTGCAGATTCCTTTGCTGCAATCCAGTATCAGTTTTTCACTTAAAGTAATCATTTTACTTTACATATAAGACCAAGTATATGGTTAGAGTTTTATTTTAAACCCAACTGTCTCCAAAATTCACAAGCCACTGGAGATACATTAAAGAGTCTTCCTCACAAGTTATTAAGCATTTTATCTCAGCTTAAAGGACGCTTCTGATGACATGTCAGAAATGCTGGATTTTCCACGAGTTCTATTTTTACCTTGCCAGAGTGATAACCAATCAGACGAAAAAGAAGTTGGGATTCCCTCCAATCCAAGAGCTCTTCTCTCTCACTAATAGAGACAAGCCTGAACAGCTTTTAGCAACAGCAACGACAACATACCTTGCATCTAAGTGCTGCCAACATAGCTACAAACTGCAAGACGAAACCAGCACACAGCTGCACCTTTTGGAGGAGTTCTCAGTAAAAAGAGATTTTCAGAGTTATTACCTGGCAAAGGCCTATGGAAAGTTAAAGCTGGAAGAGTGGCTCTCCAAGTGTCTGGGCCAAACCTTTCATTACTGCTAGAGGATTATCCAGCGTCCTAGTCCTAGAAATTATATCCTAACCTGCCCTTTGAAATGTAATAAGACACCCTATGGAAAAAAGGCATTCATTTACTAGAAGGTGTACATAAGACTATGGTCTAATATTATTGTTAAAGCCCCCCCCCTGATTTTCAGATACTTATTCAAGTGTTTTAAAGCATAGGCATTTAGGAAGCAATTATACTGTATCTGCTTTGGCATGTCAATGTAAAAGTTTTGTCACAAAAGACATTTGGATAGCTTTATGAAAATTCATTTAGATGTGTCCATTTATGTTAGAAATCTGGACTGTAGGAGCACAATTTTCAAGAAAATTCAGTATGTTTTAAGTCCCATGAAAATGAATTATGACCTAAAGGCCACTAGTTGTGTCCTTTTCATGCCCAGCAAGGCTGTCATCCCCACAGAGTGTGTCCCCTATAGCAATTATTTTATTTTATTTTGTTCAACAGAAGTGTTGCAAATGTGTTTTATCATGTGGGCATATAAAAGGAGAAGGAAAGAAGTGTTGTTTGCAAGATATCAATGGAAGTTGCCTGGGTATTTTACAAAACTCACCAGATTATGGCCAATACTTCCAATGGAACTTAGCTTTTTCTAGGGTTTCACCCAAAATGTTTATAGCAGCAGTGTATTCTGTTACTAGTAACTGTTTGAGCACATTTATGGCTATAAATATTTGGTCATGGGAGGGCAAAAAGCAATCCTTCAGATGTTGATGGACTGCAAACCTACATTTGCCAGAATAGTCAATGGTGAGGAACGCTGGAAGTATCAGTTCAGCAATATCTTTGCTTGGAGTCTTGCTTGTGGTAATAGTTAACCTTAATATACTATGTATACTTCATTGGATGTGCATAGTTTCACCGAACCTTGTAGAACTTCCACTAAACCTGCACAGGGTTTTGCTCCATATGTCATCAGTGCTTAAGAAGAATTTTTTTTAACTTGGATAAATAAATAACAGGATCAAAGGGGGAGAGAACCTATGAAAACGAGCAAAGTGGCATTCTGTCAGTCCAGTCAACTGATATCATGCAGTAGAATCACTGGGGGTGTGGGGGGTTCAGACAACACCGGGTGACACCCCAGAAGGGAGGTGACACCAGGTCAGCCCCAGTAACCGCACACGGGGCCTTTTCCAGGCTGCCCAGGGCCTTTCTGGGGCCTCCAAAGACCTCCCGGGGCCTTTTTTGGGCTGTCCAGGGCTTTTGGGGGGCCTCCAAGGCCTGGGCAGGGCTTTTTGGGGGGCCTCCAAGGCTCCCCTGGGGCCTTTTTGGCACTCCTCCACCCCAGAAACCACACTGGAAGTCCAGGGCTGGAAGTTCCTCCCCCTGGAAGCCCCAGCCCCTGCACCAGGTGTCACCCAGTGCAGGAACGCCACTAATTCATGCAATACTATTCATATCCTCATTATGTCAGAGAAATTGCCAGAGAAGTTATTACATTAATTGTCGAAAAACTCCTTTCATATATATCAAGTTTATGAAGAGAGGTGAAAACTTTGGCCAGTTGTGGTAAACTGATAGTAAATAAGTTTGAAAGGAACTTGTAGCATCTTTGAAACTAACTGGGTAGACGAAGTTGTAGCCTAAGCTTTCATAGACTTGGTCTACTTCCTGATTTGCGAATAAGGAAGAAATAAGTAGTATCTCTAGATTCATCTTTCCCATAGCTTTAAAAACAATATCTTGACAGGAATCACATCCAAAACGTCCCTTTATAAAGTTTAACATGACAATGAAAGGACTGCATTACTTTCAGGGAATGTGATAACAAACTGCATCTCTCCAACAGTGACATGCTAATTCTGAGACAACATTTTAATAGTGATACACCACATTTCCTTATTAATGCTTAATTATTTTAATGAGTGCTGTAAATTTTTTGTCAGCAATCAATTTAATGCATTGCAAAGGTATTGCTATCTTGCATTAAGGAAGTGATATTGTAGTAGGGAGGAGTTTTGTACATGATGTTCTATCAGATTAGGCTTTGGTAACTTTATGAATTATGACCTGTCATCCACTTTTTTCATCTGCTATAGAATATACTTCTTGGAAATGGGAGCTATAAATAAGACAACAGATGTTTTTTGTTGGCTCCAACTGGAACCTTTAAAAAAATCCCTGTAGTTAAAGCTTCTGTTATATTCTACTCCCCCTATAGGTCACTTTTCAAGCACAACTTTTATAAAAGTAATTAAACTTGTCTTAACAAACTTTTATAAATACTATGTTGGATGTAGAACTAATTCTGTGATGACACAGAATGAGTAATGGAAGCTCTGGAGCAACAATTTTAAACTGTAAGGCAGGGAAATATTTTGTTAGTGTTTCTGCATTCATTGTAAAACATATCATACAGCTACAGGACTGTAAAATACTTTTTTTGGGGAAAACCTCAAGACATCTACAAAATAAATTAGTGGGTTCAGTTTGTTTATGTACAAAATATACAACAATCATACTATTGTGCATTATGTTGCTGGCCCATGCAGTGCCCTCTATTCCCTCCTGCCCTCGAAAAGATTGAGTGATGCTCAAGACTGAGAAGGAATTAGAGAAGGAGGCACGGAGGGAGGAGTGCAAGCAAATCTGGAAGGAGTCACTGATTGTTCAACTTTATCTTATACAAGTATATCCCACATTTGTTCCAGTTCGAAAGAGGATAGCTATATCAGTCTCTTGTAGCAAAACCAACAAATGTTACTTAGCGTAAGGGTTCATGAAGAGAATTTGCTCTGCCCTCAAGAAACTCTCCCTATATGGTTCTCTTCCATCATTTCATAATCTCCCTGTGAGGTAACTCAGAGTGAGAGATGATGATGATGATGATGATTTATATCCCACCCCTTTGAGATTAATCAGGGCGGCTTGCAGTAAAAATGCAGTACAACAGTAAAAACAAATTACCTCCCACCCACCCCTTAAAAAGTGGGTGAGGTGGTAGTCCAAAGTCACCTTCTTGGGCTGCTCCTGGCTGGGGTAGATATTTAACTGGACTTGTAATATCGAATACCAATGAGGCATACAAATTAGATACATTATAACATTTTGTATTATGTCAAAGAGAGAGAGAGAGAGAGAGAGAGAGAGGAGCGTGTGCCAGGCAATACAAGCAAATCTCTTGCCATTTTGGACAAATGGGAGATTTTTCCAATGCTTTACAGTACAGTAATTACATTTTTTTTTAAAATCAAAACATTTTAGAAAAGCAAACTCAGCTATTGTCCATGCCAAAGTAACAGTCCTTGAAAAGCTCTGATGGCTGTTATACTATACAATATTGTTAAGATAAAAGGGCTGATAGCTTTGAAGTTGCCCCCTACTTCATGGTGGCAATATTTATGATTAACACTTGTTGCAACACTAAGGGGCAGCAAATATTTCATGGTGATTGTGGATCGCTTCACCAGGTTTTCTTATGTGAAGCTTCTGAAAGAGAAGGGTGAAGCAGGAGAAAGATTTAAAGAATGGGTGAACATGAATGAAAGGGAATTTGATTTCAAAGTGGGGTCTTTGATCACAGACAGGGGAGGCAAATTCTTGTCTCACAATTTGGAAAATTGATTAAGAAAGAAGGGGATTAGACACTATACAACCAATCCTAGAACTCCTCAGGAGGATGGAATTGCAGAACAGAGAATAGCCGTCTTGAAACAGATAAAAGATTGCATGATGCTAGATGCAAATGCTCCTGAGAACCTCTGGGGGGAGGCGATTCTCACAGCTAACTTTCTGGCAAACCGCACTTGGAACTCAGCTGTAAAGAACACTCCTTATCACATGCTTTACAAAAGAGCACCTAATTTGAAATACCTTAGAGCAGGGATAGGCAACCTTTCCCCTTTAAGGGCCGAGGGACTTCAGCTCCCAGAATCCCAGGAGCTATTGGCCAACATGGACTATTGGCCAACATGGCTGAGGCTTCTGGGAGCTGAAGTCCCTCGGCCCTTAAAGGGGAAAGGTTGCCTACCCCTTCCTTAGAGTGTTTGGGCAATATGCAAATGTCTATGTGCCAGCTACTTTCAGAAAGAAAAATCAGCCCAAGTGGAGAAGATTGATGTTTGTGGGTTATTCTGGGAATAGCTATAGGTTTCTCCTTAGAGATAAGGAGATATTACTTTCAAGAAGCGCACATTTTGAGAAACATTCGGGTTGGGAAAATGTGCACTCCAACAAAGAAGTTTTTCTGAGATTTGGGGGAGTTAGGAACACCTGCCAGAAATGGAGGGGTGGTGAAACAGGAGCCAGCTTCTTCAGACAGTGAAGCAAGCGCATCAGATAAGACAACACAAACCTGGCCACAGGCACCCAGGATGACTGAAACTAGGAGACACAGAGATAGAGAACCTCACACAAGTTCTGACACTGAGGATGAGGAAGGCAGAACAAAAGTTTTCATCCCACACTGCACCCAAAGAGTTCGAAAACCTCCAGACCGTTTTGTTGTGCAGGAAGCTAGGGCTTGCACAGTTGTGGTTGATGAACCTGAAAGTTACAAAGAGGTGCAGAATTGTCCTGATAAGGAAAGGTTGAAGTGGGAGTCTGATATGGAGCAGGAGTTCAAGTCTTTGACAGATAAAGAGGTGTTTGAAATTGTTGATAGGCCTACAAATCACAAGGTGATTGGCTGCAAATGGGTGTACAAAAGAAAGTTGATGCCTGATGGTAGTCAGAGATACAAAGCTAGGTTGGTAGCAAAGGAATTTGCACAGCAGAGATTTGAAAATTTTGACAAAACATTTTCTCCAACAGCAAAGCCTGAGAACCTGAGATTGGTTTTGGCTTTAGCAGCAAGGAGGGGTCAGTTGGTGCAGCATTTTGACTTTGAGACTGCATATTTGAATGCTTGTCTTGAGGAAACTGTGTTCATGGAACAACCTTTGGGGTTTCCGCAAGACAGTGACAGAAAGGTGTACAAGTTGAAAAAGGCTTTGTATGGTTTGAAACAGAGTGCTAGGAGTTGGAATCTTTGCATTCATGAGGAGCTTGTGAAGCTTGGTTACAAACTCAGCATTGCTGACGCGTGTGTTTACACAAAGGGAGATGTGACATTGGTGATTTATGTTGACGACTTATGTGTGGCAGCTAAATCAAAACAGGAGATTCAGACAGTGAGGAAGGAGTTATCAACGAAATTTGTTGTGAAAGATCTAGGCCCTCTCAGATCCTATCTTGGAATTGAAGTGCAATGGACTGAGGATGGCAGTTGTTTATTGAGTCAACAGAAAAAGATTGAAAGTTTGATAGAGAAGTGTGGATTGCAGGATGCAAAAGTTGTGAAAAGTCCTATGTCAGTTGGAGATGTAAGTGATGAAGGTACTAGAGAGTTTGAAAATCCAGAGTTATATCGGAGCCTTGTTGGGAGTTTGATGTTTATAGCTAATAATTCGCGGTCTGACATCACGTTTGCCGTTGGTGTGCTTAGCAAAAAAACAAATTGTCCGAAGGTTGAAGATTGGACTGCAGTTAAACATTTGGTGAGATACCTGAAAGGTAGCTTGGACAGAAAATTGAAGATACAGAACAGTCAGGTTGGACTTGAATGCTTTGTGGATAGTTCTTTCGCTTCAGAGCTACATGACAGAAAGTCAGTGACAGGTTTGTTGATCAAGTTTGGAGAGAGTGCAATTGCTTGGAGAAGTAGAAAACAGGGATATGTAGCACAAAGTACAAGTGAAGCAGAGTTTGCAGCGTTATCAGAATTAGTTAATGAGATTGAATGGATTAGACAGTTGTTGCAGGATTTGAATCAGGATTGTGCTGAACCAGTTTTGATCAATGAAGATTCTCAATCATGCATTGCCATGTCAGAGGCAGAAAACCTGAAGTGCAGAACAAAGTACATTGGAGTTAGATACCAAAATGTCAGAGAATTAGTACAGAAGGGAATTGTGCCTCTGCAATATATAGAATCAAAACAACATTTGGCAGACATAGGCATTGACAATTGATAGACATGACCAGATGTCACGTCTACTTGGAATGTCATCATAAGTATGTAGACCTAGCCACCGTGCTAAGTTAGTCTCACAACATATATTAGTGTGCTTCATACACACATCTATACATTTCAGGAGGGGATGTGCTATGCAGTCAAAGGTGAAATGTAGAGATGTGTGTGTCTGTAATTTTCCACTTGAGAACAGCTTCTTGGCAAGCACAAACAACTCAGTCCAGATGGCCAGAAAGACAAAACAATAGAGAAGCCTAGGTGGGAAATCATCCTTGTTTACATAAGAAAACAATAATAAAGGCTGGTATGGGAAAGTAGATCACATGGTGGAGGATGAACAACAAGAGGCTGGGTTAGCATACATCACATACAGATCATCCAATCAACCTGAAGGTTAACACCCAAAAAGGTGGAGAGGCGCTGGGCTGAGAAACTCTGTGTTTGGCATTGATATTATTATTATTTGCTTCCTTTGGATCGCACTTCTTCTTCTTCTCTTTACTTCTCACAATGGATCTATAATATGTTTATACTGCTTCACAATGTAGCCTTAAGATCTGAAAACATGGGTCTGTAGTTTTGTTCTTGTTTAGCCACATCTGCAAGATGTGATCCTATAGTGCACTGTATTTTATTTTGCATGTTGTTATTATTTTTTTCAACAATAACAATAAAACTCAACTTTTAGAAGCTTGGATTTTTTTTGCTCCCTGGTTCTGCTGGATTTACAAGCACACTACTCCACCAAAACCGAACATTATGTTTCTCTTTCTTCTTTCCTTCAAAGGGTAAAAAACTCATATAATTCACAGGTTGGACAAATTAAGAATATATGTCTCCATGCACACAAGTGGAAATACTAAGTATTAGTGGCAAGACCTGGTATTATTTTACACTAACACTCATGCACATAGTTGTGCATGAATAATTTTAAAGTTTTTCTTCTCTAGATGGAATTACAAGAGATTTTGCACCTCTTTGTAACAATTTTGTGAAAAATTCACTTGTTCAACAAAGCACAGAACAATGTCTTTTGCACCGTTTTCTGTGCAAAAATGTTAGAATTTGTGAAAAAACTAAGTTTTTTGAAGTAAGCAAATTTTTGCAAGAATGTCACAGAATACAAAAAATGTAGCAATTCACCATTTTCTTAATATAGTTTTGAGGACAAGAAAATCTGTGAATTATCTTGACAACCGTACTATGACATAGCAATAAATTGCCATTTATAACAACAGTTTACCCCATGGCATTTCAAAGTTTGACTGCAAATTCATGAACTTACCTTTGTCCCCTGTCATATTTAGACTAAAAATAATTCAATTTTAAAAAATGGCTATCAAGGCTTGTTATTGGTACTCAACCAGTACACTATATGCTGGATCTTTGCTTTACACATACTATAAACATTGGCCACAATGTAAATCCAATTGCTAAGTAGAATAGGTAAGTACTTTTCACTCCTAGAGGTTTGAATTAAGAAGTCTTTTCTACAGCCCAGCCCCCAAGCACCTCCTATTGTTTTTGCAGAGTGGGGAGTCTCTTTGTTCAGCATATATCTTCTCTATGACCAATGGCTAGGGTGCCATAGCCCTCTCGGTCATTCCACCCATGTCCTGGACTTCTGAGTTTCCCTTTCAGGCTAAAAGTCTCTGCCTCCTCTAACAGTGGCATGCAACTGTCACTTTCCCTGAGGTTGCACAGTCCGGAAGGCAGTGGGTTCCAATGGGAAAAGCTATACTTCTACAAATGTTTGAGTCAGTGTGTTGTTGTTCTCAAGGCTGTGGCTCTCACTGACTCACTCCTCTTCACCCTCCTGCCCTGCATACTTTCCCCACTCCCTCTGACCTCCCTGTCACTCCCCAGGCTTTCACTGTCTCCAGTCTTTGGAGTCAGCCAAACAGTACAGTCTTCCCTCTCTTTATCTAGCTCCAATGTTCCTTCTTGCCCCTGATCTGAGCTCTCCCCTTTAACTATCCCAACCTCTCTTTACCCTTCTATCATCCAGTCTCTTTCTCCCTTTAACTAGTCTTATTCTCACTTAACTCTTTCTGTCTCTGTCCACCTTTCAGCACCTGCTGCTCTTCCACTCTCAGTGTGGTTTCAAAGGCAAATAACTTCTGGCTGCTTTGTCATTTACATGTAGTACCACTTCTCACTATCTGTGGTTGATCTTCTCAGTGAGTGGGTCAGGTCTGTACTCTGCAGGGAGCCTCAAGAGTGCCTAAAAAGACATTTATGAGAGTGCAGTGTTCCTTCCTCCTCCCAGTGTATTTGTACCTATGTGCACACATACATGAACTGACAATAGCCTCTACTATTGGCTAGCCTGATAAAATTCTCCCTCACTCTTTGATGTAAAAGAAAAACAGAAGCAATAATAATTGTTTGTATCTATGAGATAAGTTTAGTAGTTTTTGTCCAGTGCAAAAAATAGGTTGGTCACAACTATGAACACTATAAATGAAACATGCTGGCCACAATTCTAGCTCTTGGATTTCTCAACTGAAGTCACAAACTGGGATTTCTCATGTATTGCATACTTTACAGTTTCCCTATGAAGAAGGAACCACAAGAACTTAAGTCCAATGTTACTTCATTTGTTGAATTTTTTCATTTATCCAATGCACACAAATCAAACAGAGCTGTTTCCAAGCACACAATAAAACCTACATAGTTTAAAACTTTGTGTGAAGTTACCCTGAACTTCCTACAGCATAGCACAGGCAGTGAGATTAAACAAAATTTACTGTTCTGTTACCATCTGCATTATTACTTTAAGTACTGCAGAAACACTCAGAAAATACTGAGGATGGGGAAAAACCCACAGTGTATATGAAAATTCCAAATTTGTTCAACATAATTGATTCAGAAATAAAAAGATTTCATCATTTACTTCTGAATCCTGAAGGACTCTTGAGCCCAGTACAATAAATTGGAACCACATTTAATCCTACTTTTCCCTGGTAACTATAGTTTCCTTACACTATAAACACATTATACCCCAGCTTTTGGGCTCTCCCCCCTGGCATGCTATAATCTTGCCAGGAGACAAGCATTGCTTTTAATAAGTTGATTTGCCAACTTAAATAGCAGTCTCCTAAGGCAAACAAATAATGAAGCACACAGAGATGTACTTGCACGTAATCTCTCAGAAGTTCAGCCCAACAGAAATGGTTCCGGCATATAAACTGTAATGCACATCTCTCAGGTATTTAAACAGCATACATATTATTGTGTTCAATCCATCTCTCATTCACCAACTCTTCCTCCCCAGTTTTTAAAATTTTATAACTTAGGAGGGAAAGAAAAAGTCAAGGTGCAAACATGTATGCAGAAGCTGTACACAGAGTGGGATCTAAAGAAGAAATGTATTTATATGGGAGAAGGCCACATGTGCAATCATGGTCAGTCTTATTTTTATCATTATATGGCATGTTCTGTGCCATTGTAAGCAGCTGTGTGTGCTCAAAAAGTAAAATTCACAAAAGCTTAATTTGCCAGTGAAGACTCTCACAATGCAATTCAGTTTCAGAGGAACTTTGCAGAATATTGCAACCAACAACTGTGCAGTGACAACAGCAAGAACAACATATACACCAGTATCAAGGCTGCTTCCTATGTTTTATTCCAGCAAATGAATAAAAATGTGTATGTTACATGTAAAAAGGAACTCTTATCTATTCTGGCTCCTTTTCATATGCAATATGTACATTTCAAATGAAGACATATTTGTTCTTTCTGGTCTCAACCTCTAAAGGTTTACCTTTCCAAGCCTGGCTATTTAAAAGGGTACTTCTCCCCAAAAATCCTGCACTTTAATTAAAATAATTATTTGAGGCATGCAACCATTTGCGAAAAAGCAGGCAATGTCTGGAGTAATAAGCTTTTTTTTGTGATGATGCCTAAATTCTGAAACTTCTTCTCTAGGAATATTTACCTTTGTTATTTTTAAAATGGCAGGTGAAGTCATATGCTTTCCCAAAATCCCTTAATGGCTTTCATCAGTACTTTAGAATGGTTTATTAATTGTTTTAACCCAGAGTTTAACTGCTGGTTTCCCTGTTTAGTCTTACCTTTTGTATTATGGTTGTGTTTTTATTACATTTTATTCTTTAAATATGAAAAATGTACTGCTTTATATGCCATAATTCCTTTTGGCAAAAGCTAAGGTTAAAAACATAAATGCTACATGTCTGTGTACAAGGTATTCTGTCTGGCCTAAATCCAGTTGCTTGTTTGCCAAAATCCAATTGCTGACTACAGTGTCATTGCTTATACTGTATAAATCACATTGCTTAAAAAAAAAAAATCACATTGCTTTAGTTGGGACAAGAAATTGAATTTAGGCCTTTGTGAGTATATACATGTGTACAGAAGATCTATATTTTCTTTAAGATTGTAAAAATAGTTCAGGGTTTATTTAAATAATGGCTTTCCTTTTTCTTACTTATGCTCTGGAAATCAACTATAGCGGCAGATTTTTCTCCTCAATTACACACCTGGTAATTTTTTCTCAATTTAGAATAAATGTGAGATTGGGATTCATTCATCTCACTCACTGGGCAACAGATAAAAGCCAACAGAAGCATACCTACAGCCATACATATCTTTAGAACATGAGTTGTTGTTATATACTTTCAGGTTGACTCTGATTCAAGGCAACCCTACCATAGAATTTTCTCAGCAAGATTTATTCAGAGGTAGTTTGCCACTGTCTTTCTATCAGGCTAAGTGTATGACTTGCCCAAGGTCACCCAGTGGGGTTCTCAGAGTCCTGGTCCAACAGTCAGAGCACTACACCACCCTGGCTCAAGCATAAGTTGAACATGAGTCAACAGTGTGATGCAGCAGCTAAAAAAGCCAATGCAATTCTAGGCTGCATCAATAGAAGTATATTGTCTAGATCGAGGGAAGTAATAGTACCACTCTATTCCACTTTGGTCAAATGCTACTTTTAAAAAGTTAGCTATTCAGTTCCTGTTCTTTAACTATGATAAATACTCAGAAAGTGTGTCTTAGAGGAAACACCTGGAGAACAAAAACCCTTAGATCAGCCTATAATTATCTTCCCCTTTCTATGCTAATAAGGCCATTTATACTAACATTTGTTAGTAAAGAGGCTCAAGATTTTTAAATATTTGCATACCAACATTTAAAAATATTTGCAATATCAGCCATCCCCGTACCAGCCATCCAAAAGGTATATCTCTTTCATCAGTTTGGGTGGCACAGTATCCAAATATACAAAAATAAATAAATAAATTATAAAAATTGGTGAATTCAGTCAGACATGGTACAAGTGGCAATCGCATTGCAAGGAGCATGACGTGAATTAGAATAAACTCAAACTAGTATATGTAGATTTGATCTAGAATGGTGGTGGGGTAGAGAAGATGGCCATGGTAACTATTCAAGATTTCAAACATGCTTTTAAAAATAAACTCCATAAATTGCCACTCATCTGGGTTGTCTGGTTTAAGAATTTTCTGCAATCAGAAGGAAAACATCACACAAACTAACTGCAAGATATACATTGTGTTAATAGCTTTAGTATAACAACTAAAAAAAGTACAAAATTTTCTGTGCAAGCTGCTGAAACCACAGGTTTCTTCATCAGGCAACATTGATAAAAAAGGACATGGGGAAAGAAGGGGAAGTGATTACATTTGGAGTCATGTTTGCTTGAGATGGTAATTCTCTTTCAAGCCAGAAATTATTTACATAACGGAGTGGGGCAGTGATGTGAAATCATAAACGAATCAGTTGGTCAAGCACAGAAAAGTTACAAGCCTGCTCCATGTCACCTACTTTTGTTAACCAGGTATGGTAACATTTTGGACCAAACACAGGAGTATTCGCTTTTCTCAATGGCAAAACTTGCCTGTTGAGTTCACCAAATGCAAACAGGTAAGTATCTGGAGATCGAGGCTGAGACAAATCAAAGAGGAAAGGAAACGCATGTCTTTACCAGTAACCATTGGGGAAGTACTGGTAGAGACAGGAAATGAGTCAGTCCGTCCTTTGGCGACAACACAATTGCAGCCCCCACTTATCTCAGATCCACACATCTGAGGTTAGTGGACAGTTGGCAACTGTATTCTTGCAGGATGTTGAGTGACACGTGCCCAGAAGCCAACACCTTGTCCTTCTGACTGTTAGGCAGCCTGTTTCTTTACTTCATCAAATTGCTCAACAAGATCAAGATGCCATATCAGCTAACACTGACCTGCTGAAAACTACATGGAGTTGTCAAATCAATATTACAGAAGGCAGACTATAAAAATCTTCACCAATAGTGTACACAAAACCAGAAGTGTGACTTCTGTGGTCTTTGAAGAATAAGTAGGTGAAGGAAACTGCCATTTTATTCTAAACAATAATCTTAAAAACTACTAGCTGAAGAGTGCAGTATTTGTGTCTCCCCCCCCCCCCCCCGCCCCCGGCCCCCTGGCTATCAGCATGTGTTTTCATAAAAACCTAGCAGTTAAGATTAGGACTGCAAATTGTTCAAACTGAATAGGTTTGTTCTTGTCAGCACACACACAAAAAAAAATGTGTCCCAGAAAGGAAACTATGTAAATGCATAACCTGTAAAAGGCAAGTTACAAACACAGCACTTTTAAAAGCATTGCTATGCTGCATCAGTGCATTTGAGGAGGCCCACTCTTGGCTGAACAAAGGCCCTTTAAATCTAAATGTCTGATTTTTAAAAGAAACAAACAACTCTTGTTATTTGCCATTATGTTACTAAATATGCATTCTTCCACACTTTCCCTTACTAACAGACAAGACTCTGAAGCCCGCATAAAGGTCAAGTCTCAGAGTGGATTGTGCCAGAAAATAATGCTTTTATTTGCTTTTTTACAAAACTGCTTATGCAGGGCAATTATTAGATAAATTATGTTGGATTTGGAACAGCTGACTGGATTTCAATTGACAAGAACTTCATTTCAGTTTATATCGACACTGGTACATATTCAAAAGCATATCATCATCCATTTCTAGGGGCTGAGAAGGGAATAATCTTTCTACAGCAATTTTTTCTACACCAGTGCTACTCATAGTGGTTGGTCTTTGGAACAGTGCCACTCTTCAAGCCATCAGCTGATGGTCCCCGTGAGTTTCTAGGAAAGAAAGAAACCACTAATGTCATTGGGCATAAATATTGTGCCAGTTCCTACCAACTTGAAAAATATAATTGCTGGTCTCCTGCATCAGAGAGCCTATAACAACATTGTTCTTTGTTGTTGTTGTTAATTGCCTTCGCGTCAATCTCAACTCAGGGCAACCCTATGGATGAGATATCTCCAGGCTCCCCTGTCCTCTATTGCTCTGCCCAGCTCCTGTAAACTCTTATTTGTGGTCTCTTTAATAAAGTCCATCCATCTAGCATGTGGCCTTCCTCTCTTTCTACTTCTTCACCTTTTCTAACATTATTGCTTTTTCCCACGATTCATGCCTTCTCATGATGTGTCCAAAGTACAACACTCTAAGCCTTGTCATCTTGGCTTCTAGGGATATCTCTGGTTTGATCTGCTCTAGGACCCATTTGTTTGTCCAACACTGTTCTATACTATTCATAAAAATGATGGCTACTTTCTTCTTAACTACACAATTCAAACAGTAAGTCTTCCATGGTAGATTATGCATCTTATCCATGCCTTAATTCTCTTCTTTTCTTTTGTCATCCCTAGGTTTTCTTGCACCATAGTACAATGATTATATGTTATCTGAAAGTTTTCTAGTATAACACCAAATTCTCCTTTAACAGTTTCTACCAACTGGGCTAGTGTCACCGTATGTGAAACAACAATTACTATCTAAGTTTCAAAGAGCATCACTTTGCATTTGCTTTAGGTTGAATTTCATTTACCGTTTTGTTGTACTATATATATTTGACAACAAGTCGACTCATGTATTAGCCAAGGGCAGGTTCTAGGACCAAAACTATACATTTTGATATGACCTGTGGATAAGTCAGTGGTAAAACTTAGGGGCATATATCAAAGGATGTAAAGGATGAAGCAAAGGAAAACAATGCCAAAGAACTTACAAAATTCCAGCAGGCATAACAGTTTGTGATCACCCTAAAGGCTGGATATATGTGGAAAGAACTACAGTAAATGATGGCTGTGCAATGTACATGGGAGGTGACCAGACTCAGGTGGGGCTTAGAAAACACACACACATTACAAAGGATGAAAAAGTAAAGCCAAAAAAAAAAAAAAAAGTGACTATGGAGCTAAACAGACTGCCATTTAACGCCGGCCTTGGGACAGAGTGGGGGTGTGGCATCCAGATGCCTCCATGCTTCCCAGATGCCAGTGTCACGCCGGGCAGTGAAAGGGCATGTTTTTGGCACGGTGTTTAGATGTGCTGCACCAAAGAATCTCCAAAAAGCTGCCGTGATGGCAGCAAAGGCACCTTTTCGCTACTTTAAAAAGAAGTGGCATTTTGTCGGCCCCTTTTGGACCAGCAAAGTGCCAGATTGGGGCCGCAGTGTGTGGTGGCCCTGATCCGGCACTTCCAAGGGCAGTGTAGAGCTACTCTTTCGGGGTGGTCTGCTTTGCCACTATGTTAGCTGTGATTATAGCCTTTTAATTTAATGTGATAACTTTGCCTGATTTTAACCCAGAAAAGCTGACAGGCATACATGAATGTCTCATTCAAATCCTTCAAAGCCTAACTCCTCATGGCACTCCATTGAGGGGCGATGCCAAAGAGCTGCCATTTTCATTTCTTTCATTTCTTTCTTTCTTTTTAAACAGTAGTTTTGGCAACATATGGCTGAATACAATAAGGCATACTTCCATGAAAGTGGGAACATAATTGTAGCTTTGACTTTCATTCACATGGATGTAAGCAACCAAACAAAAACTTATGATGAATGATTTCTGGGATGGTTTCTGACCAGGTGGAAAAATATATTTCATGGGATAAAAAAATGTCCCATGTCTACAGGAATATTTGTGAATATAAAATGGAAGGCATCCCAAGCATCCCAAGAAAGGTATACAGTGAGACCCAGAAAACACAGGTTCACTTGTTTTGAGGTACTGATGAGCCTCCTTTTATGTATAAAGAAAAGAATAAAGAAAAACAAAGAAGCCAATGTAATTTCTATGCCCTAAAATAATGAATTGTTATTTCCAGCTAGAAAAAAACTTGTTGGAAACTCCCCAAATTAGAAAATTTACATAAACCCTGAAGGGATACAGCTGTTTTAATTTATTTTTACCTAACATTAATTGGTTGTGTGTGCATGCGCCTCCCTCCTAGTTACCTGTTAAACTTACAGCAAACCCATTAATTTCATAGTTTGTGTTGTTGTTGTTGTTTTCCGGGGGGGCCAATTTTCTATCACAACAATAAAATAGTCCTCACTGAGGGAAGCCTTTCCCAATGATGCACCAGCCATTATTCATACAATCAAACAAGTTATTTGGATGCAACAGTGGTCCTTGTCAACACATTTTCAATTCATGGGGAACCTTCTGCTGATTTTCTTAGCAACTGACATACTGCAGCACTAATGAGAGATGGTATGTGCATCCTGTTGAATGGTGCCGATTAGAGATCTTTAGTAAGCAAACCTTCTATCATTTCTAAGCTAGTGAAAAAAAATGGTTTCTTACCACATTTCACCCAGAGTAGAAATGTGGCTCAGGCCGTATAATCCCGTATTTTGTAAGCAAGCTGGACTTCCTGTGATGGATCAAGCTGTCTGCTCAGATAAATGTCTGCCTTCAAAGTGTGCAAAATCACTTCTGGCTTATGGTTCCTTGGCAGGTGGTTAAAATTTGGGGCACTGTTCAAAACACTTTAGGTGACTGTTATAAAATGCAGACTGTTTATGTCCAGTTATTTGTGAATTCTGAAACAAAACATAACCCTGGAGTATAGAAATGTCCCATCTGAAAGGGTGAGAGTTGGACTTCATTGTTCTGCAAGTCTGTCAGCAACTAATGTTAAAAAAAAGGTCTGAAAAATGAAGTGAGAACAAAAAAGGCCAGCAATTTTTGTGAAACAGTAAATAAAGCTTTGAGGCTGTGGAGCCCCATAAACTAGGGCCCTTACAGACTGACAGAAATAATGCAGCTTCAGGCCACTTTAACAGTCCTGGTTCAGTGCTAGGGAATCATGGGAACTGTATTTTTTTTTCCTGAGACATTGAGCCTTTTCTGTCAGAGAGCTCTGGTGCCACAATAAACTACAGTTCCCATGATTCCTTAGCACTGAGACAAGACAGTTAAAGTGGCCTCAAGCTGCATTATTTCTGGCAGTCTGTAAAGGCCCTAAGTGTATACTGAAGCTCTCAATTGCCACTGGGTAAGAAATCAAGGTTTCTTCATATTTAGCAAGCTATAGCAGGAGATGTGCTCCTAGCAGAACAAGTAACTTTCTAAATCCTAGTCAAATGATATATTAGGATACATTTGGGGCTACAAAAATGTGTCATGTGAAAATACATGCTTACAGAGAGACACATTAGGGCTGAAATACTATTCACATTTACAGAATAAACTGTAGTTCAAAAAGTTCAGGAAGTATTTTTTTTTAATGACAACCCTCTTTTTAAACTTCAGTCAAGTGCAGTCATCCCTCCGTTCTCACAGACTTGAAGTCCGCGGTTTTGCATATTCATGGAGGGGTGACCTCCATTACAATCAATGGGCCGTGGCCCCATGGATGCACCTCCGCACACTCCCATAGGTGGCACTCCATTCAAGCCTATGGGACTTGAATATTTGCAAATCTCCATTTTTGTGGGGGGGTCCATAACAGATCCCCCGCAAAAACGGAAGGCCAACTGTACTACTTTCCCCAACATTCATTATCAGTTGCCAACATGACCTGTTCTCCTGTTAATTTAGGCCTGGCATTTAATCCAAAGGGTGGTACAAATTACCTAAAAAACCTCACAATTCCCAAATATTGCTTGGCCTTTACTAAAGCGAGATTTAAAGCATTTCCATCTGCAGTAATGGAAGATCAATTCCAACAAGTTGAGTATAAGGATCGATCGTGCCCATGTGGAGAAGGATCAGTAGAATCCATATCATATATCCTTCTCACAAGCACTTTCTACAGGGATAAAAGATTAAGATTATGATTAATAGCACCTCTATTAGATAAATTCCATGGACGATCTCAGGGCTAGTACACAAGATATTTACTAAAAGACACTGATAAAAAGGTCACAGAAGAGGTGGTAAAATTCTGTTTTGCAGCAATAAAGACCTGTAAGGCTATAGTAACTACTACAGCTAAGCAGCAGTAACTAGTGTTTGCAATCAACAGTAATGCCTTCTCCTGATCCAGCCCAACCTTTTAGTATACAGAATAATGAGGAGGAGGAGCATTTGTTTTATAATGGGGCTTGGTTATGTTCTTAATAGATTAATAAGATGAAGAGCTGGAAGGTTTTATCTCTAATTGTTTATATTTGTACTTATATTGTAATTTTACCTCTTTTATATGCTATTGTGGTGTTAAAACTAGCTTCTTTTTAAATTTTTGTATCGCCTGAAAGTCTCTTGACTGTAATAAAGGCTTTGTATTTGTATTCTATTGCACTACTTTTTTTTTTTTTAAAAAGGAACAACAACTTCACAGGCCTGTTTTATCTTACAAAATATTTTCACACCAAAAAAAAGTTGCTTCAACAGTAACTGCAATTAAATTGATAAGAACCATATAGGGACCACAGATATTTAAGGACTTTTAAGAACTATTGAGATGAACATTTTGCTCTTTTATATACTGTTGAGTCCTAGGCCTAAATCCTATTTTTAATCCTAATTGAAGTAGAGGCATTGAATCTAATTTTGAGTTGAATATCTGTCTAGTAGGGACTAATCAAAAGGACTTTAGTATTATAGGGGTTGCAGACTGCCAGAAATAGTGCAAATTGAGTCCACTTTTAGGGTTAGGGTTAGAGTTAGGGGATCATGGGAACTGTAGTTTATTGTGGCACCAGAGCTCTCTGACAGAGAAGACTCAATGTCTCAGAAAAAAAAATAATTCCCATGATTCCCTAGCACTAACCCTAACCCTAAAAGTGGACTCAATTTGCACTATTTCTGGCAGTCTGCAAAGGCCCTTAGTCTCTAGTTATTTTACATGCTCTGGTATAAATTCAGAAACAGGTAGATGTTGCCAGGTATCAAAACAAGCAGATCAGGAAATGAATTTAAGGGGCTATGCAGATAGGCGGCTCTGGTCCCCCCCTGGTAGCGGTGGATCGGGGCTGCGGCAACCCCATCCTGCAGCCCCGATTTTTCCTTTTGCCACCCTAAGAGCCAGCACCGCGGCTCTTCCACGCCTTTGTGGTATTTCCACGCTGCGTGGGGAGGGTGTCCTGACACTGTGAACCATGCAAACGACTGTGCGGCGTCAGGACGGCATTGGGTGGCCGGTGTGTGGCTGCAACACCCCTAAGTAGCCAACACAGGATATATACACTCTGCACTGAGGCTGTATCTGCACTGCAAAATAATGTAGTTTGACACTGCTTTAACAGCTATGTCTCCATCCTATGGAATCCTGGGGGGGGGGGGGGGGGTGTGCTGTGGCACCAGAGCTCTGTGAGAGGGAAAGCCAAATAAGCTCATAAAACTACAAATCCCAGAATTCCATGGCATTGGGCCATGGCAGTTAAAACAGTATCAAAATGCATTATTCCTGCAGGTGCCTAGTCCACCCCCCCGACCATTAAAGCTCTCTGACAGTGAAAGTTAAGTATCACATGAAATTTCAAATCTCAAGATTCCACAGGATGGAGTCATGGCAATTAAAACATTATTGAAGTGCTGTAGCTGAATTGTGTGGATGCACACACAATTAGAAATAGATAGACGCATCGACATGGCTGTCATACAAAGCATTTTTAAAAAGAAAGAATTGTTGTAGGACTTTTGAAGGAATGTCTTTCATAATATATATATATATATATATATATATATATATATATACACACACACACACACACACACACACACACACACACACACACACTAAAGGAAACAATACTGCACTTCTACTAACCAGACTACTGAAAATGTGACTTGAGATTCAGAACAAGGTTTATAGACTAATGCACAACATCAACAGAGAAAGTCCTTACTCCATTTCTGGCTCTGGAGTTCACATGCTTGTTTTACTAGTTCATAGTTAAGAGGCCACAATGCAAGCACTGCTTGAGAACCTATTTCTTTTTCAAGGAAATACATAAGCACGTGTATTAGTATAGCTCTGTGCTGTAGTAATCCTCTTCACTATCTTGAACCTTTTCTACCTAGGAAAGGTAATTATTCATTTACAAAGGCTGTTCACATCTATGGTCAGGGCAGCTTCCAAAGACTTGCAAACATCTATTTAATGAACAAACTTTTGAGTTTGTTAAGGCTAGGCCATCTATTCTTGTAAAAATGTGAACTGTTAATAATATGATACACAGATTCAAGATAATGGGTTGGGTTACTTCAAAATGACAGTATTCAGTGCAGTTAGAAGAAAATTATTGAGTTTGTGTGGGATTTTTGGGCTATGTGGCTGTGTTCTAGAAGAGTTTATTCGTGATGTTTCACCAGCATCTTCAAAGAAACAAAGTCATTACAGTTGTCCCTCCCCATTTGTGGACTTGGAGTCTGTGGCCCCGCTCTTTGCAGGAGGGACAAGCAGGGCGGGACAAAATGGTGGCATGTGCCATGGGCGTGCACACCATTATTTTCAATGGGGCTTAAATATTTGCAAGTTGCCATTTTCGCGGGTGTGTATGTCCAAAACGGATCCCCCATGAATTGAGAGGGGCTACTGTATTTATAATTGAAAGCAACCATACTAGTGCTAACTCTACTGTTCACCTGTTTGCCATTCATCTTGAGATTTTACATGATGCAAAACTATTGGTCAAGCATCTGTGAAATGTCTATACTAACTGCAATGGTGATGACTTACATATAGCAATCTGGTTCAGACTTACACTTGGAGGGAACAGCAGTTGGGAGACCCAAGTTTACAGACTGTCCTGTGGTGAAACTAGATTTGTTGTGTGCCTTCAGGTCACTTCTGTCTTATGGCAACACTAAGGCAAACCTATCAGGGTTTTTTCTGGGGCTGAGATTGTGTAACTTGCCCAAGGTTACCCAGTGGGTTTCTACCTACAGAGTCAAATTCCAATGCTCAAACCACAACACCATGCTACCTACAGCCTGTGAAATGTGGAGTCCCAGCATGACTGTAGGGATGGGCCAATTTAACAGTGTTTAACTTGGATCCCTATACATAGTCACCTGAGAATAACTCCCACATTTAAGTCCCAGTGAAGTCAGTGGGATGTACTTCTGAGAACACATTATAGGATTGCACTCTAAACATGTTTTGTTGGCTTTTCAAGTAAATATTCAAGTAAATCAATTCAAACCCTATTTAGCTATTTAAATAATCATTAGAAGTATTTATGCAGCATATACTGTAAAATGAACATGGTTTAGGAATGGAAAGGTTCTGTCCATGAAATAGAAGTCAAACAACATGCCAAGCAATCCCACTGATATGTTTCTAGAAATAGTTAAGACAACAAAAAAAGAAAAGAAAGAGGTGGCTCTTGGTGGCTATCTTGCAGCTGTGGAATTCCTCTCCTTTTGGAGGCATGCCAAAAAAATTAAGCACATTTCAGAGGCACTATGAGACTTTTGTTCAGGCTGGCATCTGGGATCAGCATTCAGGCAGAATGTTGTTCTAAATATTTTTGCTTTATTTGATTTTATACATTCCTTTGCATTTATTGGGAATGTTATTTGGGACAGGGCAAGATAAGAATGCTAATAATTCAAGATACTCTATTTTAGTCTTTCTAGATTTAGTTTTGAAATAAAAAATGAACTGATTTAGTTGAAATTACTGAATTTAGTTGATTGATTGAAATAAATAAAACAAACGTAATCACTCCTTCGAGTTGATAGTAATGTCTGTACAATGCCTCTGAACATGTACATTGTAAAACCATGGTTAAATGCTTAAATTATAAGTATTTATAATTTGCCCTTGTCATGCCAAGCTATTAAAATAAAGTAATTCCTCAGATTTCAGCCTTCAGACTGATTTCATGGTAATTCATCATGGACCCAAGATTTTAACGAAAATACACATGGAAAGGGATTTACTAACAGCTGCACTGCAGACATCTGTGTTCTTTCAAAGAAACTATGTATATGTAAAAGACCTTAAACAAAGATTTTAAGAATATACTGGTACAAAATTATCATTTCTTGGCAAGGAATTAGCAATTGCAAACAATCACATGTTGCAGAATATAAATGTGTTCCCTTATAACCCTCAACAGAGAGACAGCTAACCTACTCCAGCTTGTGACAGATATCAGCATTCATTGTGTGTCTCCTGATTTCAACTAGAGGCTGGGGTGGAGAGAGTTAAGAACCCCAGAGTCCCACTTATTTTAAAACAAGCATATTTTCTTGAAGTAGACAAAATGACAAGGTTTTGGGTTAATTCCAACAGACATTACAATTGCTAAGTTGGATCCATTTGATACAGCAGATATAGCAGCACTCATGTCACTCAATTCACAATGAGGTTTCTGTTTTACCAGGAAAAAAAAGGGCTAGAGTCCTTTTTTATTTACAGTCCAGTAAATAAATCTGGCATTTCACCTATTTCCAATACTATGAGGATTTACCAGCAGGGGGAGTCAAACAACAGCTAGAGGAGCTCATCAGCTTTTCTTGTACAGGGGAGGGGAGGAGTACTGTGTATTTCTCTTTCCCTCCCTCTCTCCCTCTCTCTCTGAAATATTATATGGCAGATAAACAAATTTTCAAATGCAAACCACTAATATATGCCAAAATAGACAGAAAATTTTAACATCTTAAGCACACAATATTCCACTGAAACGTTAAAAGTTTACATCCTTTGTACAGAACACATTTTCAGTTTCCCATCTCCTTTTTCTTCTCGCTCTCACTAGAAAAATCACACTGGGCTACCAACATGAGGGAAGCATATAGTTTATATGAGGTAACTATGGGCCTTTGCAGACTGCCAGAAATAGTGCAAATTGAGTCCATTTTAAGGGTTAGGGTTAGTGCTAGGGAATCATGGGAATTGCATTTTTTTCTGAGACATTGAGCCTTCTCTGTCAGAGAGCTCTGGTGCCACAGTAAACTACAGTTCCCATGATTCCTTAGCACTGAGCCAGGACAGTTAAAGTGGACTCAATTTGCATTATTTCTGGCAGTCTGTAAATGTTAGGAAAGGTGGAGGGAAGTAGAAAGAGAGGAAGGCCACATGCCAGATGGATGGACTTTATTAAAGAGACCACTAATATGAGTTTGCAGGAGCTGGGCAGAGCAGGAGGGGGGGTGGAGATCTCTCATCCAGAGGGTCGAGATTGATGCGAAGGCAGTTAACAACAACAACAACAACAACAACAACAAGTAGTGTTGTATGGGAGGAGGTCAATGGAAAGGGGACCCTCGAGTTGTAATAGAGAAAAGAACTCATGGGAATTGTTTTTTCCCCCCCTCTGAGACATTGAGCCTTCTCTGTCAGAGAGCTCTGGTGCCACAATAAAATACAGTTCCCATGATTCCCTAACCCTAACCCTAACCCTAAAAGTGGACTCAATTTGCACTATTTCTAGCAGTCTGCAAAGGCCCTATATAAGATGTGCAGATCTTTAAAAAGTCAGCCATTTGGTAAGATTTCAAAGAAAATGGTCTACACAGTGACCAAGCATAATTCTGAAAAGGTAAAATTTTTAACTGATGGCTTCAATAGTTTATTTAATATGCTTCTCAGCTCATTTTTAAGACTACAAATGTTCCATTACAAATAAATAAATAAATAAATAAATAAAAATATGCCCACTATCTATTATGATATAATAGTCATACAACTAAATCTAATTTTTAGCCTCCATGAGAGTTAACCCATTAAATCTGTTAAGTCAATGCTTATTCACATACCATTGATTCAATGGTCTATTTCGTTGGGACTAACAATCAGATTTAGCCTCTAAAATTAAATCCAACTTAACCAAGAAATTAAAATAAATAAGTTACAATAAATTACAAATCTGAAACAAACCAAATCCAAAGACTGACCAACTAACAGACAGAGCAGCATGGACTTTACTATTTTTCAATTAAAAGCCTAAGACTATACATACATAAATATTTAATTTCCTCTTAAAACCAATATTTTTGAATAATCATAGGAGTGAAGTGAGAAGCCTTTACCTTTAGTGGCTACCCATTTTATAGACTTTAACGGTGGGTCACTGACTAGTACCTTAATACATGAAATATAAGTAGCTCACAGGATGCTTTATCAAAATGTGTGTGTGTGTGTATACAGTATAATTTTTATTAGTAGAATTAATATATGGCAAAAGTGGGCATCCTCTTAGGGAGTGGAGACCATTGTTGCCATTCTCTGGATGAAGGTGAGATGAACCTACTACAACAGTGGAAGAACACTGGAAAATATGTCTACTCCTGTTTTCACACACTTATGTTCAAGCAACCAGCACACTTATTCAAACATTAAGCTGTCTGAAAGAGGTTCTGTCTCCTCTGCTTCTGTCTCTCTTTATTTCTATGTGACCCTTCTTGTTTGTTTTAGAAAGCAGTTAATCCCATTGAGCCTGTATGATCCAGTGGAATTAGTCTCAAAATCTAAAAGATACCCCAGCCCATTACAGGATGCCATCACAGGCACCATCACAGACAATCCCAATTCTCAACCAACTCTGGCTTCCTCCAAGATTCCAGATTGTCACCAGTTCTACCAAATGCTGCATGAATAAAGAGATTAAGCTGACCCAAAGAAGGATGTCCTCCCTGACACACAAATCACTTTATATCACCTCACTCTCTGACTTTCTTCCACTATTACATTATTCACACAATCATAAAAGAGAAAACAATAGAAATTCCCACACAGCACAAATAGTCCTCTGTAATCAGAGGCTTGGTTGTTTCCACCTCTATTGCCCCATCTTCCACCCCAAAAGGAAAGGGAGAGGGGAGACACACCCAAAGAGACAGACAGAATGACTAATTGCTAGCAAACAGAGATGGGTCTCTTCCCGTATAGTGCTGGAAAGTGCAACTGGTTGAGACTATGGGCCTTTGCAGACTGCCAGAAGTAGTGCACATTACATTGAGGCACTGCCCTGGCTCAGTGCTAGGGAGTCATGGGAATTTTATTTTTTTCTGGGACATTGAGCCTTCTCTGTCAGAGAGCTCTGGTGCCACAATAAATGACAGTTCCCATGATTCCCTAGCACTGAGCCAGGGCAGTGCCTCAATTTAATGTGCACTATTTCTGGCAGTCTGCAAAGGCCCTATGAGAACTCCTCTGGTATGAAGAGGACATCTAGTCTTAGACTGCCCCAGGTGAGAAACAGGCAATAAGAACTGTGGTGTAAGGAAGACAAACCACTTTATGTGGATTCAGAAAACTCCTGTTACCAAGCTTATTGCTGGTGACACTTTTACATACTGGCAACCATATGATCATAGAGTAGTCTCTGACAATGCTGGCTCTTCAACATAGTAATGGAGATGAGCACCAGCCCCTATGGTTGGACACGACTTGACAACCTTGTAAATGGCGAATACCTTTACCTTTAATTACATCAATTGCAGATATTTTTTCCCAGCTTGGTTATATTTTGAAATTATGTATTTTCCCTTGACCTACTGTTATACTGAAATTAATAAGCTTTTAAATAAACATTTCAACAGCTGCTGCTCATATGTTACCAGCATGTTGCTGAAATGTTCACTGATGCTGATGTTTTTGCCACTTCCATTTTGTATACAGTGATTTGTTTCAGAAAGGTTTTCTTTTTGGGAAAGCAAGATACAATTTAAACGAATCTAATAACCCATTTCTCCTTGCCCTTTCAGCTTGGAGTAACTAGCCATATTTTAAAAAATAAATAAAACCAGACACACAACATCACTGTGGATTCCACAGCTCACAACAAAAATACATTATGTCAAGTCATTGAGCAAACATGTTGGGATAAAACCCAGGATGAGGTTGCTGATTAAAGGAGACCAACGTCTCAAAAGGACACCAAACTCAATGAGCTACTGAGTTTTATTTTACAGTCCAGGGCCCAACAAGCACACCAAATTAAAATATGAGTTTTAAAATAGGAGAGCAGAATGTTACTTGCCCATTACACAAACTTTAAAAGTGTCTGGTTTGCTAATACACCTCACAGGTACACAGTTATACCTGTTGTTGTTGTTGTTGTTGTTGTTGTATTTACTACTACTACTACTACTACTACTAATATATTCTGATTTCCCCCCAGCCTTGGGCTCAAAGCAGCTTGTTAAAGTTAATATACAGACAAAAATAAACATCATACCTAAGTTAAAAAAACAATTCAACTAGGAGTAAAAGCATCACTGCTTAAAAAGAAAAACAACAAATATAGACAATATAACACATTATTAAAGTCCTTTCCTCATGAGCAATCAGTTCTCAAAGGCCTGTCAAAACAAATAAATCTTTACCTGCCTGTGGAAGGATAGCAAATATGACTGCAATCTATCCATTCTTGGAAGTTAGTTTAAAAGGCGGGGAGCAACCACCAAGAAGGTCCTCTCCAAGAGGTACCTATTCGTTGGATGGGACACAGAAAATTCCAATAGATTTGGAAACATCAGTAACTCTCTGGTACGGTAGAATTAGATACAGAGCTACTGGTTCCACAAATATTAAAAACAATTCATACTTTCAGATTTTTATAAATAGGATAACAGCAATTTGAAAACACTGGAGGCCCTATTCCATATGCAGAACACTCCACCCTATCCTTAAAAGACCACTGTCACCAATCAGGTTATTAACTAGATAGCCAGAAGTGTTTACTACTCTTATCTTCTCCTTTCCTCCATTTGCTTACTTCTACTGAATATGGGCAGTTATTTGTCCAGGCTCATAGTGTTCCTTTATCTTAACAGAGATTAACCAGAAGAGGAGACAGGTCATCTACCTGCCTTTCAAATACTGACTGGAGAAGGTAGAGGAGAAAGAGTCTTTGTGTCACTGAATTTATTCTGGAAAATTTAATCATCCACTAAACTGCCCATGCAGTTTAGTCTTTGTTGTATGGTGTCGGTGAGAAAGGCCTCTGCCTACAAACTGTATGCTTGTCCATAGGTGAGTAAGCAGGGCCAGGTGACAGTAAACACTGAATTTGACCATTCATAGCAGCCAGACCCAAATATTCTGTCCCTGGGTACTGTGTCAAAATTATTAAAGTCTTTGGGGACTAACAGGTTTTATTGAAATTTGCATATGCATTCTGGTATTAAATTATTTTTAAACTGTTTTAATTGACCATAATAGACTTCTTTAACTTGTCAAATTATTTAAATAATTTCCTACTGTGGTTTTGTTGTTGTTGTTGTTAAACTGATTTTATTGTACACTGCCCCAATATTATTTGATATACAGTAAGTTATTTCAGTGGTGTCACTAGGGGGTGTGGGGGGTGCGGTCCACACCAGGTGTCATCCCAAGGGGGAATGACACCAAGCCCAGCCCAGCCCCCTAGTTTGCTGATTAAAGGAGACCAACGTCTCAAAAGGACACCAAACTCTTCCAGTCAGGGAAGAAAAAGTTGTGGAGGCACAAGCTTCCTCCACCTCCTGAGAGCAGAGGAGATCTCTGGCTGCAGTCTCCATGCCTCCTGGTCAGCAGGTGGACAGGGGGCATTATACTCTGAGGCGGCAGCTGGGTAAAGGCAGGGTGTCCCATCTCCTCCTCCTCCTCCCCATTGCTGGCTTGCTGCCCCCCTCCTCCTCTCTGCCTCCTCCAGCCTCATCCTCAGTCCTCCTTTTCATTTTCTGCCCACACTCAGCCGCTCTTTGCAGGGGGAGTGGTGGACATAAAGAGAAGGGACAAGTGTGGAAAAGGTAGAGGAGAAATAGAAACCCTGCATCGGTGGCTGGCCACCCTCTCACCAGGTCCCTCCACCTTCTGCTAGTGCTGCCCTCCCAGCCTCTCTGGCTGTGGTGCTGCTGTTTATAATCCCCTGTAATGGCAAGAAGAGCAGCCAAACCTGGGTGGGAAAGGATGCAGCTTGTAGGGAAGGAGGGAGTCGCTGGTGCTTTGCCTCTGCCTAAGTGAAAGGTAGAGCCTTGGCACCAGAGATGCCTTCCTTCCCTGCTGCCTACACCTCAGTTATTTTCCTCCAGCTATTTGGACCCTGCTTGCTTACTTTCTCTTTTACTCCCCCCCCCCCCACACACACACACCACATTTCCCTCTTTTGGTTCAGTCCTGCCCTCTCTCTAAATTGTACTGCTGAGGGAATGAACCATTGTGAGCTGATAGAAATGGAGTGGTAGAAATGGAGGAGGTGGGACACCCTGAAAGAAGAGAGGAAGGGTCCAGTGGGGAAAGAGGAGGTGAGTGGGGAACCCCTGCTCAGCAATGAGGAGTTTTTTACTTTTGTCTTGGCTGTGAGTGCAACACATCCATGCATGAGCAAGAGAGAGAGAAAGGTCTGGCAGGTGGGGAAGAAACCCCTGTAAGAATATGTTTGTTTGTGGAGTGGACAGTGTGTGCATGCGTGTGCACACACACGCACACACCTGTGTGCAGCTTGAGAGAGAGAGAAACCAACAAACAAACTTTGCTTTGCAGTTTGTTGCCTTTTCTAAGTCAGGGGAAAATGTGGAAGGAGTTTGGCATTTAAAAGTTGCTACTTTGCTAGAAATATTTTGCCAGTCCACTTGCTTCTGCCCCCCGCCCCCTTTACCCAGATTCTCTGCTTTCAACAGTAGGCAGATTTGTTTTTTCTTGGATGGCAAATTACAGTTCTGCAGCATTATCCTTTTGTGTGTGTGTGTGTGTATATATATATATATATGCAACAATTATGTGCTGCTTACAAAGGTTGTACTTCTAAAAGGTATTCTAGTATCTTACATAAAGATCATAATGATCCTTTTTTAGTTTTGGGGCTTGTCCACATGTGTGTACTGCCAACTGACATAGTATAACCTACAGAGGCTTATACAACAATCATATACTTTTTAATGGAAGCAAATTAAGGAATTTGCACCACGTTTACACCATACAATGATGTAAGGTTTGTGAATCTGGGGATTTTGTGGAAGGGTATGGTATTGTTCAGATATTGAGTCATGTGATATTGCACATGTGTGCACATGTTTAGCTGATTGAAGTAATGTTTCTGTTTAAGAGCAGTCTAACACGCAGTGAGTGATTCATGTATGACATTAGATTATATCATTCCAGTTTAATAAAACTATTAGAAGTGCTGGAACAGCTTTCAGTGATCACATAGTTGTAATTTGTGCATTTTGGTCAGCACTTCTAAACATTACAGTTGTATAGTTGCTCAAACCTGGAATTTTATTAGAAATAACAGCTCATAACTTCAACTTCATTTTCAACTAAATATTCCATGCCTATAACTTAAAGCAATGACATTAAATTAGTACTTGAATTAGCTACAAAGAGCTAAGAAAGTACCTGCCCATGCATGGCTATTTGAAAAGGGGGTAGTTAACCCCCCCAAAACAGTTTAAGAACAATTTGTTAAAATTTATAGCATCTTCAGTGCATGGATTCTCCTAGGATTCCATAACATTGAGCCATGGCAGTTAAACTGGTGTCAAACTGGATTATTTTTGCAGTGTGGATGCAGCATAGAAGTGTGTACGGGGGGGATTTTTTTCTTTCTTTTTGTAACCTTGCTGGGGTTGTGGTTTGCATTCTCTCTTTTACTTGTCTCCATTGTGCATTCCTGCATGGCAAGGGATTGGACTTGGTGGCCCTTGTGGTCTCTTCCAACTCTATGATCCATCTTCCACCCTATTACTCTAGTGAGCACCAGATGCAACTGTTTGAAACTCATTTTCTTTCTGACTTCAGAAAACAACAGTAGAGTCTTTCAAATTGACCTGTTGGCTCTTGCTTTTTTAAAAAAACTCTTTTCCAGCAGTAGAAAAACACATGTTCTTTGGAGGGGGGAAATCAGACCAGTAAACAATTCCCAGCTGTCTGCAAAGTCTCCTACATTTAAATGAGAATCTAAAAATGTGCTGTAGAATGTGTTGCTATTTTGTATAGCTAAATTGTAAATTTTCCATGCTTTGCTATCAATAACAGTTCCTGATATTATTTGTACAAACAGCATCTCAGATTACCAGGGATTATCTTAAACTCTGTGAAGATTGCTCCCAACTGCATTTTCCACTACATGAAAGCAACCAACAGCAAGGCAGAATGTGCACTCTGCAAAATATGTCAGTTTTTAACTAATGAAGCTATGGTAAGCAGAATTGACAAACATTCCTCTTTAATTTTTTAAAAAGTTATTTTTAAATACACTTCTTACCTTTTGAAGCCATTATCTTTATTATTAAGTGGAAGGGCAACCAAACACAAAACTGCCAGATTTTTTGGAATCTGTGCATATACAGCAGAAGTCTAGATGTTATTCTGTGTCGGTGAGGGAAGACCAGAATATGTCGTAGAATATGTTGCTGTTTCATGAAGCTAAATTGTAAATTTTCTGCACTGTATTGAGAGTGATGGTTTTTCTCTCAACCATTTGAACAGGCCAGCCACAATATTTCATTAATACTAATGTCATATTATTGGCAGAGAATATATAAATGCCGGAAATAGAAACAACAGCCCTGCTCCAACTCCACAAACTTTCTTGAAATGGCAGTAGTATGACAGTACTGTCTACACACAAATGAGAAAGATCTCAACCATCAGAGAATGTCCCGAAATTTACTATTAAATTAGGGTTTGCTGGTATCCTATTTAGAGATTTAGATCTGACTAATATGTTAGCAGAGCAGCGGGGCTGCCATTTCCTGTTATCTACATCCCTCATAGCTCTAATAAACCCCTCCAAGAGAAATCACATGGGCTGAGAAAATAATTTAGTTACTTCCACTATCAGCGTCAGCATTATGCTAGTGTTTGAAACAGCCACACAGTCTGCCTAGATCACATTCTTCTTTTTCTAGATGTTTCCAAAACAGAAACCAGGAGAAAATCACCACTCAGCAATGTTATATTGGTCTCTGCTACATATATCCAGATAGCTACATTAATTCTTCAGTGTAGATGCAACCTAAGATTGTTTATTAGATGCATGATGTTCTCTCCTGAACTGGTTGCCCCATGCAGGCAGAGTTCTGTAGATTGGGTGGATAGGTATGGTACAAGGACTCTGAACAGTGACATCAGAGTGGACTGAACTAAAAGTAGTACACATTGTGTTAATTATGATAAAGTCTAAAGGATATACAAACTGTTAACAGTGACTATTCACAAAGCAATGTGAATATACTAATTTAATCATCCAGTTTACAAGACTCATAGGGTTACTGGATTGGGGGGGAGGCACTATAACAAACTAACATGGCTACTCCTCATAAAATCATTATATTCCATTTTCCATAGTTACCTGGAGTTTCTGTGAGCTGAAATGGAATGTCCATTCAACAGTTTCAGATAGCATTCAACATATAAGCTATGTCAATTTTGTGAATATGAATTAAACCAAGTGAAATTTCGTACAGAGAACTATTTAAAAAACAAAACAAACATACCATGTGCTAAAACTTTGTATCCCAAAAACAGCACACAATTTTAAATCCTTCAGAGATAATGGATAAACACACAAAGATAACAAAACATTAATTGTTTAAATTTGGAAAACTGAATGAAGTGTCAAGTTTCTTAGGTTGCATCTACATTGCAGAATTAATGCAGCTTAACACTGCTTTAACTACCATGGCTCAATGCTGTGGAATTCTTGGGTTTGTAGTTGTAATCCGCTTAGACATCCCATAGCGCGATATGAAGCGGTATATAAAATGAAGTTGCTTGTAGTTTTGTGAGATATTTACTGCCTGTGTCAGAGAACTCTGCCACAACAGACTACAAATCCGAGGATTCCAGAGGATGGAGCCATGACAGTTTAAGTGGTGTTAAACTCCATTAATTCTGCAGCATGGCAGTGGGTAAGGTTGACAAATACATGAAAATTCTAGTAAAGCTTGTTTTCTTTATGTGAACACTCATGATTAAAAAAAAAGTCTGTGGAAAACCTACCAAAGTAAACACATCAGTGAAAGCCACAGCAAAGACATGATCTGTAAACCATACCTAGTTACGTTTTCATTTTCTATTTGACTCCCAATAGTACAATAAGAAAATTCACTTCCCCATGCTTCTTCCCCATGTACTGATGCAGAGCAATTTGAAACCGCTAAAGCTACCCCATATAAATGTAAGCAAATACAGTTGAGCAAGTTTTACAGCAAAGTTCCCTCCTATTCAAAAGATATTCTGATGTGGAGTCAATGGTTTATTAGCATAAAATGCTTTCTGCTTTGCTGTTCACATGCATGTGGATTGTTTAAAAATATTAAGTATGGGGCTAAACAGACAGCCCCTTTGGAGCAGCTTGCTGCTGCCCTTTTGAGCACTAGATTGGAGCTGCAGCAACTGCATGCCATGGCCCAAATCCGGCGCTTTGCTGGCTCCAAAAGAAACGGCAGAAAGCCGCTCCTTTTGAAGCCGGCAGAAAGCTGCCCTTTCCACCACAGTGGCATTTTTCGGTGTTCCTTTTGGCATGAGGTGTCTAAACGCCACGCCAAAGGAGCGCTGTAATGCCGCCTGCTGTGCGGTCGGTCGGTCAACATGATGCCAGCATCAGAGTGGGGTCAAGGTGTGTGGCATGCAGCCACCATACCCCCACTCCACCCCAATGCCAGCTTTTACTGTTGGTCTGTATAGCCCCAAATTCAATGTCAAGGAGCATAACATCAATTTTCCCAGTTAAAAAAAAAATTAAAATAAAACAGCCAGTAGCCATAGTGGTGATATTTAAGATATTCTCCCAGTGACTCAAGATCTAAAGTCTTTCCCTATTTATTTGTTGTTGTTTTTTAAATTTTGCTGGAATGCTGGAGTAGAGGTCATAAGACTAAATTAGAAAATGACATCAGTTGCCATGATTTTATCATTACTTTTTTGAGCATTGTCACATTTATGAACCCATATTTTGCATTCTCACCCCAGACTAAGTTTTTTCAAGTTAAGCTTTAGTCATACATACCATATCCTAGAGTAAAACACCCCATACAACTGTAATATGTGTTTGATTTTTTTTAAAAAAAACTAGGAAAAGTTCAGTTTTTTGGACTATAACATAGCCAATAGTTACTATGCTACCTGGGGGTGGGGCATCTGGGACATGCAGGGTTTTTTTTAATATTTTTAATTACTTTTCCAAGCTCTGTAAACCCCACAAATCACTTGGATCCTTCCCTAAACAACTATCATCTTATTTATTTATTTATTTATTTATTATATTTATTTATATTCCGCCCTTCTCCCAGGACTGGGACTCAGGGCAGCTTACAATATTTACAACATTAAAAACAATACAATTAAAAAGATATAAAAATACATTAAAATAGAATTAAACTACTACAATAAAATTAAATTAAATTAAAAAAGAAGATTAAAATGTTTAAAATACATTAAAACAATATAGCATCCCAGGCCATTTTTAAAAAGTTTTCTGTTTTGAATGCCTGTCTGAAAAGGAAGGTTTTCGCCTGTCGGCGGAAGGCCATCTAGGCAGAAGGCCATTCTGGCCTCCCTCGGCAGGGAGTTCCAGAGTCTAGGGGCAGCCACGGAAAAGGCCCTCTCTTGTGTCCCCACAAACTGTGCTTGTGATGGTGGTGGGATGGAGAGAAGGGCCTCCCCTGAGGATCTCAGAGCTACAACTAGCTCATAGAGGGAGATACAGTCTGCCAAAAATCCTGGACCTGAGCTATATAGGGCTTTAAAGGTCATCACCAGCACTTTGAATTGTACCCATGTGGCAGCCAGTGGATGATCTCTGTAAGCTGTCCCTCTTAGCAGCCTGGCTGCAACTCTTTAGACCAGCTGAAGTTTCCGAACACTCTTCAAAGGCAGCCCCAAGTAAAGCGCATTACAGTAGTCCAAACAGTATGTAACCAAGGCATGTACCACCAAGGCTAGATCTGGCTTCTCAAGGAACCGGTGCAGTTGGCGCACAAGTTTAAATGTGCAAAAGCACTTCTGGTCACTGCAGAGACCTGGGCCTCCAGGTTCAAAGCTGAGTCCAAAGCTGAATCCTTATTCCCTGATCTGCCTTCTAACTGAGCAGGAGCAGCTCTGTCTTCTCTGGATTACCGTATTTTTCGCCATATAAGGTGCTCCGGCATATAAGACGCACCCAATTTTAAAGGAAGAAAATCCAGGAAAAAAGGATTCCTCCCTTTAGCCGGAGGCCGGTTGTTCAATGGGCTGGTGCTGGGATCGGAGAACTTCACCGATCCCAGCACCAGCCCATTGAACTGAGGTCGCGGGGGGAAGGAGGGCTCCTTCCCCCCGCGAACTCAGTCTTTGAATGGGCTGGTGCTGGGATCGAAGCGATCCCAGCGCCAGCCCATTGAAAGACTGAGGTAGCGGGGAGAAGGAGCCCTCCTTCCCCCCGCGACCTCAGTCTTTGAATGGGCTGGTGCTGGGATCGAAGCGATCCCAGCGCCAGCCCATTGAAAGACTGAGGCCGCGGGGAGAAGGAGCCCTCCTTCCCCCCACGGCCTCAGTCTTTGAATGGGCTGGTGCTGGGATCGAAGCGCCAGAAGGAGGGCTCCTTCTCCCCGCGGCCTCAGTCTTTCAATGGGCTGGCGCTGGGAACCCCAGCGCCAGCCCATTCAAAGACTGAGGCCGCGGGGAGAAGGAGCCCTCCTTCCCCCCGCGGCCTCAGTCTTTGAATGGGCTGGCGCTGGGATCGAAGCGATCCCAGCGCCAGCCCATTGAAAGACTGAGGCCGCGGGGAGAAGGAGCCCTCCTTCCCCCCGCGGCCTCAGTCTTTGAATGGGCTGGCGCTGGGATCGAAGCGATCCCAGCGCCAGCCCATTGAAAGACTGAGGCCGCGGGGAGAAGGAGCCCTCCTTCCCCCCGCGGCCTCAGTCTTTGAATGGGCTGGCGCTGGGATCGAAGCGATCCCAGCGCCAGCCCATTGAAAGACTGAGGCCGCGGGGAGAAGGAGCCCTCCTTCCCCCCGCGGCCTCAGTCTTTGAATGGGCTGGCGCTGGGATCGAAGCGAAAGACTGAGGCCGCGGGGAGCGATCCCAGCACCAGCCCATTGAAAGACTGAGGCCGCGGGGAGAAGAAGCCCTCTTCTGGTCACTGCAGAGACCTGGGCCTCCAGGTTCAAAGCTGAGCCCTCCTTCCCCCCGCAACCTCAGTCTTCGCTTCAATCCCTTCGCTTCGATCCCAGCGCCAGCCGATTCAAAGACTGAGGCCGCGGGGGGAAGGAGGGCTCCTTCTCCCCGCGGCCTCAGTCTTTCAATGGGCTGGTGCTGGGATCGCTTCGATCCCAGCACCAGCCGATTCAAAGACTGAGGTCGCGGGGGGAAGGAGCCCTCCTTCTCCCCGTGGCCTTGGCCCTTCGCCTTATAAGGCGCACTGACTTCCCCATGCACGTTTTGGGGAAGAAAAAGTGCGTGTTATAGGGCGAAAAATACGGTACTTTTAAAATACCAAGATATAAAAGTGGTGTTTGCACAGGGTGGCACACAGTCCAGCATTATGATTGTGGGTTTTAAAAATATATATTTAGTAACACCAGTGGACTATTCAATTATTACTGGTATGATGGTATTTTTCCATGAGTCCTAATTCTTTTTTAGTGATTGTACTTGTCTTATTTATTTGTATCCCACTTTTCTCCTGAACTGGGGACTCAAGGTGGCTTACAATTTAAAAAGAACAATACACTCAGATGGAAAAAGTGAACAAACTAGTCATGGTATTAAAACAACTTAAGCCTATATTTCAAATAATAAAATTGTAAATAAAAAGATTAAAAAGCTATCAAAACAGTTCAGTTTAAATCAATACAGTATTATTATTCCATTCTTTAAAAACTGTTTTAAAAGCCTGACAGAATAAAAAATGTTTTGCCAATGGAAGGACAGCAATGAGGGTATCGTTGTGGCCTCCTTTGGGAGTTCCAGAGTCTAAGGATAGGAAGGCCTTCTCTTGTATCACCATCAACTGTGCTTGTGTTGGTAGTGAGATTGAAAGAAGGGCATCTCCTGACGATCTCAGGGTCCAGGCAGGATCATATAGGGAGATACAGTCTGCCAGATAGCCTGGACCTGAACCATATAGAGCTTTATAGGTCATAACCAGTCACTGTAAGCTGGCACATTTTCAAAGTATTCCCTTCTAAGCTTTAGAACAGTGTTTCTGAGACTATCTGATGCAAAAGACCAATGTTTCTGCCCTCACCCTCTCCCCCCCCCTCAGTGCCAGGCACTATATTTAATCCCATAGAGTACAATTTCTCTCTGTCTCCTGGAACGTTGCCAACTAGCAGCCAATGGCTCAAGGACAAGTACCAGTCCATGGAACACCACTTTATACCAACGGTTCTGAACCATTGGCTCTCTGGACATTTTGGAGTTCGACTCCAAGAATCCAACCATTGGATTTGGTTCTGGGAGCAGAGGTCCAAAACATCTCGACCAAACATTTGAGCCAAAAGTTGTCAGAGCAACAAAGACTCTGGACTTGTTAAACATAATTCTGTCAGTTTCCTTGGGCACAGAGGATGAGTTAGATTTCTCAACCCAGTTGATGTGAAAGTGTGCCCTAGAGCACACAATGTCCCTCTTTGGAAGTAGTACATTACTGACATCTTCACTGCAGTACCCTTGTGTTTCCCAGTACACAGTATGATGACAACTGTGTTAAAGCACCTCCAAAATCAATTATAGATTTCTGAATGTTTTACAGTAAACCTTCACAAGAAGGACAACTACTAGGCAAGGATGATATGAACTCATTTCAATCCCAACAGGAAAACACCTTTTTTCAAAGTGAATATGATCCAGATAAAGATTTTAAAGCCACCAGTTTGGAGTAATTTCTGTGACCTTCCACATGCAGTATGAAGCTTCAATGAATGTTCCACACATAGAATGTTTCTGATACTTGATACTGAGCCACAATAATCATGACAAAACTCTACTAACCTGATTGATCACTGTCTGTTCCTACTCTTGCAGGGTTTGGTGCCACAGGAAGGGGTCGAACAGGACGAGGCTTTGGAGTTGGAGGAGAGATTTTTTTTCTTCCAATATATTCTACATAAGTTCCTGGGAAGTCCCCTCTTTCTCCAGTAGTTTCGTTATAACCATTCAACCAACCAATTTCCTCAGGTTTTGCTTCTTCCCCATCACTGAATCCAAGGGCAACTAAAGTACCTTTATTCACAGTTAAAATATCTCCCAAGTGCAAGTCAATGTCTTCTTCTCGTTCTTTTTTGTAATCAAATAAAGCTCGGTATTGGTATCCTTCTGCACTCATTTTGGCAAATGTTTTAACATTTAATTATATTAATGAACAAAAGTTACACAGTGGTACTCGGTTTTACTCTATATACAATTAAAGGAGCTTCTAAACCAGCTAAGTAACATGTCAGTTATGAAGCCAAAGCACAAATATATGAAAAGCTCCAGCGGCTGTGGTTGTACTGATGTTGTATTTGAGTCTTTACATTTAATCACTGAAAAAGCAGAAGAATGCACTCTTCTATCTATGTATAGGCTCCCAGCTAGTTCCTTTTCAGGCTTGCTTGGCACTTATGGACAAAGTTTTTCAAGGTGGATTGAATATTACTCCTTGCTGAACCTCCTTCTGATGTACTTGCCACAAAATGTTCGCTTGTCTTAAAACTTTTGCTCTGGAGTTCTGCACACATACTTTACCTATGGAAAGAAAACATTCAGACACAAGATTAGTGCAATTGCGCCAGTCATCACTAAAGGCTTTCACTATGGTAAGCTTAGGTTCTAGGACAGGAATCTTGTGCCTCCAAGATACTGTAGAACAATTGTCCCTAACCATGTTAGCTATTGCTCATGACCCTGGAACAAAACAACATTTGGAGGGCCAAAGATTCCCCAATCCATCTTCCAGGGAAACATTTCCCCTGCCTCCAAATCAATCAAATGCCTGATTAAAAACTGATTGAAGACAATAGCAACAGAGAGTCAGTGAGCTCTAGAAAGGATCCCATGGACACACAGAGGCTGCTCCTACACTGAATCTTGTTTTTAAAAGATTATTCTTCTAAACTTCATATGTGTGCATTGCACTGCACTCTAGTGTCTTTTACACAACCACCTTCTGTGTACCATTGAGAAACCCTAGTGGTGCAGTGGTTAAATGCCTGTACTGCAACCACATGTTTGTGAGTTCAATACCAGCCAAGGCTCAGGCTCGACTCAGCCTGGCATCCTTCTGAAGTTGCTAAAATGAGTACCCAGCTTGTTGGGGGCAAATAGCTTACACATTGTAAAACCGCTTAGGAAGTGCTTAAGTGCACTGATAAGCAGTATAGAAATGTACTTGCTACTTGCTATTGCTATTTACAGCAGAAATAAGACTAATCCAAAGCAATTCTGTGATAAGTAGTATGAAGAACTAAACATAGGAGGAAAGGCTGAAGGAGAAGGCTTTTTCAGCTTGGTGAACAGAAGACTGAAGAGTGACATGATTGCCCTCTTTAAATACTGCAAGGACTTCCACAGAAAGGAGGGGGCAAGCCTATTCTCTGCTGCCCCAACGGGTAGAACAGGTCTAATAGTTTGAAGTTACAGGAGAGTACCGTATTTTCCAGCATATAAGATGACTGGGCGTATAAGACGACCCCCAAATTTTCCAGTTAAAATATAGAGTTTGGGATATACTCCCTGTATAAGACTACCCTTCTTCCAAAGCACACCAAATAATTTTTTTTAAAAAAACCCATCACATTTGATTTCAATATGGTGATTTTAATTCAAATGCTTATGACATGCAAGAACTTAGCAAGAAAACTGTCACTTATAAACACAACAAACTACAGCTCCCATGTTCCCTAGCATTTATTTCTGCAGTGTGTTTTGGATCTTACTTTTTAAAAAATAATCCAGATTTAAATGCTGCTTTAAAAATTATTTCCATCTCCCAGCTATGAGATGGTTGGGGGGAAATGAGAAAATGTTGGGGGGAAGGACTGCCAATAAACTAGGTGATGCATTCTGGGGCATGTACAATTTGCAGCCAAGTAAGTGACCCTGGGCATGTCACACACTCTCAGCCTCAGAGGATGGTAATGGCAACCCCCATTTGAAGAAACATGCCAAAAAAAACCATGATAAGGTTGCCCTGGGGTCACCATAAGTTAGAAAGGACTTGAAGACCCGCAAGAATAACAAAAAAGTCGGCAATTGTTTCATAGGTAGTACATGGGAATAGGAGCCAGCATGGTGTAGCGGTTTGAGTGTTGGACTACCACTCTGGAGACCTGGGTTTGATTCCCCACTCTGCCATGAAACCCACTGGGTGAACTTGAACAAGTCACACACTCTCAGCCTAGGGAAGGCAATGGCAAACCTCCTCTGAACCAGTTTTGCCAAGAAAACCCCAGGAGAGGATCGTCTTAGGGTTCCTCTCTTCCTCCTCATCCCGCCTCGTGCCTCTGTCCTCCTCCTCCTCCTCTTGCCTGGCTTCTTCCCGCCTCACACATCACACCTTGTGCCTCTGTCCTTTTCCTCCTCCTCCTCCTTCTGCCTGGCTTCTTCCCTCCTTGCACCTCGCACCTCTGTCCTCTTCCGCTTCCTCATCCCCATCCTCTGGCCTGGCTTCTCCCCGCCACCTGGCACCTCGTGGCTCCCTCCTTAATCCTCATCCTCATCCCCATCCTCTTGCTTGGCTTCTCCCTACTGCCTGGCACCTTGCAGCTCCCGCCTCATCCTCATCCTCATCTTCATCCCCATCCTCTTGCCTGGCTTCTCCCTGCTGCCTGGCACCTCGCAGCTCCCGCCTCATCCTCATCCTCATCCCCATCCTCTTGCCTGGCTTCTCCCTGCTGCCTGGCACCTCGCGGCTCCCTCCTCATCCTCATCCCCATCCTCTTGCCTGGCTTCTCCCCGCCGCCTGGCACCTTGCGGCTCCCTCCTCCTCCTCCTCCTCCTCCTCCTCCTCCTCCCCATCCTCTGGCCTGGCTTCTCCCTGCCGCCTGGCACCTTGCGGCTCCTTCTTCATCCTCCTCCCCATCCCCATCCTCTTGCCTGGCTTCTCCACGCCACCTAGCACCTCGCAGCTCCCTCCTCATCCTCATCCTCATCCTCATCCTCATCCTCATCCTCATCCCTATCCTCTGGCCTGGCTTCTCCCCGCCGCTTGACACCTCGCAGCTCCCTCTTCCTTCTCCTGCCCATCCTCTTCCCTGGATTTTCCCCTCTGCCTAGCACCTCGCGGCTCCCTCCTCCTCCTCCTCCTCTTCCTCCTCATCCCCATCCTCTTGCCTGGCTTCTCCCCACTGCCTAGCACCTCGTATAGCATAAGCTTTTATAGACTAAGGGGCAGCTACCTATTGCCTCTGGGAGCGCTGGATCGGGGCCACAGCAACCTCAAGCCACAGCCCCGATCTGTTACTTTGCTGCTCCCAAAAGAGCTGGCAAATGCCGCTCTTTTTTGGAGTGGCAAAAAGCCGCCCTTGCTGCCGTGGTGGCAGCTTTTCTGCGCTCCTTTGGTGCAGCATGTCTAAACACTGCACCAAGGGAGCACCCTGATGCTGGTTGCCATCTGTTTGGGCAGGCGGCGTGATGATGATGTGGAGTAGAGTTGGGATGGCTGGTGTGCGGTCGCCACGCCCTGACTCCAACCCCAGACCAGCCCTTTTGGCTGGTCTGTACTGGCCCTGAGTCTACCTCAGCGGATGCATATACAAAGGCTTATGCTACAAACTTCTTTTTCACAGTTACTCTCAATGGTGCTACAATATCCCTTTGCAGTAGGAGCCAAACTAACATGGCTGTGTCTTTGAATTCTAATGTAGTATGATTATCCTCATTTTGGCAAAAATACCCTAAAGGCACCAGATTTCATCTGATCTTGGAAGCTAAGCAGAGTCAACTCTGGTTAGCACTTGGATGGCAGATCTCCAACAAATACCAGGTGCTTGCTGTAGGCCATATTTTAGAGAAAGGAACTGCCAAAACCACTTCTGAGTATTCCTTGCTTTAAAAAAAAATCATATGAAATTCATGGGGGAATCATAGGCCATCAGGCGACTTGAAGCCAACACACATACACAGTTATTCTCAATAGAAATAACATCCTTGTATCCATTTAGTGCCATTTCCTCCTGAAAAATCTTTACAGAGCAATGTACTCTAACTTTGGTTACAAGATGGAAAAGTGTTATATATAAATACAGGAAGTTGCCTTATGCTCAACCATACTATTGGTCCATCTAGCTAAATATTAATGACAGTGACTTACAGCATCTCAAGGGCTTCAAACAGGATTATTTCCTTCTCCCACTTCAAGATGCTGGGGACTGAACCTGAGCCCTTCCATGTGCAAAACATGTGCTTTACCACTGATCTCTTTTTATTTTAAAAAAGATATTGCTAAACCTGTCAAAAATGTGTTGTTTCCACTCACCTCAACCACTGAACAATTGAAACCCAGGCATTCTCTAAATGCAAGCAGCCTCATGACAGGACAATAGCTGCACAACAACAACAACAACAACAACAACACAGCACAACAGTTACTCCAAAAGTGTCAGACCCTCCTTACTTTCTCTTGATTAATTCTATGCAAGTCGATTTCCACTTCATCTGTTGAAACTGATCACCAGTTACAATGGACAATTCCACTACCATTCCTCTTGCCAACACGTACAAGCACACATACATATAATCTCTCCTCTAATAATGTGGCCCATCCACATTCACTGGGGTTAGGGGCACAGGGCCCCCATGAAAAACCACAAATAAAAAAAAACACTTATTTTTTTAAACCTAAGAGAACACCTCTCTAGGGACATTTAGATCCTCCACCACAACTCTATGGCCAACATCAGCTAGAGGTTGACTATAGAATCATGCTGGAGGACCTACAAATGCCTGGAGAAATGTTTTCTCTAGGAATCTCTAGGGCCTCATTCACACTATGAAATAACCTGGCATGGAACGCAGGTTATTTCATAGGCTTTCATATTTTACCCTGACTGCACTCGGTGCAGGTTTTTTGGGGGGGCGGGGCACCAAAAAAACCATTTGACCCGGTGCATTTGACACTGGATCAACTAGTGAGGGTTTTTTCTGCACTGCAAGGATCCAGATCTTTGGTAGTGGGAACTACTGATCCGGACCTGCGCTGCCATGTCTTCATCCCTCCCTCCTCTTCCTCGCCCCCCTCACTGCCTCCACGGACGTTTCCCTCCTCTTGCTACTCTTCCTCATCCCCCTCATTGCCTTTGCAGCCACCTCCCTCCTCTTGCTCCTCTTCCTTGCCCCTCTTATTGCTTCTGCAGCCACTTCCTTCCTCTTCCTCACCCCCCTCATTGCCTCCATGGCCCCTTCCGTCCTTTTCCTCACCCCACTCACTGCTGCCGCAGCTGCCCTCCTTTTCCTCCTTCCTCCTCTTCCTCCTTGTCCCGCTCACTGCCACCAATGTGAATGGCAAGGACCAATTCGATCAGGGTAAACATAGTGGGAACCATGACCCTGATCGATTCGGTCTGCCATCGCCAAGGAAATTTGGATCTCCTCGATGCAAAAATGTGAGTATGAATGAGGCCTAGGTCTTCCAGCATAACTCTATTGTTAACTTCTAGCAGAATCATGCTGTAGGACCTAGAGATTCCTAGAGAGAACGTTTCAATCAAATCCATGAATAATCAATGCTGCAAAAGAAAACCACAAATGTAGAGGGCTGACTGTAGTGGTTTGTATGTTTTTCTGTGTCTGCTGTAATGGCATGCTAGTACGATAACTTTAGCAATATATGTTAAGAGTTGATTTCCTGTTATCCTGTATTTCATCTTTTTTTTTTTTACCACTATTCTCCTAATGCAAAATTCTGCTACACCCCATGAGTCAATGTTCCTTTCCCTATTGATTATATTCCCTAAGGCTCAGGACAGAATTGAGTGAAGCCAATTAAACTATTATATTCTGGGTGTGTTTTTGTCAAATTAATGTTTGGCATCCTTCCAGGCATGCCTTCTTGTTTTGGAATGCTTCTTTTGAGATGCAACATTGCTTCTTCATCCATGTGTCTTCATTTTTTATTTGGTAAACCTCATTATGTATACAGGCATCTCTTGATATTCACGGCTTTGGGATTCGCATATCTGATTATTTGCAAGTCCCTTGCTGTGTGCATGTGCACTCTTCCCTCTTGGGAAAAGCCAAGGATGGAGGGAACAGCCAGGAGGGTGTGTGCACACAGCTAGGGACTCGGGAATAATTGAGATCCTTGAAGCTTTGGGATCAAAGGAAGAAGTGGACCCCTCCCAAACCTTGGGATTGGAAGAGGAAGCGGCCAGGGTGCGCTTCTTGCTCCAATCTCAAAATTTGAGAGGGGTCCCCAAACCCCTCTCAAACCTTTGGATCGAAAGAGGAAGCAGCCAAGGTGTACTCCCCTGCCCTTCCAGCAACTCAGACAGCTTGCTAGAGCTGTTTGAGGCTTTGGAAGGGAGCTGCGCATGCGCATGAGTCCTCTACCATTATTCGCTAATTTTTCGGATTCAAAAGGGTCCTCCGCCCCTAACCCCCACAAATCTGGAGGGACAACTGTAGTCTCAACTCCTCTCTGAAAACTTTCACTTGTATCTTTCATACTTTGGTACAGAGATTTAAGTAATTATACTTCAGCTAACACACCTAGGCCACCAAAGGAGTACTATTTGGATACATTGAGATAAGTGGTAAACATGTAAATTATACCCGGGGGGGGGGGGGAAGGGCAAGCTTGGAGATTTAAATCCTTTTGCTTAGATTACATAATGGTGAAAACACTGCTGAAAAACAGTATAAATACCGTACACACATTAATTATTAGCTTACTAACATAGTACAGAACAGTAGGCACCTTGTAAGTTTTATTATTTCCCATTATTCACCCCTCAACTATAGAAAAATCAAAATTCACATAAAAATCTAATTGTTCCATTGCTGTACTGACAAGTGAAAACACCTATTTACAAGGGAACATATTTCAACATGATGAACATTTTTTTTGCAGGGAGTTGTGTGGTTTTAGCAGGTGAAATTATGTATAGGCAGATAATTTCTTCATATTACATCACTGATAGTCAGCCAACCAGCCATTTGCTGCAAAAATGAGAAGTAACAGTTCTCTTTGATGATCCTTGGTAGGTGCAGTATCCCAAAATTATTTGCAGTGCATGGGAACATACAGCACTATTTTCAAATTGTTGTGATTTCATGATGTCCCACAGAAGAATTGAGCTTGTGTCAAAGCAATGTTCTTGAGACTAGGGAAACCATTTACATCCATCAGTATAAATTATTCTAGTATTTTAAAAATCCTTCATTTTACAAATAGAATTAAGATTTTTATAAATTCATCTAGGCACCAAAAAGCATGAAAGTTACAAGTTAAGGCATCTGCCATACTTAGCTTCCAGGTACTTGTGTTTCCCTTGGTCTTTCAGCCTCAATCCTCCTCTCTTGAACAGCTAGGAACTAAGGGCCTGTACTGACTGCCAGAAATAATCCAGTTTGAGATCACTTTAACTGTCATGGCTCAATGCTAGGGAGTCATGGGAATTGTAGTGTTTTTTTTTTTGTTTGTTTGTTTTTTGAGACATTGAGCTTTCTCTGTCAGAGACCTCTGGTGCCACAATAAACTACAGTTCCCATGATTTGTGCAAGCATTGAACCAGGACAGTTAAAGTGGTCTCAAACTGGATTATTTCTGGCAGTCTGTATAGGCCCTAAGTAACCAGATCAGAGCTTCAAGAGAATTCATGGAGACTCCTCCATCTCAAAATAATCACTTTCTGTAATGGTATGCACATGGAGCAATGCATCAACTTGCAAACACACAAAACAAGATAAGGTCAAGTTATGGAAAGATGGATGGACTTCAGGTTTCTGAATGAGACAAAATGCTTTCTAATATGGCTTTTGGAATTTGCCATTATGACATACCATGGAAACATGTGGAATAAAATATGGTCTCACATCAACAAAATCCTGACTTTTAACATGCCGGCATCCCACACACAGTGTCTTTACCACTAACAAAGCCTTGTTTGCTTCTCATGTACAAAGAATGTCTTACTAACATTTTGATAGTGAATGCAAGAATATAAAGTGCCACCAAGCAATGCAGCCTCTAATAATGGCTGAATGATAGCTTGTGTACAGTTGATGTCTATAGCATCAATTCTGAGAGAAGGGAGTTCTATAATCAAGAGCAACTTCACAAATACAGCAATGATATCAAAAGACAATACCTGGTGATATATGAAGGTACCAGATCCTGTCTAATCTTGGAAGCTAAACAGGGTCAGCCCTGGTTAGTACTTAGATGGGAGACCTCCAAGAAATATCAGGTGCTGTAGGCTGTATTTCAGAGTAAGCAAACTACCTCTTACTATTCCTTGCCTTTAAACATGCTATGAAACTCATGGGGCTGCCATGACTTGAAGGCACACACACACACACACACATACAAACACAGTTCTTAAGGATAACTGCAATCTCTAGTGAATTGTTAATGTATCTGGATCTGCATTTGACAGTCATGTATGAAAGCATAAAATCCCCTTCCTCTGCTGCTTAACTACAATTTATTTGTCACTGATGATAACAAGTCCTTTCCTTCTCATGATCTCAAAATAAGACATCTGACAGTATGTTCACTTTTACTGAGCCATTTTTCATCAAATAATAAAACTGGGACTTTATGATCCCTCTGCAGTTACAAAACATGGCAGAAACTATGCGGCTTGGGTCCAGGCTATTTGAAGGACTAACTCCCTGTGTGAGCCCCCCAGAGTATTGAGATCATCAGGAGAGGCCCTTCTCTCTCTTCTACCACACTCTCAGGCATGTTTGGTGGGAACAAGAGAGAGGGCCTTCTCTGTGGCTGCTCCCAAGCTCTGGAAGTCCCTCCATAGAGAGGCCAGGATGCCTCCATCTTTGCTTTCTTTTGTATGGCAGATGAAACTGTTTTTATTCCACCAGGCCTTCACATATTAATATGGGTACTGTTTTGTTTTTGTTTTTAAAAGTTTTAAATTTTAATAATGTATAATTTATGCGCAGGAGTACTGTGCATGCGCAAACGAGCCACGGCCGCCATTTTGGAAAACAAAATGGCGGCCGCGAGTGGCGACTGCCATTTTGTTCTCCAAAATGGCGGCCGCGGCTCGTTTGCGCATGCGCAGTACTCCTGTGCATGCGCAAACGCATCACGGGTGCCATTTTGGAGAACAAAATGGCAGCCACGACATGTGCGGCAGTGGTTGCGGCAGCGTGCGCAGCGGCGGCGGCAGTGGCAGGGGGTGCCGCCATTCCCCCCCCCCTCAGCCCGGCGGAAGGGATGACTTCAGGGGACCGGCCCCCGGCTCAAAAAGGTTGCCTATCCCTGCTCTAGGAGGTGGTCTGTAGGCTGGTGCCAGTCTGCAAGCCATCTGATTCTAGTCCACAAGAGAGTTTCCAGGAAGAAAGAATAAGTTTTAGCAAGTGGGCACAAATATGGTCCTGGCAAACAAGAAAAAAAAAAGTTGGCACTCTCCCATGTTAAGATATCATGAAATGCACTACTAAGAGCAACCTTTTGCCCTCCAGGTAGTGAGTACAATAACCATGCTTGCTGACAGGAGCTGTTGTCCTACACACCTGAGGGCAGCAAGTTAGTAAATGTTGTTCTAATACTAGTCCTCTTAAGAGCACCAGTTCTCAGTCAGAGAGACTCCAACATTATTGGACTTCAGCTCCCAAAATTTCTGACCACTGGACATTCTTGGAGTTGAAATCCAATTACACCTGGAGTCCTCCGTGGGTTAAGAAGCACTGCTCTAGAATTAATGATACTTTCCCTACTCTATAATTCTACTGCACATCTTCTTGATCGTTTTTGATTCTTAACATGCTACAGCTGATCTGCCTCCATGCACACCATATACCCTCTCTGCTTAAGTTCTTCACCACAACATTCAAAAGCCCCAGCTATGATTAAAACCAAAGGACAAAAATGCAGTCTTAGGGTATTTATACACTTCTCCTTGCAATTATCTACATGGCCAAAATCAATATCTTTAGAGATTCAAACAGAAAGGAGTAGGATGCATTGAGAAAAACAGACATTCAATGACATATGCACAGGCACCTGACAACATGAACTAGCCCAGGGACTCGCTTTTTAGTCAGAAGTTTAACATTGTGCTATACAACAGTCTATTTTGGCTTCTTTAAAATGGAATATTAATTTTTCCTAGATACAGCAACTGAGTATTTTATATTGCACTGCTATTGCATTTGTGGAATTTAGCCATCTATTTTAAGGTTCTTAGGAAACAGCTCAAGGTGTTCACATCATAATTAAAAGGACACATACTTTAGCACATACCAACATGGAACCAAAGATTTGTTAATGTGGAAAGCTCACCAACACTTATTTTAGAACTTTCACACCTATGCACAGGAAGACAGCAGGAACTGGAATCAAAAGGGAGGGAAAACACACCTTAAGTATTAATTAAGTTGTTCTACAGTCACTTGTATGTGCACTCTTTGCCTCCCTAATTCTGCAACAACAACGACAAAGCAAATATACCGTACTTAAACACACCTTGACTCTGGAACACTGACAGCATTCAACTAAATATGCACAAAACATGTACTAAAAAAGTAGCACTTCTTCAAATGTCCCAGATGCTTTGAAATATTTATTCAATAACTGCATAAGAACATGAGGACTACTGACACTGCTACCATTGGTGTATCTGGCAAATTGCAAAACACTGAAAAAACCTGTCTATGTTATTTCCCCCTTCTCCAATTGAGAGAAACAAGTAGCCACCCTCCTGCATGAGCACAAAGTAAGACAGAAAAGAGGTGACTGGGTAGTGGTTAAGAAACAGAAATAACTCACTTAAGCCTCAGAATCTACTATGTATCACACAAAAAGAGAATGACAAAAGTACTAGCTTTCTTAAATGATTAAATAATTAATCTCCTCAATCACAAATAATAAATACAGGGTGTCTGAAAATTATCTTTATAATTTAAATTCTATATACAATTGAAATTGTAAAGATAATTTTCACACACCCTGAAATAATAGATTTCCAGCACACAGCAAAGACAAAGCAATTTTGACTTTTTCACCCCAATCTGTAAGCTTGTGTTAGAAATTTAAACCTTGCATAGATCACCTCTGCTCGCTGATAATATTTCCCAGAACGGCAAACTGTTGGATCTCATCAAGACATCCAAAATGTCCCAATACGCCCACAATAAACAATACAGAAATAATCACAGCATTCACCACAGCCAAGAATATCTGTTAGTGATATGTTACAGAACACTCTCTTGTCTGCAGTCAGTTTAAGAATAGGAAGTTTTCCAATAATAAACCTTACTATGCACTATGAATTCTCTGCTTCTTGAGAAATACAGAAGTGTTATTAGCTCTTCCTAAGCCATCCTCACAAAGTTACACATTACGCAATAAAACCAAAGGCCATCTGGTTGTTATATTTACTCTTTGCAATACTGATTTTTTATACGAACCAATGACATTTAATGCAAAAGAAAAGCATTGGCCTAAATCCCATGCTGAACTAGTGGATGTCCACTAGTGAGAAGGGACTTTCTTCCCCTCTATCCTGCCATCCTCTGTGCTGCCTGAAAAAAATGTCCTCCTGGGAGACTTCCAACCCTTTGGGCAGGATTTAAGGGACTACAGAGGACTGCAGAGAGAGGGCAATAATTTACCTTCCACTTTCACTGATGGAAACATTTCTATCAGTGTAATGGCCCTGGCCTTTGTCACTGCTACATTTATTTAAACTGAAGCAAAACAAACTATAAACTGTAGCAAAAATGAGCTACTTAATTACAAAAGTCTTTACACAACCTAATATGGCTTTCAGAGAGTAGTATGGTGTTTTAAATAAAATGAAACTGGATTTGTTAGGTAGGAAAGTAGAACTGCTATTACATTTATATGGCTCCAATTTGATCTATTGTTTTCCACCTTTGGATTCTCAGAAGTAATGAGTGGTTCCACTCACACCACTTTCCTTCTGGCTATATCTAGTATAAAGCTACAGTACTACATACTGCTAATGATCAATATCTCTAGACCAGTCTTCCCCCACCGGATGCCCTCCAAACATGTTGCACTAAAACTCCAATCAAGAACAATGTTGCCTGGGGATGATGAGGGGTGCAGTGCAACACTTTTGGAAGTCACTAAATTGGGGGAAGGCTGCAGTATACATTACAGTCTATTATAACTATGATTTTTCTAAGACTTAAATAAGATTTGCTCTTAGCGTTCTTGCTGGAGATATCAGGGACTGAACTGAAGTACTATATATACACGAAGCATGCACTCTACTATGGCATAATGGCCATCAGACACCACATTATCCCAATTTAAGACTTAGTATATTTTGCTCAAAAATCTCACTGAAGTCAGTGATTTCCACAGACCTGGATCTAAATGGATCAAAATGGTTTTCACAGACCTGGATCTACTCTGTCTGGGTGATAGTTGCATAGGGGAAGTTATCAAACATAAGAAATAGTTAATACAGATAGAACATACAGACACATTGAAAGGGAAATAGACAACCAAAAGAACCTTTAGCAGCTGACACACATAGACTCATGCTCAGTGGATAACTGATATCTGAATACTTACGAATATGAATTCATAAAATTTATGAATAAAACCCATTCAAATCAATACACTTCCTTCTAGGTCCACATGTGATAGAGATATCAGTTTTAATTCTCTTACTTCAATAAAGATATCACTACTCTGACCAGTATGAGTATATTTACTTCTTAGAATTCATTTTGATGAGTAACTCAATGTCCTTTTTCTCAAAGTCACAAGACAGTTGTATTGCACCATGCTAAAGATAATGTCTTAGAAGTAAGAGTTTAAGCTTCTGAGATTACTTGGTTGACAGGGTTTCTCTGGAGATTAACTGCTTCAAAGACGTCCGCAAACAAACCGGACTAATTCAAGTAAGTTATGTAGGAAGTGATCAAAAATAAAAAATAAATAATCCATGGCTGTATGGACTAATAATAATTAATAATAATTTTTATTTATAACCCGCCCCTCTGCAGAGCAATCGGGGCGGGGAACAACAAGGTTAAAACAGAGCATAATTAAAACATTCCCTTCCCCTTCCCACAACCCCTCCCCCCCATCCCCTTAAAATAAGATTAAACCATGTATTAAATTAAAAATACAACATTAAAACAAATTAAAATAGATTAACAAATTCTAACTCCTCTCTGAGGACTAACAGACATGTATTAATAGATAAGGTTAAAAGCACCCACACTTTGCAAACTTAGCTTGCACTATTTCAAACAGCCCTTGAAGAATGCACTACTGACATTCACTGAAAGGATCACCTAACAGCCAAAATCACTGTGATGGAAGCTGCTTGCTTTCCAAAGATTTCTGGGTCAGAATCTGTATCCCAATCTGGTGCCTCACAGTTCTCAGAACAATCTGCACACACAATGACTCCAATACTTGGAGGCAAGGATTTGGCAACAAGAAAGCACAAGACTTTTTTCTGCTCATGAACTGAAAATCTTCAACCACACATTTGTTCCCTCAGAACCTGACACTTTCAAGAAAGTCACAATGCACTTAAGGGAGGTATTCTTCCAAAAGAAAAAAAAATGCCAGCAGTATGCACCAACAGAAACATAAGGCAGTGCTCCCAGTGGCACAAGAAGTTCTCTTAACAGTTCATTGTATTTCGTCACTAAAAATTCAGTTGACATAAGCTACATAAAATATCAATGCCATAAATTCAACACACTGCACATCAACTATGTCGCTCACCATATTCAAAAGCAGTTCTTTATCCCCATGTACTTAAACAGGATGGTGCAAGTCTGTTTACATTTTTTAAGAAGTGAGAAATCAAAACCAGAGGGATTTTTTGAAGAAGAAAAAAAAGATGTGAAGACAGTATGTGTAGAGTCAAAATAAATTTCCAATATGAGCAAATTCACCACTGAACTAAGAGTACATTATTTGAATTTAGCAAGAAAAATGCAAGTGCATGCAAAATTACAATCCCTACCAAAAAAAATGGTGTGAAGCAATTTTCTAAATTAAATTCTGTGGATGATTCACTAATCCTGAGAATGAGGTTTTAGTGCCAATATTTAGCAAGGTATCTTTAAGCATGCACTAGTCTGTCACCTTGCTTCAGTCATGACATTGCACACTGTCTAGACCAAGAAGTGCCATTCAAGCTTTGCTTTTAAAAATAAACAGATTTGCTATGGACTTCCTCACCACCACCACCACCCCCATCCAGACACTGGGTAAAGTCCATTAAAAACACTGTGGAAAAGGGGGGTGGGGGGGGAATAGAAGATAGATGGGAAATGCATTTTCACTTTGAATACAGAGCCAAAGATTATGTTTCTGCAAAGTGTAAAATTACTCGGTAGTTGACTGAGAATTCAGGGAGCTGGATATGTTTAGACTGGAGAAGAGAAGGTTGACAAGATAGCCCTGTCTAAATAACAGAAAGGATGTCATATGGAAGAAGGAGCAAGCTTGTTTTCTGCTACTCCACAGACTAGGACATAGAGCAACAGATGCAGGAAAAGTGATTCTACCTAAACATTAGGAAGAACTTCCTGACAGTAAGAGCTATTCAACAGGGGAACACACTCACTCAGAGAGTGATGGAGTCTCTTTCTTTGGGATTTTTTAAACAGAGGCTGGATAGCCATCTTCTGGGAATGCTTTGATTGTGTATTCCTGCATGGCAGGAGGTTGGACTGGATGGCCCTTGGGGTCTCTTTCAACTCTGATTCCACTGCTGAAAAGGTCCGCCTCCATTTCACCTCCCCAGTTGGTTAGCCAATGTGCAGTTTCACCAAATTATCACAAAGAATAAGCAGTACCCATGCCTTGAGTAGGTACTTACTAAGAGACTTGCTTCCCAGCCACGTAGGGATGCCTGTACGGAGCCCGCGGATGCCATTTCCATTTAGACAAAGCTATATTGCATCAAAACCTCCCCAAGAACAAGTTTTTCCATCACAAGCACTCTTGCCAGCAATGGATCCAAGCTACAGGAAAAAAAAAGAGATTCCACCTCAACATTAGGAAGAATTTCCATAGTGTTGGGACAGCGGAACATGCTGCCTTGGAGTGTGGCGGAGTCTCCTTCTTTGGAGGTTTTTAAACAGAGCCTGGATGGCCATCTGTCACAGGGAGTGCTTTGATGGTGTTTTCCTGCTGTGGCAGGCGGTTGGGCTGGATGGTCTTTGGGGGTCTCTTCCAACTCTAAGATTCTCACTCACTTTGTTGCTGTTGCATGCCTTGTGGCAACCACCATGGGGTTGTCTTGGCGTGCTTTATTCAGAGGGGGTTTGCCACTGCCATCCTCTGAGACTGAGGGAACCTGACTTGCCTAGGGTCCAAAGCACACTGTGGAAATAATCCAGTTGGAGACCGCTTTAACTGTCCTGGCTCGGTGCTAGGGAATCATCGGAATTGTATTTTTTTCTGGGACATTGAGTCTTCTCTGTCAGAGAGCTCTGGTGCCACAATAAACTACAATCCCCAGGATTCCCTAGCACTGAGCCAGGGCAGTTAAAGCGGTCTCCAGCTGGATTATTTCTGCAGTGGATCTAGGGTCAGCGGACACAACCCACCCAGGATTCAAACCCTGCTCTCCAGAGCCATCCTTCAACCCTCAATCCACAACTAGAGGCTGGCTCTTCACCTACCTTGTATTGCAATTCTCTGCAGACTGAAGCCCTCCCTGCCTGTCAGTATTTCCCCTTCAGAAAGCAAGGCCCCAAAAAGGGAAAGGGGAAGAAACAAAGCTCTGAGAGTGCATTTGACTGCATGCCAGGGGGGTGGTTGGACTGGATGCCTTTGGAGGGCTCTAGGTTTCTGCGATGAGGGCATTTTGCCTCCTCCTCAGTGGGTGAACCAAGGTGCAGTCTCTCCAAAGGATGTCCAGGGAATAAGTAGCCCCCATTCCTTGAGCAGCTACTTCTTAAGAGATGGCTTCCCAGCCATGTAAGGCTGTCTGGATGGGAACCCAGGGATGCCATGCCCATTGAGACAAGGCTATATGTTGCATCAAACCCTGCTTTTCCATCGCAAGGAATGGACTCCGTGGAAAGGGTTTCAGCTGAAAATCCCTGCAGCTTTGGCCCAACACCACTCCTTCCCCGTTGGCTCCAACCTTCCCTTGGTCTCTGGGCAGTTTTGGCAGGAGGAGGAAGAGGAGGAGGAAGAGGTCCTCATGGTTGTCTTTTGTTAAGGACGTTCCCCTTAACAAAATCCCCCACAAAACACAACGGGGTGTGTGTGTGTGTGTCGGGGGTGGGAGGAGAGGGACATGAACTTTCCAATAAACCCACCCTCAGGGTTTGGGGCTTGCAGAGCCGCGTTCCGACGTTACACGGAGCCCTCACGAAAGAAGCCAGGCAGGGAAAAGGGACAGGAAGGGAAAGCTTTTTTCCTCTTTGCAGCCCAGCCCAGCGCTGAGGGAAGGGAAGGGAAGGCAAAGGGTTTGGAAAGGGAGGCTGCAAGAAGGGAAAGAAGCCGCCCCAGACAAGAGGCCTAGGAGCCCGCCAAACGCCGCTGGAGCCTCCCTTCCTGGGGTCCAAGCGAAGCCCCCCAAAAGGCAGACACTCACCCCGAAGGGACTCACTCTCTCGGCCGCTTCTGTGTTGCGGAGAGCCCTCTCTCTCTGTCTCTGAGGCGACTGCCTCTCTTCTGCCTCAGCCAGGAGCTGCTCCGGTTTCGCTCCGCCTTGGCTCTCTCTCTCTCCCTCGCTTCGGGGGCCAAAGCGCCGCCTCCCCGCTTGGGCTGGGCTTGGCTTGCCTTGCCTTGCCTTTCCTTTCCTCCCCGACTTGCTCAAGATGGAGCTGCTGGGTGGGTTCTGGGCTTCGCCTTCGAGACATTGGGCCTTTGCAGACTGCCAGAAATAGTGCAAATTGAGTCCACTTTAAGGGTTAGGGAATCATGGGAACTGTAGTTTATTGTGGCACCAGAGCTCTCTAACAGAGAAGGCTCAATGTCTCAGAAAAAAATAAAATAAAAAAATTCCCATGATTCCCTAGCACTAACCCTAACCCTTAAAGTGGACTCAATTTGCACTCTTTCTGGCAGTCTGCAAAGGCCAATTCTCGACTTTAGTTTGTTCGTTCACTGCCTTCTCGACCCCATGCATGGCTTTAATGGGTTTGCAGTGCCCTTGATCGAAAAAGCAAGTTATTCATGCTTGAGTCTCCTCAGAAAGAAAGGAGTGGGGCTCAAGTCAGACTTGGTTGGAGCTGCTTTTTCCCTCCTGCAGTCACCAAAAGCCTATTCGTGCGTTACTCTGAGCTTGAGTAATAAATTTAGGGCCTTTGCAGACTGCTAGAAATAGTGCAAATTGAGTCCACTTTAAGGGTTAAGGTTAGGGAATCATGGGAAGTGTAGTTTATTGTGGCACCAGAGCTCTCTGACAGAGAAGACTCAATGTCTCAGGAAAAAATCAATTCCCATGATTCCCTAGCACTAACCCTAACCCTTAAAGTGGACTCAATTTGCACTATTTCTGGCAGTCTGCAAAGGCCCTTACTCAATTTAAATTTAAGTAAAACAAAGCTTGGAAAAGTTCTTTTCTCTATTACAACTCGAGGGTCCCCTTTCCATTGACCTCCTCCCATACAACACTACTTGTTGTTGTTGTTGTTGTTGTTGTTAACTGCCTTCGCATCAATCTCGACCCTCTGGATGAGAGATCTCCACCCCCCCCTCCTGCTCTGCCCAGCTCCTGCAAACTCTTATTCGTGGTCTCTTTAATAAAGTCCATCCATCTGGCATGTGGCCTTCCTCTCTTTCTACTTCCCTCCACCTTTCCTAACATTTACAGACTGCCAGAAATAGTGCAAATTGAGTCCACTTTAACTGTCCTGGCTCAGTGCTAAGGAATCATGGGAACTGTAGTTTACTGTGGCACCAGAGCTCTCTGACAGAGAAAGCTCAATGTCCCAGAAAAAAAAAATACAATTCCCATAATTCCCTAGCACTGAGCCAGGACAGTTAAAGTGGTCTCAATTTGCACTATTGCTGGCAGTCTGTAAAGGCTCATTATTGCCTTTTCCAACGATTCATGCCTTTTCATGATGTGTCCAAATAAGACAGTCTAAGCCTTGTCATCTCTGCTATGCCTAATTCCTGTGTTGACTCGAAGCCATGGACTCCCTGGTCGAGTCTGTCTGGCTCTGGCTCAATGTCTCATGGGAAAAAAACCCTACAATTCCCATGATTCCCTAGCATTGAGCCAGGGCAATTAAAGTGGTCTCAAACTGGATTATTTCTGGCAGTCTGTAGTCTCCTTCTTTGGAGGTTTTTAAACAGAGGCTGGATGGCCATCTGTTGGTGTTGGGGGTGTTTGAGTTGTGAGTTCCTGCATGGCAGGGGGGTTGGACTGGATGGCCCTTTGGGGGTCTCTTCCAGCTCTTTGATTCTATGAGTCTCTGGAGTCATAGGGCGTGTACAGACTGCTAGAAATAATCCATCTTGAGACCACTTTAACTATCCTGGCTCAATGCTAGGGAATCATGGGAATTGTAGTTTTTTTCTGAGACATTGAGTCTTCTCTGTCAGAGAGCTCGGGTGCCACAATAAACTACAGTTCCCATGATTCCCTAGCACTGAGCCAGGGCAGTTAAAGTGGCCTCAAAATGGATTATTTCTCGCAGTCTGTACAGGCCCATAGACCGAGGCTCTAACCCAGGGGTAGGCAACCTTTCCCCTTTAAGGGCCGAGGGACTTCAGCTCCCAGAAGCCTCAGCCATGTTGGCCAATAGTCCCATGTTGGCCAATAGCTCCTGGGATTCTGGGAGCTGAAGTCCCTCGGCCCTTAAAGGGGAAAGGTTGCCTACCCCTGCTCTAACCACTATGCCACGCTGCCTCTCTGCTTTTGCGGTGGCTGCCTCTTTTCCTCCCCTTCTCTCTCCGCTCAGACCAAGCCAGAGGAGGAACTGCCAGGCGCCCAGAAGGGAATCAGCCAAAGGAAGGACGTGAGATCAGGGGCCTCGTGTGAACTGGGCAATGAATTTATTTTTTGGGGGGCGGGGGGATAGGACTTGTCAAGGAAATGCCTCATGAGGAAAGGCCGAAGGGCCCTTGCCTGGCTTTCCTCCCGGCTGAGAAAAGGACCAGGATCTGAACTGGGTCACATCGCTTAATATTGCAAACCTACCTTCAGGAGAATGCAAAGACACAGCCCTGTGAAGTCTGTAGAATCAGTCTGTAGAGAGAGATCTTGAGACTCACTGAAAGAAATCAAAATCCACCAGTGACAACCTTTATTGGCCAACCCAAATGCACAATATACTTGTTGCAAGCTTTCGAATCAGACAAGATGTTCCAAACCAAACAGGAGAAAAACAATGCCTCCATGTTGTTTCAGTCTTTAGTTAAGATTTTATATGGTGGGGAGGATATCTTTTGTAAGCAGGATCCTCCTCCTCCTTCTGGCCCTGTGGCTATAGGGAGACTTGCAAAGTCCAGGAAATTTAAAATCCATTTGCATCTCAACAGAGAGGAGGATCCTGCCTACAAAAGATATCAGAGAGCTCTGGTGCCACAATAAATGTCCGATTCCCAGGACCCCCTAGCACTGAGCCAGGGCAGTTAAAGCAGTCTCCAACTGCATTATTTCTGCAGTGTGTTTTGGACCCCTGTTGCCCATGTAGCAAAAAGCACAATAACACTCCAAACCCACAAGACAGTGCTGCCTTTATGGGGCCAACCAAAATGTACCAAATAGACCTTGGAAGCTTTTGAAGCTTTACCACAGGGGCAGGCAACCTTTTTGAGCCGGGGGCCGGGATGCTGTCTCTCAGACAATTGGGGGGGGCAAAGCACCAAAATTAAATAAATAAAAATAAATAAATAAATATAAAAATAAAATAAATAAAAAATATAAAAAATGCACACTCTCTCAGCCCCAGAAAAGCCATGGCAAAACCCCTGTGGAAATTTTGCCAAGAAAATTACCCCAAGAACAAGTAATAACAACAATAATATCATCATGGCGGGGGGTGGCGGTGGCCCCCGGGCCTTAGGTTGCCTACCTGTGCTTTACCGGCTTCTTCATCATTTGTTGTTCATTATGCAAAGGGATCTTGCAGTACCTTTGAGATGAAAAGAAAGAAGCTGGTCTTTTGTAGACATTCGTAGTCAAATACTCAAACCGCTACATCATATTGGCTTCTACACACAGCCTTTGCAGTAGTTAAATACTCCCCCATAGCCCTTGTTTCCTTTCCGGGTGAAACTGGGCAGTACCTCCACCTTTTGGGGGGGATTTAAAAAACAAAACAAATTGTTCCATAGTAAGGGCATTATATATGTAAGATACTGAAAATGGAAGAATGGAATTCTGTATGACAGTAAAATCCCAAAGGAAACATATGAAAGTCAAAGAATGATATTTTAATTAAATCCAGGTCCACTTTAAAGAGAACAGATATTCCCACAAATTGCTATAGGACTCCAAACTTTTGTTGTAATGTTTTGACAAAGTAGCCTGTACTTTTTCAGGTCTAGGCCCTGGGACCCACCTGAGGTTTTGGACAAACCTCTCAAACACATTCTTTCCAACCCACCACAGTTTTTCCACCCTACATTTATATTATGATAGCATTCCAAGAACCACTGTGGTGTTGAGGTTTGAGTATTGGACTAGGACACTGGAGACCTGGGCTCGAATCCCAGCTCGGCCACAGAAACCCACTGGGTGACCCCAGCCTCAGAGGAAGGCATAGGCAAACCCTCTCTGAACAATTCTTGCCAAGAACATCCCAGGAGAGTTTCACCTTTGGGCTGCCATAAGTGTGAAATGACTTGAAGGCACACAACAACAACAACAACAACAACAACAACAAGTATTTCAATATTTCATGGACGTCAACTGGGATCCAGGTGGCCAAGCAACAACAGTACAGTCAAAAGGGTATGGCCAGGTAACAAAAGTCAAAAGTCCTTAATGAATAAGAAAACATAAGCTCTTTTAAGCAGAGGAACCCTGGAATGTATAGGAAAGCCTTAAAAAAAAGACAAAACCACAAGTAAGCCTAGTGGAAAAAGCAAAACTCCACCCCATCCTCACTTCTCTCTCTCTCCTGCTGAGTTAACAGGGAACAAACTACTCTTTGAACCCAGGCTGCATCCACACTGCAGAAATAATGCAGTTTGACACTGCTTCAACTGCCATGGCTCAATGCTGTGGGATCCTGTTGTGGCACCAGAGCTCTCTGACAAAGAAGGCTAAATATCTCTCAAAACTATAAATCCCAGAATTCCATAGCATCAAGCCATGGTAGTTAAAGCAGTGTCAAAATGGATTAATTCTGCAATGTAGATGCAGCTCCAGTTTGCAAAAATGGAAGTAAGCCAAGGATAAAAGGGGGAAAGTAGGAAGGGAAGAGAGAAACCCCAGCATAGAAACAGGAGCAGCAAAAAATGAACTGAGTCCATCCCTGCCAAATCAGGACAGTTGGAGAGTATGTGAGTGATGGTGTAATGTAATGGAAAGTGGCAAACCAGTAGGGAGTCCCAATCCACCAGCTGAATACCAGTGGTTTACAGTGGGAACTCCTGACTTTTCAGGGTTCATGGACTATATGTCAGAAGTAATGCATAACAGGAGCAAAACTGCCTGCAACGTGCTGCTTCTGCAGAGTTATGAGGGCAATAAAATCAGCTTCTCACAAATTTACTACTGGTGATAACACTTTTCCTGTGTAGAAAACTCTATGAAATTGATGGAGTCACCATAAGTCAACAGGTGACTTGAAGTCACATACACACTGACACATATTCACACTGTTCAGCCATATTTTTTTTCCTTGATACTTTGGGGAGGCCAAAAGAATGGGTTTGGGGGACATTTTGAAGGAAATTTGCCCAAAGTTTAGGCCATTTTCATATATATATATTTTTAAGATGGGTTTGCCCTCAAAAAGGGAAGGAAAAATAAATAAAATAATAGCAACCTATTAAGGGTTTTTTAAAATTAATGTTACACAACAAATTATATATACAAAGTAGCTTTCCAGTCTGTATTGTGGACACATTTTAAATTATGAGAAACAAGGTTTCTCTCTCTCTCTCTCTTTCTCAGTAGGTAGTATTCTTGTGAGCACCAAAACAAAAACATTGCAAATAGCAATTGAACTAGTTATAAAAGAAAGCTTAATTTCTGCATGAAACTGAACATAAGAGTGAAATTGAGTTAGTAGCCCCTGATGTCAATTCACATATTTTAGCCATATATCATATTCATTTTTGAGCAGGGAATTTGGTGATGCTCAGAGAACACCATAGATTTACAAAATGCAACAACCATGCAACCTCTTACCACGGGCCACATGAATACAAAAATATTACATATCTACCGACATAAAAAAACACCAACCCAAGGCACATACAACAGTTCACTAACATCTCCCTTTGTGGTGCAGTGGTTGTGCACGCGTTGGTAACCTCACGCCTCGACTTCTGTAATGCGCTCTACATGGGGCTACCCTCGTGCCTGGTTCGGAAACTGCAACTAGTTCAAAATATGGCGGCCAGATTAATATCTGGAACATCTAGGTGGGACTATATTACCCCAGTATTAAGATCCCTCCACTGGCTGCCTATTAGTTTCCGAACCCAGTACAAGGTGTTGGTTATTACCTTTAAAGCCTTAAATGGCTTGGGTCCAGGCTATCTTAAGGACCGCCTCCTCCCGTATAATCCTCCCCGTACTCTCCGGTCTTCTGGGAGGAATTTGTTACAGCCTCAAAAAACGAGGCTGGTGACTACCTCCCAGAGGGCGTTTTCTGTTGTCGCCCCTAAACTATGGAATGACCTGCTGGGGGAGATCCGCCAATTGACATCACTTGACGGCTTCAAAAAAGCTGTCAAGACGGATCTCTTCCGGCAGGCCTTCCCGGAATAACTACCGGCTCAAGGCCCTAATACATTGGAGAGGTTCCCTCCTTCTCTATGATCAGGCCTTCTGAGACTCTATACCTCGACGCTAGCCCCTTTCTTTTATTGTTTTGATTTTATATAGAGGTATATATCCTCTTGTATTTGGAATTTTTTAATACTGTTGGATTTAATAATTTTTTAAGGGGGGGGGGAGGGATGGAAATTGTTCTTAAATGTTGCAATACAATTTTATGATGTAAGCCACCCCGATTGATCTCAGAGGGGCGGGATATTAAATAAAAAGTATTATTATTATTATTATTATTATTATTATTATTAAGAGCCAGCATGGTAGAGGTTTGAGTCTTGGACTAGGATTATAAGAGAACACAGTCTGAAACCTGGCTCAGTCATATGGAAACCCACTGGTTGACCACTTACTCATCCCTGGCACAGCCACTGCTTCATCTTCCTTGCCTTCTCCACTTCCCTTCTTCACAGTATACTGCCCACTTCCCTAGCACCAAGGGAGGTGTTTCCTTGCCTTCCAGGCACAACAGAGGTGTCCCCTCTCAAAAAATGTTGTTGTACACCTTCAAGTTGTTTCCAGTTTATGATAATCCTAATTTCTGTTTCTTGGCAAGATTTGTTCAGAGAAGGTTTGCCATTGCCTTCCTCTGAGGCTGAGAGAGTGTGACTTGCCCAGGGTCACCTAGTGGGTTTCATAGCCAAGTTGGGAATCGAATCCTGGTCTCCAGATGCGTAGTCCCAAAACTCAAACCACTACACCACACTGGGTCTCCTCAAACGGCATAGATATCTGCAAATATAGGGATCACATCTAAAGTCAGAGATTGGAAGAAATTATTTATCTAGTTTATTTATTTTATATTTATTAATGTATTATTTAATTTATAATCCCAGCTTTCTCCCATCATGGGATTCACCATTCATTTTAGTCCCATTGGATTAGTACTGGGGCAACTGAAGATAGGAATGCATATTGAGGAAGGGCATACAAAGAGAACAAACATTTCATATATCTTTAAGATGATTGCATTAAAAGAATTTAAAAAGCACAAGGAAACAAAAAAAGTTCTTGGCCAACCAAAACAAGTGCCCACCACTCTGCTCCTTCCCCTTCCCATAAATAAATACACTTGGATGATTTGATTCTTCCAGGATACATACCTGAAAAAGAAATGTTGTGTTGGGAAAATTTTGGGAATCCTGTTGGTGACATATACAGGTATAACATGTAGACTAGTATATCATGCAGTATAGCATTCAATATCTACTTCTGCAATGCCTCCCCAATGCAAAAAGTAACATCTCAGTGCTAGAGCATTCCACTGATCAGCTCATATCCCCTTTTATTATCACACTTCTCTTATCATTTTTCCAGGCCTAAGCCATGCAGTTGGATGCTCTTGACAAATCTGAGCCTGTATCTTTAATTCTGAATTTGGCCAGATATTAGATTATGCTAAACTTCCCCAACTGATGTTTGTAACTGTGATGGCTAGAGATGATCAGAGCTGTAGTCCAACCCATCTGGATGGTGTTGACACAGATTGGAAAGAGCTGGTTTATGTAAATAAGACATTGGTCCAAAACACACTGCATAAACAATCCTGTTCAAGACCACTTTTACTGCCCTGGCTCAGTGCTAGGGAATTGTGGGAACTGTAATTTATTGTGATACCAGGGCTGTCTGACAGAGGCAGCTAAATGTCTCACAAAACTACAGTTCCCAGAATTCCCTAGCATTGAGCCAGGGCAGTTAAAATGATCTCAAACTAGATTATTTCTGCAGTGTGTTTTGGACCATTGTACAAAACAAGGTTATTCAGAAAACCTATTGGAATACGTGTCTCATGGATATATAGACACTGCAATAAACACTTGGGGATAAAGTGATGTTTTAAAACCCAGATGGAGCCCTTTGACTCCATTATGAAAAGAAAGCAGAAATTTGTAGAAATATTCAAAAACCTAGGGTCCAATAACAGTCATAGTTGCCATCCATGGAAATGAATATAGCATCTGCATAGGCTATAGATGTTGCCACTGCCTTAAAGATCAGATAATAGTCATTAAAAAACATGAAAACACAATTAAGTCTTTGTCCTTGTCTAAAGTGCTAAAAAACAACAACACCCATACTCACCCCATAGTTGCTGTGATAAGTTTACACAATGTTCTGATTGATTTGCAGGTGATCCACACGGAATGCCATTCAGTGGCTTCAATCTAATTTTTAAAACTTCAAGTTTTACCCCAGACTTTCCCCCCAAAATCTGGATAATCCTGTATGTGGCTGATGCTCTGAGGTGGCTTTGGTGTGGAGGTCTGGGCAGAAGAGTTTTTGGTAGCCAGGATTGGGTGGTACCAATAAGCATGGTGTGTGTCACCATGGGTTATTTTTTACTTCAGTGTATACATATGCCCCAGCAGACATATAGCACTGGGCACAGCTAAGCCAAGCCTGGAATGTCCCCTTTTTCACTGCAAGGAATTTTTTCACTTTCTTCTTTCTTCTCTACCCCCCCTTCCTCCAGAGCAAACCAAACAACCGCCCCAGTCTCTCCTTTGAAGCCACAAGATGGTTGAGAAGACGAGCACAGCAGCAGTCTGGTGAGATCAGTCCACTTTCTTTCCTTGGGGTTGTATAGGTCAGTGGGTGCTTTGCACTAGGGGCAGAATCCAGTGGCGTCAGTAGGGGGTGCTGTGCACCACTAGGGGGTGTCACCAGTTGGGGTAGTACATCCCAATTTGGGATTTGGGTAGTACATTTTTGGGGAAAGGAATGGAAAAAAATGCTGCGGCCATGCAATGAAATTTAGCATCTGCATAGGTCAGAAGGCCGGGGGGGGGAGGGAACTGCTGAGAGGGCCAAGTGCACTCTCCACCTTGCTGCTGTAGAGCCATTCTATGTGCCATGGCAGCAAGTTGGGGGTGGGGTGCCTTTTGGCCCTGCCTTTGGAAGCCCTGCCTCCCTGTACTGGGTGACACCCCATGTAGGATCTGCGGTCAAATACCCAGAGCTGTAGTGAGTGTTTGAAGGGAGAGATTTCCTTCATGCATCAGCAGATCTCCCTTATTACAACAGTATTGCTAGCTACCAATCTGTTTCTGCGTGCAATTCAAACTCCTGGCTCTGATTTCAGCGTGGTTCACTTCTGCCTGAAGAGTCATTGTCCCATAGAGTCTGCCCATTGCCTCATCAGGCTATCTCTATGAGAGAGATTAAGTTTTGGGGTCATCCTTGAACCTTTGTGGGAGGGATGTTAAGGCTTGTGTGGGGATTTTGCTTGTTGTTAGCCATGTGTTCTCCCTGGTTTAAGGGGGGTGGGGCTTTTGCTGAGACATTGACATGCTTTGGGTTAGGATTAGAAGCCACTAGCTCTATATAACTGCCCCTTAAGTCTTTGGAGCTCAGACTGTGAGGGCTAGCAGTGCATGCCTTATATCATGTGCAGTCATATCAGTGAGACTTATTATAGTCTGAAAGGGGTGGGGAAAAATAACTGCAGGAATGGATGAAGAAGGACCTGTCATTGTCTACTGCAACGTGGGTGTCATATTTGTTCTCTTGCCAGAAAATGACTACACTTGAAGCAAGTACAAACTCATGGTTTTCTTGGAAGAGAAGGTCAATGTGCTGCAGCTATGTGTTGAGACTCTTCAGCACCTCAGAGAACAGAAGGACATCCTGGAGAGAACAGAGAAAGAAATGATCCTACAAAACCAACAGGAAGAAAATGTCAATGAAAACAAAGAGGGCTATAATGCTGAGGGGAAAACCTTGAGGACAGGAATTTGCACAAGGAATTTGGAACCATTCCAACTAAGCAATCACTTCCTACATCCTCCTGAAGATAACTGTGGTGAAGAAGTGCAAACAGGAGAACAGCAGCAAGAGACACTGTGTACCAGGGAAGAAGTCAATCTAACCACTAACTAAAGAAGAAAATAGAGATGCTGGTGTTGCAAGATTCATTGATCAAGAGTGTACAGGGAATGGTATGCCAGCTGGACAAGATGAATCGGGAAGTGTGCTGTCTTCCTGACACATATATCCAGGATATCACTGACAAGTTGCTGAAGCTCATCCAGAACACAGAGCAGTACTCCTTTCTTTTGATTCATGTGGGCATCAACAACACTGCGAAGAACAGATTTGCAGATCACCTTGGAATACGAAGCCCTGGGCAGTAAAATGAAGAGTTTAAAAGCATAGGCAGTATTCTTGTCAATTCTACCAGTGAAAGATGGAGGACCACACAGGAACAGGAAGATACTGCAGGTGAACAGCTTGCTACACAGATGGTGTTGACAGGATAGGTTTGGCTTATGAGACTGCTGTCTTCACTTCGTAGATGAAAAACTACTGGCTATAGATGGGCTATACCTCACTAAGACCAGAAAGAATGTATTTCACAAAACCATGGCAAATCTGATCAAGAAGAATTTAAACTAAATCCTTTGGGGCAGGGATAGGCAACCTTTCCCTTTAAGGGCCGAGGGACTTCAGCTCCCAGATGCCTCTGCCATGTTGGCCAATAGTCCCATGTTGGCCAATAGCTCCTGGGATTCTGGGAGCTGAAGTCCCTCGGCCCTTAAAGGGGAAAGGTTGCCTACCCCTGCTTTGAGGTGTGTGTGAGTGGGTTGGAGATGATAGCTTAAACAACTATCTAAAAGCAAGGTCTAAGTACATTGATAATGAGTTCTAGAGGAAAAGGTGAGGGAGAGAATGGGAACCACAGTAAAACCTAACATAGAATAAAATATGAGAATAAACAATGCTTTAGATGTACACCAATGCACAGAGTTGATACCAAAATCAGTGGATGCTTGTGCCCCGTTATATATAACGGTGTATTAAAATCGTGTCCTGTATGGCAAAATCAAGGTGTGCTTGTTTGGAAATTCTTTTTGGAATATTTTCAAGCTGTGGATAGTTGAATCTGTGGGTGCAGAATCAGTGGATATGGAGGCTTGACTGTAAATGATGTTCAACAGAGACAAATGCAAAATTTTACATTTAGGCCACAAAAATGAAATGCACAGGTGTAGGATGGGGGGATACCTGGCTCAGAAGTACTACACATGGAAAGGACCTTGGGATTCTTGTTGAACTTAAGTGGAACATGAGCCGGGAGTGTGATGGTACAGCAAAGATGTCAAATGCTATTTTGCCTGCATTAATAGAAGCATAGTTTCCAAGCTGAGAGATATAATAGTCCCTCTATATTTTGTGCTGGTCAGGCCTCATATACAGTACTGTGTTCACTTCTGGGTGCCTCATTTTAAGAAGCTCAATACCTCAAGTTGGAGCAGATTCAGAGAAGGGCAATGAAGATAGGGAGAATAAAACATATGAGGAGAGGTTGAGGGAACTGGGCATCTTCAGCTTGGTAATGAGAAGACTAAGGGGTGACATGACTGCACTCTTTAAATACCTCAAGAGCTGCCACAAAGAAAAGGGTAAAGGCTTGTTTTCTGCTGCCTCAGAGGGTAGAACTAGAATTAATTTTTTTAAGTTACAGGAGGGAAGATTTCAACTTAACATTAGAAGGAGCTTGACTATGAGCTTTTTGTCAATGTAACCAATTACCTCTAGACAGGTGGTGAGGTCTCCTTCTCTAGGTGTTTTCAAAAAAGAGGGTGAACAGTTATCTGCTGGGGATGCACTAGCTGGAGACCCTGCATTGAGTGGGGGGTTGGATCTGATGGCCCATGAGGCACCTTCCAATTCCATGAACTCTGTGTTTGTTGAGGACATAAGAGATGGCCATGTTGTTGGCTTTGCTGGGACTTCTTTCCAAACAAGGCTAGACTGGCCCAGTCCTGGCTGGCCTTCCACCAACAAGCAGTTCTTTTTATTTGGCACTTGAAGTGGTTTTAATCTGTCTGGACACAGAGTTTTTTTTTAAAGAGTAGTTTGCGTTTAATTGTTTAAAGTTTTTAATGTTTTAAGTAAACAGATTATTGTTACTTGTTTTGTCCATTTTCTTTTTAATGTTCCTGATTCCCACTTTTAGTGAGAAATGTAGGGTAGAGATCTAATAAATAAGTGACCAAACCCAAACCACAATATTCCATTTTCTTTCAGAAAAGTAAAGCAATTTCTCTGTAAGGGTCATTGCATTAATTGATTATTGTGTTAACATATGCTCAGACGTTATTAACAAAGTACTGCTTTTACTGTTTCTGAAGACTGTTGTCACAGAGGGCCTTTTCTCCTATGGCACATTGATTATAAGATATCCTCCTGAGAGGCCTGATTGGATTCTACACACTGATGTCATTCCCCTACCAAGTCAAAACATAGCTTTTGGGACTTAATTGATTTTATGTAATGTTCACATTATGCTATGACTGGCATTATTTTAAGTGGTTTTAATTGGTTTTTCAGTTGCTTGATTATAAGTCAGGGTAGGCAAAATGGTAACCAGAATGGTGTAGTGGTTTGAGTGTTGGACTATGACTCTGGAGATCAGGGTTTGATTCCCCACTTGGCTATGGAAACCCACTGGGTGACCTTGGATGAGTCCCACACTCTCAACCCCAGAATACCCTGTGATAGGGTTGCCTTAGTTTTGTTATAAGTTGGAAATGATTTGAAGGCACACAACAACAACAACAACAACAACAACAACAAGGCAAAATACAGCCAGTGAGCCTCATGTTGTCCCTGGGCCATTTTTTGTGGACCCCAGGCATCAATATATATTTTTTTATTCCAGAATGCTCCCAAATGGCCTCTAAGGTGTGAGGGCATTTTTATCACATTTGCAGTTTCCTTGGCCCAATTTAGACCCAGGAGAGGTCTTTTTTTAAACCAAGAAGTGAACAGGAAATAATCTCTGGTCACTGCTTGTTGTTATAAAAGGCCTCTCCAGAGTCTAAAATGGTCCAGCAATGCCCCAAAATGGTGAAAAAGCCCCCATGTCCCCTGAAGGGAGCACATAAGAGTCCTTTTTTTGTGGGGCTTGGTGCAATGGGAGTGTGTCTCTTGGGGATGCTAATACAGTCCCCTACTCTTCCAAATGCCCATCCCTGTTTTAAGTGATAAATAATTTAATCTGTTTTCAGTATTTAACATTATTATTATTTTTTGTCTTAAATTCATCTTTACTGTATGCTGCCCTGAGATTTTCAGATAGAAGATGGAATATAAATATTTTAATGCAAATAAATAAGTAGCAATAGCAATAGCATTTACAATTCTAGGAGCCCTGATAGTGCAATGGTTAAATGCCAGTACATGTAAACTGCTGATAGAGTGCTGAGTTCACTGTTAAGTGGTATAGAAATGTAAATGCTATTGCTATTTCTGTTTCTATACCACTCAGTAGTGGACTCTCTAAGTCATTTACAATCTGTAAGCCAGTCGCCTTCAACAAGCTGGATACTCATTTTACTGACCTATGAAAGGATGGAAGGCCGAGTCAACCTTGGAGCCGTGGGATCAAATTCTCAATGTTGTGGTTGCAGTACTGGCATTTAACCACTGCACTACATGAGCTCCTAAATAAATACATGAAATTGTATGTGTAGAATCAATATAAATATATTGTAAAATGATTATAGACAATGGCTCAGGGCTTAGGCCCTCTTGGCCAGCATTATTTTGCTGGTGTAGGTTGTGAGCACAGTGGTGGCAATAGTAAAAAGGCACTGGAGAGAGGCAAAGAAAAGCCATTACCATCTGGTGACAAAGCTGCTGGATCATGAGCATCCTATTTTCTCTGAGTAGGTCATAGAAGCAAAAGGCACTCTGGAAGGCTGCCTTGGAAAATTGCCGGTCCCACATTTCACCAGCATAGTGCACCAACAGAATTCCTGCCATTATCTGTAACTGTAACATCTGTGTTTATTTTCAAGCCTCTAAAACTATGACAACAGAGATTCTCCTTTTTTTAAAATAACGAGTAAGGCTTTTGCTGCCAACAGTCACAGTAATACATAGGCTATATTTATAATTAATATTTTTGTATGTTTGACTGGAATGAACACAAAAATCTACTGTTTAGATACCTGTGCTAGAAGCAGCACTTTTTCAGATCATCCATGATAAGCTAACAAAAAGCCCTTCTGATATCAGTGTACATAGTGTATGCCATTTTTATAGGTAAATGAGATGGCTAAAGCTGATGATAGACTCATTCAGTAGTGATATCAAAGTAATATAGTTTGTTTGAATTGGTCATGCAGCAGATGGTGGATAGGCATATGTAGGAGGATGAGAGAAGCATCAGCCTCCTGGCAGCAGCAACAGACTTAATCCAGTGTGGCAAGGAGGTAGAAGATACTAGCTATGGACCATGCAATACACTGCTCTGACGTAAGCAAAGGGTGCCATTCAAGTTCAGCACTGCCTACATCTCTGGATCAGGCAAGGTGGGGTGGGTGGAGTGTGAAGTGAGATATTGACCATGGGACATTTAAGGAGGGATAGCCAGGAGCAATAGCAGAGAATATAGAAGGAACAATTTAGAGTAGATAAAGAAGAAAGAGTGGAAGAAAGTCTCTGCAGGGCTGGGAAGAGGAAGAAGTCTAGAGACTCTTGAAAAGTATGAGTGCAAGAACAATGAAAAGAGAGGCATGACTTTTTGAAAGATTACTTATCTGTACCTCAAGGAGACCCTGTGGCAATACTTACCCATAAATGTAATGTAGTGGATGTGGATAATAATCTTCTCAAAGAATTCTTGGTATTTGAAAGCCTCAGTCATCAGGGAGAGCAGAGAAGGCACACTACCTGCAGGATAGGACCATGGAGCCTTCTACAGCATGGAAAACTACTTTACTTGTTCCGGAGAGATCATTCATACCTGTTCAACACTCATTTGCTATTTTGCTGTATGTTAATCACTTCAATTGGTGAATACGCAGTGAATGATACATAGCCCATTAAGTTGGCTAGAGTGTAATGTATGGCACTAGTTCTATTTCAAGGCCAAAGTCATGACCAGAATATAAATTTAAAACAAGATCCTGAGTCTGGTGAAAATACAGGTGAATTGTTAGTTTGTTGGCAAAGAGTATTTTTATGGGTTTCATCAGATAAAACTTACCTATGTGATTCAGAAAGGCTGATGCTTCTCTGCTCCCCTTTCATTAGCAATTATACATTCAATTATTATTTGAACCAAACTACTGGCACATAGAGAGGCAGCGTGGTGTAGCAGTTTGAGTGTTGGACTAATTTGAGTGTTTGAATTCCTGCTTGTCCATGGAAATTCATTGGGTGACCTTGGGCAAGTTACTTTCTCTCAGCTTTAGAGCAAAAGCAAAGCAGCTTCATTTATATACCACTTCATATCGCACTATGGGATGTCTAAGCAGTTTACAACTGTAAGCTCATTGCCCCCCAACAGTTGGGTACTCATTTTAGCGACCTCGGAAGGATGCAGGCCTGAGTCTAGCCTGAGCCCTGGCTAGTACTGAACTCGCAACCTTGTGGTCTATGAGTGAATGGCTGCAGTACAGGCATGTAACCACTGTGCCACCAGGGCTCTTTCAGATGAAGACAATGGCAAATTCTCTCTGAACAATTTTGTCAAGAAATCACAATCATAGGAGATTATCGCATTAGCTTCGCTGCTGGGATAGACCCAGAATGTCTTAAGGTGGACCTTATTGCGTTCAACCGTTGCTGGGCAGCATGCAGCCCATATGCAACTCAATCTTCTCTGAACTTGTCCCGCAAGGACAGGGAAGGTCATAGTGGGTGTACTGTTATTCAGTATATTAGAGAAGGCATAGTGTCAAAACAACATGAAACATCAGAGGGAGTAGACTTTTCCATCAAGTCACTGTGAGTGACAATACAAGGTCCCAAAAATAATCTAGAACTGGGGACATATTATCACACACCCTGATTCAATTCATGGTGGTCATGAGATGGACAGTGAAGCTAAGGAGGTTACCTAAAGAGAAATAATAATTTTATTTATAGCTCGCCCCTCTGCGGAGCAATTCGGGCGGGTTACGACATATTACGTAAAACAGACAAGTTAAAACATTCCCTCGTCCCATAATCCCATCCTCCCATCCCCTTAAAACAGAATTAAACTAGAAAGAAAGTTAAAATACGATAATAAAATACAGCAATAAGCAATAAACAAAGAATTGTAGTAAACGATAACATAAATTAACATCACAGATACCAGATGAATATATACATCAATCGTTACAAGGTAAATTTCTAAATAGCCTATCTTTGCCTAGAACAGAGATAGAAACCAAGAAAGAAAAGCAGCTTTGGACTTAGAATTCAGAGACATAGCTGTGTTAGGAACTTATCGCACCACTAAACGAAACCTTCTTACCTCTCCTGACTTCAGTCTTAATTAGGGTGGCATCCGGATACTTTCACAGGGATTTTGCCACCAAATCCACCACCCACGTTCAGCCTGGGTCAAGCCCGGGTCCCAAGGGCACTCGGCATGCCTATTTTTGACCCTGGGAGTTTTCTGACTTAAGAAAATGGCCGCCGGAGTGCCTCTCAGACCTGAATTAGATGTGGGTGGCAGATTTGGTGGCAAATTTCCTGTGATAGTATCCAGATGCTGCCCGAATTAAGATTAAATTTGGGAGAGGTAAGAAGGTTTATTTAGTGGTGTGATAAGCTTCTTTGTCTGGAATATCAATGTGCAAAGGGATCTTGAACCTAATGGAGCAAAAGAAGTTGCACAGTAACATAAGTTTTTGCAGACTTAGGTCTAAAACACATTGCAGAAATAATCCAGTTTGAGACTGCTTTAACTGCTCTGGCTCAATGCTAGGGAATTTTGGGAACTAGTTTTGTGAGACATTGAGCTTTCTCTGTCAGAGAGCTCTGGTGCCACAATAAATTACAATTCCCAGGATTCCCTAGCACTGAGTCAGGGCAGTTAAAGCGGCCTCAAACTGGGTTACTTCTGCAGTTTTGGACCTCAGTCTACATAACTTATGCTACAACTTCTTTCACTCAATTAGGACAATATCACACTAAACTGTTATAGTGCTATTATTCCTCTTTAACTTTTATGGTTGCCCCCTGTGGAATCCTGGGATTTGCAGTTGAGGGAGGGGCATTTAGAATTCACAGCCAGAGCTCTTGGGCTTCACTAAACTACAAAACCCAGAATTCCACAGGAGGCAGCCATAGCAGTTAAAGTGGAATAATAGCACTATAATAGTGTAGTGTGATATCTGTAGTCTCAAGAGCAGCTTTGGACCTAGGGGTTTATCGCACTCACTTTTGCTGCATGGGCTGGGGATGTGCATGAACATGCATGAAGCAGGGGAAATGGATTTTATTGCACTCAAAACAGTCCCCATGCTGTCCCCATGCCGTCACACAACCACCACCCATCTCAGCGCCACATTGAGTCGGCCAATTTTTCAAAGACAGAAGCTTTCCGCTGAGCAAAATTAGCCAGTCCAGCATTGTGGACGCGTGGTGGTCAGGTGACCCATCTACAAAAGTGAGTGTGATCTAAAGATACCCAAGATTTAGTATGTGATGTGAGTTTTCTTGAAACAATGGAAACAGGACTATCAAATGTACAAGTACGTGGAAAATTACCAAGGAAGTCCAATACAGTTACTTTTCACTTCAAAAGAGGAAGATATTCTAAAATGAAGGGACTGGTAAAAGGGAAGTTAAAAGTAAAAGTCAGGATAGTTAATTAAAACCACAGCACCAGAAGCGGTATACTATAGTTCAGGCGAGGTACCAGAAAGTACAAGAAGTCAGTTTTTAAATTGTGTCAAGGAAACCATTAGCAAAAGGAAGGCATCTTTCAGAAGCTGGGAGTCTAGCTTAAAGAGAAACACTTTCACAAAAGAAATACATGTGGATGTTAAGAGATGCAAGAAAACACTTTTTGAAGAACATATTGCTAATGTCAGTATTATTTTGAATGTATCAGAAACAGGAATCTTGCTAGGAAGAGAAACTGAATAAATTAACATAAGAAAAGCTGAATAAATTGTTGTGTCTGTCCTACTGTAAAGGATGTAAAGCAGATATTCATGCCTAAATTAGTGTTTTTCCCCTTTATGAACTGAGTCTGTGTAACTGAGGTCAATGGTAGTGAAAACGAACATATCCCAGGGTCACTTGGTACTCGTCCAAGAGTTCTGAATTCAAATATGAAATTGCTGATCTCCTGACAAATATATGCAACATGTCCTCAAGATCAGCCTCTACTGCACCACATGAAAATGTAACACTAAGTAACCCCCATATTGAAAAAAGAACCCAAGAGAGATCCAGGAATTACAGGCTACTTAGTGTAACTTCTGTTCCACAAGAATTATTGAAAAAATTATTTTAAAATAATCATATAGAACTGATAAGGAACTTGTGGCTTGATACTGTTGGACTCCAGCTCCTATCAGCCATAGCCAGCATAGTAAGTAGTGAGGACACTAACTTTGGGTAGCTTTAGGGGGACTGGAAACATCTATGGAGGCTGGGATATATATGATCCCTCCATTATCAGAGACAGTGTGCTTCTGTTTGTCAGTTGCTGGAGACCATGAGCAACCTCTACTGCTTTTATGTCCTGTTTGAGGGCTTCCCATAAGCATTTGTTTGGCCACTGTATGACAGAATACTGGGCTAGACAGCCTTTGGACTGATCAAACACACTCTTATATTCTTAAAATTATAAAAAAGTCTGTCTAGCCTGAGAATTATGTGAGATGGATATAATGGTTCTGCTAGACCTATTGTCAGAATCAGAACTGAGGTGTAATTAGATTTTTCTAAAAAAAAAAAAAAAAAAATCTAGCTTCTTGTAATTAGTTCCTTTCCCCAGCAGCAAAGGTTTAACTATATTACATTACAATTCTATCTCATTGAGAGGTAGCTCCATTTTTGGAGTGGTGTAGATGTAATTTTAAGTTATTTTATAGTTTCAAGGAAGTGGCCCCATTTATTAGCAGGGGGGAGAGTATTAAATGGTACAACTGCTGGCTTTTGCTTTGCCTCATACTCTCATATGCATATTGAGATGACATTGAGGTGGACAGGACAAGATTGTGTTTTGTTCCGCAGGCCAACTGGTAGCATTTAGAAGTTGCTTTTAAAAAGATAATCAAGAAGTAGATATTTTTGCTAATTTTGAGAAACAAGAAAGTAGAGTTTCTTTTTAAAAGTCACAACTAGAATAGTAACCTATTCACTTTAAGGATCCTTGAATTGTAAGTCTAACTAATTATATCATAAAAATAATTTTATAAACTCTGACCATAATACATATTTTGACATTCAGTATAAGAAGGATGTTTTCATTCTCCCAGGATCAATTGGCCATGGGTCTCCATTCCAGTATTGTCTGAAGATGCCAGCCACAGATGCTGGCGAAACATCAGAAAGAAACTCTTCTAGAACATGGCCACACAGTCCGAAAAACCCACAAAAAACTATGGATGCCAGCCATGAAAGCCTACAACTTCACATGGCTACAAATTCTTGTTCCAATTTGGACAATTTCTTTGTCCAATAGGTGGAAGAGGCTACAAGAGGATCAGCTATTTTAGATCTGATCCTAACCAACAGGGATGACCTGGTAAACAGGGTACAATTAGTGGGATCCTTAGGTGGGAGTGATTATGTTCTCTTGGAGTTTCTTATACAGTGGAAAGGAGAAGCTAGGCATAGTCAAACACTCATTCTAGATTTTAGGAGAGCTGATTTCAACAAACTTAGGGAAACACTGGGACTGTTCCCATGGTTAGGAATACTAAAGGAGAAGAGAGTTCAGGATGGATGGGAGTTTCTCAAAAGGGAGATGCTGAAGGCACAATTCCAAACTGTTCCAATCAGAAGGAAAAATTGGAGATGTCCCAAGAAAACAGGTTGGTTACTAAATAACTAAGTTTTAAATGGGAGATGTATAAGAAATGGAAAAGGGGTGAAATCACTAAAGAGGAATTCAAAGAAATAGCTAGCACATGTAGGGGTAAAGTCAGGAAAGCCAAAGCACAGAATGAGCTCAGGCTTGCTAGAGGGGTTAAGGACAGTAAAAAGGGCTTTTGGGGGGGGGGGTATGTCTGTAGCTAAATAAAGAAGAAGGAAATGGTAGGGCCACTGCGCAGAGAAAAGGAAAAATTCTAACAGGGGACAGAGAAAAGGCAGAACTACTCAACACCTTCTTTACCTCAGTCTTCTCACAAAAGGAAAAGGGTGTTCAACCTGAGGAAAATGGAGCAGAGGACACAATAGGGGAAATGCAGCATGAAATAAGTAAAGAGGAAGTACAGGAATACCTGGTTAACCTAAATGAATTTAAGTCTCCAGGACCAGATGAACTACATCCAAGAATATTAAAAGAACTAGCAAATGTAATCTCAGAGCCCCTGGCAATAATCTTTGAGAACTCCTGGAGAACAAGAGAAGTCCCAGCAGACTGGAGGAGGGCAAACATTGTCCCCATCTTCAAAAAGGGAGAAAAAGAGGATCCCAACAACTATCACCCAGTTAGTTTGACATCAATTCTAGGAAAGCTTCTAGAACAGTTTATTAAACAGAGAGTCTGTGAACATTTAGAAGGGAATGCCATAATCACTAAAAGTCAACATGGGTTTCTCAAAAACAAGTCATGCCAGACTGATCTGATCTCTTTTTTTTTGATAAAATTACCAGCTTGGTAGATGAAGGGAATGCGGTATACACAGCATATCTTGATTTCATTAAGGCTTTTGACAAGGTCCTCCACGATATTTTTGCAAACAAGATAGTAAAATGTGGGCTAGACAATACAACAGTTAGGTGGATTAGTAACTGGTTGACTGACCGAACCCAAAGGGTGATCAGCAATGGCTCCCCTTCATCCTGGGAGAGAAGTGACCAGTGGGGTGCCACAGGGTTCTGTCTTGGGCCCAGTGCTCTTCAACATCTTTATCAATGATTTGGATGAAGGAATAGGGGGCATGCTTCTCAAATTTGCAGATAACATCAAATTAGGAGGAATAGCTAATACCCCAGAAGACAGGATGAAAATTCAAAATGACCTTAATAGATTAGAAAGCTGGACCAAAGCTAACAAAATGAATTTCAACACAGAGAAATGTAAGGTACTGTACTTAGGGGGGAAAAATGAAATGCATAGATATAAGATGGGGGACACCTGGCTAAATGAGACTACGTGTGAAAGGGATCTAGGAGTCCTAGTAGACCACAAGTTGAACATGAGTCAACAGTGTGATACCACAGATAAAAAGGCCAATGCAATTTTAATAATAATAATGATAATAATCAAATTTATTTATATCCTGCCCCTTTGAGATCAATTGGGGCGGCTAACAACAGTAAAATATTACATAGTACAGACAAATCAGATACCCTCCCCCCCCTTAAAACATTATTAAATCAGTCCAAGTTAAAACTACAACATACAACACAACAATAATTTAAAAACCATTCCCAGCAAGCGATGGCAGAACTCAATTAACAGATGAAGCCCTAGAACCATCTTAAGGGAGGGGTTCCTGAGGCCGGGATTATCTATCTCAGAAAGGCCTGCCGGAAGAGATCCATCTTGACAGTCTTTTTAAAGCTGTCCAAAGATGTCAATTGACAGATCTCATCCGGCAGGCCATTCCATAGTTTGGGGGCGACAACTGAAAAAGCCCTCTGGGAGGTAGCTGCAAGCCTGTTTTTGTGGCTGCAGCAAATTTTAGGCTGCATTAGTAGAAGTATAGTATCTAGCTCAGTGATTCCCAAATTCTATTCCTCCAGGTGTTTTGGACTTCATTTCCCAGAGGCCTCAGCCATCTTGGCCAATGTTCTGGGGTTCTGGGAGTTGAAGTCCAAAAGACCTGGAAAGTAAAGTTTGGGAATCACTGATCTAAATCAAGGGAAGCAATAGTGCCACTGCTACATTGGTCAGCCCCCACCTGGAATACTGTGTCCAGTTCTGGGCACCACAATTCAAAAAGGATGTTGAAAAACTGGAGCGTGTCCAGAGGAGGGCGACTAAAATGGTGAAGGGTCTGGAAACCATGCCCTACGAGGAACGACTTAGGGAACTGGGTATATTTAGCCTGGAGAAGAGATGGTTAAGAGGGGATATGATAGCCCTGTTTAAATATTTGAAGGGATGTCATATTGATGAGGGCGCTAGCTTGTTTTCTGCTGCTCCAGAGAATAGGACTGGGAACAATAGATGCAAGCTACAGGAAAAGAGATTCCACCTCAACATTAGGAGGCATTTCCTGACAGTGAGAGCTGTTCGACAATGAAACACACTCCCTCGGAGAGTGGTGGAGTCTCCTTCTTTGAACAGAGGCTGGATGGCCATCTGTCGGGGATGGTTTGATTTTGAGTTCCTGCAAGGCAGGGGGTTGGACTGGATGGCCCTTGTGATCTCTTCCAACTCTATGATTCTATGATTCTATGAAATAAAGCATTTCTGTTTCCACCTCTCAACTTTCTCCCTGTTACAAACCAACCAAGTCAGAGTCATAGAGGCTGAGACTATAGTTCTAGCCCCATTTATTCAGGACAAAGTCCTTTTAAATACAGTAGGACTTTCTTACAAGTAAGCATGTGTAGCCTTGCACATTTTTCTCATAAAAATCTTTGGGCATTTTTCTGTCATTCTGAACAGAAAATGTGGCAGTGTAAGAGAGTCAGCTATGCACTCCACTTGTTATGGATCATGGTGGAGAAATACTTCATGAAGACAATATTCTGAGATCAACATGCCACAAATATTTTTCTTTTAGAGATAAAGTGGGAGGGAAACTATCCTAACAATTCAGTTGTCAGTTTCATAATATCAGTAATGCTCAGCATAAGCAATTGTTTTAATATTTTTTAGTACATGCAAACTAGCACGTCTCTCCACCAGTCACATTTTATCAGTTAAACCACAAAAACTGTAATAAAGTAATAAGGAATGGCATGGGCATTCAAAGATAAGGCTGCAATGCTGCCCTGTACCTTTGATATTGTGTCTCACTACTAACACAGATACTGAACACCATTTGTAAATACATATCTCCAAGTCTTGGGTGTATGGAGCACAGTTTTTTTGTATGAGACAGGAACAAATTATGATCAGCAGTGTCAAATTCTAATGTTTATTTCTAATTTTAAAGCTTTTATATATATATAAAATACAATAATATAGCAAAAATGTTGGAGAATAAGGTAATTGGAACATGGAAGCCTAATTTCTTTAATGGTTTGGAATACCAGAGAAGGGCTGGGGAAACCCAGCTTCAAAACTCTACTCATCCTTCATCATCTCCAGGTGTAGCCTACTTCATAGGGTTTTGTGAATGATAGAATCATAGAATCATAGAGTTGGAAGAGACCACAAGGGCCATCCAGTCCAACCTCCTGCCATGCAGGAACTCCCAATCAAAGCATCCCCGACAGATGGCCATCCAGCCTCTGCTTAAAGACCTCCAAGGAAGGAGACTCCACTACTCTCCGAGGGAGTGTGTTCCACTGTTGAACAGCCCTTGCTGTCAGGAAGTTCCTCCTAATGTTGAGGTGGAATCTCTTTTCCTGGAGCTTGCATCCATTGTTCTGGGTCCTAGTCTCTGGAGCAGCAGAAAACAAGCTTGTTCCCTCCTCAATATGACATTCCTTCAAATATTTAAATGCGGCTATCATATCACCTCTTAACTTTCTCTTCTCCAGGCTAAACATCCTCAGCTCCCTAAGTCATTCCTCATAGGGCTTGGTTTCCAGACCCTTCACCATTTTAGTTGCCCTCCTTTGGACACGCTCCAGTTTCTCCACATCCTTTTTGAATCGTGGTGTCCAAAACTGGACACAGTATTCCAGGTGAGGTCTGACCAAAGCAGAATAGAGTGGCACTATTACTTATCTTGATCGTGAAGATAAAATGTTTTGGGAAGAAAGGCAATTAATGAAAAATGCAATTAATAAAGGCATTTTCGGCAATCAATCAAAATGCTATTGGCTGGAATTCTGTTGGTGACTTATGTTTTTGTAAGTGGACTCTCTTAAGCAGGAATTAGAATTGTGCAGTTGTATAGTGTCTATATCCAGTAGAAGACTGCTGTTACATTACTACAAAACAGAGCCAGCAAAGTGACCCATGTGAATTGGTGCTCAATGCCTAATGAGACCAAAGTGCCCCTGTTCTGATGCTTATCACACTGGTCACACTCTTGTTGGCATCCTGTTCTGTATCTTTGTAATTCAGTAAAGGGCTTTCTTAGTACCTCTGCTATATAGCCAGGCATACATAAAGTTACGTAACATAGCACATCATATAGGATTCTGACAAACATTTTTAATAAGTGCCATTGAGCTATCAGAGGTCAGATGAAATAAGACATTTTAATAAGTGTGGTTGTGCCATCAGATGTCAACCACCAGCCAGTTTATATTAGGATGCCAACCAGTTTATATGAGTGTTCCAGAGCATAGTAAGGAGGAATTAATACATAATGTCACAAGATGTATTAATTAAAATGGTATTCATTACTTATCATTTTCATGCTTGTGAACTGGCCACTATTTCCAGAGTTACAGTGAAACAGAGACTAAAAATACAGCCTTATATACAGTAGTGGAAGTGGATACTGTACAGATCCAAGTAGGAGTAATACCACTGGAATACTATGTTTGCCAGTACATGGGACAAGTGAACACCTACAGGGCAAATGAAAGTAGAATCTCTGCAAATAAATATTTACCATGAAAACTCCATTGTTGCATTATCTCATCAAATGTGGGTTTGGGAACATGCATTTGCAAAGGAAAAGGAAATGCGAATTCTGCCATTATAGGAACTACTAGATTACAGTATGCTAAAGCTGTTTTAGAATGGCTAATGGTGCAGTAATACAACCCACTGAGCTAAAAATCAAAATGTGGATGCCTATGCCCACATCTCACCACTTGAAAAATGACATTGGGAACATACTCTCAAGAACTGAATACTACAGGCATTTCCTTCTTTGTATTAATGGTTGCTATCCTCACCCCCCACCCCATCTGCTTCATGCACTTAATGCAGAGGATGTGGAGTTATGTGAATATGAGGGTCCATGGCAAGCCTTCTGGCACAATTCCTATGTGAAAATTCTCATTGTCTTTCTTCTCAGGGAAGCCTTCAACATCTGACCTCAACAAAAAATGCCTATAGTGTGGCTCTGCCAAGAACGAAGCTGAAAATTGTTCAGATGGCAAAGCACATTATTAACTTCTAGTTCAGAAGAGTCATATTCCATGAGATTGAAATACACTCCCAAGCAAAGTCTATGATTATTCATCCTCTATCAGAAAAGAGCTTGCTCATGAGAGAGCCCATGTGGAACAAAGGATACAGACAGAGATTATGCAACAGAGATATGTGAGAAGACGAATAAACTATATTGTTTGTCAGACTTTATAGATATGTGTGTGTGTGTCGGTGTGGGTAATCTGCTAAGTATATATTTATGTGAATTTCAGTGTTTTTGAACACTAAATAAGTGCATAAATAAACTGAGGATTCCAATAGCTGAGGTTCCAATAGCTGTGATTACAGTTATAAGATAAGCTTTGTTTGTGGCAAATGATGCAGCAAATGGTATATAGCAAGGAAGCATTCCAGCTCTTCCATTGATAGAGCCCAATATGCCTTCATAACCAATGGTAGAACTGGGCCCACAAATAACTAATTCTACCCGGACTGTCCTTGGCCAGTAATCCAGTTCCCCATGGCTTGGTTGATGGGGCTCCTGGCCTGGGGTGCACCCCTCCAGGGTGAGGCTGGTGGGGAAGATGGATTTATAGTGCTGAAGCACTAAAAAAACCAAAGTGTAAAAGAATGACTCATCTTTCCCCATAGCAATGAGGATTGGACAAGCAGGTTAGTTAACAGTAGAAAATTCATTCCCCAGTCAATTCTCAACCTTCATATCTTTTTCCAGCTTCCCAATGACCAAGTTAATGAAAAAAGTATAAAAGTCACTAATACACATTAATGCTTTCTGTCCTGCTGGACAAATATTAATGCTTCACCATGATGCTAAAAAGAACTACAAAACCTATGTGTCTGGTGGCAGAAGCCCAACTCACTACAGAAATTTTTTGATTAGTTAAACTAATTTTTTACCTAACTGATTTCCCTTCCCCCCTTCATGCTGCCTGTTGATTTATGGAGGATCCATGAATGTCTTGGTTTTCTTAGGCAAGGAGTACTTAGAGTAGTTTTGCCAGTTCCTTCCTCTGAAATATAGCCTAGGAGCATCTGGTATTTGTTGGCCAGCTCCCATCCAAGTATTAACTTGGATCAGATGGTATCTAGTACCTTTAGAGTATTTACTGAAGTTGAAATTATAGTGTCAAATTAATTCCTGTGCTGAAGAACTAATTAATTTTATACTTCATAACTGGTTCTTTATCCAAAGACAATTTCTTTTAGATTTTTTTTCTTCACAATTCAAAGTGCTAGTTATGGTCTATAAAGCCTGGCGTGGCTCGGGCCCAAGTTATCCGAAGGACTATATCAGGGGTCGGCAACCTATGGCCCACGGGCCGGGTGTGGCCCGCGGAAGCCTTCGGACCAGCCCCTACCCGGTCCTGCTGCCGCCGCCGCCTCACTGCCATGGCCTTTCACGTCCGCGGGGGTCTTCTGAGGCACCATTTTGGATTCCAAAATGGCGCCCGGAGTCTTGCGTGACCTTTCCCAGCGCGGTCGAGGGAAGCCTCCTGGGGGGCCCCGCCACCATGTGCATGCGTGCGCAACATGGGGGGGTAAGCATGAGCGCACTCAAGTGCGCACACCGGCCCCCAGAACCATTTCCCCCCTCCCCCCGGCCCGTCGGCAAAAAATGTTGCCGATCCCTGGACTATATCCTCTCAAAAGAGCCTGCTTATGTTTTCAGATCTTCTGGGTAGGACCTTCACTTCATCCCACCACCCTCACAGGCACATATGATAGGAACATGGGAGAGGACATTCTTGGCACTCCATTCCCAGAGAGGCTAAACTAGTACATCCTTAGTATCCCTTTTTATTATTTTCCAGTATTTAAAAAGAAACAGAATAACAACATTACACGACATGACATAACATGGACAAACCTACACATAACAATGTATTAATGTATTAAAATACACTTAGTATCCTTTCATAATCAGGTGCTATTTTGTTTCAATGGGACTTGAAGAACTGATTGTTCATGAGGAAAGAACCTTTAATAATGTAATGCACTGTTTGATTTACTTAAAGGTTTGCTACTTTTAAATTGCCTTTAATCATTCTAACAGTATTAGTTATATTTTAACTTTTGCATATGTCAATATCTATCTATTTCTGTTTTGTAGCTTTTGTAAACTGCCTTGAGTCCCAGAGAAGTGAAAAGGGTGGGACATAACATGTATATCATTGTCATTGTCTTCATCATAATCATTGTTGTTCCCTTTCTGCTAACTTTCCTATCTCTGATTGTGATGGTGGTAGGTGATTTTTCACCATAGTATCATTTCTGTTGCCTCAAAGTTTAGAAGACAGCAGACCATACTACCAGCAGAAAACATCATAGAAGGAAGGTCAAAAAAGAAAGTGCAATGACAGGCTTAATGCTGAACATAATGAAAACAAAAATAATGACCACAAAGGATCTACATAAATTCAACCTAGATAACAAGGAAATCAAAATAATTAAAGTTTTCCCATACCTTGGATCGCACATTGATCAAAATGGAGATTGCACTCAAGAAATAAGATGACTAGGAATGGAAAAGGCAGCCATGAAAGAACTAGTTAAGATCCTAAAGTGTAAAGCAGGGGTAGGCAACCTTTCCCCTTTAAGGGCCAAGGGACTTCAACTCCCAGAATCCCAGGAGCTATTGGCCAACATGGGACTATTATAGGCCAACATGTCTGAGGCTTCTGGGAGCTGAAGTCCCTCGGCCCTTAAAGGGGAAAGGTTGCCTACCCCTGGTATAAAGATATGCAACAGAGCATTAAAGTTAGAATCATCCAAGCCATTGTACTCCCCATCACGATGTATGGATGCGAGAGATGGACGGTGAAAAAAGAAAACAGAAAGAAAGAGATGTGGGGCTGGAGGAGAGTGCTAGGGATACAGTGAACAGCCAAAAAGACAAAACAAATGGGTCCTTGAACAGATGCAGCTTGAACTACTCCTGGAAGCCAGGATGACTACACTGAGGCCATTGTACTTTGGCCACACCATGAGTAGGCATGAATCATTTTTGGAAAAAACAATAATTCTGGGGAAGGTAGAAGGCAGCAGAAAAAGAGGAAGACCACACATCAGACGAATAGACTCAATTAGGCCTCAATTCACAGGACCTAAGCAGATCAGTGGAGGAATTTTTCTCCAAATACCCTGAACTACTGCAAAATGGCACAATAAACTAGTTTTCTAGATGTGGGGACTAAAATTCTCCTCACACATTAACGTAAAACAAGGCTCCACTCAACATTTTCTCTGCCTCCTTAAGTGTAACCACCTCATTATTCTATTTTTAATATTGTATTTAAGTCTCTTCCACATTCCCTTTCACCTCATGGCCCCTCTATTTCTTTCTTCCTTCTTTCCAAATAAACCATTCAGATGATGTTACTATTCTTGAGTGTATGAATGTGATGGTGAATGAAGCCAGTATTGTGAAATGGAAAGAATAATCAGTTTGCCTCTTGCTTGTCACAAATGACTTGCTTATGCAATGAGGACACATTACCACCAAGTTAGTACATATAATGCATTTGTTTAATGATTCATTTGATCTGCCTCCTGTCTGTCCACAATATACATTTTGCAATTAGTTTCATTCCATGAAAGCTTCATGCACAAATCTGGCAGTGAGTTTTCATTTCAAAAAGATGCTGAAATTTTAAAGATGTATATTTGAAGCTTAGACATTGGTTGTACTTTTGCACTCAGTTATATAGAGGTTAACAACACAATCTGATGAGTGTTAACTCAGAAATATGGGGGTAGTCTTGGGCAAGTCACACTTTCTCAGCCTTGGAGGAAGCAATGGCAAAACCTCCTCTGAACAAACCTTGCCAAGAAAACCTTGTGCAAGGGTTGCTATAAGTCAGCAACGACTTGAAGGCACACAACAACAACAAGAGCAACAAGGTCTGTAGAGAGCAATGGGGTTCAGTATTTTTATTTATTTACTTCATTTATAAATATCAACGATGACAACAACAACATTTTATTTATAGCCCACCTCTCCCTGCAGATTGAGGAAGGTTACAACAAATAGGAATAACAATAAAATACAAAATACAATTAATAAAATACAATATACAGTTAATACAATTTATGCCACCTTTCTTCCAGGATGGGACTCAAGGTAGTTTACAGAAACAACCAGATGGAGATGCCAGTTTGAAAAGTGGAGAGGGTTCCTGTAACTTTAACTTTAATGGTTGTGTAGAAGAAAGAATTTCAACAGATGTTGCAACCAGGTGAAGCAACCAGGTAGTAAATAGCTGAAAAAGAGCTGAAATTCCCTCTTCTACACAACCATTAATGGTTCAGGAGCCTTCTCCTGTTTTCAGTCTGGCAACTCTAGTTCCAGATAAGTATATACAGTCAGCCCTCTGTTTTTGCAGGGGATCTGTTCTGGACCTCCTGCGAAAATGGAGATTTGTCAATATTCAAGCCCCATAGGGTTAAATGGAGTGCGCCCCCATGAGGGCATGCCCCATTGATTTTAATGGAGTTTGCCCATCTGTGAATATGCAAAACCACGGACTTCAAGTATGTGAGAACGGAGGGGTGACTGCATAGTGGGAATGGACAGAACATATCCTCTGGCCTTCTACAGACTCTGCCAGTTTTAGATACACCATCGCCATGTATTCCCCATCTCCAGTTCTGCACAGTTTTTGTTTTAAAACAAGGACTTTATCATACATAGATTTTAAACCACTTTTAAAGTTCAAAAATAGTGAGTTTGGCTTACTTACTGCACAACGCTGGCTCCATCTCATCGCTGCCTTGATGTCTAAGTGTGGTTACAATACATCTTGTCAGTGACAGGGAAACCTGTCAATAAGCCTCCAAATGTACAGCTGTCCCTTTAGGTGTGATAAGTTCTTTGTGTCACAGTTCTGGAATTGGGCATTCATATGGTGTCAGTGTTCCCCTCTCCCCCTTGCTATTCCTAGACAGGCTTTTTTCCCTTAAAAATTATTTTATTTATTTTACTTTAATAATAATAATAATAATAATAATAATAATAATAATAATAATAATAAATAAATTTATTTATTTTTACCCCACCCCTCTGAGCGCAATCGAGGCAGCTAACAAAAGTTAAAATTACAAATTATATAATACATCCAATACCCTTCCCCCCTTTTTTAAAAAAGAGATCACATGATTTTAAAGCTTATTTAAATATAAACTAAACAAGGTCATTTTTAAAGACTGATAACATCCTCTTACAATTTTTGGTTGAGTCTGTATTAATGGACATTTTGTTGTATTGTATCATTTTGTTTGTTTGCAATGGCTTATGGCTAATAGCAATACAATATTTTGAAGAACAGCAAAGTTAACTCACACATAAAGACTGAAAGAATATTCAAAAATATTTTAAAAACATGATTGAAAAACTTATTTCTTGCGTTTGCAAAGGGATCTGCTACACTGAAATTGTATTTGCCTGTTACATTTCAATTCAGTTGAAATTAACCTGGGAAATATATTAAGAGAGACCCATTCCCAATCTTCCCAGGTCTAACATAAGTCTTTTCCCCGTTCTTTCCCATTTTCTCAAAAAGACACTAGCTCAGAAATGGCCAAGGCTCCAGGTGGACTGATGCTAATGTGGGAGAATTTTATTTCACTTTGTTCTTGAAAAACTTACTAATATCTATATTTTAAAAATCCTTTATATTTGATAAAGAAAGAACTAGAGACTTTAAAAATATTGCAAAAGAAAGCTAAATTAATACATTTTCCCATCCCTAAGTGTATTGTGTATTGTGTGGGTGTGTTTATTGTATATATATATATATATATATATATATATATATATATATATATATATATATATATCTTCAGTATGACATGCCTGACATGAATGTTATGAAATATAACTAGTCACTGGCCTGATACTCCCTTTATATATGAATTCCTCATATGATAAATCTATTATTCTTACATTTTTCAAGCTATGATCTGTTGAGACAGAAAAATCTTGCATTATTGCTGTTACTGATTGTTCATTGTAAGACACTGAGGTCAATAAGCTTAGGTTAAAGCAGATTTGAACTGATATCAGACAGCTGAACACAAACAGACAGATAGATATGGCCCACTAATTTCAGTATTAACACTTCCTGTTCACCTTGTTTCATATTCTTTGAGAAGAACCATTAATTAATGAGATTAATTTATCAGCCTGGTGATATCATACATTGATATTTCCCATCCTTGCCCCTTTTATACATGTTTTGCTTCAATCACTAAAGCCTTATTTTATTAAATTGTATCCTTTAGAGGTCCCCAACCATTGGGACAAAAAAGTAAAAATGACCTCAGCATTTCTGGAAACATTGCCAACCAAACTCTCTACCCCTCTCCAAATCAAAGCACACACTACTTAGGGTGTGTCAACGCTATAAAATTACAGTATTTTGATACCACTTTAACTGCCGTTACTGCATCTTCCAGAATCCTGGGTTTGAAGTTTGGTGCAATGTCCTCTCCTGTACTACAGCACTAGAGATCTCTGGCAAAAAATTGTGAATACCATATGAAACTAGAAATCCCAGGATTCCGTAGGCTGGAACCATGGTAGCCATGATATACCACCACTTTCCTGGCAGCCTCCCCTATCATGATCAAACCCAGCAGTTCTGCTCATGTGCCAGTCACACACAAATGGAGTGGATTACTCAACTCAAAGGGTCATGGTTTTAGATGAGGCAACCTTTGGAAGGAAAACCCTTTATGGCAAGATCTGAACAGTAATTTTGCCTGCTTATCTGTTATATGTTGCTTTAATGTGTTTCATTTCTATTTTTTTAACCTTGAAGTTAATAAAATATCTAAGGGGGGAAGCAGACGGCTAATTGAGCCATTTTGGGGGCAGGGAAGGGGAGGGGCAGCCGCACGATCGGCGCCCCAACCCCTTCCCCAGGTCGTCCTCGGAGCAGCCAGCCCTCCGCATGGCCGGCGCTCCGAGGAGGACCTCCTGCCACAGCGTTCGCACACGCTGCGGTGGAAGAGTAGCCTAAGATGCGCCGCAACCTTTTGCGGTGCACCTTAGTCGACTTGTGAAAGGAGCGCCAATTTAGCGCTCCTTTCAGGGGCAGCGAAGGGGCGCCGTGGGGCCAAGTTGTGAGGATACCTTGGCCCCGCAGCGCAGCTTCCCGGGGCGGCCCATGGCCGCCCGTCTGCTTCCCCCCTAAATTAAACAACAAAGAACTGCATCAATGGGTGATAAGCAAGAGAATGTAATATAGATTACAATTCCTTTTTCCCCCTTCCCAAGAAGCATTCCAATTTTTGATTATTGAAATTTATTTTGGCATGGGAGTACTAAAAATTACTTAAGCATGTGTAGTGCTCCACATTTTATCAATTATCTAAAATGTTTGGTCATATGATGAAGTATGAGAACACTTAATAATTTATGCTGCTCTGATTCCAAACTGCAACAATATGAGAAGGAATGACTAATTTGTTGTTATTGACAAGGAACAGAATGTTAATCTTTTATGAGCACATCTTGGCTGTGTGTGTATATTTTATCTCAGAAGGACACAGACATTCTGAAATGCCCAAGAAGTATTGTGAAAGTCTCTCTCTAGATTAAAACAAAACAAAACTGAGGAGGGAAATACCACTTCAGATATGGGTCTTATAAGAAGTGGTTAGAAGAATTCATTTTAAAAAAATTAGATTTTCACTATGTACTCTTTTAAGATAATGCTAGAGAAAGGCTAATTTCCCACTCCTCTTCTGTTAGAGTCCTGGAGCTTAACAGAAAAATAATAATACTTACACTTGGCCCTTGGCTTCAGGATTCTCCTTAAATACCAAAATCCATAGATGCTCAAATCCTATTATATACAATGGCATGGTGTTACTTATACAAAATAGCAAAATCAAGGTTTGCTTTCTGGAATTTATAGCTTTCTGGAATATTTTCAAGTGGTGGATGGCTAAATCAGTAGATAAAGAATCCATGGATGTGGAGGACTGACTTTTTTCTTTTATACATTTTGACATTTCAAATCAGTTAGGTGGCTTTATCAAGGCTGTTAGGATGATTTATAAGTTAACATAGAATATTGTAGTAAACAGTCTTGAACAGGGAGTTGGGTACTTTAGCATGAATACTAAGATCTGCTGAGGAGATTCCACATCTATGAACAATAAACTATGTGGAGATGTGAGAGAATCTGTAATCAGCAAGAACAAGACTCTAGACATGGCTGAAAGACTAACAAGTTTTATTGTATTGGAATAATAGAATCATAGGAGATTATCACATGAGGATTTAAAATTAGAGAATAGTCCCTTTGGTTATACCTATTGCGCAACATCATCTCCATCTTGTTGCTGCTTTGCTATCATGTGTTGCTCCAGTGTCCCTTTTCACTGATAGGGAAAACCCATCAATACGTTCCCAATACTGCTGCAGTCTCACTAGTCCTCAGGCATGAAACATAGCTGCTGCAGCAGTTCCAATATTGGGACTCACAAGATGTTAGTGTCTCCTCTTCTCCCCCTGCCCCTCTGCCTCACTATTCTCAAGCTGTTCTCCCATTTCCTTTATTTCCTTTTAAACAAATTGCACTAGCAGAACTCCAGAATTGCTTTAAAAATAAAAATAACAACAACAAACCTAAAAGGCATGGGGAAAGGGAGGCAGGGTTAAGGGGGACTGCAGTGAGATTGGAGCTGTACGACAAGCTGGAACATGTCCAGAGAAGGGCAACCAAAATGGGGAAAGGTATGGAAATGATGCCCAATGAGGAACAGCTTAGGGAGCTGGGAATGATTAGCCTGATGAAATGAAGGTTAAGAGGGGACATGACAGTCATGCTTAAATATTTGAAGGGATGCCATATCGAAGAGGGAACAGGCTTGTTTTCCACCACTTCAGAGACTAGGACAAGGAGCAATGGATTCAAACTACAGGAAAAGAGATTCCACCTAAATCTCAGGAGGAACTTCCTTACTGTCAGAGCTGTTTGACAGTGGAACACACTCCCTCAGAGTATGGTGGAGTCTCCTTCTTTGGAGGGTTTTTAAACAGAGGCTGGATGGCCATTTGGTGGGGTGCTTTGATTGGTGTTTCTGCTTGGCAGTGGGTTGGACTGGATGGTCCTTGGGGCCTCTTCCAACTCTATGATAATTTCATAAAGTTGGAAGGGATGACAAGGGCCCTCTAGTGCAACTCCATGCCATGTAGGAATACACAATTAAAGGACTCCTGAAAGTTACTCATTCCACTTCTCAAATTAATGACCTCCAAAGAAGGAAGAGTCTACAACCTTTCAGAGGCAGTCCATACCAACTATATGCCAAGTAAAACCTCTTTGACTTTAAGGGGCCATTACACTCTTTTTTATTGATCTTTCTATATGTATTTGATTGTTTTGAAGCAATGGAGTCTGTAAAAGAAAAGGTTAAAGGGGCTAGAATGAATGCTTTTATTAATTTTAGCAATCAAGTGCACCAGCCACATCTAAAAAAAAATAAACACATACACACAGGTAAAGGGGCCAGAATGTCCAAGAAAAAGGACACACCTCTGTAAAGTGAGAGGCAATTTCCCAAAAGTGCTCACCTCCTTCTTCAGTTGGGAGGACTGGATAGGTCCTCTCTGTGTGTCAAGGAATGAAAGAAGCAGCAATTTTAATGAGACAGAAAGATTTCTGAAAGCTGGAAGCATCTGGGAGTGCTTTCCACCCACGTTCAGCTGTGTATCTGTAAATAAACCCTAGTATTGCAAAACACAGTAGATGTCCAGTAATCTCTCCCTCTGAAAAAAAAAAGCTGTTGGCACAGTAAGGACAAGTAATTTTTGTTCTCAAAGATCTGAACTAGGGTTAATCTTTGTTTTCAGACTTTCAGATCAGTTAGCTGCTGTTTTTAAATTGTTCTGTTTTAAATTTGCTGTTAGCCATCATAAATCCCTATATTTGGGAGCAAGATGGAATGTAAGTAAAAGATGATGATGATGACGATGATGATGACGATGATGATGATGACATGGTATCTGAAATAATCCAGGTTGCAGAGCTAATTAAAAAGTCTGTATACAAATATGGGGTATACAGCAACTCTCCCTTTAAAGTTTTTTAAAAACCTTTCTCCTCTCAATACTGGAAGCAAATTTCTAACTTATTTCTGGTTTGGTTTTGCTTCTGTTTTGTATTTTGAGATGTCAGGGTGAGCCTTAAGAGTTTCCTGGAACAGAAAATTTCCTCCCAGATCCTGCTGTCTCTTGCTCCTCTGTCTTTTACATAAAGGTTGTTTGTTTGTTTTTTAAAATCTGTTTTACCAAGCCTCCACTAGTTTTGCTGAATGAAGGTCTCCCATGCCATTCTTGGGTTGGAGTTTCATGGATACTCCTTCCAGGAAAAGGGACCAAACATCTTGTGAGAAGGTGGAAGTGATGTCTTTCCAGGGAAGAAGGAACATGTGGACCTAATAAAGATACAGAAAGATGAAAACAAAGGGCAGTCATTATCAATTCTGCCTTCTCTCAACTAATAACTTTACAAGCATTGATGCCTCTTTGCTTCCAACAAAAAGAGGCTGTCTCAGATGGTTGTTTCTGAAATGGATGCCACCAGTGGGGTGTTGGAGAATAGAGCTGGGCTATGTAGCCTAACTTGCACTTCTTAAGCTGCTGCCTTCAGGTGTACTAGAGGATGCTGTCTTATGGCTACTGCAGGATGATCTCAGGTTGAGATTTAAGGGCCAAATCTGAGGGATGGCCCAAAAATGATGGTGATGTCATTAAGTGTTAGCTGCAGTTGCACAGCGTATATACCATTCAATTTTTTTTTTAAAAAAAATTAAGTCTAACAAATTAAGAAAATATGCACACTTTTCATGGCAGCAATCTCACTGAGATTCTTTCTCCTTGCCCTGAGAACTGGAGAAGAGGATTTTGGTCCTGAGATGTATGGAAAGCCTGTGAGATCTGGGAACTCTACTGTCAAAGTAAGAGTCAGCTATCACTGGTCATTACAGAACTTGTAAATTTACTTTTTAAAAAAGTAATTAGTTATTGTTACAGTTCCAAGGCCCCCAAAGTTAGTTATTTACCATAGTAACTACACATTTTAAGAGCAACAATTTACCATCCTGTTTTTCAAAAGTAACTGGTTATTTTAGTTACTTTTGAAATAAAATAGACTACAAAGAACTATTGGTACATAGCACATTCTCCTCCCATCAACCTTGTTGTTGCCTCACAACTGACAACAGAGGACAAAGCAGCATCATGAATCAGATTTGAACTATTCTCTTCCTCTACACCAGTGAGGCCACACTTAAAACAATAAAAATAATTTTAAATTACAGTTGCACTGTGAAAGCAGTGACATTATTCCTTATTAAGTTCATTACTGGGGAAAGATATAAAATACATTTAAACAGTTACTTCCAAGCTTTGGGTCAATTGTTACATTGAATGGTTAAAGTAGGAGATGCCATTGCCTTCTGCAGCAAAATATCTTGAGTCAGCTCTATAAGTCATCACTGCCTCTGATATATTGCCTCTGGGATTTCTCACCACTCACGGAGGCATGGCATATGTAAGATATAATGGTGAAGAGGAAAAACAACAACAATCCTAGACTTTTAAGTTGCAAAAACTTCCTGAAAATAACTTATTCCCTTAAAGAACTTTGGGATCAGATAAGCCTGGGCACTCTTGAATAGAGATATATCACTGTTAACAAAGTAGATGTGTTCCTATGCATTACTTTTTTAACCAAATCTTTGACTCTACAAGCAGAAATAACATGGAAAGAATAGGGATAAATGCCTACCCTACCAAAAATTAAGAGCAGCTTGAATGTGCTTAGCAGATATTTTATTCAGAACTAAAGAAATGCACATGTGAAATGAAGCAACCAGGTCAGTTAAGCATTGCATGTATAAACAAAAATATTTGGACTATTTCAAGGCTTCTTCCAAAATGAATCCAGGGATTATTTCTTCTTTCACTGGCCTTCACTTTGTCATAAATTTCATTTTGGAAGCCAAAATCACAGCTATGTGCTTTTTTAATATGCTGGGAGGGGGAGCTGGTGAGGTGTATCTACTCTTTCTTTTCTCTCTGTTTTTCTGTTCACACATCCTCAACAAGGGATTCTGAAGACAGCTGCTATTCACCTTGCCTGTTGTAAGGAGGCACACATGGCTACAGTTGGATTGGCTAGGGTAGAATTCCATTGTTTCCCTGTGCAAGCTTTATTGCATTATTTGTTTGTTTGTTTGTTTGTTTCCAGGATTTATATCCTGGCTTTCTCCCACAATGGGATTGTTTCCTACAGACATGCTTCTGCAACCCAACACTGAAAGTCTGTGTTTCTCCAGCCCTCTGTCACCACCCTCCTAATACTGATGCTCCTAAAAATCTAGACAGATGGTAAGAAGGGCAGCTATGAAAGAACTGGACAAGATGATAAAGTGGAAAGATATAACTCTGAACACTAAAGTGAGGATAGTCCAAGCCATTGTATTCCTTAGGGGAATCACAGTTTAAAAGCCATGTGTGATAATCTCCAATGTTTGTTTACTTCCAAAGTTTAGAAATCAAAATGTTATTTTCTCCAAGAACCTCATCAGGTAAAGTTCAATATATAAAGAGCCCAATAACTGTGACTGGTAAAACTTTAAAACCCTGTAATAAACTACAAAGAGCATGGAATGACATTACAAAGAATTGGTCCTTCTGTCCTGCCCTGCACACATACACTGAAGTTCTATTATCTAATTCAAAGCTAGAAGGGACAAATTACTAACTGCTGGGTGCATATAGTTCCATTGCTTTCCTTTCTCTTCTCTTTCTAAACCCAAGATGAACTTGCACAATTCCCTCCTTAAAGATTCCAGCTCACTGAGCTAAATGATTTAGCTCCTAATGGTGACTTGGGCCTGCTGCCATACTGCAGAATTAATGCCGTATGACACCACATTAACTGCCATGGCTTAATGCTATGGAATTTTGGGATTTGTAGTTTTGGGATATATGTTGCCTTCTCTGTCAGAGAGTTCTGGTACCACAACAAACTAGAAATCCCAGGATTCCATAGGATGGAGCTGTGACAGTTAAAGCAGTGGCAGCAGCCTTATACCATTAGGTCCACTAGAGATGGAAATATTTGAAATTGTTCACTCCCAAGTCAAAACATGGGTTTCCAAATTAGAATAGTAGAATTAGAAGAATAGTAGAGAGAAAACCATCTCCTGTAGAGACAACAGGAGGTTTGTGCAATGCATTATTTTTCTCCACTGAATAATAATTCTGCAAAACTTTGGGACATTGACTATGAGGAGAATACTGGAGAGGAATGTTTGTTTTCTCATGCAATTATTTTTCTGCTGCAATTATTCAGCTTCACAGACAAGGATGAAATAGTCAAGGATTTACATCTCTAGAGCCTACAGAGATCTTTGAGGAATTCAGTCTCTTGAGAATTCTGTTGCAAACTGACTTGATTCCCACCTTCTAAATTAACAAATGGATCAGAAAATAACTATTCTCCAAATTTTGTCTCTTGTTGCATAAAAAAAATATATATGAGCAAACCAATACAGTGGGCCCTTGGTATCTGCTTGGAATTGGTTCCAGGATCCCTTGAGGATATCAAAATCTGTGGATGCTCAAGTCTACTTAATACAATGGCCTAATAAAAATGGTGCTTCTTATATAAAATGGCAAAATCAAGGTTTGCTTTTTGGAAATTATATTTTTTGAATATTTTCAAACTGTGGATGGTTGAATCCCTAGATAAAGATTCTGTGGGTAAGGAAGGCCCCACTGTACATTAAAAATACATATATTAGACAAGAACATGTTCAAAAAATCTGTACCTTAGGGTGGGCAACTGCCAAAGGTCAGGGTACACCACATGCACCCAGGAGGACCACACTTTTCCACCAGCACCCCATGTATATCCGAAACATTTTTAGGAAAAGCCTTCTCTGGGTGTAAGTAAATGTGAGCAGAAATTCCAAAGCAGCAAAATGGCCAACAGCAGTTCTTCCAATGAGATTTGGGTCATTTCAGGGCATCTCAATTGTTTTGATTCAGCAACTGTTTTGGGTGGGGACACAAGTCATGTAGCCTGTGAAGTACATTTTCCTCACCCTGGTATACATTTTGATAAAAAATATATTATATGAATGCATATTTTTGTAAGAAAACAAAATCATGCCCTGCTTGGACGAGGACTCAGATGACTCGGAGCTTTATTGAAGAAATGAGAGCCACCTGGGAGGATCCTGTTAAAGCCGAGAGAGTCAAATTTGAGCTCTCTACCAGAGAGTCAAATTTGAGCAGAGAGTCAAATTTGAGCTCTCCACCAAGGCAAAGGGACTGTAGCAGAGTACTCCACATCCTTCCATCTGATAGCACAGGGTTTGGAGTGGATGACAGTGCCTTGCAAGCCCAATTCCATTGCAGCTTGTCAGACCCGATTTTTGATGAGTTGGCGTGCTCGGAGCCTCCCATGACCCTGGACTTGCTGATTGTGCAAGCTACGCACTTGGATGGCTATCTTGCCACCCGCAAACAGGCCCGTTGGAGTGCCCTTCTGCCCCTCTCTAGTCTGGCCTGGTCAGTTCAGTCAGTGCCACCTGTGTCGACCCCTTCCAACCCGCGGCGAAACCTATGCAGCTGGGAGGGCTCTGTCCATGGCTCACCAGGGCTGAGAAGGAACACAGGAGGAGGGAGGGGCTCTGCTTGTATTGTGGCCTTCAGGGACATTTTGCAAAGGAAGGCCCCATCAAAGGAGGTTGGGCCACACTGCAGGGAAACAGGCCCTCCCAAGTGTAGAGCGGGTTCACCACCCGGGAGAGTCTCTTGATTCCGCTTCCTCCTGTTCAGCTCCCCAAAAGGACCCTTTGCTGGTGGCTGTCAATCTTAGGCTCCTCACCACAGAGCTGCTTCCTGCAGGAGCTATGTTGGACTTGGGGGCCGCCAACAACTTTATGGACTTGAGGTTTACGAAATGCCATTGAATCCCTTTGCAGGCCCTCACTGAGCCCAGGCCAGTGGAGACCATTGACAGATGGCTGCTCTGGTCTGCTCTCATGACCCACCAGATGGTTGCGCTCCATCTCGAGATCCAGGGTCACGTGGAGGAAATCTGGTTCCTGTTGCTGGCTGTCCCTCATTTCCCTTTGGTCTTGGGATGCCTTGGCTCTCAAGACATGACCCGCACATTTCCTGGTCCCATCGGGAAGTCCTCTTCATGTCCGAGTACTGTCAGGAACATTGTTGCGGATACCTGCAGTAGTAGCAGAGATCCAGGACTGTCCGGTCACGCTGCCAGCAAGCTATAAAGACTTTGCCAATGTATTTCACAAGAAGGAGGTGGACCGGCTCCCCCCGCACAGCCTGTATGACTGTGCCATTGACCTGGTACCATGGGCCCCTATTCCTGCAGGGCGTCTCTACTCCCTCTCGGAGCCTGAGCTGGCAGCTCTGCAGGACTTTTTAGAGAAAAATCTCCAGAAGGAGTTCATCTCTCCCTCCAAGTCCCCTGCAGGCATATCTATCTTGTTTGTGCACAAGAAATGCAGGGAGCTGCGTCTCTGCAACAACTACTGGGCACTCAACTGGATCACAATTCGGAACCAGTATCCATTGCCCCTGATCCTGGAGCTGCTGGAAAGGCTCCGCCATGTCAAAATCTTCACCAAACTGGACCTCCAGGGGGCCTACAACTTGGTGAGCATCAGGGCTGGAGACGAATGGAAGATGGCATTCCAGTTGCAGCATGGGCATTATGAATACACAGTTATGCCCTTTTGATTGTGCGATGCTCTAGCTGTCTTCCAACACTTTGTCAATGATGTATTCAGGGACTACTCAGACTATTTTGTCATCTTTTATTTAGATGACTTTTTGATTTATTCCCCTAGCCAGGCAGCCCATGATGCCCATGTCCGTGCCATGCTTCAGAGGCTCTGGGAGCATCAGCTCTATCCCAGGCTTAAGAAGTGCACCTTTGACTTCCATGAGGTGGACTTTTTGGGCTACCAGATCTCAACCCAGGGCATGGCTACGGACAATTCCAAGGTGGAGGCGGTACTGTCCTGGCAGCCTCCTCACAGCAGAAAGGATGTCCAGCGGTTTCTAGGGTTCGCAAACTTTTACCGGAAGTTTATTGAGGACTACGCAACCCTAGTGGCCCCTATCTCCCAACTGTTGCAGGGGAAGGCTCGCTTCCAGTGGTCGGTGGCCGCACAGCAGTCCTTCAAGACCTTGAAGGCACACTTTGCCTCAGCCCCTATCCTGCAGCCCCCAGATCTATGGACTCCCTTTGTCGTCGAGGCAGACGCTTCGAACGTCACCATTAGGGTTGTGTTGTTGCCCCCAGACTCTGGAATGGCCTGCCAGACGAGATCCATCAATTGACATCGTTAGACAGCTTCAAAAGGCCTGTCAAGATGGATCTCTTCCGGCAGGCCTTGCCAGACTAATTATCCCAACCTCGGGTATTCCCACCCCAATGTTCTTCTCGTGGCCCCATCTACTGATGGAATGAAGAATATTGCTATGGGCCAATGATATCTCTTTGTATCATGTTTTTAAATTTTCAGATTGTGATTTTAATCTTTATTGATTTAATATTGTTTTAAGGGGGGAGGGAAATGTTTTTGGTTTTATGTATGATTTTACTGTTGTGAGCTGCCCGGGTTGGGTTTCCCAAAGGGCGGGATATAAATACATTTTTTATTATTATTATTATTATTATTATTCCAACCCACAGGGCCTCAGGCGCACTTGTTGCCTTGCACCCGTCCGCTCACGTCTGCAGAGCGGAATTACACCATCTGGGAAAAGGAGCTCTTGGCAATCAAGGCAGCATTTGAGAACTGGTGGCATCTCCTCGAGGGGGCCACTCACCCCGGTGCAGGTACACACAGATCATTGGAATTTGGAGCACTTGCAGACAGCGCAGAAACTGACCCAGCGGCAGAAGCAGTGGTCCATGTTTTTTGCCCACTTCAATTTCCAGCTCCGGTATGTACCCCCAGTCCAGAACCAGCAGGCTGCCACCTTCTCCCAGAAGCCAAAGTACGACCTTGATCCAGACAGGGAGCTCCAGTCCACCATTCTATGCCTGGAGAATTTTGCCACCGCCCCGAGGGAGACCACCTTGCTGGAGCAGATCCACAATCTCCAGAGCTAGAACCTGTTGGTAGCACAGCATGCTGCAGAGGGGGATGCCTCTCCCTTTACATTACAGGATGGCCTCCTCTACCACCAAAGCCGCCTCTACATGCCAGCTGGTCCATGTCGGGAGGCAGTGTTCCAAGGCCACATGTTCGGGCAGAGGTGGCCAAGTATGCTGACACTTGTCCGGTGTGTCACCATGTGAAGGATCATCCAGGTCAGCCTGCAGGTTTGCTGGGCCCTGGAAGGTAGAGTCCATGGACTTTATCATGGACCTGCCCCCTTCTGCCAGCCACACCACTATTTGGGTAATAGTTGATCTTTTCTCAAAGATGGCTCATTTCGTACCCTACGGTGAAGGAGACAGCCCAGATGTTCATTCAGCAGGTCTTCTGGCTCCATGGCAGCATCGAGCTGATAAGGTGGACCTCAGGTGCTCAAGGAGGCTTTATGAAAAACACTGAAGTAATCAAGGTGAATCCCTGGCAGCTCAGGGATTTAAGCAAGTGTGGAAATGATGCCTCGGTGCCAGAGATTATCTGAGCTTCCTGGTGAAAGCCTCTGTCTCTCCTTGTTCCTTGCCTTGAACCCTTGACTCTTGACTATATTGAACACCTGGTATCCTTGACCTTCAGACTGCTGACTACTCTTGGACCTCTGGATCCCTGGACCTCAGACTGCCTTGTTTCTCGGCCTCTCCGCAACCCTCAACTTACGGACAGTGTTTGACTCTTCACTTACTGCTCCCTTGGATTGGTAACTAGGACTTTGTTGGGACCTTCCCTCACTTTGGCTATCAGCCCTGCTGCCTGCTTTCCAGGACAGATAGGATGATATCCCAGGCCCTATTCAGATGGTGAAAATAATCCAGAATGAATCCAGGTTGAATCTCCGTTGTTCACATGCATCCCAAATGCACCCAATAAGTTTTTGGGCGAGGGGCTGCCAAAAAGCCCACTCAACCCAGGATAATCAACTCTCCCCCCCATTTTTAAAAAGATTCACATCATCAGCATTGTGAATAAGCGATGCGAATAGACCTGGAACAATTTGGGATTAAACTCTACATGTCTTGAATGTGTTTCGAATATGTTCACATTGTTGATTCCATGTTTATTCGTGCGCTGGCATGTATGAGCAACCAAACTCCCAGAGATGCACATAGATGCACTTCCATAGTGTTAATGTGTGTGAGGTCATTTGCATCATTCTGCTAAAAAAAAAAAAAAAAGATGTCTGAATAAAGATACTGCCAAAGAACTTTTACTTATAGGAACAAGGCTCCTCTTATAATTTTTATGTTCTTATATAGTTCTCATTATTATTTCTACATTGTAACCCTTGTGGATAGCTCTTTGAATCTTCCTTTTGAAGGATGAGGGATTTGAAACCAGATTGGCATTACTGACCTTGACACTTCCTTTAAAATCTCAGCTTTTGTGGATGACTCTTTGTCAAAGCACAAGCTTCCAATAACTGCCCAATGGTTAAAGACCCTAAGAAACACACGCCTCAAAGAAATCTTGAAACTTTTGTTTTATTACTGTTTCTGCTTTCCAGGCACGCAGTTTGGAGTGGCACAGAATGAGATTCTTCTGTTTACACAGAGATCTTGCCAGTTTTCCATTATGTGTATGCTTGCTGTCTGAAGGCTCAACGTTTCTGAAGGCTCAACATCCCTTCCCTCATCTACTAAAGGCCTGTTGTCCCAAACTAGGATCTCCAGTGCTCCATCCTGGATTCATCCCTTCTCGCTTGCCGCCCCTCACTCCTGGAACTTTCTTCCCCCTCAAACACGGGTCATTACTTCTTTGTCAACTTTTAAAGACCACCCTGTTCAGGGAGGCATTCCCAGGCACTGTCTAATATACATATATTCCTTTTGTATTTGGGCATACAGTGGATCTTCTTGTTTAATTGTTTTTAATTGTTCCTTGCTTTTAATTATTTTTTACTTTACCTATTGTTTTTGTATTTTCAGATTGTACACCTTTGGCAGGTTTTTATTATTTTAATGGTTTGATTATCTCTTTGTACAGTGCTGTCTACATTGATAGCACTTTAGAAATTAATAATAATAATAATAATAATTTCTATCTAGATTTCATATAAAAATGGACAAGACATGTTAGGAACCTTTCTTCCCATGCACACAGGGAGCTATGTCCCCCAAATGAGAATTCCAATTAAATTTTCCTTCAGTCACCAAATTTTTAGGATTTCAGAGAGTGAGACATTGAAAACTGTTGACAGCTAGAAGTTTGTATTTGCTGTATTTAAATTACCTTAGTCAATTTGTCTGCCCCTTTTCTTTGGATGCTGAATTGTACTTCTAAATACTCAACAGATATTTTATGTTACTTCAATGCTAGAAAGTTGGAGACTGAAAGAAAATTTGGAGGAGGGGGGAGAATTCTTATTTGGAATGGACAATGACCTCATCCCCCCCATAACTACACTTCTGCATACACAGTGTAGATTTCATGTGTGCAGTATCTATTCTATGTGTGTGTATGCCTTCAAGTTGCTTGTTGACTTATGGCAACCTGATGAATTTAATAGGGTTTTCTTAGGCAAGGTGGATTTCCAAGTTCCTTCCTCTGAAATATAGCCTACATCACCTGGCATTCATTGGCAGTCCAAGTATTAACCAGGGCTGACTCTGCTCAGTCTCCAACTTCAAATAGGATCTGGTGCCTTAAAGAAAAGGCCTACAACCAGACTACAACCATATTCAAGAGATCAGTTTTCTTTGTATTTATACAAATAAAAGGATAGAAGTGCTGCCCCCACCTAGAGATGCAGCTATGGGTAAGTAAAATGATAACATTGCCACCCCAAATGAAATTTCCCTCCAGTTCTGTCCTTGCACACTGAATACTTCATTTCTGACCTCCTCATATGGAGCTAGGAGGTCTCAAGAAGGTATTTCATAGAGATGTAAAGAATAGTTGCAAATTTTATAATCCTTGAGGAGAGAGGAGGCTTCCACTCACTGAGATACCTTGTCCAAAAGAAAAAATAACAATGAATAGATGCTGCAAGATTTTTCATTCTTGAGTGACAACAACAACAGCAACACCCAGCACCTTTTTGTTTGTTGATTTTTGGTAATTTTTAAATCCCGTGTTATTGTTGTAGTTGTTGTTGTGTATCTTTAAGTTGTTTCCATCTTATGGCAACCCTAAGGCCATGTGTATTATGGGTTTTTCTGTGGCCAAGGTTGTATGATTTGTCCAAGGTCACCCAGTAGGTTTCCATGGTTGCAGTTTAATGCAAAAACCTCTACCCCCTAGAGCAGGGGTAGACAACCTTTCCCCCTTAAGGGCCGAGGGATTTCAGCTCCCAGAAGCCTCAGCCATGTTGTCCAATAATCCCATGTTGGCCAATAGCTCCTGGGATTCTGGGAGCTGAAGTCCCTCGGCCCTTAAAGGGGAAAGGTTGCCTACCCCTGTCCTAGAGGGCTTTAATTGATCATCAGAAGACATAGTGATTGACATTTGAGTTGAACTAACACTTTCTTTCCCCTCTCCCTCAATCCTCCAGGGAAAGCTGTGGACAGCAAATTCTGCAACTTGCCATCAGAGTAACATGCCATAGGACGTTATCACACGTGGGCCAGTTTTGTTGTTAAAGATATAATAAAGTGGAAATGAAGCATCCCAAAAAGAAAGTGAAAATAGAGCTTAATTACGCAAAAGCTTTTCACACGTAATTACAGTAATAACGGAATTAAGTTAAAAGCAAAAAAAGACGTTTTTAACTTTCATACACAAGTGAAAAGAATCCGTACATGTACTGGAAATGGGTGTGTTTTGTGACAAGACTCCTCCTTTTCCAGGGCGAGTCCTGCATTTCCCAGGAGGAAATGTCTGTCCTACATTTCAAGTCATGTCCTCCTGCACAGGTCCTAACCCCCTTCCGTTGGGGTTAGGACCTCTCAAGAGAGCAGAGGAGGAGGAGGAGGCTGGAAAGGCAAGGCAAGGCAAGGCAAGGCAAGGGAGGGATTGAGAGGGGGAAACTGGAGGTAGATCCCATGCCCCCCCCATAAGCCTTTCCCCCTTTGTAGGACCTACAGGGCAGAACAGGACCTGCAGAGCTCCAAGTTGCTCCACAAGCACACCCCACACTTGCACCCACATCCACCCACAGCTGCTGTGAGGGAAGCCTTCTTTCCCCTTCTTTCCCCTCTATCCCAAATGCCAAACTTTTCCTCCATCCCAAATTTTTTTCTCCTGGGCTGCCATCCCTTCCCTTCCCTGCATGGCACTGAGAAGGAGCCCAGGACTCTCCCTCCCTGGAGGCCCCTCCTCCTCCTCCTCTTGGCCCTGCTCCAGGTTTTAAAAGAGAATTGTCCATGAGTATTTGCTTTTCACATGACAGTAAATGCGAAATTACTGTAATTTCGCAAATGCATTTCCTCTAAACTCCCGAAATTAAAAAGATCTCGGATACCAGTTTCTGTCCAGTTTCTGTGCGACATCGTGTGAAATCGTGAGGCTCAAATTCAGTTTTTGTTTGGGATTTGTGTGGATTAACCAACAGATTTCCCCCGTGTGATAACGTCCATAGAGAAGTCCTGCTCTCTGGGTTACAAGAAGCTGAGCCTTCAGACACGCAGACAGTATAGAAATCTTAGGAAGGAGGTGAGTCAAATAAGAGGAGTTCCTTAGATATGACCTATACAAATGTCTTCCTGCATCTGCAAAATGAGTGTCAAGGCTAAGTCTTTGGTAGAAGTGAGTCAGAAGCCAGGATTCAGAAGTACAGAGTTGAGTCAGGGAGTCAGAGATGAGGAGTACACAAATATGCACAAGAATCAGGAAAGCCAGGTAGGTTTACAACCCAGCCAGGAATCCTTTTATGGCCAACTGGAGTGAGTAGTGACCAGACTACAACCTGAGCATTCTTTCATGCCAAGAAGATGTTCTAAGTTGTCTCTTTGATAATCCGCCATATGGGGCAGGTGCAATTGTTGCTGCTTTTAACTTTATTTATACCCACCTTTTCCTCAAAATTATGACTCAAGGTGCCTTATCAGCTAAAATACATTATAGTGAAATGACACAAATGATCAATATTAAAAAAAAATAAACTACCAACAATTTTTTAAAAAACCAACTTACAACCTTTAGGTTGTATCCATGCTTTATAACACTTTAATACAACTTTGACACAATACAGTTATAGCACTTAATACATTTGAATGTCAACAACAGGGGTAGGCAACCTTTCCCCTTTAAGGGCCGAGGGACTTCAGTTCCCAGAAGCCTCAGCCATGTTGACCAATAGTCCCATGTTGGCCAATAGCTCCTGAGATTCTGGGAGCTGAAGTCCTTCGGCCCTTAAAGGGGAAAGGTTGCCTACCCCTGGTCAACAATGTATTCTATGGAATCATGGGATTTGTAGTTTTGTAAGGTACTTAAACTTCTCTGCTAGAGAGCTATAATGCTGTAGTTCAATGTGTACTAGAGATTTCTGCATACCTCATCAAACTACAAATCTTAGAATTCCAGAGGATGGAGCCAAGGCAGATAAAGTGGTATCAAAACACTACACTGGCAGGCAGGATGGTGGGCACTGAATGATCCTGCAGAGAGGCAGATATTTTTAGCAGCTAAATTGGGAAGAAGAGCACAAATCTGTAGGAAAGAACTGAATATGTTAAGTTCAGTGATCTCACCCATCTCAGCACTCCATCCCAGAGCTATGATTGGAAAGTATTGGTATAATTCTTGTGCTAGATTAGCAGTGAGAGCTATCACCATGCAAAGTACAGTTACACTTCCCATCACCCCACCATGATATTTTCATGTATATTGTGAAGTTGGAGACACACTGTCTGGCTCTCCTCCAACGCCATTGGTCTGAATCAGTCCAAATTGCTTTAGACTGAGCCAATCCACTCCAGATATGAATCAGGTAGATCCAAATAAGGCTGACGGGGGAAAAATCTTTTGGAATCAAGCATATGTCCAAATTGGTTCCAGAGCCTTATTATAGACTATTTTACTAATGACTATTGGCTTTGGTCCTAACAATACATAAGACCAAGGGTTCAGTTGTTAAACAACTGGGACAAGAGAATTATGTCCTTCTGCACTGGATAGCTCATTCTGTGGAAAACATATTGGAAAATACATTGCAAAAAAGATGGCTGCTCTCCCTATATGTATACATAGTTCTGAATCCTTCCAGTATTACTGGTTTGAAACAGAAGACACAACTGAACCTTACTTAAGTGTATAAGAGTATTTACATGAATACTGCTTGGAAGCTTCACTCTTTCACATTGGCAGTGGAATCATTTACTAACTTATCCTATATTACAGCAGGATATAATGGTCTACTACTTATGGTTCAAGTGTTATGCAGGAGAAATTGATATAACTGTCTTTTCCAGCAAAAGACAATTGTAGAATTGAGCCATGTACAGATATGTCTCTGTTTTCTGGAATACTTAAAAAAAATAATCAAGGCTCCAGCTCATGCTCAGATGTAACATGTCAGTTATAGGAATATATGGTCACCTTGCAGGAAACAGGAATCTAATATCTTTTTGGCTGTATTCTTAGGGTCATTTCATTCCCATTAACAAGCTGCTTATATACTTCATTTGCCTGCCTCCATGAATGAAATTACTTTTTAAAAACCTCACTGTGAAACAGTTTTCACATGTGTGTTTCCAGTGTCATACCTACTTTGCTGTCACAGATAACATTTTTTTTAAAAAAAAATCTGGATGTGAACTTGGCCACTTAAGTAAGTCAGAGAAATTGGACTTTAATGAATTTGGCTGGGTTAGTTGAAATGGCCTTGTATTTGACTTCATTTTTATAAATAGCTTTGGACTATGTGATGGTAAGTTCAATGCATATAAATCAAATCTGTTTCTCCCAACCTGAGTTGCCAGAGACTTGCGTCAAATGGCATAAGGTTCATTCACCTCCTGAGGAAGCCTCTCAACAGATAATTTCACACAGGTAGCTACAGCAATAAAGCTAATATTAAAATCTGCCCAGTTCATAATTTCATTCCTGCCTTAAAGAAATTATAAAATCTTGTTGCATTGTCAGCTTATTTGTAAAGAGGACAACTTTGAAAATGTATCCTGTCAGAATGCAGGCCAATTGGTCAGCTGCAAACTTGGCACAACCATGTGCAGGAACACAATGTTCTTTTTCACTTCTAAGTGCTGAGGAGAATGAAATCAGGACTCGGCCCAAGACATAGCTGGGTCAACGCTGAAAGAAAGACACAAAGTGAAAATGAAGGCAGGAACAGATTAACCAAAATCCTCATCTTAAAAATTCTCTCTCTCTTTGTTTCAGGGGGTGGGTAATAACAGGAATAAATCCTCACAGGGGAGAAAACATAAAGGAGCAAGGTGTAAAATGAATAAGTTTTATTTCATTTTAAACCTCAGTTGTTTGGGTTAATATCTGGATTGGATTGAACAATAAGAATTTTCTGGCTCAGCTTTATGGAATCTGGTATTTCACTCTCTCCAAAACCGATGTCATGCATAATTCCTGGATGAGGGGGGACCGCTTAATTTTGCATTCTAAACAGTAAAATCCATTTCAAAAGGCATAGAGATCCCACGAAGCTCAACACATTGAAGGTTTCAGAGAAGCAAGCTGGAGATATGATTAGCAACTCAGCATTGTTGTTCCTTGGTGAAATATAATCTTGCCAGAAAGTACTATTCCACCGCCATTTTGTGCATCCTTCACAGAAACCTTGGCTCAAACAAGGATCCATTTTTGCTGGAAAAGCCAGCCAGTCTGGAAAAAAAAATCTAGCAGACAAGGACAAAATACACTTGTAAATGTTCCTCTATAGTCTAAAACATTGAAATGGGGTGAGTCAACTGTGTTTATGCATTAGTGTGGGACCTCTTAAAATTGTTAATTGCCCATTCTTCCTCCAGTCTGCAATTAAAAAACGTGACACTGTATCACTTATTGAGTGGTTATGAAGAGTCCTGAGATTTTGGATGTTCTTTATAAGAAGTTCTTTAACTCCACCTAAAACTTTACCTTCCCCACCCCAATTAAGTAGGAATCAGCCAATTGTTCTTCTTTTGTGCATCTGGAAATTGCCATTCCATGTTTCCCTGTCTTTTGTGAATCTCATAACCAAAGTCTGTACCTTCCTCAGAAATCCTAAACTCTCTGAGTCTATTGCTCCATTTTTGGAGCTCCTATTTGGGTGCCCACTCTTGCATTCCTGAATTTGTAACTCCAGGGGATCTGAGAAAAAGATGCGGTAGTAATATGTATAGTCCCTCTAATCTGGGACCCCAGGGTTTGAATGCTCTTTTTCTGAACTCCCACTTGCCATTGCCTAAAGAGTTTTCCTTTAAAAAAACCACACAATTGAGGAGATTTGTCTTGTCAGTAAGGATCCCCACACTGCCCCTCCATGGACAGAGCATAAAGAAGGAAAGGTATAATTCTATACCTCACCCTCTTTCCTCTTTTTCTCACCCCAGATTCCCTTGAAATGGCTTTCCCTTTTCCCACTTCTCCTGGGAACCAGACAATCCAGCACACAGTTCATGGCTGGCAGCCATGAAATAAAATGCACAGATATAGGATGAGTAACATTTGGATTGACAACTATACATATGAAAGGGATCTAGGAGTCTTAGTAGACTACATGCTCAACATGAGTCAGCAGTATAATGCAGTAGCTAAAAAACCCAATGCAATTCTAGGCTGCATCAATAGGAGTGTCGAGATTGAGAGAAGCGACAGTAACACCCTATTCTGCTATTCTATTCAGTGTTTCTCACTTGGAATGCTGTGTCTAGTTCTGGGCATAGCAATTCAAGAAGGGGATTGACAAGATGGAACATGTCCAGAGGAGGGTGATCAAAGTGGTAAAAAGTCTGGAAACCATGCCCTATGAGGAGAGACTTAGGGAGCTGGGTATGCTTAGCCTGGAGAAGCAAAGGTTAAGAGAAACATGATAGCCGTGTTTAAATATTTGCAAGGATGCCATATGGAGCATGGAGCAAACTTATTTTCTGCTGCTCCAGAGACTAGGACATGGAGCAAGGAATTCAAACTACAGGAAAAAAAGATTCCATGTAAACGTTAGGAAGAATTTTTTGATGGTAAGAGCTCTTCAACAGTGGAACAGAGTCTGAATGGCCATCTATTTGGAGTGCTCTGATTTATGTACCTGCATGACAGGGGGTTGGAGTGGATGGTCCTAGTGGTCTCTTCCAACTCTGTGATTCTATTATTTTTTTGTATTCAGAAATTATAGCATTTTCTGGCCATCTCTACTGGGCAGATAGCCTGTCCTCTGACAGAATGGAGCCAGAGATGAAGTCCCTAGCATATGCAACTAAGGTCCAAAACACACTTCAGAAATAATTCAGTTTGAGACTGCTTTATCTGCCCTGGCTCAATGCTAGGTGATTCTGGGAAGTGTAGTTTTGTGAGACATTTAACCTTCTCTGTCAGAGAGCTCTGGTGCAACAATAAACTACATTTCCCAAGATTCCCTAGCACTAAGCCAAAGCAGTTAAAGTGGTCTCGAACTGGATTATTTCTGCAGTATGTTTTGGACATAAATCTCCATCCTTCAATTGATCATTTCATCTATGGGCTAATTCTTTGAACATGCAAAGTAATCTCCAGTCATAGACTGAAACATTCATTCTAAACAAGTGTAACAGTACTCCAGACTTGCAAAACCTGGTATGACAGAAAATGCCAAAATGGTGTAAGTGGTTATGGAACTAAGAATAATACCCTACACTTGCAAAATGATTGCAATGTGGCATGCCTCGTTATTTATATACATTAACAATGTATATATGAAGTCATTCTATAAGACTCACAGTCCTGAAAGTCACAGCCTTTTGATCTGAAACATGTTTGTCATGCCAAGATGGATATCCTTATATTCAAAATGGCCATTATACCATCATGAATTATTCATATTTATATGATATCATAGGAAGGGCTAACCTAGACCCAAGCAGGACAGCTACTATTTATGCATCCCTGTGATCATGCTTTTTCAAAAATACCATCCAAAGAAAAACTCACACAGGAGACAAGCAAAGCCGCAGATGTGTAGCTATGTTTCTCCCAATAGGGTAGGTTGGGCTAGTCCAAGGCAGCATGGGCAATGTCCAGTGGAGGATCTCTACTAGTAAAACAGTGGATTCCAGCAAAACTAGGAGGCAGCCAATCTCTCTTTTCACTGCAGTTCCTGTTTTCTTCCACTTTCCTTTTTTCTTTTAATTTCCATCCTTTTGACTTTAATTTTATAACAGTAACAAATAAACAACCAATAAATAACAAAATAAAAATAAATAATAATAAATAACAATAAATAAATCCAGCATGGTATAGTGGTTTGAGCATTGGACTATGACTGTAGAGATCAGGGTTCAGTTCCTCACTCAGCTATGGAAATCTACTGGGTGACCTTGAGAGAGTCACACACTCTTAGCCCCAGAAAACCTTGTGATAGATTCACCTTAGGGTCATCATAAGTTGGAAATGACTTCAAGATATACAACAAAAATGAAAAACAAATTACATAAGTAGTGTCTTATTTGTATAAATTACTTTATGACAGTTCTTGTACTAAATACTCATCTGCTTATTTAGAAAATATTTTTTTCCAAAATGGCCATGGTAGGCATTGATCATGAGACATAAAAGGGTTCCACATCCCTGCAAAATTATCTTTTGCTGTTCCTTCCCTTGCCAATCAAGCTTTTGGCAAGCAATCCCCCAGTCACAAAGATCTAGCAAAATTCTTCTGTATTTTCCAACATGACAAAATCCTTCTTAATCCCCCCCCCCCCCCACATCTTGCTATTTCAGCTCTAGTAGTTCTAATCAAAATCCTGGGATTTGTTATATGATGAGGTATTCTGCCTGGTCTGTCAGAGAGCTCTAGTGCCTCACCAAACTACAAATCCCAGGATTCCACAGGATGGAGCCATGGCAGATAAAGTGGTGTCAGTCTGCTTTATTTCTGCAGTGTAGATATTTCTGCAATGTAGAAATCCTGTTCCTCCATGGCCATCCCCTTTTCTTTGTGTCTCCTATCTTTTTCAATCATAAGCCTGAGGGCAGGCAACTGTTGGAGGAATGATTTGTAGGCCTTTCTGGGTGCCTTCTTGACTGAAGGTTGAGGTATAAATGCAATAAATAAATAAAGTGACAGATCTCAAAAGTCTTGCTGTATGTTAAGGGAGCAGTTCTTTCTTCCTTTTCAACATTCATGACAAGGTTAACCCTGACAGTATGGGCCTTTAAAAAAACCCACACACAACTAAATGAATGTTCGTAAAATACTGTATAGAGCTGTGTAAGGCCAAAATGTACATGACAGTGGAGTGCAGCCCAACAATTTAATCCACAAAAGATTTATACTGAAAAGCCAGACTGTGACCTGAACCAAATACTCTAGAATTATAGCACAAAGATTAACTTTAAGCGTAGGAGTTATATCTATAGAACATAATAGATGGGCTGCTGTGAGTAAATAATGCATTGCGAAATGTATGGTTGTAACCATGCATATCCATGTCTCTTGCCACCCACGAAGTACAAACCTCAACCTAAATGCCCTTTCATATGCCAACTGCTATTCCAACTAATTTGATAAATTCTTCTTTAGACTAGGATATAATAAAACTGGATGCTAGTGCTTTAAACATATACATCCTCAGGCTAACATTAAAACAAATGCCGTAAAATCTGCATTGTATTCATGTTTAAAGATCACATAAACTTAAAAATCTGAAAGTCTCAGCTGCTCCTTGTAAACCTGTATATAAAACCTTCAGACAAAAATCTAAAAGTGAGAGTTCTCATTTTTGCTGGTTCTTGGTGACCTTTCTGACTTTGATCTCATGAAAATTATTTAGTTTTTTTAAAGGTAAAGTGTTAGTAATTTTTCTGTTTTACGCACTAGAACATCCTTTTTTAAAACAAAACAAAACAGCAAATTAATCTGAGGCAATTGAAATTCTCACATAGATGTGAGTTACTGAATCTCACACTGGTTGCCCTGGCAATATATATTCAGCTGAGGAAGACATTCTAAATAAGAATAAAAAGGTTATCTCATATCTCATGCTGGATTTACTCTCCCTTGTTGTTTTATCTTGTAAAACACCATTTACAGGAAAGGTGATGTAAAAACAAACAAACAAACAAACATTTTTGATGAAAAATAGTCTCTGAATGAGGCAGCATGGCGTAGTGGTTTGAACGCTGGACTACAACTCTAGAGATCAGGCTTTGATTCTTGCTCAGCCATGGAACCCCACTAATGACCTTGGGTAGGTCACATACTCTCAGCCTCAGAAAACTCTATGGTAAGTTTGCCTTAGGATTGCCATACATTCGAAACTACTTGAAGAAACATAACAAGAACAAATCTCTGAATAATTGTAATAAATGACCAAAATTGACTGAATGTATAGACTGCCTTGCTGCTATAAATAATGATTGAAATGGATATTTATCTTCAGGTATTCTATACACAACACACACATACACACACACACGGAAATATAATAGCAAATAAATTAAACCAATACACACAAAAAGAAATAAATAGCACCCAATAGATAAAACCTACTTCAGCAAACAAATCATTTTAAAAGCTAGAACTTTGCCTGGATGAAAAATTGTTGCCTGATGATGGAAAGACAATAAGATTAGATGCAGAATTTCAAAGTTTAGGTTAAATTTCTCTTTTGCTTCTCTCTCACATTCCTGACAGTGTTTCCATCAGTGGCACAACAGAAAAGAGGGTCCCATATCCTCCAATCTTTCACAAATGAAAACTCAGATATGCATGACCAAGGAATACCAACATATGTATGATCAAGATGGTAAAGGTTATTGATGAGGAAAAACATCACAAGCTAAGGGAGGCTACAACAGTTTGCTTTTACCTGAGCCTGCTGCTCAGGAAATGCTGAGAACATTAGGAAAACATCTTCTATTTTTTCCAACATCTCACAGTTACAGATGATACCACAGTAGCAGGATTGCTACACTAGACTACATTGTAGAGACTGCTTCCTTAAGAATATGTGTTGCCACAAGTGTGGTAATGGAGCATTAGAGCATAACTCTAATGTCATTTCCTAGAGTCATCTTACTGACACTATGTCAAATAAGGTTACAGAAAGAATAATGTTTCAGCCTTACTTAATCCAAGGAAAAGCAGTTCTTGGAATAGTCCTTTAGGGATACTTAGCATCTGATGAAGAAATTCCCTTTTGCCTAATTGACTCTCCTTGGTGTTTATATTTACATTTTAAAATGCTCTCTCAGTAATAAGAACTTTGTGTGTCTGTGTTCATCCCACTAAATGTTTTGTGCCAGTAATGCTTAAATTTGATACTCGGAATGCTTCAGCTTTTAAATCAACATAACATATTATATATTATAACACATATAAATGTAATCATGTTAAATTTGTGCCGCTGATTTGGCTGAAAGCCAAAAGAAATCAAGCCAATTTGAACTGATGTGTATCAGTTCTGCAATTGAGCAGATGATCCAAGGAAGGTATAGTCCCTTGTTTTTTCAGCCATTGGATTCTTCATTGACCAAGGAACAATGCAGTTTCATTTAATACTTTCAAATGCATTTTTCTGGAAAACATTTCTTCAAAAGCAATAAAGAAATAAAGTATTAAAACTCACAGTGTTGTTCTGTGCCTTCAACTCTTTTCCAATTCATGGCAACAGTAAGGTAAACCTATCACAGGGCTTTCTCAGCAAGATTAATTCAGTGTGGTTTGCCATTGCCTTCCTGTAAGACTGAAAGTGTGTGACTTATCCAAGATCGCTCAGTGGGTTTCCCTGGTTGAGTGAGCATTTGAATCCTGGCTTCCCAGAGTCCTCAACCAACCTTCAAACCGCAGCATCACACTGGGTCAAAACTCACAGCACTAATGCAATATTTGTAATTAGCAAAAATAAGAAAACTCAGGGCCTTTGCAGACTGCCAGAAATAGTGCAAATTGGGTCCACTTTAAGGGTTAGGGTTAGTGCTAGGGAATCATGGGAATTGTTTTTCCCCCCCTGAGACATTGAGCCTTCTCTGTCAGAGAGCTCTGGTACCACAATAAAATACAGTTCCCATGATTCCCTAACCCTAACCCTTAAAGTGGACTCAATTTGCACTATTTCTGGCAGTCTGCAAAGGCCCATAGTTTCCATACACAAACAACTATAAACTACCATACCATTCATTATTATGGGAGCTGAATTTTTTCATCAGATAATTTTCAGAGAAAGTTTGTGGGAATATTCTTTAAAAAACAGTTGAAGTATTTCTGAAGTTGAAGGCTTCATGGCCGGCATCCATAGTTTTTTATGGGTTTTTCGGACCACGAGGCCGTGTTCTAGAATAATTTATTCCTGATATTTCACCAGCAGCTGTGGCAGGCATCTTCAGAGAATGCTGGCATGGAAGAGAGTGGGGTATATATACACTTTGGATGAGAGGAAGTGATTTACATGTTAATCTGTGTATTGTTCTGTTGTTGAATGGCAAGGCCTCAGTATTTCTATTTAATTAATGACCCATTGTCTGCTAGTTGAAGTATTTGCTTCCCACCCTAAAAATATTTGGCAAAATAGTCCCCCATTTGTCAATTCACTTATAGGGTGGATAATTGGAGGGAAGGAATTTCCCCCCAGATCTACAAACAATTTATTAAAATTGTGGTTAGGATAACAGTTTGCAAATTTGTAGCATGCATTGTAGCCTTATCATCCCACACAGCAGACCAATGAACTTTGTGCAGCTGCTTATTCTTTAGAGGACAGATGTACGGCAATGCAGGGTAAGGCAAGTAATGTGGAGAAGGAAAAGAGCATCGGATCTCCACCAGTGAGGGCAAGGGAAGCATGGTGCAGGTGCAAAAAGAGGATGAGGCAAATGGGGGGTGGGGAAGGAAGGGAGGATCAGAGGCATAGCAGCAAAAGATGAGGGAGGGGGAAGAGAGGATGAGAATTGCAAGTGGTAAAGTGCAAGAGGCAAGGATTTAGTGAAAAACAATGAAATGGAGCAAATTAGTTTTTAAATCCCCTGATGCATAGAGTTGTCGGATCTCGGTCTGGCCCCGTGTCTCCAGTTTTCATGTCATTTCTAGGCTGGACATGAAGGCACAAATTCTCCGGGCAAAAGGGAAGACTGGTTGTGCAAATCTTTGGTTCAGCTATTAATGAAGTAGCATACTACAGTGATCACAGCTTAATTGACTTGGTGCTGTAACGTGCAAAGGCTCTCTAGAGGGTTATCTATTTACTTAATCAGCTTCCTCTTTTCCCTCTCTACTCAATTTGCTTCCTCTTTCCCTTCTCATCATAAAGCTAGGCTCTCCTCTGCATCCACCTTCTGGTTAGATTAAAAGTCCCTTCTCCTACCTCCCTAAGTAAATGAGAAGGAATTACCCACTCATTTCAGCTACCTCTGGAAATAGCCTCTTTAGCTATTATTTTTGTCTTAATTTCCAAATAGGAAAACATGTTCTCTCTGTGAGTGTGTTTGAAGGAAAAAGGGTGAGAAACTGTGGTTGGTACTTAATGCATAATACTTAATAACATTGCTGGGGGAATCCCTAGTTCTCAGGTTTTGATATGGAAATCTCAAGGCTTGGTATGATCCTGAACTGGCAAACTTATGGGAGTACTTGACAAAAAGGAGACAATTGCGATCCTCTTCATCCTGGTTAGAAAATTAATAGCTGAGCAGGTTTTGTTGCCTCTCTCCCTGCCAACAGAAAAGATTTAGCTCCACCTGCCAATTGCTCTAGCACATCCTGCACAACATATGGCCTGGGGTCTGCATGCAGCTCACCAAAGGATTTTGGGTGGCCCATGAGGATGTGAAACAACCTCAAGGCTCCTCTGCTGTTTAGTCTCCTCCTGAGGAGAGGATATGCAGAGGAGGAGGAGGAAGGGCGAATGCTCACCCTGCAAGGCTCCTCTGCCACCTGACTTTTTCTGGAGGAGGAGGAGGAGGAGGAGAGGCAAACACTCACCCTGCAAGGCTCCTCCACTGCTCAGCTTTCTCCTGAGAAGGCTGGATGGAGGAGGAGGAGGAGGAAGAGGATGGGCAAATGCTTGCCCCTCAAGGCTCCTCAGCTGCCTGACTTTCTGCCAAGAAGAAGGCCAGGCAGCAATGGAGGAGGACGGATAAATGCTTACCCTGCAAGGTTCCTCCACCACCCTGCCTTGTCCTGAGGAGGATGGGCAAACATCCACCCTGCATGGTTCCTCCACTGCTAGGCTTTCTCCTGAGGAGAAGGGTGGGTGGAGAAGGAAGAGGAAGACAAGCAAATGTTCCCCTGCAAGCCTCCTCCTTTGCCCAGCTTTCTCCTGAGAAGGCTGGGTAGCAGAGGAGGAAGAGGAGCAAACACTCACCCTCAAGGCTCCTCTATCACTTGGCCTCCTCCCAAGGGAACGTGTGGATAGAGGAAGCTGCTCTGCTGCTCAGCTTTCTCCTGCGGAGAGGGCTGGGCAGAGGAGGAGGGCAGAATTAATATTATTAATTCATTAATATTTAATTTAAACCTATCTGCGGCCCAAAGAAGTTTAGCCTATTTTAATTTTGGCCCCCATCTACTGCCAAATTGTGCAGGTTTGCTCTAGAATCTCAAGAAATATGCTTTAGCCCATTTCATCAAGCAATCAGATGGAAGACAAAGGGCTGCTGAGTTATGTGCTTGTGTTTTTTTAAATTATATTATTATTTGTCACTTCCAGGATGCCATGGGAATAATTTGATTGAAAGAAGACTCCAAATCCTCAAAATAAGCATATGAACAAATTGCCTTTTTACGAAAAATCACACTTTTTTAAATGAAGCCCTCAAAACTCATGGGTTGAGGTGACTCATAACAAAAGGATAAGAAATCTGAGCATCCTGAATCCATACTCATTACTGAAACCAGGCTTTTCTTTGTAGGAGTATTACCTTCAGTGAGTCAATAGTAGCTTTAAATGCATTTGCACATCCTTATACAAGAGCCCTTGAGGTGCATGGTTATATGCCTGGACTGCAGCCGTTCACTCACAAGCCACAAGGTTGTGAGTTCAAAACCAGTTAGAGGCTCAGGGTCGACTCAGCTTTGCATCCTTTCGAGGTTGCTAAAATGAGTAACCAGCTTGTTGTGGGCAATCGGCTTACACATTGTAAACTGTTTAGGGAGTGCTTAAGTGCATTGATAAGTGGTATAGAAATGTACTTGCTATTGCTATGTATACAGTTTGTGTCCTTAAGCAATAGAAAAGGACCTCAGCTTCCATTCATAGTATCTCCTGCTCTCATAATTGTCCATATTTCACCCAAGTTGCTTCCAAATTAAAGGAAACACAAGAAACATTGACTTTATTTATTCACAATAACAGTGTATTTATTATTATTATTATTATTATTATTATGCTCCCACTCAACACTATTTTTTTCTTGCAGTAATTTTTTGAAAACTCAATTTCTCATCCACCCCATCAAAAAAAAAAAAAATCTCTTGGTTTCCTTTTCTCTCTGCCTCATAATAGCCTTACCCTTTCCCTTTTCTTTAATCAGGGTAGAAATCAGCCAATTCTTCAGATGTTGTTGGATTTCACCTTCTAGTATGCCTCACTGTTGGCTGTGCTGACCAGGGCTTTCTATCATCAGTATACAATTGCTCCTCTAAGGCAGGGATAGGGAAAGTATGGCCCTTCCAATGTTTTTGGGTTGCAGTTCCCAACATTTCTCACCATTGGTTGTGCTCATGACAGCTGATGAAAGCAGCAATCTAACAACATTGGAAGGGCCATACTTTGTCCACTCTTGCCCAACCCTGTCACTGTATAAGAGTTGTCGCATGTTCTAAATTAATTGACTTATTAGGGGAATAATTTTGCTTCAAGGAGCTTCCAGAGCCTCATTCTTAGAAAACTAAGAACAAGATTTATCTGTCTTATGGCAATCACCCAACAAAGACAACTTCTAAGAACCTTGAGATCTCAATGGCCTTTAGACATTGACAGAGATTTAATTTATTGCCGAACATCAAGTTCAAAAATGGAACAGCATGACATGTTATCTATCTCAGTACACAAATTCCTTGAAATACAGGTCCATCCAAATGGGATAGGATTTTCTTCCAAGCAGTAAAGGAATCATGTTCTTCTGAAATTAATTTGGAAATGAACAGTATTGGCACATAACAAAAACCAATAGTCTTCTTTTCAGACAGTGGTTATAATACTGGCTAAAATCTTTGGAGCATGCAAGTGGAAAATTGTTTTTTCCAGAAAATCCTAAATTCTCTGGATCAAGTATGATGACTGAGGACCAAATAATTTTTAGCAAGTGATAGTTAAAATCTGTTATGAGAAATAAGAAGCAGCAAAATATGATTTAAACAACATTTCCACAGAATTCATTGACAATATAAGGAACAGATTTGCAGTACTAAGTATAATAGATCATGAACTGGAAGAGCTTTGGTCTGAAGCCAGGGACATAATAAAAGAAGAATGCATAAAGACACTTCCAACATACAAAAGGAAAGTGAAGAAACCATGGATGACAGATAAAACACTACAAGCAATAAAGGAAAGAAGAGAAACAAAACAAAAAGGAGATAGGAATAAACTAAGAACCATGAACACAACAGTGCAATGGCTAGTGCGTAAAGATAAGGAAAATTATTACAACAACAAATGTAGAGAAATAGAAGACAACAACAGAAAGGGAAGAACAAGAAACTTATTCCACAAGATTTGAGAAATCAAGGGAAAGTTCAAATCAAGGACCGGGACACTCTACAACAATAAACATAATTCAAGACCATGAAGGAATAAAAAGACATTGTATGCAACACACAGAAGAACTATTCAAAAGAGATGAAGGACACATGGAACAAAGAACCATATGAAGATGAACCTCAAATTCTAAAAAGTGAGGTGGAAACTGCAATAAAAGAAATGGCAAAAACAAGATTCCAAGAACAGATGATATACCAATAGAACTGTTGCAATCCACACTGACAGAATCAACTCTAGTGCTAACCAACATGTGTCAATAGATATAGAAAACAAAACAATGGCCAACAGATTGGAAGCAATCAATACACACCCCTATTCACAAAAAAGGAGACACAAGAGACTGTATCAAGTATAGAACCATAGCACTAATCTCCCATGCAAGAAAAATTATGCTCAAAATTCTGCAATACAGGCTCCAACCATACATGGAGAGAGAAATCCCAGAGGTCCAAGCAGGGTTCAGGAAAGGAGAGGCACCAGGGATCACATTACAAATATACAATGGCTAACGGAGTGTAGCAGGGAGTTCCAAAAGAAAATCAGCACATGTTTTATAGACTATAGCAAAGCCTTTGACTGATCATGAAAGGCTATGGAATGCCCTTAAAGACATGGGAGTGCCAACACATCTGATAGTCCTAATGAGGAATTTGTATTCAGGATGAAAGGCTACTGTCAGGACAGAACACAGAGAAACAGAATGGTACCCAATTGGCAAAGGAGTCAGACAAAGTTGCATCCCATCACCCTAACTATTCAACTTATATGCAGAACATATTGTAAGGAAAGCAGGCTTGGACATGGAAGAGGAAGGAGTGAAAATAGGAGGAAGAAATATCAACAATCTGAGATATGCTATGATACCATAATACTATCAGAAAACCTCACAGACTTGGAACAACTACTGAGGAAGATCAAAGAAGAAAGTGCAAAGACAGGCTTACTGTTGAACATAAAGAAAACAAAAATAATAACCACAGAAAACTTACATTCAAACTAGACAATGAGGAAATAGAAATAGTAAAAGAGTTCTCATATCTGGGATCAAACATTGATCAGAATAGGAACAACAGCCAGGAAATCAGGAGAAGATTAAGAATGGGGGGGGGGGGCAGCTATAAAAGAACTAGAAAAGATCCTAAAATGAAAAGACATACAACTCAGCACAAAAGTCAGAATCATACAAGCCATCATATTCCCTATTACCATATGTGGATGTGAGAGCTGGAGTGTTAAGAAAGAAGATAGGAGGAAAATCAGAGTATTTGAGATGTGGTGCTGGAGAAGAGTGCTGAGGATCCCATGGACAACCAAAAGGACAAACAAGTGGGTCCTAGAGCAGATCAAGCCAGAGATATCCCTAGAAGCCAAGATGACAAGACTGTCATACTTTGGACACATCTTGAGAAGGCTTGAATCATTGGAAAAGACAATAATGTTAGGAAAGGTGGAGGGAAGTAGAAAGAGAGGAAGGCCACATGCTAGATGGATGGAGTTTATGAAAGAAACCACGAATAAGAGTTTGCATGAGCTGGGCAGAGCAGTAGAGGACAGGGGGGCCTGGAGATGTCTCATTCATAGGGTCACCATGGTTCGAGAGTGACACAAAGGCAGTTAACAACAACAACAACAAACATAAAAGATTACTATTGTTGGCCCTCCATATCCATGGACTTATTATCCATGGATTCAAGCAACCGTGGCTTAAAATATTTTAAAAATATATAAATTCCAAAAAACAAATCTTGATTTTTCCATTTTATATAACAGACACCAATTGATTATGCCACTGTATTTAATGGGACTTGAGCATCCATGGATTTTGATGTCCATGGAACGGGAAGTCTTGCAACCAAACCCCAGTGGATACCAAGGGCCCACTGTATAAGCAAATTTGAAGACAATGAAGGAAAAGAAGTAAATGCAGAATTGGCAGGGGGGAGGGAAGAGAGGAAAATGTATCTCTGTGTGTTAATGTGCCTGTATACTTATGGCAACCCCATCAATTTCATAGGGTTTTCTTAGGCAGGAAATATTCAGAAAAGGTGTGCCATTGCCATTACAGGACCCAGTATTCCTTGGCAGTCTCCCCTCTAAATAGTACTGACTCTGCTTAGGTTCCAAGATCGGATAGGATTTGGTGCCTTCAGGGTATTAAAAGTTTATTTTAAAACATATTCTTCATTACAGAGGCTTGTGGCACTTGAAAGATGAACAGATTTTACTCAGTGTAAGTCTTTGTGGACAACACCTCATTGTATCAGCTGCATCAGCTAGATTTATCATATATCAGATGCATTAAGTCAGCTGCAGTCAATGAAAGTTTATGCCAGATAAAACTTGTCAGTCTTTAAAGTTCCAGAAGACTCTTGGGTTTGTTTGTTTGTTTGGGTCTTTTTTTTTTTTTTGGTACATGTACTAACATGGCCACTCTGTTCTATGTTATTTCTGATTGATAGTAAGAGTGAGCACACATACGTTTGACAAACACACTCCATACTTTCTCTTTCCAGAGAGAGGCTGGCAGGGCTTTTTGTATCTCTAAACATGGACCCCAGAATGATAGAGGGCAGGTGGCTCAAGCTCCTCTAAGAGTATGTGGGCGGGGGGCAATGAAATGACCTCACAAGATTGGACCACCAGGATTCCTATCAGTTGACTCTCCTCTGGTATTATCAACCAGAAGTCTACTAAATAATGCAGAAAAAGAAATAAAACAGGGATTGTCATTGAGACTTTCTTGAGCCTTACGTCAATGTTTGTTTCCTAGGAATAATAATGGCTGGCAGCAATCGACTCTGTTCACTTATTTGGAAGTAAGCTACACTAATTTCAAAAAGGACACTTCTACATTCACACTGTGCTTGTAAGAGTCTTCCTATTTAAGGACATCTAAATGATAATGGAAGGGAAAATGCCAATGAAAATAGATGCTCTAACAATGCTTCACCACCACAGCAGTGATGAGACAGAGACAACATTCTGCAATAACTATTTTCAAAAACACTATTCTCCAACTTTAATTGCTTTTTAAAACCCTTGTGTAATAATGTCAGTAGTCCTAATGCTGCAGGACATTGAGGGGGAAGGGACTGTATCCCATCAATATTTAGTGGCCAGGACAGCCATACCCTGTGATAATTTCTGTAACTGAGAATCATCCAGTCTCCATGTAGTTAAGCCTGATCCTGAGAGGATTTCCTGCATTAACTAACCTTAGCAAGGCTGCCAGGACTGGGACATTTATTTGGAGCCCTCTATTCCAGAGCATGAGATGCACCATGAAGTAATGCCAGATGATACGCCAGCTGTGCTCTTTCCTGGAAGTAAGGTATCTTGAGATTGTGGTGCACATGCTGGTAACCTCTCGTCTGGATTTCTGTAATGCACTCTACATGGGGCTACCCTCGTGCTTGGTCCAGAAACTTCAGTTAGTACAAAATATGGCAGCCAGAGTGGTTTCAGGAACATCTTGGAGAGACCACATAACTCTGGTGTTAAAATCTCTCCACTGGCTGCCTATCAGTTTCCGGGCCCAGTATAAGGTGTTGAACATTATCTTTAAAGCCCTACATGGCTTGGGTCCAACTTAGCGTCGGAACCGCCTCCTCCCATATAATCCTCCGAGTGCACTCCAGTCCTCTGGGAGGAATTTGCTTCAGCCACAAAAATCTAGGCTGTCTGCAACCTCCCAGAGGGCCTTTTCGGTAATCACTCCCAGATTATGGAACAGCCTGCTGGACGAGATCCATCAGATGATGAGCTTGAGTAGCTTCAAAAAGGCGCTAAAAATGGATCTCTTTTGGCAGGCCTTTCCTGACTAGATCCCATCCTCAGGAGCTGCGCCCTTGGCCTTTGTGTCCCTGATTTGCCTGCTGTTTGATTCATTTTACTTGTTTTATTCTATGTTATTTTAAGATTCAGTTGGATTTTAATGGATGTTAGTTTAATACGTTTTTATGGGGGAGGGTGGGGGTTTGGGGCTTTTAGATTGTATTGATGTAATTTTTAACTGCTGTAAGCCACCTCGATTGTTTTTAACAGAGGGACTGGGTAAAAATAAAATTTATTTATTTATTATTATTATTATTATTATTATTATTAGCCCCATCATCCACAATCTCCTCTTAATAATAAAGCTACTTCATGGATCTCTGAGCATCCATTTATGGTTGGAGCATCCTGGAAGGTACAGGATTCAATTAGAAGAATCCATATTTCATTTCAAAATGAACACTGAGCCATGTATTGACCTGCATAATAAGTAGCCTTTCAAAAATTTTATCTCTGTTTCAGGAATGAAATCAAAGGGAAGTAATCCCAGTTTTAGGTCCCAAGTGCTTAATTTAACCATTATGAACAGGATTTAGCATTGCAAAGTCTTTGAAGCTGTTGTTTATTTTACTATATTTTTCTAGCAGCAATGCTTTGTCTGCCAAGAGCTTCGATTTGCTGGAGTGGCCCACTCTGTGTCGCATCAATCAGGGCAATGTACTGTGGAAGGACATAGGAGAGGACCTTCTCTGCTGTGGCATCCCAGCAGTGGAATAGTGCCTTCTTGTAGGCCTGATTGGTGACAAATTGGTGCCATAGTTCCAGTGCCAAATGAAAATATGGCTGTTTGGAGCCTAATTGTCTTTAGCCTTCAAAAATCATTTTATTTTTATATTGTTTAAATTAATCAGGTTGATTTTATTGTATGCCACCCTGACAGCTTTAGATACAGGACAGGGCATAAATACTAAATTAAATTTAAGACAAAATGTTTCTTACCACAAAGACTGAGTTCTACAGCTCTTGGGTTCAGTTAGCAAAGATGCTACTTTTAAATGCAAGTTAGTTGCTGGACCGTCTCAAGGTTTTAGAAAGTGAGCTTGCTGAAAGACAAGGCAGAATGTTTTGTTATTTTAAATTGCTCCAGTCTAGCTAGGCCAGACAATCTTTTGTAACAGTAACAACAAAAATGTTCCACATTAAGCATGGCTGAGTCTCAGATTATTTCTCTTATTCCCATTATAAGAACTGTCAGCCATCTCATATAAATCATATCTTCTTGTTAGCCTCCTTCCACTGAATATAGCCCTATCTAGAATAAGGTGCACTTTAGCCTCCTGTACACATCTGCCACCAGGTTAGTGCTATTCCTTTAGAGCACATCCATAAATACATCATGAAATGTCAGGTGTTACATTCAGGCTCCACAAGGTCTGAATAGATGCTATAAATATTTTCTTTATACCCCTTAGTATAATTCCCAGGAATACGGGCACACTGAATTGAAGAATGGAAATAATCTACAATTTGAATTCCAGAGTGAAGTGGACTTAAGTGAACTACATTCTAGAACAAAACAAGCATACGGTGACCTTTTCAGTTAACCGTTATGCATTTTAAAGAGAAATATACTCATCAGCTACCAACCAGAAACTCTAAGACCTGTCAATTACTATTCAACAGAGTTGGATGTGACCACCATGTAAGCATAGTCACTGGATGCCTGGAATATAGCTACCTTTTTGAGTGTCACATTTTGGGGACTGATATGACCTGTACAGAACTTTTAATAGAGCTTTCTATTTTTATGTAAGCTCCTATTCTGGGAATGAGTCCCTCAAAGTGTATGACTGCATCAGTAAAAAGTGAGCATCTAGCCACTATACCCCCCCTACACACTTTGCTTTATGGAGTGAGAATCAGAGCAGTGACTCAAAGCAAATTAAAAACCCTGCACAGACGTTTACAAGCTTTCCCATTACTATGATATATGTACATTGCTGAAACTTACCAAGATACAATTGCTCTGCAAGCTTTTTCCAATGTGAATGTTGCCATGTGAGTACAAGAACTGGAACCACACCACTCACTCAAAGAATAGGTTAGTAACTAACATGACATCAATTTTTAATTTTTATAAAATAAAAATAAAAATAAGATAGATATCATTGTAGATAGACATGTATATGTGACAGAAGAATATATGCATCTGATTTGAACTGGACAATTTATCTTCTCTATCTTCTCTTTCTTTCTCTCCTCCCACTCTCTCCTCATATCTTCACATTCTTCTTCAATCCCTCTCAAAATAACATCCGGAAATAACATATCATCCCTATTGCCATTTTGAGATGGACTGCAAAGAAAAGTAGAGCAGAGTATAAATACTTCATCATCATCATCATCATAAATAATAATATTTGGGCTTGCTGTGGAGAGGTATTTCCCACAGAGACATTGGGTGGGAACGTGGCCCCTGGATTCCACTTAGTTGTCCATACCTGTAGTAGACAATGTAGTAGACAATGTAGGGACCACCACATCCTCTCCCTACACTATAGCTACTGGGGAAGACCTGGCAAGGCAGTTGAACACTGTGATGTCAATGCTACATACTGTCAGCAATTTCTGCAAACATGACTGATTGCTCAGCCAGGGCTGGTGCAGGCATCTTGCTGCTGGGTGATTTTGGGGGAAGGAGGGTGTTTAAAAGCTGCAGCAGTGGATTTTGACAGTACTATGGTCTTGCTTCTCAAAGTCAGCAAGGCTACAGTTTGGAAGCTGGAGAAGGAAGAAGAATAAGGGATGGTCCCCTGGACATATATGCAATTTGATGGGGAGTGATTGAGAAAGAGCCTTCCTCCACTTGACTGTTTTGGACATATATGCAATTTGATGGGGAGAGCCTTCCTCCACTTGACTGTTTCCAGTACTTGCAAGGACTACATAACCACTCCCTAGATCCAGCTGGATCAGGGAATCAATCAGTTTCAGCCCTCAGTGAAGCACATCCATTCTTAGCCCTAATTTTCCTCCTGGCTGGACAAATGTCTCTCAGTAGTCTCAAGGTTGGGCATTGTCTGGTACAGTAAGACTTGCAGGCTACAGCTTCCAGCCCCCTCCCAAAGCAGCATAATGGGGGCAAGGGCTGAATTTTGGAGCTACTCCTCTGTGCTCCAGACCTATTCCTGAAGCAGCTTTGCAGACTAGGGGACCTGATCCTAAAGATACTGTTCCTGCTCATTATGGGCCACTAAGAATGTTCTTGCCATCCAGCTTTTTTACACTTGCTTCTCTTTATCCTAGCAAATGTGTACCCCCTTACCAGGTTCCAGTTCATAACTATTTTGTGAGATCATCCAGCATTTTTTTGGCTCTCACTAGAAGAGGTGAGAGGGAGTATTCAGGTTTGGGACAGCCATCTCAGCATCAAGGATATTTGACAGGTGACATTCTTGTACAAACTTATATTCATCTGGCCACAAGCTGCTATGCAAATGTCTTCTCTCTCTCTAGTTCTAATCCCTCATTGGAAGTCTTATTGGATCTATGGCAACAAAACTGTGTATTTGAGGAAGAGATACACAGATGCAGATTTTTTCCTGGGTTGCATCTATGCAGGAAGAAAACATTTAGACTACCTGGATTGAACTAAGGAGCATACATTGGGAAGCTCGGTTATTAACCATCTTTCAGCATACAGATGTCTTGATTGTGCCACTTAGTGAAAATTATCTCACCATTCACAAAGGGCTCTAGATTACATTGGCTGCCAAGGCTGACCTAGGGACTTTGTCAGCCTATTTCACAGATACAACAATGTTGTCTGATTTACTGTACTGGTACAGTTGGAGGAGGGATGATAACCTGGAAAAGGCCAAAATGGTGAGAAGGTAGGCCAGATAGGCCACTGGGAACTTTATAACTGTATCTGGGGGCTGGCTCATTGAACACCATGGTATTTCATTCCATGTGAAGGCACTGTTCTACTAGCTAGCATCCACCTTTCTGAATAGAGGCAAGGCTTAGACCTGGATGCAGCTGCAATGGATTTGGTGAGAGGTGTGCATTCCATGTCTTGTGGCATTTTTAGCATGGGGCATGATGATCCAAGTTGATTATAATGTGGTGACGGACTGGACCTCTCATCCTCATTTTTGGGATCTTCTTAAGCGATTCAGGGGTTATGGGACTTGCCTTAGCCAATGTAACAAGGAAGCCATGCAGTGGCTTTCACCCATGTGGATCTAGGGTTGCCAGGTTGAACATGTATGGGGCTTCTGTAATCGACAGTGGATACACTCCCTTGAAGAGTGCTGGAGTCACCTCCTTTGGAGGTTTTTAAGCAGAGGCTGGATGGCCATTTGTTGGGGATGCTTTGATTGGTGTTTCTGCTTGGCAGCAGGTTGGGCTAGATCAGGGGTAGGCAACCTTTCCCCTTTAAGGGCCGAGGGACTTCAGCTCCCAGAAGCCTCAGCCATGTTGGCCAATAGTCCCATGTTGGCCAATAGCTCCTGGGATCTAAAGTCCCTCGGCCCTTAAAGGGGAAAGGTTGCCTACCCCTGGGCTACATGGTCCTTGGGGTCTCTTCCAATTCTATGATTCCATCTGTCATTCCATGTTTCCTCTAACAAGTGGGCTGGCAGATTGGTTTTCCAGTGGCTGATATAGCACTTGGATCCATGCCTCATGCTAGGCCAACTGTAAACAAACAAGTTATGTCCGTCAAATTCCAACCACTGGCTGTTTGTGCTCTTTTGCTGAGCATGCTCTGATGGCCATTCACTGTTAGGATCATAAGCCACTCTGCAGATGGAAAAACGTGATCCTGTGGGTACTGATCTCTGCTGTGGGCCCAAATTTCCCTAAAGACTGGCTTCAAACAGAATGAGGGCAGGAGAATTACATAATAAGACTCAGCCCATACTTTCGTTGTCCTCTTTGGTTGGTGTTACACAACAAAAGCTTGTGAAAAGACAACCTGTGTTAATTAATGCATTCTTAACTTGCATGTTGTATGTGTATGTGTGGATGGGGGGTGGGAAGATGTTCCTTCACTATGGATGAAGCAGAAGGTGCACACATAGTATTAAAATGAAGAACAGATATGTTCCCTATCCTGGTTGAACGACCCATAAACTACTGAACTAGAGTGTGTAATTCACATATTTACTCATATGCATTGTGCTTGTGGTATTTTGCAACATAAAACAGACAAGTGGAAGTAATCATCCATCTTTAAATCATAAAAAGGAAGATCACCAATTCCTTTGATGATACATCTTGAAATTTACCACTTGTTTTGCAATCAGCTTGAGGTGTATGGGCATTTTGTTTACTAGCTATGCTGAATTTCCTGGTATTCCCATCCTACATACCACATGTTGCAACCATTTAACAAATGCAGTTGTATGGGTTAAATCTGACTGGAAATCAAGCCCTATGGCCAAAAGTAGGTCAAATGAGCAAGACGTGATTTATTCAGGAATTTGTCTTGGAACTGTCTATCTAAAGGCCTGTGTGTGAGTATGTGTGTGTCTGTGAATCAGTCTGTTGAGAAATAATGAATCTTGGCTGTTGTGCAATTGCAGGAGAAAATAGCTGGAAAAGTAGCTTGTCTAAAATTACTGTATATACTGAACTATAAGTTGTTTTTCCTGCTTTATTAATTTTAGTGCAGCCTTTCCCATCCTGGTCTCCTCCAGTTTAGACTACAATTCCCATCATTTCTGGGCACTAGCTACATTTTGGGGGATGCTAGGAGTTGATGCCAAAATATCTAGAGAGCACAAGCATGGGTAAGCATGCTTAGAGAAGGAATAGGATCCAGAGGAAAGGCAACAAACACACATGATGCATGGGGAGCAGAGCAGTTCAGTTTTGGGGGATAGTGAGGTGTGAGTCATGTCAGGGAAAATAATTGATCCCCTTCCCTCCATACATTTCTATGACATCATGGGTAGATCCTTGAATATCACAAAAAAAAAAAAAAAGAGGACAACAGCAGACACCTACCTGCACCAAATATAAATATGAAAGTATAGGTATAGATGTAAATTAAGAAATAATTGCTATACTTTATGTAGAAATACAAAATATCTCATAGTAGGGAAAGTGGGTCAAATGACCTGTGCGCCCATTCTTCTTTCTCTACTAGTGCTATTTGTAAACAGGCAACCCTGGCTCCCTGCTCTATGTCTTTGATATTTATTGTTAAACCAGTAACATTAATGTAGGAGTACAGTTGGTGGCACAGGTACTCATTGAGATTGTCCACACAGTGTCACCATCAGGAAAAGTCCAAGATTTTTCAATGTCTATGGCTGGCATGGATATTTAATTTATGAAAAAAATTAAACTACATAAGGATTTTAATGATCACTATTTAAGAAGAGCTATGTTATGAGTATGGACTATAGTTAAAAGAAATTGGAGAGACATTATACCTAAATGGACAGCAATTAGTGAAGCTTTTTTGAGTAAAGATAAAATGGGGAAAAATAAATGGATAACCTATAAGGATTTAATATTCAATGAATATCCAAATATGACTATAAAATCTCAAGAACAATTAAATAGTGAAGGATATAAATGCAATTGGTTTATGTATCGGCAATTAAGAGAGAGATTCCTAATAGATAAAAAACCAAAAAATATAGGAATAATGGACAAGGAATTTGAGGAAATAATAGAATCGGATGACAGGCATAAGATATCAAAATTATATAAAATGCTTTTGAAACTAGAAATGGAAAAAAAAACCCAGTAAAGCCACATATGATAAAATGGGCACAAGACCTTGGTGTCAATATAGAATTGGAGCAATGGGAGAGATGTTGGTCGAAAAGAATAAAGTATACACTGAATTATGATATTGGGGGGGGGGGACATTTAAGATGCAATTTAGGTGGTACTTGACCCCATATAAACTAGCAAAGATGGAAAAAAGCCAAAGGAACAAATGTTGGAAATGTAAATCTAGGATAGGTACGTTCTACCACATGTGGTGGGAGTGTACAAAGGCAAAAAAAAAGGAAAACTATACACCAAGAAATAAATAAAATATTAAATGTACAACTGGAATTTGATCCAAAAATGTTCTTATTAGGAATAATTACCAAAGGAAATTTAGAAAAAGAATTTGGAAAATTAATATTTTATTTAATTATTGCAGCTAGGATAAACTATGCAGCAAAATGGAAATCAGAGGAAATCCCCACTATTAATTATTGGTATTTAAGGATTTATGATTATATGGAGATGGACAAACTCACAGATATGGTAAGAGATAAAAATTTAGAGAATTTTAAAAGAACTTGGAACCCGATGTTTAATTATTGGAGATCTGAATGGGGAGAGCAGTATTTGATCGGTTTGGAATAAATAAAGGGACTCCAAGATTTATGATAGGATAAAGGTTATATATAACGAAACAGAAAGGTAAAGGTAGATATAGAACTGTGCATAGAAGTGACATGATGAAATTTTTTGGGATTTAAACATAAGAGAAGTAAGATTAAATTGGGCAGATTAGTGAGACTTGATAGACAAGGAAGTTATATGTATATATAGGTGATCACTTATATGATAATGGCATGATTGTGATATATTTGTCTTTTTTAATCAATAAATTTTTTTTTAAAAAAAGGAAGAGTCCAAGATTTGCAGGCAGCTGTCTTGTTGATATGCAACAAACAAGTTTTAGCAATTTTCACTTCTGCCAGGAATGACAATGGTTTTTTTTTTTTTTTTTTTTTGCTTTTTGTGGAGTTAATGTGTCTTTGTTGCTCATTCAGTACCAAGTCAACCCCAAATACTTTGCAGGATAACAGGGATAATCTATCACAAAATATTACCACTGGAAAAGTCATTTCAACCTGCTATTGTGGGGATTGCAGGTAAACTCAGAGGTGATAGGAAAATGTGAGCCGAATAACAGATAATATCATAATCCCTGCTAACAAAGAAAAAAACCTGGAAATTTGATCTTTAAGCCCAGGATCTATGCCATTCTTCTTTGAACTTCCCCAGTCCCAATTTGACCTCATTATTAATTATAGTAAGACAAGTGAATCTGTGCCGTCTGTTCTAGGTAAGTTTCTCTTAAGTATATCAAATGCATGGAAATTTAGCTATGACGATAGATTTTGATCCATCCAACATCCCTTTATATCAGTGTATTAAATGTAGGATTCTCATATAGAATTCATACTGCAGTTGTGGTGGCAAATTATGTTTTTCCCTTTCTCAGTCTTTCTCTCTCTCTCTGTATGTGTAAGAAATAGTGAATATATGTGTTTGTGAGAGAGTGCAGTCAGCTTAACATAATGATTTCTTGATCTTGCTAGGCTGCTAAACCTCTGGCTTGTCTCAGGGCCTTGTCAAGCAGATTGTCATTACAGTGGTTCTGTATATAGTGCCATAAGCTTTCCTAAACTCACAATAGGCAGCATCAGCCATTAATTAGACAAACAGAGGCAGTCACCGTCTTTTTTCTAATGAGGACAAATTGTACTGACAAACAAAAATAAAGTCCTTCCACAGCTGCATCCACACTGCAGATATAATCCAGTTTGACACCACTTTAACTGCCATGGCCCAATGCTATGGAATTCTAGTTTGTTGTGCTCCAGAGCTCTCTATTAGAAAAGACTAAATGACTCACAAAACTACAATTTCCAGAATTCCATAGCATTGAGACATGGCAGTTTAAATGGTGTCAAACTGGATTATTTTTGCAGTGCGGATGCAGCTCCTTTTACCTTACCTGTGTAAATCTCTTAACAATTATGTATATAAATTTGTTTCTGAGCAACATATATAGATCTATGTCGATTTTAGATATATTATTTTAAAAATGCTTTCTTCAGCAAGTGACCTTGTCCATATTTTTAGCTAGTTTTCTGATCTTCCTGGCATAACCAAAAGCTTGCTTCTTTGTAATATTAAAATAATTTTCTCCACAAACTCAAAAGTTATTCTATTTCTCTCTCTCTCACACACACACACACACATAATATCAACAGAATCAAAATCTTCAGTGTAATGTATATATTTCAACCAGTTTTCATTTTTGGCTCATCTACCATTCTTTCTCTCAAACGTTCAATCAACACAGCTATCTTATCAGTTTTGCACCTGCTGGGTGGGGTGGAATTGCTCCTAAACTCATTCAGTGCACACATAGCCCTTCCAAATTCTCCACCCTATTTGTAGGCAGAGAAAACTGGGAAGACCATTTCACTAATTCTTTTTACAAGGGGAGGAGACATTCTCATGCAGTTTCTCATGGGTGCGGAGTTCAAGATTATTCCAAGAAATGGCAAACACCATCAAACTGGATAAGTGATAAGTGGAAGATCATATCTCGCTATATGAACCTGCCAGAATCTTAAGATCCTGGGTGGAGGTCTTTCTTTCAGTCCCACAACCATCGCACACCCATCTGGTAAGGACACAGGAGCCTTCTTGATGGCTGCTCCTAGAATGTGGAATTCCCTCTCATGGGAAGCTAGACTGACCCCTCTCTACTCTCCTTTCATCAGCAGGCAATAGTATTTCTATTTAAATATAAAAAGGAGGCAGGGGGAGGGAAAACTGGATGTGGCACCACCTTTAAGACTGGCTTTTATTTTAGTGTGACCTTTCATGGATATAAACCCACTACTTCATATGCAGCACAAAATGATATTAAGGCCTTAGGTAACAAAACATACAGTGGGTCCTTGGTATCCACCGGGTTTAGTTCCAGGACTCCCCATGGATATAAAAATCCATGGATGCTCAAGTCCCATTAAGTATAATGACATAGTAAAATAGTGTCCCTTATACAAAATGGAAAAATCCAGTTTTGGACTAGATGTATTTTAAAAATATTTTCAAGCCATGGATGGTTGAAACCATGGATAATGAATCCATCGATTTAAAGGGCTGACAGTATTTACACAATTGTGGAAGTGGAATGGAGTGTAATAGGATCCAGAAGGATGCAAATCATGACCCTCACTCTAAGCTTTCAAAGGGCTGCATACATTTATAAACATATTTCAGATTTTTACAGTGCTAAGTTAGTGTGGCTATATGAAAGAAATAGATCTGATTAGCAAAAGTCAGTTTCCTTGAGTTCAAAACCTTCTCTAAGAAGATTCCCTTTGTTACATGCGAAGTAATGAGGAGGACTCTTGTATTTATATATAGTGTGCCACAAAGCCATAGACTTTGTTCATACCTCTGTTAATAGATTGGAAATTGTGAATATACTTCAATATAGCTGTTTCTCTTTCTAGTCTTCCTCTGTAATTTCCTTGTTCAAGGAAGAAGAAAATTACAAACAGGCATTTAATGAGTAATTGGTTGCCAGGAGTGTTTCTATGGAGTGTGCTCTATGCTGTATTTTTCACTTCATTGTTCTGTTTTAAAACGATTTTGCACTTTAAAAAAAATTAATGGCATTTTAACAAGTTGACTTGTTTAACTGTTTTAACTTTTTATTACAGGTTGAGCATCCTTAATCCAAAAAACCAAAATCTGAAATGCTTTAAGATCTTAAAAAAAAAAAAATTGAATGCCAATCTGACACCACAAGTGAAGCATTCCACACTTGACCTCATATGACTGGGCACAGTCAAAATGGAGATATTCACCAGAAAGTTTATTGTGTCCCCAAGGGAAAAAGACCCTCCCAGCTATGATACCTGTACAGTTCATCCATGGGGCATTGGTTCCAGGACCCCATGACAAATAATGCAGATGCTGAATTCCTTATGCCTAGGGCAGCAGTGCAGGTGCTGGTAAACTCTAGCCGCCAGGCATACATTCTTTGGGCTCCCTCACCTTCAGGGACTCTGCCAGCCTCCCACTTCTGCTTTCGAGGTGGCAGCTGTCACACTCCTGCTCATTTGTTTGTATTAATTTTGTGTATGCAAATATTTCAAAATCTGAAAAAGTCAGATATCCAAAACACTTCTCATCCCAAGCATTTTGAATAAGGGGTATTCAACCTGTACCAGGGTTTAGTTTTGTCTTGTTTCGAGCATTTTTGTAAGTTATGTAAGTTCACATGAGGAGAAAGACTGAAAATGAATAAATATTAAAAATTTTCTGGATGAAGGACTATTAAAATTAAGATGGTCACAGACATCATGGAATAGTACTTATATTTGTCTTTCTTTCTTTCTTTCTTTTTTCTTTCTTTCTTTTTAGGGTTCACCATTAACACTAGTAGTAGTTCATTTCCTTCCTTCACTGCCGGTCTTCGGTATCGGAAGGAGTGGAAGCATCTCCTTCACAATACCTAAGATTTAGCATAATTCAAGGACAACATTGCAGGAGTGGAGTCTCATTTTTGGACAGAGAGGCCAACCAGACTAGGACTCAAGTAGGTTTGAATCCCCACTTACCAATGGAAACCCACTGGGTGACCTTGGGCAAGTCACACTCTTTCAGCCTGAGAGGAAGGCATGACAACTCCCCCTCTCCCAGAAATGACTTGAAGGGACCCAACAACAAATACAAACAAAATTCAGCAGATGGCCTTCTTTTTTTAGGAATAATTTCAGAAATTGCATATGAAAAAAAAAACCTTCTGAGCAATTTATGCCCTTCAGTATTTAATTTATGGATTTCTTTGAATAATTTATATCCCACCTTTTCAGTTACCAAAGTAGATGTGGCTAGCAACTTCCAATGCATGCAAAACAGTTAACAATTGAACAAGTAAATGGTAATTAAATTGTTCTCTGTTCTGTGTAAAGCAAGCTGCCTCTCTGTGAACAAGCTGAGGCAATCTGGTTAAGTATAATCCACTCTGGCAGCATCAGAGTTTGGGAATAACATGTTACAGGTAGGGATGTTACCTGCAATGTGTACATTTCTTTTTCACACAGTATAATGATTACTAACCTTGTGAATTTTTTCTATTAGGGGTAATTTTTACTTGCTACCTTTTCTCATTGCTTTTTGGAGGCTAAAGGTGCTTTGTTTTTCTTCAGATTTGTGGACCTTTCCTTATGCCTTTAGCTGGATCACCCTGCAAAGGAATCAGAAAGGAGTAAGTAATAGAACATGCAATGCTATCAACAGTGGTGTTCTGGAGCAGGGTAATCATTGAAAATATCATCTTACTGTATGAGAGCTTTGAAATGATTTACATGAAATTACATTTTAAGAGTAATTTTCCAAACTCCAGGTAATGTGCTATGGGTTTAATGGCAGCCAGTGGAACTAGAGGGGACTGGGGGGAGAACTTCACATATATTTAAGGAAAAGATTACTTTGTAATTGCCATGGATGCTAAGGGTCTATATCATTTCCGTCAAAACTCCCTTGCATGAGTGGAGCATATTGCTATGCCCATAGAAGAAAGGGGATTGCCATTGTAGTTATGGCATTGTGCTATTGGGATACTACTACCTGTGTAAACTTTTTTGTCTCAAGACTTCATTAATACAAGGTGAGAAGCTGGCATTGGGGGAATGGAAAGAGATGAGTGAGGCTCAACTGAAATCCAAAATTTCCCCAGGGTTTAGTCCTGCTTCTTGATGAAAGTGTAACACTGCAAAGGAGGCAGTGGAAGTTAGAGTACTCCAACTGGAGCCAATGGAGAGCTCCAGATAATTCCTTTCCTCTCTCAACAGAAAATACAGTTTCAAATACTTTGGCAGCCAAGGCTGGCTCATCACCATGAGTTTATACAGAGCATCCCCTATTCACATTTGAAGCAGGGGAAGCTCTTCCCTGGCTGGTAAATAGTGACATTCTAAGACATGCTGGTAAGTTTTCTCAGCATGCTGGCTGGGACTTGCATTTTGTGACTTGTTTATTTATTTCTACACCTATTCAATCTTTCTTCTGAGCTCTGTTCCCAGGTGGTCTCTCTTCCCCAGGCCCCAACTAATGCAGCTGAAATACAAGCCAATCACACAAAACAGTTAAGTATGAAGAAAGCAATTGCATGATTGTCATCAATCAGACGATGCCCCATTTTGCAGTTCATTTTTCCTGACAGAACATTCTTTCTCATTCCAGAACAAGGAGCAAGCAGAGCTTTGAAAAGAAAAAGCTCCCTTTCCATCCCCTCCCCTGCTTCTTTATCCTCTGTGAATCAGTTTGACTACTGATCCTGTTGCAGCACCTGTCTCTCATCCCTTTTATTACTGCTCTGGGCTGGGATTGTTGAAGGCTAATAAGTCTCAGCTGACTCTAAGCTCTGTCAATTAACCTTTGTCTCTTGAGCATGGCATACATGGGCTTCCTCCATCAGTCAACACTAGTGACTAGCCTTCCTTAATGCAGCTGAAATACAAGCCGATCACACAAACACCACAGGCAAACGAAAGCAAATCAATACATGGTTGTGAAGTCAAAAGCAATACATGGTTGTTTAAACATGCATAATAGTTAAACGTACACATGCATGCCCATGTTGTGGTTGTCTCTGTTGTTAATTAATTTAGATCTTTAAAGTATGCTAAGTAATTTAGAGTTTGGACTTCAGGCAACTTAATGTATCACATGGAAGCAGACAAGAGTTTTGTCACTCAAGATACACTCAGCCAGCTGTGGTTCTGCAGTCAGTTGCAGCTCCCTGACAAATATTCTTGGATGATGCTTGTATTTGTAGGCACCTGTTTGCTGCAGTAATGATCTTCTTTTTTAGGCAAACTTTAGAAAAAAATTCTTTTTTTACACTTGAAATGACAGCTAAACATTTAATGAGCCATGTGAGCCCCAGCATTTAATCTTATATCATGTTGCAGACTGCCAGAAATAGTGCAAATTGAGTCCACTTTAAGGGTTAGGGTTAGTGCTAGGAGTCATGGAAATTGTTCCCCCCCCCCCCCCCCGAGATATTGAGCCTTTTCTATCAGAGAGCTCTGGTGCCACAATAAACTACAGTTCCCATGATTCCCTAACCCTAACCCTTAAAGTGGACTCAGTTTGCACTATTTCTGGCAGTCTGCAAAGGCCCCAATAAGACCACTTCACATATCTGTATGACTGCATATTTGAATAATGATTGAATAGAGACTGTTTCAGTGTCTTTATGAGCCAGGAGGTTCAATTGGAGAAATGATTTTTCATTCACATGAGAATATTGTTACCTTAGTTGTGTAGGGTTGCCAAACTGGAAACGGTTCCTTTACCTTTAATGGTGGTTTACAAGAGGGAATTTCAGCAGGAGTTGCTTGTCATGCAAGCAAGTAACAAGCCACATGTGCTGAATTTCTCTCTTCTACACAGCTATTAAAGGTGCAGGAGCATGCTACAGTTTTCACTCTAGGTAAGAGACATATATAAAAGTTTAACATTTTTTTTTAAAAAATATTTAGATATTGGTATACAAAAGAGACTCCTTTCAAACATTTGTCAAAAAAATCTTAGACACAAATAGACTCTAGATTCTAGGTATTAAACCTGGAAAAGAAAATTTGGATAGAGATACCTGAAGAATATCAGAAGTATGTTTGTATGGAATCACTTGGCTATGTATTAGATTAATAGTGTGAAAATTGTGGCCATACACCAGTCCCTTTTTGCATTCCCTAAGTATTCTGACTAAGGGCCTGTACAGACTGCCAGAAATAATCCAGCTTGAGACCACTTTAGCTGTCTTGTCTCAGTGCTAGGGAATCATGGGAATTGTAGTTTTTTCTGAGATATTGAGCCTTTCTGTCAGAGTGCTCTGGTGCCCCAATAAACTACAGGTCCCATGATTCCCTAGCACTGAGCTAGGACAGTTAAAGTGGTCTCAAGCTGGATTATTTCTGGCGGTCTGTAAAGGCCCTTAGAAAAGGTGTTACAGAAACAGATAATGTATAGGGCTAACCAAAATGATCAAGAGATTGGAGCACCTACGCTAAGAGAGAAAATTAAAGCATTTCATGCTACTTGGCTTAGAAAAAGTGGCTAAAGATTCATGGTGTTGAGAAAATGGATGGAGAAAAAAAAGTCTCTTTCCATAAGAGAAATTGGGATGTTCCAATGATTGGCAGTAAGTAAGAATCAGAACAGACATAATAGGTGCTCCACGCAACATGTGATGTATGGAATTCACCTTCTATAAGAACGAGAGCTGGCCATGGGTTTAGAATGCTTTTAGATAAAATTGGACAGAGCCAATGACTACTGCCAAGTGGAGGTATCCCATGTCAGTGGGGCAGTTAATTGATTCCAGGTTTTATTTTGACTTTACAGGAGCTCTCCAAGGTTCTAAAACTTTTAGAGGGGGATTGAGTTCAGCATTTGGAGTAATTCCTTTAAAATTTGGGCCAAACCCCAAAGCTGATTCAGCATCCTACTGACATGGAAGCCACTAGTTTTACCAAGTATGGCCAAATTAAACTTCTAGGTTCAGATGTGTTAAGCATCTGGAACCAGAGGGTGGTTGAGATGACACTAACATTTGTTTGGTTGACATTTTAGTGCGAACTGGCCTAATTCATACATCCAAAACTAACACTGTATTTATCCTTCTGTTTTGGACCTCTCTCCATTTTGCATCTTGGAGTGTAGTTTTTTTTAATCATTCAAAAATATGCACATTCGGGGGAAATGTGCATATAAAGATATATGTTATTGTTGTTGTGTGCCTTCAAGTTGTCTCCAACTCATGGTGATGATATCACTGGATTTTCTTGGCAAATTTCATCAGAGGGAGCTTGCCATTGCCATTCTCTGAGGCTGAGAAAGGGTGACTTGCCTAACTCACCCAGCAGATTTACACGGCCAAGCCGGGATCATTAAATGCTTAAAAACGCAGACAAATTTCGACATGATTTTTTTTTTTAAAAAAATCACAGATTGTTATAGAAAAACAGACAGAATGAACCTGAGCTAAAAAAATGCTTATGTTTAAAAATGTTTAAACAAACTAATCAATCTTTAGTTATTGGGAGTCAAAATGTATGTGTGTGGGGGGGGGGGGGGGAGGCAGGCAGGCAGGCAGGCAGGCTTTGGTTTTCTTTCATTGCTCTTGGCTTCCTAAAAAGATGGGTTTCCTCCCTAAATAAGGGATGGACTATAGAAGCCTTCCCCAACCCAATGCCTTCCAGCTGGCTTGAACTACAAGTCCCAGAATCTTCCAGCCAGCTATGGTTGCCAACCAGGATTCTGGAAATTGTAATCGGACACATCTAGAAGATATTATATTTGGTAGTCTAGTATAGAGGGTTCACCTTGTTTTTATAACAGTTTTTTCTTGTCTCCTGCATAGAGTTAGAGCTTTGTACAGTTACTTTTTTGAACTACAAGTCCCAGAAATCTTAAACAGCACAGCCACTGCTCATCCTAGATTGTGGTTTCTGGAGGGTGTAGTGCACAAGGGTAGATTTTCCATATATCCACATATCATATTTTCCTCTTATATGTAATAGACATACTCTGTTAGGAAATAGCTGTCTATTTTTGGTCTCCTGTCTCTAAATAGTAGTCAAACTGACAGGGAAAATGGATTGATAGCTATTCAAATGCAACTGTAGTGACTGTTAAGAGTCAGACTAGAAGATTACCATTAAAAACAGGACATTAGATATATGTGGCAGAGAATTTTTTCAGTCCAGAACCATTCCAAAGACATGAGCAAAGGGAACACAGATGTTTGCATGGGTTTAATAGCCAGATGGCCTGTTACAAAAGAGTTAGCTTTGCACTACAGAAGTTGAGAAAATTATGCTTTTGTCTTTATAGGCAGGGCTTTCCTTTAGTTATACTTAGTAGCATTATAAGAAAGTCCAGCAATCCCTGTGTTTATGTGCATGTTTTCTAGCTACAAGATACTTAACAAGCCATCAAGAAAACATATGACTGAATTTCAGCACAGAAGAAAAGCATAACTTTAGACTCATAGAGTTACATTACAGTTCCACAGTGCTTTCCTCATGTTGCACAACAAATTGTGCATCAATGCACAATCCACATCAATGTGCAATGCCCACATACACACCAGTGCAAAATTGTGAGCATGCATAGTGTGCCACTTACATAGTTCTATGTCCATAACTTTGAACTGAATATAGAGGTTCCATAGATGACCAAAGTGTCCAGCTGCGTATGTTGGGGAACTTATGTATAAAGTTCTGGCTATATATATCATTTAGAAAGTAACACAAACACTGTCTGCCTTTATATGCTCATCAATGGTTATTTTAAATACTATATTATATACAAAAACACACACGAACATCTCTGAGGACAACTTAACAGAGTATCTTTGGGTGCCCTAAGCCAACTAAGTTGTCATCGTTGTGTGCCTTTGAGTTGTTTCTGACTTATGACAACTTTAAAGTGAACCTATCATGGGGTTTTCTTGGCAAGATTTGTTCAGAGGGAGTTTGTCTTTGCCTTCCTCTCAGGCTGAGAGACTGTGATTTGCCCAAGGTTATCCTGTGGGTTTCCATGGAAGAGGAGAATCTGAACTTTGGTCTCCAGAGGTGTAGTTCAGTGTTCAAACCACTACATCATACTGTCTAAGGCTAAGCAATAATTTCAATGAGAGTTAAGCACTGTATTCTGCATATTGCTGCAAGAGGTCAGTGCTTGCTCAGGCCATATAACTATGTCATGATAAACAAATAATCTGGGAACCTTAAATTCTTAACCATGGATACAATGACCTCTATAAACATCCTCAGCAGCTTTTATGTGAACAGAATACTGGGCTAGAAAGGCCTTTGGTCTAATCCAATATGGATTTTCTTACGATTCTGAGCATGTGAACAAACATATTGTGTGAACTGGATATCGTGGCTGACAGTACCATAGTTATGAACATTTCTGCCATTGGTTCTGATAATTAATTCATCATAAATCATACATTATAACTGAGCTCAGCTGCAATCAAGGACTTCTAAGGAGCATGGTATCTGTAATGTCTTAACTTGTGGCAGCTGGGAAGCTGAGTGGCGCTAGGAGTCTTCAGCTTTATAAACATGTCAGTCACTCTGACCTGTGCTCAGAGCAACACTAGTACTCTTTCTGTTCCTGACCTCTGGCCTGAGCCCTGTTCTGACCTTGACAGCTTTACAACCTCATTTGTTGGTTCAAACCTCAGCATTCCAGGTGTTCACTGGCTGTCTGGTACTCATCCATGGACTGTCCTCAATAAGCTCCCTGTTTCAGCATTTCAGTTCTTTAGGTAATTATTTGGCTTCTCTGGACCACTCACATGGTCTCTCATGGCTCTGGCTGGCTGAGCTCTGAACTGAAAGGAAGTGGACTAAGGGCCTTTGCAGACTACTAGAAATAGTGCAAATTGAGTCCATTTTAAGGGTTAGGGTTAGGGAATCATGGGAACTGTATTTTATTGTGGCACCAGAGCTCTCTGACAGAGAAGGCTCAATGTCTCAGAAAAAAAAAATTCCCATGATTCCCTAGCACTAACCCTAACCCTTAAAGTGGACTCAATTTGCACTATTTCTGGCAGTCTGCAAAGGCCCTAAGTCAGAGCATGGACTATGTCAGAGCAGGACTCCTTATTCAGGTGAACACTAAGGCACAACAGATCTGGAAGATCTATTGCAACAGCAGTTCCTAACCTTTGGTCCTCTCAATGATTTGCACTTTAGCTCCCATAATTACTGACTGTTGGCCAAGTTGGCTGGGGCTTCTGGGATCTGAAGTCTAAAGCAAATAGAGGACCAAAGATTGGTATAAGAACAACACTGTATTACAACAACACTGATGAATTGTACCATGCAACTCTGTGCTGATGTTTCCAGCCCTCTACCTCTCATTGGACGTTATCACACCAGGGGTCTCAAAGCAGCAAGAAAAGTGGCATGGAATCAATCCAGAACCATACCGGAATGATTCTGGTCACGCAGCCGTAATTCCTCTTTGAAAGAGGAATTACAAAGAGCTGGAATGATGCAGCGATGGCGCAGGGATGATGCAGGGATGGGTGGGGTTTGCTGCGACGTCGTCTGATCACAGGGGCAAAGGATCCAGAATGATGCAGCGATGGTGCAGGCATGGGGCTGCTTTAGACCCCGTGTGATAACGTCCATTGTCTATGCCAGGGGTAGGCAACCTTTCCACTTTAAGGCCCGAGGGACTTCAGCTCCCTGAAGCCTCAGCCATGTTGGGCCAATAGTCCCATGTTGGCCAATAGCTCCTGGGATTCTGGGAGCTGAAGTCCCTCGGCCGTTAAAGGGGAAAGGTTGCCTACCCCTGGTCTATGCAATCTAGGGATGATGGGAGTTACATTCCAATAGCATTTGAAGCCATCTGAAGTTTCACATTATGCCTCACATGAGCAACAATAGGGATCATGTTGCTGAGCGTGCATCTACACTATAAAAATAATGCAGTTTGACACCACTTTAACCCACGGCTCCATCTCACAGAATCCTGGGATGTATAATTTAGTGAGGCCCCAGCACCCTTTGGAAGAGAAGGCTAAGGACCTTGTAAAACTACAAACCACAGGATTCCATAGAATGGAGCTACAGCACTTAAAGTGATGCCAAACTGAATTATTTCTACAGTGTAGATGCACCCTGAGTATCTTGGTGGCTTCCAAAGGAGGCTTCTGGACTATCACCAACTGTGATATAGCATCTGTCCAGTGTCTTCACACATCCTTATTTTCCTAGCCTTCTAATTCCTGGACAGCTATTCTCTCACATTCTGCCATCCAGTATATACCCACCCACATTACAGTTCACTGCTGAGGGAGCTCTTGTTTTGCCTGGCTCTCCTGCAGCAGCAAACTGTCCTTGTCATTGTGACGGAGGTAGCCTGCAATTTTCCAATATGTCAAGTGAAATTGCAGAGGTGGTACACTGAAGTGCAACATTCTCCTCTACTTACCCCTTACAAAAGAGAATGATCTTTAAGATTAGCTGACACTTGTGAGTAATGCAGCCCATGCCCACAAACCTGATACTCTGCCTTGCCCTCATGTACTCCTCTTGACTTGATTTCTGTCACAGACTCATTCAAGGAACAACCATTTAAGATGAACCCACAGTTTCAGAAAGTGAAGTGGAGGCTGCACTCAAAGCACTTAGGAGAAAGAAATCACCAGGAACAGATATGAATTAGTATTAGTGGAAACAATAAAGGTGTTTCAAACTACAAAGGATTTTATCATACAATACTCTTCTCCCTCTAAAATAGCATTTCTAAAAATGATATGCAATTAGGATGGCCCTCTTTCCTATTACACCTTGGCAACCTTTCTGAGATTGCAACCTTCATTCACATTAAAATCTCAGCACACAGAGCATTTGGGCTGCTCACCCACAACCTCCTATCCTCACCCCTTTTCCTATTTTGGCTTTCCCCCCCTTAAGGTTGCCCAAACTTCTTGCCTATTTGATTAGAAACATTTCCTTTTAATGTAAGCCACAGAAACTCTCTCACACCCCTGTTGATACTGTTGCTCCTGCTGCTGCTGCTGCTGCTGTTGTTGTTGTTGTTGTTGTTGTTGTTGTTGTGTGTCTTCAAGTCCAACTCATTTCCAATTTATGGAGACCCTAAGGCGACCCTATTACAGGGCTTTCTTTTCAAGTTTCTTCAGAGGGAGTTTGCCATTGCCATCCTCTCAGGTTGAGCGAGTGTGACTTGCCTAGGGTCACCCAGTGGGTTACATGGCTGAGTGGGGATTCAAGCCTTGGTCTCCAGAGTCATAGTCCAATGTTCTAACCACTACACCATGATGGGTCTCTAACACACCTCTTTTACACACAGAAATCTAAATTAAAATAGTCTTATGTTTAAAAAGGCATTAATTATCTCAGCCTTTTGCCTTTTTTTCTGGGAGGAGGGGGAAGCTACATTCATTGTCTCCTTTGAGTGATCCAAAATGGGAGGGGAGGTTGTTTCTTTTGGAATGGATGCTTTTAAAAAACCACCCACCCACACCAAGGAGCAGGATTTTTGAAATTTAAGAATGGAAAAAGAAATCAGTTACCTTGGTAGGGTTACTTCTACAAGAAAAATCCCTAGTTGAGGGACCTGGTGTGTGTGTGTGCACGCGTACGTACACACATTTGTAAGAAAACACACCCCACTCCCACCCACTAAAACTCTACCATCTTGTTCAGTTTCTCTGCATATCTCTTGGTCCTTTGACTCTCTTGAAGATGTCACTAGTATCCACAAAGGGGACTCTAGGCTTGCAGTAATCATTAGCTCCTATACTAGCATAGTGATGGTAAATTTTTTACAACAAAGACTACCATATATGGAAGAAGAAATGCTGGCTGACCAAGCTGGGTTTAGAAAAGGAAGAGGCAGAAGGGATTATATTGCAAACATATGATGGTTAATGGAGTGCACCAAAGAATTTCAGAATAAAACCAGCTTGTGCTTTAAATAGATTATAGCAATGCCTTTGATAGTATAGGTCATTAAAAACTCTGGATCTCTCTTAAAGAACTGGACATTACTTTAAAATATTTAACAAAAGACATTTAATTGTCCTGATGTGTAACCTGAACTCAGGACAAGAGGAAGGACAAGATATAGAGAAACATAATGGTTTCCAATTGGCAATGGGTTGAGCAAGGCTGTTTGATTTGTACACTGAATTTATCATAATCCTGATTAGACTCAGAGGAAGCAGGCATGAAAACTGAAGGAAGGAACAGTAACAATTTATTTTAAGATATGCAGGTGATTCCATAATGCTACCATAAAATAACAAAGAGTTGGGATGACCAGTGGCATCACTAGGGTTTTTTTTTTTTGTTGTTGTTGTTGTTGTTATTTGGAGTATTTATACCCTGCTCTTCAGTGGGAACTCATGGTGTCACCTCCCCCTTGACCTCCTTCCATTTCACACCATACAGAATCCTTAATAAAAAAATTTGCAGTAATGTTACTCATAAATTGTATTTCCCATATACCACTAAATATCATGCTAATAGTTGTATAACATAAACAACTAGCAAAATTAAAATTATACCTTCAGATTACAATATCATATGCACAACCTAAATGTATTACATATACATAGTGAAGATTTGGTTAAAATGTGATGTTTTTAAAGAAAATTGAAAAAGAAAGATTTTTTTTAAATTTCAAAAAACAATTAACGTTTTTAAAAAATTAGATTTTTGAAATTTGAAATTTTAATTTTTAAAAATTCTGGGGCCTCTCCTTTCTCCTCCTACCAAACTTCACTCCACTCCCACCATCTTTTAAAGCATTTTAAAGGGAAGCAGATGAATGCCATAGCCCCTTTCTGCCAAAAGATAGGTGTTTGAGAAGCAGTGGTGTCACGCACCACTGAGGGTGTCCGCACCCCCGCACCCTCTAGTGACACCACTGGGGATGACTGTTGAGGGGAGTCAAGGAAGAAAGTGAAAAAGCAGATTTACAGTTGAACATTTAGAAAACAACAACAACAACAAAATGGCCATAAATTATTTGCTTAACTTTAAAGCAGATGATGAAAATACAAATGAAAATAAATAAATAAATGATGAAGACATTGAAATAAAGATTTTTTTCCCCATACCTCAGCACAGTCCTTAATCAGAATTGGGACTGCAGTCAAGACATCAGAAGAAGGCTAGGATAGGAAGGGCAACTATAAAAGATCTAGACAAGATTTTCTAGTATAAACATATACCATTGAATATCAAACTTTTCATGCTAGCATATTTCCCATTTCTAGGTATGATTGTGAAACCTGAGAAGAAAATCAGCTCATTTGAAATGTGGTGCTGAAAAGTTCTATGGACAACTAAAAAGACAAATAAAGCCTGAACTCTCACTAGAAGCCAAGATGATTAAACTGAGACAATAATGCTTGGTAATGTAGAAGGTGGTAGGAAAAGAGGAAGAGCACATTACAGATGGATAGATGCAAGGAAACCACAGCCCTGAAACTGCAAAATCTGAGCAGAGACTTGGAGGTCTTTTGTTTGTAGGGTTGCCATAGGCCATAAGTTGAAGTTGACTTGATGGCAATTGACACCAACAGTGAAGTCAACATGATGGAGAATGCTCCTATTCTGTTTCTTTAGTGTCCCAACAATGCTGACTCGTGATCCTGTACCTACACATCACCCCTACCAATGTACTGAAATGGAGAGGTGAACTTCCTCTTGGCTGCTCCAAGCCTAAAGAGGTGAAATGTATCATATGTGTCCCACACTTTCTCCATCACTTCCCAGGAATGGGCTGCTCTATATATCAACACCTGAATTTGACAGTCTTTATCAAGTATGATAGCTGGTTGTCCAGTGGTAAGAACTCAGCAATGTGGTAGACCCCCTGTGGAGCTGTGCCCAAAGTTCTGCTCTTCTTAGGGCCTTTGCAGACTGCCATAAATAGTGCAAATTGAGTCCACTTTAAGGGTTAGGGTTAGTGCTAGGGAATCATGGGAATTGTTTTTTTCCCCCCTCTGAGACATTGAGCATTCTCTGTCAGAGAGCTCTGGTGCCACAATAAAATAAAGTTCCCATGATTCCCTAACCCTAACCCTAACCCTTAAAGTGGACTCAATTTGCACTATTTCTAGCAGTCTGCAAGATAGTGAAGGCTGAGAGGAGGCTACTCACCATCGGTCTGCTTTGACATAACATTGTTGGTCTTCTCATCTGACTTTCCACTCCTAGCACAAGTGAGTGGATCTGATTGCTGAAGTATATTATAACACTTTAGATGTCTGGTTGTGTTTATGTAGCCACATTTTCCACTGCTGAACAGCTCTTACAGTAAAGAGGTTCTTCCTAATGTTGATCTTTTATATGTTTTAAATTATACTGTACTCACTGTAATTGGCAAGCTTCCTTAGCTCCCAGTTTTGGGGCAGAGTAGAATAGAAATAAGGTTAAAAACAACAAACCAATTTATTAGGGAATAAAAGTTTCCACAAGCTCATTTGTGCATTACCCATATTAGTACTTTGTGAGCAAACATACACAATCAATTTCCCCAAAGCTTCCTTGTTTGGTTGTATCTTGAGAAGAGTCTTATTCTGCACAGGCAGCCAGGCAATTCCATACTTACAAGCTTAGACAAAGGCTCCAAATAGCAATTGTATTAATAGTAGTAACAGAAGCAGGAGCTGTTGCTGTGGTAAATGGGACTTCTGAAAATTTTGACAGCACCATGCAAATTTACCACTGCTTCTGGTCACATGATAGGAGTCCATGATTCGCTGTCAGATAATTAGAAACAAGCAAAATGAATATTAAATAAAATGCAGTTGTAAGTTATAACCAGGTTGTCTCATTTTAAATCTTAGTATTGGGAAAGACAGAAAATAATACCATATCATAATTAATCTGAGGCTGCAAAATAAGGAAGCAAAAAGACTGCTTTCAGATTTGAACTTTGGGCAATTCAGATAACTGAAGGTGATGTACAAAGCAACTAAGGACTCAGTAGGCTGATGTATTTAATTACCCAAATTGCAAACTTCTACAATGGAAAGATCCACCATAGGATTCAATTGAGGCTTATATGCCATTGCTCAATTTACCTTTTGCAATGGCACACCCAGCCATTTTCAGGGCTCTCAGTGTTCATTATGAAAAAAATTATTCTAGAGAATAATAGCTGTTCATTTTGCATTTCATTAGCATGGTGTATGTGAGTGTGTGTGTGTGCCTTCAAGTTGTCTGTCGACTTTTGGCCACCCCATGAATTTCATAGGGTTTCTGAGTCAAGAAATCATTGAGAGGTGGTTTTACCAGCTCCTTCCTCTGAAATATAGCCTCTAGCACTTAGTATTTGTTGGTGGCCTCCCATCCAAATACTAACCAGGGCTGACCCTGCTAGGCTTCCAAGATCAGACAGGATCTAGTGCATTTAGAATATCTAGGCCTAGCATGGCAGTTAAAACACATCTTAGAATTTTGCTCAATGTCCCCTGATTTTGCTGTAAGAACAGTGGAATTCTGCAACATATAAATCATGCCTATTAAGAAATTTGTTTACATTTACTTATTTTTCATAATTAATTTTCCTTCTAATAGCCAAGGAAAGGTATGCAAGGCATTGAATCCACACTTCCTTGCCAGAGGAAATCTTGCTTCTCCTTGTCTTGGCTCCCAAGGTTTCAGTGATAATTTCTCAATCCTGTTTGTGCAGCTACAGGTGAAATTTGCTTTTAATGGGTATGCGTACACATGAACATACACTTATCAGATTCTTTACAAATCTGTGTATACAAAAACCACAGCAAACAAAATTTTCCTTAGCCTAGTGGGTGATCAAATGCCTTGTTAATCTTGATTAAATAAGCCTTGTGGAGTTCAAAAATCTGTGCAATATTTTACATCTCAAAACCTAGTAATGTATTAAGCATTTACAATCACATCCATATTGGGTGCTGATTTGGGGAAGGAGGGAGAGTAAAGATCTTGTTTCCTGTACAGGAAAATTCTTAATGTATTCTGTAACTTTGCAACCTGATCCTGTTTATTCAGAAATAAATCTTGCCAAAGTTCATTGGGATTTGTATCTGGAGAAATATGCTTTGGGCAGTAATGTTCTTTTTGTCATTGTAGAGAGATTAAATCTAACTGGCTTATAGACAAATGTTTCAGGTCTCCCTGCTGCTTTTGGCCACTGACCAATTGTATAGGATGGTGCAAATCCAGGCTCTCTACCTCTTCTTAATGGCTCTCATGGCATGAGTGTAGGGTTCCTCATCATTTTAATGCCCCACACAATAAATGTCTAGGTTATAAATTTTGATATGCTTCCCAGCTGAATGGATGCCTGGAGTGGAGACAGGCTGGCTGGAGCTAAAAGCTGTTAGCTTTGATTTACCTCCCTTCTATTATTCAATCCTATTGAGAATTTGGAGTAGCGATCAGAAGGCATGTTGATTGGTGCAGTTTATAGATTGAGTGATATTTAACTCCAGTCAATATTCTGCAACCTTATAGTGATATTAATAGAGATGAAGTAATGTTTGTTTGGTAAGAAGCAGACAATGAAGCAAGGTGTTTACAAATAAATCCATTGGCAGATGAATTTTACTCATTAACTATTCAGCAAGCACATTGCTCTAAATCATGACGGAATGGCTGCCAGTAGGAATGTATGTGAAATGTGTATGTCATTTCTCTTCTGCAGCATTTGTGGTCTGTCTGATTTGTAAAGTTTAGCTCACATACTATTGATTTATGCTTGTTCTGCATTCAGGGGATGGCCTCCCCATGTTATCTTTTCATGTTATTCAGAAACGTGGTCTCTTCAGATATCCAGTGCTGGGCTTCCATTCACAAAAGACTGGAATATGTGTAAATCAAGAGGTGTACAAGCTCATTTGAAATTTAATCTGGAGGGTTTAAGATAACTCCAAAGCATGTTTTGAGTAATATGAGAGGGCTTCAGACAGGAAAGCCCCCCCCCAAAAAAAATCTGAGGATATATGAGGTGCATTTTTAAAAGTTTAAATTAGAGTGCCCCCAACAACTCTATGACAGATTATTTTATTATATATTATTATTTTTTATTTATATCCCACCTTTCTCCTGATATAGGGACTCAAGCCTGCTGACAGCAATTTTAAAACAATTAAATATTTACACATTAAATATTAAAATGTATCAAAAACTATATACGAAACCTTAAAAAGCCCAATCCTCATCATTTTAAAAATCCTGGCAGCACAAAAATGTTTTTACCTGCCACTGAAAAGAGACAAGGGATGGGAATGGGGCTAGAGAGGAAATTACAGAGTCTGTCAGCAGCCACCAAAAAGGCCTTCTCCCTTGTACCCACTAAGTGACCCTATCAAGGTGGTGGGACAGAGAGAAGGGCTTTTCTGGACAGTCTCAATGCTCTTGTGGGCTCATAAATGGAGATATAATGCTTCAAATAACCTGGACCCAAGTATAAACAGTACAAACCAGTGTGGTAGAGCAACAGGGAGATCCAGGTTCAAATCTTCATCAGAAACACAGCTCACAAGGTACTCGTGTAGATCTTCCTCCCTCCTCCCTTCCTCTCTAACCAAATTCACAGAGACGTTGTGAAAAGAAGATGAGAGGTACTTGACAGATACTGCTTCAAGCTCCTTGAGGAGAAGGGGAAGTCAAAAATATATGAAATATAAAATGCATGTAACACAGATGGCAGGGGTGAGGGGGAGAGAGACAAAGATGGACAGATAGACTGGGGAGGTAAACGGTATGCTTGACTGTCATGCTCCTATAATTAAGGTTCACATTTCCTTAAAGCCATGTAAAGTATAATGTATCATTAATTTTACTTTCATTTCATTGCCCTTTAACTAAGGAGATGGACTCTGCCAAGTTCACCTATGGTAAGCCTGAGTGCTGACCAGCATAGTGTTCTTAAGATGTATGTTGTGTGCCCTCAAGTTGTTTCCAACTTATGGTGACATTGTATTTAAAGAGCTATTCATATTTAAAAAGAAAAGAAAAGAGGCAGGCCAGAGAGTCTTCACAATGAAAAACACTATCTACGTTCTTTTTTGTTGTTGTTGTAGCAGAGTTGGTAAAAGACAAGCACATCCTTTATCTTCAGTGAAAAGCATTAGGAAAATTATCTTTCCTTCAGAAGACAAGTCCAGTGTCTTAGAGACTAAATTGTGTGACATTCTTCCACACCACAAATTGCCAAGACAAAAGGTCTGTCTTTCTGTAAAAGTTAAAAAAAAAAATCTGTAAATTTGCTGAAATATAAATAAGACATAACTTTTCCCCCTCAAAATTTCCCAGAACTCTGAGATAGTGGGTACTTCCAACTATCTCCCCTCCTCCATCCAATAGGCTGCAGGAGGTCTACAATTATAGGCTAATGCTGTGGTTTTCTTGATCCCCTTAATCAACTGCAAGATTTCTAGGCTGCAAATGGGAGGAGACAGTCTTAAAAGGAGGCTGATAAGTATGTACATGATTTTTAGAATAAGCAAAAACTCCAAACCATCAGGAAGACATTAAATCCTGGGATAAGGAACTGCTAGAAATGGCTCCAGTTCCAAGAATGGAGTCCAAGAACTAAACATATGCATGATCCAGAAGTTAAGCGTTTTGAATTCCCAGTCATTTAATAAGAGAAGGGATGGAAGAAAGGGAGAGGGAGGGAGAGGGTGAAATGCATGTCTGCCTGTTTATGTCTTTATCCTGATCAGCATAGTAAAAAACATAAGTGCAAGCGGTTTAGAGATTCAACACAAGAGCCCCTCAAAATTTACTTATCTTGAGTTGCAAAGGTCCCAGATTTACAGGGAAACGGATTTGCAGTTTATGGGGGTGAGAGTGAGCAAGCAAAGGCAGACAGCCATCTTCACTGTGGTTTACCAACATCTCCATCCCAGGGAGGATGCAGGCTTCCTGTAGCCATTTAACATACCCTCAAACATTTCACAGATGAAAACTGGGACATGTGTGGCCAAGCAATATCAGAGTGTGACCAAGATGGCAAAATGTATTAATGACAAAGAACAGAGTAGGAGAGGCTACAGCAGTTTGCTTAAGCCTGAGCCTACTGAGAAGGGCAAAGTTCTGCCCATCCTTTCCTCTCTCCACTTTTGAGCTAATTTTACAGTTGCAGGAAGTAAAGAAAGCTGAGGACAAATGGGGAAAGTGGAAGGAGGAGAGAGAAACAGTTTATAAGCAGCTGAAAAATGGGATTGCAGAGGATTAATCAGGATGTCTCTGCTAAATGAGGATAGCTGGAGGGTATAATGTAAAGAAGGGCCAATTGGTTGAGAGGGGAGGGATCTCTTGGCCAGACCTGGACAGGTCCAAAGCTGTTTTAAGACAGGAGAAAAAGGAACACTGGGCTGGTTGACTGTTTTGTGTTTCAGTTTGTTTTCAGGCTATCAGCATGAATTCTTGAAGGCAATAGTTTTAATCACCCAGGCTTGATGACTTTCACAGGTTCATCACATGCCATTTAAATGGCATTTAAAGGGACTTAGAATCATAGAATCATAGAGTTGGAAGAGACCACAAGGGCCATCCAGTCCAACCCCCTACCATGCAGGAACTCAAAATCAAAGCATCCCTGATAGATGGCCATCCAGCCTCTGTTTAAAGACCTCTAAAGGAGACTCCACCACACTCCAAGGGAGTGTGTTCCACTGTCGAACAACTCTCATTGTTCCTCCTAATGTTGAAGTGGAATCTCTTTCCCTGTAGCTTGCATCCATTGTTCTGGGTCCTGTTCTCTGGAGCAGCAGAAAACAAGCTAGCTCCCTCCTCAGTATGGCATCCTTTCAAATATTTAAATAGGGCTATCATATCTCCTCTTCACCATCTCTTCTCCAGGCTAAACATACCCAGTTCCCTAAGTTACTCCTCATAGGGCTTGGTTTCCAGACTCTTCACCATTTTAGTCACCCTCCTCTGGACACACTCCAGTTTTTCAACATCCTTTTTTAATTGTGGTGCCCCAGGTGGGGCCTGACCAAAGCAGAATACAGTGGCACTATTACTTCCCTTGATCTAGATACTATACTTCTATTGATGCAGCCTAAAATCGCATTGGCCTTTTTAGCTGCTGCATCACACTGTTGACTCATGTTCAACTTGTGGTCAGCTAGAACTCCTCAATCCCTTTCACACATTAGACGTATTCACACAGGCGGCTCTAAAGCCGCCTGGAAGCCATCAGGAGTCATTCCGGCGGCGAAAACAGCAGCCGCCGGAATGACTCCTGATTGCCTCCGGCAGAAGCGCCTGTAATTCCTTTTTAAAAAAGGAATTAAAAAGATGGCGCTAAAGCCGGCTAGCGGCAGGGATGGCGCAGGGATTGCGCAACATGGGGCGGGGCTTGCTGCGACGTAGTTTGAACACGTCGAGCAAGACCCCGGAGTGAGGTAGGGATGGCGCAGGGATGGCGAAGGATGAGGAGGGGCTTGCTGCGACGTCATGTGAACTTTTCCTGCACAGAGCCGGAGTGGGGCCAGATGGAGGTAGGAACGACTCCCTTTTTTGCTCTGTGTGAAAACGTCCATAGTCTTGTTAAGCTACGTGTCCCTCATCTTATATCTATGCATTTGATTTTTTTGCCCTAAGTGCAGTACCTTACATTTCTCTGTGTTGAAATTCATTTTGTTAGCTTTGGCTCAGCTTTCTAATCTATTAAGGTCATTTTGAATTTTCATCCTGTCCTCTGGGGTATTAGCTATTCCTCCTAATTTGGTGTCATATGCAAATTTGAGAAGCATGCCCCCTATTCCTTTATCCAAATCATTGATAACAATGTTGAATAGCACTGGGACCAGGACAGAGCTCTGTGGCACCCCACTGGTCACTTCTCTCCAGGATGAAGAGGAGCCATTGCTGAGCACCCTTTGGGTTCAGTCTGTCAACCAATTACTAATCCAACTAACAGTTGTATTGTCTAGCCCACATTTTACTACCTTGTTTGCAAGAATATCATGGGGGACCTTGTCAGAAGCCTTGCTAAAATCAAGATATGCTATGAGACTGAGGCAAAGAAGGTGTTGAGTAGTTCTGCCTTTTCTCTGTCCCATGTTAGAATTTCTCCATCTTCTCTGTGCAGTGGCTCTACCATTTCCCTTTTTTCCCTTTTGCTACGGACATACCCAGAAAAGCCCTTTTTATTGTTCTTAACCCCTCTAGCAAGCCTGAGCTCATTCTTCTCTTTGGCTTTTCTATCTTTACCCCTACATGTGCTAGCTATTTGTTTGAATTCCTCTTTAGTGATTTTGCCCCTTTTCCATTTCTTATACATCTCCTTTTCAGTAATCACCCCCAGACTATGGAATGGCCTGCCAGATGAGATCTGTCAGATTACAGCCTTAAGCAGCTTCAAAAAGGCAGTTAAAGACGGATCTCTTCCAGCAGGCCTTTCCTGACTAGATTCCAGTATCAGGAGTGTTTTTTTTAATCTCCTTTTCCTCTGCTGCAACCACTACTTTGTTTATTATGTTTGTTTGTTTATGATTTATTGTTTTTATCTATTAAAATAATGACACCCAGATGACACCCAGATTTACTTCTCCATGACCAGATCATCGGCTCAGACTTCAGATGGCATCTCTCCTCTTAATGACTGTCTCAGAGTGGTAATGGATTGGATGAGGAAAAACAGATTGAAACTAAATCCAGACAAAACGGAGGTACTGACAGTTACAGGCCCGATACCAGATTTGGGAATACAGTCTCCAGTCCTGGATGGAGTCACGCTCTCCTCTAAGGACTGTGTTCGCAGCTTGGGGGTACTCCTAGACTCGTCGCTTCACATGACTAGTCAGGTGAATGCGGCGGTCAGGAGTGCCTGTTATCAGCTTCGGCTGATACTCCAACTGCACCCTTATCTGGACATGAGGGATCTAGAAACTGTGGTACACACTCTGGTAACCTCACGTCTGGATTACTGTAACACACTCTACATGGGGCTACCCTTGTGCCTAACCCGGAAACGTCAAAACATGGCAGCCAGGTTAATTACTGGAACATCTAGGAGGGAGCATATAACACCTGTGCTTAAATCCCTCCACTGGCTGCCGATCAGTTTCCGGGCACAGTACAAGGTGTTGGTTTTAACCTTTAAAGCCCTACATGGCTTGGGGCCATCTTATCTCAGGGACTGCCTCTCCCCGTATGACCCCCCCTGTGCACTTTGGTCCTTTGGGAGGAACCTGCTGCAGCCCATAAAGACCAGGCTCTCGCAGACCTCCTAGAGGGCCTTCTCTGTGACCGCTCCCAGACTGTGGAATGGCCTGCTGGATGAGATCCATCTTATTACCACTCTTGCTACCTTTAAAAAGGCAGTAAGAACAGATCTCTTCCAGCAGGCCTTCCCAGAATAACTGTCCTGCTAACTGAAGGTGATCTGCTACTACCCCTCTTGCCACCATGACATGTTAGCCTAGAAATTGATTTTATTCTATTTTAAATGTGTTAATCTGATTTTACTTCCATTGCAGTTTAATTCAGTTTTAAGGGGTGGGAGGGTTAGGGTGTGGGATGAAGGAATGTTTTAATTGTTGTCTTTTTAACCTTGCTGTACTCCACCCCGATTGCCAAGCAGAGGGGTGGATTACAAATAAAAAATTATTATTATTATTATTATTATTATTATTATTATTATTTGATGTTCAATTATATGTTTTAATGATAATTATTGGTTTAATACTTTTTAAGGGGTGGGAGGGTCTGGGGTTTGGGATTGTATTTTAATATATTGTATGGAATTTTAACTGTTGCAAGCCGCCCCGATTGTTTGACAGAGGGGCAGGATATAAATAAAATTTATTATTATTTATTGTTATCTCCTGTTTAAAACTTAGTTAAAAGTTCTTTTGTCATCCAACCCGGTTTCTTGAGACCCTTCCCATTTTTCCTTCTCATTGGAACAGTTTGAGATTGTGCCTTCAATATCTCCCTTTTGAGAAACTCCCATCCATCCTGAACTCCCTTCTCCTTTAGTATTCCTGACCATGGGATCACTCCCAGTGTTTCCCTATGTTTGTTAAAATCAGCTCTCCTAAAGTCTAGAATGAGTGTCTGACTATGCCTAGCTTCTCCTTTCCACTGTATAAGAAACTTCAGGAGAACATAATCACTCCCACCTTAGGATCCAACTAATTGTACCCTGTTTACCAGGTCATCCCTGTTGGTTAGGATCAGATCTAAAATAGCTGATCCCCTTGTTGCCTCTTCCACCTTTTGGACAATGAAATTGTCTTCAAGACAAGGGAGGAATTTGCTAGACCTTGAAGTATTGGCTGAGTTTGACTTCTAGCAAATATCAGGATAGTTGAAGTCACCCATCACTACTACATCTCTCCTTTCTGAGTGTGTGGTCATCTGTTCTACAAAGAAATCATCCGATTCCTCAGTCAGACTAGGGGGTCTGTAGTAGACTCCCACAATAGCATCCCTGTTGATTTCTACCCCTTTAATTTTTATCCAGATTCTCTCTACTCGATTTCCAGGATTTAAGTCCTGGATCTCATCACAGGTGTAAGCATCCCTGATATGCAATACTATTCCTCTTCCTTTCCTGTTCGGCCTGTTTCTCTTAAAAAGGTTATACCCCCCTATTCCTACATTCCAATCATGAGACTCATCCCACCAAGTTTCAGTGATGCATATTATATCTTATTTGCTTTGTTGTGCTAGGAGTTCAAGTTCATATTGGTTATTTTGTTAAGGAAAAAGCAACATGGGATATACAGTAATAGAAATAAAAATATTTATGTGAATGTCAAAGTGACTAAGCAGGAGCAATCAGGAAGATACACAGGTGAAAAAGATAATATAATTAAGAAGCCTTGAGAGCCAAGGACAAAGTTATAGAAGGTATATTGAGAACACCTGTGATAGATTGCAAACACCTAAGACTCATTAAGTGGTCAAGGTAAAGTGATGAAACACTTGGGTTGGTCTTAGGTATGGGATGATCTATGTGGACCAATCAAGATGTATGTACACACCCACTGGGTGGAAACTGACTGGTGGGTGGTGTCTAACAATGGCTATAAATTGCAATGTTTGCTAATGTACATTGTGGAGTAGTTTTGGAGATATTGTGAAGTGTAGAGATTGTGATTTGTAGGGCATATAGTATTTATGTATATAGTAGAATAAAGTAGATCTTTTATATAAGACTACTGAGTTGTCTGGTGTCTTGAGGGAAGATACAAGAGCTAGAAGAATCCTGGAGAAGTTTGGAGACATCTCAGGAAGAAGAGTGAGAAGGCTTGGAGAGTTTGTCAGGGTCTTCAGCCTATTCTCTGAAACTCTGCTGCTTGGGAAAGAAGCATCAACCACTGATCAAAACTGGTCAGCTCTGCTGCATAACAAGGTGGTGAGTTAGAGCCAGAGGTGAAGAGCTACAACTCCCATCATCCCTGACAAGGGTTATGGGCCCAGATACTAGAGCAACCAGCATCCACAGAAGCTGAAAGGTCCAGAGAGTGGAAGAAAGTTTTGTGGAGCCTTGTGAGTAAATCATTTTGTGTTTTGTCTGCTGTGCATACTCAGAGGGACTGTGTCAAATTGAGTCACTGCACAAATTAAGATGGAAATACTAAAGTTTAGTAAATTAAATAGAAATAACTACTCTACCTGGAAGATATATGCCCGTTCTCTACTCATAAAGTAGTCTCTGTGGTCTACAGTTGAAACAGGGCTGGCAGCTGATGCTGATGCAGCCACTCGAGAAAGAGACACTAAAGCAAAAGCATGTCTTTATCTCATGCTAGAAGAAGACTTGATTAACAACATAAGAGATAAAGTGTCTGCCAAGGATGTGTGGGATACCTTGCAGAGATTACACACACCTTCAACTGCGTTTGCAAAAATGCTTTGGTCTAAAAGAATTTACAGACAAAAGATGACGAAAGGACAGTGTGTGATAGAACACTTAAAAACAATGCAAGATTTATTTGTGCAAGCTGAACTGAGAGGAGTGGAAATTAGCAAAGAGCAGCAGTGTTATATTTTGCTGGAATCGCTAGATCCTTCTTGGGACAACATTACAAATAGCTTGCAAAATTTGCCAGAAGCTGAGCTGAACAGAGACTTAATTGTTGCCAGAATATTGGAAGAAAACTTGAGAAGAAAGTCTGAGCAGGGTGACTCAGCAAACTTAAGGACTGTGCCAAAACAACAAACAACGCCTGATCTACGAAAGCAGGAAGAAGCAGCTTATACAAGGGAGCAACGGAGGTGTTTTTATTGTAAAAAGATTGGTCATCTACAGAGACATTGTAAACAATTTGCTGCTGAGAGAAGCAAGCAAGGAGAGAGCAGAAGGCAGCCGCGGCAGTATCAAAAGCAGTCCAAATCTCCATTTTTGAAGGACAGTGGTGATAAAAAGGGGGTTGCAACCATGATTAAGGAAAAACAAAATACTAATTGTAAATGGTTGATTGACTCAGGAGCATCATCTTCAATGTGTAACAATATTAATTTGATAAGTAATAGAAAATCAGCTAACGTGAATGCTGTAGTTTTAGCTGATGGGAAAGAGCTCAGCACTGTAAATCAAATGGGTACAGTTTTCATTCCAGGGCTAAAGGAAAACTTTAATGATGTGTTACATGTAAAGGAGTTAGAAAATAATTTGTTATCAGTAAGCAGATTAACAGACAGAGACTACACAGTCATTTTTGAAAAGAACATGTGTAAGATAAAACTGAATGGGGAATTGCGAGGCATAGGCTTGAAAAAGGATAAACTTTACTATTTGGAAGACAATATTGATAGCTACAGTGTTGAAAATGCTAATAACATAGACAATAGTCCAATTCACAAAGACTGTATACATGAACTCCATAGAAAATTTGGTCATGCTAGTTTCAAATGTTTAAAGAAGTTAATCAGTATGTGTCCAGATTTAAAAGTTGCTGAATGCAAAAATTACTTAGATTGTACTGTATGCAATCAGGTAAAGGTCCGAGCTTTTCCAGTAGCCAAGAAAACCAAAAGAATTGCTCAAAGACTATTTCAGTTTGTACATGCAGACGTGGCCCAAGCTAATTGTTTATCTTTAGGGGGAAGCAAATATTACCTAGTAATTATTGATAGGTTTACAAGGTTTGCTTTTGTAAGAATATTGATAAACAAATCTGACGCTGGGCAAAGTTTAAAAGCATGGGTGAGAATGGTGGAAAGACAATTTGATATTAGAGTAGGCACCATTGTTACTGACCGGGGAGGAGAGTTTCTAAGTAATCAATTGTTTAATTGGTTTCAAAAGGTAGGAATAAGGCATGAAACTACTAATCCCGCTTGTCCTAATGAAGATGGTTTAGCGGAGAAAAAAATACAAGATATAAAAAGAATAACTGCTTGTTTGATGGCAGATGCAGAGGTAAAAGATAGTTTCTGGGCGGAAGCAACTTTGACAGCAGTACATATTAGTAACAGACTGTATCATTCAGAAATTGAAGACATTCCCTACAGGGTATTGTATGGGAGAGTGCCAAATTACAAGTATTTGAGAGTTTTTGGACAATTTGCTTATGTTTACATTCCAGCTTGTTTCAGGAAGAAAGGAGAACCCAAAAGTAGAAGGCTTAGGTTTTTGGGTTATTCTGGAAATAGCTACAAGTTTCATTTAGGTGGAAAAGAAGTGCAGTATTCTAGGTCTGCAAATTTCGAGAGACATGCCGGTTGGGACAAACTGCATGCAAATAAAGAAGTTTTCTTGAGGTTAGGAAATTCAAATGAGCCAGAAACACAAACTGAACCAACTCCAGGAAACGGAGGGGTTTCAGTTAAGCCAGAAGCATCCACTAGCAGCAGTGATAGTTCTTCTGATAATGAGACACAATCTAGACCTATTACTACTAGAATGACTGAAGACAAGAGATTTAGTCATAGAACTATAACTCCCAGTACAGAAAGTGAGGATGAAAGAGGCAGATCAGCAGAGTTTATTCCCAGACGTAGTCACAGAGTTAGAAAGCCTCCAGATAGGTTTGTTGTGACAAATGCAAGAGCTTGTTTAGCAGTAGAAGAGCCTGAAAGTTTTGAAGAGTTGGAAAGTTTGTCTAGAGAAGAACAGGAGAGATGGATTGATGCAATGGATGATGAGTTTGGTTGTCTGGTAAATAAAGATGTTTTTGAAGTCGTTGATAGACCCAAGGACAAGAAAGTAATTGGTTGTAAGTGGGTATACAAAAAGAAAGAAATGCCAGATGGAAGTATTAAGTATAAAGCTAGGTTAGTAGCTAAGGGTTTTGCACAACAGCAGTATGAGAACTATGATAAGACATATTCTCCAACTGCAAAGCCAGAAAGTCTGAGAATGGTTCTAGCTGTAGCAGCAAAAAGGAATTTAGTTGTAGAACATTTTGATTTTGAAACAGCCTACTTAAATGCTAGTTTAGATGAAGAGATATTTATGGAGCAGCCACAAGGTTTTGAAGAAATTGGTAGTCAGAAAGTTTATAAATTAAAGAAAGCATTGTATGGATTAAAACAAAGTGCCAGAGCATGGAATTTGTGCATTAATGACGAGTTAGTTAAGCTAGGATACAAAAGGAGCATTGCAGATGCTTGTGTCTATACAAAAGGAGACATAGTGTTAGTAATTTATGTAGATGATTTGTGCATGGCAGCAAAGTCAAAACAGGAAATTGAATCAGTAAAAAGAGAATTGTCTGAAAAATTTGTCTTAAAAGATCTAGGTTTATTGAAGTCTTATTTAGGTATTGGTGTTGAATAGACAGAAGAAGGACATTGTTTGTTAAGCCAGAGAAAGAAAATTGAAAATTTGATTGAAAAGTGTGGATTACAAAATGCTAAAATAGTAAGAGCTCCAATGACAACTGGTTTTGTATCTGAAAAAACAACTAGAGATTTTGAAGACAAGACTTTATTCAGGAGCATAATAGGATCTTTACAATTCATATCTTGCCACACCAGACCAGACATTTCGTATGCTGTAAATGTATTGTCCAGAAGAGTTAATGATCCAAAAATTGAAGACTGGACAGCAGTAAAACACTTATTGAGATATTTGAAAGGAACTCTAGATAAGAAGTTGATAATTAGAAACAGTCATTCAGATTTAGATTGCTATGTAGACAGTTCTTTTGCATCAGAATTAGGAGACAAGAAGTCAGTTACAGGAATAATAATCAAGTACAGTGAAAGTCCAATAGTCTGGAGAAGTAGGAAACAAACAAATGTAGCGATAAGTACGACGGAAGCAGAATTCGCAGCTTTAAATGAGATAGTAAATGAGGTACAGTGGGTTGAGCAGTTATTGAATGATTTAAACGAAAGTTACAAGATACCAGTAGAAATTCTGGAAGATTCACAGTCATGCATAGCAATGGCTGAAGCTGAAAATTTGAAGAACAGAACAAAATATGTTGGAGTAAGATATCAAAATGTGCGAGACATGGTTCAGAAGGGTAAAATAGAATTGAGATATATAGAAACACAACACAACATAGCAGATTTGTTCACAAAAGCATTGATGGCGGAAAAACATGAAAGACTGACACAAATGGTTGGAATGACATTGTAAGACACATAGAATATTTTATTTCGGAGGGGATTGTTAAGGAAAAAGCAACATGGGATATACAGTAATAGAAATAAAATATTTATGTGAATGTCAAAGTGACTAAGCAGGAGCAATCAGGAAGATACACAGGTGAAAAAGATAATATAATTAAGAAGCCTTGAGAGCCAAGGACAAAGTTATAGAAGGTATATTGAGAACACCTGTGATAGATTGCAAACACCTAAGACTCATTAAGTGGTCAAGGTAAAGTGATGAAACACTTGGGTTGGTCTTAGGTATGGGATGATCTATGTGGACCAATCAAGATGTATGTACACACCCACTGGGTGGAAACTGACTGGTGGGTGGTGTCTAACAATGGCTATAAATTGCAATGTTTGCTAATGTACATTGTGGAGTAGTTTTGGAGATATTGTGGAGTAGTTTTGGAGATATTGTGAAGTGTAGAGATTGTGATTTGTAGGGCATATAGTATTTATGTATATAGTAGAATAAAGTAGATCTTTTATATAAGACTACTGAGTTGTCTGGTGTCTTGAGGGAAGATACAAGAGCCAGAAGAATCCTGGAGAAGTTTGGAGACATCTCAGGAAGAAGAGTGAGAAGGCTTGGAGAGTTTGTCAGGGTCTTCAGCCTATTCTCTGAAACTCTGCTGCTTGGGAAAGAAGCATCAACCACTGATCAAAACTGGTCAGCTCTGCTGCATAACAAGGTGGTGAGTTAGAGCCAGAGGTGAAGAGCTACAACTCCCATCATCCCTGACATATTTCCCATGCTCTGAGCATTAGTGTGGAGACATCTAAGAGCATGTGTCTTCCCCACTTGCTGCCTGTGTGAGGTTTTTTCTTCCACTGTTAGACTCTTGCAACAGTTGTCTTGTTCCCTCTATAACACTTTAACTATTATTTCCAGCCCATGATGTACTCCTGCCTTCCAAGATACAGTCTCCCTCCCCAACATGACTCAGTGTAAAGCCCTCCTGATCAAATGTTTGAGATTGTTGGCAAAAATGCTTCTTCCAACTGGTGTGAGATGCAGCCCATCTCTTGCTAGAAGTCCACCCTCATGGAACCACAGCCCGTGATCTAAGAATCCAAATTGTTCTTGGTGGCACCATCTACGGAGCCAGTTATTCATGTCTGCTATCTTCCTCTCCCTTTCTGGACCATGCCCTTCAACTGGAAGAAGAGATGAGATAACAACTTGTGTGTCCAGCTCTTTCAGCTTCCTACCCAATGCCTCAAAATCCCTTCTGATATTCTGAAGACTGTGCCTTGCAGTATCATTGGTTCCCACATGGACCAAGAGGAAGGGGTAATGGCCAGTAAGCTTGACAAGTCTTGTCAGCCTCGCTGTCACATCACAGATTTTTGCCCCAGAGAGACAACACACCTCCCGGGACATCTTGTCTGGCCCACAAACCAATGCTTCTGTACCCCTCAACAAGGAGTTTCCAGCCACCACCACACACCTCCTCTGAGGGCTTAGCAGTGGCTGTTCCTGTGGTGGTACTCTTAGGGTCCCCTGCACTGTCCCTGAGGACTGTCCTTGCTGCTCTTCTTCTTCATCCTTGATAAGTAATAATAATAATAATAATTTTTATTTATATCCCGCCCGTCTGCTAGGCAATCGGGGCGGCGTACAACAGTACAAAACACCAAAACAAATAAATCAGAATCAAATCCCATCCCTCCTTCCCTCATCCCCCCCCCCCAAACATACTAAACAAATTAAATAACAGTGATTAAAAATATAAGGGAGAGAGCTTCAAATCGATTCTGTAGCTGCAAGCTCCCAGAACGATCCCTGATTTTCCTACTTCTGTGTGTGACATTCCTCTAGGTGTCCACCTCCTGTGTGCATGAAATGACCTCATCCTCAACAACTTCCTCTGTGTGGTCCCCATCCAAGACCGTTCGTTCCGCTCTGTCCAGGAAAACCTCTTGCTCCCTAATGTGCTGAAGTGTAGCTACCCGGGCCTCCAGCTGCTTGACTTTCTCTTTCTGGAGGGCTACCAACTTGCACTTGATGATGTGTTGTAGGTGACTGCAGCAGCTCCATCAGAGTCCATATTGAGAAATCTTAAGCAACCACTGAAACAGGACTGTGGGTTTCTCCCTAAAAAAATCCCACGGTAAAGACCCATGTAAAGGGTCCCTGTTGTCGGGCTTTTTCATCAGGCTCTGTCAGCAAGCTCAATCAACTGGGTTTATAACTCTGTACAGAACTCCTGGATGCTACCTTATTCTGGAGGCAAGTCTCTGACTCTCTTCCTCTGAGCAAAAAACAAACAAACAAACAAAAAACCCCTTCAAAGACCTTTAAATTAAATTATTTTTTTTAAAAAGGAGATCCTCTAAAAGAAAGTTCCCAGGCCCCCTTCTACCTGTGCTGTGCTTTCCCTTGTCTTGCAAAAAATGCATGCGCCATTAGGCCTGTGTCTCTGGGAGAAGCCCCACCCCCTCAGGAACAAACACACTCTCCCAAGTGTTTTTTTAAAAAATTAAACACTCACCCACTCAAAATGGCTGCCTATAAACTGCTTTCCTTCTTCTTCCTGGCAGGTACTGACCCCAGTCTCACTTACCCCAGTCACATTTAATTCTGAAGTCAGATTGCATGCACCAGGGCCAAGCGAATGCAACCTGGCTGCATCCTGTACCCCATCCACGCTTATACAACATCTTTTTTTTTAAATGGCAGATTCCCTCTCAACCATTTGGCCGTGGGGTCCAGGATACAGTTGGGTTACATTCGCCTGGCCCCTGGCATGTGCAATAGGATATGACTTCAGAATTAAATGTGACAGGGGTAAGTCACTTTAAATGTTATTTAAACAGTGTGTGATAAGCCTGTTTGCAGGGGAAGGTGAGGCATCACAGGCAAGAAAACGCCACAACTTTATTGAGTACACTGACAGGTAGGTCTGGCCCAAACCCATGGGTCTGGATCTGGCATAGACCAACCCACCTGTTGCTTGATGAATCAATTGTTCATTCATGGGCTTTGGGATGACAGAAGGGGTAACCCACTGGTTACATGTTTGCATCTTCTCCCCTTTGTCACCGGAGGACACTGTTCAGGAATTGTCTCCATAATGGCAATGCCTCATCCCTTCCAGCCATCCCTGTGGGACTCCTGATCCTGTGCTTCACAGTACAGGAAACCTGGCCCACCAGATCCATGACCCATGCTACCACCACAAAAGGCTACCCCTTGGGGGCCTGCCTTCCACCAACCCCCTGAAAGCTGTACCTCCCCCCAATCCAGCCCCTGCAGTCCTCATGGCTATCCCGAGCAGGGGTTCAGGCCTGGATGAACATAACTAACAAATGCCCCAGATTGCCACCAGCCATCTTCTTTATAGAGTCCACTGGCATCCCACATCCAGCTGCAGTTGTAGCAGCCCCTATACAGAACAAGTGTCCGCAAAAGTCCTCTGCCAGCAACCCATTCTTCTACAAGGCCATACAAAGCACTGACACCAGTTGAAACCAGGTTAGCAGAGTCCTGCCTTCATGGGTGAAAAGAAGGCCTTTGGTCTCCGTACGGGATGCCAGGTATCTGCATAATGTTCAGACAGGGCACAGGTGGCAGCCACAGAGCTTTCTCAGCACAATAGTAGACCCTTTTGCCAACTGGTCTGTGAAAAACTAAGAACACAGAGTTTTCTACAATAGAGACATCCTCCCTCCGAAGTGAATGCCCGGTCCTGTCTTTCCTGGAGGAAGGAACCAGCTCACACACCCACAGTGCCCCGAAGAAGGCAGTGACAAAGGCTGCTATGAAAAGGTGGGCCTCAGCTCTGGAGTGGCAGACCTGCTTTAGTTGTAGGGAGAGCCTGAGGAACAAATTGAAACAAATAGGCCTTCTCCCATCCACTCAGTTAAGGGATGTCCTTTTCCAGCCCTCCAGGACTCTCCTGACCAAGAAGGATATGCAAGGATCCCTAAACCCTCCAGCCTTGGAAAAGAAGGAAATACCAGCCAAATGGATTGACATGGTGCTGTCATGCCCAGCCTGGCTGAGGACTCTGAGGCTGAGCTAGAGCCTCGACTTGGACCTGAGCCTGAAGTTGAGTCTGGCCCTAGTTCTTCTCTGCCAGCTCCAACAGAGTCTGTGCCCCCCAAGGAGGCTCAGCAGCAAGCATCCTGGCAGAAGAGAGTTCAGGCATGGAGGAGGGAGAAGGGACCATACCTACCTTCAACCAATGAAAAGTGGAAAGGGAGGGCCTCTGGCACTCGAGCACCTGCGGTCTGATAATATAAACAGATGGCAGATGTCAGCATAGAGATTATCTGAGCTTCCTACTGAAAGCACGCTTGATCCTGACTCTCCTTGTCTTCTTGGCTGGAAACCTTGATGCTCAGATTGCTGGCTCTCTGCACCCCTTGACCTTGGATTGCCTACATGATTCGTCTCTCTGGAACCCTGGACTTTGCCTGGTTGTACCCTTGGTTTGTTGCTACAAGACTTTTGCTTTATGATTGTTGTGTGCACAGAACTCTTGACTGCTTTAGCTCTGCACACTGTTTTGTTTTGTGTTGCTATGACTATGGCTATCAGCATACTTGGCTGCTTTCCTGGACAGGTGCATGGTGTGATGCCAGACCCCCCCCTCAACAATACAAGAAATTGAAATATGGTGTAGGACCAGACTGGCCAGTGTGCCCTGATGCTCAATGCCCCACAATAGGCAAAAAAATTGGAAACAGCCCTTCTGTACACTCTGAGGGTGGCTGGAGCCAGTGAAGACAGGAAGCCCTGCATCACAGCAAGTTTCCAACCTCCACAGTTCTGCTGGGAAAGGTGTGGGCGAGGGGTCTGTTCTGGGTGCCAAGTGCTGGAATCTAACCTCCTGAAAATGAGAGAGAGAATCTGCAATGTTATTCTCAACGCTGGGCACAAAACGGGCCTTGAACATGGTGTTGTTGCTTAGGCAGAGGAAAACAAAATGGCAGACAAGGAGTATGGCCTGCTCAGCTTTGGAGATTTGATGGTTGATGATGTTGACCATAGCCTTGTTGTCACACCAAAAAGAAACTGATTTATTGGTGAAAGCATCTTTCCAGATGTGCACCGCTACCATAACTGGGAAGACTCTAGAAACGTGAGGTCCCAGAGGATCCCTCCCTTGTCCCAGTGGGTGGGCCAGTGCTGCTCACACCAGTGGCCTTGAAAAAAAGACCCCAAAGCCCAGGCTTGCAGCAGCATCTGAGTTGACCTGGAGGCCCTGGCCCAATTCCCAAGGGCATTGCCACAGGGACATCCCATTGAAATCCTTGAGGAAATCCTCCTACAACCTTGGGTCCTCCTTTATGCCCCTGGTGATGTGGATGCAGTGGTGTGCTGCCCTGGTCCCTGCTGTGACCCTGGCCAGTTGCTCACAGAAAGGTCTGCTTGGGGAAACCACTTTGCACACAAAATGGAGGTGTCCCAGAAGGGTCTAGATCTCTCTGAGGGTGACTTTGTGGGCTGTGGGGGTGGCCTGTATCATGGCCTGTATCTGGCAGACAAGAGACATCTGCCACCAAATCCAGCTGGATCCCCAGGTACGTGAAGGATGTTTTGGGCCCCTGAGTCTTTTCCGCTGCTAGGGGGACCCCAATGTCAGGGACAGCCAGGTTGAGGACATGGAGGACTCTGAGGATGAGGATCCTGAGCCAGGTCCCAGCTTGGTGCTACCAGCTCCCATGGACTTAGTTGAACCTGGGCCTAGCTCTGCAGCTTAGCCTCCTCCCAGCAGAAAGCCTCCCCCAGCAGAGGTTTCAGGCCTGGAAGAGACAGAGGAGCAGGACATGGAGGTACTTACCTTTGCTCAGAGGAGGACAGAAAGGGCATGCCTTCAAAGTTCTCTGAGGTTATCAGAGAAACGTGCAGCTAAGGCCAAACAGCTGTGAGTGGGAACTGTGCTATATAAGCAGCTGAGGAAAGCCAAGTGCCTTGTCAGAGCTTATCTTGGGATTCCCGTTGAAAGCTTTTGACTCTTGACTCTCGGCTTGACTCTGGATTGCTTTGGATATTGTGACCTTCGGAACGGCTTTGGACTACCTGCTTGTGATAACCCTGGATTTCAGACTGCTCTCTTTGACTTGCCTTTTGAACTCTGGACTCACTGTTTGGCTGCTTGAAGCAATCCCTGGTATGGTACTTGCATCTGTGTTTGTGTGCTGGAGATGGACATTGTTCTTATCAGCCATGCTGTTGGCAGCTTTCCCGGACACCCAAGCTCAGTGGCCAAGGTCTGAGAAGTGGACAAGAGTTTGGTACAACCTTCACCCCCTGCCTCTCCAGTGACCAGGAAGTCATCAAGATAATGGGTGACCAAAGGGGACTTGGCATGGCCTTTCAATTCCCACTCCAGGAAGGAACTGAATGTCTCAAAAGCTGCACAGCTAATGAGCAGCTAGTGGGCATGCCCTTGTCAAAATATAATTGCTCCTCAAACTTGAAACCCAGGAAGCAAAAATCATTGGGGTGGACAGGCAGCATGCTGACTAGATGTTACACTTGGGCAAGAGAGCTCCCCATCCACACAACTGAATAAGCAGTATAACATGGTTGAAGGATGCATAGTGTACTGAGCACAGCTCGGGGGATGGCATCATTCACAGATGCCCCCGAGGGGGTAGGAAAGGTGGTGGATGAGGCAGAATTCACACGGTGTTTTCTTGTGGACCACATCTAGTGGGGAAACCCAGAGGTTGGACATGGGAGAGGAGGAGAATGGGCCCACCACCCTACCTACCTCACACTCTTTCATGATTTTGTTCTTGAGGACCTGAGGCATGTCTTGGGTGGATTTGAGGTTTGGAGCATTGGAGGCCACCCACAAGCCCTCAGCAGGGATCCTGAAGCCACAGGTGAAACCTCCACTAAGAAGGCAGTTGCCTTCTTATCAAGGTAGTGTGTGAGGAGTGGCAGCAAGGTGCAAGGGTGCACAGGGGTGGGACTGAGGCTGAAGTATGTCCGGGCAGCCTAAGTGGGCTCACTTTGGACCCACCAAATCCAGGGTCGTCCTCTTTCTTGCTGGAGGCTGTCAGGCTTGGGCATCCTGGACAAAAGGTCTGTTGGGCACTGGCCAGATGGAAGCAAGCCAGTTTGAATGAGGGCCCCAGCAAAGCTTGAAGTAGTGCTCAAATTTGCAGTGGGATCAGACACATTTTCCCAAGTTGAACGCCCAGTACACCAGCCTACGAGGGTCCTTCTTTCCCACCCACTTGGATGCTCGCAAGGCTTCCCCTTTCCCCCACACAGCCAGATCACATTGTTGATGAGGTTCCATCTGGTATTGGGGTTTTGAGATGCTCGCTTGCTTCCACATTATAAGCAATGGCTGCCACCTCACCAGCAACATCCCAGGCCCTGAGGACGTTGACTTTGTGGTTGTTGAGGTGCCAACCCCGCTCAAGATAAGCCAGCAGGACCACCCCCATGAAAACGGAATAACCCATCATCCAGTTGGTGAAGGACTGATCGATAGGGTCAGGCTTGGTTTCCCACTTCCCTTTCTTGCTAGACCTGGAGGAACAACTCTCCTCCTCTGCCAGTTTCAGCAAGGTGCAGACATCCATGTAGTACTTTCTGAGGATACACTTTGTGATCTTCTTGGGCTAATGAAGGGATGACTATTGGTTGGGGAATGCTTTGGTACATGAACTGCTGCTTGAGCTGCTGCTACTGGAGGTGCTGTGGCTGCTGGAGGAGCTGCTACTGCTGGGAGAAGACACAGCCTGTATTCTCCTCTGTTTTGACTCCCAGCCCCTATCCCATCCCTGGGCCTCACTTGTCGGGGGCACCAGTGTGCTTAGTCCTGGGGGCAAGGCTGGCAGTGTGCCGGTATGCCCCATCTGCTTCACAAAAACAGAAAACATGTGGGTGAAGCCTTCCAGCAACTCTATATTCATGATTGGAGGTGAGGAAGGACCATCTTCTGGTGCTGGGGCAGGCTGTCTCTGCCTAACCCCTAGGGGCCAGAGCAGCCCAAGATTTCCCCCCTAGTGGTAGGCTGAGCAGGTACATCTGTCCTCCAAGGAAGCTCATTTGACCCCTTTTTCACTTTGGTAGGCATGGTCAAGAATGTGAGGAAGCTGCTGTCTGAGGGTCAGGTAGGTGGTGTTCCAAGGCCTGACTGACCTGGATGATAAGGGGGGGGCACTGATGCCTCCCCAGTAAGGCTATTCTCTGGTGCTTGTTTTGTCTGGCTGCCGACTCAGGCCCAAGACCTGTCAGACCACCCTTTGTGTGGCTGGTTGCCAGTCTGATCCATCCAGCTTCTGAATGCCAGTCTACCTTGGTCGAGGCCAGTGGAGCTTGGGAGAGGGGTGGGGAGCTAAATGGTGACTCAATCAGCTCAGTTGCCAGCCTGCTCCCAGCCTCTGTAATGTCCCAGAGTCACGTGCTGGCTCCTACCTCATGAAGAAGCAGACTGGAATGGTGATGATCACCCCTGCCATGGGGCCTTAAATAGGCCCCACCAACCAATCAACATCGAGGTTGGGAAGAAATACCACCCTTTCCCAGCTCCCAACCAATTAGGGAGGCTGCTGGCTGGCTGCTGAGCCTTCTGGGACTTGTAAGTCTCACCCCCTCCCCAGCAGCCCGTAGAGCTAATCTGGGGCCCCCAAACTGCTACTAGTGCCTTCTGGGAGTGGACAACTTCCTCTCTGGCTGGGCAGAGAGCCCCTCCAATCCCTGACACCTCTACTCAGCAACTGGGCCAGCCTGGCAAGTCGTGGTGGCTCCATTACTTCCCTTCCTCCCTTTATTTTATAATTTTCATAGAATCATAGAATCATGGAAGTTCTTTTATTTGTCTTAATATAAGTACACCAGAAAAACTCCACCAAAGTCTTCCTGGCTTTACCACCACAAACACAGTTAGCATTGGAGCTGTCAGTTAGTAAATATTTCCTAGTCATTAAAGAGGAAAAAGAAAAAGGATCTCAGATTTCCTTAAACATCTGTGAGCAATATGTGACATTTGAATGCTGGATAAGTTGAGTTTGATTAATGTGCTGCTAATATAATCTATTATGCTTTAAGCTGTAAGTGATTTAAAGGTTGTTACTATAGGCACTTCCTAAATAGATAGTAACAAAGAATATATTTATGGATGGAAGCCACAGGTTTGGCTTTTAACTGTTCAGAACAAAAAAAAAAAATGATCATGTTTTTGAGTGGCCAAACTTCTCTCTGGTTCTTCTGTAGCAGGATGCTGGTTATGGACAAACTTTGCAGAAGCTTTTATGACCTAAAGTCACCAGGCAAGTCACAATCCCAAAATGCAAAATACATCTTGCTACAAAAGTGATACAGGCAGAAGGTCATTTTGAAGTTATCCCAGAACTCTTCATCAGCTGTGATAGTACAAAAATTCAAGACACAGAAAGAGACAATACATCTAAAAATCTGGCCTAGTAGATTCTGTGTGTCTCTCAAAATGTAAGGTGGTGACAGTAGAGTCTGTGAACAGGAAAGGTGTTAAAGTATCATCTTCCAACAATTGGTGCTTTCTTTCTCTTTCCCATGAAATGGCTGAGAGGCAAATGAGCATTGTCTTTATTGAAATGTACAAGGCCCTGGCTTGATTTGCAAGAGAGGCACCAAGAAACATGACAAGTCTGTGTATCTGTGCCTGAGTTAGAGATTAAATTTAGGTTGTTCACAAGAAAGCTAAGCAGGGTTAGCCCTGGTTAGTACTTGGATACCAGGTGCTATATTTCAGAGAAGTGAACTGATAAAACCATTTCTGAGTATTCCTCCCCTAAGAAACCCTATGACATTCATAAAGTCACCATAAGTCAATGGGCGACTTGAAGGCATTCACGCACACACACGCACACACACACACAATTTTAAAAAGAGTCAGTTGAAGTTAAATTGTAAGCATTAGCTAGTACTGTGAAGTCGTTGGTGTCCCCACTGTAGTTCAGTTATTCATTCAGAATGTATTGATTTAAATTATCATTTAAATCACCAAAGGGAGAAAAATACCAGTTTACAATGCCAACTTAAATTAAAGTTTTCATTCTGAAATTCATGTTTATCCTGAAGAAAGAGGCTCAGCTGCCTGGCTGCTATGACAATTGGGTTGCAACTCAAGGGAAACTTTTACAATGTGGGAACATAATCCAAGGTCTCCAGTCACACAGCTTTGCACAACAGAATGATATCTGCTTAGGGCCCCTCCCTCAGGACACCCAGTGTGATATCCCCATCATCTCTTATGGGAGAAAAGTGGGATATTAATTAATTAATTAAATTCCAAAAAAAAAAAAGGGGGGGGGGCTTTTCATTCCAATATATTATTTAAAGCAAGTCAGCATGAAAACCCACTGGGTGACCTTGTGTAAATCAAAGTCTCTCAGCCTAAGAGGAAAGCAAAGGCAAATCTCCTATGGTAAATCTTGCTGAGAAAACAGGGTTGCTGTAACTGAGAGTTGACCTGAAGACATGGCAAATACCCAAAAATATTTACTGGGCATAATACTTCTCCATAAAATGAAAAATTAATGCCCCCTGTTAGTCATAAATATTTATAATTTGGGTCAACTGGACATACTGCAGAGCTAATGAGCACAAAATGGAAGCTGAAGGTGCCCATGTAGGATTTATGGACAATCCTGATGCAATTCAGGATGCTATCTACCACCTGGTGAAATGGTTCTCTGGAAAGATTTACCAAAAAAAAAAAAAGGGGGGGGGATATGTCTATCCTTACTGGAAACAGATGGTGGTGATAGAGACTGGTATGCGTCAATACTATACAAGCACACTGCATAGCTAATCACTGCTTCTATGTAGGTATGGTCTACTAATAAGAGCAAAGACAGACAGTGAGTCAGTCAATAACCTTGTCTTTCAGTGGTGACTGAAGCAATCCCTACCTCCACTCTGCTTATCAAGTCAAGTTCTACTAATAGGCATAATAAGGCAGCTGTAAGATGTTGGAGGATACCTCTTGTCTTGAGTTCTCTAAACTAGCCTGCTACTTTCAGGTTGTGGTAGAGGATACTGTTCCATCATCAATATTGTGGAAGATACAACTGCCAGCCCAGTTGGCTTCTGTACATGGAACAGGGAAGAAAAAAATATCTTGCTTTTCTCCCCAGGCAACAAAATGTTTTGGGGTGGCTCTATGGGCGTTTTCACACGGGGCTTTAGGAGGACGCAATCCTACCTCCCTCCGGCCCCAGTCCGGCTCCTTTTCCAGTGTGTTCACACTCACGTTGCAGCAAACCCCGCCCCTTCCAGTGCCATCCCTGCGTCAGTCCGGCTCCTTGCTCCGTGTGTTCACACTCACGTCGCAGCAAGTCCGGCCTCACTCCGGCCGATCCAGCGCTAACTCCGAACGTCCTCCGGCATCAGCCCCGGCAAGGTAATTCCTTTTCGTTTCGAACCATTCCGGAATGAGCGGCACGGGCGGCTCCAGGCGGCATTGTGGGTCTAGTGTGAAAACGTCCTATGACTAGACTTTGCAAGGATGAGAATTCTCTTCCTTTTCAACTGCCTACACTTTCACTATCAGTAGTGACAAGCTATGAACTATCTTCCCTGACCCCCCTCCCTGTATCTCTTACATCCTCATGACTTTGATTACTTCTTGTTCCCCATAGGGATGTGGAATGTGTTATCCTTTATTACTCCATACTATTGGCTGTACTGGTTAGGGCTTGTAGAAGTTTCAGTCCAGTAACATATGGAAGACCATCCATCCATCTGTACACACACACACACACACACACACAGACACGTACATTTGACTTTAAGATGTTTGTTTGTATTGAAGTCAGATTTGATTTCAAACAGTTGTAGTTTGATGAGGCACTCAAGCTCTCTGATAAGAAATCCTGATTACCCCTCTCTAAACTGCAAATCCCATAATTCCATACAATCATAGACTCATGAGAGATTTTCAGACAAGCAAAAGGGATGGGAGCATGGCGGGATGCTCTCATCAGTGTTGTGTGATTTCCCAGAGATTTTCAGAAAATGTCATGTGACATAGTGATATTCCCATCATTATCCCATGAATAAAGAGGGGTTTTCCAGCCACTTTTCATTCATGGGATTATCACGACGTCACGGGACGTCATCTGAAAATCTCTGGGCAATTGTGCCAAACTGATGGGAGCATCCTGCTATGCTCCTGTCCATTTTGCCTGTCTGAAAATCTCCATAGATTTGGAAAAGACCAAAAGGACCAACCTCCTGCCATGTAGAAATTCACAACTATAGCACTTCTGGAAGATGCCAATCCAATCTCTGCTTAAAGATCTCCAAAGTTGGTGAGTCCACCACTCTCCAAGACTTCTACTATTGAACAGTTTTTACAGTAAAGAAATTCTTCCTAAAGTTTAGGTAGTTTTTTCTTTTCATTTTAATTCATTTGTTTGTGTTCTAGTCTCAGCAGCAGCAGAAAACAGGATATCACATAACATCTCAGTTTTCTCTTCTCCAGGTTAAATATACACAACTCCTTAAATTGTTCTTCATAAGGTTTGTTTTCCAGACCTTTGATCTTCTTGGAGCCTTATCATATGAGAAAACAAAGTCAAAACAGAGCTGGAAAATAGCGGCTTTCTCCATGCATTGCCACATGACATCATAGCTCTTCAGTTCTCTTCCCACAGGAGATGGTCATCAAAGTGAGTCTTTTTTTCTAGCCAGAAAAATCCATTTTACAAACAACTCACTTTGATAAGTGTCTCTTTCAGGAAGAGAACTGAAGTGCTACAACGTAATACGGTAAGCACGGAGAAAGCTGCTACTTTCTGGCTCTGTTTTGGCTTTGTTTTCTTATGCAATAAGGCGTTAGTCATCCTTCATTGAACATGTTCCAGCTTGCCAATTCGTTCCTGAGCTGTGGCTCCCAGAACTGGACATTTCACAGATACAGCCTGGGTCTAACTCTAATTGGGACTAACAGATTAGAGAATGTTAAAGCAAACTGTTTTGTTGATTCTTTTCAGATCAAGAAAGAGGTGACATGCAATTCTGTTTTGCCTGAAGTATGAAAATATCCTTTGTTCTGAGTTTCCTTAGAGAACAAACACAGAGGCAAAAGGGCTGATGTGGTATAAATCTCCTGCTGAGAATGTAAAACATATAAATCATTAGTTTTAGTTCAGGTATCTTGGCAAACAAGACTGTGGAGTTTATCACACGGGGGAAATCCTGTGCAGAAACGGGATTTAAAAGGTGGGGGAAACCTGCAAAAGCGGGCAGATTTTCACACACATTGCTGTTAAAATGGGGTTAACCCGAACGGAAAGTAGTCAGAAACTGCTTCTTTTTACCTTCAGGATTTTCCGAAAGTAAAAAAAGAAGCAGTTTCTGACTACTTTCCGTTTGGGTTAAGCCCATTCTAACAGTGACGTTGCCTGAAAATCTGCCTGCTTTTGCAGGTTTTTTTCAATTTAAAACCCCGTTTCTGCATGGGATTTCCCCTGTGTGATAAACTTGTGTGTAAGAATTTGTTTTAGGTCATCACATCTTCAGATTTGTCCCAGAGCTTTTTAACAGTTAAATTCTCAAAGGTCTGAACTGGCTGCTTTTGTCAAATATATACCAATACGTGTCCCAGAAGTGACCAGAAATTTTATTTTGTACTTTTCAACTTTGGAAACTGCTGTATCATGTGTGACCTACTCTTAGTGTTTCTTGTAAGATAAGAAATGCCTTGTAAAACAAGAACATGAAAGGCAATTTGTGAAATGAGCAGGTGATGGTCATGGAAGATTTTAAGTAACTGAGAGACGTGCATTTCTCTAAGGGTTTTACACAAAACATAAGCAAAAGACTGTTCTGAGTACAAAACTGGGAACTGTTGCACCAGAAGACATAGCCTATGGCAACATCTACTTTGTCTGGTTCAGCTTGATTTTCCACTCTTTAACAAAGTTACATATATTCAACAGTCTGAGCTTAAAGAAAGGTGGAAAAGTTCAAGACAGAGTTGGAATGATAACTTTTATAAATCTAGCTGTGGCATGTGAGAAAAAAAAATGCTGGGCGATTAATACAAACTTTTGAACAGTATGTTAGCATGTTGAATGCTTTCTTTAGAATGATCTTCACAAACATGGTTCACCAGATCTTTTTAGACTTCAAGTACCCAGAAGCCCCAGTCATCTTGGCCAATAGCATCTGACACTGAGAAGACATTGAAGACCCAAAACTACTACATGGATTGAGAACATGTGACCCTCCTAGTGTTGTTCAATTATAGTTCTATTCAGCCTTGTCATGATTGTACTGGCTAGGGCTAATGGAAGTTTCAATCCAACAACATCTGGAGGACAGACTGCCCTCTACAAAACTGAGCTACCAAATGGTGCATGGCAGACTGTTCATTCTTGTAGAGCTTGAGATGAGTGGTGTTTCCTTTTCTGTTTGATTTTCCAGCTGTGGCAAACCAATCAGTAGGTTCATTGGACATTGGAGTGAGCTACAAAATATCTTGACCTTTAGAAATGAAACTCTCATCCTCTTTGCCCTGACACTGTCAGATAAAAAGGCTTGGCAGCTCTATAGGATAGCTTAATTCAAGGAGTAGCTACCATGCTGGAAGCAGTGCACAAGTGTAGGCTTTCACCTAGATTTGTGCACTGCTAGGCTAGGCTAGTGGACCTGGTTCTGACACAGTGGAATCAGAGCCGCACTGTCTTTACACATAGATACACTCACACCTTACTGTTAGTCACATGTGCATCTGTGTAGCTGATCAAAGGAGTGGCCATGCAATGGAATGGCATCTGGGCAGATTTGGGAGGTACTTAGGGGTCACCAGCAGTGCATTTGTGTGACAGAGCACATGTATGGTGGAGAGGCAACAACAACAAAATTACTCAGCAGCCCAACTTGACGTCAGGCCATGTGGTCAGGCCATGCATATTTAGGCCGCCTTGGGATTGGGCCGTGCCAGCAGCACAGTTTCAATTCATTTCCAGGAAAAGCAGGATTGAGCGACTTTTTCCTGCCTGTCTATTCTGAGCCTAATAAGTTTCTTTCTCCACTAGGTTAGATTAAGAGATTTGTTTTGCATGTTCTCCAAATTCTCTTTTGGAGTTTCTTTTGCACTTTGGAGATTTTGCAAGCATTTCTGAAAGGGTTTTGTGGGTAGAATGGGTTGAACATTTCTTTGCACAAAATATAATTTTGTATTAATTTTTTTGTACAATTCCCTGGCAAAAAAACTCCCCAAGTGCAAAACAAACAAACAATATCAGAATCGTTGACATTTCTTTTCAACGTGCTGAGCCACCTTTTCTCATTGAGGGTAGGAATTATTTACATCTCTGCTATGAAGAGATGTGAGGTGATGGGTGGGCTTTAATGTATGAACAGATGTATTTCCTCAGGTTTTTTTTGTCCAGTTACCTGGGGGGTCTTCCTGTTAGCTGTGGAGTATAAATTGAAGATTACTTTTTCCAAACTCTAGACTGTATCTTGAGGGTAGAAATTAGAGTACCCTGGGAAGTGAGCCAAGGCTCCCTTCCTTGCTTGAATGACATGACTGCAGAAAAACTTTGCAGAAAATAGATAGTATCAAGAACATGGTGGCCTTCTGCCAGTATGTGATCTGATTAGAGTATCAATAATATTACATGGATTATCTGTTCTAGGACAGACTGACCCTGTTCTGAAGATTAATTATAAGAGAGAGGTGGCATTTCTGTAAAGAGAGCCCTCACCTGTAAATTAATTTAAATGGGAGAAGTGTTAAGAGTTAAAGCTTAGAAACCACAAGATCTCAATATGGACTTTTGATCCTTTCCCATCATTTTATTGGTCAAGGAGGTTGCTGAAACATGTCTTAGCAGTCACAAGGACAAATGTTTTCCTTCTGAAAACCTGAATATCAATCAGTCAACAGGCAAGTTCTTTAAAAATTGCCACTTGTAGCACCAGAGAATTTGCAAGGGGAATATAAATTTTTGTAGTTAAAACCAATGAGAATCCCTCAAGTATGTGATGATTGACTCTAATGATGCATACTAAAATACTCTTTAAATGCCCCATTAGTAACTCAAACGTGTTGACTTGCTGATTCTTCTAAAACAGTAAATGTGTAAATCATATCAGATAATGTTACTGTATGACATTTTACAAATGTTTAGTTTTATTGCTTTGTATTGTAATAATTGTATGGGCTCCTAGTAGGTGAGACAAGAATGTTACTGGAACCAAAGCAAGGCCTTTCTTGGCTCCTGGCTGGAGTGAACTACAACAATCAACAATAAAGAACAAAACTGAAAAATACACTCCTGTTCCTAAGTGATTATCTCAAAATTCTTGTATGTTTCTTCTACAGGAAAACATTATCAAATGCCTAACTGTGCACAAAAGGTAATCTTCATAATATAATATATCCCTGCACATTAGTCACTGGAATATGATTTGCAGTTCAATGGAGGGAAATTATTAGTTGGAGATTTTGCAAAGTAATTACATAGAATTTTCTGCTACTGAAATCTTACAAGAGGAATTGTCAAAAGAAGTATATAGGTAGAAATTGGTGCAAATGCGAGTAAGATATACAGAGCTATAAATCTATAATTGAAAATCCGTGTGATGTACTGGTTCAATCATCGGACTACAACTCTCAAGACTAGCATTTTAAATCCTGTTCAGCCATGGAAACCCATTGGATGACTGAGCAAATCACACTCGCTTAACCTCACAGAAAGGCAAGGCCAAATGTCCTCTCAACAAGATGGAATCCTCTTGTCCTGAGTACAGGTTACGTATCAGGACATTAAATATTGTGACATACCCATTTCTTTTAGGTCAAGCCATAGTTTTACATGATCTACACAATCAAAGTCTATAAAGCACAGTATGATTCTCTTCTGAAATTCTTTAGTGTGTTTCATTACCTAACATATTTTTGCAATAATGATCTTTCTTTCTTTCCTGAACCCAGCTTGGAAATGTGGTAAAAGTCTTTGCTGTAGGATTCTGAACATCACTTCAATGCAGGGAAATTAAGGTTCTTAAAGAAGAACACTAAACCAACCATTTTGGCATGATGGTTGATTTAGTGTTCTTTTTTATCTTTACTCTAATTTTGGAAATCAGCAGTTCATGGTCTGTGCCACAATTTGCACTTGGTCTTGTTTTTGCAGAGAGAATAGAGCTTCTCCACCTTCTGCTTCCAATGATGTACTCTATTTGATTTCTGTATTGGCTATCAGGTGATGTCCATGTATACAGCCACCTCTTGTGTTGCTTCAAGAACATGTTTGCAATGAACAAATTCTTGGCCTCACAAAATTCAACAAGTTGCTCTCCTGCTTTATTTCTTGATCCTAGGGCAGAATCTCCTATATTCTTTGGTTGTGCTCTGTTTTTTCCCTTTTGCATTCCAATCATTTATGGTTGACAAGAAGTATAGGTGTGTGGTCAGTATGCTGGACTCCAGCATAGAATCTTTCAATTTCTTCTTCTTCTGCCTCTGTATTCTTAACTTGAATTAAGTTTCTATTGAAGCATTTCCCCTGAAGTCTTATTCATATGAATTGATGAGACTGTTACCCCAAAAGACGAGGGAACTTGGGGTCCCCACCAACAGTGACAGTGTCTACTTGGTGTTTTGGGGAGATTATTAGCTCAAAATGAGGCCTGTGAGAGGTGGGCAACTTAAACAGATTTTTCCACCTATGTATACTAGCACTAACTGCAGAGAGACTTCAGTTTTAATGAATAAGAGAGTTTTATTTAGAAACGTGCAAAGATGCACACAAACACACAAAACCAATACACTCTTAAAAACTATACAAGGCTAACAGAAAGAAAGGTGTGAAAGGTTGGCTAGTGAGAAATCAGAAGTTACAAGGGGTGATAATTTTGGATGGTTTCATCATAAGGTTTTCATGGTAAGAGACATTCAAAGAGCTTTATTATTCATTCTTCAGTAGAGTATTAAGAAGTGTTAGCTATGATGCCACTGTCATTGTCTCTGAGAAATCCTATGCCAGTGTCACTCCCAACTGTGCTTCTGCCCAGTAGCTCTTTGGTACATTTCATCTGGCTCCTCAGCAAAAGCCTCTCTGACATGGGAGATCCTACTAGCAGCACTACTGCCATCAGCATAGCCTCTTGGCTTACAGGATCATGCAGTCCTACTACCATGAAAACATAGTATAGAAATCTACTACATCCATCCTATGTTTTCAACAAGCAGACCAAATTGTATTGGGGGCTTAATTTACTTGATAAAAGGTGGGATATAAATATTTAAATAAATAAATAAATAATATTATTGTGTTAGGACTTTGCCTTTTGAAATTTATTTTACTCTGCTTTTGAAGAATGTTATATTCTATTTTGGTTTTTATATGACGATTTTATTAGGCATCACGTTGAGAGCCCTAGTGGTCAGAAAAATGAGATAGGAATACTTTTAATAAAAGACTAAGGGCCTTTACAGACTGCCAGAAATAATGCAGCTTGAGGCTACTTTAACTGTCCTGGCTCAGTGCTAAGGAATCATGGGAACTGTAGTTTATTGTGGCACCAGAACTCTCTGACAAAGTAGGCTCAATGTCCCAGAAAAGAATACAATTCCCATGTTTCCCTAGTACTGAGCCACGACAGTTAAAGTGGCCTCAAGCTGCATTATTTCTGGCAGTTTGTAAAGGCCCTATGAAAAGAAGGAGGAGGAAGAGAAGGAGGAAGAGCAAGAAATGATTCTCATTACCCTTGGTGCAGTGGTGTCATTAAAGTTGGTGTCACCCGGTGCGGTAATTCATGGTGTCACACACACACACACCCCATTGACCACCTCCCATTTTACACCATACAGAATCCTTAGTACTGCTTTTTTTGCACTGTTACTAATCAGTCATAATTCCCATATACCACTGAATGTCATGCTAATAGTTGTACAACATAAACAACTAGAAAATTAAAATTATACCTTCAAATTACATGATCGTACACACGACCTAAACATGTTTATATATACATAGTGAAGATTTGATTAAAATGTGATTTTTAAAAAGAAAATTTAAAAAGAATATTTTGAAAATATTTGAAAAAAAATTTTTTAATTTAAAATTTAAAATTTGAAATTTTAGTTTAAAAAATTCCGGGACTTCCCACTGAGCTTCATCCCACTCACACCATCTCTTAAAGCATTTTAAAAGGAAGCAAGTGAATTCCACAGCCCATTTCTGCGAAAAGGTAGGTGTTTGAGGAGAAGTGGTGTCACTCCCCTTTAGGGTGTCACTTGGTGTGGTCTGCGCTTCCCCAGTGATGCCACTGCCTTGGTGTAACATGCTCCTTGTCTAAATGTCCTGATTTCATATGGACAGTCCCAATTAATCCTCTGCCATTCCACCTTTTCAGCTTCTTTTAAGATGTCCCAGTTTTGCCTCCTCCTCACACTTTCCCTCCCTCTGTCCTCAGTTTACTTCAGTTGCTGCAAAGTGAGTTCAAAATGCAAAAACAGTTCACTCACTCAATTCTTAGAGAGAGGAGAACAGAGGAAGGGGTGGAATATTCCCATTCCCTGTAGGCTGAAGCAAAAGAAAACTTCTGCAGCCTCTCCTAGCTTTTGTGTTCATCCTCATCAGTAACTTTTGCCATCTTGACCACACCCTGATGTTGCTTGGCCACATGTGTCTCAATTTTCATCTGTGAAATGTTGGAGGATACACAGATCTACGTTCAGTTTTACTTGCCATTCTCATCCTGCTTGTTCTTTTTTTCATTCCTCTCCTCTTTCTCAGATCTTATTAAACTGCAACTGCACTGAGTTTTATTTTCCCTTCCAAATGGATGAGTCTTTCAGGGCTCATCTGCCAGGCCAGCTGTGCCATTGTGTTGAGTTGGGATTTTGGCATACTCTGGTACTTCCTCTCAATGACAGTCAGGAAGTCTTGCATGTAGCATAAAGTGAGCTCAGAACGGTGCAGTCAGAAGGCAGAAGGAGCAGCACCCAAAAGGAGCAACACACAGTGGGAAACAAGCACTTCAGTCAGCAGCAGGGTCTAAAGGTCTGGGTGTTGGCAAGAGTGTGGGCCTTCAAAAGAACAAAAGGCTTATTTTCTAGCCTTTGCGTTCCCAGAGAACATGATGCTCAATTATATGTTGTAGGATTAATCCCAGTTTTGGTCAAAAATATAAAGTTACTGATGACGAAGGGGGAAGGCAATGCTGCGGAACAGTGGGTAGGGTGGAAACAAATCTTTTGTTGCATTGAAAAAATTGTAGAAAATTGTATTTTTATTGTTTTTTTTGTTTTGTTTTGTTTTAATTGACTTTTATTATTTTACCTATTGTTTGTATTAGATCAGGGGTAGGCAACCTTTCCCCTTTAAGGGCCGAGGGACTTCAGCTCCCAGAATCCTAGGAGCTATTGGCCAACATGGGACTATTGGCCAACACAGCTGAGGCTTCTGGGAGCTGAAGTCCCTCGGCCCTTAAAGGGGAAAGGTTGCCTACCCCTGTATTAGATGGTATGCCTCTGGCAGGTTTTTATTCTATTTTATGTTGATTTTCTCTTTCTACAGCGCTGTGTATATTGACAGTGCTTTAGAAATAAACTATAATAATAATAATAATAATAATAATAGAAACTGTAAAAAAAAAAAGAGGAAGCTGTGCTGAAAAGTTATGATAGTGAGCGCAATGTACCATCATTTCTCCCTCAGTAGTGTAGTCACAAACTGTGCACAGCCTGGATAAATGATTATTATTATTTACTATAACTCACACTGGCTGCGTTGGCTGGGAGGTTCTGGGAGCTGAAGTCCAAAAAGTAACTTTTCCAAACTTGGCATCTGTGAATATGATTAAGTGCTCAGTGACACTTAAAACTTACATTCTCTCATATTAACAGAGGAGGGTTTCCCCCTTCCTCAATTAACACAATTAGGGTAGTGTGATTTCTTCTTTTATCTCAGGGCAATAAAACTGCCTGCTACAGCTTTTGATGTAGTATAGGAAAGCAACCTTAAAAAGACTTGTTCTACAGTGTCTAACGACTGCTATAATACTGTAAAATGGTTGTGCAAATGGTTGTGCAGTCTCAAAGGTTGCATACATGCAATTAATTGTTCCTCAGGTACATATACAGGTCTTTTGCACACTTTTGGACTGTGTGGCTACAGAACTGGCCATAGTGCAGTGAATGATTTCCAAAGCCTTGGCTCCTTTTGCACAACTGATAGCACGAATGTAGAATCCAGCATTGTTACAGTGACATTTATTTACACTATGCTGCAACTGTGCACGGTCTTGGTCACTGTATTGTTCCCCACTCATGAAAACATGCTCACTAAAATCCAGCATGATGCTGCTATGTTCCTTTACTGCAGAGGTAGGCAACCTTTCCCCTTTAAGGGCTGAGGGACTTTAGCTCCCAGAGCCTAAGTAGACAGCTTAAAAGGCTGTCTGGGGCGCAGGGAAGGGGAGGGGCAGCCGCACGCTCTGCGCCCCATCCCCCTCCCGAGGTCGTCCTCGGAGCAGCTGGCCCTCTGCATGGCCGGCGCTCTGAGGAGGACCTCCCACCACAGCGTTCACAAAAGTTGCCGAAAGTGCGCCTCAGCCTTTTGCAGCGCACTTTTGCTGACTTGTGAAAGGAGTGCTAATTTAGCACTCCTTTCAGGGACGGCGAAGGTGCACCGCAGGATCGAGGCATGGGGATGCCTCGGTCCCGCGGTGCAGCTTCCCAGGGCGGCCCACGGCCGCCCGTCTGCTTAGCCCCCCAGAAGCCTCAGCCATGTTGGCCAATAGTCCCATGTTGGCCAATAGCTCCTGGGATTCTGGGAGCTGAAGTCCCTCGGCCCTTAAAGGGGAAAGGTTGCCTACCCCTGCTTTACTGAATTTAATCTCAGATACAGCAATTGACTGGCTTGTAATTTAGAATGAGTTCCAGCTTTCTCAGATGTTGGGCAGACTACACTCATCCCTCTCCGTTCATGGTCTTGCCATTCACACCCCTTGCTCCTTTGTGGATGGCAAGGCATGAGGGACAAAATGGTGTGCACACCTGAGGCGTGCACATTCTGCTGTGTGCAGGAGCATGCCCCTGTTTGAATCAATGCGGCTCCAATATTGGCGATTTTCTCAATTTGCGGGGGTGGTGGTGGGTGGTGGGTGGGTCTGGAATGGATTCCTTGCGAATTGGGAGAGGCGCCTGTATTTCTGAACATCAGCTTTCAGAATCCCTTGTCAATGTAGCCCAAAAGGTAACTTTTCTAAGCTCTGTGGATGTTTACTCTTGAGCAACTTTCTTTATAATTAGATATGCCATTGTGACTGCATCTACACTGCAGAATTAATGTAGTTTGACACTGCTTTAACTGTTGTGTCTCAATGCTATGGAATTCTGTTTAGTGAGATATTTAGTTTTCTCTGTCAGAGAGCTCTGGTGCCACAAGAAACTACAAATCCCACGATTTCATAGGATGGAGCTATGACAGTTAAAGTAGTGTTAAACTGCATTAATTCTGCAGTATGGCAGCAGCCCATGTCTCATAATGAGTGAAGAGCAATGGTTTTCGTATTTTCTGTCCAGGCATAAATTAACAGTACAGTGGGCCCTTGATATCTACTGGGGTTTAGTCTCAGGCCACCCTATGGATACCAAAATACATAGATGCTCAATGGCAGTGAAAGGGTGTCCCTCATATAAAATAGCAATATTAAGATTTGCTTTGGGGGATTTATTTATTTTATTTATTTTGGTGCTGTGGTGAAATTTCCAAGGTGTGGATAGTTGAATCTGTGGTTCCTTAGATATTGAGGGCCATCTATCACTTAAAGGAAGTCCCAAGGCAAAATCCAAGAGGAGAAAAGAGGGTATGTATCATTTTTTTGCTGTTGTGTCTAACTGCCTTCGGGTTGATCTCTACTCATGGCAAACCTGTGAATGAGATGTCTCCAAGCTCCCCTATCCTCTACCTCTCTGTTCATGTCCTGCAGGCTCAGTCCCATGGTCTCCCTGATTGAGTCTATGTATCTGGCATGTGGTCTTCCTCTCTTTCTACTCCCCTCTACTTTCCCCAGCATCACTGTCTTTTCTAAGTCATGCCCAAAGTACAACAGCCTCAATTTAGTAATCTTGGCTCCCAGGGAAGTTCAGGCTTGATTTGTTCTAGGACCCATCTGTTTGTCTTTTTGGCTATTCATGGTATCCTCAGCACTTTTCTCCAGCATCACATTTCAAATGAATTAATTTTCATCCTATCTGCTTTCTTCACTGTCCAGCTCTCACATCTGTACATGGTAATGGGGAATATAATGGCTTGGATGATTCAGCTATATATCTTTATATCTTATACTTTAGGATTTTGTCTAGTTCTTTCATAGCTGCCTTTCCTATTCCTAATCTTCTTCTGATTTCTTAACCGCAGTCTGCATTCTGATCAATTCTATTTCCTCATTATCTAGGTTGGATTTATGTAAATCCCCCATGGTCATTATTTTTGGTTTTTTTATGTTCAGTATTATGTTCAGTATTAAGCCTGCCTTTGCACTTTCTTCTTTGATTTTCATTAGTGATTATTCCATGTCTGTGATGCTTTCCACTAGCAGTATGGTGTTGTCCACATATCTTAGATTGTTGATGTTCCTTCCATCTTTACTCTTCCTTCCTCTGTGTCGAAACCTGCTCTATGTATGATATTTTCTGCATATAAGTTCAACAGATAGGGTGATAAAATGCAGCCTTGCCTGACTCCTTTGCCAATCGGGAACCATTCTGTATCCTAGCCAGAACTAATTAAGCATAGCAGAGAAGAAAGTCATCTTCAGCTCCATGCCTATCAGGTCAGGAATAGTTTGTTTTCGTAGAGGACGTTTCCCTAACTCCACTATCAATGTCTGCAGATACTTTGTCATGTCAAGTTGTCTACATGACCCTGATGTTGTAAGGATATTATTCCAGCACTGCAGGACACATCTACGTATGCAAACATTATGCTGGTTAGGCAGCTATTTTTGGCAGTGCATTAGTCATTCCAAATCAGTGCAAAACACCTATTATTCATTGAAAGTAGCTTGAACATGATTAAGTGATTATCCCATGTTTGACAGCAGCAACCAATGCATTCTGGGAGAATGAAGGAGGCTTTGTCTAGTGTACTATGTCAAAGCCTATACCCTCTTACAAAGAGCTTTATTTTCTAGCATGCTGAGAAGAAATGTTTGGCTTTCAGTCCAACATGGTTTGGCTTATCGCCATGCTTTGTACTCTAAGAATGGCCGTCCAATTCACCTCTTTACTCCCACCTCCTTGCCATTATTTGAAATACTTTCTAGGCCAGAGGGGGTATTCAGCATAACAGAATGCAGCATTAACCCTCAGAGCAAAGAGAGAAGCCAGAGTCTTGAGACCGAATACCTGAAAATAGTGTTATGCAATGTACCTGCATACCTTCAGAGAAGATTTTGAATGCTGAGATGCCTGATTATATGTCAAGAAATGGAGAGATAAGGAAAAATATCAGACTCAGAAAGCAATACTTCCCTTTCAAGAGGAAACAGAGCAATTGCAGAAACCATAATGTTTCATGAGTGTGCACTCGAGGGAAAGCTGCCCTGGGGACACCAGCAGGAAATTGAAACCTAGAACACCAGTTATTTTAATATCAGCTGTTGTAAGAATTGCACAGAATTAAGTGAAACTGGGCTGCTTTACATTATCTCTGTCTCCTGGCCCCTCACTTCCAAATTCTGCTGCAGCAAATGATTCACAGTGGATGCTGTGCTTGCATCAAGTTTCTTGAGACAGCTAGAGTGATTTTATTATGTAGGTAGGCAACTCAATGACCTCCAGATGTTTTGAACTACCACATCCATAACCCATGAAATTTGACCATGCTGCTGGGGCTTGTGAGAGTTGTAATCTGAAATATCTGGAGACCATTGTCTGGCTTAATTTTGCCTTATTAGAAATACTGTTTGAACATACATGGAGATGGGCGTCAGTTTCATCACAATAACTGAGATTTCTTCATTTTCTCTTCTAGCTGCAATTATAATCCTACCAGGATGATGATCTGATGGCTTCTTGTCCTCCATGTGTTGGAGGGATAACATATATGATGCACAGCCTGCTCTACTTATGTGCTCAATTTAAATATTGGGAAATGTGTGTGAGAGTATGCATCTCTCTAGCAAAGTAATCAGATTGGCAAGGCAGAGGCTGAAAAATAGACAGTCTTGTGCACATGCCCTCCCTCCCCCCCACACACAGGGTCTCACAGAGAATGAATCAAACTTAGGAGCTTATTGCAATTGTTAAATAAATCACCTTACCTGATCTGGCTTAAAATTTAAATTGGGTGGCATCCTGATATTATCACAAGGATTTAGCCACTGAATTTCTGCCCGAATGCAACCCGTGTCCATCCCTATCTGTTGAACTTATATGCAAATTAAATTTTAAGCTGGATCAGGTAAGGTGATTTTTTTAATGATGCAATAAGCTTCTAGGTCTCTCTCTCTCTCTCTCCTTTTTTTTTTGTAAAACATGAAATAACTTTATAAGTCAATTTGTTGTTGTTGTTAACCACCCTTGAGTTGATCTCAACTCATGGCAACCCTGTAGATGAGACGTCTCCAAGACTCCCTATCTTCCACTATTCTTCTAAGCTCTTGCAGAGTCATACCCATGACCTCCTTAGTTGAGTCCATCCACCTAGTATGTGGTCTTCCTCTCTTTTTACTTATCTCCACCTTTCCTAACATTATTGTCTTTTCTAATGAGTCATGCCTTCTCATGATGTGGCCAAAGTATGATAATTGTACATACTCATACATAACATAAAATAAATAAGATAAATAACACAAATAAATAATAAAATAAATAAAGATAACATAACATAATTAACAGTTCAATTGTGCATACTCAAATACATGGTCTAATGGTGGAGAGAGAAAGAGGAAGACAAAATGGCTAGAGTGATGCAGGAAGAGAGTAGGTGTGGTAAAGCAAATAAACAAAAGCTTATCTTAAGTACAGGTTGTGACTAAACTTCTATAAATTAGCATACAAACTAATAAATAGTAAATATAGTCCTGCAAAGGTGGCTGACTCAAACATAAAAAATCTGGAAGATTAGAATTCTAAAAGGTAGGTGGATGCTACATTAGTAAAGTCAGCATTTGGAAAAGGTACATTTTTGTGCTACAGTTACCAGAACCAAGCGACCATTCTGCAGGAGGTTTCTGGGGTTGTAAATTTTTTTTAAGTAAATAAATTCTAAGGTCAGAGTAGAACAAGAGTCACATTGCCAATATTAAATTCCAAGGGGAGAACAAATAAAGAATCTTAAGTCACTGTTAAAGAGTGCTTTTTTATGTTTTTAAAACTAAAACAATGTCTGTTCAACCAGTGGGGGGTGCGGACCGCACCAGGTAAGACCCTAAGTGTGTGTGTGTGGGGGAGTGACACCACTGGTTCTCAAACGCCTACCTTTTGGCAGAAATGGGCTATGGCATTGATCTGTTTCCCTTTAAAATGCTTTAAGAGATGGTGGGATTGGGGTGAAACTCTGTGGGAGGAGAAAGGAGAGGTCCTCCAAATTTTTAATCTCAAATTTCAAAATTTTATATTTTTTTGAATTTTTTTAAAAAAATATTCTTTTAAAGTTTTCTTTAAAAATATCACATTTTAACCAGATATTCACTACGTATATGTAAATACATTTGGGTTGTGCTTATATTGTAATTTGAAGCTATAATTTTAATTTTGCAAGTTGTTTATGTCACAACTATTACCATTACATTCAGTGGTATATAGGAATTATGATTTACAAGCAACATTAGTGCAAAAAGCATTAGCAAGGATTCTGTTTGGTGTGGAATGGGAGGAGGTCAATGGGGAATGACACCATGAGTTACCGCACTGGGTGACACCAACCGTTGGGATGCCACTGTGTTCAATAGCATACCCATAAACATTTCACAGATGAAAACTGGGACATATGGGGCCAAACAACTTCAGAGTGTGGTCAAGACAGAAAAAAAAAGGTGTTAAGGAGGAAGAACAACCAAACTAGCAAATGCTGCAGCAGTTTGCTTTTGCCTGGGCCCCAGGGAAAGGCAAGGCATCTCCCCTGCTCTCCTCTTGCCCACACTGAGTTAACTGAGTGCAAACTAATTTTGTACTTTGAACTCAGTTTATAGGAATGGAATTAAGCTAAGGGCAAAGGAGGAAAGTTGGCGGAGGAGATGTCCCTGTCAAACTGGGACTGTTCGAAGATGTACAAGAGGCCCACAAATACAGTAACTTGCAAACTTAGCAAATGTACCACTTGATTGGGAGACAGATAAAGTTGGTGAGGGCTACAATTTTTTGTTTACTGAGTGAAATGCTGTCCCAGCACTAAGAAACCTTGATTTAAAGCTTGTTGACTTTCTTGAATGTTTAAAAAAACCTATAAAGAAAGACTTACCAAATTAGACCCATACTCCATCTCCTTTTTACAACAGCAGTCAATTCTAATTAAATGATATGTAATATGTAATAGGGCAGGGCACTAATGAAGCAATCCAGTCTATGTCAAATCACTTCCATTTTACACCCAGCCAGTCTTTGAAGGCAACATCAGGGCCTTCCCTAGCTTGATCATCTTAGCTGTCAGAAGTTCATTAGTCTTTTAATTACAGTATTTTCTGGCGTTTAAGACTACTTTTAAACCCAGGAAAATCTTCTCCAAAGTCGGGGGTCGTCTTATACGCCGGGTGGAGGAGGAGGAGGAGGAGGAGGAGGAGGAGGAGGAGGAAGGGGTGGCGTGGCATGACATGGGAGGAGGGAGAAGAGAGGAAGTCAGGTTAGAGGAGGAAGAGGGGGGAGGAAGGGGGGAGGAAGGGGTGGCGTGGTGTGGTGTGAGGCAGCAGGAGGAAGCAGCAGCAGATAAGAGGTGAACCCCTATCCTGGGGTTTTCTTGGCAAGACTGGTTCAGAGGCGGTTTGCCATTGCCTTCCTCTGAGGCTGAGAGTGTGTGACTTGTCCAAGTTCATCCAGTGGGTTTCATGGCAGAGTGGGGAATCAAACCCAGGTCTCCAGAGTGGAATTATGTTGATTGATGTGTTGTAAAACAGTCCATAAACCAATCACCAAAACCTGGAATCTCCAGCAAGCTTCTTTTATTGTAAAACAGCATAAGCAAAAACAAATAATAATAATAATAATAATAATAATAATAATAATAATAATAATAATAACACCATCTTCACTTTAGCCAGAAGGCTAAACAGGAACAAAGCCTATCTGCTACATGATTCAAAACTGGTTAGTTGCAGCATCAGGAAAGTCTTTTAATTAGTCCATTACAGTTCAAAAGTAAAAGAACAAGTGAAGAGGCTTTTTGGATCACAACTTTCAGCCCCCAATTCTCCACCCCTTTGGGTGTAGCCTTTACAGACTGATTGGTTGATGATGCATGACGTGCTTTAGCCCAACCTTTAATTACCATACTAAATCATGTGACTGCAATTCCCATAACATTTCTCATGTTTATAAATCCTTTATGTAAACAAGTCTCTTTCTCATAGAACTGTACTTTGTTTGGGCTAAAGTACACCTGGGCTGATAAGTGCGAATCTGGCCTCAGAAAAACAGCTTTTCTCAGCAAGGAAAAATACAGACACACACATCTTTACATTTCAACATTTTAACATTCACTCTATATCCCATTAAAAATCCTAACAAGTCCAACACTCAAACCACTATACCATGCTGGCTCCTAATCCCATGTACTACCTACGAAACAACTGCAGACTTTTTTGTTGTTCTTGTGTGTCTTCAAGTCCTTTCCGACTTATGGCAAACCTAAGGCAATCTTATCATGGGGTTTTCTTGGCATGTTTCTTCAAATGGGGGTTGCCATTACTATCCTCTGAGGCTGAGAGTGTGTGACATGCCCAGGGTCATTTACTTGGCCGCAAATTGTACATACCCCAGAATGCATCACCTAGTCTATTGGCAGTCCTTCCCACCAACACTTTCTCATTTTCCCCCATTGCAGAAGGGGTTGTCTTATATGGCGAGTATATCCCAAACTCTATATTTTAACTGGAAAAGTTGGGGGTTGTCTTATACGCCCAGTCGTCTTATACGCTGGGAAATATTTAACAACATTTTTTCTGTCCTGCCTCCTCTTCATCAAAACTCAGGACAATCTCTGTCACATGATCATCCTAAACTCATGGCATACATCTTCCTTGGCTTTTGGTGCTGTTGATAAAGCAGAGGAGTGCAAAGGCTCCTGCCACACCTGACCAGTTGTACCAAGAGTGAGCTTTTAAAGAAAGTGGATTTTAAGCCAAGCAGAGGACAAATAGGCTCAACAGCTGCTTATAGGTTCCTGGATTAAGCTTTGTGCAATATATTTAAAGTTTTAGTTTAATTATACTTTTAAAAATTCTGAAAACTGTAAAGCACAAGGGTTACACAGATTTATTTTGACAGATGAGGAAACCCATAAAATAAGACCTCATGGGCTTAAGAAAATGGTCTGTATCCTTCAGCTACTGCCATTACAGTTGTTGTTGTTGTTGTTGCTATTGTTAACTGCCCTGGAGTTGATTTCGACCCATTGCAACCCTGTGGATGAGACATCTCCAAGATTCCCTGTCCTCCACTGCTCTTCTTAGTTCCTGTAAACTCATACCTGTGACCTCCTTAATAGAGGCCATCCATCTTGCATGCAACCCTCCTCTCTTTCTACTTCCCTCCACTTTTCCTAGCATTATTGTTTTTTCCAATGAATCATGCTTTCTCATTATGGGCCTAAGCAGACGGCTTAAAAGGCCGTCTTGGATGCAGGGAAGGGGAGGGGCAGCTGCACGCTCGGCGCCCCCTTCCCCTCCCGAGGTCGTCCTCAGAGCAGCTGGCCCTCCGCACGGCCGGGGCTCCGAGGAGGACCTCCCACCGCAGCGTTTGCTAATGCTGCGGCAGAAAAGTTGCCGAAAGTGCGCCGCAGCCTTTTGCGGCGCACTTTCGTTGACTTGTGAAAGGAGCGCTAATTTAGCGCTCCTTTCAGGGGCGGCGAAGGTGCGCCGCAGGATCGAGGCATGGGGATGCCTTGGTCCTGTGGCGCAGCTTCCCAGGGCAGCCCATGGCCGCCCGTCTGCTTAGCCCCTAAGTGTCCCAAGTATGACAGCCTCAGTTTTGTCATCTTGGCTCCCAGGGAGATTTCTGGCTTGACCCACTTGTTAGTCTTTTTGGCTGTCCATTGGATCCTCAGCACTCTTCTTCAGCACCACATCTCAAATGAATTGATTTTCTTCCTATCTTCTTTCTTAACCAAGCAGTGCTGCAAATTCAAAGAAGGTGGGTTTTTCTCCCAGCATTAATATTTTTGAGATAAAAAAGAGAGGGCATTTTGACAACCTTGCAGAATTTGAATTGAACCCAGCTCTGATCCTGTGTGTGTCCCCCCTGCCTGCTCTGCTCTACTTCTCTCTCCTCAAGAGATTTCAGATTGGCTGCTTATTCTCCAGGCTGTGTGAAATCTAGAACAACAAGAGAAATGCAAAATCTTGAAAGCTGCTCTACTTTTTGTGCTCCATAAATTGAAATGACTTCTAAAGCTGATGTGGTTTGAAGTGGAATCTTGCTGTGCTAAATATTTCAACACTTGACATTTTGAATGCAAGAAATGTAGATCATCGTCGAGTGGAACTCCACACAAAAGACTGGCATTTAAGGCCTGCTTAGAAGTTCACTCAAACTTCATTGGGGAAATTTTTTTATGAAAAGCAGGGTCCTTTTTATGCTTTCGTCCATGTAGCATGCAGCTGTATGAAGGCTAAAGATATTTTGCCAGTTTTACTCTTTTACAATAAACATTTTTACATCTTAACAGCCTGATTCTTATTAGTTAGTCCCAACTAAAAAAGAGTCGTTGAACAGTACATCAGCACATTGGTAACTACCATTGATTTAATTAATCTAGTCTAGTTGGGAGCATCAGCATTGTGTACTGGTCTGCATGTTGCACTATGACTTTGGAGATCAGGATTCGATTGCCTGTTTAACAATGGAAACCCACTGTGTGGCCTTGGAAAAGTCACATGCTATCAGCCTCAGGGGAAGGCAATGGCAAAACATTCTCTGAACAAATCTTGCCAGGAAACCCTGTGATAGGTTCACCTTTGAGTCACCATGAGCTAGAAATGACTTGGAGGCACACAACAACAACAACAATAACAACAGCACTAGCTGGGACTAATGATAGCATTCAAACCAAGGACTTTCTATCCTAAGGGAGCACAAGGGGTTTTTTTGGGGGGGGGGGGGGATGATCTTCCTGGAGGCCTCTAGGAGAAGAAAATATAATTGCTGTGCTGAATATTTTTCAGGCAAGTGGTCTTAGGGGCTAGGATGGATACAGGAGCCACAAAAATAGCTGAATAGCCACATGTAGTTGGTAAATCTCATTTTGCTCATCTCTGTTCAACTCCATTAATGTATAAAATTAGGACCTTCGCTATACTTTATTCAAAAGGAAACTGAATATAATTGCTAAATGTCTCCCATACCCAAATTCTTTTGGTATAGTAAAGCACACATGGAGAAAATCGTGTTGTACCTACCTGTTTGGTACCTAGTAAACCTGAAGCTCTTTTTGGAAAATGGTGGCTATCCCAACTTATCACCACCACAATTATAGTTTAATAGAGGGCTGTACAACTTTTGCAGATCTGGGGCCATAACCCTCCACACACTATAAAACCTGAGAGGCCTCAACTACCCACTTCAAATTATTTTAAATTTTTATTTTCTTTATCTAAAAGGTCCATAGACATATATACTCTGGACACCCAATAGACAATTTTGGCATGGGGTGGGGTGGGAAACCTGGCCTGTTTTAAGTCTGAGATAAACCTTTTTCTCAAACTGAACATGATTGAAAATAATACCTGGCTTTGGAAAAAGGCCACAATGGCAAACCTCCTCTGAAAAAATCTTGCCAAGAAAACCCTTTGGTGGGTCGCCTGAGGGTCGTCATAAGTTGGAAACAACTTGAAGGCACAAAACAGACACACACAGCTTAAAACAGACCAAGAGGGTCTTAAAATATGGCAAAATCACACCCTCATGGCCCCTAGAAGGCACAGAGGACTTTTTCAGTGCAGATTCGGAGACAGGTATGCATGGGAATGCTGGGTCTACCCTCAGACCTGAAGACAGCCTCTGTGACCTTTTAGCTGCACTTGACCAGACCCTGGTTTAATACAAACCAAACTTTTAAAAGCTAAGCACTCTACCTGGATAGATAGATCTGTCATTTTTGCTTCTTCCCATATTTATATGCTTTAAATCTCAAATTCTTTCCTCTAAATTATGAATCTGCCAGTTTTTGAATATTCTGATCAAAACTGAAATTTGTATCCATGCCATGTGGCATCCACAATCTCATCAAGTAGCCCTGCCCCAACAAGATCAGTTGATTTTTTTTAGTACTTCTGTAATGTACCCCTTTTGAGGTCCAGTGAGCACCAGTGATGGCCTTGGTCTAATGCCAAGTTAAAATATGGCTTATCATCCAAGCCTTTAGGGCCTAGTGAATCTGCCCAAATCTGTATGTCCACATATTTTAAAACTGTTTTAACTTTTAAACAGTTTCACATATTTTAGACTTATGCAAAGGGATCTTGCAGTAACTTTGAGACTAATTGAAAGATAAAAGTTGATAGCATGAGCTTTCATAGACTTGAGCCTTCTTCTTCAGATGCATGTGGTTTTAGGGCCTCGGCAGACGGCTTATTGAGCCGTCTCCGAGGCAAGGAAGAGGAGGGGCAGCCGCACGCACGGTGCCCCTTTCTCTTCCCGAGGTCGTCCTCGGAGCCGCCGGCCCTCCGCACATCCGCCGCTCCGGGGATAACCTCCCGCCGCAGCGACCACACGCGCTGCGGCGGAAAAGTCAGTGAAAGTGCGCCCGACGCTTTTAGGGCGCACTTTCACTGACTTCTGAAAGGAGCGCTATTTTTGCGCTCCTTTCAGAGGCGCCGATGGTGCGCCGCGGTGCAACTGCTCCAGTCCCACGGCGCACCATCACAGGGCGTCTTGGACGCCCTCGTCTGCTTCCCCCCTTAGACTGTTAAAATTGTCTCTTGTTGGTCTTATATGCTTTCACAATGACTGATTTATGATGACCCTGCCATACAAGATTTATCCAGAAGAGATGTGCTGTTTCCTTCCTTGAAATATTTAAAGAGTGCAGTCATATCACCCCTCAGTTTTCTCTTCATCAAGCTGAACATGCCCAGCTCCTTCAACATTTCTTCACCTGTTTTGTTCTCCATTCCTCATCATCTCTGTTGCCCTTCTTTGGACCTGCTCCAACCTGTCTATATTCTTCTTAAAATCTGGGCCCCAGAACTGAATGCAGTACTCCAGATGAGATCTCACCAGTGCAGACTATACTGAGTCTATTACCTCCCTCTATTTAATGCACAGCTAAATATGAATAGCATAACTGACTCATATTCACCTTATAATCAACAATAATCCCCAGGTCCTTTTCACATGTAGTACTGCTGAGCCATGGTTTTTGTGGCATAAATATAGAATTTATCTATTGAATTTTTGCCTTTATCTTGCCTGAATCTATTTCATTTTATTAATTTTGCCCCATTGCCTAGTTTATGTCCCTTTTAATTCTGTTTTTATCCTCCAGTGTGTTAGCTACCCTCCCAGTTTTGTATCATCTGCAAACCTGATAAGAATTCCCCCCACCTTGTCATCACAGTCACTGATAAAAATGTTGAAAAGTAACAGCTCTAGGACACTCCACTTGAGATCTCCATCCAGTTTGAAATTAACCACCACATCACACTGTCTCAAATGTATCCCTTATCTTTCACTATAAGGACTGTATAATGTCTCAGAAGGAAATGCTTTCTTGGCTATTCTTACTCTAAACCTGAGCACTCATAAACATTCTGATCAAGGATCTGTTCTGAAATATGTGTAACCATCTACCAGAACTGGTGCCACTGGGGTTTATTCTGACATGCAGTAGGGTAACCACTTAGACATCCACCAGCATCCCCCAAAATAAAAGCTATAATTAACAAAAAGACAAAAGGTGTAATGTTACTGAATATCAGGTTGCATAGGAAAATCACACCCATCAGGGGCTTGATTCCAGATAATAGCACCATGCTGGCTTCTCTAATAGATACATGATTGGACCAGGTGTGTGAGGTGATAATCTATCCCAACTATGTCCACCTGGCTTCTCTGTGCATCAGAAGGAATGACTTGGTATAAAGTGGAGACATGGATTTGGTATACTTGTCCTCCCCACTGTTGAACAGTCTCTTGGTGTTGTTATGTGCCTCCTGAGATAGCCTTATTTCAAGGCTGATAACCAGGTCTCCATGGGGTGTTGTACAGGGACACTTCAACATGAATGCTGTGACTGTCCTATTAGGAGTGTTTAGGAGTTTATGGCTTCTATGGCAATCATGGGTCTATTCAAGTTGGTATCTGGTTCATTCATGCTTCAGCGCATGTTTGGGATATAGTTTTCTGCCTTGGTTGAGATGCTGGCCACTGGCAGCTAATGGATACAAAGTCAGCAAGGCAGTGAATCTGCGTTAGGTTTTAGTCCAAACTTTCAAGGAGCTATCCAAGGTGATTAAGCTATTTTGGGGATAAAACTCTGCACCTGAAATAAGATCCTTCAACATTTTGGCTTATTCCCTGTGCAGACCTAACACTTCACCGAAAAGGAAGCCACCAAGCACTTTTTTTGGTTCCATTGACAGGGAGGGGGGATGAAATGAGTAGGACAATGACTAGGATGACATTGTTGGGAAATGAAGAGCAAGTCTAATCAAATGTGGGCTAGAGTACACCAAAAGACCCTCTCTATAGTAGTGAAGCCAGAATTTTCATAAATTTTGGCCTCTGAGAAGAAAGTGTAGACTATTTTGCAAAACATTATGCAGATTGCAGTCCCTTTGAATGGTATTTGATTCTTAAAACTGACTTGGACCACACACACTTTGAAACAATAGACTGTCTTCTCTTCAGTGTCATAGCCTCCCATCTCTAGGAAGGAAAGTCACTAGAAAGGATATCTAGCTCACCCCTCTCTATCCTACCCTTAGCTGTGCTTTTCAAAAATCCTTACGCTGCAGAATAAATGAGAGCTCTAACTGCAATAACTGGACTTAAATAAACTCTTGGAAACTGTGATGAGAAGACACCCCTCTTGAGATTTGAAAATGCACACCTTCCAATATGTTTTGTTTTGGGCCACCCTTTTTGAGGTTTTTTATACTTAAAGGTTTTCCTTCTGCAAAAACGTTTTCCTTATCTTGTGAGCTGCCTTGGGTCCCTTTTTTGGGAGAAGTGAAATAAATAAATAATTCATTTTGTGGTATATTACTTCCTGAGTCACTGTAGTGTAATGGTTTGTGTGTTGGACCATGACTCTGGAGATCAGGGTTCAATTCCCCACCCTACCATCAAACATCCTGGGTGACCTTGGGCAAGTCACATATTCTCAGCCTCAGGGGAAGGCAATGTCAAACCCCATCCAAACAAACCTTGCCCAGAAATCCCATGGTAGGTTTACCTTACAGTCCCTATATACCAGAAATGAATTGAAGGCCCTTTAATGTTCAGGTTAAAACCTGGAATTGATTCACCACCCTACTAACATGACAGTCATTGCTGAGAACACCTAAATAGTACTGTGGTCAGTGGAGAGTTATTGTTTGTAAGAGAAGCAATTGGTCTCCTAGGGTAGCTTTGGGAAGAAAAACCCAGGCAGTTGTCATCACTACTGTTCTATCACAAATCATAATGAATGTGGCATCATTTTTGTGGGTTTTGAGGTCAAGGAATCCTTTTTTTGAATATTAAAATACATCCTAAGTAAAAGAGAAGTGGATTTATGCAAGCATTTTAATAATTAATGTGCATTTCTAGTCTGTATGCACATTTCTTGGTGTCTTTTTTTAAAGCACTAAGAAGTATTCATTGAATATGCTTTTATTGTATTTAATTATTTTGAAGATTTATATCCTTGCTTTCAATCAAATTATATTGCATTGATCTTTCCTTTACTAGTCCTAAAATATTCTTCCAAGTAGGGCTACACATACGAATATATACTCATTTAAGCATAGTGGCCAGAATTCATTAAGTCAATTAGTGACCTCAACTGTTAGACCACACCTGGAATATTTTGTCATCTCACCTGGATACCTGGCTTGACCACAGTACACATGAAAGGGATCTAGGAGTCCTAATAAATCACAAGCTAAACATGAGTCAAGTGTGATGTCCCAGGTTAAAAAGCCAATACGATTCTAGGCTGCAGCAATATAGGTATAGTGTCTAGATTGAGGGAAGTAATAGTACCTTCTGCTTTGGTCAGACCTCACCTAGAATACTGTGTCTGGTTCTTTTTTAAATAAATAAATAATTTTTATTGATAAAAAATAGAAAGACAAAGAAAAAACAAACATAACCTTTCATACATCTATTCAAAATAACTAATCTTTTTATACATACATACATACAAATCTATGTAATTTCCAACACTTGATCCCATTCATTCTAACTTCCCAAGCTAGAGGAACTCCATGTTACCAATACAATTATTTTCATTTTTTTTTAAAGCTGTTCTTGTCTCTTCATCTATACTAAGTATTTTAATTCTACTAAGACCAAGGATTATCACATAGAGTCTGATTTATATCATAAATTCAAAAATAGAATTATAAAATTATTCGATCATCCTAAATATCTAGTTTTATCAATATATTCCATTGATCACTTATATACATATTTCTTCAAATTCTCATTTCTCATGAGACATGTTAATTTATCCATTTCTGCCATGTCTAATAACTTTACTAACCAATCTTCTAATGTTGGTACTTCATAGTTTTTCAATTTTTGAGCCAGTAGGAACCTGGCTGCTACTGTCATATAAAAAATCATCCTTGTGTTTTCATTTCGTATTTGATCATCAATCATGCTTAATAAGTAGGTTTCAGGTTTCATTGGGAATTTTATACTTAATATTTTTTCAATTGACTGCTGTATATTTTTCCAAAATTTCTTAATTTTAACACACATCCACCACTGGTGATAGAATGTTCCTATTTCTTTTTTACATTTCTAACAGGTATTATTTACTTGTATGTACATTTTTGGATAATCTTTCAAGAGTGAAATACCATCTGTAGTGTATTTTATATATGTTTTCCTTGATATTTTCATTGTCTTTTTCCATACCTTCTCCCATTTATCTAGTTTAATTGTATGTCCCACATTTTGTGTCCATTTAATCATGAGTATTTTTATCACCTCCTCTTCTGTATCCCATTTTAACAATATTTTATAGGTTTTAGATAGGATTTTTTGATTTTCACCTAATAAGACTTTTTCTAATTCTATATTTTCCTTTTCAATTCCATGATTTATTATTTCTATTTTAACTTTTCTTTCATTTGTTTGTGAAGTAACCAATTTGACATGGGATACCACTATTATTTAATTCCTCTTTTATTCTATATTCTTTACCTTCAAAAGAAATCATGTCTCCAAAAGTGATCCAATTATCCTTCATTATATTTTCTCTTTTGTATAAAGCCTCATGTGGGGATATCCAGTGAGGAGTAGAAGGGGAGTACTTTTCCTTGTAAATCTTCCATGTCTTCAACAATGCCCTTCTAATGTAGTGATTGTTGAAGTCTTTATTTACTTTCTCTTTATTGAACCAAAGATATGCATGACACTCAAATTTCAATACTTCAACTTCTAAGTTAATAAACTTGTATTTTCTAAAGTTGCCCATTCTTTAAATCATATCAAACATGCTGCCCGATAATACAATTTAGGACTTGGAAGACAGAAACCTTCTCTCCCCTTAATGTCTTCAAAGTTTTTTCTTTTATCCTGGGTTTCCTCCCAGCCCAAATATATCTAGAAATTTCTCTTTGCCATTCTTTAATTACTACTTCATTATGTATTATTGGGATTGATTGGTAAAGAAATAAAAATTTTGGCAACACATTCATTTTTATTGATGCTATTTTTCCCAATAAAAGTAAATTTAGATCTTTCCATTTCATTAGATCTTTCTTTATTTCATTCCAGGTTTTCCCATAATTATTTTTAAATAAGTCCAAATTACTTTTGGTTATTACAATACCTAAATATTTCACTTTCTTACTAATTTTAAAACCTGATTTACCACTAAATTCCTTTTCTTCCTTTTTTGTCATGTTTTTGGTTATCATTGCTGTTTTATCCTTATTAATTTCTAATCCTGATACTCCTCCAAATTCTTGTTTTAATTTTATGCATACTTCCTAGTGGTTCTTCCAAAGTCAATGCTATGTTATCAGCAAATGCTCTAATTTTATATTCATCTTTTCTAATTTTCAAACCTGTGTCTGGTTCTGGGTACCACAATTCAAAATGGATGTTGACAGGCTAGAATATGTCCAGAAGAGGGCAATCAAAATAGTGAAAGGTCTGGAAACCAAGCCTTATGAGGAGAGACTGAGGGGCTAAGCAGACAGGCGGCCGTGGGCTGCCCTGGGAAGCAGTGCCGCGGGACCGAGGCATCCCCATGCCTCGATCCTGCAGCGCCCCTTCGCTGCCCCTGAAAGGAGCGCTAAATTAGCACTTCTTTCACAAGTCAGCAAAAGTGCACCGCAAATGGCTGCGGTGCACTTTCGGCAACTTTTCTGCCGCAGCGCGTGGAAAGGCTGCGGTGGGAGGTCCTCCTCGGAGTGCCGGCCATGCGGAGGGCCGGCTGCTCCGAGGACAACCTCAGGAGGAGGAGGGGGCACCGAGCGTGTGGCTGCCCCCCCTCCCCTGCCCCCAAAACGTCCTTTTAAGCCATCTGCTTAGGCCCTTAGGGAGCTGGGTATGTTTAGCCCAGGAGTAGGCAAGCTTTCCCCTTTAAGGGCCGAGGGACTTCAGCTCCCAGAAGCCTCAGCCATGTTGGCCAAGAGTCCCAGGTTGGTCAATAGCTCCTGGGATTCTGGGAGCTGAAGTCCCTCAGCCCTTAAAGGGGAAAGCTTGCCTACCCCTGGTTTAGCCTGTCAAAGAGAAGATGAAGAGGTGACATGATATCCATGTTTAAATATTTGAAGGGATTTCATATTGAGGATGGAACAAGCTTATTTTTTCTTGTTTGAAAGTTTAGGATATGGAGCAATGGATTTAGGAAAAGAGATTCTACCTAAAACATTCAGGGGTAACTAAGGGCCTTTGCAGACTGTTAGAAATAGTGCAAATTGAGTTCACTTTAAGGGTTAGGGTTAGGGTTAGGGAATCATGGGAACAGTATTTTATTGTGGCACCAGAGCTCTCTGACAGAGAAGGCTCAATGTCTCAGAAGGCTCAATGTCTCTGACAGAGAAGGCTCAATGTCTCAGGAAAAAAACAACAACACCAATCCCCATGATTCCCTAGCACTAACCCTAACCCTTAAAGTGGACTCAATTTGCACTATTTCTGGCAGTCTGCAAAGGCCCTATGTTGTCCATTTAGCAAATTCAAACAAAAATCCAAACAATCACTGATGGATTTTTCTTTGACGATTCTACCCAAATATTAGGAGGAATTTCCTGATGGTAAGAGATGTTCCTAAATGAAACAGACTCCCTCAGAGTGGGGTGGAGTCTCCTTCTTTGGAGGATTTTAAACAGAGGCTGGATGGCCATCTGTCGGGAGTGCTTTGACTGTGTCTTTCTGCATGGCAGGAGGTTGGACTGAATGGCCCTTGTGGTCTTTTTCAACTATGATTCTATGATCCCATGGAGTATGGATGTCTAACCTAGAGCAGTGACATCACTAGAGTTGGTATCATTTGGTGTGTGTGGGGGGGAGATGAACTGTCTTGCCCTCCCCACTGCCTGGCCAGACACCATTGCAGCTGACCCCCTTGCCTTCCAAGTCTGACACCGGACTTGGAAGGCAGAAGTCACCTGCTCCCCTGGCCTTCTGAGTCTCGTGTGACACCAACTACTGTGCCAGAATCAGAAGGCAGCCTGGTGTGGTTGGCACTGCCTGTACCTCCTAGTGCACCCACTGACCTAGAGTTACACATTCATGTCTGTTTGGTATTCACAATCTTTATGCATACTTTAGTTTAGAGGATACATAGGGACTGTAAGGCAAAACCATAATGATGTTTCTGTGGCAAGATGTGTTCAGAAGGGGTTTGCTTTTGCCTTTTTCTGAGGTTGATTGAGTGTAATTTGCCTAAGGTCATCCAATAGGTTTCCACACTCAAGTGGAGATTCAAACTCTGGTCTCCAGATTGCACCATGCTGGCTCCCTACAGTTTCTACAGAAACTTGGGACGTTACCACACTGGCCCTAAAGCAGCATCATTTCAGCCTCATTTCAGCCTCGTTTCAGCCTCATTTCAGACTTTTTTTCCGTGTGTTCACACAACGTCGCAGCAAACCCCGCCCTTCCCTACCTCATTTCAGCGTCATTTCAGCCTCATTTCAGTCCTTTTGAATTCCGAGAGTTTTAAGGAATACACTCGAGCGGTCGGCACTATGCTGGAATGATGCTGATCTCGGCATAGGTATGAACACGAGATCCTTGTCATGCCGCATTTCCTCTTTTTATGGCCCATGGTTCCTCGCGGTATTCCCCAAGGATTTGAGGAAGCATCTTATGACGTGTACTTCCTGTTTGGAGCGGGCAACAAATGGGACGGGTAAACAATGGTCCTCTCTTCTATTATTTTAAGGCAATCTAGAGCTTTCTATTGGGATTTGTGCCGCCGCGCGACCAGGGCTTGGGGGGGGAATCATTATTATGGATGGCTTTGTAGCCCAGAATTCGGGGGGGGAATATCTGTATATATAGTTGGGGGGGCAGTGGAGGCGGTAATTTGGTTGGAAGAATTCCCCGTGGGTGATGGGTACATGGATATAATAGTGATAATATCAACAATAATAACAATAACAATAATAATAATAATAATAATAATAATAATAATAACAATAATAATAACAATAATAATTATAATTATCTTTCTTTTCTGATGTTTCTCTTTCCTCAGGTGTGGATACCTGGCTGCCAGCATCTCGGAGGCCATGGTACCTGGTCGTGTGTGAGTAGTGTTATCTTGAATAAATGTGTTACATCTATTCCTTGGGCACCCAGTTTGTATATATCAGGGGTAGGCAACCTTTCCCCTTTAAGGGCCGAGGGACTTCAGCTCCCAGAAGCCTCAGCCATGTTGGCCAATAGCCCCATGTTGGCCAGTAGCTCTTGGGGTTCTGGGAGCTGAAGTCCCTCGGCCCTTAAAGGGGAAAGGTTGCCTACCCCTGGTATATATAGTGGGGGGGGCAGTGGAGGTGGTAATTTGGTTGGGAGAATACTGTGGGTGATGGGTAGATGGACATAATAGTGATAATAACAACAACAACAGAAACAATAATAATAACAGTAATACTTGCTGTTATTGTTGTTATTGTTGTTATTGTTATTTTTATTTATAACTCGCCCCTCTGCACAGCAATCGGGACGGCTTACATCATAACATAATCAATAACAACTAAGAGCGATTACCACCTCCCCCCATAAATTTTTTTAAACCAGACATGGTTTACAAACAAATTAGAAATAGAAAGATAGATAGATGGATAGATAGATACATAGATAGATAGGTACATACAGGGATAGAGGGATGGAAAGGTGTGCATATATAATATATATATATATATATATATATATATATATACACACACACAATATATATACATATATATATATATATATATATATATATACACACACACACATATATATATATATATATATATATGTATTTGTTACATGCGCATTTTTCCATGTATCTATCTACTTTTACTATATATTTACATTTACATTCAATATATATCTACATATTACACCTGACGTGCATGGGTGACTTATCAAAGCACCCCCGAAATGGGCTCTTCTTTTGTACGGTGGGGGAAAAGCAGTACGTCCATCCACTTCTGCCTCCTGCCATGCAGGAATGCCATTTCTATGCACCATCCCAAGGGGCCCTTTACGACTGTGCTTCGATGTGCATTTCAGCGGAGATGGCTCCGCAAATGGCATAGCACATGTTTCCCTGCTTGGGCGCCCGGTTGTGAGGGGAAGTTTTAACAATGTTTGTTTGGGCGGTTTTTTCTTTTGCATGCATTTCACAGCTCTTGGCCCTCGGCTAATAAGCGAGACATATCAGGTAGTGCCCTTCGCCGATTTGAAAAATGGTAATCATTTCACCTTTTCCTCTGATCAATTGAACTTTTCCTCAGCTCCCTTTCTTTTTGGCCCGCCAGGGAATGCTCTGTCTTCTAATATCTTACAGTGTGTAAGAGAAGAGAGACACTATTGTTAATCTATTCTCGTGGTCCATTCCCTTCTAGTTCTAGTGATTTCCCTGCTTTCTCTTTCAGATACACTGCGTCCTAGATATCGAGATGCTGGTGCAAAGGAGTGAAAAGGGCGCGTTGAAGAGTCTATGTTTTCCCAACATCCCACCTCAGATAATTAAAGAAAGATGCCATGCAGTATTTTTGACAAAAAATATAGTATTTATTTTAACAATATGATTCCTGTTGTTTTTATTTATACACATTCATTACTAATGATTTTTAAAAGAAACAATGGGGAGAGGGGGATGGAGAAATTAATAAAAAATAAAAAACCTCTGACTGTTCTCGCACACGGCAGAGGGGGGTGGGATGGAAAAATCAAATAAAAGTCACTCCTGAGGTGGAGACTGATGCACACAGAAATGGTCGACCCACATGTCCAGCTGGTCCACCTTTCTTTCCAGTTCTCCAATTCTTTGAAGAATCGCCCCCACAGTGTTTTCCAGACTGGCAAGGAGTTCTCGGACTGGAGTGTAGGGGGAAACAAGAAGAAAGAATACATTATTGTTTGTTTGCTAAATTGATGTGTTCGCATGTGGTATTATTTTCTTTTTAGAATGTCACATGAAAACCTGGACGTTCATCAGCAACGTCTGGTGGCTCGGGTGGGTGATCCTCATCATCGGCTGGCTGTGGAACAGCCTGCTGCTCCACAGCCTGCCCCTCGGCAGGGTCTTCCTGGCCTTCCACCGGGGGGGGGGACTGGGTCTCCCTATTCCCTCTTCCTCATCCTCCTCTTCGTGGGGGGGTGTTCTGCCCTCCGGCCTATGTGGCGCTTGCTCTGGGGGCTCGTCTGCTCTTGCCTCGACTTGTCCTGGAAAAAAAGACATTATAGAACAGTGTTGATTAATTACGGCTGACTTATGGGCATTAACATTGCAGAGCTGGTTTTTTTTGCCATAACTAAAGTTAGTACATGTAAACATAAATGCAAAGATTAGGTAAGTATAGGTTAACATTAACAGAAATAGTAATGTACAGATATACCCCCCCCCCCGCCGCCATAGGTGCTAATACATGTTGGACTGCAGTGGAGGGAATTACTTACTTTGTGGTCTCCTTGCAAGCCTGCTGTCGGGGCATCCTGCCTTTTCCCACAACTGCCAAAGCCGCCTATAGAAGGGGGGCCTTGCTTCTGGAGGAGGGTCCCCGTGGAACAAATTTCTAGATTTGTAAAAAGCATTTCTTAACACTTTTACTTTTGACCTGACTTGGCCAATGGTTCGCTCGAATCCTCTTCTTGCCAGTCGTCTGGCCAGCTGCCTGTAGATGGAGTGATTTGGGTGTGTGCTTGACCCAATCAGCAGGGGGAGGTTGCGGCTAGCATCCATGAGGTCCAGAAGGGCCTCAACTTCCTCTGGCAGCCACATTCGCCACCTGCTTGCCATCTCCATGGCTATCTCTATGGGCAATGTGCTTCCTGGACCAACAGGTGTCGCCACGACGGAAGCAGCATTTTCGCGCATGCGTAGACACCCCGACGCCTGGTTATTCTCCATTGCCCGCTGCACGTGGCGCTCAGTTTGTTTGTAGCAGCTTGGCTGGATACATACCTTGGCACCATCATCATCATTGCGGTTGCCGCTTTTTCGGCTGGCTTTTTCATTTACTTCTCTTTAGAAACAGATGGAAATGGCTTCCTCTGGAAATGCTGGCGGATCCCAGAAAAAGCAGGGAAGGGGGGTCGCTTGGTCCCACAGGGAGCTCGCAGAGCTCATTCCTCTGTGGGGTGAGGAGAAAGTCCAGAGGGGCTTACTCCTTAAGCATCGCAATGCTGAAATTTATTTGGACATTTCTCAAAAGTTACAAGAAAAGGGGATCAACCGAACACTGGATGAAGTAAGAAATAAATGCAAACTACTTCGGGCAGACTTCAGGAGAGTATCTAACCACAACAACATAAGTGGAAATCCCCCAGTTTCCTGTCCTTTTTATGAGGAAATGGCGAGATTTTTAGGAAATGACAGGGATATTTTTCCAAAAAAATTATGCAAAAGCACTAAGGTTGTGAGGAGAGCTCTTGCGGAAGAACCACAGGAGGGGCCCTCCACGCAGGCAGCCCCAGAATCACCAGGGGAAGGAACGTCGGGCGTGGGTAACGTTCAAGGTAGGTATTTTTTAAACCATGTGCTTGAGGTTTTTGTTTGGGGGGGGGATGTTTGGTTAGAAGGGAGGGATTAATATTTTTCCCTGGGTTGCATTTAATCCATATGTATAGTGTGCTGTTGCCCAGTATAACCCCCACAAAAGGAAATTTGAAATCTTTACTATGGAATTCTGGGTAATTTTTTTTAATGGCTGTAGAGTTTAGGGGGTGGGGGGTTAGGGTTATATGTGCACCCCTGAGAAAGCCCTGTGCACTCCTGCCTTGTTTCTTGGAGCTAGCCATGGGGAAACATCTAGAGAGGTATATATGTTTATATATATATATATATATATATATATATATGTGTGTGTGTGTGTGTGTGTGTGTGTATATATACATATATATATGTGTATATATACACATATATGTATGTATGCATGTATATATATATATATATGTATATATACATATATATATGTGTATATATGTATGTAATATATATATATATATACATATATATATATATATACATATATATATACACACACACACACATATATATATATATATATATATATGTATATATATACATATATATATATATAGAGAGAGAGAGAGAGAGAGAGAGAGAGAAATATTGCTATACACATAGATATCCGTAGTGAGATAGATCTAGAGATCTTAACATGGATTATTTCACATGTATGCATTCTTCTCGGTGTCTTGTTAGTCACAGTACATGTACGAAGGTTACCCTCCACAAGTGTGTGTATAATTATTGATAGATAGTTAGATATAAAGATTGTTTTAATTGAATGCCTGTGATCACCAATCTTGAGATCTGTAGCTGCAACCTTTTTTTCCTTTTTTTTTTTTTGTGTTCCCGTAGTTCCTCCAGAAGTCCCAGAGGAGGAGGGTGATGTGGTCCTCAACCTGGTGGCAGTTGAAAACCCACCTGAGCGGCCAGTGGAACAGCAGGAGAGCATGGAGCAGCAAGATCTTCCGGCATCCCCTGCGGGCAGTGACGGTAGGATGTTCTCTGCTGGTTGAAAGCATGGGAAGGGGAATGCTGCAGTGCATAAGCTCTGAAAGTAGCCCATACATTACTGCTAACCCTGTGTCTTTGCAACATTTTTGTTTTGGCTCCAGATACCACTATAAGTCAAGAAAGGCCCGTGATGGAGTCCACACGGATGCCTGTGGAGGAGACTCAGGCCACGTTCCCTCCTGGATCCATGGAAGAAGAACCATCGAGGACAGGTACACCCATCGTACATTCAACATTTGCCAAGCAATTAAAAATAACATTGTAAGTGTGTGTGTGTATGTTTTTGCACCAGAAGATAGGCATCTGTACATAGCACACTAAACATGCATGGGTAGGTATGTGCGAGTGTGTGAACATGCACATGTAGACACATACATACATACATACATACATACAAAAGCGGATATATAGATAATGATATGGTTCTATGTATAGACATGTACACACACACACAAATACGCACAAATAGAATTTCAAAGGGAGCGTACATTTGCTGGTATAAAAAGCAATCTCTAGAGCTTAACAACGTAAGAGCTACTGTACAACTAGAACTAACCATCACGCATGCAAAGTTTTGATGGTTGCAAATTATTTATTTTTTTTGTTTTTCTGCAGCACCAGCACGTCACATCGTGCGCCGCTGCAGGTCAGCACAGGAAATACCGGATAGGAGAGCCATGAGGGGGGAACTAATTGCGAGGACTCTGATAGAGGACTCCAGGCGGGAGGGGCGTCTGAACCGTACGCTTGCAAGGCGCCAGCATTCGTCTCTCCTAAGGAACACCAGGAGAGATTCTGCCACACTGGAGAGCCTTGCGCGCTCCTACCACCGTGACCTAACGGCAGGTGCACGTCACCGGCAACGCATATACCGGTACATGGACGAAATAATCAATGTGTCCCGGGAAAGAACAGAGGCAGTCCGTTCTGTGGCCGAGGCCATCCAGATGCTTGCATCCAGCAGGGCAGCAACAGAAGCCCGGGAGGTCCTCGGGGGGACACAAATCCTCTTTGAGGACTCTGGTGATGAGGGCCCAGCTCCATCTTGCCTGGTGCCTTCCACGGAGCCTACCCAACCACCTCTTGAAGCCAGCCAAAGGGTCGCTGGCAAAAGGCAGATCAAGAAGAAAATATTTTACTCTCCTTCCTGAGGTTTTTTTTTCTCTAAAATATGGTTACTTAGTTTAGATGTTATGTTTATACTGTTCAGTGTTTCCTTTTTTATTTATTATTGCAGTAAGACAAACTAATAAGGGTTCATATGTTGGAGTTTGTGTATGTACATGTGTATAAGTTCATGTCTCTTCTGTGCCTGCACACATACCTATGCACAAGTACATATACAAAAACCAATACACTGTTTGTTTTTATATTGTTAATTGTAAATAAATCTATTTATCAAGACATTAGTGTGTTTTCATCAGTAGATTCATCTCTTTACCACCAGCAGTATAAATATATCTCCTTAGAAGTTACATCTAAATCGATATCTATCGATCTAAATCTATAAAGATATATATATATGTATATATATATATATATATATATATATAGATAAATGTAGATATATAGATAAATGTAGATATTAAATATAAATTAAAACCCACAAATATGTGCTGATACATTTATATATGTAAACATATGTATATATATATATATATATATATATATATACACACATACGTGTGTGCGTGTACGTGTGTGTGCATGTCTTTCTCTAACTATCTTCATCCATATGTACATATACATACGTGGATGCATCTGTAGAACAGAAAAGCAAAGCTAGCAAATGTCACAATACAGTTGAACAGGATATTAAGAAAGGCAACCAATATAACAGTAAAGAAGTAGTTTATTTTTTAACAGCACATATGTAGTTGAAAACAGCAAAGGTAAATATAGCACACAGTCCTTACTGTCGCTCTGCAATCATGGCCGCTGTAGCTCCACGGACCCGCTCCCCCTCAGCTTGCCTTCTACGGTTTTCTCTCGCTGATTGGCAATCCTGCGTCATCGGCGGGAGATGCAGTTCACCTGAGCGCTCCACAAAATGCAATGCATGACCCCTTGTTTCACAGATATTGTGAAGGACCACACATGCAGAGACAACAGTTGCAAAGTGCTCCTCCCCAACAGTTAGCCTAGCTCCTAGGCACCCCCATCTTCCCTTTAAGCGGCCGAAAGCTCGCTCCACAACACAGCGAGCCCTGCTAAGTGCAATGTTAAATGCCAATTGATTGGGCTGCAGAGCTCCAATGTAAGGCTTCATTAGCCATCGCCGCAAGGGGTACGCCCCATCTGCAATTATCAAGGGAGGCACCTGCACCCCCCTGATAGTGACCGTGGGATTTCTGGGGACAAAAGCACCCTTATCCATCGCCTGGCACAGGGATGAATGCTGGAAGATGAATGCGTCGTGGTTATGGCCGGAGAAGCCAGCCTCGATGTCAAGGAATACACTGTTTGCCGAGCTCAAGGCCTGCAGTACTATTGAGTACCCATATTTCCTGTTATAGTAGTCCTCGGCATTGGCTCTTGGAGGGTGTATAGGGATGTGTGATCCATCCAGCGCGCTGACACAGTGGGGGAAGCCCAGCTCTTCAAATCCATCCATGACCTGCAAGGTAAGAAAAAGGAAAAAAGAGAAAAAGCCTTGAAGAGCAGGGTAAGAGCAACACAATGCTTAGGTGTCTGGTAAGTTGTCATAATTGTAGATGGTTTTCTCCATCCATAGCTACATACACACAAATATACTGCTACAGAAGAAGCCCTCATTTCCGCTCTCCTTGTAGCTCCCTTTCAAAATTAATGCACCCCTCACACCAGCCCCTTCAGTAATCTGCTTATATATGTAGGCATGCATTTCTGCAAATCGCACATACAAGAGGTAATGTCACGTAGTCAAGGGAGGTAATAGCAAATTAAGGAATTGTCCAAAAGGAAGCCCGAAGCCATGACCCCCCCCCCTTGTTATGTGGCACGGCAGGAGTACTTTTTCCAAACTAATACTGTACAGTATTATTTGACAGCATAGATTAATTTAAATGAAGCAGAGGCCAAGAATACAAGAGAGGAACCTACCTGGCGATAGTTTCCTAGGCAGACTGTTCTTGGGAGAAGTACATCCACAATAGCCTGGATCACCTCAGTACAGATTTTTGCTGCTGTGGACACCCCAATCTGGAAGTGCCGTGCCACTCTCCTGTAATTGAGGGGGGCAGAAAGCCACCATATGGTGATTGCCACCCTCTCTTCCACGGAGATGGCCCTCCTCAGCAAGGTGTCCCTGGCCTGGATGTGAGGGCGCAGAGCCTCAGCTATCTCGTACAGTGTGGCCCTGGACATCCGGAAGTTCCGGATCCACATGTCTTCATCCCAAAGAGGGATCACCTCCTCTGCCCACCAGTTCCTCACAACCTGTGGCCTGACCCACCAACGGCGTGGCCGGGGAACACTGGCGGCATGGAAACCCTGGCCAACGCGGTGGCGGCGACCAAAAAACCTCCATAACAAGGCATGGGCTGTGAAGCCAGTGATGCCACGCCGCCTCATAAAGCGACGGACGCCAGCCAGCACAGCCCTGCGCCTCCGCTCCTGTTGCCGATCCAACTTCTCCAGCTCCGCATGCAACACAGAAAGCATCACTGCACCAGACCCCTCCATGGTCAGAGCGGCGGCACACACGGAAGAAGAAATGGCGATCTGACGGAAATGACGACATGACGAGAAGGGGGAAGTGACGAAAATCTCATCCGACCGACTCGGCAAGCATTCCTGCTTCTGTGCATGTGCATGAAGATCCTTGCTGGATCGAGGTAGGGATCTTTCAACTTGTGTGTGAACAGGAGATACGGGCCCCCGGAGCGGAACCATTCCGGCATCTCACATTCCTCACTGATTCCATTCTAGTGTGGTAATGTTTTCCGCTTGCCGGGCACATTCCGGCATGAGCCCAAAATGGTTCCCAAATGATTCCGACCAGCTTTCTTGCCGCTCTCTTGCTGCAAGTGTGATAACGTCCTTGGTTCACCTTTATTACATTAATCAATCAACAGACCCAAAAAGAAAAGCCATGATCACTCATGGCCCTATACGAAAAATGCATTTGGTTAAAATAGACATTAGTATCATTAACACTATGTGAATGTGTTAGTTTATTTGTAAACTTGGTTTCATAAATTGGATTTCATATTTGCATTTTCAATAAAATATTTTTTTTAAAGAAAGGAACAATAAAGGGGCAGTCCTTTGTCAACCTGGTTGTGTGAAAGGTATGGGAAGTACTTTCCCTTCACAGAAAATTCACCCAAGGTTAGAGGCAGGATTTATCAAGGGCTGAAAGAGGAATTTCCTTTCCTGTCAGTAAATAGAAGTAAGAGCAGGGATTCCTCTTCCCAAAACCAGGGAGATTATCACAGCACTAATTAAACTGGCTTACCTGAGCCAGGTTATAATTTAAAATCAGTGGCATTCTGATGTTATCAGAAAGATTTAGCTGCCAAATTTGCTGCCCAGGTCCATCGCCACTCCAAAGGCTGCTCCAGTGGCCATTTCCTCAAGCCGAAAAATTCCTGTCTTCGAAAAGAAGTGTGCAGAGTGCCCCTGCAAGTAGGGATGGACCCAGGCTGGACCCGGGTGGCAATTTCGGTGGTCAAGTCCTTATGATAAGATCAGGATGCCACCCATTTAAAATTTTAACCCGGCTCAGGTAAGTCGGTTGAATTAGAGCTACGATAATCTCCTAGAAAAAGAGTGAGTTTCTTTAGCATTGAGAAATGGGATGGAGGAAGGTAAAGAGGAAGACAAGATCTGGGAGAGGGACTGGAAAGAAACCTCTGTAGGCCAGTTAGGGAACCTCACCAGGTAAGTTCTGGCCTATGGACTAGAGATTGCCCATCCTAGCCGAAGTTAAGATGAATCCCAGCTTTTGGTTCTGACATAACAATAGTGTTTTTTTCCAAAGATGGAAGTAAACATGGAGGGAAAGAGACTGGCTGCTCTCAGCTAGTCTTGGAAAGTAGTTGAGAGCACTGTGTTTTTCCTCCCTCTACCCTGCAAGCACAAGGAAGGGAGTGAAGAAACAAAGCTGGCACAGAATGGGCTGATAATGCTACTGCCCCTCTTCACTCTTTTCAGTGCTGGAAAGGGAGAAGTGTAATGAACGCATTGGCTGGCCAAAACATGGAGTAGAAAGGCTCCAGAAGGCACTTTAGCCAGGAATATGATGCTATCAGGGGCATGAGCATGCTAGCTTATGGCATCTGGTATACAGAGAATTGTGAGGCTGGCCTCCATCCAAATGGAGTTCCCAACCCCTGCAATGTGTGTGACCTAGGCTGTAGATATACAGCTGGCCCTCCTTATCCATGGATTCTGCATCCATGGATTCCATCATCCCTGGCTTGAAAATATTCCAGAAAAAAAGGCCCAAAAGCAAACCTTGATTTTGCTTTTTTTATATATGGGACACCATTTTACTGCACCATTGTTTATAATGGTACTTGAACATCCACAGATTTTGGTATCCACAGGGGACCTTGTAACTAAACCCCAGTGGATACCAAGAGCCCACTATACATGCCAGCATTTAACATCTGCATACTCAACCTCCTCCTCTGAGGCCTTAGTCTATTGGCCAATAAGTTAGATGTTTCTCTCCTTACACTTTCCAAAAAAGCCTAAAATTAAAATTAAAAAGATATGCATTCCATATGTTCTCTCATTTCCTTTTCTCACACTTAGCAGTGTAACTGGCAGACAGAAAAGTTAGCAGTCCTTTAGGACAGATTGTTTGTACTTGGATGTTTCCTGATTGATTGGTATGTTGTGCAGTGCCATCATCAGGTTCACATTCATTAAGACAATGTGATGCAGAAAGCTTTCATGGAACATAAAGGGATAAAGAACAAGGCATGCCAGCTGCAAACACTAAAAGTGAAAATTATGAGCCGTTATCTCTATTATTTGTTGAGGCCAAAGCAATTCAGTGATTTTTTAGGGAGAGAAGAATATCTGCTCTCTTCATTTCATTTGCTAGTAGTACAGTGATAGCAAGCTGCATCAAGGGATATGTTAGCAAACTGCTGTATTCCCAAAAATCCAACTGTCACCCCATCCTTGATGTGTGTCAGTAGTATATATTCTGATGCCCTAAATGGCTTATGAGTTTTTCAGTGGGGTGTGATATGAAAGATTCAGTATGGAGGAAAAGGCCTGAAAAACTAAAGTTGGAGTAATGAATCTCATGGAGAATTAGGAGACAAGCTAAAGAATCAGCAAGTCTAAAGAACCACAGTAAAAAATAGTTTTTCACAATGGGAAAAGTGCTTGAGGGACATCCATCAGGCAGTAGATAAGAATCTACCAAGTTATATACCAACCAACAGGGCATTCTGAGATTTAGCAAAAATCCCAGCATGGCAAAACTACAGGATGAAGTCTTTTTTTCTTGTTTCCTCACGCATTCAGCAAGAACATATGGGTGAACATATGGGTGGCAGACACTTACCCGCCTACAGACAACCTTCAAACCTCAAACAGGTACTTACCTACAGGACAACACATGACACAGATGGCAACACAGGTACTAAGCCTTGCCACAAACCAAGATGCCAACTTTGGCCACCCATTTATCCAGGAAAGTCATCACAAGATCTAATGACATCACTCACAATATTAGAGGAGGCCTTCACGTGCTCATTCTCCAATGTGATTTATGCCATACTATGTCAACAATGCCCTTCAGCACTCTACATTGGGCAAACAGGCCAGTCTCTGCGCCAGAGGATAAATGGACATAAATCAGACATTAGGAATGGGAATACACAAAAAAATGGTGGCAGGACATTTCAATCTTCCTGAGCACTCCATCTCCATCTCAGACCTCAGACCAGAACAAAAGAACTACAAAGGTAGATTGGAAAGAGAAATAGCAGAAATGGAATTCATCCACAAATTACAGTCCCTCAGCAAGGGATTGAACAAAGACAATGGTTTCCTGACCCACTACACCCACTTCAACATTAGCTGACCCCATCCTCATGAGGCTGTCATACATTGACCTATTCTTCTCACCACAAGCTAGTCCCACTGCAAAACTGCATCTGCCAGTTCATCTCCATGCACAAAGACCAGTTTCCCATGCCTTTGTGCACTAATGACCATCATTAAAACTGAACCTGCAACTTCATTTCCACACACAAAGAGTTTTGAATTTGAATTGACATCATTACATACTAATGATACTCATATGTCTGTGCTTGGCTTCCACTCCACCAAATGCATCTGAGGAAGTAGACTGAAGTCTATGAAAGCTCATGCTGCCAATTTCTTTCTGTTAGTTTCAAAGGTGCTACAAGATCTCTCTACACATATGGGTGAACAGCTATACAGTTATATATGTAAATAATATTAATATTTTTTATTGTCAATGAGAAGTGGTGTCCTGTCTTGTCAAGGCACTTTCTTGGGGGAAAATTGTGAATGATGCAAGATTTTTCATTCTTGTACAACTGTGAGAACACCAGTGTTTTTGAGATCAGCTGCATGAACAACTGGAGAGATGGGAGCAGCAGATGCAAAACTGTTGAATTTTGTGTAAAAAAAAAAATTGCGCACAAAACCCCCTTTGCAAAACTAGTCATCAAAGGTGAAAAATCTTTGAAAAAGTACAAAAGCCTCTCATAAGCCTGCCCAACAGCAAGGATGAAATGATTTTTTTACATCCATATATATGTATTTATGTGTAGTTTCAAAACATTTTGGTAAAGTATAGAGTCAATATTTTCTATGTTTCTGCTTATAGTTTACACTTCGTTTAGTCTCTTTGTGATACTGTTCTCAAGCAGGTCCTCATTTCCCATAAAAATGGAGAAGGACATAACATTCCCATTAGTGTGTGCCAACAGCAATAGCAGTTCATTGTACACACTTCAGTATCCTCAGAGCTCTTATTTAGCCAAATCAACCAGTGGTATGGAAAAGAATAACAACAAAATGAATCAGATGTAGTAGTAAAGAGATGTGCAGAACACTCTCTGGCAAACGGGCTTTTAAGGACTTGTTGCTGAACTGGGATGCCAATTCCATTTCCAGGAGAAAGTGCTTCAGCTTGTATGAATGGCAGAACGTTCTGCTAACTAACTGTAAAGATGAAGGGGCTGCAAAATGGCAAATTTATTATTTTATTTGCTTCTAAATCAGTGATGCCCAAACTCTGACTTTACAGGTGTTTTGGACTTGATCTCCTAGAATCCCAGACCATTGGCTATTGCTGAGGCTTCTGGGAACTGAAGTCCAAAATACCCAGAGGACCAGACTTTGGGAATAACTGTTCTAAATAAAAAGGGTGGTATCCAATAAATTCTTCCTGCCAATGAACAAGGAGATGCTGATGCTGACACTGCTGGTCATCACTCAGGTCCATCACTCAGGGATACTAAAGTGGGAGGCTATGGTGCTGCATTAGCCCCTTGGGAGAGCGATACTCCCTGGGGTGGCCACAAAATGGCTCAGGGGGGGTTGCATTTTGCCCACTCCTGTATTAGATCTGGATTTGTAGGTGCTTTTATACATGGCCTGGATGAGAAAGTTCCTCTTTCCTTTGCTTGATCTCTGTGAATTTGTGTCCCAGATACAATAGCTGCATTTACTTAGCATTCATCTTTACTACATCCAAGACAGTAGAGACATACTGGCAAACAACTGATATATTTTATTTCAGAAAGTACTGGGTTAATTTAAGCCAACCTGGGGAGATTAAAAGTATTTGGTTATGTCAGGGGCTGCCAGGAAATAGTTCAGTGTGAGAAAAATGTTATATGGATCTCCAAAATAAAATCAGTTTATACAAAAACAAACATGGCATTTTCAGATATATTTTCCCATCAGAAGTCAGAATCAAGAATGAAGATGACTGTAACAATTTGAAAAAATGGGTCAAAACAAATAAACTTCAATAGCAATAAATAAAAAGTTAGGCAGGAAAAATTAGATTTACCAGTACAGGGTAAATGACACCTGGCTTGGCAGTGGTATGTTTCAAAGGGATCTTGGTGAGCCATAAACTAAACATTCATAGTGTAATTCAACAGGGGGAAAAAGCTAAAGCAATACTAGGCAGCATCAGCAGAAGCATAGGAGACTATTGCATTAACAAATAACATGACTGATCCCCAACCGGATACAGTCACATTTCGGATGACTACCTTTTATCACATTTAAATTGCCACCACTGCCACTGGGTAACTGCAACCTTGCTGCACCCTAGGTCCCAGCCATGCTTATCTGGCTGCTTTTCCAAAATGGCAAGATCCCTTTAGGAAAGGTGGCTGGATAAGCATGGCTGGGACTCGGGATGCAGCCAGGTTGCAATTGCCCAGAGGCAGCGCCAGCAATTTAAATGTGATAAAATCAGGTAGTAATCCAAAACACAATTGAATCCCATCAGGGATCAGTAGTTTTATTTGTTAAATGCAATAATCTCCTAAGTGTCACTTAGCAGTGCCACTCTATTCTGTGTCGGTCAGAGATTATTTGAAGTATGGTGCCCATCTCTGGGTACCATTGTTCAGGAAGAATATTGACATATCAGAATGCGTCCAAAGGAAGATAACAAAAATGGAAACCAAACTGTATTAGACATGATTAAGGAAACTGGGTGTGTTTAGCTATTGAAAGCAAGAATGAAAGGTAATATGTGTTGTTTTCAAAAACCTGGAGGACTGTCATATGACAAGAGGATCAAGCTTGTTTCCTGCTGTTCCACAGGGTAGGACCCAAACCAATGAATTCAAGTTCCAATAAAAGAGATTCCAACTAAACATGGAGAAGAACTTACCAACAGTAAGAGCTGTTTCACAGTGGAACAGACTACCTCAGATAGGTAGTAACAAATTCTCTTTCACTGACAGCTATGTGGCAGGGATGCGTTAGCTGTAGATTTCTTGAATCTACGGGGGAAGGGGGTCAATGATAGGACCCCTGGGGTTCCTTCTGATTCTATGAATCTATGAATATGTTGTTATCAATCATTTCTGCTTGAGACCCTTCCATGATTCCCCAGGCAAGTAGAAGAAGGCATGGGGAGCTGATGGGAGTAGACTGACTGCAGGGAAAGGGGATAGCAAAGGTATCCTGTAGATTGTTAACCAATTTAGCATCTGATGTCCAATTGTGGTTCAAGTCCTGGCTGATCTCCTTAGTCCTGCATAATCTTAAATCTCTCTTGACACTGAAAAGCATGCAAACATACATGCACAGGCACGTGTGCGGACATACACAGACATCCTCCATAGCAACAATGCACTCTTGCTTGCCCTCTTAATCCCCTTATTCCAGCCTGCTTGCTGAGCTTCTGTGAATGACTCACAGATGTGGTGTCCCTCGGTACCAATGTCTCTATCATTTAATAATAACAATCATTCTCCCACTGTGAGTAAGGTCTGGAAACAGCATAATCTCCACCCATTTGACTTTGAGTAAAATCCACACATGCTTTTAATCTGTGCTATAATTTGTCATCAGGAAATTAAATGGTATATTAATTCTCATCTCTGATGCAATTGAAAAGGCCATCACAGATATTCCTAATGTACCCTGTATGGCTTCTATTTAGGGCTGAAATATGGCATTTGTTCACTAAAAAGTGCGGGAGTGTGGATGGGTGGAAAGGAAATTTAAATTTGAATGTTAAAAACATTTTAAAAAGTGTTCTGGGAGTATTACCTGGCACCTAATTCCACATTTCTAGTTTAGTTGTTAATGGTGTCTTCATTCTGACAGTTGCAATCCAAAAAGGTAACTTTTCCAAGCTCTGCAAAAGCAACAATACCTGATAATACTTAACCAGCTGGAATTGTTATGAAGCAACATTTTCTAACTTGGTGTTCACTCCTCTTGATATGCTGGAATACAACCCTCCACATCCCCAGCCAGTGATGGCCAAATTGAGTAGGGATAATAAGATATGTAACACAATACCTCTTGAGGACATCTGGTTAAAGAAGGCTGTGTAGACAGTATTGCTCCAACTTTAGCTTTCTAACATTTGTCTACCTTTTAATTCTAATTGGTGACAAGCTGTGTGGAACAGGCAATCTCACACAGCAATATAAATGTTGTTTGTTTGTTTAGTTTATATCTTACTTCCCTCCCATATGGGACCCAAGCCACCTATACTAAACAACCAAAGTGGCTGCTGAATATAAACTGTTTGTTAAATCAACATGAAGCTAAGTGAAGACACAACACAGTGAGAACAGGAGAGTTTAGTATAAGCAACCTTCTTTAGTGAGCATGCATTATATAATAATGTTCTCTATCTAAATTATTGCAGTGCTCTTTGAGGATTCAAAAATGGATAGTAAGTTCACATGAAGTGCCATCCATGGTTAGTTCTGCTATTTCCTGGGGGGTGGGGGTGGGGGAACAGGATTTGAAAATATTGATAGACAGTGCTGTACAAATCACCATTTTGGGCAAACCGTGGTTTTCCATAACAATTGAATGAACAACCATTATTTGGTATATTGTTCTGTACTAGAGATGGAGAAATCTGTTAGTTTCCCTTTTTCATGTATTCAATTTAAACAACAACTTTCACTCCAGAGTATGTGATTTCCAAATTTTGGCAAACTTTTCAAAAATGAACTCAAATGAATATTTCACCCATCTGCAGTAGTCACTCAGTTGGTACAGCTATTCTCACTATGGAGGTTCATGTTGTACCCAGCGGCATCTGATAGCTTCCATGCTAGAGGAAGCAATTTATCAACCAGCGTGTTCATCTGAACAGAACAATCAAAGTTGGTTAACTCTCTTCCCAAAATAGGTTCAGCACTTGGCGTAACCCTTTAAAGTTTGGACGAAAAGCCAGGGCATTTTTGCTACCTCATTGACATCAGAGCCACCAGTCATATACGCATAAAAGATATTGTGAAATAAGAAGCTGGGCAAGCCTATGGAATAGTTTGAAATGGGGTTATGGTGAAAGGCTATAATGTAGAGGTTTGTATGTAAGATGAATTTTTTAGGCAGCCAAAAATAGTGTGAAGGCTACTTAGGAACAGCAGAACTGACAAGATCTGAATAGGGTATTGGGAGCTGGGAATGTGGAAAGAGTTCTGGGAGTTCATGTTTAACTCAATTGTTATATAGTGAGGAAAAACAGATTGAAATTAAATCCAGACAAAACGGAGGTGCTCACATTCCCTGAAACTGGGAATTGGGTTGCAACCACCAGTCCTGGACAGGGTCACACTCTCCGTGAAGAACTGTGTTCGCAGTCTGGGGGTGCTCTTGGATTCGTCGCTCCTGATGACAAATCAGGTAAATGCAACGGTCAGGAGCGCCTGTTATCAGCTTCGGCTGATACGCCCGCTGCGCCCTTTCCTGGAAGTAAGGGATCTCAAGACTATGGTGCACATGCTGGTAACCTCTGTGGTGCACACGCTGGTAACATCTGGATTTCTGTAATGCGCTCTACATGGGGCTACCCTCGTGCTTGGTCCAGAAACTGCAGTTAGCACAAAACATGGCAGCCAGAGTGGTCTCAGGAACAGAAAGGAGAGACCACATAACACCTGTATTAAAGTTTCTCCACTGGCTGCCTATTAGTTTCCAGGCCCAGTATAAGGTGTTGGTTATAACCATTAAAGCCCTAAATGGCTTGGGTCCAACCTATCTTCGGGACTGCCTCCTCCCATACAATCTGCCTTGTGCACTCCGGTCCTCTGGGAGGAAATTGCTGCAGCTGATAAAAACAAGGCTTTCTGTGACCACCCAGAGGACCTTTTCAGCAACCGCTTCCAGACTATGGAATGGCCTGCCAGATGAGATCCGTCAGATTAAGACCCTGAACAGCTTTAAAGCAATATCGAGAGGCAATACGCGCAGTGCAGATATCCTACTCCTCTGCACGTATTGCGTCTGCAGAGTCCCATCCAGCAGAGCTGTGCAGGGTGGTAAGAGAGCTGACGCAGGTACCTCCTGTGCAGAACCTTACTTAACCTGACAACGGCCTGCTGTGATGCGTTTAACAATTTTTTTTGTAGATAAAATCTCTCAGATAAGAGCCGATTTAGATGCCAGTGTTTTGACAGAAACAACTGACCAGGTGTCCAGCAGCTCTGTTGATGATATTATTCTGGATCAGTTTCAGTCTGTGAGTACCGATGATATGGACAAGCTCCTTGGCAGAGTGAGGAAAATGACCTGCCCTCTCGACCCTTGCCAATCATGGCTGGCTGTCCAAGGAAGGGATGTATTGAGGATGTTCCTTACGGACATCATCAATGCATCCCTCAGGGAAGGCTCTGTTCCACCTGGTTTAAAGGAAGCGGTGGTTAGGCCGGTGGTTAGACGCACTGTGTCCACCACAACCACCTGCAGAGTTGTTCTACGTTGACAGGATGCCAAGGAGAAAGTTTCTGGAGAGACTTCTGCAAAAGACTTCAGGCTGAGAAGGAAAAATTCCTTCACCCCAGCACACTGCCTTGAGCTCTGGCTTTCCAAATAAAGACAGCAACAAGGCCAGCCTTCACTCAACTTGAGGGCTTTAATCTTTGTTTGTAGTATATTTACAATATATACATAGAGTATCAGACAGCAGTCTCTAATACTAATAAATCTCTCTTAAACCAACAAACTGCTCCACCATCCACAACAAACCCACACAGAAGATAATTCCTATCTCCTTTTTATAGACAGTTAACAATGCCTATTACATCAGGCATCTCAGGTGTGTATATTTTCAATTACTATCCCACACACACCTGCCCATGGAGCTGAGCTGCTTGCATTTCTTATCTTATAGCGCCACCTTGTGGTCACATCCATGTCATTTCCTGACATAAAAAAATCTTCCCTGGACCCCCTGGATATGAACAATTATAGGCCAGTCTCGCTGTTACCATTCTTGAGCAAGGTAATCGAGAGGGCGGTTGCTCTTCAGCTCCAAGCTGCCTTGGATGAAACTGAGTATCGAGACCCATTTCAAACTGGCTTTAGGATGGGATTTGGAGTTGAGACTGCCATGGTTGCCTTGGCCGATGATCTGCATCTGAGCATTGACAGGGGTAGTGTGACCTTGTTGGTGCTCTTAGACCTCTCAGCGGCTTTTGATATGATAGATCAGAGCATCCTCTTGGACCGCCTGAGTGGGTTAGGAATTGAAGGCACTGCATTGCATTGGTTCCGTTCCTTCCTCTTGGGCAGGTCCCAGAGGGTGCTGCTCGGGGACAGTTGCTCCGCTAAAAGGGAGCTCGCATGCAGTGTTCCTCAAGGTGCCATTCTGTCCCCGATGCTGTTTAACATCTATATGAAACCGCTGGGTGAGATTATCAGGAATCATGGGGCTGGGTGTTATCAGTACGCTGACACCCAGATCTATTTCTCCATGTCTCGATCATCGGCCTCGACTCCCGATGGCATCTCTCCTCCCAATGAATGTCTTAAGGCAGTAATGGGATGGATGAGGAAAGACAGATTGAGAGTGAATCCAGATAAAACGGAGGTGCTAACAGTAGCGGTCCTGAAACCAGGAATTGGGTTGCAACCTCTAGTCCTGGATGGGGTCACACTCTACATAAAGGACTGTGTTTGCAGTCTGGGGGTGCTCCTTGACTCGTCGCTCCTGATGACTAATCAGGCAAATGTGACAGTCAGGAGTGCCTGTTATCAGCTTTGGCTGATACGCCAGCTGCTTCCTTTCCTGGAAGTAAGGGACCTTGAGACTGTGGTGCACGCACTGGTAACCTCACGTCTGGATTTCTGTAATGCACTCTACATGGGGCAACCCTCGTGCTTGGTCCGGAAACTTCAATTAGTACAAAATATGGCAGCCAGACTGGTCTCCGGATTATCTAGGAGAGACCACATAACTCCGGTATTAAAATTTCTCCACTGGCTGCCTATTAGTTTCTGGGCCCAGTATAAGGTGTTGGTTATCACCTTTAAAGCCCTAAATGGCTCGGGTCTATCCTATCTTCGGGACCACCTCCTCCCATATAATCCTCCCCACGCACTCCGGTCCTCTCGGAGGAATTTGCTCCAGCCATTAAAATCTAGGCTGTCAGCAACCTCCCAGAGGGCATTTTCAGTAACCACCCTCAGATTATGGAATTGCCTGCTGGATGAGATGCATAACATTACAAGCCTAAGCAGCTTCAAAAAAGCTGTGTAGACAGATCTCTTCCGGCAGGCCTTTCCTGATTAGCTTCCTGATTAGATCCCGGCCTCAGGAGCTGTGTCTCCTTACCTCTTTCTGCTCTTGGCTTGCTCACGGCTTATATTTGTCTGTAAGCATTTTAATTATTCTAATTTTTCTTGAGATTGTATGTTAATTTTTAATATGTGTAGTTTAATACCTTTTTAATGGGTGAGAGTGGGGTCGTGGGGTTTAGTTTGTATTTTTGGTGTAATTTTAATTGTTGTAAGCTGCCCCTATTGTTTTAACAGAGGGGCGGGGTATAAATATTTTTTTTTAATTATTATTATTAGAAAGGCTGTGAAGATGGATCTCTTCTGGCAGGCCTTTCCTGACTAGATTTCCTGGCCTCAGGAGCCTTCTTGTTCTGCCCTCTCCCATATTGGATGCTGCCACTACTTTGATTTGCCTTTTATATTATCGTTGTTTGTGCTATTGTTTTAATTATGAAGTTTTAATAGTTAAGATGTTTAATACTTTTTTAAGGGGTGGGTGGGTTTGGGGGTTGTTGGAGTAAATAATGTATGGAATTTTAATTGTTGTTAGCCACCCCGATTGTTGACAGAGCGGTGGGGTATAAATAAATAATCATGGATGCTCAAGTCCCATTAAATACAATGACACAGTAAAATGGTTTCACTTATATAAAATGGCAAAATCAAGGTTTGCCTTTTGGAAAGTGCATGTGTGCGTATCTGTATCTATATCTATTTTCAAGCCATGGATGGTTGAAATCTTGGATGAAGACTCCATGTGGAGGGCTGACTGTATAATAAATCTTCACTGATTTTATTTGTTTTCATTTAAGAACTGAAAGGGAGACCTGGTCACATTTTTAATCCACAGAACTCACAGAGCAAAACAGCCACTTATCCAGAATAGTAGTCACCTTGAGGCATGAGTATCAGATCCAGGGAGGGTAAAGGGTCAAGATGGGTGGCAGCAGCCCTAACGTTGAAACTGCAGGGCCAGCCTAGAGAGCGGTTTCATCTCTAGATGTGTTACAGACTCAAAAAACTGGAGGCAAACCTTATTCAGGTGTGATATTGCTGAATACTTAGGGCCTTTGAAGACTGCTAGAAATAGTGCAAATTGAGTCCACTTTAACTGCCCTGGCTCAGTGCTAGGGAATCATGAGAATTGTATTTTTTTCTGAGACATTGGGCCTTCTCTGTCAGAGAGCTCTGGTGCCACAATAAACTACAGTTCCCATGATTCCCTATCACTGAGGGGGGATGCAGACCAGGGCGTCGGGGACGCCCTGGTCCGGAACGCCACGGGACCGCGGCAGCCGGACCGCGGTGCTCCTGCGGGGACCCTAAAAGGAGCGGCAAATTGCCGCTCCTTTTACAAGACAGGGAAAGTGCGCCCTAAACGCGTAGGGCGCACTTTCCCTGACTTATCCTCCGCAGCGCATCCGGTCACTGTGGAGGGAGGTCATCCCCGGAGCGCCGTCCGTCCGGAGGGCCGGAAGCTCCGAGGATGACCTCAGGAAGAGGAAGGGACGCCACGTGTGTGGCTGCCCCATCTCTTCCGGGTCTCGGAGATGGCCCTATTAGCCGTTTGCCGAGGCCCTACGTCAGGGCAGTTAAAGTGGACTCAATTTGCACTATTTCTGGCAGTCTGCGAAGGCCCAAAGTTAAACACTGTAAATCTAGATCTGTCAATTTCAGTTACTTCTCTCTCTCTCTCTCTCTCTTTTTAAAAAACCCTACATTTCTGTTTATTTCTTTTACATTTATTTTCAGATTATAGAGAAATGTTTGAATTTTGGAAAATTTGTATTGAAACCATGACAAAAAAAATTGTGGAAAGTGTAATGAAAACTACAGTTTTTAAAAAGTAAGCACACACATTAGCAAATATGCATAGAAAATATGTATGTAATAGAAAATAATGTGAATGGTGATGTATTTTTCTAATTACAAAATGATGTGGGAACTTAGCAGAACAGACATTGAATACTTTGCAAAATGATACAAACCAGATACAGATTGGTTTGTACATCCTTAATTTTAATGTCCTTTCCAATTCTATGGCTGTCAACAGAAGAATTAACACTAAGCAGAAAAATCAAAATATCAAGCAGTTGTGTGAGGAGTTTATAATGCTGAGAAGGGAGGTTACAGTGTCCTTTATGTTGACCCAAGGTTTCCTCACACCTTGTAATACAAGTTTCTTTAAAGCAGTTAAACACTATGTCACAAATATGCCCTTTGGTTGCTTTTAAACTGGTTGACCTTCAATTCCATGGAAAAGACACTTGCATATCTATATTCCACAAACTGTAGACACATGCACAGTACATAAACTTGTGAAGAATTATTTTCGGAAGATGGCGTGATGTATCAGAATGGCTGAGATACCAAGACATTTTGAATAAAATGAAGTAGAGGACAATATGAAATGAAACCTGTAGAAGATCTGAAAGAGTTAGATTCAAAGATCCATTGGTTCCCATATAAACAATTGGTAGACAGATTTAAACCAGATTATAAGAAAGAAGGATTTGAATAAAATGAAAATGTGTTAGATAAATTAATAAGATGTAATGGCCCAAAACTGATATCAAAATTCTATAACATATTGTTGAAAAGAGAATTAGAACAGAATCTCATCAAAGAGATAATAATTAAGTGAGCAATGGACATTGGAAGAGAGATTGATCTAGAAAGTTGGGAACGAACAACAAGAAGAAGAATGCAAAGGTTTACCAGATGCCAAGATTTAAAAGAAAAGTATTTTAAAAAGGAACATAGTTAGCACCTAACACCTATAAAATTGGCAAAAATAAAAATAAAATTGGAGGGTGGTTCCACATCTGGTGGAATTATACTGTAATTAGGTCGTATTGGAAAAATATACATGCAGCAGTATGCAAGATTCTCAAAATAAATTATAACCTGCTACCTGAAATATATTTATTAAATATGTTAAACAAGACATCAAAAGAGATAGAAAAGAACTGTGACAAACTACTGTTATATTTATTTGATAATGGTTGCAAGACTAATATTAGCAAAAAATGGATAACAACAGAGATACCCTCAATTAAAGAATGGTTCTGGAAAGTATCAGATATGATGAGTATGGATGTATTAACTGCTAGATTAAAAAAAAAACAAACCAAAATATACAAGAAGTAGAGCAAGACTGGGCTCCAGTATTGCTATACTGTAAGAAGGAAAGTTTACATTTATAAGGATATTACATTTTTTTAATGTTTGGACGCTATGATAAAAAATAATACATTTTGTTGATTTAACACACAAAGGAACTGGAAAAATATTGTACTTGATGTGAAGACAATAAGATTTAAATGAGAAATACAAAGTGGATGAACATGGGAAGCCAATTGTAAATATGTATATTTGAAAATTGTTTTATGACTATTTTCATATTGTTTAGTATATTTAATGTATTATGTATCTTTAAAAAATAATTTTTAAAAACAGTAAAGAATTATTTTTGTAAATCAAAATCCCATCCTTTATTTATTTTGTATGCTCTATTCTGTCTGTTGCAGTGATTTGTTACCTATGCAACTTTCTGTTGTGTTGATAAAGTATTTGGTTGTTTGCAGTACAAGTATCAAGTGAAAACAGGATGGTTTATGCAGAATTGTGTCAAAGGAGGAAATATAAACATACACTGGAATAAGAGAAAGGAAAAATAGTGATGAGAAATCAATGTAAAAATGTTGGGCATGATATGAGAACTTTATTAATATCACAATTCAGCCTCTACAGTTAGAAAATAAACAGGTATAAAATGAATAAGTAGAATTTACAAGGCTAGGAGAATTGCAACATGTTTGTGAACAAGGACAAAAAAAGTAACCATCATCAATAAGGAAGCAAGTAGGGCCTGCTGCTTTTTGATAAAATCACTAAGGCCTTGTCTGTATGAAAAAAATCACTGTTCTCACTCCAAAGCCAGTACTGTCTGTTTACACCACACACACAGTGACTTCTGGTGAAATACTACAGGTTTTCCCATTTACCTGATCTTGCCCTAGAGCTGGCAAAGTTGAAGAAAACCCAGTGTTTTGTTTTGTTTTTAAACCACAGGTTTGGTGTGGGACTTTGTGGTGTGTAAACAGCTGGACTGGGCTCAAACTAGGCTGGCCCAGTGTTCACGTAGCAGTGCAGGGAAAGGGGATAGCCTGTTCCCAGAGCCACCTCTGCTGCGTCCATACCTTCAGGAGATGTAGACAGGCCACTGGCATGCTACTGCTTCTCCTGAAGGTGGGCTCATCTGTGTGACCCATAAGAAGAGAGGTTAGAGGACTCCCAATCACATGGCAGAGGCCTCCGGCTCTAGGGACAGGGGATGGACCAGCCATGCCAATGCAGAGTCACTCCAGCTGGCCCATGTGAACAACACTGCACTTCTGCACTGGCAGTCTGGCCTGATGCATCATGTTCAATCTCAGGCCTAATCAGCCCTGGATGTATGGCAAGTGAAGACAAGGCATGTGACATGGGTTGCTTTGCACGGAAAACAGTCTTTTCTGCACGGGAAACAGACTTTTTATGGAGAAAATAATATTTCTTCACAGCAAACCTTTTATACTCAGAAAATGCTGTTTCCTATGTACCTGTAATTGTAATTGTAAATTCGTGCAAAATCTCCATGTGCTTGATTTGCATTGAGAATGTCAGTGCATGATAGTCACATGTGAATTTTTTGTGCAGATTGCAAATAGGGTCTTAAAATGGCACTTTCTTGCAGTAGGTAGAAAATTGCTAAAAGTACTCATTGCTTCCTTTGAGAAGAAATGTAATGAAGAATTACATCCCCAGGATGAGGTCTGATTAACAGTAGCATGTTCCCAGCTCACTCATAATGAGATCAAGATTTTGTTGGAGGACTGGCTGTTCCTTGGATCTTTGATATCAGCTTGTCTTGGATTGGACATGGCTGGTAATACCTGGGTTGATGCCACTCTGATGAGATTACTGCGATGCACATGTGCATGAGATTTCTTCTGTACAGTGGTTTTGCCTAATTGAAAAGAGATGTTTACATAGTTTGTCTCAAATCAACCATATTACTACAAAATCACTTTTAAAATAGAATTTTGATTTCATATGGCCTGAAGAAATGTTTTCTTGGCATACAGGACTGTCATTTTCATCTGGTGCCTCATTTCTTTGGAAGCTTTCCACAGGGGCATTGTTATCGTTTCTTGCCAGGTTTCAAGGGAAATAAAGAAATCTCCTTCTGAATTAGTATGGCTTTGGTTTTCTACTATATAAGTTAGCTGTTCAAATGCAGCTGGTTCACAATGATGTCTCAGTGATACAGGCTAGTTATAAAGTTATTTTCTATGTGAAAGGTCTCTGCATACCCCAAACACAGAAGCAATCAATAAATCAGAATTCCAAGAATAATCTCCCAACCCATACTAACTTAATCCAGATACTCATCTATTAGAAGCAAGCCAAAAGCGGTCAATCTATTTTCACGTCCCTTGCCCAAAATTAATTCACTTTGGCTCATAAAACCAAGGCTGATGTAATATTTACTCAAATTCGAAATGACTTTAAACAATCCACAATAAGCAAGTTAAAAGAGAGATAAGATTTGCAGTGTTTCTCAATGTGAGCTATGAATTTTCACATCATGCTTGCTCTCAAGAACCTCTTCTTATCACATGAAAAATCAGAACAGTATTGCCAGGTTCACCTAGCAATTAAAGTTATGATGGTGTTAGAAGAAAACAAAACTTACATGTTTCAAGACTATCAGGGTTTCTTTAAGCCTTGTGTTTAACAAGAGTAGTGGGGAAGTTGTGACTTCTCCAAAGATGTTGGTCTCCAATAACCATCAGCCTCAACTAGGAAGGGGATATAGCTTCCCCCACCCCAGAGAATCAAACTCAGATCAAACTGAACTTTCAGGAAATAGTAATATAATTTAACCTACTAAATATTTTTCTGATGCTTTGGTCAGAAAAATAGAGAAAGGATCTTCTAAAAAATATCCCTAAAAATGTAAAGGCATTTCACCCCACAGAAACAGGCAGTGGTGGCTGGTGTCTTCCATGTTAGTGGGAGACTGTCCTCCAGGTTTACTTGAGCCTCCAAAGGAACTATTCCAGAATAAAATAGGTTCAACAACTTGAGGTGTATGTATTGTGTGCCTTCAAGTTATTTCTGACTTATGGCAGCCCTAAGACTCATGGGGTTTTCTTGGCAAGATTTGTTCAGAGGAGGTTTGCCATTGCCTTCCCCTGGGGCTGAGAGCATGTGACTCACAGATTTGGCCTAAAACTTGAATGGCTTCACTGGCTCACTGATATGGGATCCCATAGCTGCCACCAGAAACAGGCATACATTCTGGGAGCATGCCTGGATGTCACCTTGATGGCAAGGAATACCTTTGGAAACAGTTCCATACAATCCCAAACAGTGTATCTGGAAAATGTCACCCATTCCTTTGCAATTCCTGTATTCCAATTTATAGAAGCTTGATGAACAGCATATCTTGGAAGTGACTACTCACATATCACTTACCGTTAATTTTATTTCCCAATAACTAAGTTGTAACAAAGGGGGGTTGCAGACTGCCAGAAATAGTGCAAATTGAGTCCAGTTTTAGGGTTAGGGTTAGGGTTAGTGCTAGGGAATCATGGGAACTGTATTTTATTGTGGCACCAGAGCTCTCTGACAGAAGGCTCAATGTCTCAGGAAAAAAATAATTCCCATGATTCCCTACCACTATCCCTAACCTTAAAAGTGGACTCAATTGTCATATAATTATAGTAGCATAACTTCATGAAGAATAGTGATACTCCTTTTCTGGAGTAACTGTAGCTTTTACTTACTTTTGTAGTTACACTGATATGTAATGCTTGATAGAACCTGAAGCCCAAACTACAGTGTTGAAAGGATGCTTAGTAGAAAGATACCTGGTGGTATCAAAGCTTGCGAGTTCCTATAAGAAGTAATCTTTCTATCTATAAGTGAGAGATGGGGGTATTTGCATCTACTTTGTAGAAATAGTACAGTTTTAACTGCCATGGTTCCATCCTAGAGAATCCTGGGATTTGTAGTTGTGTGAGGCACCAGCATTCTTTGGAAGAGAAGGCTAAAGACCTTGTAAAACTACAAATCCCAGGATTACATAGGATGTATCTACAGCACTTAAAGTGGTGTCAAACTGCACTATTTTTACAGTGTAGATGCACCCAAAGAAAATAAAGAGAAAATATGAGAGCTAAGAGGAGATGAATGGTGTGGCTGCCATTTCATCTGTGCACATTAATTGCATCTTGCATTTAGGTCTAGCCTAGGCAAACATTTGCCTGCCACATGTGAAAAGTTAAACTGGAAAGGAGGTGGGCCAGTGCATTCATGCTCTGCTCCCAGCGTCCTTGTGTCCACACATTTATCACCAAGATCTAAAAGGTGATTCGAAGTGCCAGGCACCTGGAACAGGGCTTGTGAGCATGCCAATGTCCTCTCAACAGTTTAATCCATCAGGCCAAGGTCTGTATTGGACTTCTGTCAAATGGAGATGTGCTTACCTTTTCATGCAATAGTTATTCTTTTAAAAATCATTTTATTTTTAAGTCCTAATGTAGAATCTCTCTCTCTCTCTAGCTCACTCGCTTGCTCACTCACTTGCTCTCTCAATTTGGTTTTTTGCAATGGTGTGAGCCACTTTGGGAGAAAATATCTGAAAAATGGAATGAAAATGCAGAAAATAAATAAGTGAATAGCTACATTTATCTGCACTCATTTGAAATAAGGCCACATGACATACAGCCCTATGTGCACCAAATTCCAGTTATAACACCTTAATCTGGGTCTTAAAAATGCACATTTCTCTGGAGTTTGCAGGAAACTCTGGTGTTTCCTATAATGTGGGCAGTGGATCCAGGACATATTTTGGGGATGGGGGGGTAGGGGTAGGCAGGCTAGATTGCTGCCTGGCAGGAAACACCATTTACCTCAATATCTGGGCCAGTTCAAGGCCCAGAAAGCTTTTCCTCTACCTAAATGCTGCCATGATCTGGTGTCTTATTTCTGACATCAAACAAGCAACTGGATGCCAGCAGTGGCAGCAGTGCCAATGAGGGAAACCCTTTCCTGTAACTGGCTTGGACATTAAGGTAAATGGCATGTCTGCCAGGCAATGATCTGCCCTGGCTCTGACAGAGAAAAGGCAGCAGTGGCAGGGACTGGTAGGGGAAAGGCAAAGTGATGAACCAAAGCAACATCTGGATGCAGGAACATGTAGGGGCACCTACCCAATGTCCCTGTGGAGAAACCAGTTGCAAGGTCTTTGGGACAAGCCCAGGACAGAACAAGCAGGGGAATCCATTTGGACTTTTGCCCCTAGTGTAGACAAGTCCTGAGATGAAAGAATAATTGCACAAACATTTCAAACTGAGAGTCTTTTGAAAACTTGCTGTTGTCCCTTACAGAAGACTAAAGGTGTCTCCTGCATTTCTGGGGTATCTCACCATTTCTCCTTCCTGTATAATTTCTGTTGCTATTTGTTATTGTGCTGGATCACTCTGTTAATGTTAGAATTTTGTGGCATGAAGAATAAGTAGCTAAGACAACAAACCTTTTATACTGGAAGACTGGAAAGAGAATGCAGATGTGGAAACTGGCCTTGAAGATTTAAATGGACTTGTTCTGTCTTGTCTTCATCTCATAATTCAACCAATCTGTCAGGCCTTGAGGGACTAAAAATGTGTGTACAAAATCCAAAACTCAGTTTATAATGCTGCCTCTAGAAAATATTCATTCATATGCATTCAGATAGATATTAGACTGCAAGACTATACCCTAATTATTAAATGTAGGTAATTAAGTATTTATAATAAAATACATAGCACATTCTGGAACGCTGATTTTTGGAACAACTTTTGTTGACCAGGCAATGAATTGATGATGAAGTTATCAAGCATATATCCACAAACTGGGATTTCAAGGTCAAAACCATCATAGATAGATAGATAGATATCCTTTTTATTCAGGCAGTCAGGCAGTAAAGCCATCTTGGATCCCGTCGTGAGGAAGAGGCTGCATATTATATATATATATATATATATATATATATATAGAGAGAGAGAGAGAGAGAGAGAGAGAGAGAGCTTTTAGTCCAGAGAGGTGCCATCTTTCCTTTTGTTTTGTTCTAAGCAATGTATTCAAACAGTTTTTAAAGCTGTTTGTTTAATTAATCTGTTTTAATGTTTATTGTTAGCTGTATGGAGCTTGGCTGTTAGAAGCAAGTCAGGTATTAAATATAACAAAATAAGTCAAGGTAGAGTTGGTAACCTGTCTATCTATGAGTGAATACAGAAATAATAACAAGCCATGGTTTGATCTTAAGTGAATGTGACTTGGGCTTGAATGAGCCTACCTCCCCCTTTTTCTCCTTTGTATGTGAAGGGCAATATTGGAAGCTTTCATTTACGGTTCATCACAAACTACTTTCCTGTTTGGCTGAATGCACAAAACTATGATTTGTGCAAATCAGTTAACCAATGCATATAGAGTATCGGGACTAGCTATTTTTTTGTTTGTCCTGAGTCAAATGTTAGCAGCTTCTTCAGTTGACCCCATATAAGAAATAAAATAAAATAAAATAATGTGCCTCTCCTTGCTCAACTAAGAATTCTATAAATCTCCTTTGTTTGGGCTTTTTCTATTCTACTCTGATGTCCATCTGGTCCTGCATTCAGCCTCTCCTTGGAATATTATGATGGAAAGGTTCTGGAGAGAAGAGGGAGAAGCTGAAACTTTTAACTTTGACAGTTAAATAGTTTTGTCCAGTAAAAAGAAACATGTAGGAGGAAAGTGTTCAGGTTTAGTGTCACTTGTCCGATACCCTTGAGCCCAGAAGTGTTTTGGATTTTAGAATATTGGCATATACATAATGAGCTATCTTGGAGGTGGGACTCAAATCTAAACATGAAATTCATTTATGTTTCATATACAATGTTGACATATAGCCTGAAAGTAAATAATATTATTAATAATTTTGAGCATGAAACAAAATTGTGTACACTGAACCATCATAAAGCAAAGGTGTTACTATACAGCCACCCATGTGGACAATTTTAGATTTTGGAATATTTTGAATTTCAGAATTATGGATAAGGGATACTCAACCTGTACTAGATGTCAGGGAAAGGTTAGGAAGGATATAATTGAAACAGAGCAAATTCTGTATAGTGAGGCAGGCTAGTACCTGTTGCAGTGAAACCTTGAAAATAAAACTTGTGCTATTTAATGTTTAATGTTTAATCACTGCTGTGGACAGTTTTGTCAGGAGATTTGAGATTTAAAAAACCCACATGCTTATCCCTTTTTAGATTTACCATATTCCCTTTAAAATAACTCAGAGCAGGTGCTGAAGTAGGAATAAGATGGATGACCAGGTGATAAAAAAGATAACCTGGAAGTGGAATCCAACACACACAGAAAATCCCAAATGTTTTGCCTTTCTGAATTAAGTAATAATAATTAGAGAGGTAAAGCACATATTGTACTTGTTGCTATTCAAAAGGCAGCTATGACTGCCTATTTCATGGTCTTTTGTCACATGTCTGATACACATAGCCATTAATAAACAGATGATCTTTTGTTGCTTTGTTTGCACAATGCACTGGAGTTTCCTGGAATATACTGTAAAGAGACTGGGAAAAGCAAACAGAAAATGAAATTCTACTGTTTTAACCCTTGAATCTGACAAATGTAAGTAATTTCCCTTCATGTCAGGCATGGTTCCTGTTCTTAGCTGTAGTATGCATTGTGAATCTTCAAAACACCTCAATTAAATAAAACAAATACTTTTTAACTCTATGATAGATTAAATGATGATTATACATCCTAGCTGTACAGAGAGCTCATGGTAAAATGAGTCTTCAATCCAGGTTTTCACGTACAATGTTTATAGGCACAAGCCTAGATGGAGAAGCCATTATAGGAACAGCTTAGTGTACATACACTGTAGTAATAATGCAGTTTGACACCACTTAAACTGCTATGGCTCCACTCAACAGAATCCCAGGATTTGTAGTTTTGTGAGGCGTGTTGGGAAACAAGCCTAATTTTGGGGAATTTATAATTAGCTCAAATATGCGAAAGTGAAGCGCCCAACCTCGCTTCAGGGATCTATCCAAATATATACCAGAGACATAAGAATTCAGGCGGAGAATGACGCTGAGAGGAACCAAACTCCAAATTAAAGTCTAAAATATTTATTAGCACAATAAGCACACATCCACGATAAGGCACACACATGCACACTAGAGGAATAAGCGGGAAAGAGCGGGGAGAGCAGAGAGGCGGACCAGGATAGAGGGATATACTTACGCCCGAGAGACTTTGTGAATGCGGATGGATTTGGTTGAAGGGCACGACCGGCAAGAGGGGGGTTGTAGGAACTATCTCAGAGTGCAGACTGACAGAGATTCAGCATGCACTTCCAAGGTAGCATATGGTCTGCTAAAATCCAGGGGTTTTTAAGGGCGATTTCTGCCTCCTAGCTATGAGTCTGAAAATAGGTGGACAAAGGCTTGATGGGTTTACCATTGTTTATCTAGGTCTGGGCATAGTCTAAACAATGCAGTTGGTTTCAAAACTATCGAGGAAAGGAAGCTAGAGAAAAGGGGTGCAATCAAATCTGATCACTGTCCCATTGAGTGTGAGATTAAGACAAACAAACACCATTGTGTATATTTTCCAGTATAATGGGATATTCCCAAGGACAGCTCCCAAACCTGCCTGTCCAGGAAATCTTTAGTGGTCTTGAGCAACTTCAACAGTGCCTACCTGACCTTACATTTAGGGAATTATGGCTGCCATCTCCCAAGGGTCAGGCTGGGGTCATAGGGAACTCCACATGGCTAAAATATCCAAGAAAAATGGAGCACATATGCTAACAGGCATCAGTACTTTTTGGTACAGAAGGCTGAAGACCTTGTAAAACTACAAATCCCAGGATTTCATAGGATGGAGCTACAGCATTTAAAGTGGTATCAAACTGCATTATTTCTACAATATAAATGCACCTTTGGATGGTAAAGTCAGTATTGCCTACACCAGTGCATCTCAAGCTGTCTGAAGTGGGGGACCAACAATTTTTCCTGCAGTGTGTCAAGGACCAGAGCTTTACTTGTGTCCACTGGCTACAAGATTGTCTTTCTTTTCCTGAAACTCTCCAGCCAGTGTCTCATAGACCAGCATTGGTTTGTGAGCTGCATTTTGAATAGCACTGGCCTACACCATTCCCTAAAAGATATTCCCTTGCATTACTATTCTTTTAAAAACAAAACAAAAAAAACCCCACAATGTGCATGTATTTGTTGTGTGTAGTGTTGTATGTAGTATTTTGCATGTAGTGGAATGTGCATGTAGTTACTGTCTGCATTCAAGTCATTTCCAACTTATGGCGACCCTAAAGCGACCATATCATGGGATTTTCTTAGCAAGATTTTTTTGTAGTGGGGGTTGCCATTGATATCCTCTGAGGTTGAGAGAATGTGACTTGCCCAAAGTCACCCAGTGGGTTTCATGGTCAAGCTGAGATTCAAACTGTGGTCTCCAGAGGCATAGTCCAACACTGCAACCACTACACTGACTAGCTCTCTTGTAGGCAGTAGGTACATGTAGTAGATCTGCATTATTGTCTTTTCCCCTAAGGTGTCATTTATTTGATAAGGTGCTGATAGTTGATCAACCATCAAAACAGCTGATCACTAAGAGAAACATACAGACGCAAACAGATTTAATGCTATATCGTGATTTGCACAAGCTCTATTCTGGCAGGCACCAGAGAGTTTAACTGTGCCTGCATTATTCTATCACAAAGAATAATAGCTGGAGGAGATAAAACTATTAGATTTCAAAAGAAAGGACAGACAGTAATGTTGATCAACTCTATTCATAGTGAGGGGGGAAATCAACAAACAGAACAAGAGAGGAGCAGAAAGGTTGTTCCAGATGGCAGGAGCAGCAGCAGGACATGGTCGTCACTCTGACAGTGAGAAGATTGTATTATTAAGGGACACAGAGGAAGCTGGTACTAAAATGAACAGAAGGAATGTAAGATGGGGGTGGGGGGTGAGAGAAAGTGCAGGGAGAACTGTGCCATGTGAGACAGGCTGGAAAAGGTCCAGGAAAGCTGCACACAGAGAGAATGCCTTGGTTGTTTTCTTGCAACGCATTGTGTGTGTGTGCCTGAGCCGGTCTGTGCATGCACATATTGAGGGAAGGCATACAAAGCTGCTAATACATAATGAAACCTAACCTTTAAAAGGGAAACCAGACTACTCTCAAAAAAACATTAACTTCCAGGTCTGACAGGGAACCATTGTCGGAAATTGAGTCAACATGAAGTGGAAGAGGTTTTTATAAGCAGCAAAGGAAACGTGTATTTGATTACCCATGGCATGCAGTCTCAATCAATGTAGAAAGGGATCTGTTAAGAGGACAAGGCTTGGGTCCTGACATTTGCAGGGGAAAGGAGGAGGTGTGCATTGTGGGAGAACTTTTGGAGTTTCTTCAACACCTGTTTCCTTGAGCAGCTGCCTGGAAAAACATATCTTACAATTCCCGCACCCTCACCCCCAGATAGGAAGGAAGTCTATATACTTTCCCAGGGGAAATCATTAACAGGCAAATTATCTGTCAACAGCATATGTTAGCACTGTATTAGACTACGGAAAAATGAAATTATTTTGTACTTCTAGAGAAAGCTTAACTGTAATTTTCAATAGGAAATGTAAAAGGCATTAAGATTATCCTCTCACCCAAATGGAATTAGCAGCAAACACTTTCAGATATAAAAGAAATGAAATGGTATGTCAAAAGCATAATTTTTTATTTTCCTGATATAAATTGACTTGAAGTTTATTCTTCAGTTGAACTTTTGCAAAACCATCTCTGGATATTACTTTAAAAAAAAAACACCTATGAAATGCATGGGGTCACCATAAGTTGATAGGCAACTTGAAGGCACACACACGCACACACACACACATATATATATGGGTGTCACTAGGGTGATTCAAGGGGTGTGAACCACACTGGGTGATAGCGATAGCAATAGCAAGTACATTTCTATACTGCTTATCAGGGCACTTAAGCACTCCCTAAGTGGTTTACAATGTGTAAGCTAATTGCCGCTTTGATGAAACCCCTCCTCCACCTAACTTTTTTTTCTCCGTGGGCAACCCTATGGGTAATGTGATCCCACCACTGCCCCAATCTTGGTTTCTTCATTTCTTAGTAGTGTGGATAATAATTCCAGGTTCTAACAAGCTTGTAAGTGAACAACAATAAAAACTTTATTTAAATGATGGTTAACAAAGTTTCATTTGTTACGATGTTGCATTCTCTTATTCTTGTTATACTTTGTTGCATACTATTTAACTCTAAAGAACAACGGTTAGTGGTCTTCATGACTCTCACACCGTCCTTATTTGCTGTGGTCTTTCCAACTTTATTTCTACACTAGCACTCAGGCTAACTAAGGGGCTATACAGATAGCCCCTAAGGAGGGGCTCTGTGCCACCCCTGGAAGTGCTGGATCAGGGCCAGGGCAGCCACACGTCACAGTCCTGATCTGGCACTTTGCTGCTCCAAAAAGAGCTGGCAAATGTTGCTCCTTTTTGGAGCAGCAAATAGCCACCATTGCCGTGGCAGCAGCAGCTTTTCTGTGCTTCTTTGGCACAGTGTCTAAATGCTGCACCAAGGGAGCGCCCTGATGCTGCCTGCCGTCTGTTTGGGCAGGCGGTGTGAGGATGATGTGGGGGCAGAGTCGGGGTGGCTGGCATGTGGTCACCATGCCCTGACTCCACCCCCAGGCCGGCTCTTTTGGCCGGTCTGTACTGACCCACAATCTCAGAAACTCCCTCACTTGGAGTTCTGTCCTAGGGTTAAGTCCCTCCCTTCTGAACTTTAGCTCTCATAGTCTCTTTCTTCTGGACTGCTACCCATCCAGACCCGGTCTGACTTCAACTGTCAGCAATGGTCTTATTTAACACCTCCAGTCTAATATTTGATTGGCTGCTGCCAGCTCTCATTCTATTGGCTGTTATTAAGGCATGTTCTATTCTGCTTTCTCTCCACAGCCCCAACTAGCTGGGTACTCATTTTAACAACCTACGAAAGGATGCAAGGCTGAGTGGACCCTGGAGCCCTGTCTGGTATTGCACTCACAACCTTGTGGCTGTGACTGCAGTATCAGCATTTAACCAGTGCACCACCAGGGCTCCTGATGTCTCAAAGGAGGTTGTCAATGGATCTGGCCTTCAGCCCTCTGTGGCCACTGGTGGGGATGGTGTGCTCCTGTCACTCAGCAGCCCCTTTCAAGTCTGGTGGGGCTGCTGGCTGGTCGCGGAAGGGAAGTACCGGTGTTGGTGGCAGCAGTGGTGTCATGGGCTCCTTCCCTTCCTGCCATCCATCACCTCCATTTCCCGCCCAGTCAGTCCACTGTCCATGTCCATAGTGTCTTAGTCCAACACTCAAAGCACTATACCACTTTGGGTTTAGCTGGACCTTAGTACAAAAAAATCATTATTAAGGATTCTGTATGGTATGGTATGGACAAGGTCCATGGAAGGGAGGCACCATGAGTTACTACAGTGGGAGAAGCCATCTGTAGTGACACCAATGCATGCACACACACGCACACCTGTACCCTTACTGATTATATCAACTGTGATCTTAACTGTCATTCACCAGCCTTATTCAAATCCCCAGATATTCCATCAGTCATCACTAATTCTCATCAGTCTATTCTCTCCCTTTCCCCCAATAGCTCCTTACCTTATTACCTCTAATATATTTAATCAAGTAGACAACATTTTCCAGCAAAAGTCCAGGACATCACAGAGACATTTAAGAATTCCTTAGCATTTCACTTCATACTTTTCTGGGGAGCAAGTTTGCTTGTTTGTTATTTTGTTAGTTTAAATTGAAAATTAAATTTTAAATTTTATTTCTTTTTAAAATTATTCTTTTAAAATTTTCTTTAAAAAGATCACATCTTACCAAATTTTCACTATAACCACATGAAACTATGTACATGTCAATACATTCAGGCTGTGCATATGATATTGTAGTTTAAAGGTATAATTTTAATTTAGCTAGTTGTTTGTGTCCCACAACTGTTACCATTACATTCAGTAATATATGGGAATTACAATTTATTAGTAACATTAGTACAAAAAACCATTACTAAAGATTCTGTATGGTGTGCTATGGGAGGTGGTCAATAACATGAGTTATGAGTTTCCACACTGGGTCATGCCAAACCTATTGATGCCATTGGCCATGTTGCTGGTGTACCACACATCTCTCAACATTCTACAGGTGGAAAAAAAAGGGAACACATGGCCAAGAAGCATCAGAGTGTAGTCAAGACGGCAAAAAGTTTTAACGAGGAAGAACACACAAGCTAGGAGATGCTGCAGCAGTTTGCTTTTGCCTAAGCTTACTGAGAAGGGCAAGACTCCACCCTCTCCTCTCCTCTCCCTCCCCCTGGTTAACTGAGTACAAATTACTTTTGCATTTTGAACTCATTTTGCAACAATGGAAGTAAGCCAAAGAAAACAGAGGAAAACAGTAGAAGGAGGAGGGAGAAACAGGAACATTTGAAAACAACTGAAAAAGTAGGGTGACAGAGGATTAATCAACTCAGGATAGTTGGAGGGTATGGCACCACACAGAGAGACAAAGAAACACAGAGAGGTTTCTTGTACTGTGAAGCTGTCAAGAGAGCACTGTAGATCACATCTTCCATCCTCCCAAGGATTGGTCATATTTGCCACACATGGCTCTATTTTTCAGCACTGGAGCAAAGAAAGAGGCAGATGGCACACTGGCATCAGTGCCTTTGAGTCTGTAGCCCTGATCATACCAGATGGGGCCCAAAGTAGGTGCAATCCAGAGCCACCCATGAAAGGAAAGCTTGCACAAAGAGGGTGCTGTTTTGAGAACTGCTCCAGGGCCCAAACCACCTTAATGTGACCTTACCTCCTGCTCTCAGGTTTTGACCCTGAAATCTCAAGGAATGGGATGCTGCTGACCTGGCGACCCTCTGGGGGAGAGCCATCTTGCATCCTGAAAAGCATGAAAAGCACTCTCCTTTCGGACACCTAATATCTACTCCTCCCCTGGCTCTGAACTTCTTGTCATTTTTATGCCAGATGAATTCTTTTCCATGCTGAACCAATTAATGAAGTGTGGAAGGACAGAAAGCCATGTGACAGTGAAGGATAGATATCTCTATGCTTTAAACTGTACCAGATCAGGCAGTCTTCATTTTTCTTACTTTGGAAATGTTCTGCTAAATTGATTTTTGAACTGTTTGTTTTGAATGTGCATGCCTCTCATTTCTGTCTCTAGCTGTTTGTGGCATGTTATTCCAATTAATAATTTCTAGGGCTAATAACTTAAATGTTGGTATCATGACAGCACAAATGAAAGGTAATGTCCTCAAACAAAAGGCTCACCAAGTTAAAGCATAAATCTGTTGATTGCATGATTTCTTTTAAAGAAGTAGACTAACCCTGGATATTTATTTCAATGTATTAAAAATACAATGAAGGTGGTTATCTTTACAATTCCAGACTGGATGGAAAATAATACAGTTAAGCTTAATAAAGATGAATAATAGACCTATATAAGCATGAGTCTACTCTTATACGTCAATACTTTGTCTCCAGAGAATGTATGATCATGCTTAAAAGTCCCTTAGGCTGTAGCTAATGTGAAAGATTTCTGCCTGAGAACTTTCAGAGATGCTATGAGTCAGGTTACATGATTTTGGGCTAGAAAGACAAGTAGCAGTGCTTCAGAGAAGGCAGGTTATTATACTTGCTAAGTATATTTGGCTTGTCATAGAATAGGAAGAGATCACGAAGCAATCCAGTCCAACCCCTTGCTACACAGTAACACACAATCAAAGCACTCCTGACAGCTAGACATCCAGTGTATGTTTAAAAACCTGCAAGGGAAGAGGCTCAACCACACTCAGAAGCAGCATACTCCATTTGATTTTGAAGCCATTTTGAAACTCATTATGATTTCTCTGAATTTACTCATGAAGCATAATGATGAACATTATAAGTTACCATGATACAGAATTCTTGTGGTAAATCAGTGTTTTGGGGCACAAGCCAACTACAGTTGTCCCTCTCTGTACATGGACTTGGAGTCTGCGGTCTTGGTCCTTCACAGATGGCAAGTAGGGAAGGATACAATGGCATGTGCTCAGCTCTGCATACAGGACCGTGCAGCCATTGTAACCAATGGCAACTTGAATATTTGTGTTGTTCCAGATTCATGGGGGAAGGGCAGAATGGATCCCCTATGAATTGATAGGGACTCCTGTACATTTCTAGCCACAATCTAATGATGTCAAGGTAAATTACTCTGTATTGTCATATTTTAATCTTTTTGTACTAATTGCAGAGCAATCCTGTTCTTTCCACTGGAGCACTATGAGGTCAAAATATTCAAGGCCCTGCTGAAGTCCTGCTGGGAGAGCAGAAGCGAAAGAGGAGTAGTGTTGGCTGACCTTCCTACATTTTGCTTTATTTTGTTAAAACTGTTTCCTTCCCATGAGAGCCAATATTAAGTGCATATGCCCTCATGATAAATGTAATTGTTAGAGGGATTAACCTTAGCATACCTATACTCAGTATTTACTCATTCACATGTTTTTCTAACACTTTAGGCATTACATGTACAAGGAGATACTGAAAAGATCTCAGTCCAATCCACTTCCCAAAATCTGAGCATAATTTTGGGAAGCTTGAAAGAGTGTTCTTTTGTATTGTAAATTAACAATTTGCAGGCTCATAGCTCTAATTTCTGTTTGTTTTTTTTCAGATCATTGATAAAACCATGTCAGTGAAAAGTGTGGAATTTTCAAGTGCTGAACTCATACTCAGCTGTGAAGAATTGGTGGGCCAATTTTCATCATGGAGATTTTGAGACCAAAGATGCAGCAACATCTGGAAAACCTTCAGCAGTGACAACTCCAGAAATTGTTGAGCATGTTCATTACCTGATTTTGGCGGACTGGTGAATATCAACTAAAGCAATTGCTGATACACTAGAGAAATCCTGGGAACACATTGGGTTTATAATTCATGAGCAGTTGGCTATGCAGAAACTGCCAGCCAAGTGGCAGTGGCATCACTAGGAGGTGCGGGGTGACACCCTTCAATTTTCAAATTTTAATTTATTTTTAAAAAAAAGAATTATTTTTTAAAAAATCTTTTTAAAATTCACATTTTCATTTCAGCCACATCAAACTACATGTAAATACACTCAGGCTGAGGAGGGAGAAGAGCCGGATAGGTTCACAGGGTCCTGGACAACAGGCCTCAGGAGAACCAGGGGACAGAGGGGGAGGGTGTGAGGGCTGGGAAAGAAGAGAGGGAAGGGGGCAGAGAGAGTGATCCTGGCCCCCTCACCTTGCCTTGCCTCACCTCACCTTCCTTTGGCCAGCATGGGAGTGGGATGGGATTGTGGGGCCTGTCAGCTCCACAATCCCATCCCACTCTGCGGCAGTGCCTGGAAGGGACAGAGGGTGGGAAGGAAATGGAGCTCCCATCCCTATTGAGGGCAAATGTTCTAGTTACTTCTGTGTGGACCAGGAAAATGTCCCCTTGGATGGTGGACTTGGTGGTATCCATTGCAGAAAGCAGATGGAGATCAAGAGGATCCCTTTTGTCAATCCATGGATCTGATTTTTCTGAGATCTCTAAGGATGCATGGCTTGAGCATGGTTTTTGGAGGGTCCCATGAAAAAGTCCTTTGAATCCAAGAGGATCTGCACCTTGGGTGGGTGTTTTTGCACCATGGCCATGCAAAAATGTACCCAATATATGGTTCTTGTAGTGGGGCTTATGGAGACTGAACTCTCTTTCTTTGAAGCTGTTTAAAGAGAGTTTCTGTGTGGTTTAAAAACAAACAATAATGGCTTTAATCAATATTTAGATAAAAGAACTAAAACCTAACCTAACTGGAGGTGGTTTGGGTAAAGAGAGATAAATCTCACCATCTTTAGATAGCAGGAAGAAAACAATAACTTACTGACTGCTTGAAGCAGTTTAGAATCTTTAGAGAGCTGTTAAACTACCTCTGAGATTGAGTGACAAGAGTCACATGATAGATAGAATGAGAAAGAGAGAGAGAAAGAAAAATTCAATACATAAATTTTCCAACTATATGTATATCTAAATATATTTAGGTTGTGCATGTGATATTGCAATTTAAAGGTATAATTTGAATTTTGCTGGTTGTTTATGAAACATCTGTTGCCATTACATTAAGTGATATAATACAAAAACATGACTAAGGATTCTGTATTGTGTAGGTATGGGAGGGGGTCAATGGGGGGTGGTGACACCATGAGTTACCACACCGGGTGACACCAACCCTAGGGATGCCACTGCCAAGTGGGTGCCCAAATGTTTCAATGCTGACTAGAAATGAAATTGAATGGATACCTACAAGATGATTTTGCAACCTTTTGAGTGAGCTAGTGAATTTTTTGTAAGAACTCATCACTGTTGATGAAACACGGTTACATCACTATGATTCAGAGACCAAACAACAATCCTTACAGCTGTGGCACTTGAGTTCTCCACGGCTGAAGAAATTCAATATGCAAATGGCTAGCAAGAAAGATCACAGGGGGGGTTGCAGACTGCCAGAAATAGTGCAAATTGAGTCCACTTTTAGGGTTAGGGTTAGGGAATCATGGGAACTGTATTTTATTGTGGCACCAGAGCTCTCTGACAGAGAAGGCTCAATGTCTCATAAAAAAACCAATTCCCATGATTCCCTAGCACTAACCCTAATCCTAAAAGTGGACTCAATTTGCACTATTTCTTTTGGGATAAGGAAGGTATTTGGATGACTGACTATCTGCAGAAGGGCTAAAATCTCATAGTTGAATGGTTCTATCTTCTGTACTGGCTTTTCTACATATATATACTATAAATTCCAGACTTCTCCATTAATGTATTTAAATTTTGCCACTTGCTGATCCAGATGCTCTCTTGTTGCAAGAGACATTAATCTAACTCATATCTTTTCTCTTGTAACTAAACCTTGCCTCCCAAATTGCAATGCTTAACAAATTACAGTGCAGGAGACAAAACCAGTATTTTGTTTTCATTTTGTTTTTTTAAATCAAAGGGCAAGGGAAGCCATTCTGATTTAATGAGTTGTTGTGCAGTTATTTCTACCAAACATTCCTTAATAACAATCTTTCAAAACCCGCAACATTCAATAAACACAACAGCCTGCATGGCTTTCCCTATTGTGGTACTATATTGATGGTAAACACAATTGTCCCTGTATTTATAGTATTATATACCCAAAGCCCTCAATTTGTTAGTTGTTTAATTTGTCTTGAAGAGTTGATCACATTTCCACCCTTTCACTACATGTCCTGAAACTCATGACACATACTCTCCAGCTGTTCCAATTAGTCAGGGACAGTCCTGATTGATCTTCTGTTGTCCCAATTTTTCAGCTGCATTAAAAACGTCCTGGGCCATTATCACACATGGCCCACAAAGCGATAATAAACTGGAAATGACAAATTCCAAAAATAAACCGAAAATAAACCTTGATTCCGCAAATGGTTTTCACACGTAATTACCTGAATTGCGCAATTAAGGAAAGCTCCCCCTGAAACTGCATTTAACGTTCACACACAAGTGAGAAAATCCCATACATGTACTAGAAATGATCTTCTAGCACATGCGCACTACAGCCGCGGCTGTCACTCGCCGCGGCTGTCACCCCTTCCCCAGGTCGTCCTCGGAGCAGCCGGCCCTCCGCATGGCCAGCGCTCCGAGGAGGACCTCCTGTCACAGCGTTCTCCGTGGAGGTCCTCCTTGGAGTGCCGGCCCTGCATCAGATTGGCGCTCCGAGGAGGTCCTTCTTGGAAAGCCAGCCCTGCGTAGGTCGGCGCGCCAAGGAGGACTTCCTCGGAGACCCAGCCCGGCTTTCCAAGGGGAACCTCCTCGGAGTGCCGACCCTCTTCCAAATGCGACCCTCTTCCAAATCCCCCTTCCAAATGCGATTTGCTTTTCACATTACGGTGAATTTACCTTAATTGCGAATTTACCTTAATTGCGCATTTGCATTTCCTCCAAAGAACCGAATTTCAAAAGATCTCGTTTCTGTCCACTTTCTGTCCACTTTCTGTCCAGTTTCTGTGTGACGTTGTGTGAAAACACGGGCCACTAATCCGGTTTCAGTCAGGATTTTGTGTGGATTTTGTGTGGATTTGGCCCCGTGTGATAACGTCCCTGGTTTCTCTCTCCTCCTGCTGCTTCCCCCCTTTGTCCTCAGGTTACTGCAATTGCTGCAAAGTGAATTCAAACTGAAAAAGTAGTTTGCACTCATTTGCACTCAGCATGAAAAGTGGGGAAGGAATAGAATCTTGCCCTTCCTAGTAATCTCAGTCAAAAGCAAACTGCTGCAGTCCCTTCTACCCTGTGTATTCTTCCTCTTGACCATATTCTGGTGTTTTGCCTGGGGACATCTGTCCCAGTTTTCATTGGTAAGATGTTGGAGGGAATGGAATAACATAAAGTAAATTCCTGCCACAAGAGGTGTAATAATTGTTGTTGGTTGTTTTTTTTAAATTATGTTGTGCTATTATATTATCATAATAGGTAGCATAGAGAGGCACCTATTTTGTTTTCTTACTCAAAAGTAACAAAAGTAATAATTATGGGTGCCTCTTCTATCATGAGACCTTTGCCCTTTTGCATAGGAGAAAAGCCCATATTTATCTCCCTATAAGAGCTAAGGTGGCATAGTGGTTTGAGTGCTAGACAATGACTCTGGAGACCAGGGTTTGATTCCCCACTCAGGACGTTATCACACGGGGCTCAATCCAAACAGAATCCAAACGAAATGGCGAACGAATCCGGATGATTTGCCCGTGTTTCCATACGACGTTGCACAGAACCCCGACAGAAAGTGGAAAGAACTGAGATCTTTTGAATTTCGGTTTCTTCAGGAATTGCAATTGCGCAATGGGAATCATTTCGCATTTACCGTAGGTCTGATAACCAAATACGTATTGTGGTGCATTTCCCCGCTGTTGCCATGGTTCCAGCGAGCATTCCTCTCTCTGCGCATGTGCAGGAGGCTCATTTTGGCTACATTTACAGGTTTTTTTCTCTTGTGTGTGGACGTTCAATACACTTACTGTAAATGCGCAATGAAGGTAATGACGTATGTGGAAACAAGGGTTATTTCCCGTTTATTTTCGGGATGCCTCATTTCCACTTTTATTTCTGCTTTCTGTCCCACGTGTGATAACGTCCTCAGTCATGAAACCCATTGAGTGACCTTGGACAAGCCACACACTCTCAGCCTTAGAGGAAGGCAATGGATCTTGCCAAGAAACCCCATGATAGGTTCATCTTAGGGTCATCATAAGTTGGAAATGACTTGAAGGCACACAATAAAACAAAATCCCCCCCCCCCCCCACACACACACAAATACAAGTAAAATCTGGCTACACTGGTAAAGGAAAGCTATGTGACCATTTCATATGTTTCTCTGTAGGCCCTACAGAGTTATACCTATAATGAAAAGTTTCATAGAAGTGAATTCCAAAGAAATATCTCCAAGAAGAGCTAGATATTTTTTGCCTCCAGATATCCTGTGTGAACTATCATTTGATTCTGCCTTCCCACCTCAAAATTCCATGGAAATGTCTTGGATTTTGTCATATATGTTTTAAAAAAACAAAAAACTGCAGATTTCTTCAGATCAAACCAGTTTGCATATTCTTCCTTTTTCTTTCCTGACATTACTTGGACTATATACAAAGAGAGAGAAAGAGAATAAAATAAAATACCCTCATGTAAAACAAGATTCCATTCCATTCCATGAAATGTCAAGACGATAAGAAAAAGACACAAGATTTAATATAAAGCCTGGAGAGATATCAGAGCTTGTTTTATTGCACATAAATCAGCAGCAATAATTTAAATTGTGATTAATGTTCTATAAAATTTGTTTCATGTATGTCCTATAGAGAGCTCTGTTATTACAGCATTCCTGTCTCTTTAAATTTGTGGCATTTGAGAAAAGTGCCCTCAATGTCTAAACACAATTTTTAACAGATTGGGAAGTAGCAGAAGACTGGATGATTGTTTTTCTTTAAAGGATTTCTTTCTTTCCAGCTTGGAGGGACAAGATTGCAGCATCATCATATTGCCTTCCCTTGTGTTCCACAACTCCCTGCTTCTTTCTGATGAACTCAAAGCAAAAGAAGATGAAAACAGCCAGTAAAACTTGATCTGAAGGAAAGATGAAGTCTCATTTAAAAAAAAAAGTTTTATTCCAAGAAAGAGTCCAAAACTGGGACTTTTTAAAGCAGTTGAGAAAGTAGGATCAAAGGATAAATTGGGTGTCCTTGCAAAAGCAGAACAGTTGGAGTGTATGCTATTGAAAATCAACCTGCAGGGATTTTTGATAGACATGCCTCAACTTGTGAACAGCAACTAATAGGATTCAGATTAGCAGGTAAGGCACTGCAGTCTTACGGATCTTGTGTATCAGAGCCATCTTTACTGTAGTGACTTGCCAGAAGAGTAAGACATGGGGAGGCATGTCCTAAAATATATTCTCCCTAGGCATTTTCTAGGTCCTTCAGCTTCTGGTGTGCTTCTAGTGGAGGATAAACATGGAGTTATGCTGGAGAATGTAGATATACCTAGAGAGATGTTGTTTTAGGGCCTGAACAGACTGCCAGAAATAATTCAGCTTGAGACCACTTTAACTGTCCTGGTTCAATGCTAGGGAATCATGAGAATTGTAGGTGTTTTTTTTTTGTTTTTTTTTTTTTTTGAGATATCGAGCCTTCTCTGTCAGCGAGCTCTTGTGCCACAATAAACTACAGTTCCCATGATTCCCTAGCACTGAGCCAGGGCAGTTAAGGTGGTTTCAAGCTGGATTATTTCTGGCAGTCTGTTCAGGCCCTTAGTCCTCCAACATGACTCTATGGTCAATTTCAGCCAGAAGTCATTCATTTCAACAGGGTTTGCTATTGTTCGCAGTTTTACTTTTCCACAGTAAATCCAGGAATGTATCCCCCATGGATACAGGCACCATACTTATTTATCTCAGAAATGTATTTATAGAATGCCCAGAACCCACATGGCTGAATCTCTTAGGACTGTAGCTCCTGTTAAGAGATTAGGGTGTGTTTGCTTCTGTTTTCTAAAACCCCTTCTGCCCACTATATCACAGATGCTATGTGACATTAGGAATTAAATTAGGAGTTAATCTTGAAACCTATGAAGAACTCATAAAATAGGTCAGTAGATACTTTAAGGTTACCACTGGTGACCTTAGATGAATCACATTCTCTCAGCCTCAGAGGATGGCAATGGCAAACCACCTTTGAAGAAAATTGTCAAGAAAACCCCATGGTAGGGTCACCATAAGTGGGAAATGACTTGAGGGCACACAACAGCAAAACACATCTGGAGATTCACAGTTGCCTGCCTCTGAGCAATAGTGATAATAAGTTGGATTTACAACTAGCGAGCCTTTGCATTTTTAATCAAGTGTACCACCAGGTTCAAGGAACATGCCGTTTTGCTCTTTCAGTATACAACTCTCCTATAAAAATACCAGCACTGTCATGTTTAAACACACACACATACACACCGCTAGGAAATATGTATTACTGAGGTTAGCAGAGTTGCAACAGCAATGTCAGTTTTTAGAACCAATGAAATCTGAGAAGACCATAATAAATCAGGTTCACAACATTTACGGTAACATTTGACTTTGAGTCACAAATCTAGGCTGCTAGGAACTCACTTAAGTATTTATATCTTCATAGGGCTGTAAGAGGAGACCCAGCACACACACTCCTAGCTATAAAAGAGGAGTTGAACAGTTTTTCATATAGACATGTTCTGGCAGATAGAGGACAAAGAACAAAAGGGCTAGTCATTTGGGTTTTAATCTTCTGGGCAGTACAGACAGCAAAGGAGACAAATGAAATACTATTGCAAGCTGACACTTCTAGGTTACACTCCTGAATATCAACTGGCAACCCCTGGGATAAATCTACCCCATGACAAGTCAATGGCATCTCCCCCTCCCCCCCTTCTCTCCTGGATCTTTTGGAAGGGGCAGGTGGCATGCAAGGAATGGAAGCAGGGTTCAGATTTGCCAGCAGACCACTTAGGGATGGTTATTTTTTATTTATTTGTTTTGACATTACTACTTGACCATTCTATGATAAAGCCAAACTATCTTGTGGCTTCCAAATAAAAATATAAATCACACAACTTTAAAAGCAATCTCAACAATAAATACATCATTTAAAAAAACACACCAAAAGAACCAATACACATTTACAAAGTTGTCCACTTTTCCCCCAGTAAGTGAAAACTGGTGGCTAGCTAGGGCCCTTTCATACTATGTTCCAGCTTTCACTGCCAAGGCTGCATCTCATGGAATCCTGGAGTTTATAGTTTGGGGAGGTGCTGGATCTCTCTTGCTGTGATTTCCAAATGCCCTTCTTAAACTACCCAGGATTCCATAAGATGCTACCATGGCTATTAAAATGGAATAATAGTACTATAATTCTACATTGTAAAAAGATCCCAGGTCCATTGACCAGGGCTGTGGATATTTCTCCTATCTAAACAAAACAGTGGTTCACAGGAGAGAATCTGAAGTAGATCAAATACAGAAAGAAAGACATGTTTAACAAAAGGTAAAAGTCAAGACTGGCCCTTTCAGCCCCTACTATGGGTCCCATACATCTAAAGAAGCAAAGGATATGTTGGTTTGGATGGCAGACACAGTACAGAGGAAGTAGCAATAACCATACTAACCAGTTTGCACTCCCCCAAAAGAACTTTTCCAAGCCGTTTTGCGTAGATGGTCTCCCATGTGATGAAGGACCACATATATCACTTCCAGAAAGGAAGAAAGGGCTGGACAAGCCTTTTAAAAAATTAGGGACAGGGACATGATGTACATCCTTCTGGATCCTATTACATTCTATCTCACTCCCACAACTAAAACTAAATATAATTATGCAGCTAAAAATAAATATGTAGTCTCTGCAACACCATTGTATATCCTGATGCTATTGGCCATGTGGAACTGGTGAGAGCACACCCTCCAAAATTTCACAGATGAAAACCAGGATACATGGCCAGCAGCATTAATGTGTGGTCAAGATGCCAACAATTATTAATGGGGGGTGGGGAGGAACACAAGCTATGAGAACCTGCAGCAGTTCACCTTTGTATGAGCCTTCTGGGAAGGGCAACATATCACCCCTCCTCTCCTCTCCCCACACTGAATTAATTGACTGCAAACTATTTTTGCACTATGAACTCAATTTGCAAGAACTGAAGTGAGTTTAGGACTAAGGGGGAAACTGAGAAGGAGAAAGAAACAGAGACATTTTTAAAGCAGCTTAAAAAGCAGGACAACAGAGGATTAATCGGAACTGCCCTTGTTGAATTGGGAAACATGGGGGTATGTGAGACTGCAACATCTGGAGCGTTTCAAGTTGCTCACTCCTATTTTATAGGCATGAAACCCATGAACACCACCCTTAACTGGAGCTGCCAAATTTCGTGGGGCATTGGTGCCAGAGGCCATTTTAAATGAAAGCCTGAAGGTACACAAATCACTTTTGCAGTAACTAGTAGGAGTTATGGCAATTGCTTCAGTTTGCCAAAGCACCTCCAGCTGTTTCGACAGGTACTCCATGTCCCCCACCTCTTCCTCATTATTCATATTTATTCACCATACCCAGCAGCACTGTCTGAAACAAAGACCTGTTGTTGGCAAGAGAAGCCATCAGTGGTCTTAACTGTTACAGCCATTTAGAGCCATCTCTGCATGCAGAGGCTGGTTTATCATAGATTCCTGGCTCACAATCAGGACTTGCCCTAGATATTTTGGTGCCTAAACCAAAACAGAAAATGGCCTCCACCAACTAAAGGTGCATAGTACCCAACACTTATGTGCCACTTATGTTGGCACATGAGGCATAAAATCCTTCAAGAACTGGCTCATATCTAGCAGTTAAAAAAAGGTGGGGAAACAACCTACAATTACAACAAATTAAATAATTAACCACTTGCTGTTATTTTGTGACACTTAAAACTGCAGTCAAGAAATCAGAAGAAGACTAGGACTTGGAAGGGCAACTATGAAGGAACTAGACAAGATCTTGAAGTATAAAAATATATAAACTAAAGTTAGGATTGTCCATGCCATTCTATTTCCCATTTCTATATATGAGTGTGAAATATGGACAGTGAAGAAAGCTTATAGGAATAAAATCAACTTATTTGAAATGTGGTGCAGGAAAGGAGTTCTGTGGATACAATCGATTACTAAAAAGACAAATAAATGGATCCTATAGAAAATCAAACCTGAACACTCTCTAGAAGCCAAGCCAACTAAAGTTGTCATACTTTTTCCATATCATGAGAAGATATGACTCACTAGAAAAGACAATAATGCTTGGTAAGGTTGAAGGCAGTAGGAAAAGAGGAAGACCACATTCCATATGGATAGACTCAATCAAAGAAGTCACAGCCCTGAGTCTACAAGACCTGAGGAGGGCTGTTGATGATAGGGTGACTTGGAAATCTTTCATTCACAGGGTTGCCATAAGTGGAAGTTAACTTGACCACAGTTAATAACAAATCATGTTACCTCTCAGAGCTTCTCTTCTTCAAGCTAAACATACTCTGCTTCCTAATTTATTCCTCAGTTCATAAGGACTGGTTTCCAGAACTTTGATCATCTTGGGTGCCCTTCTCTGGACACATTCCAGCTTGTCCTTCTCGAACTGTGCTGCCTAGAACTGGGCACAGCATGAAGTCTGTCTAAAGCTTAATAAGAGTGGTACTGTTATTGCTCTTGGATTGGACATTATACTCCTGTTGATACAGTCCTGAATTGCTTTGTTTCTTTGGCTGCTGCATCACACTGTTAACCCATGTTTGGCTTGTGGTTTACTTAGACTCCAGCTCCTTTTCATATGTACTGCTTTCAAGCCAGGGTCACCCATCCTATATCTGTATATTCCCTTTTTCCTGTCTAGACGAGGCACTTTACATTTATCCTTCTTGTTGCTGACATTAATTTTGAAATGAATGTTGAAATACAACTTGTATAATTCTTCCCAGTCCCACAGAGCCTGTTGTGTGGACAAACAGGCAACATTCCTGTGCAGACAAGTTTCCTACAGAGAAAACAGCATTTGAAAAATGATTGAAGAAAAAGGGTTTCTCAGGAAACTCAAGAATTCGAGATGGCTGAGAATTTTTGCAATTCTGAACTTATTATGTGCAAAAAATGAATGTTGGTCATTTACGTGGAAAAATCATTTTTCTGTGTAGAAAACAACTTGTTTTCTGATCATAAAGTGCCAAGAAACTTGAATTTTTGCACAGAAATGCCATTGTCTGAACAAAAATACTGTTTTTTGTGTGCAGGATGCTTGTTGTTGTTGTTTTTGCCTCATCTGCTCTCCTTCCACCAACAGATAGCCAGATTTAAATTGGTATTGGTGAATAAAGTGCTGAACAGTCTTTCAATGGGATGTGCATGCTGTACTTTAGGCTATTGCTATACTGCTATATTGCTTTTGGCTGTCCCTTGTTATAATTTATCTTATAAGCCACACTGGGTCTCCTGTCAGAAGAAAGGTGAGAAGTTGCAGAGGGGCGGGATATAAATTATTATTATTATTATTATTATTATTATTATTATTACATACATAATTATGCCTCTTTTCCCCATCCCAAACATAGTGGACCCAACGTTCTTCTGTAGGGCATCATATTTAGACTCCTTGGGCCATTCCTGTGTTTCAGTCCTTGATTTTCTTTCATTTTATGACCTATTCTTCCTGGTGCTTTTACCCTTGTGCAGACTTGAGAAGCAAGGGCTTTTCCAGGGATGGAATGGAGAGCTGGTTATTTTTGTTCCTCCCACAAATGAAGCTTATCTCTGGTTTCAGCAAGAGGAGATTGCCAAGAACACTATGCCAGGCAGTAAAAGAAATCACATTTTTGGCAGATGGAGAACAAAATAAACATCCGTATTCTGTGGATAATACCACAGGATTGGCTCTCTGTGTATTTTACTGCCTACACCCTTCCAATTAGTGGGGGGTGGGGGGAAGGGGGGAAGAAAAGGTCAGATAAATGCTTCAGAGCAAAATCCTCACTGGGAAAATGTTATGGGGTGCAATGACAACACTTGAAAAATATATTATGGGGCACAAGGAAAGGAGAATGTGCTCTTTTGGGGAACATGTCTTTCTTCCATATATGCAGCAATATGGCAATTAGGCTCTGTCTTTGGGTGGGCTAGAACATTTTTCAAGGGGGAGGGTCTCTTAAACATCTCTACCTCCTCTATCCCCTTACTCCTACCCCAGAGGCACCCAGTCAAGTAAAAAGTCTTGGATCATTGGTCTGACTGAAAGCTTTGCAGACAGACTATTTTGGTATAGTCTTCTACGTGTGTGTGTATGTATGGCGGGTTTCTCTCACTGTTTCTGCTCTCTCAGCATTTCTGATGTTCACATGTACCGTATCATGCACACATACATTTTTGTGCACCAGCTTTGTCCATGCAATCTGTACCTTACCAGAATGGGTCGTGCATAGCATCCTAACCATAGTAAGAGGTACCCTTGTACCAATGGAATCATGAAAGTATGGAGTTTGGATATGCCAGTGGAGCAGGACCAGTGAATGTGATCTGCCCTTCCACCTCACCAGGCTGTTCTTAACCTAGATTGTTCCATTTGTAGATCCTTGTATATCCAAGTGTGGCTACACCAATGAAGTCAGGATTCTGAATCCTGAAAATCGTCAGGTTCAGGCTATCTGAAGGACCCTATCTCCCTATAGGAGCTGTTTAAGCTTTAAGAGCTTCAGGAAAGGCCCTTCTATGTGTCTCACTACCTTTCCAGGCTCATTTGATGGGAGTAAGGGAGAGGGCCTTCTTGGTGGCTGCTCCCAGAGTTTGGAAATCCCTGAAGAGACTAGGATAGTTACCTCCTTGTTTTCCTTGTGCTGGCAGATGAAAACTTCCCTATTTCATCAGGCTTGTAAGAACTGACTTTTAAGTGTGATGGACATTTAATTCTGTCTTTTAATGACTTTTAAAAGATTTTAACAGTATAGAAATAGATTGTTTATTTATAAAACAACACACACACACACACATATGTTGAGCCTGAAAGTGAAATCTTTGAAGTGAGGCTACAGGATATGTGAAGGGCAGTGGTCAGTGAGTGGAGCCTGTGTACCAGTCATTTCTCCCCCTCTTCTTGACAAAAAGAAGCATAATGAGTGACCTGATTAATTCACAAAGATAAAAGATTACAGCTTGTGTAGGAACATTTTCCTTCCTGTGCACAATGGAAGCCAGGGATGCACAAAGCTTAGGGTAGCCCCCAAGGCCCTCCAGGTGTCAAAATATTTTCCAAAAAAATGTTCTCATTCTTTAAAAAATTCCCAAATGGTCTCAAGATGGTTTGCAGGGCATTTCCACCACTCTCCCCCCAAACAATTTTAGCACAGAAGTGTTTCTTTAAAACAGGAAGTATCTTCCATTCACTTCCTGTTGTTAAAACAAAGGTGTCTTTAGATCCTAAAAAAGGCACAAGGGAGCCTAAAACCTGGTGAAAATAATCCCCACAACAGCATTTGGTGGCATTTTTTGTCATGGTGGGAGTGAGGGTGGGTTGCACCTGTCTATGGTTTCCTGGGCTGCTAAAGTTACTCCATACCTTTCCACAACTACTAATTCCTAGTATAAGCCATTAATGAGAACATGCTGCCATCATAAAGATCACACTCAAGAAAATACTGTCCTGATGGGGATACCAACTTTAAAATTTAAAAATAGTATTCCCTCCTTGGTGCAGTGATGTCACAAAATGAGTGTGGGGGGTTCACATCACACTGAGTGACACCCCAATGGTGTCTTGAGAGTGGTCCTTATGATGGCACCACACCAGAGGGGAGTGTCACCTAGTAAGATGGTACATCCGGCACAGCTGATGAGCTGAAGTCACACCAGAGCCCAAACAGACCTCCAGGGGACTGGGACTGTCCCATCCAGAGGCAGTGGCTGCTGGGAAGACAGTGTATTCTGTTTGGACTTTGGTGTGGTTGCAGCCATAGTGGAGCCAAAACAGACCTCTGGACTCAAGGCAGCCTGCCCCCCCTCCCCGCATCAGGTGACACTAACCCTTGGTACACTACTGCCTTGGTGTAGTCTGCACAGAACTTTGGAGGGCTGGGAAAGAGAGGTGAGACATGAAGGGAACTTGAGGAGGCGAACAGAAAGCAACCTTTCTCATTTTCCATGGTTGTAAAATGGGTGAAGAATCTGTCACCCTTCAGATGTTGCTGAACCACAGGTCCACCAGCTCCAGCCAGAAGTGAAAGATTATGGGAATTGTAGGTCAACATCTGAAAAGCCCCAAGTTGACAATCCTGCTGCAAAAAAATATCCTGTCTTCAGAAGACAGAAAATGAAGGTAAGCAGACCTGCAGATGATAATTTTAAGGAGCTGCAAAGTTTAATATTATAGAACAGTTTAAGCCCCATTATAGGATGAGAAGAAAAGGCAAATCCATATATGAATAAGTCATATATGAATAAATCAATCAATTACTTGACCACTTTATTAATGTTATGCAGGATATGTTAAAGGGCAGGGTTTTTTGTGGACTGAACAATGTGAAAATTCAAAGGCTGGCAGATGTAAACTTGATCTGGGCCCATACGTAGACTTGGCAACAGCAATGGAAGCAGCAGTGAAGAATAGAGAATTTACACCTAAATGCTAATAAAACCCAGATGGAGTCCATGAACATGTTATGGACTCCACAGCCAAAGGTTTCAGACCCCAGAAAAAAAAATCTGTCTGTTGTAGAAGAGTTCATTCAGCCTGTTTGCAATCATAAGATGTCCCAGTACTGCAGATGTCTAAAAGGTGGACAGTCAGCCAAAGAAAATAGAGAAAGGGCTCATTCACATTTAGGGATAAACCAGTTTCTTAACTGGATCATTTTGAATAGATGAAGCAATTTGAAACCGAAGCAATGTTCACACTATGTTTGCCACAATCAAATCAGTCCATGTTCCTATCAAAGTTCACATTTGAATGGTGATGGGAGCTGACACCCAGGAGGGAAGGCCAATGGGCAGAGGGTGGGTAGAGGTTTGGAACTTACCCACCCCAAAGGTCTTGGCAAACTGCTCCCCTTTTCCGCCTCTCAGCTTGTGCTGGTTCCGTGGGGTTCTGGTGATTTTAAATTTCCTGCAATGTGAAAGTGGTCCCTTTAAATCTCCGTGCAGCTATTTCCCACTTCTGCCAGTGAATTGGTTCCCTTTTCCCCAGTAGAACAGAGGTCAGAGAAGTTGGGGGATCCTTGGGGGGCATAGTGTGGCATGTGTTCTCAGGACCATGGGTTCATGGGTGAGGGCACTCATGGGCACAGTGGGGGGAAAAACTGTCCTGGCATCCATAGATTCATGGGTGTGGTTTTCCCCCATGGTATGCATGGATCCCATGGATAAGTTAGGGACCATACAGATGGCCTCTAAGAGGCGGCTCAGTGCCACCTCTTGGAATGCTGGATCGGAGCCACAGCAACCACAAGCTGCAGCCCCGATCTAGCTTTTTGCTGCTCCAAAAAGAGCTGGCAAATGCAGTTCCTCTTTGGAGTGGCAAAAAGCACCTTTACCGCCACCGCCGCAGCTCTTCTGTGTCCCTTTGGCGCAGCGTGTCTACACACTGCACCAAACGGAGCACGCTGACACTGCGCACCATGTGGTGGGGTGCACAGTGTGATGGCAGCGTCGGGGTCGAGTTGGGGCACCCAGCATGTGGTCGTCCCACCCCAACTCTACCCCCAGGCCGCCCTTGTGGCCTGTCTATACAGGCCATTAGATATTTATTGTGTATTAAAATGTATAGGCTGATTTTGAGTCCATAAGAAAATAAGACACAAACCAATCCTCATAGGCCTTAGGTACCAAACCCTTTATCATCTTGATTGCCATTCCCCTGGACATATTTTAAGATTTCACCTTAACATTAGGAAGAATTTTCTGACAGTAAGAGCTATTTGACAGTAGAATATGCTGCCTCAGGGAGTGGTGGAATCTCCTTCCTTTGAGGTTTTTAAACAGAGGCTGGATGGCCACCTGTCAGGGGTACTTTGATTGTGTATTCCCACAAGGCAGGGGGTTGGACTGGATGGCCCTTGAGGTCTCTTCTAACTCTATGATTCTATGATATGTGTGGTGTAGAGATATATAGTTTTTCACCACTCCTCAACTATGACACTGCCTTGGGCTAGTGGCTCTGTCCTTATATGCACTGCAGAAATAATGCATTCTGACACCACTTTAACTGCCATGGCTCCATCCTATAGGAATCTGGGATTTGTAGTTTTGGGAAGCACCAGCAATCTTTGGCAGAGAAGGCTAAAGACCTGGTAAAATTACAAATCCCAGGGTTCCATAGGACAGAGCTACGTCACTTAAAGTGGTGTCAAACTGCATTATTCCTACAGTGTAAATGCACCCACTGTCTCCCTGCTGCACTTATTTTGCAGGACTAATTATGAAGATAAAATGGCAGGAGCAGGGAGAACTGTACACATGAGCTTGAGATATTTGGAGGAAAGGTGAGACATGATGAAACTAAGGGGGGGTTGCAGACTGCCAGAAATAGTGCAAATTGAGTCCACTCTAAGGGTTAGGGTTAGTGCTAAGGAATCATGGGAATTTTTTTTTTCCTGAGACATTGAGCCTTCTCTGTCAGAGAGCTCTGGTGCCATAATAAAATGCAGTTCCCATGATTCCCTAACCCTAACCCTAACCCTTAAAGTGGACTCAATTTGCACTATTTCTGGCAGTCTGCAACCCCCCTAATACAATGAATATTGAGTATGGATATTTCCCTAATTATTCCCCAATTATTTCCCTAATAATGATTTCTGTCACCCTTCTCTTTTCTCAGCAGTCTCCCTTGTATTCCAGACAGCCTTAGAAAACCTTTTGAAGTTGTTTCGTTGAGCGCAATCATAGAGCAGGCATGAAATCTGGTTGATTCTTTCCCCACAAATGCATTTATATTCTGCCAAGATGCAGAGCTTGGGGGAAATGATATTTTTGAGGATAAATCCCAGATTTTTTCAGCCAGCATGGCCAGTGCACATAGTCGCTGGAGACTCTGAGAGTCCCCCAAAGTAACTTTTCTTATTCTGACCTTAGAATTGTGTGAGTTGGCTCCTTCAAATAAATTTCACAATCAGTTATGTGGCAGCTACAGGTGTAAAAAGGTGTAGCAAAACTACTTTGCAAGCAATTAAAGTGAAATGACACTGAAAACCTTTGCTCACAGCATTTTCATGATGTTAAAACGACAAGTTCCTTCCTGGCGAACTTATCTCTTGATTAAAATGGCAGTAAGTTTTTTTTTAAAAGATAATACAACTGATAAGGTGGATGCGGTTTGTGCAATTTCATATCTCAGAGGGTATCATACTTCAGGCAATTGTGAACATTTCTAAATTTCCTTCTAGGAAAATAAAAAGAACTTAGAAATAAGCATGTTTCCACCCTTGAATAATTTCTAGCTAATGAAGTATGTGTCATTGACACGATGCCTTTTAATTTAAGATTAGCTTCTTTCTGTCTTCCTTTGACTTGTATTTGAGGGGGGAAAACAGTCATTTTGCATGTCAGGATATCTTGTTTTTAAAGGAATCATATGGCCTGAGGCACAATAATGGGGAAGCAAAACCGTGTCTCTATCTTGATATGCCATACTCCAGGCCAAGTCTACAAAATATGTGTCTGCCACATGTCTCTCTCTTTCATTTACTGTTGTGATTTTTTTAAAAAAAATTGGATTAGGTTGTAGCAAAGATGCTGTCAGAAGAATCAATTGCAGAAATATAATAGGAAAGGGGGCTTCCTACAGTGTCAGAATAACCACACACACAAGTATAATGGGTGGGGTGACTTGCTGAAGTGGGACATTGGTTTGAGAGCTCCTAGGGATGCCTGAGGGATTTAAATGTAAATAAATAAATAAATAAATAAATCTTTATGAAGTGACTTGAATTATACCTCTCAGATGACTATTTAGTTTCTGGACTTCATCACATGAGCCCCATCCTCATTGCAATTGCATTAACGAAAGGAAACTTGTGCACATCTATTTGGGAATAGTCCTTATCACATATGTGTTCAATTGTGGAGCTATGGGTATTTCAGCCATGGATGGTCTTACACTCTCTTTCACAGACTATTCCTTAACCCTCCTCCCTGTCGTATTGCTCCACCCAGCATGCATTATGCTTTCTATTTTTATTTCTCTTTTTAACACAGTTTAGCAGCTATGGCCATGTGATGGAGGGGAGAGATCTATGGCTGGATGCTCACCACATGGGAAGGCTAATGCAACAGCAGCACATTTAGCAGCTATAAAAGGTGTGCCAAAGCCGCAGGGGGACTACAGACCAGCTACAGATCAGTCATGATGTCCTCTGATAGGATTCTGCCATAGATGCTACTATCCTGCTTGAATTCCACTTTTTTACCTTCATGTGATAATCTCCTGTAACTGATTTATGCAATTCTCTGCATGTCACTAAGTAGTTCTTGGTATTTTGATATTTTGAAAGAAAGAAAACAAATGTCAAAGAAATAAAATACAGTCAAATCTTCATGTCCACAGAGGATCCATCTAAGACATTCCACAGATACAAAAAAAGTGGGACCTTAAGTCCCATTGTCCCTAATGGTGGCATGACATGCATGCAATGACACACTGCCACTGGGGACAATGTTGCTTGATGTCCACAGATGATCAAATCCATGGATGGCTACCCCAGAAATGGCGAGATCCCACTGTACATTCTAAAATGTTTTCAGAGAGAGAAAGAATGTCCTGGATGGGAAATAGACAAATTTGCACAACCCAATAGGTACAGTACGTGAATGCTATGCTGTATAGAAGGCCCTAACAGTGCAAAAAGCTCTTTTGGGGGTTGTCTCTAGGCAGTTAGCCAGTTGTATCATTTAACTTTCACTGCGGAAGGGCCAACCATGCTAGGAGTATGGTTTTGTTGTTACAGTACAAAGCTGTGAATAACACAAGAGCTAATTATTTGGTGGACCTTAGACCCTTTGACTAACCTAGCCACTTTATCATTACCCCCAAAACAATGAAGGTAGTAGTAAAAGGTATGAAGGTAGTGGGAACAATTTATTAGATCATTACCCTACCAGATTAAGATCAACTTCCCAAAGATCATTCATGGCTGCAGCCCCCAAGCTATGAAACAGCCTGCCAGAAGAGATCCGTCTTATTACCATGCTAGAAGCCTTTAAGAAGGCACTTAAGACAGAGCTCCTCTGGTGGGCCTATCCACCTGATCTCCCGAATTGAATTTAAGGCTAAACAGTATTGTCTCATGCAGCCTGCCGGTCGAGGAAGTTGTTTGATCATCTAGGGCAGGGGTAGGCAACCTTTCCCCTTTAAGGGCCGAGGGACTTCAACTCCCAGAATCCCAGGAGCTATTGGCCAACACGGGACTATTGGCCAACATGGCTGAGGCTTCTGGGAGCTGAAGTCCCTCGGCCCTTAAAGGGGAAAGGTTGCCTACCCCTGATCTAGGGCATCTAAGGCATTAGATTTCACACTGTTTTTATAGTATGGTTTGTTGATTTTATTCTTGTTATGTTTTTATATATTGTATCTTTGTACATTGTTGTACATTTTACTGTTGTACTCTCACCTCGATCCATAGGGAGAGGTGGGGAAATATAAATAAACTATTATTATTATTATTATTATTATTAGAAAATATGGTACAGGTTTGCATAACATTTGCACACAGGTACGTGCAAATTTAGATATGATAGCTAAAGTGCAATTCCTAGTTCCAGTTAAAGTTTTTGTTGTTGCTGTTGTATGCCTTTCTGACTTATGGCGACTCTAAGGCCATATATCACAGGTTTTTTTTAAAAGGCCAATGTGATTTTAGGCTGCATCAATAGAAGTATAGTATCTAGATCAAGGGAAGTAATAGTGCCACTCTATTCTGCTTTGGTCAGGCCCCACCTGGAATACCGAGTCCAGTTCTGGGCACCACAATTCAGAAAGGATGTGGAAAAACTGGAGCATGTCCAGAGGACAGCAACTAAAATGGTGAAGGGTCTGGAAACCATGCCCTATGAAGAATGACTTAGGGTACTGGGTATGTTTAGCCTGGAGAAGAGACTATTAATAGGTGACATTATAGCCCTGTTTAAATATTTGAAGGGATGTCATATTGAGGAGGAAGCTAGTTTGTTTTCTGCTGCTCCAGAGAACAGGACTGGGAACAACGGATGCAAGCTACAGGAAAAGAGATTCCACTTCAACATTAGGAGGAACTTCCTGACAGTAAGAGCTGTTCGACAGTGGAACACACTCCCTCGGAGAGTAGTGGAGTCTCCTTCCTTGGAGGTCTTTAAGCAGAGGCTGGATGGCTATCTGTCAGGGATGCTTTGATTGTGAGAATGGGGTTGGATTGGATGGCCTTTGTGGTCTCTTCCAACTCTATGATTCTATGGGCCTCGGCAGACAACTAATTGGGTCATCTTCCGGGCCCGGAAGAGGAGGGGCAGCCGCACGTTCAGCGCCCCTTCCTCTTCCTGAGGTCGCCCCTGGAAGCGCCGGCCATCCGCACGGCCGGCACTTCCGGGTTGACCTCACGACGTGGCGACCGCACTCGCCGCAGCGTTTGAGTCAGGGAAAGTGCGCCCGCTGCTTTTGGGGCGCACTTTCCCTTAAATCTAAAAGGAGTGCCAATTTGGCGCTCCTTTTAGATTCGGCAGGGAAGTGCCGCGGTGAGGCTGCCTTGGCCCCGCGGCGCTGCGGACCAGGGCATCTTGGACGCCCTCGTCTGCATCCCCCCTATGATTCTATGAACTTTTAATTGCCATTTTGGTGTCATAAACCTGAAATAAGAATTGAGGAATGGGGCCGATCTGGGTTTTTGGGAGGGTGTTTTATGCATCTTTAGTGCATTTGGGAGTATTTTGGGTGGTGTTTGGGGGGGCATACATCACCCTCAGATTACACCAAAAATGTTTCTGGGTTTTTGGGATCACTTTAAGACTGCGCTGCACTTTCTCCACCCATGAAGCAGAGGGTTAGGAATCATAGGTGGGAATCATGAAGTCCTCTAGATGTTTTCAGATTGCAGCTCCCAGCAATTCTTGGCATTGGTTATGCTAGTGAGGGCTGCTGGGAGATGCATTTCAACAAAATTTCTTCCTATCTCTGATTGATTCTTATCTCTGCTTTAGACAGAGAGCTGACAGCGCTTCAAACAGTTGTCTGAACAGAATACATGGCTAACCTGCCTGATTCAGAGAAACCGTGTTGAAAACAAACACATTTGAAATAGGAGTACAGTTGCATAACCTCCAAAATATCACAGGGGAAAAGAAGGATTCATGTCTCCAAGCAGCATCAGAGTGTGGTTAAAATGGCAAAAAGTATTAATGAGGAAGAACTCAAAGCTAGGAGATGCTGCAACAGTTTGCTTTTGCTTGAGCCCACAGGGAAGGGCAAGATTCCACCCTCTCCTCTCCTTTCCTCTCTCTTGCTGACTTCACTTTGATCTCAGTTTACACCAATGAAAGCAGGCTGAGGACAAAGGGTTGAAGTGGGAAGAGGAGATAGAAACTGGGATATTTAAAAATCAGTTGAAAAACTGGGATGACAGATTATGAATCAGGAGGGCTATCCCTGCCAAACTTAGAGTTGGAGGGCATGCAGCTGCTTAGCCTGGTTCCAATAATAGGATAAGATATCTGGCTAATGTACAATTCACACAGTCCTCTTAATGTGGCTAGATATGGCAGAATTAATCTTTTGGCCACATGCTTGGGCAACTGGCCTACAGCCAGATCTTATGAAAATTTACTCAGAATACTGCCTGTGTTGAACTTGCACAGGACTGAAGCCCAAAACTTGAGGGCTTTTGCTAAAACTTGTTAGCATACTTATCTGCTAGCTATCTTTTTTGATCTTTGGTATTTTTACCGACCTTGCCCTTCATAAGGACTATGCTTGTTTTCCCTAAGAGTGCCCTCAGTTGCCCCTGCAAGGAGAGAAGGATATACTGGCACAGTTTATGCGGATTTCCTCCAACAACCATTGGGTTTCTTTGTCTGTGCTTGCCTCCGGATCTTCACTTGCTCTCTAGTCTCTGCATGTTTTGATACCTTTTAACCTTCATTTTTGGAGGTCTATCAATTTTTTCCTGTGCGATCTTGAGCTCTTTTTAAAAGTCTATTCTCTATGTAGTCTAATAACAGCTTGAAGTCTTGACTGGGATTTAATTAGTATCGTATTTTCAATCTTCCTTATCCAAGCTTTTGTGTGTGATGGGGGAGAGGGGATCACAAAGAATTCTTGTTTCTTTGTTTCTCTTTAAGAGAGAGAAAGAGAATTTCCAAAAAGGGACCAGATACAATGTTCCTCTATGGTGTTGTATATATCACGATGTGATTTTTAATACTAATTTTGAAAGTAACATTGGAGTGTTGAAAGGATTATTTCCACTCAGCCAAAAACTCCAGAGTGCAAATTGAGTCCACTTTTAGGGTTAGGATTAGTGCTAGGGAATCATGGGAATTGTATTTTATTGTGGCACCAGCGCTCTCTGACAGAAAAGGCTCAATGTCTCAGAAAAAAACAAAAACAATTCCCATGACTCCCTAGCACTAACCCTAACCCTTAAAGTGGACTCAATTTGCACTATTTCTGGCAGTCTGCAAAGGCCCAAAGACTGGCCTCTTGAGAGAAGGCTTGAGACTTTCATGGTCCCCTTGACTGTACTAAAATCCTATCTCTCATAATTCAAGGGATCCCAAAATAGCAAGCAGGCAGGGTGAGCTATCCCATGGGACAAGGCACCTTCTTCAGTGGTTGGATGCTGATGCTGCTGGGGTGAAGGGAGGGGAAGGAAATTGCTAGGAAATAAATCTATGGTTTATATATACAATATGATCCCTGTATCCATGAAACTGGTACCCTCTGCTTCATTTACAAATCTCCAAAAGATACCGTATTTTCCAGCGTATAAGACAACCCCCAACTTTTCCAGTTAAAATCTAGAGTTTGGGATATACTTGCTGTATAAAACTACCCCTCTTCCAACGCACACCAAAGAAAAAATTTTAAAAATCAGATTTGATTTCAATATGGTAATTTTAATTCAAATGCTTATGACATGCAGGTACTTAGCAGGAAAAGTGTCACTTATAAACACAAAAAACTACAGCTCCCATGCTCCCTAGCATTTATTTCTGCAGTGTGTTTTGGACCTTACTTTTTAAAAAATAGTCCAAATTTAAATGCTGCTTTAAAAATTATTTCCATCTCCCAGTGATGAGATGGTTGGGGGAAAATGAGAAAGTGTTGGGGGGAAGGACTGCCAATATACTAGGTGATGCATTCTGGGGTATGTACAATTTGCAGCCAAGTAAGTGACTCTGGGCATGTCACACACTCTCAGCCTCAGAGGATGGTAATGGCAACCCCCATTTGAAGAAACATGCCAAGAAAACCCATGATAAGGTTGCTTTAGGTTCGCCATAAGTCGGAAAGGACTTGAAGACACACAAGAACAACAAAAAAAGTCTGCATTTGTTTCATAAGTAGTACATCGGAATAGGAGCCAGCATGGTGTAGTGGTTTGAGTGTTGGACTACCACTCTGGAGACCTGGGTTTGATTCTCCAATCTGCCATGAAACCCACTGGGTGAACTTGGACAAGTCACACACTCTCAGCCTCAGGGGAAGGCAATGGCAAACCTCCTCTGAGCAAATCTTGCCAAGAAAACCCCATGATCACCATAAGTCAGGAACAATTTGAAGGCACACAACATACACATATAACCTCCAAGTTAAGGAACTTGGTTCTCCTTTAGATAAATCTTCAAGGGTACTCTCTCTCTCTCTCTCTCTCTCCCTCACTGTGCAGAATTATTTGTTAAAGAAGCCATGCCCAAGCAGCACATCAACTTTGGCTGCGTCTGCATTTCAGAAATTTATTAAAGCAGTTTGACACCGCTTTAGTAAAAGGCGAAAGATTTATATGATCTGAAGAGAAACCAGAGCTTGATTATATAGTGACTTGCAATGAATGGGGATTATATAGTGACTTGCAATGAATGGGGAACATGTACAAGAAGACTGTAACTTCAATATAAGCATATAGTTTGGTTTTCTAATAACCTTCTCTTTGATTGTTATACTTTTATTTTGAAATCTTAGTAACTCTGTAAGAGTAACTTTGAATGACTTGATAGAAACTTTGTAAGAAGCAGATCCACGAAAAACTCTTGAAAAAGTAAATATTGCTGTTGATAGTGTGATTTAAATACTAAGTAAGCTAAAAAGAAAATAACAAAGTTAAGAGTTAAAAGGAAGTATATGGTTCTCAACTATTATGTAGGTAGAAGGTTTTCACTCTTCCAAACATAACTAATGACTAGAAATGACTAGTATGTAAATAATACCATAAGCTAATTTTTATTTGTATGTTATAAAGGTTATAAATAAAATATTTTTAAAAAGACACTGCTTTAACTGCCCTGGCTCAAGACTATGGAATTCTGGGATTTGCAGTTTTGTGAGATATTTAGCCTTTTCTGTCAGAGAGCTCCGGTACCACAAAGCAAGCTGCAGAACCTAGGAGTACATAGGATGGAGCCATGGCAGTTTAAGCAGTGTCAAACTGAATTATTTCTGCAGTGCAGATTCAGGTGCATCCATACTGTAGAACTGGTTTCCTTCTCCTTCTCCCCTCGTCCTCATCATCCTCTCTCTCTCTCTCTTGGCTTCCTTCTCCTTCTCCCCTTGTCCTCATTGTTCTCCTCCTCTCTCCTGGCTTCCTTCTCTTTCTCCCCTAGTCCTCCTCCTCCTCCCTCTCTCTCCTGACTTCCTTCTCCTTCTCCTCTCATCCTCATCGTTCTCCTCCTCTCGCCTAGCCTCCTTCTCTTTCTCCCCTCATCCTCATTGTTTCTCTCCTGGCTTCCTTCTCCCCTCATCCCCATTGTCCTCATCCTCTCTCTTGGCTTCCTTCTCTTTCTCCCCTCATCCTCATCTTTCTCCTTCTCTCTTCTGGCTTCCTTCTCTTTCTCTCCTTGTTCTCCTCATCCTCATCCTCTCTCCTGGCTTCCTTCTCTTTCTCCCCTAGTCCTCATTGTTCTCCTTCTCTCTCCTGGCTTCCTTCTCTTTCTCCCCTCGTCTTCCTCCGCCTCATCCTCTACCCAGCATATAAGATAACCCCCGACTTTTAAGACCCTTTTCCAGGGTTAAAAAGTCATCTTATATGCTGGAAAATACAGTATGTTCTTTCTATGCATTTTCTAGGTCTTCCTGCATGATTATATGGTAGGCTTCTGACACATGTTGATCATTGAGTCATGCTGGAGGACCTAGAAATGCCTAGAGATACCGGTATGTTGTTTCTAGGCATTTTCTAGTTCTTCCCACATGATTCTGTGGTATGCTTCTGGCACAAGTTGATCATATAATTATGCTGGAGGGCCTAGAAGTGCCTAGAGATATGTTCTCGCTAGGAATCTCTAGGCCCTCCGGCACAAGTCTATGGTCAACTTCTGCCATAAATCATTCATTTCAATAGCATTCACTGTTATCCACAGTTTTGCATTCCATGGTAAGTATGGGGCATATCCCATATGAATATGAGGGAGTCGTACTGCAGTCTGTTGCCCCGTCACCCCCTCCTATATAGCTGTGGTACTTAGCTGTCCTCAGGTGTGGTGAGAGACAGTGTTCCATCAGGAATGTAATATACAATCACTGGTTGTGAAGAGCCACTCCTTCACCTAACTTTTTTTCATCAGATGGCAGCCCTATGGATATTGTGATCCCACCGCTGCCTCACTATGTGGTGTATATCTATGAGTTTACTCCCCAATCTTGGTTTCTTTATTTCTTAGTAGCATGGATAATAATTCAAGGTTCTAACAAGCTTGTAAGTGAACAACAATAAAACTTTATTTGAATGATGGTTAAAAATGTTTCACTGTTGTTACGACGTTGCATTCTCTTGTTCTTGTTATACTTTGTTACATACTATTTACCTCTAAAGAACAACAGTCACTAGTCTTTATGACTCTCACACCATCCTTATTTGCTGTGGTCTTTCTGACCTTATCTCTACACTAGCTCTCAGGCTAACTAAGGGCCTATACAGACTGCCAGAAATTATCCAGTTTGAGACCACTTTAACTGCCCTCAGTGCTAAGGAATCATGGGAACTGTAGTTTATTGTGGCACCAGAGCTCTCTGACAGAGAAGGCTCAATGTCTCAGAAAAACCTACAGTTCCCATGAGTCTCTAACACAGAGCCAGGACAGTTAACTGTCCTCAAACTGGATTATTGGTGGCTATCTGTGTAGGTCCTATATCCCAGAATCTCCCTCACTTGGAGTTTTTCCTAGAGCAAAGTCCCTCCCTTCTGAACTTTAGCCCTCACAATCCCTTTCTTATGGAGTGCTACACTTCCAGACCCAGTCTGACCTCAACTGTCAGAAATCATCTTATTTAACACCTCCAGTCTACCATTGATTGGCTGCCATCTGTTTACATTCTATTGGCTGTTGCTAAGGCATGTTCTATTCTGCCTTCTTTCCACACTGGTCTGTTCAACCACTGTTTGAAGAGTGGCTTAGCCTTAGCTCTAGTGTTGTGGGCTGGCTGTGACTAATTATTATTCTTACATACCCTCCAACATTTTACAGATGAAAATTGGGAACACATGTGGTCAAGATGGCAAATGTTATTAATGAGAAAGAATACACAAACAAGAGAGGTTGCTCCATTTTGATTTTGCCTGAGCCCAAATGCAAGGGTAGGCAAAATGTAGCTGTTTTTGTGGCCCCAGGAATCAAAAGGGTGTGTTGTAGTTTTTTTTACTCCAGAATGCTCCCAAATGCTTTTTTTTTTTTTTTGGTAGTGTAGAGAGCATTTCCACCAGCTTTGGTGGAATAAATAAACAATACAATAAACAGTACTACAGCACATTCTGAATGTCCCTTTTCCTTCTGAGAAATTCTCCATCAAAGGCCTGGTGAAACAAAAAGGTCTTCATCTGCCTACCAAAACATAGTTGGGGGTGTTTGTGGTTCAAATCTAATCTCTCTAGGAAGGAAGTTCTTAAAGGGGAAAGGTTGCCTACCCCTGTACTAGATGGTCCTTGGTATCTTTTCCGTGATTTTATGATTCTATAAAAAATTCTCCACCTCTAAATCCAGCATGCCTTCTTTCTCTTCTAGTTGACTGTCCTGTGCATGATCCTTTCTCCCTTCCTCCCCCTCTCTACATTGCATGCTTAATTTTCATGGGTGCTGCTGTCAGGATGTTATTGAGGGCAAATTTCTCCTGCTGCTTATCTTTTTACTTAGCCATCTGGTAGGCTTATCTGCTAACCAATGAAAGCACAGAGTGCAATATCTTTATATATATCTCATTAATCATCCAGCAGTTCAGAACTGAAATCTGATGGAAGAAAACATGACTTCCAGACAGACATTACCATCCTTCATATAAGACTTCTCAAATGAACACATTGTCAGTCTATGCCTAAAGGGATAATTTTTTAGAGATTTATTTTTTTAAAAAATCAGGAATGATACAGGGTGCAATTGTAGTGAGGAAATACAGAAAACACAAGGCAAATACAAATCTTCTTAAAACAGTCTACCAGCCCAAAGTGAGCATAAAAGGTGACATCAAGACAAACAGGTCCAAGATTAGTGTTACTGATCCTATTCACCGCCCCCCTGCAGATTTTTCCAGGTCTTTTTTATTTGACTTCCTTGGAGGTCTTTAAGCAGAGGCTGGATGGCCATCTGTTGGGGATGCTTTGATTGGGAGTTCCTGCATGGCAGGGGGTTGGACTGGATGGCCCTTGTGGTCTCTTCCAACTCTATGATTCTATGATTCTATGACTCTTTCTGATTTTTATTTGTTTTTTTAGTTGTCTGCAGGCACATTTCCCTCAAACTCCAAATCTACTTCATTTTCTCCCTTCTAAAAAATTGGCTCATTCTTGTAGGCTAATTACGATCTTCTTCTTCTTCATTATTATGTTTCTAAATTGCTAGAGTCATGTTGTTCTTGCTAGGGATGCCTGAGGAATTCAACTGTTGTGAATTCAGATGTGAACTGGCCTGATCCCATCAAGTCAGAATTTAGTTATTCACTGGCTGTGGGGCTAGTCCAAATGTTCCACTGTGGTTCTCAGCTCAAAAAAGTATCCAAATTCATTTCTAAATGCATAGTTTGAAAATATGTACGTGCAGAAATGGCATTTTGAAACAAAGCACATTTAAGAAGCAATCCTATGTTGCTTATCTTTCATCTTTGATTTCTTTACATTCTCCTCAGTCTTTGCATTCTTCTCCTTCTCTCTCACTTGTTAAAACACATCTCTTCCTCTATCTTATATCTTTGTGCTTTTTTCTTATTGCTTATTAGCCATGCAGGTTTCCCCTAGTTATAAGTTTAACTGATTATCTGCATGCATTTATGTGTGTGTGTGTGTGTGTGTGTGTGTACCTTCAAGTCACACTTATGTCAGTTTGCTAATGTTTAATTGTTTTGGCCTTCAAATGCTCTAATTTTTAGCTTTTCCAACTTTATTGATAATTTCTTAGTTAAATAGGGCTTTTCTTTTTAGTATAGTACCTAGTTTTCAGCTGATTTACACATGAGCATTGTACTATATATACAGTGTGTCTGCATTAACTCATTAATCTCATTTTCACTCTGCCTTGATCAAGAGGGTAGTCTTGAGATGTTGGATAGAATAGAAACACCCTGCAAGAGCTCAGAAATCCAAGAAATAATGTTTCTTGGCAGAGAAAAATGGATCCATAAAACTCTCCCCTGCAATAAAGCCAAGTAATTAAAGTGCCATTTTGGATAAGTACAGGATATTTTTTTAATGGTGAAGTTGCATAATATATGGCCATAAACAAGTGTTTAAATCAGAGGTTTTATGTCTTTGCATGGCCTTCTTTTAATCAATTAATTCTCTAAATGTTGTAGTTCTCCAAGAAGGAAGTAGCCTGTACAGTTACCAACTGATGTGATAAATGTAGGAATCTGTGACCTCAAAAAAGAAGTTGAGCAATGTCATATACACAAGACGTTGGACTCCTGTGATGACATCTTTTCTGGTTTTAGATTCATGTTAGTATCACATACCTCAGATGCATTACGTAAATTCCCTTGTTCCCCCAAGTCCATTCCACATTGCTTACCACATTAGGGACTACCTTCTTGTTGAATTACAGTACTTCTTTCTGTTGGTATTGTACTTGAGGCCATAAGATCTGGAGATATAAAATGAGGTGTGGTATGTAAGTCTCTCTCTCCTTCTCTCACCAAGAACAAAGTGTTCCCAACACTGATCCTTTGTCTGTCTAGTTTTCATCTGCTCATTCTGAAGCCTCAGATATTCCCAGTACACAGCATGAACTTCAACATTATTTGCAAAAGGATTTAAAGGTTTGCCATTAAAATAGAATGTTCTCCATAAACAGGAGGTTTCCCTATCCCTGCACACATGCTCTCTAATTTCTTGTTTATTTCCATTTAACCTAAAGGGTCACTCCCCCCCCCCCCACACACTCACTGCTGTTCAAAATGGTTCATGACAAAAAAAGATAGACTTTAATTTAAAACATGTTACTTCTGAAAATCACAATCTAGAATAAGAACAACTAAAAAGAAAACAGCATCAGCTGAAGTGGAAGTGGGAATTCTGCAGTGCCCTAGATCAATGATGTAGTGAAGCCAGTGCTAGTAGGGTCATAGCCCCAGGATGATTTCTTTAGCATGGATCTTATTGATCTGCCCTGTGCCAACCCATGATAGTTTGAGGGGGAACCCACAGGGTTCTGGGGTGGTTTGCTCTTGAATGAGCAGTTAAGACGCATAAACTTCACAAAATACTGGTAGAGAGAAAAACTGTAAGAACAGGGGCCCATGCACACTACAGAGTTATAGTGCTATTATTCCACTTTAACCACCATGTCCTGTGGAATCCTAGGATTTGTAGTTTAGGGAAGAGCATTTAGGATTCTCAGCCAGAGCGCTCTAGTGCCTCACCAGACTAAAAATCACAGCATCCCATAAGATGGAACCATGGCAGTTGAAGTGGAATAACATTGCTATTATTGTATAATATGAATGGGCCTCTGGTTTGTTGATTTGGATCAAGTCAGTTGTCTGCCTTTTGGGATTTTCCTTCACAAGGGCTATCATGATGAGGCCTGCACTTCAGATTACACCACTATATCACTGATCCAGATGTTGTTAGCTAGCATATGAAAGGGAATGAATACTGGGAACTGAAGCTGAACAATCTCTGGAGGAATTCATAGCAAGCAGAACACATGAATCTTCACAAAATGCTGAAAGACCTCTGAGATGCATCAACTATGCCTTTCTCCAAAAAGAATTCCATCTGGGCACCAGCAGTGGAAAAACTTTACTCTGGGGGTGTCCAGTATCTAGAATGGGGGTGAGGAACTGTGCAGGGCCAGAGACCAATCTTGCCCCAGACACTCTCATGGGCCTTCCATGCATCACATTCCCTAGTATACCAAAAATACTTATTTTTCTTTCCCTCCTGTTCTTTTTTAAAAAATCATAACTATACTGTAAAAGATAGTGGCCAAGATACTACACTGAACAATAAAATGTAGTGGGGAGATTTTGGATAGGTGCAAAGGGCAAAAATATAAAAACCTGCACCCTAGTCAGCTTGCTATAAAAAAGTCATATGCCTGTGCAAGCCATGCTTACATGTACATAGAGGAACATAAGAGGAATTTGCACAGTGCCTTCCATTTCATTGGGAAAATGGATCTTCTCTGGGTTTAAAGTCTGCACTTTAAAGAAGCTATCCAGAACCCTATTCCCCCCCCCCATACATTCAATTGCTTGGATAGCTCCTTTAAAGTTTGAACTAAAACCCAGGGTAGATTCAGTGCCCAAATTGCATGCAAGCCAGAAGCTTTCACATGAGCAGGGCATGCGGATTCATATTTCATTGATGTTGACTGTGTACTGTGACACATCATGAATGAGATGCCTCCCTATGCTTTCCATCAGCATTGCTGGTGTGTGTGTGTGAGGAGGAATTAATTTAAAAGGAAACAAGTGTGGAGGTTGGTTTGCTTATCAGAGCAATCAGGTTGCTCTGCCTCCAAATGTGCATTTGATTTATTATGTTTACCTATCAGATAGCAAGCTGAAGCTATTTAAATTATTTGGCCAAGAAAAACCCAAGCATATGGTTTTTCCAACAAGCCTGGAGTGCATGTGCAAACATGAACTAACACCACTCGGAGCTCTACTTCTGATAATCTGGCTGCTTTTTATGCTTTTTATGAGTCTGAAATGAATAAATAGCCTGGTTTAAATTACATCCTGTACTAGAGATCTGGGCGTGCAATTCAATTCATTTTAAATTACGTGACCATTTCTCCATATACCATGATCATGGTACGTGGCTCAAAGATAGACACTGGCAAGTTTATACTGATCACTCTTTTGCAAGGATAAACTGTTCTTGAACACTTCCTCCAATGTTTAGAAAAGGAAAGGGCCAAAGCCCCCATCTATTTTGCAGTATTGGCTTCTATCTTTGGCTTTTTTTTCCAAATTTCATTTGGGAAGGCAAAACAAATTCAGGATGTGATAGTCCATTATTTCCAATGTTCTTGGCTGGAGTTCATGATCCTATCCCATTCTGCTCATATTTGGGGGATTGCATCTGCCCCAAAATGTTCTTTGGAATAATCATCCTGGTCATGGTATTCCTGAAGCTTCTCTCAGTCCTGGCCGATGGCTCTCATGTCAAGGAGGTAAAGAATCCAGTCTTTGTTTAAGACTGAACTTTAAAGGATTCAAGATTCTGAACTTATTTGGGGGGACCACAAGAGAGAATAATCCTTTGAGGGATATATACTATGAAGTTCAAAATAAAATCTGAAGCAGATTCACTGCCCTACTGAGATGGAAGCCACTAGCCATCCTAGCCTTCTGTGCTGTAGGGCCTCCTTCCCCACTGCTATAATAGGTGACTTGGAGGCCTTCACTATAAATTGAAGTCAATTTGATGGCAGTTAACAACAATCATCTTTCCCTTTGCCTTGGGTAGCTCACCACCCTATTATCAACAGCCTTATTCAGGTCTTGCAGACTTGGGGTGTGGTTTCCTTGATTGAGTCTATACATTTGGAATGTGCTCTTCCTCTATTCCTACATCCTCCACCTTATCAAGCATTATGGCATGAAAAAAGTCTTTCCCGTTATATAAAGCACTAAAGACCTTTTCACACTGCACAGTTATAATGATGTGATTCCACTTTAATTGGCTTGGCAACATCATAAGGAATCCTGCAATGTGTAGCTTAGGACAGCATGTAGAATTCTGTGCCAGAGAGCTCTAGTATCTTACCCAACTAAACATCCCAAGATTTCATAGTTTGTAGCAGTGACACTTAAAGTGGAATTATAGTATGGTACTATAATTGTGTAGTGTGATGGTATCCTGGAATGGTAGTTCAGTAATGACAATTGGAAGGTGACCCAAGCTAGCCTTTATCTATGTGGCATCACTGCATTCCAGCAGTTTCCCCCTGAAGCAATTGCCTAGGAATGGAAAAAATTATTCATCTCCTTGTGGAAAAATGAGTTTCCCTATAGAGAAATCTGTCTGGAAGAATACAAAAGCAGCAAGAATTTGTGCAATTTTCTCTCAGTATATGAATGTCCTGAATTCTTCTGGAATATTTTTTTTCAGTGGGGAAAAAATTGGCTACACAGAAAATGTATTTCCTGCATGGAAGCAATGTTACCTCTGCAGAAAACATGTTTTTTTTGCACTGGAAATGTGATTTTGGCCACAAAACCGTCATTTTCTTTTTCATTAAAAAATTCATCTGTAGTACTTGAGGATGCTTGAATATGTGGGAAATAGTGTGCAAAAATATATTTTCTCCCACAGTTCAGAGGAAACTAGAGTAATTACTTGTCCTTTCACATGAGAACAAAATAATGGAGGATTTTCATCCCTACAACTGCTTGCTCTACCTGATGGTAGGGCTGCTCCTGCTACCATAAACACCCATATTCCAATGGTAATGTTTGAGTTATCTATCGTTCATGAGCTCCTTCCATTGCTCATGAATTTCTTCCTATGTGAGTGAATCTAGTTTGAAGATGTGGTATAAAAAAGTAACTTTTCCAAGATCTGTTACTTATATACCGTAGGTCTGGTTTGTTAATCTGCATAAATTTGCCTAGAATTAGACCATCCCTCAGTACAGGGATGGTGCTCTTAATCCTTGATGTCAACAGCTTATGGATACATCCTGATTTTCTCATTTTCATTAGCCCACCTGGGACTATGGGCCTTTGCAGACTGCCAGAAATAGTGCAAATTGAGTCCATTTTTAGGGTTAGGGTTAATGCTAGGGAATCATGGGATCTGTTTGTTTTTTCTGAGACATTGAGCCTTCTCTGTCAGAGAGCTCTGGTGCCACAATAAAATACAGTTCCCATGATTCCCTAACCCTAATCCTAACCCTTAAGGTGGACTCAATTTGCACTATTTCTGGCAGTCTGCAAAGGCCCTATGTTCTCTAATATGCACTTTGTGGAGGGATTTGTCCTAGGTGAACGTGGCTGTAGTTTGTTCTGATATTTCTGACTCCTCAAAAAATCTTCTTAAATAATTTCATTTGTGCCCTACTGAAAGAGTGTGATGTGTGAGTAATAAACAAGGAATGATTGGTGTGATTTATGGGCACACTAAATTGCATTAAATACTGTGAACAATTTTTGATACAAAGGGGGGAAAAACCCACATTTTGGTGCATCACCATTCTGATGCATGTTATTTGGCAACATTCAGCCTGAGCATGTCATGAATGAATTCCTGCACACGCTTGAAAGCTCACTTTTAAAAAAGAAACACCTTGGTCACATGCAAGTTGTTGGTCTTTTGAACTAGCTGTTAGCTGGGAATTTTCTGTGCTGACACATACATTGCCCTGTGGTGTGGTGTGAGATTTTGGCAGGACACTTTCTATAGCTACACCACCAGAAAATGCAGGAAGCTACACTGATCTAAAACTAGTATGTTTCCACCAACTTCACAAGTATGGTTAGTGGGAACACGACAGAAGGCCTTCTCAGTGGAACCCTCTAGATTTTTGGAACCCGGTCTCTATGGAAGTTAGAATTGCCTCCTCTTTGCTAACCTTCCAGTGGCAGATTGAAGACTTTAAATATTCAGATAGGCTTTAAAAATGTTTAAAAAATTAAAATTAAATGTTAAAACTTTAAAATTATATTATGCAACTTTTAAAATCTTTTTGGAAAATATGTTTCTAATGAGGTGACAGTATAATTTAACTTTAATGTGGACTTTTTGTATGATTTTTACTGCAGTCTTTTTAACATACAAGCTGCCTTAAATCCTAGTCTTGTGGGAAAGGATGAGATGGTGGTGGTAGTGGTGGTGGTGATGATGATGATGATTCAGTTACCATCTGGTGAGCATTGTCTACACATTTCCAAGAAGAAACATTCATTAAGAAGAAGGAGGAGGCAAAGGAAGCAAAGGCTGCAGAGGCAGATCTGTCAGGTCAGCCCCAAATTTGCAGCATATTCAAAGCAGCATACTCAAAGCTCTCTCTTTCGTCTGTAATCTCTCATGCACACATGGTGCACATTTCATATCATACCTCAATAAGTATTGGGAACAAATCTCTGGCTTCTGCCCCAGGACATCTCAACTTCACTGAATGCTAATAGGCTGAGAACCAAGAACTTCTCTTGTAGCATGCCAGATAACTGCAGGAATCTTCTAAACTCTTACTCAGCAAGTTAGGCCTTACTCTAGGACAGCTTGTCCCCTGTTGTCTCCTTCCCCCACCCCCCTCTATCTTTCCCCTTTCAGGAGTTTGCTAGGCAGGAATTATAACAAGACACAAAGCAGCTGCTTTTTTTGGCAAGGGCAGGTATTTTTTCCCCTCTCTGTGGGGGGCAAAATTGGTCAGTGACAGAAGCAAGAAGATTCATTATTCTATTGCAAAAGGGTGGAATTTTGTACTTGAGCCACTGCCACCTTCTCCCCCAGCCTCAAAGCTCAATGGTTTCTATTTAAGACAGGGGAAGAGAAAAGAGGAAGCAACAGCAGATGATGATCCTAGGGCTTTTGTGGAACATCTTTCTCAATGGCATGAGACCACAGCTATGAAATGTGGGTGTGGCAGGGGGAGGGTTCCCCCCCCCCCAAAGTATATCTGAAAGATTTAGCAAAAATTCACAAAATTCTGTTGGCACACTGATTCAGCTCTTTGGTGTGCCCCTCCTTCTCCAGTTCTTAGGTGAAAAGGAAGAATTTCAGAGTGAGAGCACTGCCTTTAAAAGTGTGTGTGTGTGTGTGTGTGTGTGTGTGTAGCCCTGGTGGCACAGTGGTTAAATGCCTGTACTGCAGCCACTCACTCATAAACCACAAAGTTGCCAGTTCAGTACTAGCCAGGGCTCAGGTTTGACTCAGGCCTGCATCCTTCTGAGGTCGCTAAAATGAGTACCCAGTTGTTGGAGAGCAAACCGCTTGTAAACCGCTTAGACACTGCATAGTGCTGTATGAAGCAGTATATAAACGAAGCTGCTTTGCTTTTGCTTTGCTTTTGTGTGTTCTGCACTTCTTTCCAGGCTTTTCACCATTTTGGTCATCCTCCCCCAAAATGGTATATCATACATAGGGCCTTTGCAGACTGACAGAAATAGTGCAAATTGAGTCCACTTTAACTGCCCTGACTCAGTGCTAGGGAATCATGGGAACTGTAGTTTATTGTGGCACCAGAGCTCTCTGACAGAGAAGACTCAATGTCTCAGAAAAAAATACAGTTCCCATGATTCCCTAGCACTGCACCAGGACAGTTAAAGTGGACTCAATTTGCACTATTTCTAGCAGTCTGCAAAGCATATTAATGACATTACCAAGGGGATGCCTGTTGTGAGATCACCCCTATAACATCACCAGGGCCTATTTCCTGTGACATCACAAGAGATCGTTCCTGGGTTTGCACCATTCTTAGGGGGATTTTAAAATTTTGATATCTGGAAACTGGGAAGTGGAAATACAAAAGGAAAAGACCAGAACTGGGAGCAATTGGAACTGTCCAAGAAAGACTGCTGGGTCATAAATTGGAATCCCTTGTCCCAAACTATAGTGGCATACAAATTCTAGTGTAAAAGCATGCTTTCCCTTGAGAATTACTCAGCTGTTCTATGGTGAGCAAAAACAAATAAAATACTTAAAAAACAAAACTAATTATTTTCCCTGTCCAAAAAAATGAAACAAAAAACCTCCCCACCTTCTCACAGTCTTTAATAGATACATTGCAGTTTATCAAAGTTTCTACAAAGCCACAACAATTTGGGAGGCATAAAAGAGGGAAAATTACACAGTGAAAATTTGGGGCATATTTTGTTCTACTGCTAGACATTCCTAGACATTGCTGTTTTGATTATAGCTTCTCTCCAGCAGTGAGCTTCTCTTAAATAAGACAGTAATTGCTTGCTTCGAAGGCATGTCATTATAATACAAATACAAGAGATGCATGTCATTTAAATGAAGCTGAGATGAGCTTGAAAAATGACTTCAAAGAACTCTTCAAATTCTTTTCTTTACAAGGCCCATTGAAAACAAAGCTTCATCCAAAATTAAGTTTGATGCTCCAGATTTTTCTGACATGATTGTCACAGTAGCATAATCTGTTATCCAGGCTGCAGCAACTCATCTCCAGTTGTTGCATTTACTACCTCCTCCTTTTTCAGTATAAACCTAAATACTTCCCTCTGCCCCCAAGGCCCTTTGATAATCCAGATTTCCATTTGCATCATTTAACCTTTGCACAGTAATAATATTACTTAATATTTTTATAGTTCTTTCAGCTGTTCATGCATGATCTAGCTGTAAATCCGATGAAAGCACTGAGTATTATCCTCAGTGCTGCAGATCGGTGGGGATGGAGGTGGAAAGTAGACTGAAGCTAGCATGCCTGACTGCTATCCTCTGGTGGGTTCATGGCAGAGGTGTATTGCTTGGAATTTTATAAAGAACAAGTAATTCATTCTTACTGCTATTGCTACCATTGCATAATACATCACCACCACCATCACGACAACAACTTTCAATATCACTTAATATCATTGTTTGTCCAAATATTTGTTAATTACTTTGTAAAGTATTCTTTCTATCCTTAAAAATGCAAAAAAAAAATCTCTAAAAATGTTTTTGAGATGGATTACAAAGATCCATTTTAATCTCCTTTCAGGCATGGCTATGGGACAGAGACAGCTGTGGTTGCCTTGATGGATGACCTACTCTGGGAACAGATCGGGGGAGTGTGTCCCTGTTAGTTCTGTTGCATCTCTCAGTGGCTTTTGGTACAATTGACTAAAGTATCATTCCGGCCTGCTTTTCAAGGATGAGACTTGGAGACATTGTTTTACAGTGGTTCCACCCCTTCCTGAATGGGCAATCCCAGAAGGTGGTGCTGGGGGACTCCTGTTCAACTTTGGCTGTTGGCTGTTGGCCTCTGAAGTTCCTGTTTTGTCCCCCATGCTATTTAACATACACATAAAACCACTGGGAGAGGTCATCTAATGTTTTAGGGTCTAATGCTATCATATGGAGATAACAGCCAGCTTTTTACTCTTTTCCACCTCAGTCCAAGGGAACTGTCTTGGTTCTAAACTGGTGGCTCATCACTAATGAACTGAATGAGGATGAACTAATTGAAACGTAATCTAGACAAGTTGCTCTGGGTTGGTTGAAATTCAAACCAGGGAACAGGGATTTCACAAACCAGGGAGCAGGTTACATTTCCACTGAAGAAGCAAGTTCATAGATTGGGTGTACTGAAAACTCAAGTCTCAGAGGTGGCCAGGAGTGCTTTTGCACACATAAGTCCTGTGTATCTGCTGCACCCATTCCTTGAGATCTTGGATCTGGCCACAGTGACTCATATAATTACATCCCCTTTGGATTACCGTAACACATTGGGGCTGAATAATTTTCAGAAATTTTAGCTAATCCAAAGAGCTGTCACCAAAATACAGGCTGACTATAGGCAGCACAAAATTCCTTTATTACAACAGCTCACTGGCTGCCAGTCTGTTCCACAATCCCATTCATAATGCTGGTAATGACCTATACAGCATATGTCAAGGTGATATGAAGGTTCGTATTCTCCAATATGAGTCTGCCTATGTTATGACATCTTTAGAGGCAGACTTTCTCTGCTCACCACATTCATCGGTACATCTGGTGAGGACATGGGAAAGAGTCTTCTGGTGGCTGCTCCAGGATTATGGAAAGCCTGTCCTAGAGATGTTAGACTAGCACCCTCCTTGCTGTTTTTCTGCAGGCTGACAAAACTTTTTATTTTTTCCTTTGACAGGGGTTTGAAGACTGGCTGCTCAAGGGGAATAGGTCTTGAATAATGAATGGGTTGTATTGCCTATTTCTCTTTTTGTTGTTTTCTGTTTAATGATTATATTTTTAACAGGGTTCAATTTTATTGATAGTTTGATTAAATTTTTTATTTTTTCTTGTTGTGTGTTTTCAAGTCATTTCTGACTTATGGCAACCCCAAGTCCATCATGGAGTTTTCTTGCAAGATTTGTTCAGAGGAGGTTTGCCATTGCCTTCTCCTGAGGCTGAGAGCATGTGATTTGCCCAACATCACCCAGTGGGTTTCCATAGCTGAGCAGAGATCCAAACCCTGGTCTCCAGAGTAGCAGTCCAACACTCAAACTGCCACATCATGCTGTCTCTGTTTTAACTTCTATAGGAGGTAAATTTTTATCTGTTTTAGCTGTACCGAGTCAAAAATCTTTCCTCAGTCATGCCCCTCCCAAGCAGTGCTTTACAAACATTAAATGAACAAAAGTGTCTCATTACATTAAGCCATTATTCTTTTGCATTGGTTTAATGTTATTGTTTATAACATGTTCCATTCAATCTTTGCAAAGACAAGATTTTAACTATGGACTTCCTGATCCATAAAGTCCCTTGACAATTATTTTACACCAGCTGTCATGCATGGCTTCTTTTAATGACAAGGAATTAGGCTAGTGCCATGCTTACAATCATTCAGCTATGTTGAAGAGATCAGAAAAGGACCACAGACTCATGGATGTTTTGCCTCATCTGCTTTCCTTCTGTGGAGCATATAACTTGTCCTTTCCCACTCTGTCTGTAGCTATGGGTCTCTTTCTCACTACACAATTTGATATCACTTTAACTGCCATGACTGTTATCTTGTGGAATGCTGGAATTGAAGGCTGGCTATGTCTCTCACTGTGGTGCTTTCAAAATATTCATTTTTATGTTGTGTTTTGTTTTGATAATGTATTTTATTTTTGGTAGCTGCCCTAAGTTCCTCTTTTGGTAGTAAGGCAAGGTGTAAAATACATGCATAACAGATATACAACAATAGTATTCCAGCCAGCTTCATAAGATGATTATGGGAACAACTGATTCTTCTGGGATTTGTTTAATAGTACTGGGAACTACAAAGAACAGAGAGCTAGTGATGACAGGATTTTGGCTGTTCTAGTTGCAAAGGGTGGGTCAATCTGACCTGGATCACTTTTTCTGAATTCGAGCTCAACTAGGAGAATGTCTGAAACAAATTCTGAAACTGGAACAGGCATCATTCCCTGCTGCTTTCAGTTCTTTCAATTCATTCCTTTCTTTCTTGCATTATTGATATAGGTGGGCACATTAAAAACTGCAGCTGCTGCAGCAGAATCTCAGTACAATCACATCACATTTCTTTTTATGGGGTTTTATCAGGACCTGTAAATGTTACCCTTCCCCCTTTTTATTTGGAATACAACTTCCAGAATCCCCCAGCCATCACAAGCACTGCACAAATGCACATGTGCAACTTCCCACATTGGCAAAACACCACATAAAAAGAACCTTGATAGATTCAAGTTCTCAAACATTGCTTCTCTGCACTTATATCAGTGCTCTGCATGATCCACACTATGCCTGGGAGTTGAAGGCAGAGCTGTAGTAGGAGATCAGTCATGGAGACCTGGACATTATTGAGTTCAAAAGGGAGCTGTTATCCAGCAAAAGTCCAAAGGAGGCTGATGGCCTTCTATACTCACTCTAGCATCTCCCCAATCTGAATGTCAGCTGTGTCATTCCTTCCAACTGAATTGACCCCCTTCCTTCCAAGTAGATCCTTCCTTTTCAATAGACCTCTAGTGAAATAACTTTTTGGCTAGCAATAGCTGGTCTCTTGCATGTCAGTGGGTTGGTAAATCCACTCTGGATTTTAGCTCAAACAATAAAATATCTATCCAAGGTGCTAAATCTGTTTGGGAGATAGGGTTCATCACCTTGGATAGCTTCTATTGTTAGATAAAATCTATAGTGGCTTCATTGTCCCACTCTCATGAAAGCAATGAGTGGGAAATGCTTCTATCTATGAAACACATGTTCTGATGATGATTCTAAGCTCCTATCAGATCTGCGGTTGCCTTCACTGAAAAGAGATAGTGGTGAAATGCAGAACTGGGGATCAAAATAAAGCCTCAGGATGTGATTCTTCTGGCTCCTTTTGCTCTAGTGGAGGAGGTTCCTTCTGTTCTTCATCCAGAACTAGGCTCCCTGCAGCATCCCAAACTTTTTCCTCTGAAGAGGTTTATGCAAACTAAAAGAGCCTGAAGTGAAGTGTACATGCCCTTTAGCAAAGCATGCACACAAAAATGGCAATTGGTACAATTAAACATATGATCATATCAAGAAGACTGCAAAATTTTCTGACTAAACCTTAAGAAGAAAATGCTGATAATATGAGCTGTTTGATTGTGGGATAGCCTACTTCAGGATGTGGCGGACTCTCCTTCATTGGAGATTTTAAAAACAGATATTAAATGACCACCTCTTGTACATGTTTTAGAATACACAGCAGATATGTGTGTGGATGAAGTGGTTCTCTTATCTGTGCACATCAGTAATGTGAAAGACAGTGCTCTCCATATTATTTAGATATAATGAACAAGAGCAATGGAGGCTTCCTTGGGATTCCCAGGTGTTGCTAGACTCTAACTCCCATTAGTCCTTATCAGCATAGCCAAAAATGAGAAATTCAGCACCTAAACTTTTTCCATATGCAGCAGGAGAGGCTTCTTGAGAAATTAAGTGTCCTCTGCCTAAGATGGGGGCAGATAGCCTCACACAAGATAGAGGCAGCCTGGATCTCAAAGGAAGTTGCTTTTTCTGTTGATAATGAAGTTTAAATTTCATTTCTTTGACACTGCAACTCTTTGTCTCCCAGGGCCAAATGAACAAAAGGGAGGAGTGGTCTCTGACTACAGGAAGATTCCTTTGCACCATCTTAAATGAGAACAACAAAAATAACATCTTGACAAATTTAAGCCTATGACATCATCACTTTTTTAATGTATGATTTTAACACTTTTGCCTGATGAAGAAGCCAGTATAGCTTTGAAAGCTTGCATTATGTGTTTTGTGCATTTTGGTTGACCCAATAAAAAGTATCACTGTTTTGTGGATTTTCATAGTTGTTGTACTTTGGTCCATCAGCCTTTTCAAGAGCTTGGAAGATATACTTTTTTAGTGTACAACTTCCAGATCTCCCCCCTCCCTCATGCCATCTGTTGGATCTGGGAAAATGTAGGCCTAAAAAAAGGAACTGTTCCAAGCCCTGGACTTTTTTTAGTTTTGCTGTTCAGCATTTTCCCACTTACACGACAAATGTGGTATTTATAGTTACCTAATTTTACAGGGTACTCCCCTGATGTTCCTTGAAGATAATTCATGTAATTAATAGTCCCAAGCATTTACGTGTGAGCTGCGGGGAATGAACAGAGAGGAGAAAAGTGTCAAAGTCTTCAGTTTATTCTTCAGAGAACATATTTTTTGGTAATCAAGCTTGTTGGCAGTGCCTACATTTTTAACTCTACCCTTGAGACATAGCAATTTTGCCAGGACATCATCTTGTCTGCTAAATTCTCTTAAGTGCTTGAGCTTTCAAGCACCATCCAAACCTTCTTCTACCTTTGAGCCTTCAGCTACATCACTTTTACTTTCATATTCCTTTCACAAATATATTTAAAAGATGCAGGTACAGTCATAAAACTGGAAGTCAGAGAAACTCAACCATATTCAGTTTCTTCCATTTTAATATACCACAGAAACATTAGGTTAATATAGTATGGACTTCTGCCATGCTGGCTGGGGATAATCGGTTTTGTAGCAATTTATAGAGATGCACATTGAATGTTTTAATAATGAAATCATACTAAAGGATCATTCTCACTTGCATTTAATCCACTTTGTGAGTTGCATTGACACCGAGTCACTGAATCGATTCAGGTCAATGCGTAGTTCCCACTATTGAAATGAATTATTTCATTATTCCAAGCATTTGTGTCTTTTTTGACACGATTGTTGTTCCCACTAAATTTGAGCCACTACAAAATGCATGCTCAGTATCAATAGGTCAGTATCGATTGCAATTGATCCATCCCGGTCCTTTTTTTAAAAAAAATGTCAATCATAGGATGTGCATGTACGTGTCATCAGTGATACAAGCACTCGTAGGTGTGGCCCTGTCAGGAGACCCATTACTCGCTCTAGAGATCCCACAGAAATGCTAGTGATTGCAAAATCCATCAGTTTAAAAAAAAAAACCACGCTAAACCCCTCTCCCCAAAGAAAGCCTCCCTAAATTTTAACATTCCCTCCACCCACTCTCCCCTCCTTCCTCCTCCTTTTTTCTTTCCTCTTTTTTTTCTCTCCTCTCTCTCTTGAAAGGGGTGTGGATGGGAGGGGGAAGATGAAAGGCAAGCTGCTATTTTGATTGACAGCACATTGAGAGAGGTTCTTGAGAGAAGAGAGAAAAAGAAAATGGAGCCATCCACAGAAAGAAGGGGAAAAGGGGGATGGATGGATGGATGTGGGGGGAAGAAGGGGGGAAACCACACACAGAACCCACAAAAACCTTAACCCAACTTAGAAAGCAATGTGGGAAAATGGAGAGCACAGGATAGAAGGAACCTCTTTCCCTTTGTAAAATTATGAAATAAACCCAAAGCCATGCCAGGACACAGGTTTTGGTTGTTCAGGGGTGGGGGGAATCAATGAGGCAGTGTTGAGAGGGGGGAAAATGGTGGATTTCCCCAAAAGTTGGGATGGGATGAGTTACACCTCTCTGCCAACCCTCTTCCATAGTCCCTCCCCTCCAGTGCGATGCAATTGAGATCTGAATGTTGTTCCTATTTGTTGATCACACTTGCAAATCGATTCTTTTTAAAAGAACCACCAAAAGATCTGTCTTCAAAAAGAGCAATTATTTTGCATTTGCCTTGCTTCACCTTGATTCTCCATGATTCCAACCGATCGCAGTCGTGTCTGAAATTGGTTCTAGTGTGCACGAGGCACATATAAACCAATCAGCAAATCAGTTTAAATCATAGTGGGAACAAGCCCTAAGTGTAGAATCAATACAACTCCCCAAATCCAACCTGATCTGTAGGAACAATAAACTGAACATGTGTGTTTTGTTTTTTATTTTTATTTTTAAAAAAAAAAAAAAAAACTCCAGAATTTTTGTAATCTCATTTACAGAATTTTACATTTTACAGAATTTTGGAAAGCTTGCTTACAACTCAGATCAAAAGTGTTCAAAATATTATATATTTTGGGAAAATTATGCACAAAAAATCATATTATATTAGGCATAAACATTTACACAAAATTGTACAAGCTAAGAAAAGAATGCAGAAATATGTATATTAGGAAAACTGTTCACAAAATGAATGTAGATTTTCGTGTAAATATTTTTTACTGCAGAGTGAGATAGATTCAAATTAAGGCTGAAAGGAATGCATAGCCAGAGGAATGACAAATTCAGTGAAACTGAAATTCACAGATTCATTTGTGCCTTACTAACAAATCAAGGATTTCAGCCTTCCAAGTCTTGGCATGTTCCTTTAGGCCAAGGCCACATCCATATCTGACGGAGCTCTGGGGTTTGATGCCCCCCCTCTTCCATTGGCGGCTTGTGTCAGGCAGCAAAGGGGAGCAGCAACACCTTTCTGAACTAGTTGCTCCTACAATGCTACTCCTCAGATGTGTGAACTTCAGCTCCCTTCAGCCAACATGGTAAAAGGTGAGGGATGTTGGGCACTATTTTCTAATAATATTGGGAGGACACCAGGCTAGAGAAGGTTGTCCTAAGCATATTCATTCATGTACACCATGACACTGTTAAAGAACATTTCAGCAATTGGGCTTTTCATCTCCCCAAACCATTATCCAGCAGCCATTGTACCAAACCAAGGAACTTTATGAATTTGTGTCTGTTCCCCCCCCACACACACACACACCTTTCCCTGCCCTATTTCTTTTGTATTCAATTAGTTCAGATGCGGGGAGCTGTACTGGAAGAGGAGAGGAGGAATTGAACCCTCCTGACCAAAAGTAGGTGCTACTGGAGACACTTGCATGGCTTTGACAGGCCTTCATGTGACCCACAATAGCTTCTTTTGGTGAGCAAAAGAACTAACACACCAGGAAAATGGAAAGTTCTGTCTTGAAGTAGATCATTTTAAATGATGGCATTGTTGCACTCTCTGAAGCTGTCTCCTCCACACAATATCCTTAACCCCTCCTCTCCTTTGATGCCCCCCCTCTTCCATTGGCGGCTTGTGTCAGGCAGCAAAGGGGAGGGGATGAGAGGAGAAACTGAAACCACATGAATGTGAATAATGCAACTATCCAGGAAGCAGTATTCTGCACCTGAAGACTTGTGCTATTGAGAGTTCATTGGCAGATTTTCCCCATCAATGAAAAGGGGTGCCCTAGTTATGGTTGGGGGATGGAGCTTTTTTCCAGATCTAGTTGTGGTTTAAAAGCCGTATGTACTAATCTCTTCCAGATTTTCTTCTCTAAAGATTTTTAGATTTCCCCTGCATCTTTCATTTCCCTAAAATAGGATCATTAATGCATAGAAGTATTCTGGATTTGAACATTTTACTTTCCCTTTAGTTCTCTTATATATCTTGTATTTCAAGGCTTAGTTTTATTGGTGTTCTTTTCTTCACCCCTATTCCTTTAGATTTACAAATTGTGTGTGAGTGTGTGTTTACATGGATAATAATATCTGTAAAATACAACTGAGGCGGCTTGCAAGATAAAACAAACATCCCATCCCCCAATAGCCCCCCCAAAATACAATTAAACAAACAGAATATAAAAACATACTTTAAAATTACAAAAACAAATAATTTAAAATAGCTACAAGGAAAATCAGGGACAGGCATAACTATTTTCAGTGGCCGGTTACCTACTCAAGAAAGGCCTGCCAGAAGAGATCCGTCTTAACAGCTTTTTAAAAGCTGTTTAAGGTGGTCAAGTGACAGATCTCATCAAGTGATGGATATGTAGGCACACATTCTAAGGCTGCACAGAATCAAAGGAAGCAAACTGTAACTTGTACAGATTTATCAGAGAAAATGATTTACTGGGTATTGACTTTGTGAGAGCCTTCAGCAGAAGAATATTACATTCACATTAACATATTAACATATATCCACTCAAAATTAAGCCAATGGGTTTAGTGGGACTTGCTCCTAGGTAAATATATTCTATAATTTTACTCTTAAAATTATGCTTAAAATATTGTATATTATTTTCCCCCACTCCTATCTGCTTATCTATCCCTATTTGATCCTTACAACAAACCTGTGAAGTTAAGTTAAATGGAGAGGCTGTGATTTGCTCAAGGAGACTGCATGGACATTTGGGGGACTCTGGGATTTCACCTGATATATCATGTACCTTGAGCAGAGAGAGTGAGAGTGAATATAGTATTTGTACAGTGACCATGGATCTCAGAAAGAACTATAATTTTGAGCAGGGTCTAACAAAAGCATTTCAATTTTACAATAAAGTATTATGTGATATTATTTATTGTTAATCATGCATATATGTGGAGATTATTATACTTATCAATCTTTTTTTCAGGCTTTCTTAAACTCAGAATATACATTGTAAAGTTTCTTTGCTTAAAATATTACATTTGGATCTTCTTCATCATTAATAACTTATACTCTTTTGTTGTCTGGTCAAACCATTTAGACCATATTCTGATATTGCTCAGTCATGTGTGTCCCTGTTTTCAACTGTAAAATGTATGCTAGACCTTAATCAAAATGCTGGTCCCATCTAGAGTATACAAGTGCTGAATGCTAAACCCACACTTATGTAAACCCCATTCATTCAACAGCTCTAATCTAATTAGGTTAGGACTTAAGTCTTAAATATCTGTCTCCCTTTACTTTGTATTCTTATTGTGTCCTCTTTCTCTTGTTCTACCTCTTGCTGTTTATGTGTTGATACAATCATTTTTTCTCTGACCAAAACTACTTGCATAATATTTGTCTTATTAGCAATTCACCCTAATCTGAACTTCATATCCACATCATAATTAGTTGTGATGTCAACATTGTTGGCTGATTCATTGCATAATTTTCAAGACAGTTTCTGGGTTGTAGCAGTTCTGTTTCTGGACTGTACCACTTTATAGACAGAATGAGGTCAAGTGCCCGTATAGCCACTGACAAAGGACTTAGAGGCCTGAATCCTATTGCTACTCCCAATTAAAGTAAACATATGAAATCAGTAGGATTCTATAAGTGTTGACTTGCCAGGTTCCCATTGATTCCATGGGTCTGTTCTAATTGAGACTAACAACAGGATTGACATCATAGCAGCTGAGGACAGTAACTATTCATACATTGTGATCTGAACCTGCTATTAATATTGCACTTTGGTTTCATGGAGTACAGCTGACATGGACTGAGTCATGATAAATTGCTTATGACTTGTGGTGTGAATTTTGTGGTCCTCCAGAAGTCATTGAATTGCATCTCCTAGCAACCGTAGTGAGTGTAGCTAGAGCTGAAGAATGCTAGATGTTGCTGTTCACCAACATCTGCAGGACCACACAGTTCCATGTACTAAGGCATTTCCCATGGTGTGCTGCATTATGCCATTGTGAATTTATTCCCAACTAGAAAAATATGAACCATGAGCTCCTGTTACTTGATAAGGGGACAAACTCAACATGCTGTTTTGAGAATTTTTTGTTCCACAGCAGTATTATTCACTTGTCACTGTCCCAAGGATGTAGAGCTGAGCCTAGTGAAGAAGGGACACACAAGGAAAGCTTAAGTGTTAATGGTAGGGACACCATGAACTATTCCTCACTGTAATAGTTAACTCAGCCCCAGCGAATCTGAGCAGCTGTGTTTTCTAGAAATTATTATTCTTTTGCCTAAGAGAACAGCTGGCTCTGTGTGAGATGCATGGAGACCAAGGAGAATGAAATAATTTTATCCAAGCTATCTGTATATTCTCACATATCCAATTTAAACAACTCATCAGTAATTGTGTGACCCATTCAGGAATGGAATATTCATGCCAGACTGTGGAAGTGTAAAATACACACCCTGCAGAAAAATGTGGTTAATATCCAGGACTGATAAGGCAGATGCTGGCAAATGTTGATGAATTATCTTAACAAAAAGGGGCTGGCTGCCAACTTTTCTGGTGGTTGATTTATCTTACATTCAACATGGCATTTGTAAAGAATCTCGGGCTTCCATGTTGGATTTGTCTACATATTTCCCCTTTTATTTTAAAAACAAACATGATCGTGACACAAGTCACAGAATCCTACAGCTTCATCTAAATATTAGATTCTAAAACATTTATAGACATTGATTCTCAAGATGGTTGGATAAGATCCAAAGCTACCTAAATCCCCCCTTTCAATTCTCCAAAGGTATAGTGACAAGTGGTGTAATGCAAAATCTGGACCTCTGTTTCTTCAATCCTACCAGTGTGAGATAGTGGAAGATTTTCAGCCTGCAGGAACTCCTTTGTTTTTTTACTAGAAATCTGAGAGCCAACCATTATAAATCAGTGTACTTAAAATTAAAGAATACTGAGCTTGGAAATTGGCTCCAAGGACTACAACCCAGTCTGGAACACAGTCTTTCTACACAATAACTCAGTATCTCAAGTGAAACATTGTCTCAAAGAGTTCTGACCTTATATAAAATGCCTACTACCCCATGTCTGAATCCAGAACATAGGTCTTCCTGGGTCAAAATACAATATTCACTGCTTCCTGATTTTTGCCTCCACACCACTTCAACAGTTGTTGTTGCTGCTGCTGTACTTGTTGTGTACCTTCAGGTTGTTTCTGACTTATGGTGAACCCAATGAGAATCTATCATGGGGTTTTCTTGGCAAGGTTTGTTCAGAGGAGGTATACCTTTTCCATTCTGTGACAATGTACATTCTGATGATCCCAAATGCAGTTTTTGAAAAACTAGTTTCTCTGTCAGAAAAGACTATGAGAAGTTGACCATGTCTTTGGATCTTGACTTGCTCAAGCAACACTCCATCAGCCACATCAGTTGCTTCTTTCCTTCATAAAATGGTCTCCCTAGGCAGAGATTTGACCTATTAAGTAAAAGAATGTAACATTATGGCTTGAATCCTATTATTAGTAAACTCATTGAATCAGTGAAATTCACCTATGTGTTGACTTACCATTCAATAATTGATTCAGTGGGTCTAGTGAAAACCTATGGGATTCAGGCCTATGTAAACAATGACAGCAGGTTTTGTTTATTTGTCTCCTCCATCCCATCTCCCTTCCATTTCTTTTTCCTATTACTTCTATTAAACTGTATATATGCAGGAAACCAGTATATATAAAGATTAGAAAATAAATAAATTCAAGGGACATTCTAATGACCTGAAAGTGCATGGACATGATTGCCACATCAGCTATAGTGCAGTGGTGTATAAGATAATTAAAAAGAAACAAACATTGGTTCAGCCTAAAGCTTATCTTACCCAACACTCTGTTCATACAGCATCCAAACAGTCCACCCTCCCAGAACACATCAATGACATTTCTATGAACCTACTCTTTCCCCCCTCAGGTTTGTCAGGATAGCACAAATGAAATTCCCCAACCAATTTAGGAGCTTTGTCATGTTTAGCCTTCACTCATCACGATCAATAGGAAAATGTTTCCATCAAACCAAATATTGTAATCCCCCTTTATGCTGTCTAGAGTCCAAAATTTTAGAAATTTTGAAATGATGTTCCCCATTCACCAACATGGGCAAAGGCAGAGTTTCCTCAGTCCTCCAATGTTCACTGGTCCTGGCAGGTTTCAGTAGGCTGAAATGAAATACAGGGTGTAATTGTCTATAGGCAAATCCAACTCTGCTGTACCTCATTTATTAGTCTCTTGACCTCAAAAGGCCCCACATATTTAGGTCCCAGTTTTTTGGTGGAGTGTCTCATTTTCAAATGTTTGGTGGATAAATAAACCTGTCTCACAGCTTTAGGTCCCACCCCACCTTCCTGTTTTGGTCAGCAAACTTTTTATAATCCTTTTTTTCTCCCTCTATAGCATTTACAATGTGTGGCCAAGCTGCTTTTAGTTTAGAGATCCACTGAGTCACCATCACAGGATCAGATGACTCAATTGTCAAAGCGGGCAAAAACTTAGGTTCATAACCATAACAATTTCAAATGGTGAATGTCCTGTACTCTGATTGACAGTTCCATTGAAAGCCACCTCAGCATGTGGCAACAGTTCATACCAATTGTCCTGCAGGTGATTGGTATAGCACCAAAGGTACCTTTCCAGCAAGGCATTCATTCATTCCAATTGCCCATCCATTTGGGGGTGATGAGTGGAGCTCAATGCTAGTTCAACTCCCAGCCTGGACCGCAACACCTTCCAAAATTGTGAAGTGAACTGGGTAAACCATGGCATTTATACACAAATTATATGAACAAATCAGCCAACTTAGAGGTTGTGAGGAGTCCCTTGCACTCCACATAATGTGCTTGTTTTGAAAACAAGTCTGTCACAACCCAAATGGTGTTTTGACCTTGGCTCTCAGGCAAGTCAGTGATGAAACTCATGGCAATATGCTTCCATGGGCCACTAGGGGTCTTCAGTGGCTGCAAAAGATCACTAGTTTTTCCCACCAATGACTTAGCCCTAGCACACACTGGGCAACTTTTTACATATTCTTCCACATCCAGTTGCACCCCTTCTCACCAATATTGCTTGCAAAGGCTGTACCATGTTTTCACAAAACCCCAATGTTTTGCAGCTCTGGAATCATGACATATTTGTAACACCTTTAGTCTTAAGTTATAGGCACATATATTCTCAGTCCCTTGTTCCAAAGACCATCGTCTTTCTTCTCTAACTATTGCTGGTGTGTTTACAGCCAGTTGTCACTCTCTGAAGCTTTCGAGATCTCTTAATGTAATGGATCCAGCTTTCTGTGATCTCCCCCCCCCCCTTTTGCCTTAGCCTGGCTACGTGTCATGACAGCTAGTCCCATTTGCATTGGAATGAACAAAGTTTGTTGCAACTGAGTTTCTTTGCCCACATGTTGAAGGAGTCTAGATAATGCATCAGCTAAAAAGTTTTCCTGACCAAGAATGAACTTGCATTTGATAATTTATTTGTAAAAGTCCTTAGGCCATCTATGCTGGTTAGGACTCAATTTGCGAGGAGCTTGAAGTGACTACAAGTTGTGATGGTCTGTCCACATCTCAAATGGGTGAGGTGCCCCTTCTAAGAACTGTTTCCAGGTCTGGAGAGCCTACTTTATAGCAAATCCCTCTTTTTCCCAGATGGGTCATAATATCTCAGTCAGTTGAAATTTTCTTGACAAATAAGTGCATGGCCTGAGCACCCTCTCTGAGTCCTTTTGCAACAACATGCCTCCCAAGGCAATATCTGAAGCATCCACCTGAACAACAAAAGGTAGTTCTGGATCAGGGTGCTTCAGAATAGGTTCTGAATTAAACAGGTGTTTCAACTGTTCGAAAGCCTCTTGGCATTTGGGAGTCCTTTCCACCTTCGCCAAAGGCTTAGGTTTTTCCACCACCTCCCCATCTTTTGGAGTAGGCTTTCTTTTCCTTTGTTTTCAACAAATCATTAATAGGCAAAGCAATCTGGGCAAAATGGGAAATGAACTGGTGGTAGAAATTGGCAAACCCCAGGAACGTTTGCATTTGTTTTCGGGTTTTTGGGGGGCACAATTCGTCACTGTTTCTACTTTGCCTTAGTCCTTTCTATTCCTTGGGTGGACACATGGTACCCTAAGAGGTCCAACCTGTCCATGTGGAAATGGCACTTGGACAATTTCACATATAGCTGATTGTCCAGTAAACTTTTCAATATCTCCCTCACCATCCTGATATGTGCAGGATATTGTCAATCTTGGGAGTAAATCAGCACATTGTCCAAATAAACCAACACTCCTTCAAATAGTAAATCATGGAAGACTTCATTCAGTAGTCTCATAAAGCATCCCACCCCCTTCCCTCTGAAAGCTCAAAAGGGAGGACCAGATATTCATAAGCCCCCAGTGGGCAATTAAAAGCAGTTTTGTATTCATCCCCTTCCCTGATGCACACTTGAAAATAAGCATTTCTCAAGTCCAACTTCATGAATATCTTTCTGGTGGCTAAGGGCTGATGCAGATTGGCAGTTTAGGCCAGCCTGGAGGTGGAGTTGGAGCCCCAACTCCACTCCAATGTTGTGCACCCATCTGCACTGTGCATGGCATCAGGGCATTATCTTGGCTCAACGGGCATACACGTTGTGCCAAAAGGGCACAAAAGAGCCACAGTGGCAGCTCTAAGGGCAACTTTTTGCAGCCCCAAAAAGGAGTGGCATTTTGCCGCTCTTTTGGGGGTGGCAAAAAGGAAGATCAGGGCCACAGCATGTGGTTGCAGTGGCCCCAATCCTCAGCTCTAAGTGTACCAGCATATCTTTCATCAGTGGCAGAGGGTATTTGTTAGTGGTAATAATGGCATTTAGGTTTTTGTAGTCAGTAGCCAACCAAAGAGAACCATCTTTCTTTTCTCTAAAGAACACTGGGGCAGCAAAGGTGAATGTGGAGGATCTTATGAATCTCCTAGCCAAGTTCTTTTCGATGAATTCTTTTAAGGTCTTTAACTCCAAAGTGGTCATGGAGTACAGTTTGGATTTAGGGAAAGCAGCTCCCAGTTCTATTTCAATGCCACAGTCTGTTTCCCTATGGGGAGGCAGCTGATCATTTTCCTTCTCCTCAAACACCTCCCTAAGGTCCTGGTAATCCAATGGGTAGGGACAGGTTATCTCTGGAGTGACCTGCCCCATTCCCCCCCCCCCCCAAGTGGCACTGGGTTTTAACAAAGTCACTGCTGCCTTGCCACTCTCCCTAGGTTCTCAAACATTCTCCCTGCATACTGGGGTCATTGAACACCAGTTTTAATTGTCTCCAGTCACACAGTCTGGACACACAGTCCAGTTTGTTTAGTGGTGGCCTGTCCTCCCATGGTTGATCCGTCCATCTGATGAAATGGAATGGACTGATGCAATGGTCTTGCCCCAAGCTCTAGAGACTTGACCACCTCATGGCTGATCAGACACCTAGTACAGCCTGAGTCTAGAGCAGCCATTAACTCTACACTAGTGCCTTTATCAGGATGGAACAGTCTTACTTTCAGGATGCACAGAGGGACTCCCCCACTCACCATGCATTTGCAGCTGTCCGGATTCTCAGCCTACCTTTTGCCACGGACTAAAGCAGGCTCAGGTAGTTTCCCGATGGCTCACCACTTGTGTCCTCATTGCTGTCTGTCCACACCTCAGTTGGCTCTAATGCAGGTTGTCTAGCCACTTGGCCTGCTGCCCTTCCCTTGGCTCCTTCACTGCCACTATGGCAATTCTCATCCTTGGTTGCTGAACTCGGTTGCCCCTGTGCAACGTTACTGATTCTCCCATCTCTTGTTTGGTCTGGGCAATTAGCAATCATGTGTCCCTTTCTTCCACACTCCAAGCACAGCCCCAGTCTCATCCGGTGCTTTCTCTCAGTTTCGGCTCCAGTTTATTTTTCCCAGCCGCACCCGAAGTAGGGCCCTTGGAGCCACTCTTCTTCTGGGTACTGGCCATCCACTGTCAGGAGAGCTTGATTTCCTTCTTCACCCTCTCTGCCTCTTCAGCCAGCCTGCTCCATCCACACATAGTGCTTGGGTTGTCGCTGATCAGAGACCACTCCAGCAATTCAGGACAGAGCCCATCTTTAAAGTACTGCACTTTAATGGGTTATGGCCACTCTGGAACCTGTGCTGCCAAGCTCCAGAACTACATGGCATACTCTGACACCAAGCACAGCCCTTGATGCAGTGAGATTAAGTTGGTGCAGGCGCACTGAGCCTGGAAGAGATCCTCAAATCTCGTTTGCAGAACCAGCCTGAAGGCCTGCAAATTCTGCAGCTCCACGGCCCACTATCATAAAGGTGGACCATCCAGTTTGCTGCTTCCCCCTCTAGATGATTAGTCGCACATTGCACTTTGGCTGCCTCATTCAGGAAAGATGCTCCCCATTCATGTATATTTCCTGCCACTTGCAACAGAAAATAAGGCTGTTGCTGGGGATGGCCATCAAACTTTACTTCTAGCTTCCTGGCCAAAGGGTCCTGTAGTCTCACGGGGGGGGGGGGGGTGGTCTGTTGGGGGGGAAGGTCCTCTCTCTACTCCTGGCTGCTCCACCTGCTGCCAGGGCTATGAGAGCCACCACCATCAGTGCTGCTGTGCCAGCCCCCGCTCCAGCTGGGGGCCCAACAACCAAGCCTTTCAGCATCTGCATTACCTCTGCCAACAGACCACACATCTCCTGCATCTCCCCACAGATCTGGGAGATTTCATCTTCCTGGTCCTTCTCCTCACTAGAAGTCCAGTCCAGGGGTTCAGCCACCTCAGCATCCCAGGCCAACACTCTGCCTGTTCGGTGCTTCTCACATTCCTCCCCCTTTGTAGGGGCCAGTGGCTGGAACTACAAGTCCTCCCCCGACTGAGCAGGGGTGTTTTCCCCAGCCATGGCCATCCATTTAGGATGGGCTCCCAGGCCATCTGGCTTGGCAGTTTTCCCAGGCATTCCTGCCAAGCCACTCACGCCTTCTTCCTGCTCCATTAAAATTAATGAATTGTCTGGACTTGCATGGTCTTCCATCGCTCCAGACACTGGGGAGTTCTGATTTACTGTCAGACTTGAACAAATTTAGGAACTCTGTGTATCAATAAGTCCAGTGAGTTGAACCAACAAAAGGTTTATTGAGAACACACAGTTAGAAATTCACCAGTCAGTGTTTAAGCCAGAACTGCCCCCTCCAAGCCAAATGATATCTTAAAACCCCCAAACCATTAAACTCCACCCTACACCCCTTGGCACCAAAACTAGCACCCACCTCCAATTCCAATAGCCTCCCCCCCATCAAGCCAGCCCCCCTTTTCCAAACCTTCTCACCAGCGCTATCTCTCTTCAGCAAAGGTATTCCACCCAACATCCCTCCTTTCAGTTACATCCAGGCACCAACTCTCTGCATCCCACACCTTACACATTCCAAAGGCCTAACTTTCTCAAAACTACCCTAGCCTGATACCATTAGTCCCAACCCCCCAATATCAACTAACCTATTTACTATTACTACTAACATATCCACAATCCCCTTTCAACTACAACCAATATAATAACTAAAACATTTAACCCAACAGCAATAAAAACCAGACAGAATCCATGCATGCAGGCATGGTTCTGACACATGAGCAGTTATTGCTATGTGTCTTCAAGTTATTTTATAACTTAGGGTGGCCCTAGGGAAAACCTATCACAGAGTTTTCTTGGCAAGATTTGTTCAGAAGGGGGTTGCCTTTGCCTTCTTTGTAGCTGAGAGTGTGTGATGTGTCCAACATCACCCAGTGGGTTTTCATGGCTGAGTGGGGACTCAAACCCTGGTCTCCAGAGTCATAGTCTAATACTCAAACTAATACACCACACTAGCAGTACAACAATATAAGGAGGTCAATATGATTCCCATCTCTGCACCTATGGGTTCAAGAATAGTTAGTTTGTTCCAGTGATGGTGAACTTTTAAGGGCTGAGTGCCCAAACTAAAAGGCCTTCCGGCCTTCTGAGTGCCCAAACTAAAAGGTGCTACCTGGTGCCAGGGATGGGATTGCTGCCCTCTGGGGGTAGGACTTCCAGGGCAGGATTTCTTCTCCCCACCCTCTTGGGTCTTCAGATGCCTCTCCAGAAACAGCACAGGGGGGCAAAGGGAGGAAGAATAGGAACAGGAACACACCTATTCCTCCCTCCGCAGCAGCCTTGGCCTTCAGATGCCTCTGGAGAAGCAGCTGAAGGTCAGGGAGGGTCTGGAAGGAGGAGGAATGGGCACACGCCTCTTCTTCCTCCTCCCCCCCCCCCCACGCCATCCCCAGCCTTCAGCTGCCTCTGGAGAGGCAGAGCTGAAGGCCGGGGAGGGTCTGGAAGGAGGAGGAATAGGTGCAAACCTCTTCCTCTTCCTCCCCGTCCTCTGTGTGCCAGGGAAAATGACTTCACATGCTATCTCTGGCATGTGTGCCATAGGTTCTCCATCACAGGATTCCATCATCCTTTTTGGCCCTAGATTGGAATTTGTTCATTTACTTATTACTTATTTGTTTCAATTATTTATACACTGCTTTTTAAGCCAAAGACTCTCCTTGGCCACTCAGAATGTACAGGGTAACTCAGAATGTACAAGGAAACAGTAAAAATAAAACTGCAACAGCAGATACAGCCCATGATCTAAGAGGAGGGGGGTGCCTCATTCCAGAGTGGTGGGGTGAGATGTACCTGCACAATGGATAGTCAGTATATGCTAGTAAAACAAACAAATAGCACAGCATATAATATGCATTTGTTGTTGATATGTACCTTCAAGTCATTACCGACTCATGATCCTAAAGTGAACCTGTTCCCAGGGTTTTCCTGGCAGAATTTGTCCAGATAAGGTTTGCCTTTGCCTTCCTCTGAGGTTGAGAGTGTGTGATTTGCCCAAGGTCACTGAGTGAGTTTCCTTGGTGAAGCTGGGATTACATTTTGTTAAAAGCAACTTGAAACTTCCAGGTGTTTTTACCTGTTTAGAAATAGTAAGGGAACTATGTGGTCATCCCAGAGTAGAGCACTACCAACATAAAATGTCAACTTAAAATACCCTGGCCTGTTGTGCCTGCCAACACAGTAGCTCTCACCAGCAGGCACATCAGCCTGGCCTCTGTTGACAATTTTGGGGCATGAGCAGATGATGTTGCACTATTCATCATGATGCAAAGGGATCTTGCACCACCTTTGAGATTAACTGAAAGGTAGAATTTGGCAGCATGAGCTTTCATAGATTTGAGCCTACTTCCTGAAATGCATTTGTTCATCATGAGTTTATTTTCATGTTATTTGCCTTCCAAAGGCCATCTTTCCGCATTGTCCTGACCCTATTCCCAGTGAAGCCTAGAGGTTGTTTCTCAACAAGTGCTCATCAATGCAACAGCACATATATAATGCTGCTGGCGGTGTTATTTTGGAAAAAAGGTTATCAGGCTATCAAGATCCAAGGCCAACAATGTGTACACAAGGCAATGTGAAGCAGGGGGAAAGAAAGAACGCCAACTAATGGTTGCCTATCCAGACTCTTCAAAAATGCCATTGTCTGTGAGGAAAGAGAATGTATCATGTTCTGTTGCTACTGAATGATACTCTCTACTTGACATTATTAAAGCACTTAGACTAGAAGAACAGCCCTTATGCCTCATTTTCCACCAGCGTTTCCCTTAAACAACTACAGACATTAATGGGCTTTAACACTCACTTGCTGAGGATTTGTTTTTAGTAAAATTGCATCCTGTAGAGGCCAAATCATGCTGACATTTTCTCCAGAGGGGCAGCCCATTTAGAAGTATACACAGGAATGCTGACTGACTTACAGGTTTAATTTTGCATTAGTTCACTGAGATCACTGGGCATTAAGCTGATTGGAGGAGATTCACTGTCTGTGCTGCTCCAAGGTTTTGCTGAGTGGCTTGATGGGCAGGGAGGATTAGCAGTGAGGATTTAGAGGGAACGGTAAGAGCATGTGCAGGACAGAGAGTGGAAAAAGAGATTTGAAAGGGAATAGAGAAAGAGATTTAGGAATCAATATGAGATGAGGGTCCCTGGGAAAGCAATTTGGTGATAGTCTTTTCCTTCTCAGCTGTGTGAATGGTCAAACCATCTTAACAGGATGAATGTAGTGAATGGATTATTGAAAAATGAGCACCGTCCACATATCTCCCTACATTTCACAAATGAAAAAGCAAGACTCACAACAAGCTGGATCACATTCCTACCTGGGATTGAGAACCTTCTACAGTTATGGTTGCCCTAAATTTAAGCACCACTGAATTCATGGGATTTACTTCTGTCTTGGCAATTATAAGCCCAGAGCTGCTATTACCAGACCAAGGATCACTGTCCAAGGCATGCTTGGGCCCTTTTCACAATTATAGCACTCTGTTTCAACTTTAGCTGCCATGATTCCAGTATATGGACTCCTGGGATTTTCAATTTAGGGAGGAGTATTTAGAATTTTCACCCAGAGAGCTCCAGTGCCTCACCAAATTCCAAACTCCAGTATCCAATGGGATGTAGCCATGGCACTTCAAGTGGAATCATAGTGCAATAATTGTATGGTGAGAAATGGTCCCTTGTCCTTGACTATATGCTGCTGAAGATACTTTTCTGTCAGCTGCATGAATTGCTAAACTGGAATGAGTCAGTGTAGTACAGTGATTACAGCATCAGGCTATAACTTGGGCTATCCAAGTTCTAGTCTTCACTGAACCATATAATGGCTTAGCAGTTGGTATGAATTACCAAATACTTTGTTTAGATGCTTAGTGACAATAAAAAATAAATAAATTCCCAACCGTGATGACAGATTTTTTTAAAAAATAAAATGGTAGGTGTACAATAATGATTTAGAAATATTTGTGCAGTGGTGAGGAATATGCATCTCTCCAAATATTGTTGGATGGCACTCACAGAATCCTTAGTTTTTGGCTATGCTGATAAGACATGCTCATTCAAGAAGGACATAACTTTTCTGGCCATTTTTCCACCTCTGAGTGTTCTCAAATGTTCCCAAGCAAAGAAAGCTTTCTTTGAACTGATCTAAGGGGTGAAGTTTACTCATCTCATGTTTTCTGCCAGTAAAATCAATGGGACTTCAAAGGCAATTGTATCAGGACAATTGTACCCAATGCTGCAGTAATGGGGAATGGATGACATCCCCCTCCCATGTTGCAGGCCCATAATTCCCATAATCGCCATAGCTAGGGATTAAGGATTCTGGGAGTCACATTCAACAACATTTGAAGAGCTGCATATGCCCCATCACTGCACACATATTGCTAAATCATTATTGTATATCTACCATTTTTTTTTAAAATCCATCACCATGTTTGGGGATTTTTTTTAAAAAAATATTGTCACTAAGCATCTAAACAATGTGTTTGGTAACTCAAACCAACTGCTGGTTTTATTTTTATTTTCTGTCCTTTCCATTCTTCTTTGGCACTCACATAGACAGACACATCTAACTGTAGACTTTTAGCCTTGAAGGGGGAAAAAATTAAAATAATCTGGAAAGGGAGGACAAGAATGTGTGGATTCTTACATTGCATGCATCTGTGGTTTAGCAGCGTGTGCCATTTGTACACATCACTAACTGGGAAAGTTAAATCATTTTTGGATTCAAATTGCTGGACTTGCTTCCAGTTGCCATCAGCTTTGAGACTTTGAAGTTTAAAAAAAAAACACCTTCACTGCCTGCCATTGCAAGGACTCTTGCCAGCTAAAACCATTTTCTAGAAGTATTTTAATTGAATTTATTATATAAATTTTTGCCACTAGAGTAATGTTGTCTAAGAACTTTACATCTAAAGTGCCCATTTTCCATAGGATTTCTTGCATGGCAAATTTTCCAAAAAGTATGTTTGCGTACAATTCTGCTTGAGAGGAACCATCCACAAGCTTCTGTTCTTCTCTTGTTCTATCTGGAGCCCATAAGATGCCTTCTGCTTTGTGTCAGAAGTTGATAGAGTGACTTATTCTATACTAAAAATTGACAGAATCCCCTTTGCCAGCATGACCAGGCCCCCTGCTAGTTGGGAGATTCTTGAGTGGAATTCTGTTAGTGACATATGCCTGTGTAAGTCATGCTATGCATGCATTACCTGTCATACTGCAACAGATGTATTCTCCTAACAGTGGCAGAAGCAGAGTTGTGCATACAGTAATGTTGCACATTGCAGTTAGACATTGCACATAGTGCAACATCACCTTGTAATTGTCTTGTGTTGCACAATGTTGCTGTTTTGCATTGGGGCTATGTAGCACTGGCTACATATCCCTGCATGCAGATATTTTTGCTGGGCTAAGGGAATGTGGGATTGCAATCATTGTCACTTTTCCAAATTCTGCAGTTACATAAGTTGACTCATGAATTATGGGGCTTTCAGAAGTATTGAAATGTGTTAGTGCTATAAAAAGTGGATAGCCATGCAAATTGACTCATGGATGATTCAAAGACAGGGGGGTTGGGGTAAGTGATTATTTAGAAATCTGGTTTTAATTGTATATTTTATTTTATTGTTATTCCTTTTTGTTGTAACCCGCCTCGATCCGCAGGGAGAGGCGGGCTATAACTAAAATGTATTATTATTATTATTATTATTATTATTATTATTATTATTATTGTTATTGTTATTATTATTATTATTATTATTATTATTAGGAGACTATTATAGTTTATTGTGGCACAAGAGCTCTCTGACAGTGAAGGCTAAATGTCTCACAAAACTATTTCAGGATTCCATAGCATTGAACCATGGCAGTTAAAGCAGTGTCAGAGTGGATTATTTCAGCAATTTGCACAGGCCCTTGGTCTTCCATTATAGATCTAACTGCTAAAACAGCTTCAGAGATGAAAGAACAGACTTTTGAACTGAGCCTGATACTTTACATGTGGGGGAGGGAGACAGTATCTTGGAAGGTATCTTGGAAGGCAGGAGTACATCATGGGCTGGAGATAATAGTCAAAGCGTTATAGAGGGAACAAGGCAAATGATACAAGGGCCCAACATTGAGAAGCAAAAAACCTCATGCAGGCAGTGAGTGGGGAGGAACCATGGTCTTAGATGTCTCTACAGTAATGCACAGAACATGGGAAATAAACAAGATGAATTTGAACTCTTACCACAACAAAGCAAATACGATATAATAGGCATCACTGAAACCTGGTGGGATGAGAAAAAGGCCAAACAGGAAAGGAGGAAGAATAGCATTATATGTCAAGGATGTTTACATCTGTGAAGAGATCCAGGACTTAAATCCTGGAAATCAGGTGGAGAGCATCTGGATAAAAATTAAAGGGGAAGGAAACAACTGGGGTGTTGTTGTGGGAGTCTACAACAGACCCCCAAGTCAGACTGAGGAATTGGATGATTCCTTTCTAGAACAGATTACCACACACTCAGAAAGGAGAGATGTAGTCATGATGGGAGGCTTCAACTATCCTGATATTTGCTGGAAATCAAACTTTGCCAATACTTCAAGGTCTAGTAAATTCCTCAGTTGTCTCAAAGACAATTTCTTTGTCCAAAAAGTGGAAGAGGCAACAAGAGGATCAGCTATTTTAGATCTGATCCTAACCAACTGGGATGACATGGTAAATGGGGTACAAGTGGTGGGATCCTTAGGTGGGAGTGATCAGGTTCTTCTGGAGTTTCTTATACAGTGGAAAAGAGAAGCTAGGCATAGTCAGACACTCATTCTAGACTTTAGGAGAGCTGATTTCAATAAACTTAGGGAAACATTGGGAGTAATCTCATGGTCAGGAATACTAAAGAAGAAGGGAGTTCAGGATAGATGGGAGTTTCTCAAAAGGGAGATACTGAAGGCACAATCTCAAACTGTTCCAATGAGAAGGAAAAATGGGAAATGTCTCAAAAAACTGGGTTGAATGACAAAAGAACTTTCAACTGAACTAAGTTTTAAATGGGAGATGTATAAGAAATGGAAAAGGGGTGAAATCACTAAAGAGGAATTCAAACAAATAGCTAGCACATGTAGTGGTATAGTCAGGAAAGCCAAAGCCCAGAATGAGCTCAGGCTTGCTAGAGACGTTAAGAACAACAAAAAGGGCTTTTTTGGGTATGTCCATAGCAAAAGAAAGAAGGAAATGGTAGGGCCACTGCGCAGAGAAGATGGAGAAATTCTAACAGGGGACAGAGAAAAGACAGAACTACTCAGCACCTTCTTTGCCTTAATCTTCTCACAAAAGGAAAAAGGTATTCAACCTGAGGAAAATGGAGCAGAGGACACAATAGGGGAAATGCAGCACAGAATAAGTAAAGAGATAGTACAGGAATACCTGGTTAACCTAAATGAATTTAAGTCTCCAGGACCAGATGAACTACATCCAAGGATATTAAAAGAACTGGCAAATGTAATCTCAGAGCCACTGGCAATAATCTTTGAAAACTCCTGGGGAACAGGAGAAGTCCCAGCAGACTCAGGAGGGCAAACATTGTCCCCATCTTCAAAAAGGGAGAAAAAGAGGATTCCAACAACTATCGTCCAGTTAGTTTGACATCAATACCAGGAAAGCTTCTAAAACAGTTCATTAAACAGAGTGCCTGTGAACATTTAGAAGGGAATGCCATAATCACTAAAAAAACAAGTCATGCCAGACTAATCTGATCTCTTTTTTTGATAAAATTACCAGCTTGCTAGATGAAGGGAATGTGGTAGACATAGCACATCTTGATTTCAGTAAGGGCTTTGATGAGGTCCCCCATTAAGATAGTAAAATGTGGGCTAGACAATACAACTGTTAGGTGGATTAGTAATTGGTTGACTGATCAAATCCAAAAGGTGCTCAGCAATGGCTCCTCTTCATCCTGGAGAGAAGTGACCAGTGGGGTGCCTCAGGGTTCTGTCCTGGGCCCAATGCTATTCATCTTTATCAATAACTTTGATGAAAGAATGGGAGGCATGCTTCTCAAATTTGCAGATGACACCAAATTAGGAGGGATAGCTAATACCCCAGAGGACGGGATGAAAATTCAAAATGAATTTAATAGATTAGAAAGCTGGGCCAAAGCTATCAAAATGAATTTCAACACGGAGAAATGTAAAGTACTGCACTTAGGGCAAAAAAATGAAATGCATAGATATAAGATGGGGGACACCTGGCTTAATGAGACTACATGTAAAAGGGATCTAGGAGTCCTAGTAGACCACAAGTTGAACATGAGTCAACAGTGTGTTGCTGCAGCTAAAAAGGTCAATGCGATTTTAGGCTGCATTAATAGAAGTATAGTGTCTAGATCAGGGGTAGGCAACCTAAGGCCTGGGGGCCGGATGTGGCCCCCCGAGGCCTTTCGACCAGCCCTAGGCCGCCCCCTGCCACCGCCACCACCCGCCATGATGATATTGATTATTGTTGTTATTACTTGTTCTTGAGGTTTTCTTGGCAAAATCTCCACAGGGGTTTTGCCATGGCTTTTCTGGGGCTGAGAGAGTGTGCATGCATATTTTATTTTATTTTTAATTTTTATTTATTTATTTATTTATTTATGGCGCTTCGGGCCCCCCAATTGTCTGAGGGACAGCAAGCCGGCCCCCGGCTCAAAAAGGTTGCCTACCCCTGGTCTAGATCAAGGGAAGTAATACTAACACTGTATTCTGCTTTGGTCACGTCCCACCTGGAATACTGTGTCCAGTTCGGGGCACCACAATTTAAAAAGGATGTTGAAAAACTGGAGCGTGTCCAGAGGATGGAGACTAAAATGGTGATGTGTCTGGAAACCATGCCCTATGATGAACAACTTAGGGAACTGGGTATGTTTAGCCTGGAGAAGAAATGGGTGAGTTGATAGAATCATAGAGTTGGAAGAGACCACAAGGGCCATCCAGTCCAACCCCCTGCCATGCAGGAACTCCCAATCAAAGCATCCCCGACAGATGGCCATCCAGCCTCTGCTTAAAGACCTCCGCATGATATGCATGATATGATAGCCCTGTTTAAATATTTGAAGGGATGTCATTTTGAGAAGGGAGCTAGCTTGTTTTCTTCTGCTGCAGAGAACTGGACCCAGAACAACGGATGCAAGCTACAGAAAAAGAGATTCCACCTCAACATTAGGAGGAACTTCCTGACAGTTAGAGTTGTTTGACAATGAAACAAACTCCCTCAGAGTGTGGTGGAGTCTCCTTCTTTGGAGGTCTTTAAACAGACACTGGATGGCCATCTGTCAGGGATGCTTTGATTGTGAGTTCCTGCATGGCAGAATGGGGTTGGACTGGATGGCCCTTGTGGTCTCTTCCAACTCTATGATTCTATGATTGTAACAGCTGGTGGATCATTACAAAAATGCTCAAGATTTGTTGTGAGAGCTCATTTTTCCTCCCACGTGTAAGAGTTGTAGACTCTAACTCTCCTGCTGGGAAAAAAAGCGGCATCAAATAATGCTATCCCTATCGCCAAACAAAGGAGGAAACATAAGCTCACCTCCTTTACAATTTTTATACTTGGTGGGACCATTTCAGGGCATGTCTGTGATAAAACCATTAAACATTATTGGAAACCAAATACACTGTTAATAAATCAAGCCCTTTTATCTCCACTTAGCAGAAGATTTTGTGAGTGGTAATGAGCTATTGCTCTAAAAGGACCTGAAGCAAAGGATTGGTGACTGCACATGTCATGTAAACAAGTTTATTTTGGGAAACTGTGTGCTTTCTATGCTGCACTTAAACTACATTTGTTCTGGTTCCATAATGACCATTTGATTCCATCCGATAACAAATGAGGGACAATGTAAGCTGCCGCTGAATGACTGGGCTTGTTTCCATAGGAATGAGCTGGAACAATGTATGCGTTTAACAGTCTATAACAAGCTCTGTTAGGAGTAAACACATTGATTAAACCCCCTCCCAAATGTGCATGCCCTCCATTAGCCTCAAAATGCAAGCTTCTTTCATTCTTTCTCTCTCTCTCTTTTTTTCCTTCTTGTTTTAATTAAAAGGTCAAAAGAATTTGGCATCAGACTCCTAAACCCATGGCAATTTTTTTTAAAAAAAAATATTTTATTTTATTTTATTTTGCAGAAGTAGAAAGGAAGATCAAAATCATCAAAGGGTGAGGACAGCATCCCTATGAGGAAAAGCTGAACTGTTTGGAACATTTTAGTTTAAAAGAAAGATGACTAAGTGAGAACTTCATAGGGATAAACAGATTGGTCTGTAGCTGTTCCATGTCAGTGTGACATACATTCATCCAGCCATAAGTCTATTTCATCCACTTTCCATACTTGTCCACATTGCTTTAAAAAAATTTAAATGTCTGCTTATTTTTGCATATGCCTTTCTGTAAAAGACTACTCAGCAGAGGCCCAAGAGGCTGAGAGCGTGTGCTTCTCCTGGCTTTAGGATGGCATCCATATTGTACCTTTGTGCCTTCATCACCAAGAACATGGCTGCATGCTTTGAATTACACATGGGGTAGAAGGTGATGAGACAATACAAAATGGAGAACACTATGTAGCATGGCTGAAAAAGCATGACAGAGCTATCAAAATACTCTTCAGGCTTGGTCAAAGCTTATATGGCCTACATGTGAGAAGGGACGTTATACAATCTACATGTGAGGATGAAGACACTACTTCTGTCCCCTCTTGTAATTCCCATCATCCTCCGCAGATAAAAGAGGTTCTTTGTAGCAAACATTTGCCCTCTACACATGCCCTGCAGAGTCAGTATACTTATCCTTGCTCTCCTGTCTCACATGTTTTGATGTTTTTGTTGTGTACCTTCAAGTCAATTCTGACTTTTGCCAATCCTAAGGTGAGGCAATCATGGGAGTTTTCTTGGCACAATTGGTTCAGAGGAGGTTTGCCATTGCCTTCCACTGAAGCTGAGAGAGTATCACCCAATGAGTTCCATGTCCAAGCATTCCATGTCCCCTGCATTTAGAACAAGTGAGGAGGGATTAAAGCATCAAGGATTGTGGATTCTATTTAAATATGGCAACACTGCTACAGGGTCAGATATATGACACCCCCCCCCCCCTTATCCCTCCTTTATTTCGGCTACAATTACTGCCCCACCTACTATTTGTCTGTTTGTCTATGGATTGTTGTTGTTTTTTAATTGAGTGTCTTAACCATCTTGTTTTAACGTTAAAATTGTTTAATTCTCTATTAAGGGGTGGGAAGTTTGTGGGATTTTGGATTGTATTTTAATATTGTATGAAGTTTTAAACTGTTGTGAGCCACCCCGATTGCTTGACAGAGGGGAGGGATATAAATAAAATTATTATTATTATTATTATTATTATTATTATTATTATTATTATTATTATTATTAATGGAATCAGGGTAATCCAGAAACATCTTCTTAAAAACCTGCCTCCATTGTAAGCAGATAACAGATCAGATCAGGGACAGTGAACACTCATTTTAAACTATTGACTCTTGACTAATATGACAGCTACCTTCCTGAAGGTTAAAAAGATAAATCATCCACTTTACTCTTTCCCTGTTGATTTTGAATTATAGCACAAGACTGTCCCTCCCCCTCAACTGTCTTGGGGCAAATTTAAAAAATGGATAAATGAAAGGCTACATAAATGGGAGTGCTGTTACATGTACACTGGCAGGTAAAGCCTAGAATATGCCACTTTAATATAAGGGGGATGGGGACACAGGAAGATGGAAGAATGTTCTGTTTAATTACTGTGGACTTTGGTATTGTAATCTGTTAGAGCATGACTGGATAGGCCATGCTTTCACAATGCCTTCAGCCATGGTGGTGTAAAGAGGGAATTTAAGAGGCATTCTCTCCTTTGATTAGTTGCATACCCAGAGACATAAATGCTTACCATTAAGGATGTCACGTTTATACTGCTCCTTCCAATTCCTAGGCTGGGAGAGAGTGGAGGTGGACCCATTCACACTCTACAATTACAGCAGTATAATTCCACTTTAACTGGCAGGGTGCCATCCTATGGAATTCTGGAGCTTGTAGTTGGTGAGACAGTGGAATGCTCTGGTTGAGAATTCTGAATGTACCTCTCTAAACTCCCAGTCCCAGAATTCCACAGGACAGAACCACAGCACTTTAATACAATAAGACCGCTATAACTCTACAGCAGGGATAGGCAACCTAAGGCCCAGGGGCTGAATGCAGCCCCCCTGAGGGCTTAGGACCGGCCCCAGGCCAGTCCTGCCGCCGCCCCCCACCACTGCCGCCCCCCACCATAATGATATTGATTATTTTTGTTATTACTTGTTCTTGGGGTTTTCTTGGCAAAATCTCCACAGGGGTTTTGCCATGGCTTTTCTGGGGCTGAGAGAGTATGCATGCATTTTTTTAAATTTTTTTAAATTTTTTTTAATTATTTTTTATTTTAATTTTTTTATTTATGGTTTTTTTTGGTGCTTCGGACCCCCAATAGTCTGAGGGACAGCAACCCGGCCCCCGGTTCAAAAAGGTTGCCTACCCCTGCTCTACAGAGTGAATGGACCCTATGGCTCATGAGATTTTATTGGACTTGCACTCCCATTGGACCTGGACAGCTTCCCCAGTCATCAAAAGAGATGATGATGATGATGATGATGATGATGATGATGATGATGAGTATATGCACAATGCTTTGTTGTTTTGATTTTGCAGTGAAAATTGGCATAGTACATTGTATAGTTAACATAAATGAAAAAGACATGTTCCTGCCCCAAGAGTCTTGCAGCATAGGTTTTGTGAGGAGGTGAAGGAGGAGAGCAGTCACATCTACAATTTGATTTGTAAATCCACTATCAAAAATGTAGCTTCTTAAAAAGCTCTAGATTTTTGAAAACTCAAATGGATATTTCCATATTTACTTTTTCTTCAGTGAGCTTAAAGAAGTTTTACTACTTTCCATACCCTTTTGACAAAAGCCCTCTGACATGCTGCTAAAAACCACACTAAAATATTTTATAGCAGTTTTAATTTTTTCTCAGGGGGAAAATTGGCTTCATCAAAAACTGTTTAATATCTGTGCCCACTGGAATGAGGTTGCTGGAACAACATCTATTTTGCTTGTTGCCAGCCGTTAAAGAGCAAAATTACTGTGCTTTAGAGACATTTATTATTTCTTCAATGCTGACCCTATGACTTCCTTCCTTATCCAACTCAGGTTCAGCTTAATAAAAATATTTAACTTAAAGGAAGCCCCAAATTCCTTCAAGTCTAGGGCAACCCAATGAACAGATGAAAGCATGTAGGAGGTGTAGAACTAAATGAATGGGTGAGAGTGAATGAATGAACTGATGCAGCCAAAGTGGTACAGAGGATGATCTCGTGATTCAGATCTCATCCCAGGAGAGGAGGATCTCATGAGGAGAATCTAGTCAAGTCATTATCCTCTTGGACTTGAGCTCCTTCCCAAATTTGCAATGCAAGACTAATAATATCATTCTCTTTTCCTATTCCCTGAAAAGTGTCTTGCTTCCCTCAAGTATAGTGGAAGGCACTATTCTTTCTCTAGTATTCAGCTAGGAATCCAATGTGCATCTGCATGTGGGGAGAGGCACCATTTTTTCTTTTGCATTAAACACCAATATGACTTGGAGTAGTCCAGAAGGGCTAATGGTCTGATTCATAGGGAGTGAGCAACTAAGTGGGGAGTGTTGACCCGCATTCTCTTGCTGGACCATCCCTGATGGGTCACACACTTGTTCAAGAGAGACCAAATATACCTCCTTTGCTGGCATTGTTTCAACCAAAATGTCAGCCAGAAGCAATGTTGCTGAGATACTACCAAACAAAAAGCTATTTGGAGTTGGAGGTTCTAGGGACTTTGGGGATTGGGGGTTTAGTATAGTCTGAGGGCAAAAATTGCCTGAAAATGGTGTCAAAAATTAAAAAGGAAGGGATTTAGGTTGCTTTGGGAGTCTAGTGGGTGCTTCAGGGACTACAAAAGTGGCCATCCCTAATATAAGGAATCCTCTATTTTTATTACAGCCCAAAACTGAGGATGTTAGTTTTAAAATTAATTAATAATTACAATTATAGTTCTAAGGCCTCATTGTCACCTCAGCAGCCACAACACAGTAAGGGGTAGAAGCATGGGGCAGCACGTGACCCATGTGATAGGCCTTTCATTAGATATTGCTGTCTAATAAGGATATAATCCTACAACTAAAATGTTAAGGTTAAATGTTATGCATATACCACCAAAAAGGAGATGTTATCCCTTGTTAAGTTAGAACTGTAAGACTACTTGTTGTCCAAAAAGAATAAGCAAATGATTATATGTAACTGGTTACTTTCAAGCACTGTCCCAGCCATTTGAATTCACAAGCACCATGTCCTCCTTTGTTACTTTTTAATGCAATATGAAGAGTTAGAGCTTATATTACAGGAAAATTGAAGTGGATCTGCAAAATATTACAAAAATGAAAATGAACCAGTTCACCCCTTGTATGTTGAAATGTTCACACACAGCACTGCATATGTAGAAAGGAGGCGAGTGAGAAGTAGAGTTGACAGGGTGTGATCCCATCTTGTGGAGCAATGTACATCAATGAGCAGGAGGAAGGATGGATTTTAAAAACCTAACTAGATTGTTCATCTATTTTACTTTGTTTTCAGAGTTACTAAGCCCCAATTTGTATTGGTAAACCAGTAACCACCAGAATATTCACCGCCATAAATCTCACTTGCTTTATATGTTGAAAAAGTGTTTAAAAGCTATCCTGACAAAGCAATTTAAAGAACTGGGATGCTATTTTTCATTTTTCTTTGGTTTTGTTTGTTTTTTGAGGCAAGACTTTGTTAACAGTCAGAAGGATAGTTTAAGGATGTTACTGGAACCTTACTTTTTCAAAGATTCTGGATTTATCACAAATGATTCAATTTCCAGCAGCAACCGTCACTTTAAAAGTGTGGTTTCTTAATCTGACCTTGAATTGTGATGTGATGGTTTCACTGTCCATGCCTGTAATGTTTACTATTTTGTTCCCACTTCGCACGCACACACACACACACACACCATATCAAAAACAGAAACTCTAGAACAGGACAAGGGAAGCAATGCTGGCTTGCTGTTTAGATATTATGGCCCACCCCACCCCCCAAAAAAGAGTCTGCATTGTATTGAAAGAGACAACCTAATGCCCTGGAGTGAAAATCTGCAATCAGGTCCACTCCCAAATGCAGAATGTCTGAGCTCTTGAGAGCATTTGCCTATACAGTGAATTAAATTTAGAGCTGTTCAAATCTGTCTGTGGATTTGCACCATTCACCTTTGACCGGGATTTGGAATGGGATTTGGAATCCTATCTTGTATTAACACCTGTGCCTTATGCATTTCATGTCACCTAGCTACATACCAGAGAGAAAGCAGACCAAAGGGAGCTGTATAATTGATGTAGTTCCCATGATTGTAGCAGAAGCCTATAACTTTGGAGGAATTGGTAAAGAGAGAGACAATCCTAACCTTAGGCAATGCACTAGATCCTGAAACTCTGGCTCTGTTAACCGCTCCTCTTCATTTTAATTCATCTTAAGGGTGTACAATGTGGATGGGATCTCATTTGCTGGTCCTGATCTGTCCTACTCTTAGAGACACCAGTCAGTAGACATGTATGAGAAACTCGTTTTGTTAATGGTTGCTCTTATTTTAACAGATTTGCCTGATTCCACACCTCCTAGGCTGAACATGGATCTAGATGCAATGTGGGGGTGGAGGGGAGGGGGAGAAGGGCATTGATCTTCCAAATGAAAGTTCTGCTCTGTCCCATTAAATTTTTCTTCACTACCCATTTTTTTTAGCATTGCAGAGAGTGAGAAATCATTTCTACCCAGAACTCTTATATTTGTGGTGTTTGCATTCTCTTGGTAAGTTAAACCACCCCTTTACTTTGGATGCTTAAACTCTTATCCTAATTGAAATTTTAATTTACTGGAATGCTAGAAATTTGGAGAGTGAAGGAAAATTCATGCGGAGGGGAATTGTTACTTGGTGGGGCAAGCCCCTCATTCTCTCTCCCCCCCCCCCCCATAACTTGCTCCTGAGAAATCCATTCAGATTCCTTGTGGGAAAGTATACAATGCTTGGCAACAATCAAACTGAGAAAGTGTTGAGATACCAAAACATGGATAAGTCTAGTTCATTTTTTAAAAAAGTAAATCCCCCTATTTGAACTATGTCCTATTTTCAAGGGCCTTTCCGTTGTATTTGCATTTGAAGTGCTTTTTAAATACACACACTACACATGCTGTTCAGGTTACAGGCCACTTTTGGATGCTCCCTACTAATGGGTTTGTCTGCCAAGCTAATTCTACCTCCCACAGAGCACAAATAGCTGAAGGGTACTGGGGCTGGGGAAAAAGGGAACCAGAAGGTTTCTTTTTTCCTAATTCGTTTATATAGAAAAGCAGCTTTCGCTACAGGTTACAGCTTGGGGTGACATTGATTGTTGTGACTGCATCTCTCTACACACTTCTAAACACATTAATTAATTAGTGCTGTTACATAACAGGTTCCATCTGCATGCTGGCACCATAGTCACACCATACCTGACTCAAAGAGGTTTAAGGAAGTCTGAAGAGATTCTTACAGGATAAAATTTTATTAGAGGCTCTCTTACAGCATCATTTCAGAGCTTGGAAAGTTATATAAAAATTAATAATTATGTAACTCATTGCAAAGTCCCCAAAAAGAAATTCAGTACCATGAACATTGTCCGCCCCCCATACAAACTCCTTACCTTACTTATTGTGTCATCTGTTATATTGCTTGCTACTTTTCTGAAAAGCATTAGGACTGATGAGTAAATGATATAAAACTTGAAAGTGTCTGCTCAAATGACTCTTAAAATTGCCTTCAGAAGTTAACAGTGAAAAGTAACTTGAACATGCTACTTGTTGAAACACTCCTCTTTTATTCACACTCATTATGTTCCTTTTGAACACTATGTTCATGATGTCCTTGTATCTCTCCAGAAATTAATTGGAGGTATATATGTTACTTATGATTCATTATTTTCCATGGCTTTCAGGTGGTGGCTTCCATGTCAGTGGGGCAATGAACCCACTCCAGGTTTTATTCTGAATGTTAAAAGGAGCTGTCAAAGATGGTGAACCTTGCTTGCTTCACAGGTTCATAATAAATAAATAAATAAATAAATACGATCTTACCTACCTCTCCCTAAGGCTTGAGGTACAGCACGACATAGGACGTTTTCACACGGGGGCCCCTAAAGCCGGGTGGAGCCATTCCGGAACGGCTCCTGCTGCTGATTCCGGAATGGCTCCGTCGGCGGCAGGCTAATTCCAGGTGGACAGCTGGAATTACCTGAAGCCGGAGTTAGCCGGAGTTAGCCTTTTGCCACCCGGAGTGACGCTGGACTTAGGGCTTCGTGCGTTTGAACACACGGAGCGAAAAGCCGGACGGACGCAGGGATGGCACTGGAAGGGGCGGGGTTTGCCGCCGCGCGCGTGTGAACTACGTGGAAATGGAGCCGGAGTGGGGCCGGACGGAGGTAGGATTGCCTCCTCAAAAAGCCCCGTGTGAAAACGTCCATAGATAAAAACACATAAAATCATTTTAACATGTCAAGTTAAAGCACATAAACCTAGGTCACATTAAAATCATTTAACATGAAATCAAAAATATACCAATTTAAAATTCATAGTTTAAAATCGATTTGATAGGCCTGCAGGAAAAGTTGTTTCTTTAATACTGTTTTAAATTCAGCTGTTGAATCTTTCCCAACAGATCATTTCATAGTCTAAGGGCAGCTAATGAAAATGTCTTCTTGGTGACCATTGTCAGTCTAGTCTGGCAAGTTGAAGTAGATGTCCACCAGAGGACCTGAGTGTATGGGGAGGATTATATGGGGGCAGGTGATCCCATAGGTAACCTGGACCCAAACCATGCAGGGCTTTAAAGGTAATAACCAACACTTTGTACTTTGTGTGGAAGCTAACTGGCAGCCAGTGGAGTGATTCTAAGATTGGAGCATAGGATAGCTCAGACTTTAACCTAGATCAGAATCACTGCCCCACTGGCAGGAGAGCTGACAGCTGCCACTACTATTAATATTCTGTAAAGCTGTCCCAAACATCTTGGTTTTGAACCATTAAGGGGACATTTCAGGCTTGTCTGAAGTTCACAGTGAATATCAGTGACCATGCATGTTATGAGGAAGACCAATAACATTAGCAAAACAGAGTGGGATAAAGGGCATTCTCCTGAGAGCAATAAATGCTTCATAAATCAATTCCATTTTTCAAATTACTTGCATGGAATTTGTGTTTTGAGCTTATTGCAATTGCAAAACTACCCCAAATGACTGCTCAATTCAATTCCAAGATAGGTACTTCTAAACCCATAACAAGATTTGTTTCATGACTATTTTGTAGATTTTTATTGCCAGCTTTATGGGAATTTTTTAAAATAACTTTTTCCATCAAGGCTTCTCTTGCTTGCTTGTTAAATCAAAAACCATACATACCAGAAAGTAAGATATTTGCTGGAACTGAGCTCATGTTTATTTTTCTTTTCAAAAGCAGAAACTGATGCCCTTGCTTCTAGTAAGGGCCAAGTTTAGCTCAGCCATCCTATAACTCCACTCCTACAATCCCCAAATGTATAGAGATTTTTATGAATTGTCAAGGCTGTTCAATAAATTTCCCATTATTTTGCTTTCCTGATTGGGGAGCTCAGCATCCCTCTGGAACACCTACTCCATAAAACAAACTGAAAATGCTTTCCTGGATCATAAATGTTTCTGAATTTATAAGTTAAAAACCAATTTCATGGCTGTTGACAAAGACTTTTATTTATTAAAATGTCATGCTATCCAGGTTATTGTGTATGTATACTAGGTGGACTATCAGGGAACATCTCATGAATAATAATGCGGGGAGGGGGAATTCTGCTTAAAATACAGAAAATTACCTTTAAAATCTTTCTTTCCTAGATAGGAAACTATTTTCTTTGCTCTCCACCTCCCTTCTTTCAAAAGTTTTGTGATTGTTGGATGGGAAAAGGATGTGCTATTGAATCACAGTATGAATAAGAATGGGGAAACCCAATAGGAAATCACATGTATCATTCTGACTATAGCTGGCCTTACCATTAAAAAGAGGGATATTCGGGAATTGCAGGCAGCTTCCTATGTCCTCTGAATCCCCTGTTCTTCACCTCTGCTAGAAGATAGAGCTGTGTGTGAACCAAGGCCTTTCCCTCCACCCTTAAACTAGCTCACTACCCTCAACGGTAGCTGAGACCCCTGTTCCTTTGCCACAGTCACAGTAAGATTCATCTACAAATCAGTTTCTAGCCCAGATGCTACATAGCCATATATAGTTTTCTCAGCCAGCTGCTGATCAATGCTATCTCATACCAAGATCATCTGGAGTCCTGCAGAGGTCTCAGTAGATGATGTTATCAGCCTGCATCTGGTATGAGAACTTTTAATTCATTAATTAATTTCTGTATCATATAACATAGCCCAATGATTCTCTGAAACCCTTCCATTCTCTACCAGTAATGGAATGGCTGTTGGGGGTGTTATCAGACTAGCATGGAGAATTAGTTGTTGTGAATGGAAGAAGGAATACAGGAATGTTAGTTACCAAAAAAAAAAAGTACATATACAAGCCTAAGATGGAATTACATTTGGGGATGTCACTAATAAGATGCTGGCCTCAGTATATACATGAAAAAAATGAAATGCCACAATATTCTTCACCTCAAGGCAGAAAAAAAATTAATGGGCTGGCTTTGACTCTTATTCAGCCAAAACACACTGCAGAAATAATCCAGTTTGTGACCACTTTCACTGGGTCACTGAAATTTAGATATCCTCCTCCATCACTTTCACTGTGGACAAGGCGCCCTGCACAAGTTGGGATAAAAGTAAAAGAGGTTTATAGCACAACTTTAATCAAAATGAACCAAGAAATAGCAATCAGTGGCTCTAGATATGAAAATCTGCCAGCCTTAGCCTTGTTCAGTTCTTCGGTTTTCTACCAATGTTCTGATATTACACTGTGAGCGTATTGGAGTACAAGACTTTTTTTCAGAGGAATTAATGCATGCATTCGTTCAAAATATATGCAAAGCTGTACACATTTTTTTGTAATGGCTAAAGTATATTGGTGCACAATTTTTCAAATATACACATTTTAGTTGTGTGCATTTTTGAAGTGTCTATATGGCTTTATTGGCATCATTCCCTCCTGTGGAATGCTCCACAAGCCTTGCAAATATATGGATTTCTGAGGTAAGACATGTTCCATTCCATTGACCATTCTGAGAAGTGCAAAATGATTATTTCTGTGTGAAACGGGTAGCTCAACTAATTTATTTCTTATCCCTAGAAGTGGATGGTCCTGGCTATAGATCCTGTACCATTGGTTACATGCAATTCAGGTCAAGGTAGTGACAAATAACTTGATCAGAAAAGAATCTACCAAAGAAGGAGGAGGAGGAGGAGGAGGAGGAGGAGGAGGGGGAGAGAACCACCATGAGGAAAAGATGGTTCACCTTCCAGGGACTCATTTCTGGGATTCTACAAACCATATATAAATTGAAGAACTCAGCTGAATGCAATGGGGAAAAAAGAGTATCCTCACCACCTCTTTGGTCTCCAAATGGGCTGTGTGATGTCCTTAACCAGGAGATTCTGTGAAGTTTAGGTCTAAGAAAGAAACTTTTCCAGTGCCCATCCCCCCCCAACCTTAGTTATCTCCCAGTACTTTTGAAAACAGCTGTTTGTAAACCAATGCTCCGAGGCTCCATGAAAGGCAGAAAACAGGACTCCAGAGACTGGTAGTAAGCCATATTGTATTCCCATGGTGAGAGCATGAACAAAATCAGTATGGACACTATTCATCCCTCCCAGGGCATTCTGGAAACCAAGCTGCTATGTGGTTTGTTTGGAGGAAGATCCATATTTAGAATTGTGTTGACCAAATCTAAATTATCTGAAGCTCTTGAATGGTGTACAGTTATAATACAATGGACCCTTCTTATCCACAGGGCATCAGTTCCATGTCCCCCATGGATGGCAATTTCCTAAACTGCAATTCCCAGGAATCCATAGGATGTTGCCATGAAAGTGGAATCATAGTTGCATAGTACAACAATATCAGTCCCCTGTGTAGAAACATAAATCTAATGCACATTCTTTTTCATATTCAGATACTCTGAGATAGCCTTATGGTTGCCATGGATTCTATCAAATCCTTTCATTATATTGCTTCATACTGGCTCCTCTTTTTATTTCTTTCTACTTTTCTCTTGTGGGCCCACATGAAAGTATCTAAAGGATCAAAATGAAGTGTTTATCCAAGCATGCAATACAGCAAATTAGCAAGCTGAAGTAATCAGGTTTCTAAAAACATAATCATGCACTATATTAACTAAACCACAAACATTTTCCAGTTCCCTTCCAATCATATTTATGAAACAATATTGCCCTTCTGAATGGACAAATGAAAATGCCATAGAACCAATACAGGGGGAGGCCTAGGGGCACCTCTTATGGAGAGGCAAGAAATTGATTTAAATACAAAAATTCATGTCAAGTCTGTTCCAGGGTAGGCAAATCAGTCCACCACATTGGTGAAGGGACTGCTGCTCATTTTCCCTGTAGTGAGTAGATTGTTTTCACTGTACTTGAGGCCTAAGAGCATGAACCTAAATGAAGAATTAGGAACCTGAATATGTGGATTTTCCTACCTCACAGAAAGTAGAACTACACAGATATCACAAGGCTCTATCTTTTTGTTGTCACACCGGTTTATTTTCCGTCCCTTCCATCCTGACAAATACTATTGTCTGGGTTTTTAAATTAAGAGTGCACTAGCAAAGCTGTGAGATCTCACTTTCAAATAAAATGACTTGTGTCTGACCAAGCAAAGAAACTCTGATCAAGATAAACTCAGGCACATGAGATATAAACTCAAGGCACATGAAGTCCTGTACAAATTTTGAGAGAAGAGCTACAGCACTGATTAATTTAATAAAGCTAGAAAGTACAAGACCACTCTCTCCTTAAACCATCATGTTGTACATGCTCATACCCACACCATGATTAAAATTTGCACATATAGGATTTTGGATCCATATAAAAGAGGTATGGGAATCTTGTAGACCTGCAGATGTTGTTGGATTGCAACTCTCAGTATTCTTCACCATTGACAATCCTGGCTATGGCTGCTGGTACTTGTACTATAGCAATAAGTGGAAGGGTGTGTGATTCCTACCTGTTATAGAAGAACCCAGTTGCCTGACCTTACTCAAAACAAGGGAAAAATATGTATGTGTAGGAATGGCAAAGACAGCCAGCATGGCATAGTGGTTTGAATGTTGGACTAGAACTCTGGGAGACAAGCGTTCAAATCCCTGCTTGGCCATGGAAACCCACTGGCTGACATGAGGTAAGTCACATTCTCTAAGCCTTAGAAGAAGGAAATGGCAAATGTTCTCTGAATAAAACTTACCATGAAAACCCCATGATAAGCTTCCTTAAGTGCATCATAAGTCAGAAATCACTTGAAAATACACAATGTGCACATACAAGAGAGGCAAGCAAATGTCTCCCTCAGAATCAGAGTCTGGGAAATGTATTTGAATGAGAACTCCCAGAATCCCCCAACTGGGGGATTCTAAGAGATCTGACAAAAAAGTAATTTTTCCAAGCTTTGCTCAGAAGTTTAAAAGCATAAATAAGAAGAAAAGTAGTCATACAGCTAGCCACGAGGAAGTTCCCTTTACTTTTTTTACTCTTTTTTTTAAAGGGAGGAACTTGGGCTTTATGGATAAGGAAGTTGCAGCTTTGGTGGCCAGCTTTCTCTTCCTTTGTGCCTAAGATTACCTTTGATCAGGGAATTTTCCCACCCAAGCACCCCCCAGGAACAGTTCACTTGAAGCACGTACTATTCTGTTTCACAAAGCTCTTAGTCTTTTGTAAACCAAATGTTGTAATTTTGTTGCATCTTCATGTGGAGTCTACCACAGTTCTGTGGTTTGCTGTCATATTACACAATTCCTAAAATACATAGCAGAAGAAGAACCAAAGAAAGTGAAATATTTAAACAGCTGACTATTCAAAATCTAGGGATGATTGATTGATATGCTCTCTTTTGTTTTCTCCTGCATTCAAGTTTGGAAATGTTGATATGTTTTTATGAAAAATGAAATGGATGGAATTCTTATTGCCTAAATAAAATAGGTAAAGCTATTCCATGTAGGGAAAGAGCCATGTTTAACCACAAGCTGAATACACAGGGATTCAAAGACAGACTTTTTAAAGAACTAAGCACTCAAAACTCTCTGCTTGTATGGGGGAATCTGTCTTTTTCTCCTTTCCTCACATTCCACTTTTCAAAACCTTGCTGTGAAATTTGTGCAGAAATATGCTGATTTTGGAAAGTTCTGGAAATAAAAACGTTCATTCAATGTTAATTGTTTAGGCTGCAAACTTGATTGATCAGGCTTGATGGATCAAACCTAGCATTTCAGCAGAAGTGATCCAGAAAACACAGGATCATGGAAGAGGCCATCAATTCCAATCCCTGTTCAGTGCAAGACCTCAAGCTACAGCATCCCCAACAGGCATGATGTTGAAAAAGCCTCTTTTTCAACATCACATCATCTATGAATCCACACCTGCAAAATAACTTGTACTTACCAATCCTGTTTGAACACATAATGTTCCTTGGGATTTGAAATGAAAGCATTTCTTTTTGATGCCTTAGGACTTTAAAGCATTAAAAAAAAACCTTTTTATTCCCCCCCCCCCTTTTTAAAGTAGTTTTTATAAATGTGCGCCCTGCACTCCAAATCCAGATCAGGGTGGAATCAAGGTGGGTGGGGTGAGGAGAGGGTGAGACATATTGGTGGGTGGGTAACCTTGGCATTCTCATCCATCAGGTGTGATTTTCCATTTTTTTCTTTCAATGTGTGCATGCAGATAACTTCATGTTTGCATATCCAAAGGTGTAAGATTCTGTTCATGGTGTGTATGTGTGACATTTTATTAAACTCAATGGGAAATTCAGTCACATTCCTAAAATCATTTACATTCAGTGTGTGTATGCAAATGTATTGGCCTGTGTATCCACATCATCACATATTTGAAGATCTGAGATTCTCTGCTTGGTAGGGCATGTGTGTTACATTTTATCAAAAATTTATTATTTTATTAAATACAGTTGTCCCCCCACATTTGTTAGGGTTAGGGGCACAGGGGCTGCTGTCTTATGCCATTTTTATAGGGACTTTGATAATGCCAGTAAAGTAAGTGGTCAAATCCTTGGGTGCTAGGAGGAAATCAAACTGGTTGGGTGTCTGGGTTCAGGTGGGAGGGAGGGGGATGGGATGGGTGTGTGGGAGGAGGGTGAGTGGGTGGTGCATGGGTCTCTGAAGTGGACAGAAGACAGGAGGAAGGGAGGATAACCTCTTCCCAATTCCCCTGCAGTTTGTACAGTCCTATTAAGCCCAGTCTCCTTGAGGCCAACACTGCAAGAAAAGCAGAAAGGGACAGCAGCCCATCCTCTCTTACAAACACTTTCCAAAATCAAGCAGTGAAGGGAGCAGTTGGGCAATCACTTTAAAGGTCAAAAATATCACTACATTTAAAGTTTAAAGATCTCTTGCTCACTCACTCACTCAGGCAAGATGGGAGAAGGGGATGGGATGGGGAAGCCATCCAATGAGAGTGCAGGTGGTGGTAAGATTGACAGGAAAACAGGAAAGGCTGTTAGTTGATATGGATATACGTATATTCACATGCATGCTGGGAAGGGAAAAAAGTGCAGCTACTAGTACTACTACACTGCTGCGCTTGTGACATTTATTTATTTATCTATCTATTGGTTGATTGGTTGGTTTATCGTGTTGATATCCCACCTTTCTACCAAAATGGGATTATGTGATTCTGTGATCCAAAATAATCTGATTCATTGAACACACTTTATACGTTGGTATAAAAGAAATGCTCATTTATGCCAATGTGACTTTGGGTGGAGGAAACATGTGGTTTTCAAAACTTAATTTGAAAAAGTGTGCCTGTGATCTTAATAGAGTTAAAACTGGAGGTGGGTTCATGTGGATTCAGCTTTTGTCATTAATAAAAATAAAAGTTTCTAGCATCTAAGCATAGATGTTGCTAATACATGTTTTAATCCAATGTGCACTGTTTTATTCTTTTTTCTTGATGTTTTCCTTTGACTTTTTTTAAAAAAAAATAAGGATGTATTTTTAATTGATGGGTTTTTGTGTTTAAATTCTAACTTGAGTTTATTTCCATGTTAGTGTCCAAGATTCTGTTTGAGAACTGGCAAAGTAAAAAATTCTCCAGCACCATTCCTATACTGCCATCAGTGCTTCCTTCCCTGGATGGACCATCCTACCCTGACAGCTCCTGGGTGCAGCTCTATCAATAATAATAATAATAATAATAATAATAATAATAATAATAATAATAATTTATACCCTGCCCCTCTGCATTTGCAATCGGGGTGGCTTCCAACATAAAAGTACAATACAACCCTAACCCTCCTGCCCCTTAAAAATTATTAAACAACATTGATTTTAACAGTTTTAAAATAGGCAAATGCCCCAAAATTACAGATTAAAAATTACAATAATACAATAATTACAATAATTAAGTGGAAGCAAAAACAGCAGCTGAGAATGGGGAAAAAGAAACATAAAAACCAATTCCATGACTGGGAAGACTAGTTGGGAAAGGCCTGCTGGAAGAGATCTGTTTTGACAGCTCTTTTAAAGCTGTCTAGAGTTGACAAATGACAGATCTCGCCCGGCAGGCCGTTCCATAGTCTAGGAGCGGTCATCGAGAAGACCCTCTGGGAAGTAGTCGATAATCTAGATTTTTTTCACCTTTAATAGATTCTTCCCTGAGGACCGAAGAGCACGGGGTGGATTGTATGGGAGGTTATACAAATCAGCCAAAGTAGGCTGCCCAAACGCAGGGGGATCCAGACCTTGCGTCCCCAAACCCAGGACTCTTTGCAAGAAGTCCCAAACATCAGCAACCGTGGAGTGCCCGAGCTCCACTGCCAAAGCCACCAGCGGGCCCGGTGTGGTAGCAGCCAACTGGGACTCAGGTGTAGCCATGTAAGATGATGAATTTGCATTATCAACACCCGAAGGGTTGACACTTGGGGGAGAGGCAGTAGCCTGGAGTTCCTTTTGTGCTAGCTGATTACAAAGCGCAACACAAGCCTGCACTGTCTTACCTAGTTGAGAAAGTTGGGCAAGAAGGTCCTCACCTTTACTAGCAGGCTTGGAAGCTCTTTTAGGGGCTGAAAGAGCAGAGGGAACAGCTGCAGCCACCCGACGTTTTGACTGGGCCTTACTACGTGGCATCCTGAGCTCCTATGACAAAAACGTGGGCCCTAATAATCACCACACAGATTATTCCAACCTGGCCAAAAGGCCACCCTCTCCCAAAGTCTCTCAAGACACCACAGCCAGGGAACAAGCTGACAACCACCAGGGAAAAGGGGTCCACTGAAGGCCTGACATGGAACCTTCACCGAAGACCAAGTCTTCGCACACTCACTGCTGGAAGAAAGTGCAGCGAGCTCCCCTTCCCCCAGCAATGGGTCCCGACCTGACCAGATCGAGTGGTCGGGGTGTCTCAGAGCCTGGAGAGACAAAAGAGACACCAGGTGAAAACAGAGCCTGCGACTCCTATGTCAGGTGAAGAACCCCAAGAAGGAGAGCAAGGCAACAGGCCTTAAAGGCCGGTCTGAAGGCCACTTGCCCACCCCTGTGAGAAACTCTGTCAAAACCAGAGCCCACGGGGTGAACAAAGTAATTAGTCACAAAGCTAGAACCAAAACTTCCCAAAAGTCGAGAACAATTTGATGAGCTCTCACTGTCTCGACTATCAAAATGGCTACCTCCACGTGGTTGCAACAAGTTATAAATGACAAACTCTCATTCAAAATCTCGTGCAACCAAACAAGATTGGTAACTATAGCCATTGGCTAAAACGCAGTGGTGAAATTTTACACCCCTATCGACCAATGGGGAGTCCTTGCCCTTATTTGGCCAGTACAAGATACCCCTCCCGACAAGTCGGGGGTGTCTTTATTATCCGATTTGGGGAAGGCAAGATGGCGCCAACCAATAGGTAGTGTTTTAACTAGCTCTGTTATCTTTGTTTAATTTTTATTCTTGTATCTTGCATTCATTATCAGCTTCTTTACTATAGAAATGGCATGTACCATACTGTGTACAATGGTTAACCCATTCTCTGAGCAATTCATACTTTTAAAGTGTTGGTTTGCTATAAGCTATGCAATTTATATTAATTAGTTGATGTTACCTCATGTGCACCTCTCTATGGATTCTGTGTTTCATAATTTTTAAATTTTAAAAATAATTATAAAATAATATTTTTTTTAAAAAAAATGCAAGCAGACATTAGATTGGACTGTTGGAAGTAACATATTTTTTTTAATAATCTTTATTCATTAAAAAGCATATCATACAAACATAAAATACAACATATCCAAAACAAACAAACAAACAACTAAACAAACCAACAAATAAGCATCGAAGAGGGGGAAAAAACACACATAAACACCAACACAATATCACTTCCTGAACTCGGTCCCAGATCTTATTCAATCTCAAATAAGCCTTCCTAGATATACTCTGAAGCTATAGATCATTATATTTACAGAGAATCAGTATATATCACATTCAAGAACATCTACTCACAAGTTTATAATCAACACACAAGTCAAAAATAAAGATTAAAGAGCTTAAATTCAGCTTGAATTCCACAACTCAAGTAATTCCTATAGCTTCTCAACCGATAAAACAAAATTATTAAAGATCTACTCATCTTTATACTTATATAATCCCTCCAAGTGATCCCGTAGAGGTTTCCATACCCTCTCGTTTTTTTCTAAATTGTGTCCTCTCAAGGAGCAAGTAAGTTCCTCCAATTGCGCCACTTCCAAGAGTTTGTGGAGCCAACATTCTATAGCTGGAACATCGGCTGATTTCCAAGATCTGGCAAACACCTGTCTAGCACAAGTTGTCATATAAAAGATCAGCTTCCCGTATTTATATTCTAATTCTTGATCTATACATAAACTAAGTAAATATAGCTTAGGATCTAAATCTAATTTTGTCTGTAAAATCTTTTCAATGACACAATGAATTTTTATCCAAAATTTTTGGGATTTTTTACAACGCCACCACATGTGTATGTAAGTGCCCGTCTCTTTTTTACAGCGCCAGCATTTGTCAGAGACACCTTTATATATTTTGCCAATTTTGGCAGGTGTCAGATGCCACCTATATTGCATCTTTAAATGATTCTCTCTCATATCATAACATACCGTGTATTTCGCTCTGTTTAACCAAATTCTTTCCCATTGGTCTAGATTAATATTATAATTTAGATCTTGAGACCATTTAATCATATGTTCTGTAATTAAATCTTCCTCTAATTCAAAGCTCAGTAAGTACTCATAGAACGCGGCAATTTTACGTTTATTTTCCTGGCAAACAATTTCATCTAGCCTATTCTTTTGACCTCTTATTCCAATCAGCTTCTGGTCACTGCGAAACCTTTCTCGAAGTTGTCGATACAGAAGCCATCCACAAGCTAGTTCTTCTTCAATCAAACGTTCATGTCTTTTAAAGACAAGACTACCATCTGCTTTGTTTATTTCTGTTAGATCTTCGTATGTTGTCCATCTACCTTTTGCAATGACTTCTCTCTGGTGGAATGCCTCATGAATTGAGGTCCATATGGGGAGTTCCGGACATATTCTAGCCTTATATTTAAGCCAAATATTAAGCAACGATTTACGGATGAAATGATTACTAAAATCTTTATGTACTTTGTGTTTTTCATAGAATAAGTAACCATGCCATCCAAACCTTAAACCATAACCTTCTAATGCTAAAATCTCTTCATTTTTTAACATTAACCACTCCCTCATCCAATCTAAACAACAAGCTGCGTAATAAACCTGAAGATTAGGAAGGGCCATACCGCCATTTTGGATCTTATTTTGCATTAGTTTAAACTTCACCCTGGGTCTTTTTCCACTCCATAGGAACTTGGAAAGTTCCTTATGCCAGATTTTAAAAGGTTTTGTATTGGTAATTATAGGAAGATTCTGAAAAAAGAACATAAATTTGGGCAAGATTTTCATCTTTATAGTCGAAATTCTACCTATCCAGGACAACTGCAATTTATCCCATACTTTTAGATCTTTAGATAGTTCTGTAGTAATTTTTCCATAATTATTTTTAAAAAGATCCACATTTTTCTTTGTGATAGTAATTCCTAAATATTTTACTTTTTTACTAATCTGAAAGTCAGTAATTTCTTTAAGTTTAGCTTTTTCCTCTTTAGTTACATTCATAGTTAACATGGCAGTTTTGTTATTATTAATTTTTAAGCCTGAAACAGAACAGAATGCATTAAGAGTATTTAACAGTTGAGTTATACTTCTATCCGGGTCTACTGTAGTGACCAAAAGGTCATCTGCATAAGCACAAAGTTTAAATTCATGGCCTCTACATTTTACCCCAGCAATTCCGTCGTCCTTCCTGATATTAATATTAAGTATTTCGATAACCATTAAGAACAGAAGAGGGGATAAAGGGCATCCCTGTCTGGTTCCATTTTGTATCCTAATTCTTTCTGTTCTTTCGCCGTTAACCAAAACCTGTGCCTCTTGGTAGTTGTATATAGCCTTAATCCAGCGGATAAACTGTTCTCCAGCTTCCACTCTATCAAGAACTTGAAAGAGAAAGGCCCAGTCTACTTTATCAAATGCCTTCTCAAAGTCGATAAAGGTCATAATCAGTTTTTTATCTATTCTTTTTTCATACATTTCAATCATATTAAGTACAACACGGATATTATCTTTAATCTGCCTCTGTGGTAAAAATCCACGTTGATCTTTATGGACCCAAGTCATTAATATATTTTTCAATCTCTCTGCTAAGATTGAAACAAAGATCTTATAATCTACATTTAGTAGAGAAATGGGTCTATAATTCCAAATATCCTGAATATCTTTATCTTCTTTGGGAATTATAACGATGTTAGCCTGAGCCCAGGTTGTTGGGTAAGTGTCCTGATTAATCTCATTCATTACATTACAAAGTATTGGGGCTATTTGATTTGCGAATTTCTTATAAAATTCAGCTGGATAGCCGTCTGGACCAGAGGCTTTCCCGGATTTAATCCTACTGATTGCCTCAAGAATTTCTTGACAGGAGATACTCTTATTCAGCTGTTCTTTTTGCGATACAGTAAATGTAGAGACATCACATTTATCCAAATATTCAATAATGTCTTCCTTAGAAACCTCTTCTCCTTTCCTATAAAGCTGAGCATAAAAGTCATACACAATCTTTTTCAGCTGATCTTGATCCGTAAATTTTTGATCCTGTTCCCTTAAACAGTTTATTTGTTTTTTTGCTTTTTCCTTTCTCATTTGAAATGCTAACCATCTACCCGGTTTATTGCCTCCTTCAAAAATTTTTTGCTTAATAAATTTAAGGTCGCTTTGTCTTTCTGCCATTAACAATGATGAGATTTGATGTTGTAAATCTTTAATTTCAGTATTAATGATTGTCTCATTAGGGTGTTTTTTATAATACATTTCTTTCAACTCTAGTTTCTCTAATTCTTGTACTCTCATTCTTTTAAACCAACAGCTTTTTTTTAGAAAAAAGCCTCTCATAACTGCTTTCGCAGCTTCCCAAACAGTTATTACTGGAGTGCCCTTATCCAAATTTTCTTTCAAATAATTCTGTAAGCAGATTATGGCCTCCTGATTTACCTTCTCATTGTTTAACATCTTTTCATTTAAGTGCCAACAGAATTCCTTAGGTCTCAATTTTATAGTAATTTCAATATGTCCATGATCAGAGATTGTTCTTGAATTTATATTCGTGTCCAATACTTTAGGTAAGATATTCTTAGACACAAAAAATATATCTAGACGTGCCCAGGAACAGTGTCGTTCTGAGTAGAATGAGAATTCTTTTTTCCCGGGATTCAGAAACCGCCAAATATCTAAAAGTTCCAACCTATCTATTACATCAAAAAAATTTTGTGGCAATTTGCCTTGCTTTGGTTTAATCTTTTTACTCGAGAGTCTATCTAAATGGGGATCAACTACCCCATTCCAGTCCCCCATACAAATACATGAATCAAATGAAAGGTTTTCAATTTTATTTAACAATTTCTCATAAAATCTCCCTCTCCTTGCCAAGGGACCGTAAACACCCACCAAAAGGACTTTTTCTCCTTCAATCATGGTTTGGACTCCAATATAATGACCCCTATTATCATTCAGAACCTCTATTGCTTCATAAACATCCTTCACATAAAGCGCTACCCCTTTCTTCTTTTTGTCAGCTGCAGAAACAAACAATCTACCTAATCTTTGATTCTGTAAAAGCTTCACATTGTCTTTTTTTATTCTTAATTCTTGCAGACACAAGATTTCCGCATTCAATTTTTTTAAATAGTGGAATACTTTCCCTCTTTTCGCACATCCGTTTAGTCCTTTCATATTAAGAGAGACAATTTTTAAGCTATTAGTTGTCTTCTGAAAAATCTTACAAGTCATTTCCCTCGTTATTTATATCCCACCTACTTTAAATTTAAGATTTTCTAACGCTCCTCTTACTCTTTTATCCCACCTTCTAACTCAGGAGTAATATCCTCATCCCCATCCGACCCAGAGTCTGTCTCTACATTACTCTCACTATCTACATATTTAAATAAACTATCTGTTTGTGTAATAGACTTTACACCCCTTCCGTTTAGATCCTGTTCATCCTGATGAACCTTGGATGCGCTACTGTCTTTCCTCTCCCCTCTATACTTCCGATTCTTTTTTTCCAGTCGTTGTTTTTTAATTCCACTATTCTTATCTTCATTTGACAGTTTATCGAGATTATCTTCTTCATCTTTTTGTTCACCTTTTTTAAAAAAATTGAGAAAATCCTTTGCTTCCTGTATTGTTCTGATTTCGATTTTTTTCTTTTGGTACCATAAGACTAACCCCTCAGGGATCAGCCACCGGTACACCACATGTCTATCTCTAAGATATGAAGTCAAGAAATTATATTCCCATCTTTTTCTCAGAATTGCGGGAGGTATGTCTTTATAAAGCTGTAAATTCTTACCCTCCCACTGTATCGGTATATCCCTATATCTCTGTAATATGGCATCTCTAAAGATTTTTCTAACAAAGACAACCATAACGTCCCTAGGGACCTGTCTTTGTTTAGCCACATACGAGTTTAATCTGTACAAATTATCAATTTCCTCCACACATTTTTCTGGCAATATCTCCATATACTCCCCCAGAATCTGAGATACCTTTTCTAGTAGCTTTTCTCTATCTTGTTCAGAAATCCCTCTTATTTTAATCGTTCTTTCTCTAGCACGTAGATCTTTAACAATACTATCATCTGTTAGTTCCTTTTGTTTCAGTTTAGTCTCTTTTAAATTACATTCCAAATTTCCATGTTTAGTTTCTATTTTCTCCACCTTATTTTTGATCTTATTCATTTCCAGGGAAACTTTATCTAGAGAGCCACTAACAATTTTCAGATCATCCCGTAATTCTTTTTTCAGTTCCACCCTAAGATCCGCCATTTCCTGTTTCAAATCTTGGATTTCTTTACTTAACTCTAGCCTAATTTTCCGTATTTCATCCAGAATGTGAGAGTTGTTATCCATTGTTTTAGTTTGATCTACTGATGTTCTCTGACCTGCCTGTGCCTGTGCTTGTGCTAAAGTTTGCGCCCTGGTTTTTCCAGTGGCCATTTATCCAATTCTCAACAATATTGAGCTGAGATTTACTTTCCCCCATATTCCTTTCATATTTTATCCTCAATACTAAGTTTTGATTATCAATCAAACTTTGTATAAGAATCTCGAAAGGAGAGATAACACCATCAGTTTATATATAGAGGTATCAATTACAAAAATTAAAAAATTACAAAAAGAGAAAAAAAACATCTCTTAATACAATTCTCCTCAAACAGGGATAATTTCGAAGAGTTTGGCGCCTCCTAGTGAACAGAAATTACACCAGGCTGCTCCTCCAGTTGCCTTAATTCCACTTTCTTATTTCCATACCGACAAAAAGACTGCCGAACTAGAAATTCTCCCCAGGAGATACAGTAGTTAAGTCCTCCCTCTCTTAGCAACGTTCTTCTTTTCCAAATGGGAATTAATAAATGTAATAAGGTATGATAGAAGTTGGTGTAGCGCACATAGTATTTCAGCAGTCTCCTTTTCTGTTATGCTCCTCGGGTACTTAATATTTCTTCTTCTTATTCCTCCTCCCCACAATGTCCTCCTTTTAATTATACAGATAATTCAGCACGCACCTTTTATTTCCTTTCCTTTCCTTGATGTCCTCCTTTAAGCCTACTATAGGCCTCTTTCGCTGCTTTTCAGATCAGATTTCTCAATAAATGGGACCATGGAAAACTACCAGTCCCAGCATTCAACGCTGTATTCTATTTCTGGTTCCGCCCCTTGGTTTACTCACTACTCAAGGGGCACAATCACAGCTTAGAACTACAGTTTCCATCCACCAAAGCGGCATTCCAATTTCCGGTGCCGCCCCAAACGTAGAGCTGATTGCAGCTTTACTCTAAAGCAACCCAGCAGTCTATATGGCTCCTTTTCAAGTAAAAATAAAAGGTAAGTTTTAAATTCGCGGTGCTCCAATTCAAACTATCCTCTTTGAAGAATCATAAATTTCTTTTCATTTATGAATCATTTCTTTCCACATCACAGAATATCTTAACAGAGGGTTGGGTTTCGCAGTTTTCCAATGAGGAGGGAGGCTTTCCATAAAAAAAAGAAAGGCGCCTCTTCAATCTAAGCCCAAAGTTCCGTTGCGTCCAAACCAAATTGTCGATAAAAGACAACAACCAAATTTTAAAAAGTTGGAGGTGTTCCTCAACCCCTTGTTTGGGGAAGGCATAAAGGTGGACATGGCCCCGTTACTCACTGCAGACCATGGGATCTTTCCACTTCTCCCTTCTCTCCCTTCTTCTTCTTCTTTTTTCCGCAGTACTGCAGCCTCAAACTAGCCCTCCGAGACCCCCTTACCAGGAGATCATTTCAGGTTACCAAAATCACTGATAACCTTTTTCCACCTATTAGCCAGACGGTTCCCTTGGGAGATTAGGAGGAACACGTCTCGACGGTTCACCGTTCCAACCCGGAAGTCCGGAAGTAACATATTAAATAATTTCTTCTGTCCTTTCCCCACATTTTTTAAGATCAGCTCTCTGTCTTACAAAATAAAAAGGAAAGATTGCTTTTGAGCAAAATACAGAAAGTTCCCCTCACTGGTTAGAAACCATGGTGTGCAGCTAAACATCTCTCATAAACAGCATGGCATTGCAGGCCAAAGAGTTTGGTTTCTATGCAGGCCTGAGCCTCAGGACTTCCCTTTTTAGAAATTCATTGGCATATAGATACAATCTATATTTCCTCACATTGGTCCTGGTACCATGTTGCAGCTGTTGAAATTTCTGCTGTGTCAGCAGTGTTCCCATATTCAGTCTTGCACAGGCCTGTTGGTTTAGCAACAATCAAGTGTGTTTGTGTTTGTGTGTGTGTGTGTGTGTGTGTTAGGGATGAAAGTTCATTTCTAAACAGAATAGGCTTTTCAAATCTTGGGAAACCTGCATTAAGAAGAACTGAGCAGAGATGAGATTCTTTGCAGTTTGCAAACTCTTTGGAGCATTTTGTGACTGCCGAAATACACAGCGTGTTTTGTGCAGAAACCGGTTTCCTTTGCTGAAACCATGTTTTCTATGCAAAAAGTGGGTGTGTGTTTGCAAGGAAAAAAATGTGTATTTCTACAGACACAAATTGTACCAGAAGATTTTGCAAAATGCAAATACCTCTTCAGAACTGGGGGAAAAAAATCTTTGATTTCTACCTCACTGCAGAGAAAAATATGGAAAGTATTTGTCCTTGCATGTGAGGATGAAGAACATCTGGTTGCAAGACCAAATGGGTTAGCTCTAGCATCATGCCATGCATCTCAGAAAGAGCTCTGCACAGAGATTCACAAACAAAACAATGTACAATATTGTAGAATGCTCTGATTTCCTAAAGACACAAATCGTGGCAATAGGTCGAAATAGCTTATCCCACTCCCTGCTATATTAAAAAGATTCCCCCTAAAATCCAAAAGACAAAAGGCAAACTCTTGGTAAGAATGATGCTGAAGGATTCGAGCTGTCCCTGGACTGCAATTCAGCTCCTCTAGAAGGAGGAATGGAAAAATACTTTGAACATCATTGTTTTGAACTTCATGCAAAAGTGAAACAGTGTGTTCCTTCAGTCCTGAAAGACCAGTTCCTTGATGACATAGAGCCCAGAGATAATTATATTGTTGTGTAAAGATACCAGGGTACATATGAGGAATTTGGCTTGTCTCTTGATGAGACCAGTTATTTAAATATTTGTTGAGAAAGATGTTAATAGGTGTCTTTTGAGAACTTTGGTGAGAATGATCTTTTCAGACAAATAAAAATAAAATTCTCTGAAATACAAGGCATCCCACATCCCACTCCTTATAAATCATCAGATTCCACATGTGCAAAATGATGTTACAGAGGTTGAAAGAATCTATTTAATCAGCATGGTGTGCATAGTGTTTCTTGTTAAATTGGGAACATGAAAACATTGGCAAGGAGTTTAGATTAGGAAAGGAACATAAAAAATTTCAAGCAATTGTTAATTATGTGTTATGTGTTTTTTAATTAATAAAATTTAATCAAAAAATTTTCCAAGCAGAATCAGACTCTCATAGGGCCTTTACAGACTGCCAGAAATAATATAGCTTGAGTCCACTTTAACTGTCCTGGCTCAGTGCTAGGGAATCATGGGAACTATAGTTTATTGTGGTACCAGAGCTCTCTGACAGAGAAGGCTCAATGTCCCAGAAAAAAAATACAATTCCCATGATTCCCTAGCACTGAGCCAGGACATTTAAAGTGGACTCAAGCTGCATTATTTCTGGCAGTCTGTAAAGGCCCTTAGCAGTCTGCCTAACTCAGAATTGTCTGTTCTGATTGGCAGCATCTTTCCATGCCAGTTTTTTATACTGAAGGTGCTGTGGACTTTTTGCATGCAACACATAAGCTCCACCACTGACTGAATTATTGCATCTCCAGAGTCCATAAATGCAAGGTAAGTTCTTTAATCCCACTCAATCTGCAATCATTATACAAGCCTCAGTTAACAAAGCTTCTGAGGATGAAGCTCCTTTTTACAAAAGCATTATACACCCTCTAGCCCCCTTCTTCCTCAACTTGTCTCTAGGTGGAAGATCTTTAGCAGCATCAGCATTTTGAAGATTGTGAAGGAGCCCTAGAGACAAACAAACGTTCTGAGTCAGGTTGAAATAGTCATCTCCACCTAACTGGCCTTGACACTATTTCTGATTGTCCTAACTAACTTTTAAACAATAAAACCTCTAGGTTATATTCTTTCACCCATAGCCTTCCCCACAAGATTTCTATGAGTTGCAAGTGGCTGGTTCTACCTAGATTTGCTCTGCTTCTTGCTTCACAGCTTCCAAGGAAAAATAAAGTTTTCATAATTTGCTATCAGCAAATTATGGTCACATTTTTTGAGGCTTGTATAATGATTGCAGATTGAGTGGGATTTTTTTCATAATTTGCTATCAGCAAATTATGGTCACATAACTGGTCACATTTTTGTTTTGTTCATCCTCTGGATTTTTAATTTTTCCCCCTAATCTTCATAATCTTAAAAATACTACTATTTGGGGGGTGGGGTGGGGGGTGGGGGGAGATGATGATGATGATGATGATGATGATGATGGTGATGGACCAAGAGCGCAATCCTATCTATGAAGGTACCATGTTCACCCTAAGATTTCTCCTCTTACCCTGAGATTCTTCCCTTCTCTGTGAGGCCCAGAGACCAGGCTTTGAGGTATGAGAACTCTATGTTCTTTATGCAGTAGATGTTCTTGAGAGAACAAATAGAGTGGTAGACTAAGTTCTGTGCTCCAGAGGCTTTCTTGTATGCAGGGAGTAACTGCATAGTTATTCCCAAACTTTGGTCCTTTCTTGGACATCAGCTCTTAGAATTCCTGGTTGTTATTCAAGCTGGCTGGGGCTTCTGGGAATTGAGGTTCAAAGCACCTGAAAGACCAAAGTTTGGGAATCACTGTTCTAGAGTTTCTGGATTTTGAGCAGCAGCATCTGGGGAGGATTGGGCAGGTGCTCTTGATAATGTATGCAGCACTAGCAAGCTACTTCCCATTCCCACAGCTTGGGCTTCCAAGCAGCAGTAGCACTGTTACAACCAGGAACCAAGCAACCACATGATTCTTGCTCCCTTACACTGACACTACCAGGAATGCCCTCCCTCAAGTGAGCATGAGAAGGAGGGATTGAGCATCTGCTCCAGTACAATGCTCCCAAGCCCATCACTACTGTGCAAGCCAACTTGTCAAGACAGTACACAGAAGGAAGGCTTTCCCAGAGTCCCATACTAATTCCACATACCTCTGTTTTCCTCTGCAGTCCCTCTCAAAATGATGTCAGGAAGTGATATGACATCTATTTTGAGTTGGATTGCTGAGGAAAATGGAGGTATTTGGGACTGAGACAACGAGTGGCCAACAAGGGCAATTACCCACTCCTAGGCAATATTGAACTAGAATCATCAATAATTTGATTTGGAAGACAATATATTCCTCCTTACAGATTACTACAAAGAGTCAGAATCAGTTTCTCTCACATTCAAAACTTTTAATCTCAAATTCTTTCCATCCGGTTTATGAAGAAATCTGCAAATTTGGTATGTCCTTATCAAAAACAATCCAAACAAAATGTTTTACTTGCTTGCCACATAACTGTTAAAGATAAATAGCTTCTTGAAAGCCTCACTCAGTACCAAAAACTGAGATGAATTCTGTAGGGATTGAAATATGGGTTTTTAAGAACCCTTGAAGAAAGTGCTCCCTGTAAGCCCACTTTAACAGCTAGCAGCTGCATCAAGCAAAGGAGCTCTGTTCAGCTACCATTCGGGGCAACAAGTGAGGTTTGCTGGCTGGATGAGACTGGAAACATCGACCACTTGTGCCCTGGTTAGCAGCACAACAGCCCTCTATTGCTCAACATGACTGTTAGCTTTTAGGGTGGACTTTGAGGGACAGGCCAGGAGACATTATTCAGTTATGCATTTGTAACTAAAGAGGCTCTGCAGACAGCGCAAAGTGCCGTCTTGGAGCCAGAGAAGGGGAGGGGCAGCCAGCTCCAACCCCTTTCCGAGGACATCATCAGAGCACCTGCTGTTGCACATGGCGAGCATTCTGATGATGTCCTTCTGGTGCAGCATTTTTACATGCTGCACTGGAAGAGGCGCAAAAAAGCTGTATGGCGGCTCTTGCGGTGCCCTTTCTGCAGCTTGGGAAAGGAGCGCTATTTTGGTGCTCCTTTCCCAGTTGCTGAAAGGGTGGATTGGGGCCAAGGCATGGGGCAGCCTCAGCCGCAATCCTCTACTTCTCAGGGTGGCCCATGGCCGCCCGTCTTCACTGGGTCTAAGTATATAATGTAGGATATCGGCAGCATTCTTTTCTCTCTTAAAAAGGAGGTTTTACAAAATATCCCAATATTTCAGACTAGCAGAAGATTTGTTGTCCTAGCACAGAAAATTCACATATCCCTTTCTATTTGTTAAAACAAATTATTTCTGCACCAAAACTCATTTTTAAATCCCACCTGGAGTTTATTATACAACCATTTTGTATAATGGCTGTGTAATAAACTCCATGTGGGATTAAAAACACACAGTCTGAGATAAATTTTGCTTCTACTGCCACATTTTCTTCAGAAATAAAATCCATGTGTAAATATAAAAGCAAAATAATCATACATTATTATAATGTCTCAGAAAAGACATTGTTGAGAAAATTCTTCGCAATACAAGTTATCATTTTTACCCATGTGACCTTTAAATGAGCACCATAACACAGAATCAGTTATTGCATACAAAATTACAAGCCCCATAATAAAGAAAAGTGTGTGCAGTAAATTCATATTAAGATTACTATCCGTATTTCCATGTATAACCAAATCTGCTCACACATCCATCTGGCATTTCTACAGTACAAAATTGCCTTTCATTCTTCTCAGGCTGTGGGCATTGTATCAGTGAAACAATCAAACCCTTGCTATAATCCAAGATATGACACAGAAGCAATCAAAATATTACAGAGCACGGATAGATTTGCAAATACTTACCAGAATATTGGCAGCTACTTCAAAACGAATAGCTCAGGAAAACAGCATTTGAGGTGATGTGCCAGAAGCTGAAACTTGCAGGTGGCAATAGAAACATACAGCCAATTTGTAAGCCAACATAGACCAAGTTGTCCCGCCACCGACTTGTCTTCTTTTTTGCTGACATAAAATTCTGTTTTCAGTATACAAGAATTCAGTTTTTTTTAAAAAAATAAATCCAGGCCATATTTTGGATAGAATGCAAGAAAGAGTCCTTTATTACCAAGACTCCCTTGGCCCATAATACCTGTTAATACAGAGCTTGGCAGCTGCTAAAAGGAGTGCCAGGAATCTCATGGTTTCCTTAAATGCATATGGGTGGATAAAAGGGCTACTCATTAAAGTAACCTGATTGATTTCATGTACTTTGAACTGTTTTTGCAAGGAAAATGCTGTAATAATAGCTGAAGGAGGGGTTTTGTTTTCTTTTTTCTGTGAGAAGTCCAGGGCACCTGCAATTGCCACTGAAATCAATGGGATTTTCAACCCATTCCTTGGATGAGGAAATCTTATATTTCCATTGAAAAGAAAAGACATCAACAATGGCTGTTGTCCCTTCACAGCTGATTAGTGGCAGCAGAAGAAGCCAAAGGATTTATCTTTGTCTCATTGGCACTCAGCTTTGGGGAATGAAAGAGAGAAGGATAAATAAATGTTCCTGATTAGAGTACAGAAAGTAGATTAACTAATGGGCCTGTCATGCTCAAACTGGGGCATTTGCCCACATGTTCTTCTTGGACACAAGCGATCCTTTGTAGTGACATACACAAACACACACACTGTAGCTCTTTGTCATCAGAGATCACCATGTCTGTTCTGTTCAAGAAGAGGGACCACACTCCCTGTATTCTTCTCCACAGGTCACTTTCTTTCTTTTGAACTCTAATGCAAAGTGTACCCCTCTGGCAGCAAATGAGAGGGACAGCTCAACAAGATGTTTAGAACTACCTGTATTTTAATAAGGAAGAGAAAAATATGTTACTTGCCAGGGAAATTCAGGAGTGGAAGAGGGCTTCAACAAGCTGAGGAATCACTATCCTCATTCCTTCTATGAAGGAAAAACAGAGTTATAGTTGACTATTAAGTAAAGAAAAATAATGTCCACAGATAATTTATGTAACTTAAAGTGGGTGATGAAGGCATTAAATTAGCTAAAGAATTTTTATGCCTTGTCTCAAACATTAATCAAGATGGAAGCTGTAATCAAGAAATCAGAAGACAGTTGTTTGTGTACAGACCAGTGGCACGTGGTGGAACCCATGTCAATGGGGTAGTGAAAAGGAATGTCATTCTTCCCTAAGGCTGCATCTGCACTGCAGAAATAATCTAGTTTGGCACCACTTTAACTGCCATGGCTCAATGCTTTGGAATTCTGGGAATTGTAGTGGCACCACAGCTATCTGAGAGAATGCCTCACAAAAGAACAATTCTCAGAATTCCATAGCATTGAGCTATGGCAGTAAATGTGGAGTCAAATTACATTGATTCTACAAGGTAGATGCACCCTAAGTTTCTTCCTGAAGGAAGCAATGAGTAGCATTAAGAATGTTTTCCCATTGTGAAATAGTCACACAGTTTTTATAGCCAATTCACAATTCAGGATTTATTTTGCACAAAATACACATATGACTATTTGGCAGCGGAAACAGCATTTTTGGCACAGATCTATGCAGAAATCTTATTTCTTGCACAGAAATGCTGTTTCCTGAGCAGAAAATGTTGCTTTCTACACAGATTGATCATGGGCAAATTTTGTGTAGAATAAATTCCCAATTATAGCAATTTTTTTCTGCCCAGGAAAAAGCATTTTGTGTGCGGACATTAATATTGCTGCATCAAAATATTATTTTCTGTGCAGAAAATATTTTCTGTGCAAATCAATCACATGTTAATTTTGTGCAGAACAAGTTCCAAACTGCAAAGATTTTTATCACTCTGGGATTCGTCTCATGAGGGTTTCTCAACACTCAAAACCTATGTTTATTTGTTTTTACCATTCTATGAATATTTTGTAAATATTGTTCTGGGTTTCTATGGGCCTTTACAGACTGCCAGAAATAATGCAGCTTGAGTCCACTTTAACTGCCTTGGCTCAGTGCTAGGGAAGCATGGGAACTGTAGTTTTTTCTGATACATTGAGCCTTCACTGTCAGAGAGGTCTGGTGCCACAATAAACTACAGTTCCCATGATTCCCTAGCACTGAGCCAGGGCAGTTAAAGTGGACTCAAGCTGCATTATTTCTGGCAGTCTGTAAAAGCCCAATGCGAACTTGAAAGAAACTGTCCAAGGTGCTAAAAATTACTCATAAAAAGATTCAATACCTTCAGTAGTTTAACAGTGTTTGCTGCAGCATCACACTGCTAGCTCATATTCAATCTATGATCAACAATAATCCCAAGGTTATTTTCACATGTAGTACCACTGAGTATCCCACATCCTATACCTTTGCATTTGGTTTTTGTGGCCTAAATGTAGAATTTTTCATTTGTCTCTGTTGAATTTCATTCAGCTCAGTTATCTAGTTTATCAAGGTGCTTTTGAATTCTGTTACTATTTTCCAATGTGTTAGCCACTCCTTCCAGTTTTATATCATCTGCATATTCTGGAGGATTCCCTCCACCTCATAACCTAACTCACTGATGGAAATACTGAAAAGCATTGTCCCCAGGACAGAACCCTGAGGCACTCCACTTGAGACTTCCTTCCAGTAGGAAGCACAACCATTGATGTGCATGGTTTCCATTTCCTTTGATCAGGGGTAGGCAACCTTTCCCCTTTAAGGGCTGAGGGACTTCAGCTCCCAGAATCCTAGGAGCTATTGGCCAACATGGGACTATTGGCTAACATGGCCGAGGCTTCTGGGAGCTGAAGTCCCTCAGCCCTTAAAGGAGAAAGGTTGCCTACCCCTGTCTTTGATATTCTCTTGTTTTGAACGTATTTGGGGGGGGGGGGGGAACCTGGTGGTTATGGGAGACTTCAATTATCCTGATATCTGCTACAATTCCCAGGATTCCCTAGCACTGAGCCAGAGCAGTTAAAGTTGTCTCAAACTGGATTATTTCTGCAGTGTGTTTTGGACTTGCAGTGTGTTTTGGTGTGGAAAGCCATTCTTGGGGTATTTGTGTTACTGGCAGCCGCCTGATGCCACTGTCTCCCATGTGGATTTCTATAGAAGTGAAATTGTCTTTGACATATTTCTACTCCCTCTCCTTTTCATCTATCTATTCTTTTTGAATAGATTATATCCTTTAATTGTTATATTCCAGTCATGAGAGTCACCCATCACATCATCATCCTCTTCCTCTCCCCACAACTTCTCCTCCTCCTTCCTGTATCCCAACTTTCTTCAGAATTGGGACCTATATAATAGCAACCTCATTTTGTTCTGTGTACACTTTTACTCTTATTTACCCTGTAAACCCCACAGATATGCAAATTCTTGAGGCACGGTGTATTTCTTGTTGCAATTCACTCTTAGGTCTTTGCTACTTTGTCAAGAATAGGAACTCACTCATCCCAAATGGAGACGGGCAAATCTCAATCAATTTCACTTTCTCCTGTTTTTGAATGTTGGAAATTCTAATAAATTATGATGTTTAAAATATAAACCGTATCAACAACAGAATTTCCCATGGCAACCATCCCAGCTGCAGTTACAGCTTTCTTATAGATCCACTTTCAATTTGAACATATTGTCTTATGGGCATATATTTGACCAATCTTTTCATGAACGTGCAAAAGGTCTATGGAGGAAAATAAGCATTGGTGAAAGGATGAGCATCTAACATCTCCAGTGTTGTGTAGCTCTTTCTTATTAGATGCTCTTGCTCTTTATCTAATCTTGCAGAATATTTGCGAAAAGTGTAAACTCAAGTCCTGGCTTCTGACTGTATGGCAAGAGACAATCAAAGCTTAAATATGGGAGGCATGTGTAAGATACTTCTGCAAAATAAGCCGTGGTGAAAGGGTGAAAGGATCAAAGGATATATTGGTCAAATATATGCCCACAAGGCAATGTTCTGCAAAATAAGATGACACTGTAGCTATGACTACAGGCAATATTTACATCCTCATGATACTCACATGGTGCATGAAGGAGATTTCCCTCCCTATCAAGTGCTTCATTGTCTCCCTTCAATATGTCTCTGAATTGGTTCCCTCAGCTAAATGTTGACTGGTTGAAAAAGACAACACCCCCAACATCCAATGCATTTTTTTACTGTAAGCCACAATTTTTAAAAAAAATGGATTCTATTTCATTGGTTTATTGGTGGATCCAGATCTAGTAGACCAACTCTCTATGTCTGTTTGCAGTACAAAACAGATTCTAGGTGATAAATCCTCAAGGAGAAATGCAATAAAGAATGAATTAATGTAGTTTCTTCTCCACTGTAGGGGGGGGGGGGGAGATTATTCCTGTGCAGCATTTTCCCTGTATTCAAGCATCCCAAAGTGTGGCACAGGACTTATGGGGGGGGGGGGAGAGACATGTCTTTGTGCAAAAATCTGTTTTCTAAACAGAAAACAGTTTTGTTTAAAAAAAAAACAGGAAATTGTCAGTTCTGTGCAGAATACCCATTTTAAACGAATAAAACTGGGTTCTGGGCCTTATCCACAGTAAGCTCTCTTGTACCCCCTGGTGTGGTGGAGTCAGGGCTTACAGAGTTGGAATCCCAGGACTTTTTGGTTACCAGAGGTGTTGACAGCATCCTTTCTATCTCAGCTTAGTAAGAATCCTTTGTAGGAGTGGGAAGTTGTGGTGGTGTCCCAACAGCAATATTCCCATTTGGGTGTATGCCATGCATAGACAATTAAGTCCCACTAGCTTTACAAAAGTCCTGCCTCTGAAAATGTTTTATTGATTTGGATCAACACAGCAACTTGTATTCTTAGATTCTACTTGGTGGTGTGACTATCAGAGCTGTCATAATGACCCTAGATCATAAAAGTTTTCCTGTTTATAACATCCTGTTAGGTGGAATAAAACAAGTTCAGTATGACTCATAAAACCTCAACCAGGACCTAGAAAGTTGACAGAGAATCTTGAAAAGAGCCTCATACATTGAACATAATAAAACTCAGGCCAAACCATGACACTTACGTAAGGAGTTAAAAAGATGCCATTTTCAAGAAAGCTGTCTGTGCTTAGGGCAGAATGTAGGTTATTCAAAGACAGAAGATCAAGGAGTCCATGTGATCGATCAACTGAAACCACCCATCAGTGTAAAACCAGAGTTAAAACAAACTGTGCTGTTTATCACCAGGTTTTCATTGCCCATTAGGTATTTATTAACTGCTTTCTTTCCTGTGGTTTATTAGAGTTTAGACAGTCTTATTTGTACTGTGTTATGATGGATGCCAGTGTTTCATAACATGTCTCATATTTTGTATTTTTATATAAAATACGTTATAATTTATTTTAAAAATATGTAGCATGTATTTTTATTTTTTAAAGTTAAGTCTTTAATATTTTTATATAAAGCCTTTTAAAACATAATACACAAATTGCTGATCATCTTCTACATATAGATTCTTGAAAAGAAATGTCCCTCAGGGAAGGCTCTTGGTTTCATTATGTCCCTCAAAACCATCAAATGAAAGCAAGATTTAACACTGAAAAACCAAGTGGCATCCTTCAGGGACATACTGCCTTTTCTATCACTGTCTTTTTGTCACTCTATATATATCAGTGATCACACTTTGTGCATATGTCCTTCTCAAGAACTTTTACTGATCAGGGTGAGTGGCAAACACAAGGGAAAAATTTAATTTGTTTATTTGTCTGAACATATATGCACTATATCAGTTCTGGCCCAGTATTTTCTGGCAGCAGTTATTCAAAGTCTTAGACAGAATGCTTCCCCAGATTTACCACCTCCAATCATGGTTGTTGTTGTTTTTAATGGAGTTGTAGAGGATTGAACCAGGGACCTTCCTTAGAGCTGGGCAAAGTTATTTTTGAAAACTATGAGCCCTAGTGCTGCCAGCCAGCATGACAGGAAATTCTGGAAGCTGAAATTCAAAAGGTTGTATTTCGTAGCTCTGATTCTTCATGGAAAACATTTGACCCATCACTTAGGGCTCATTCCCACTTACATTTAATCCAATTTGCGAATCGTGTTGACACCTGGTCACCGATTTGATTGAGGCCAATGTGTTGTTCCCACTATGGATGTGAACCATGTCCTTATTCCAGCTGGAGAAGGAAGAGAATGGGACTTCCCATTGCAAAGGCCTGGCTAGGCTGCATGCAGCTGGGAGATTGGCTGTGGCCAGGGAGGCCCAGTGTGTCATGCCCAGCCTGGAGGACGACTCAGAGGACTCAGGGGATCAGTTGGAGCCCCTGGGACTTGAACCTGCAGTGGAAGAGCCAGAGGCTGGCCCTAGCTCTGCTGGAGCAGAGGCTGTGGCCCCTCCAGAGGTTCAGCAGTCAGGTTTGCCTGATGCTGTAGACAGGGAGGAGGATCTGGGTAGTGTGCCTACCTTTAAGGAGCGTCAAGCAGAAAGAGAGGGCTTGCGAAGATCACGGAGGCTTCAGCAGAAACGTGTTAGTAATCAGACATAGCTGAAGGCCGGCTCCTTGCCTTCTTAAGAACCTGGAGCATGTGTGGTGCTTTGCCAGTGGCTATCTGACTCCTCTAAGGGAAAGACTCTGTCTCTGGCTCCGTGTCTCCTAGATCATCTTGACCACCCGGAAACCTTGACCTTGGACTGCTTATCGACCTGCCTATCTGATACCTCGAACCTCGGACCGTCTGACAAGCCTTTTGGTAATCCCTTTGGGTAGAGTTACTGTGTATCTCCAAGACTGTGTAGTTAACACTGACTTTGCTGCACTGGGGGTTTTGTTTGTTTGAGAGCTAGCTGTCTTATCAGCCCTTTGGCTGCTTTCCCGGACACAGTGCACCTGCTGGCAACCAAGAGCCCCCAGGGCTCTTCTCTCTTCTGTGTGCTCTCCGCTTTGCGCCACTCCTGGGGGACCTTCCACCTGCCAAGGGCCCAGCATCTGAGGCCGCCACGGCCGTCCATCCCCCTATGCCCCCAGAACACTGGAGAGGGGCTGAGCTGAGGGAAGGCAGCGAGAGCCAGCATGGCCCCCAGAGTACTGGGGCTGGGCTGAGGGAAGGCAGCAAACCAACCCCAGTGTCAGCAGCAACAACCCCTCCAGTGCAATGCAATGTGATTCATGTCCGCAGTTCACACTTGTTGAACATGTTCCTGAATTTATTTTTTTCAAAAGAACTGCCAGAAAACTGCTCTTCAAAAAGTGCAATTCTTTTGGATTTGTTGCAGTTCAAAGTGAGTCCGAACGATCACAGTTGCTTCTGAAACCGTTCCCAGTGGGAACGAGGCACATATACAGCGATCAGCAATTTCCTGTAAATCATAGTGGGAACAACCCCTTAGTAACATCCCTTCCTACTGCTCAGTGTAGTAACATTGATTATTTTTCTGGGAAGCTACATACTCATTTTCCAGCCAAAAACAGAAGACAATGTAAACTCAGTACCACAGAAATTTCTGTAATACTCTGATAAGAATGATTATATATCATTTCTTTAGCACAGTACTTTTTCATTATTTTTACAAGCATCCTATAAGGTTGGTTAGGCAGAGATCTCCATTCTTGCCTTTCAGTGAATGACATAGCTAACTGGCATTTGTCAACTGTACATTGAAAGTCCAAAGCAAATTCATAGAATTTAGGCAGAGTTTGGAAAATGATGTTAAGAAGAATACATGCAATCATATGGTGAAGCATCATCCTATCGCTGCTTGATTATGGAAGGTTTCAGCATGTTGTGAGATTCATTCCTCTAAAATGTAAGCCTCCAAACTCATAGTAGAGACACAAAAGGTATGAATATGTGCAAATTCTGGCATCCTTGATGAGAAAGGCTATCCTGATATATTGAGAGGCACCTCCACCCCCACCCCCATAAGCCAACCTCTATGAGAATTTTCACAATTCAGGACTTTATTTTGCTTTAAAAACATCCACTTCTGTGAGATTTTTCACAATTTAGGACTTTTTTGTTTTAAAAATGTGGAAATATGGGTTTTGTGAACACACATAACCCCATTTTATGCAAACATCCACCCCAAGTATAAACTATTCTCTGCACAAAAGTTTAAGTTTTTGAAAGAAAAATCCAAGATTTGTGGAGGGAGTTGCACAAACGTGTCTCTCCCTTCCTCCACCTCCTCCTATTTTGTAATAAACTAGAAAGTCCACAAAAAATTAAAGAAAGTACAAAAACAATATTGCCCTTATCTGCAAGAACAATATAAGTAAAGATTTGCATTCCTCATTCAGAGCCTTATTGCATTACAAAAGTAAGCTGAGAGACAGCTGGATAGAAGTGGGTTTCTGCTTACTTCTCTGCATGATGTTGTAGCACTTCCATTCACCCTCCAGAGGAAGATGCATTCTTGGCAGAATGAAAAAAAAAACATGCTTTTTTCCAGCATGACAAAAAGTGCATGTTTATGACCATCTCCCTTGGGAAAGAGAAGTCCTTCAAGATCATGCAGAGAGGTAAACAGAAAGCCACTTTTCTATCTCTGTGTGACAGTTTATTTTTGTAATGTGATAAGGTTCTCAGAAAGAAGTGGGTTCCTCATTTTAGTTTTTATTTGCCATTACACTTAGAGTAATGATGACCCTATGAAAGAGAGCCCTCCAAGAGCCTCGGTCACCAAGATTTTGCAAACTCCAGGCTGCATCCAACCCATCTGTAGTGGTCTTCCTTTTCCCCTCTTGCCTTCCACTTCCATTGTCATATTTTCCAATGATTCATGTCATTTCATGATGTGGCCAAAGTATCACAGCCTCACTTTAGTCATTTTGGCTTCTAGGGAGAATTTAGACTTGATTTGCTCGAGGAATTCTTTGTTTGCCTTTCTGACAATCCATATATCTACAGAAATCTTTTCCAGCACCACATTTCAAAAGGAGTTAATAGTCTTCCCGCCTACCTTTTTCACTGTCCAGCTTTCACAGTCTTACACAGAAACTAGAAATACCATGCCATGGATGATACTGTAATACGTATATAGGCTCTTCCTTGAAATATTTTTCATTTTCTCCTACCTACCACTATAGCAAACATTGAAATGGTACCCCTGGCTGTAATCCCAAGTAAGCTTATTTAGAAGTATGCCAGGAATGTAGTTATGTAGCGGGGAGGGGATGAGAATATTGCTCCTGCATCAGAATTCTGCTCCCCTCAAAATCCTTATATTTCCAAATTCAACTGGGCATTTTGAAAAATACCTTTTTTGGCCTCCCCCCACCAAAAAAGTGGGGGTAAGCAAAGTTACCAGGGGAATGCAAGCAGTAGCAAATAGCTAGGAACTATTTTCAGTGTCTCATTCGCTGGAATGTTAGAAATTTGGAAGGAAAATTGGGGCGGGGCAGATTTCTTACCTGGGGGAAGCAATGTTTGCCTCCCCCATGGTTACATCCCTGAAGTGTGCCTGAAATCTGAGACTTCCATCTAAGGAGATTATTGCACACCACAATAAAGCGACCTATTCCCAACAGGATACAGTCACTTTTTGGAATGCAATTAGATATTATTGCATTGAAAAGTGTTACTGCTACTGCCAGGCAACTACAACCTGCAGGCAGTCCGGCTCCCAGCCATGCTTAGCCAGCCGTTTTTCAAAAACAGAAGCTTCCCATTTTTGAAAATTGGCTGCCTAAGTGTGGCTGGGAGCTGGACTGCCTGCAGGTTGTACTTGCCTGGCGGCAGTGGTACTATTTTTGAGTGCAATAATATCCTATTACATTCCGAAACACGATTATATCCTGTTTGGAATAGGTCACTTTATTGTGGTGTGTGATAATGTCCTAAATTAATATGGCTAGAATCAGGCTAAGGAAATCATCGCAGTGCTAATCAAACCAATTTACCTGGTCCAGCTTAAAATTTAAAATGGGTGGCATCCTGATCTTGTCACAAGGATTTAGCCTCATTCACCACCCGGGTCCATCCCAGGTCCATCTCCACTTGCAGGATTGCTCAGCATGCCTCTTTTCGAAGCCAAGAGTTTTCCAGTTTAAGGAAATGGTCACCGGAGCGACCCTGGGAGCGGTGATGGACTTGGGATGGACCTGGGTGATGATTTTGGTGGCTAAATTCTTGTGATAAGATCAGGGTGCCTCCCATTTTAAATTTTAAATCAGCTCAGGTAAGCTGGTTTAATTAGCACTGCACTGTCAATGTACCATATGGACTGTGTTTGCAGACATTTAAAGAATCAAATATACTAAGGAAATGGGAGAATGAACATGGTGCAGTTTGACACCACTTAACTGTCATAAGTCCATGCTATGAGACTCTGGGATTTGTAGTTTAATGAGATATTTAGCCTTCTCTGTCAAAGATCTCTGGTGTCACAACAAACTACAAATCCCAGGCTTCCATAGGATGAAGCCATGTTGAACTACATTAATTCTGCAGTGTGGATGCAGCCATAGGTAAAAGAAACCGAGAGAGTAAGATCATCTTGCAGTAACAAGATTATGATCATTACTGGAATTTGACCTGTGCATATATAGCACTTGCTGTAACCAGAATAATTTTTTATCATGTTAATCCTTCCTAAATTTTAGCTTGGGGGGTACAGTACCCATAAGCACAGGAAAAATAACCTTGCACAGCCCCAGTTTTGAATAAACACCACACCTAGTGTCATGGAGAAGCAATCAGTAAATCCCATCCCAAAAAGATGTGATAGCTTGTGTATTTATTTCTTGAATAAAATATTGGAATGTTATTTGTGTACCTTTGTATATCCGTGCCTCTCCTGCCTCAGCTTGTAGCCACTTACTGCAGTTTTTGCCAGGAACCAGAGGAAAGGAAATATGTCTTAACCACTGTACTTGTATTCACTCCAATAAAGAAAAAAAATGTTTCCAAAATGTTGGCAGTACATCCCATGAAGCTAGCCGATGATCCCTTTAACCCAATGAATTATAGAATTCTTTCTTCAAAATGGGCTGAAGAAGTGGGGGGAGAAAGATGGGTGGAGTCTGGAACAGTGGGGAGCCAACATTAAAACAGAATATGCAATTTAAGGAAGATAGATGGCTTCAAGGTGAACACCGGTTTTGGTTGCAGCACAGGGCTGATTTCAAATGTGAGGAAGGGGGTGGGGAGTTAAAATTTTTATAATCCATAATTTCTGGGCAGCAATTCCAGCAACAATTCCAGCAACAATTCCACAATTCATACTTTTAAAAGTTGTTTGATCTCTTATCTTTGCCCTTCGCTGGTGACAGAAGACACATGCATGCTGTTAGTGGTTTCTATGCTATTACAAAGTGGTTTCTGCTGATGGTCTTGCATTTAATCTTCATCATTTAGACACCCCTCACTGCACATTTTGAAAAATCCATTCCAGAGAAGCAATAGTGGATTTTTAAACAAGCTATCCTCTACTTTAATTTTTAAAATATAAGTAGATCTTCCTCTATTAAGAGGGAATGGCTTAGAACTTGGCTTGGCTTACAAATGGGAGGTGATTGATTGCTGTCTTTTCATGTTGAGCAAGCTGAATTTTGTCCTTTTCTTTAAAAGAGCCATCTTCAACCTTCATATTTTAGAGGAGATTTTGCCTGTGTTTAAAGAGAAAGCATCTCCTGTGGAGTACACTCTGTGCTCTGTTTAAAACAGCATGAATGACCATGTGTGCTTTTTCAATTTTCAGCTGACCTTTGATACTTTAGCCAGATGGGAATCTCAATGAAAATCTAATTGGATATGTACTTTCCACATCCTCGGCTGTTCAGCCAATTGGCAAGAGAGTTCAGGGGATTTTTATTAATAAAAAAGCAGCATTAACTGTCTTTCTAATCTGGCTAGAGCAAAAGAGCCAAAAGGTGCAGGGATTAGGGGAAATGAGCCAGGAAGATGGAATGTGGTGAAAGAGAAATGAAGTAAAAATTAGCAAACAAGCAGAAGCAGAAAAGATTTCAAGTGCAACCAAGAAGATCTATTTTCAGAAAACTCATATATGCTATACAGAAACATGTTCTTGTAAAATATATGTGACAAATCCAGTTGGGTTAGAGGTAATATAGAGCTGGAGTGAATGGGAAATACAGTCAGCCCTCTGTGTCCATGGATTCTGCATTCATGGATTCAACCATCCATGATTTGGAAATATTCCAACAACAACAAAATTTCCAAAAAACAAACCTGATTTTGCCATTTATATAAGAGGCATCATTTTACTTCCCCACTGAGTAGAATGGGACTTGAGCATTGACAGATTTTGATATCCCAAGCAGTCATGGAACCAAAACCCACCAGATACCAAGGGCCCACTGTACCACACTTTCATTCCAGTGCAAGCATTCATAGTAATGTAGCAATAGACCCAGGCATGAATATTCAAATCTTTTCTGACTTATGGTGATCCTAAGGCAAATCTATCACAGGATTTTCTAGGCAGAATATGTTCAGAGGGAATTTACCATTGTTTTTCCCTGAGGTCCCCAAGTCACTTAGCAGGTTTCCATGGCTAACCCAGGATTAAACTCTGGTCTCCAGAGTTGTAGTCCAATGCTCAAACCACTACACCATGCTGGCTCATCAGCATGCATGCATGTACCAAGATCATAATATATTTTTGTAATACTGATCCTTGGCATCTGCTTCAAATGATTAAAGTTTAGTTTGTGACATTTGAAACCATATGAGCTAACCCTTCAGAGAATGTGTAGAGTAACCTTCCCTTACCTCTCAGACACCTCACAGTATATTTCCAAATGACACTTAAATCAACTATTCCATTTCTTTCATTACCAATGCAGAACCTGGAGAAGTAATTTTGAATTACAACTCTCAGAATCCCTTGACAAGTGTACACAATGGCTGTGAGTTTCTGGGAATTGTAATTCTAAAAAGTAACTTTTCCATTTTCTGGCTATGGAAGTATATTTGGAGGGAGGGGATTGGAATATCTGTTCTTTTGAAAATGTGTCTTCTTATGAAAAGGAGGAACAAAGGGAAAGGGGAACAAGAAATGTGGCAGCACCTTTAAGACCAACTGGTTTTTATTTTAGCATGAGCTTTTGTGGATATAAACCCACTTCTTTGGATGCACTACCATGTGGTATTAACACCTCAGGTGTAAAGCATATTTCTACAGTTGTGGGAGTGGGATGGAATGCAATAGGACCCAGAAAGATGTGAATCATGACCCTCACCCTAAATTTTCAAAGGATTGGGTAAGGTAATAAAGGGGAGTTGCAGACTGCCAGAAATAGTGCAAATTGAAGCCACTTTTACGGTTAGGGTTAGTGCTAGGGAATCATGGAATTTTTTTTTCTGGGACACTAAGCCTTCTCTGTCAGAGAGCTCTGGTGCCACAATAAACTACAGTCCCCATGATTCCCTAACCCTAACCCTTAAAGTGGACTCAATTTGCACTATTTCTGGCAGTCTGCAACCCCCCCCCCCAAGGTATTTCAGATCTTTGCATTGGTCAGTTACTGTTGATGTGTGAAAGCAATAAATCTGATTCCTTAAGTTCAAAACTCTCTCTGAGAATATGTGCAGTATTGAGGACTCTTGCATTAGCAGAAGTAGTGTGCCATGAAATTGCATTGGAATTTGTGGATATAATTCAGTTCAGCTGTTTCTCTTTCTAGTCTTGGGAGATTATCACGGTACTAATTAAGCAGACTTACCTGAGCCAGTTTAAAATTTAAAATGCGTAACATCCTGATCTTATCGCAAGGATTTTGCTGCCAAAATTGCCTCCCAGGCCCAGCCCAGGTCTAGCTCCACTCCCAGGGCCACTCCAGCAGCTATTTCCTTAAGCCGGAAAACTCCTGGCTTTGAAAAAAGCCGCTCTGAGCAGTCCTGGGAGCAGAGATGGACCTGGGCTAGACCCGGGCATCAATTTCAGTGGGAAAATCCTTGTGATAAGCTCAGGATGTTATCCGTTTTAAATTTTAATCTGGCTCAGGTAAACCAGTTTAATTAGAGCTGTGATAATCTCTTTGCTTTGTCATTCCCTTGTTCAAGATTCAGACCTGTAAATCACTTACTGTGGCTGCCTCTGCACTGCAGAAGTGGTTTGATACCACTTTCACTGCCATGGCTCAATGCTATGGAATCCTGGGATTTGTAGTTTCTTGTAAAACCAGAGTCCTCTGAACTAGAAGGCTAAATGTCTCACAAAGCTACAAATCCCAGAATTTCATAGCATTGAACCATAGCATTTGAAATAGTGCCAAAGTAGATTATTTCCGCAGGGCAGATAGAGCCTATATTCCAGGAATGCTGAGATGTTCTGCAACTGGTTTCTGGGTCTTGCCATTTCTAATGCCAGATATGTATTCATTATCCTCTTGTGAAGAGACTGTCCTATTTGTCTAGTAGAGTGTAGAGGGGCATTGCTGGCATATATCACACTGAAGGAACAGCAAGTAAATGCACTTCTGATGTTATGGATGATATTATTGGCCCTTGTCATATTGCTCCCAGAGTAGATGTGGAGACAGAGTTGGCATCTGGGTTTGTGGCAGGGTCTCATCCCTGTATTACCACCCATGTTAAGTAGTTGTTTAAGATGTAGAGACTGTCTGTAGTCCAATAAAGGCCTGCCTCCAGAGCTTGTCAGAGGTCTTTGTTATTCTTTCCTAATTTCTGCTAGCAAAGGTTTCCCATATAAACAAGTGCAATGGTCCATGAAGGAAGGATTTGTTGGAAGAGATTCAGGATCTACTCAGGAGAATGACAGGTGGACCCACAAACACAACAGGCCTGCTTTAATCACATTTTAAAAGAGACTAGAGCAGAAAATATTTGTGTCATAAGGGGGATGGGAGGTGCAGAGTTTGAAATACAGAGTTTAACATTTCTCAGCTGTACAAGGTGGCTCAGGGACAAGCTCTGTGTGTGTGTGTGTGGATTTATAGATTCCCTTCCTCCTTGGAAGACAAAGGTTCATTGTTCACATGAACTCCAGGCACTCTGAGCAACGTGGTGTAGTGCTCATAGCAGCCTCCCAACTGAAGTTTCCTTCAAGTGTGTTAGATTAAAAATTCTATCAGCCTCAGACAGACTATCCATCACTATAGGATGATGAAGACTGTAGTTCAAAACAACTAGAGGTTGCTAGTTTCATGAGGCTGCTTGACTACATTACATCACTTACCCTGCATTGGGTTGAATTGGGGTGATCCACACTCAGAGCCCTTCAGAGCCATGAAGTTCACTGACTCACCTTGGACTAGTCATTATATTGTTGCCTAACCAGTAACCCCCTCCTACCACCAAGATTGAGGATAAAATGGGCAAGGAAATAAAATGCCACCCTGGCATCTAGCAGGAAGGCAATTATTATCTCTCTACCTGAGTGTGCCCTTCTCTCTGTCCAGAGGTACATCTGGTGGGAACAGGGGTGAAGTTCCTATGGGTAGTACCTCCCAGGATCTGAAATCTTTTCCAGGAGGGGTTAGACTGGCACCCTCCTTGTTATCCTTTCATAGGCAGGTGGTGACCTTTTTTTGGGGGGATAGGCCTTTGAGAACTGACTGCTCATGAGAAAAGGGCCTTTCACATGTTGTGCTGTATATATTAGTTGTCCTTCTTTCTGTCATGCTTTTACATATAGTTCAATTACATTTAAAACTTTTTATGACATGTTGTTTTTTTTCTTTTTCTTTTTTTTATTTTATTTTATTAATTTTATTAAAATAACATATATAACGTACATAACACAGACAAAAAAAGAACAAAGAAACATAACTTAACAATAAACAAAATAACATAACTAATCTAACAACTTTTTATGACATGTTGGTTTTTTTTAACTGTATCTGTTTTAATATTGTAAGCCACCTTGAGCCCCAGGCTGGAGAAAGGGGACAGGATATAATAATTATAATTAGATCACACTTACTATTGCCAGATTGGCACAAGCCACATATATGCAGAAATAGCATTGGAAAAGGGACATAACATGGTGGCTTGTTAAACTTTCCCAACCCTTTCACACTACACATAGTTTTACTACTATGATTACACCTCAACTGTCCTACTTCCATTCTATGGAATCCAGGGATTTGCAGTTTAGGGAGCAATATTTGAAATTCTCAGCTGAGATCTCTAGTTTCTCAGCACACTACAAACCCCAGACTTCCATAGAATGCAGCTGTGGTAGATAAAGTGGAATCATAGCGCTATAATCATGTAGCATCAAAGGGCTTTTGATTTATTGTCAAAAATCCCTCTCTGAAACTTCTGTTGCCTTTCATTTTAAAGCATTTTAAACTGAGGCACACAGTAGGATGTGTGTTTGATTTTAAAAAAATGTGGAGAAAATGATTTTTTTCAGTGGGAAAATAGCACAGAGGGAAGACCTTCTGGCACAGGCATTGATTCCAGTCCATATTAACCTCCCACAGATGTTTTCTGTAAACAAAGAGACATCTAGCCGGACTGTTCACAAATGCTGAATAACATCTACCAATGTCCTCTCCTTACCACACACAAAATAAATAAATAATTTAAATTGCATTCATATGTTCAACTGTACTTACAAAGCTGGAGTTAGAAATGAATGCATGATGCCAAAGAGGAAATAAAAACTGAAAAGCACTATGTTCAAAGAAGTGCATACATTTCTATGGTGAAATGTACAGTACAGTACAATGCAGTTTCTGTACAGTACATTCAGTATCCAAGTACAGTAAATGATCAACTGCAAATAGAACTTGGAAATTGAAGCCTCTGAGATTGAATTCTGTGGAGGAAGGGAAAGGCTGAAATTCACTTCCAACACAAACAACAGCACATTCTGAGCCCCTGGAATCAAAGTGTTTAAAATAACCACAACTGACAGAGGACCATCAGTTCTCAGTGAGCAGCCTTTGCCAAACTAGGCTTTCATCCATATTATCATGTTATAGTCACCACACTGACTTCTTTTTCAGCAAAATTTGATCCTATATACCCTGTGGTAATTGAAGGCATGTCACTGGCATACTTTTGCATTTTGATATTCTAAACATCATATGCTTGAGCTCCATCCAAACCAAACAAGTCCAGGAGGTTATTTCTTTTTCTTATGTTATATTTCTTAAAAACTGAAAGAAATATTTTTGTTATGAAAACATTTATTTAAAATATTTTAAATAAATATTTCTTTATTTCAGTAAATTGCTATCCATTTTAAGAATCTCATCTATGTATCTTATTGAATTTTTATCTTGTCTTTCTTCTTCCTCGATATTTCCTATCCTTCTAAAGAGTTTGTACCCAAACAGGAGATGTCAGTTATTTATTATGGTTTATTCAGAAAAGGGTCTTTTTAAAAACATAATCACAAATATATTTATTTTTTCATTCACAAATATTTATAAACCATTTATCTGAAAGTGGTGTACAAAATAATTAAAAAATTACAGTAAACATGTGCATTTGTTGTTAACTGCTGTCAAGTCAACTTTGACTCATGGCGACTCTATGAATAAGAGTCCTCCAAGTTACACTGTGATCAACAGCCCTGCCCAGGTCTTGCAGCCCAGGTCTTGCAGATTCATGGCTGTGTCTTCCTTGATTGAGACTATACATCTGGAATGAGGTCTTCTTTTCTCACTGCCTTCTACCTCACCAAGCATTACTGCCTTTTCTAGTGAACTATGTTTTCTCATGCTATGGCCAAAGTACAAACATCTCAGTTTAGTCATCTTGGCCTCTAGGGAGAGTTCAGTCCTCTTATTGTTGTGTGCATTCAAATTATTTCTGACTTATGGCTACCCTAAGGCAACCCTTGGCAAGATTTCTTCAGTGAAGTTTGCACTTGCCTTCATCTAAGGCCAAGAGAATGCGATTCGCTCAAGTGGGGATTTGAGTCCTGGGCTCCCAAAGTCCTAGTCCAAGACTCAAACCACTACACCATACTGCCTCCTGATTTGGTCTAGGGCCCATTTATTTGTCCTTTTAGCAGTCCACAGTACAGAACTGTTCTCCAGGACCACATTTCAAACGAGTTGATTTTCTTCCTGTCAGCTTTCTCCACTGTCCAGTTTTCATAAACAGAAATGGGAAAGACAAAATGGGAAATATGGTGTCATCTGCATGGACAATCCTAACTGTAGTATGGTATTCAACAATATATCTTTACATTTCAGGATCTTGTCTAGTTTCTTCATAGCAATAGGTCCTAGTCATCTTCTGATTTTTTGACTGCAGTCCCCATTCTGATTAATGAATGAACCAAGGTTGGGGAAATCTTTAATTATTTCTATGTCTTAATTATCTACTGTAAAATTATGTAAATAATCTGTAGTCATTATTTTCATTTTCTTAATGTTCAACTGTAAAACTTCCTTTGCACTTTCCTCCTTGACTTTCTTCAGTAATCATTCCAAGCCTTTGCTATTTTCTGCTAGTAGGAGGGTGTCATCTATTCCTTTTTCCAGTTTTAATGCCTCCTTCCTCTGAATCTAATCTTGCTTTATGTATAATATGTTCCACATACAAGTTACAAGATACAAGATACACCACATACAAGATAGGGTGATATAAATGGAGCCTAGCTCCATTGAAAACCAATTGGAAACCATTCCATTTCTCTGTATTGTGCTCATAGTAGCCTCTTGTCCTGAGTACAGGTTGAACATTAGGACAATCAAATGTTGTTGCACACCCATTTCTTTAAAAATGATCAATAGTTTTTGATGATCTACATAATCAAAGGCATTGCTATAATGTATAAAACACAGGTTGATTTTCTTCTGAAATTCCTTGGTATGTTCCATTACCCCACACAATATGATCCCTAGTGCCTCCTCCTTTCCTGGACCCCGCTTGGACATCTAGCATTTCTAATTCTCTATATGGTAAAAGTCTTGTTGTAGAATTTTGAGCATCACTTTACTTGCATGGGAAATTAATGCAATGATTCTGTGGTTACTGAAATCCCTGGTGTCCCCTTTTGGGGGATTGGAATGTATATTGAGCCTTTCCAATATGTGAGTCATTGTTTTTTGTCCATATTTGTTGGCAGATTTTAGTTCGAAGTAGAGCTTCTTCATCTTCTGCATCCAATTATATAATTTATTTTATTGCTGTATGAGTCATCAGGTGATATCCATGTATGCAGTCACCTCTTCGGTTGCTTGAAAAATGTGTTTGTGATGAACAAACTGTTGGCCTTGCAAAATTCAGTCAATTGGTCTTCTGCTTCATTTCTTGATCATAGGCCAAATTTTCCTACAATCTTTGATTCTGTTCTGCTTCTTACTTTTGCATTTTTGTCATCTATGATTAACAAGAAGTCATGTTTGTTATGTGATCAATTTCCTCCTGGACTCCAGCACAGAATCTTTCAATTGCTTCTTCTGCTTTTGTAGTTGGAGCATAAACTTGGATTAAGGCTATACTGATGAGCTCTCTCTGAAGTCTTATTGATATGATTTGGTCATACTTTGAAGTATATGCTTTGAATGCGGTTGCTATCTCTCTCCTCACTATAAATGCCAGCTAAATTCTTCTTAGATTTTTATTTCCTGAGTAAAACACTGTGTAATCTGGCTCAAAATGTTTCATTCCTGTTCACTTTAGCTCACTCACTCCAAGTATTGCAATGTTTATAAGTTCCATTTCTCATTTTATGTTTAAATTCCCCTTATTCATGCTTCTCATATTCCATATTCCTATAATATGTGTTGTGCAGCATCAGACTTTCCCTTCACCTCTGAGCATGTCAACAGCTGAAGATCTTTTCAGCTTGAATTCAATTGGGTCACTAGCCATTCTACTACTCCTAGTTCTTCTTTGCCCTATCCCAGTAGCTTGCTGAGTGCCATCCAACCTAGGAGTCTCATCTTCTGACACTATCTCTTGTTTCATTTTGGATTGCCTCTTCATAGGGTTTTTGTGGTAAAATATATTCAAAGGGAGGTTTACTGTAGTCTCCCTCTATGCAGAACTAACAAGTGCTAGCTATGGTGCCACTGCCATCATCTCTGAGAGATCTTCTGTCAGAGTCACCCTCCACTACTGCTGCCACCCAGTAGTTGTTTGGCACTTTTAGTCTGGCTTCTCCACAAAAGCGCATCTGACATGGGAGACCCTACTAGCAACAGTGCTGCAGTCAGCATAGCCTCTTGCCTCAGGGGACCATGCAATCTCACCATCGTGGAAAGATAGTGCCATTTGTGGGAACATATGCATACAAAATAAAATTACAATTTTCATGTTGTATATGAAACAGATGATAGGAATAGATACATATTTGAAAAGTGGTCAAAAAGAGGATTCTTGAGCATCTGGGAAGTCATGACAAGAAAAATCCTGCTAGTATCTAGCAGTGCAAAATTTCAGTTTGAGTTTTATTCTACACAAAATATGTATTTGTTCAGATAATTTCTTCTTAATATGAAATGGATTAAAAGTCTTGTGGTAACTTAAAGACTATCACTTTTGATTCAGCCTATGGTTATATGGGCTATAGCCCACTTCAGCAGATGCGTATATTTAGTGGTCATTGAGTACCTAGTAGTTTCTCATTCAGACTATGCACTTGAATCCTTGCCACCTGCAACCAAGGTAAATGTGAGTGCCTGGAAACTATATGGATGCAATTAATGTGCAAGATGTTTGTCATGTAAATGCCTTAACATCCTGGAATTCTCATTTTCTCCTACCTACAGTTCTACTGTGGATCTTTCAAGGGAAACTTGAATTTCACATTGGCACAAATACAGAATTACTGAAATGTAAATAGTAGCTTCCTTCAAATGGGATTAGTGTCATTACACTTCACCTTTCCATCCCTAGAATCTTAAGGCTGCTTAACATTTGCTGAGCTTGCTCCCTACTTAAGGGAGGGGACACATTAACCTGAATTGCATTTGCACAATCAATGCCATGCCTAATTAAGCTCTCAGCCAACTGCTGCCAGAAGCTTTCATATCACCACCACCACCACTACCACCACCACTGTCATAGAATTCCTTTGCACACTATAGAACAGATTAGAGAGAGGGTGAAGATGCTCAAGTGTGTCTGTAGCTGCAAATGAGTGGCTGCTAGAGGTGCTGATGTTTGCTGTGAGTTTTAATGTGAACTTTAAAGGAGCTAGCAGAGGTGCTGAAATCTGCCCTCGAAACTGATTCAGCATCTTGGGAAATATTAAATACCAAAATCAGAATCATCCATGCCATTGCATTTCCAGTTCCTATATGTGGTTGTGAAAGCTGGACAGTGAAGAAAGTTGACAGGGAGAGAAACAATTCATTTGAAAATTGTTGCTGGATGAGAATTCTATGGATAATAATAATAATAATAGTAATACCCCACCCCTCTGTTAAAAACAATGAAGTACATGGATACCATGTACTACTACTACTACTACTACTAATAATAATAATAATAATGATAATAATAATAATTAAAAGTTCCTATAGCAAAACAAGCTTGAACTCCTCTCCTTAGAATGCCTAATGACTAACTAGGGCAATTATGCTTTGGTCATATCATGAGCTGACATGACTTGTTGGAAAAGATGATAATGCTCAGCAAAGTCAAAGGCAATAAGAAAAGAGGGTGACTGCATCAGACATGGATTGATTGAGCCAAGGAAGCTGTGGCCTTGAATTTGCAAGACTCAAGAAGGGCTGGTGATGATCAGGGCTCTTGGATGTCTCCCATTTGTGTGTATGTGCCTTCAAGTCACCTGTTGATTTATGGGAACCCCACAAATCTCATAGGGTTTTTTTTTTTTAGGTAAGGAATACTTAGAGGTGGCTTTGCCAGTTCCTTCCTCACAGGGTCACTATAGGTCCAAAACACACTGCAGAAATAATCCAGTTTGAGGCTGCTTTAACTGTCCTGGATCAGTACTAGGAAATTTTGGGAATTGTAGTTTATTGTGGCACCAAAGCACTCTGACAGAGAAGGCTAAATATTTCACAAAACTGCAGTTCCCAGAATTCCTAGCATTATCATGTTCAGCGAACTCAGATCTCAAAAGCCAAGGCAGCATCATAGTGTAAAAGCTAAAGATTTATTTTGGATTTCAAGACAGAAGTTCACCACAGACTTGGCTGTGTCAGATCTCATTTTTCCCCAACCAGTCTACTCTTCAAGAATTCCCCTCTTCCAGCCCCTCCTTCCCAAACTGTGGTCCATGATCTTTGATCTAGATCAAAGTGGTTTTTTAAACTTTCCCCCTTTTGTCAACTTCCCATCTCCATTATCATTTCATCTATCCCAGGAAGGAAGGTATTCTTCATTTATCATTGGTGTCCTGCAACAGGAAATAAACAAGGCCATAAACTGCAACCCCTCCTGCCACTGCCTGTTTGGTTCCCATCCTTGCCTCCCCTTCTGGTTACTACCCCCCTTCAATCTTTATTTATTTAGCCAAAGCTCTATTTCACCCTATCAATTTATCCCTATATCAATCAACCTATTCCTTTATCATGACAGATCCGTATGCCTATGGAGATGATAAGCATTGAGTCACAGCTGTTAAAGCAGTATCAAACTGGGTTATTACTGCAGTGTGTTGTAGTGGCACACAACAACAAGCATGGGTTGCTCCTTTGAAGTCTGGACTCAAACCTGGAGGAGAGTCATTGCCCACTGATACAGAAACCACTGATATGGCTGCCGGTGGTACTTACACATGTATTCATCTGCTCAACTAAAGAATGGATTGCGTATTGGTTCAATTGCTGGCTTCCGTATTTCAGTATGCTTTTTGTCTAGTTGGCACACAGTACTGTTCTGACACACTATCCAGCATTATTAAGGTGAATGTTAAGTAATAGGATAATCTTGGACCGCCTGACCCACACATACTTGTATGTGGGTTGTTATTATGAATTATACATCAGGCAACTCACCACTCCTCCTTTCTCATTACAGTGATGAATTAATCAAGAGTTCCTCCCTTTTATTAATTTTGGTAAAATTGTCAAGTCAGCAAGGCTAGCTTCTCCCTCTCACTGTGATACCTGTGTAATGCTAGTCACTTGGAGGTTTGCTTCACATAATACCCCATTTGCTCTCATGCAAGGATGAATCACAAACCCCTGCCTTGCAAGAATGTAATGTATTCTCTCCAATGATGCATTTCCAGCAGAATTCTCTTTCGAGAGCAGCTCAAGAAACTTTGCAACCTGATGTATAAATCCAATAAGTAAATAAAGGAGCCCTGGTAGTGCAGTGGTTAAATGTCTGTACTGCAGCCACTCGCTCATAGACCACAAGGTTGTGAGTTCAATACTAGCCAGGGCTCAGGCTAGACTCAGGCCTGCATCCTTCTGAGGACGTTAAAATGAGTACCCAACTGTTGGGGGGCAATGAGCTTACAGTTGTAAACCGCTTAGACATCCCATAGCGCGATATGAAGCAGTATATAAATGAAGCTGCTTTGCTTTGAATAAATGGTGCATGGGATTGAGCCATGCATCATCTGCACAGGATAATGCCAGAATTATTGGGGGGAGGGAGACCTTTTGGCTTGTGCAGACAAGATCTCAGTCCAAAACATTTCTGCCCCCTCTCTGAAATACAAGGATAACATATTAGTATTTTTTAGTAATTAGTAATATTTGCTAACTTGTTTGTGACATTAAAAAATTGTCAGTCCAAGGTGGCCCCCTCACTCTGCCTAATGGTAGGGCCTTCTCTGTGTCCTTTCCATGGTGGATGGAATATATTTATAGGATTACACATAAACCTCCCACTTGTGACAGAATACAGCCAGTAAATCTATGAATGCCTATAGATGAACATAAGAAGAGCCTTGCTGTATCATCACTCTCATATCAAAGAATTCTTGAAGTTCTAATCCAAAGAAGTAAACAAATTTCTCTCTCATTTTCTGTTCATTTAATGTACAGATGAGGATGAGATTTACTACCATGCCCTACTGCATTTATAGTGGTAATCCATGGACTGGGTTGCAAGTCATTAGCTGCCAGCCCATAGCAGGTTTTCTGGAAGTAAAGAAGTAAATGTAGCCAATGGGCAAAATATGTTGCCAGCCCCTGGCACATCAGGAGAAAATACCCTGTGGGTCTACCATATCATACAGCTTCAGAAGCACTGTCCTACTGAATATACAGTCTATACACCAGATACTTGTATGTGATGTGGCCTTCAGTCTCCTGTTGCAGAACAGGACTACAGCATTGCTAGGGAAAAGGAAGTGCAGAGATGGATTTTTTTTGTTTTGTTTTTACATTGCCCTACATTTTCTGTGCAGATGAATCAAATGAGTCACACTCATGCCCAAACATTGGAAAACAATAGTTTCATGCCGATGCAATTTCTGCCTGAGAAGGAGTGACAGGCATGTCTTTCGGGTATATATAGAGTTTGAAATATTTGCTGCAAATTAATTATTACAGTAGGTGGAAAAAATCCACGAGAATTAATTTACAATTAGTGTTTCCTGCAGAAACCAGAGCTTCTGTCAGTTTGGTATGCAGTCTCTCCTGCAGGCAGCTGACTGGGCCCAGAGATGAGAGGTGACTGCAACCTTTCAACAGGCAAAATGAAATACCAGGCACTCCCAAGCAGTCTGGACAATAGAGCACATAGAAATCTTCCAGAATCATTATCAGTCTGTGGAGCCACTCTCTCACCACAGTGCCAACATAGAGAAAAAGAATTAGATGCCCAAATGTTGCAGGGCCATTAAAATATACCAGCCCTGACTTGCTCAACCTCTTCTGGTAGTCTGGAGAATTATCTCCCATTAGAAATTTCCTGACAAACTGACATCACACTAGCCATTTTCTTAAGGGACCTCCTTTCTGGGTTCTGTCTGAAGCAGAACAGCAAATGATGCTCACCCAATCATCCAAGATGAGGTAGATGTGTGTGTGTGTGTGTGGTGTCAAACTCAAGACAAGTCATATTAGCCCAAGAGGGAGCAAACAGTACAAGCATCTCTTTCCAAATGTGACAGTTAAAATCCAATAAAATAAATAACTAAAATACTGGTTTCAGCCTCATGACACCTATGACAAGTCTGCTGTGTGTGGCAGGTACCTCACTATGCCTAACAGTAGTTTCTGTCCTCATTCTCTCCTCTCCTCCTACTCCACTCTGTGGGAATATCATCATTCTCTATTGCTCCTAATATTTTCCATTCAGGCTAAAACTATAAGTTGACATCTTCTCTATCTAATCACCTTCTAATCTAATGTTCTAATCACCCTTATTATGAGGAAAGCCACACACACACTTCCCTCTTCTCTCAGGTATTTCTTCTCATTTGATTCTAGATTTTCTTCTCCCTGAATTCAGCTTTGAACTCAGTTTTTATCCTTCCTATGGAACTATCCAGTTTCACTTTGACATGCTCAGAACAGCACTTGTGCATGGTCATTTCAATAAAATACATACAGTTTATTATGCAGAATAAGGGAGAATACAGACTGGCCAAAAGGGCCATCCTGGGGGTGTAATTGGGGCATGGCAACTGCACGCCAGCTGCCCCAACTCCACCCCAATGCCTCCATCATGCCACCCATGCAAACAGATGGTGGGTGGTGTCAGGACACTACCTTGGTCCAGCGTTTATACACACTGCACCAAAGAAGCATTGAAAAGCTGCCGCCATAGCAGCAAGGGTGGCTTTTTGCTGCTCTAAAAAGGAGTGGCATTTGCCAGCTCTTTTTAGAGTGGCAAAGTGCCAGATTGGTGCCACGATGTGTAGTTACTGTGAAAATGCTTTCAGATACTCCAGGGTTTTCCAACATGCAATAAATATCTTTCAACTGTTTTTGAATATTATTTCCAATCCTAGTGAGAATGTACTTTTTCATTGCTGCAAGGTCAGACTCACTTCTTTTTTATAATAATAATAATAATAATAATAATAATAATGCAGTGACAATAACCAACAAAACATGCAAAATCTATGGAGCTATGTTGCAAGAGCTTTCTTTTTTCTACCAGTCTGGGGGAGCCCAAAAAAATTATAGAATCAGAGTTGGAAGAGACCACAAGGGCCATCCAGTCTAACCTCTTATGATTTTTTTTGTCTCCCATCTTCATGAATCAGAAGCAATAATAATATGGAAAGAATAGAGATCAATTCCTCTCTCTCTCTCTCTCTGTGCATGTGCATGTGCCTTCAAGTCACCTGTCGACTTAGGGCAACCCCATAAATTTCATAGGATCTTCTTAGGCAATGAATAGTTAGAGGTGGTTTTGCCAATTCCTTCTACCTCTTTTTTTTTTTTTAAAGAATAGTAGTTCAACATGTTTCAGCAAACTTCAAAACAATTCAAAACTAACAATATGCATGTATGAAATAAACTAGCAACCAGATCAGGTAGGTCTTGCATAAGTAAAGAAAACATTTTGAACTTTTTCTAGAAACTACTAAATGATTTTATTTGTGAGCCACCTTGGGTCCCTTTCTGGGAGAAAGATGGCATAGATGTGGAATGAAATGAAAAGAATGAATGAATACTATCTTTTAAGGAAAAGTCATGAATCAGATCCAAAGATATATTGCATTTCCCCTCTTTGGATCAGCAAACAGATCCTCCCAAGTGTCAGATTCTATATTCCATAGCTGAAGTGTTTTCATTACTTTTCTATGGCTACCATTTAGAGAAAGGAAAGCAACAATGAGTCCAATTTTTTAAAAAAGAAAGAAAACAGCCCTTAACCTGACATGTTCCCAATGTACCGCCAGCAATTTTGTACTTGGAAATTCCTACCAGCTTCTCTGTGCCCCAGATGCAGGCAAACAAGCAGAGACTAGCACTTCATGTTGTATAATCCAGGCATTTCATCACATTCATTTTGGTTAGTCTGTAATCAAGTTTCCTTTTTCATTTAACTCTTCTAATGCAAAGGAATAGTTTTAAGCATGTGCTACATTAGGCAGACTTTATTGTTTACACAGTGAAATATGACACATGTAAATAAACAGAAGAGCTACTGAGAGATTTGACTGGCTGACTTACAATTAAAGGTACAAATCTTTTTTAAAAAAAGAAAGAAATTCATATAGTCATTTAAAAGTAATCTCAAGAATGAATGATCAAAGTAGACCTTTTAAAAAAAAAACTTAATTGGATATAAAACAATAAATTTCAGATCATATAATGCAAAACCACTGAGAAACCCATATCTATGTAGATGTTGTGTGTCTTCAAGTTGTTTCTGACAAACACTAAAGCAAACCTATCAAGTGGGGTTTTTGGCAAAATTATTCAGAGGTGAGTTGCCTTTGCAGTTATCTATTTAAACCTCAATCTGTTATTTAAAAGTAACATCACTAGGAGTTTGGTCTGTCTTCCTCCTGGTCTCACATCATCTAGTTTAGGATTGGGCCCAATCCTGCCTGTTTAGACACAGATCCTCCGGATTTGTTCCAATCCCAGGGTGAATAGCCTTTAAAAAAAAAACTGGTTTTGCCCAGAGTTTTCTTGAAACTCCAGTGCACAACGCAGCTGTTTATACCACCACTGGTGCTCCTTGCCTTAATGGCTGGTGATCCATCTGAGAAAGCCCTCAGTCACCACATCTGATGTGGAAAGCTGATGCCATGCAGTCATCATATCTGATATGGAAATGCAGCCAGGTATCCCATTTATGTGTCAGACATGGCAACTGGGGGGGCTTCTCAGGTGAATCACCAGCTGCTAAGGTAAGGAGCAAGGTCCAGGGTCCCTGGGTTTGCATTGGGGATGGGTGTCTGAACAGCTACTTATCACTGCATTTATTGAGGGACTAACTCAGGTGAGCACCATGCTATCCTGCCCCAACTTTTCAGGCCCTATGATACAGATTAACTGTTACTTTCTGAACTATAGCTTCTAGAATCTCCCAGTTACTACAGTTGGCCCTTGATATTCACATTCTGGACCTACTCCCCTGTGGATACCAAAATCCACAGTCAAGCCTGCATTGTTCCCAATAGTGGTGCATGCACACAGCTGCACTGCCATTAAGGACAGCCCCTATTGTCCTGTGGAGGTGAGTGCATGCGGTTGTGCCACCATTGGGGACAATGGAACTTGTGGCTGTGCTAGTCAGGAGAGCAGGAGTTGTAGTCCCAAAATTATCTGGCCCCTATTTCTAATAACCTTTGTCTAAAAATTGAAAGCTAGTATGACCTGCTGAAACTGCACCCTTCTGGGCCTGTCTCTTAAAGAGGCAGGACAAAACGGCTGGAGCCCATTTCAAGCATTATTCTCATGGAAAGGCAAATTGTGTAAAAAGGGCCAGTGAGCTTTGTTTCTGGACCTGTCCCTTGATGGCATGCATCCCCACTCATAGCACTAACCCAGCCATTCTCATATTAGCATAGACAATTGGGGTTAGGTATCCTTTGTGTCTAAGTTGTCCTGGATCCTAGAATCTCATAAGACAACTGATCTATCTGTAGTTGGCCAGGTAGGGATCAGAGAACCACTGATCAGTGGGAACACTGGCAGGCCCAGAGGAACCCTGACAAAACAGGAGTCATGAAGTGTTAAGTGATTGGAAATCTCTTGTTCCTATGAGGTTAATTGCCTTTTTTAAAAAGTTTCAACTTCTGAAGATATAATCAGTGATTCTGTCAGGCCCATTGTCCAAAATTTTTCTTTAAAAATATAATAGTATAAATATAAATTATAATATAAAATTTAATATAAAAATATAATAAAATAGGACTATCTATGTAGAATGTAACAGAAGAACATGTATGAGGGGTGGGTAACTGGGACAATTCACCCTGGTTCCCTACAAAGCAAGGACTCCTTTACTTGGAAGTGAGTACAATTTTTTAATGCCTTGATCCTCCATACTGTTTACCAGAGATGCCCCACTAACTCCTTGCAGGTGGTAGTTGCAGGATTCCCAAAATCGCATCTGTCTCATGCCCCCATATAAAGGGCAGTCATGAGCATTAGATGTGCAATGAGCATAGGACTACTTCCACTGCACAGAGATTATAAATGCACATAGCTTGGTCCATTGTGTTGAGAAATTGTGTGTTGTGTGAATCTGTGGCATTGTTGACGTATTACCCTTCAGATGTTGTTGGAGTGTAACACATGGCAACTCTAGCCAGCATAGTGAAATGTAGCAAATGCTGGGAATGGCAGTGCATAAACATCTGGAAGGTCAAATGATTGCTACTCCAGTGTTATAGTATTCACATTATGTTCAAACATGGTCAAATAGCTAGTTTCTAAAAGAGGAGGTGGGGGAGATGGGGGGAACTCATTCAAAAAACTGTGGGGACATGCACAGGAGGAATCAGATAACATTTTTCCCAGTGAGGTACTAGGGTATATTGAATGTCAGTGCTGTATGAGGATGCTAGACAAAAATCAAAAGAATTCCCACATGAAAGAGCATGAAAGACCCAGACTTGAAATTTGTAGCTGTCATTCAGCCAGTAACAGGAATTCTGTGGAGTTGATGGAAATCATATTCCAGGCCCAGCTGTACTTGGTCTATTTTTCATTAGTCTTTTAATAGAGCTGTATTACATATTAATGGGGGGGGGGGGGCGGCGGAATTCCCTTTCCCTAAGCTGTAGTTTTCACTGAAATTATTTTATACATAAGGGTAGCTCTGTCTCCCCTAAGCCTCCATATTCTCAAACCTATAAAGGGAATGGCCTCAGTTTCTTGGCTATGCATAAGGAAACAAAATAAAATTCAATTTCAAAACCCATTTCTCACATTACTCTGAAACTGAACACTGTGCTGTTCAGCAAAAAGAGCAGGGTGGCACAATTTAACAATAAAATGCTATTAAGGAGTTTATAACACCATTTTATACATCAGCTTTTGAAATACAGCCAGCTCATTGATGGAATGCAGAAATCAAGTTACACTCCCATATATTGCAAGTATGAAAATAATGAAAAGCATGAGAAGAACCACAATGGGGTGGGGGGTGGAGTAACATAATGGATTCACTGGAAAAAGCACAAACTTATAGTTCTGAGCACTCTCATTTAAGGTACTCATGTAAAAATGAATAATAGAAAGTCTGTTGCCATTGAGAGCTATTTTCAGAGCTCTTGGAAAAGGTAGCACTCTGCTTGTTTTATTGACACTTGAGTTGCCCATTGAGCTTTATCCCAAAACTATAAGGTATTGTCCATATATATTGCATTATATAATCTTTGAAATAAAACCACAATCATACAGAGATGATGCAGCAGGTTTAGGCTAGCAAAAACAATTGTAGGGAGTCTTTCAAAGCTGGGGGAGGGAGGGAGAGAGAGAGAGAAAAGTGCAAGTATGTGTATTTGTACCTGTGTAATCCAGGTGTGGGTGCGGCAGTGAAGGCTGTGAAAATGGAGCACACTTTTAGCCCATTGTTGCATGTTCTCATGTTCCTCCATCCTAATATCATCTTCCTTTCTCCCCTCCCCCCAACCCCACTTCAATTTGTTGTGCAAAAGTACTGAAACAGGAAATGTCTTTCTTATCTTTGGAGGAGGAAGATGCTAGGGGGGAGAAGGAATGGGATGAATAAGCACCAAGGGATGAAGAAATGGGCAGAATATTGGAAAGAGGGAGGGACATGAGCAAGGAATAATCTTTCCCTGAATCCCCTAAAGGCACACATCTGATCTTGAAAGCTAAGCAGATCAGTGCTTAGATGGGAGGCCACCAATGAATATCAGGTTCTGAGGGCTTTATTTCAGATGAAGGAACTGGCAAAACCACCTCTGAGAATGGAGTCTCCATAAGTCAACAGGCAAGTTGAAAGTACATACATATAGTGATCATAATTGTGTTGGATGGTGTAGGTGGCATGGCATGACATGGTGTTAATAGTGTCAGGATAAAATGGCTACAGGTATAGAGACGACAGAATTTCCTCTCCACAATGATAGAAATCTCCCGCTGGCTCTCCATCCCTCGATTTTGCAGGGATGCAAAGGGTGCAGCCCCCTAAGGTTTTCTGAGATTCTAATGTGCCCACCTAGCTCCCCACAGTTGCCCTTTAGAGCATAGAAAAATTCAGAGTAACTTCAGATACAGAAAATGAATGCCAAAGACTCTGTCCTGAAGAAAAAGAGAGAACTTAGGCAAGTGCTAAACTTAGAATGATAGAATTCAGTTCAATACAATACTCCTTTTAGTGCACCTCCCTTTTATCTTCTATAAAAGTAAACCAGCCATGAAGTAGACTGGTCCTCAGCAGGAATGTAGTACCACTACTGTTACTATGAGAGGGCCAATGCAGTGGCATCCCTGTCCATGATGTCACCTGGGATGGAGGTGGGGCTTATGGGGTGAGGCCAAAAGGGCAAGCTCCCCCCATGCCTTCCAAGTTTTAGTGTAATTCGGAAGGCAGCTAGAGGGGTGTGGGGGCAGCATGCTGGCCCTCCTATTCTATCCAGGACTTTCTCGCTGAGAGGAAGCCCAGGACAGAGCAGCCTGCAAGGGCACACATGCACCCCCTCCTGCCCTGAAGGGAGAGGAGGGCCCAATTGGGTATCACCATACCTTCTGGATGTCACCTGGTGCAGTCTGCACCCCCCAGTGATGCCACTGGGCAAACATGGTGTAGTAGTTTGAGCATTGTACTATGACTCTGGAGAACAGAGTCAGTCGTGGAAACTCACTGGATGACATCAGGCAAATCACATTCTCTCAGCCTCAGAGGAAGGCAAAGGCCCCTCTGAACAAATCTTGCTAAAGAAAACCCATGATAGATTCACCTTGGGGTTGCCATAAGTTGGAAACAACTTGAAGGCACACAACTACATCAACAGACAACATTCATCATTAAATGCCCTCAGATGGACTTATACTGATCCATAAGCTTTTCTCCCCAAATCCACATGATAAGAAAAAGAGTGTGAAAAAGAAATAATATATGGTAAGTATAATTTTCAGCTTCTATGTAAGCATTTTTTTAAAAGATAGGAAGACCAATGGAAAACATAAACAAATGTTAGGTGCAAAAACTCAAAGTCTTCCCACACTGTACTTGTAATGTGTTGGTTAATTAGTTTCAAGGGAGATATTTGCTTCTCTGAATGTTCTCTTGGAATGCAGTTATCACCTCAATAAATGCTATGTTCTTAGGCCTCTGAGAAAGGAATATTGCTTTTATCCATATGTTCTCTCTCTTATGAGCAATTCCAGTATTTACAATTTTAAACTTCCCAAAGCCCAAGTAGATGTCCAGTTTTTCTTGTGAATTCAGAGTGTTCAGTCTGAATACTGGTATGTATCTTCCGGTATTCCAACTGAATTAAAAACTAGAATCCTCATAAGTTTAAGAATACATTCGGGAACAGAGGAAACAGCTTTATACTTACCAAGACATCACTAGCTAAGCATCATCTGTGCATAGTGGCTCTCTAGGGTTTCAGACAGACAACTTTATCTCCCCTATCTGGAAATGATAAGGGCTGAACATGGGACCTTAATGCATAAAAAGCATGTGTTTGACCACTATGTATGACCTTTCCCCTAGCAGATGCAGGAGATACATAACAGAAAAAAAAATTCATTATTGTGTCCTGGATGTAAGCCTAGCTGGAAAAATCCGATTGACAAAAGGCATGCTTTTATGACCATCTCCCTCAGGAAGAGAACTGAAGTGCTCCAACAGCATGAAAAGAGACACAGAGAAAGTCACTATTCTCCTGCTCTGTTATTGCTTTCTTTTTTCATGCAATAAGGCTCTTAGTAAAATAATCATTATTTCTTCTGTTTGTATTCTATGCTTCTTAGACAATGAAGTACACACAGAGGGGATGTTCTGCTTTACTATCATCACACTACTACAGAAAAAGGTGAGAGATGGGGATGCCTACAAGTTACAGACAAGATGTTCTGCTTCTTTCCAGCTCCAGTTGCAATGACATTGATTCCAAGAGGGATTATGTCAGGTTCCCTGGACCAATGCTGGCTGAAGACTTTTTGCTGCTTGAGATAGAGCAGCAAATGGAGTCTGCTATCCATTTAAATCAAGATATGTGGTACCCAAAATCAAACAAATCATTTTAGCACATGAGACAAAAAACACCCCATGTGTTTTCTATTGTTTCTAGACATCGTGTATATAAAGTATCAAGATGTACACAAATTTACTGCTCCTTCATACCACCCAAAAACTGCTGCTAAAGCGAATGGGCTCATTCTTTCTTAGGCAGCATTGAGCATCATGTGGGACTCCAGATGATGGACTGCAACCCAATATAGCCAATGTTAAGGAATGCTGGGAGCTGCAGCCTATTATCTGAAGAGCCACAAAAAAGTTCCCATCTATAGTCTAGTATTAGCATTGGCCCTAGTCTCCTCTCCTCTCCACCCTCCTTCCATTTTATGGGCCTCTACAGACAGGCCCTTTGGGCCGTCCTGGAGGCAGGGATGGGGAGGGGCAGCCGCATGCCGCACACCGGCTGCCTCAACCCCTCCCAGAAGATGTCTTGATGTTGTGAGCCATTGCACACAGTGTGCGGCATCACAATGTCCTTCTGGCACAGCCTTTTGACACACTGCACCAGAAGGGGCACCAAAGAGCTGCGTAGCAGCTCTTAGAGTGGCCTTTTGCCAGCTCTGAAAGGACCAGCATTTTGCCACTCCTTTCTGGGCCAGCAAATGGGAGGATCGAGGCCATGCTGTTTGGCAGCCTCGGCCTCGATCCTCCATTTCCCAGGGTAGCCCAGGGCCGCCCGTCTGCATCCCCATGTTGGTTATTCTCACTAGCTTTGTATTTTAATGTGAGTATTATGGGGTGCTTGGCCCAAAAACACCATAACCTCTTAATGCAAGGACAGACAGTTTTGGTAAATCTGTACCACAAAATCCAGCAGCAGCAAGGGCAGTAGCAGGATCCACAACAACAGGCAAAGTGCATTCAAGTGGCCAGTGGACCATCTGCAGTTTCCAGCCTGCAAAGAACATATAGCAACATACCTTGAGAGGAACAGAAATATTTAAGAAATGCTTGCTTCTACTTTAATGTGTCTGGGCACCTGGACTATCTTCAGAGGATCTTATTCTGATACCCTGGCATCTGACCTCTGACAAAAGACAACCACAGAAAAGACTTCATCAGGCACTTAGAAGATTTTTTTAAAGTTCCACTTCCCCAGCTATTAATAAGTGAAGTGCAATTAATCAGCTCTTAAATTGGTAGTATATAGAACCAGAAGCATCCTGATGTCTTTTCTTGGGTGAAACACTAGATGAGGGAGAACCAAGATTTCCCATAGCAATATTGATTTTCAGTGACCAACAAAGGCATTATCATCCTATTAACCAACCAATATCAAAATAATTCCAAAACCGTTTGAGCATAGGATCTGTCTGATGGCTCACCCACTCTGTCTATATGGTTTCCATTAATTTCAAGCAAATATTTGTACAGATTGTCTCTCACCTTTGAAGTTAACACCAAAGATGTTTAACGTTAGAAGGAACTAGATGACATCAGAGCTCCCTCACCCAAAATAATAGATTGAATTCAGTGCATTTGAAATTTGCATCATTTAATTGAATCACAGAGTTGGAAGAGACCACAAGGACCATGCAGCCTAGCCTCCTGCATTCAGGAATACGCAATCAAAGCATCCCCAACAGATGGCTATCCAGCCTCAAAGAAACAGACTCCATCACGCTCCAAGTCAGGGTATTCCACTTTTGAACAGCTCTTACCATCAGGAAATTCTTCCTAACATTTAGATGGGATCTTTTCCCCCTGTAGTTTGAATACATTACTCTGTGTCCTACTAGTCTCTGGAGTAGAAGAAAATAAGTTTGCTACTTCTTCAGCATAACATTCTTTCAAATATTTAAACATGGCCATCATGTCACCTCTTAACCTTCTCTTCTCCAGGCTAAACATACTCGGCTCCCTAAACCACTCCTCATAGGGCCTTTCATCTTTTTGGTCTCCCTCCTTTGGACACATTCCAGCTTGTCAATATCCTTGAATTGTGGTGCCTGAAACTGGACACAGTATTCCAGGTGTGGTCTGACCAAAGCAGAATAGATCTAGACACTATACTACTATTGATGTTTAGAATTACATTGGCCTTTTTAGCTGCTGCAATATACTGTTGACTCATGTTCGACTTGTGATCTACTAGGACTCCTAGATCCTATTCATATATACCATTGTCAAGCCAGCTGTCACTCATCCAATATCTGTGTTTTATCCCTACCCCCTGCCTAAATGTAATACCTTACATTTTTCCCTTTTGAAATTCATTTTGTTAGTTTTGGCCAGTATGCCAATCTGTAAAGATCATCTGAAGTATTAGCTACCCCTCCTAATTTGGTGTCATCTGCAAATTTGATAAGCACGCCTTCTATTCCATCATCCAAATTGTTAGATAAAGATGTTGAATAGCACTGGGCTGGGACAGAATTCTGTAGCATGCCACTGGTCACTTCTCTTCAGGATGAACAGGAGCCATTGGTGAACACACTTTTAGTTTGGTCAGTCAATCAATTACAAATCTACCTAACAGTAGCATTGTCTAACCCACATTTTGCTAGCTTATTTTCAAGAATATCATGGTCGAGATATGCTACCTCCACAGCATTTCCTTCATATTCCATGCTTGTAACTCTATCAAAGAAAGAAATAAGATTAGCCTGGCATGCATGGTTACGGAGAAACCCATGCTGACCTTTAGTGATCATGGAATTCCTTTCTAAGTGCTTACAAACTTTTTGTTTAATTATCTGCTCTAGAATCATTCAAGGCATTGATGTCAGGCTCACTAGGCAATAATTGTTTGGGTCCTCTTTTTCTCTTTTCTGAAGATAGGGACAAGATTTGGCCTTCTCTAGTCTGCTGGAACTTCTCCTGTTCTCAATGGTTCTGAGATTACTTGTGCCGGTTCTTTTAATACCCTTGGATGACATTCATTTAGCCCTGGAGACTTGCATTCATTTGGACTAGCCAGGTATTCTTGTACTACATCTTTACTTGTTTTGTGCTGCATTGTCCCTACCACATCATCTGCTCTATTTTTCTCAGGTTGAACAGTTTTCCTTTTGGGAGAAGATCAAGGCAAAGAAGATGATAAGTAGTTTCTAACTTTATTATGTCCCCTGTTAGCATTTCACCATATTCTCCATGCAGTGGACCTACTATTTCCTTCTTCCTTTTGCTTTAGAGATAACAACAATCAAAAAACCTTTTTAATGATTTCTAACCTCCATAGCAACCACAACCTCATTCTGTGCTTTACCTTTTATGTCTTTCTCCCTACACATACTGCCTATTTTTTAAAACCCCTCTTTGGTGATTTCCCCCATTTTCCATTTCTTGTACATGCCCCCTTTAAATCTTAGCTTAATTAAATGTTCTTTAGACATCCTAGGTTTTTTAGACACATCCCATTTTTCCTCCTCATTGGAGCTGTTTGAAATTGTGTCTTCAATATCTGACTTTTAAGAAACCCCCATACATTATAGTAAATTGCAGTTGCTTACCAATTTTAGTTGTTTTGTGCCTTCAATTAGTTTTTAACTTATGGCGATTCTAAGGAGAACCTATCATAGGGTTTCTTAACATGCTTCTTCAAAGAGGGTTTGCCAGTGCCATCCCCTGAGGCTGAGAAAGTGTGGTTTCCATGGCCAAGTCAAGATTCAAACCCTGGTCTTCATAGTCATAGTCCAATGCTCAAACCACTACACCATACTGGTTTACCAATTTATAAGACCATTGTCTCCCCAAACAAAAACAAAAACAAAACAAACAAAAAACTGCCTGTGACAAAAATAATATCCCTCCAAATCCATGGGGTTATTTTGCAATTTTTTTGTTCCAGTTGTTAATGTAATCACCAAACAATGTCGTATACTTCAAAATGGTAAAGTGATTTTTTTTTATTGTCAATAGGCACAAACAATGGCCCTCAATTAGAGTAATATTGACATTTTGTGGGATCAGAAAAGCCCCCACTGTACTAGTAGTGTGTATTTCATCTTTATTTTGTATTTTGTTTTATTCTGTCTGGCCCTTTCTTGTTCTAGGTGTTTGAATATTATGAAACACACATTATTCTGCAAAGACGAGCACTTGTAGAACATTACATGGGGGGGACTCACTACATGAGTAGGGTATGGTATGTGTGTGGGGGGGTTTTATATTGTGGGATTATACCATAGATAATAATAAACATGAAGATACAAATCCCTCGGGTCACACTGGTTACTATGCAATTGCTGTCAAAGTTGGAGTATGAGGTTTTTGGCATATCTGTAACCAAAGCCAGATGATCTATGTAATCGGACACAAGGGAGGGTAAACTCTATGTCTCCTTCACCATAGAGGAGGATCTCAGCATTATTTTGCAGCATCTCAGAGGGTTATATAAACATGTGCTCCCCTTCTCCTTGCTTTGTGGAACTTAGCCCTGAATATTTGCGTGGGAGCAGGTCAAAAGTGTCAGATGACATGCTTCCTGCTACTGCCGTTCTTTTCGCAGAACCTGGGCCACTGAATGCAACAAAAAGAACAAGCAAGGCCAAGCAATCATGTGCTATGCTGATACCTTCTTTGTAGCTGATTAATGTACCTCACCATGCTCTCTGACACCACAAGGTTCCCAGGCAACAGGTGACTTGTATTACATTCTTTTGAATTTTTAAACATGTGCCTCAACTACAGATTAGCTGTGGCCAAATAATCCTTTCTTTACATACTAGAAATGCATTTCATTCACAGGACCTTGATAGGATTAGAGGAGGCATTAGAGTAATTAAGGTCAAAGGGACAGCCATTTACTAAATCCCTAAACCCAGCTCTTAACTCCAATATGATTTAGGAATATTGCAGGTCAAAGGGTCAACTGCTATACTATATTGCTTTTTGTCTGGCCCTAACATATGGGTACATTTTTATACAGACAATTCAAAACCTGCAACAAGCCCGTTGCTCTGTGTGTGCCTGCCTTGCAAATGAAATGCAAACTAATAACTGTGGGTAGAATGCCTCAGCAATAGCACCTGCATATTATGACCCATCTGGCAGAGCATCTGAGGAAAACTGCTTACAAGATAATAAGGTGTGGATCTATGCAGAATTGCTTTCAAATAAGCTCCAGGTCAGACTTTTAAATGCACACTGCATCCCACTGGGTGCAGCGGGGGAGAGAGAACCCCACTGAATTTCAGCAAGGAATAAAAAGTAAGATTTTCCAAAATGTTTGGATCATCAATAAGAACTCAAATTACATTATCAGCTACTATTTTAGAAAGGCAACAAAGGGTCAAGGAAATCATCTGAATTGCTCAGTCTAGGCAAAGAATAATAGTTTGGTCTCCATACCTGTACAGCTTTGGTTACTGAGGCTATGTAGACTCTTCTCCTGACCTTTGAGAAAATTCTCTTTAACCAATTTCCCCCCATACATTTGGTTTGGTAAGATACTCTCAGTCAGAATCTTCTTTCCAATGATGTAGAAGAGTAGGTGGATCAAGGACTTTTTTTATTAGAAGGGACTGTGACATTATCTCCCAGCTCTCTTGGATTTCCCTGTTCCCTCTCATTTTAGCTGCACTCTCCATTGTTGCTTGAGGAGAAATGGATTTTTTTCCAGCAATAGTGTTAATTATGAGGTACTTATCCAAAATATTTTAGGGTGGCTTGGTCTTAAGTGGCCAAAAATATTTAACTTTATAAAAGTCATGCTCCTGGTGAAAGCGAAAACTGCAAGGAAGTTCTTTTTGATATAGATCAATACAACTACCTGAATTTTTGGACTCTCCTAGGAGAAGTTACTATGGGGACAACCATAATGAGAACTTATATTTCAAAATTCAACACAACTGCTCCTTTCATACTCCAAGTGTCCTAGCTGACCATTAGAATGTATTGGCGGAGGGAAATTTCCCACTGGGGAAACAGACCAAGAATGACATTTATTCCCATGCACTCCACTTTTAGGTGAGCACTAAATTGTGTCTCTTTTTTTAAGAAGAAAAGTAGATGATGATGATTACCTAGTGTTTCCTAAGCCATTTTCACGTGTGTCCCCCTCCCCAGGATTTGAAATGCCTATCTCTACAGAACTGTAGGTGCCGAAGCAAATAACAAATCCCAGGATTCCATAGCTTAGAGCTATGGATGTTAAAGTGGCATGAAACTGATAAGACTCATAGTACAGATACAACCTGTGTAGAAGGTGAAAATGCAGGCCACAACTAACTTGTGCCTCACCCTTACATGTTTCTTCTACTCTATTTCAGAAACTCTTAGGAGACCAGACCACATCCTACATATTAATACAAAAAAGTTCTAAGCAATCACTAGGAAATTCTTTAAATCAAAAAAATTCCTCCTTCAAGGGATTCCACTTTGGGAATTAAAAATGTTGGTGTAACTGTTTCTTTTGTATTTGGCTTTACAACTCTGTTTTTTATTCTTCTTTGTTACATTTAGGGAAGAAACCACTGTAACACATGGATATTTGTTTAAACAAAGACGCTTTACATGAACAGATGTGCATATAGGTAGATTTCCATCCCATGTTTAAAAAAATGCACCTAAATGAGAGTCAGAATAGTGATCCTTGTTAGCCTGTGCAGAAGCTAGCAACACAAGACCATCTTCAGTGAAAAGAAAGATATTTGAAAACTAAATTTGAGGAGAGACTGTAAACTAAAGGGGGTTGCAGACTGCCAGAAATAGTGCAAATTGAGTCCACATTTAGGGTTAGGGTTAGAGTTAGGGAATCATGGGAATTGTATTTTATTGTGGCACCAGAGCTCTCTGACAGAGAAGGCTCAATATCTCAGGGGAAAAAAAACAATTCCCATGATTCCCTAGCACTAACCCTAACCCTAAAAGTGGACTCAATTTGCACTATTTCTGGCAGTCTGCAACCCCCCTAAATTTAGTGAGAGACATACAGTTCAAAGGATTGGTTGTGGCTACACAGCTCAGGCCGATTATATTCAAAGGACTTTATCTTCTCATGTGAGCCTGACCAAGCTTGAAGTTCTGCAGAGGAGGTACTTTTTTCTGTCCCGCTGCCTTCATAAGTAAGGTTGGTGGGAATGTGGGAGAAGGTCTTCTCTGTGGCTGCTTCCACACTTTGGCTCTCCCTCCCTAGGGGAAGCTAGGGTGGCTCCTAAATTGTTTAAAATTAACAAGTTAAATCGCTTAAAGGCTCTGAGTGTCGTAAAAGACTGTGAAACTGCATTACCCGGCTATGTTTAGAGAGAGCATTTTGGTGTCTGCAGTGGGAGATAATCATATTATCATTAGTCCCACATGTCTATAGTTTGTTACAGAATTAGTCTTCATGTAGTTATTTAGATTTCTAAGCCACCCTAGCCTTTAGGCTCAATCAGGTTGCAATTTAAAAACTAAACTAAAACTAAAAATACATAAGCGTATCATTAAATATATATGAAAACATACAATTAAAATAACCTCATACTAAAATAACTCCTGTCTTATTTCTGGCTACTAAATGCTTGTATTCAGGGTCAGGGTTAGTAAAAAGAGGAGGTATTCAATGTGGGCTATTAGAAGTTCAGTGATGAACTGGGGACATTTTTCATCCTCAGCTTCTGCTTACTTCATTCTCAATTCCTGAAAGCCACCACTTCAAAATAAAGGCTCAGCATAGTATGTTTTATCATTAAGAGTCCTTGGACAGCATCTGAAGAAGGTTTTCATTGTGAGATGAGCCCCATTCTGAGAGTGGGGTCCTGCTCACTGAATCTGGCATCACTGTCACATTCCCTGTTGGCCTTACCCATGCATTAGGTCTGAGGATTGAAAATAAAGATCATACTTATTTTCATTGGTTCCTTAGAACCCTGCATAATTCCCAGGTGTATTCCTAACTAAAGCAATGGTTACCCCTTTGATCTTGTAAGAAGTCACTTCTTCACACTGTGTGTTCTGGTGTCATAGGCTGAAAGCTATATTTTGTGTTTATTTTGCAAAATGTAAGGCCTGTAAATTGGAAGAAAAAAATGGCAATAAGTGACTGGTGTCTTCACGGTCACGGTGACTGGTGTCTTCACACAGTTAACAGAAAGTAATGAAGCCAGTTCTGGTTGTTCATTTACTGAAGTATCAACAGTGACATAAGGATAGTCTAGCCAAGAGAGACAAAACAAAAGGTGTACATAATTGATGCAATAGTACTTATTCATGCTGAATAATACATAATACAGTCATCTTATGGAAGGTAGCCAGAATAACTATCACCGGTTAGTTTTATGTGACTGAACAAGTAGTGACCTTATATGCTGACTTGATCAAAGTGGCTTTGTACAAAAGGTCAGTAAAATCTCATTTCTAGTTGGATGATGGGTGACCCAGGACAAATGGACTATTACAAGTTTTGCCTAATTGAATGAAGACAAGACACCAGTTATATTCATATCTGATTGGTGGTGATTTCCTAATATCACTCCCATTGGGCAGAACATGTATACAATCTGGGTAGTTCTATAAACTGAGAAGATGCTTCAGTACATGGCCAGTCCTTGTAACCATGCCAAAGATAAGAAGCTGTTCACTGTCTGCTAGTCCTCAGGATGGGTGAGTCTGTGCTTACTTTTATAATACACAAGAGTGAAAGTAGTTCCTACAGAGATAGAGTTCAACTCCCTTAATTTCTGACAAACAGAAATACCTGTTACCAATCAGCAAGAGTTGACTGTTGTGAGAAGTATTCTTTCCTCCACAAATGAAAATGCTTAAAATGAATAATCCCTTATATGTAAAGTCATTGCAGGACGTCTGAGAAGAACGTGCTTAGAAAATGATGGTATGCTATCTGTATTGTCTACCAGATATTATTTATTTATTTATTTATTTATTTTTGATGGAACAGGGGAAAATCCAGAAGAAGGAATCTGCAAATCCCTCAAATAGAGATGGGATTGAAGAGCCACACCTGTTTTGCTTTACTTGTGTGGGATAAATGATTCCAACCCAGGACTTCTGCACAGATAATAAGGTGTGCTGCTGGATCAGTATGCCATTTACTAACTGTGATGAACAAGAACTGGATGCAACTGTTTCTCAATGAAGTACCTTCCAGATTGACTGTGTCCATCCAGGTTGACCATCAGATCATTTGGGCATGAAGGAAGTATAAAGGGCTTTATCCTTCTTCAGCTCTGTTGTTTTCCTGCATTCTTGATCATTCTTTCTTCCCACCTTGTTCTAGTTCCTGGTTTGTCTTTTGGCTGTTCCTTGCTTTTCAGGTCTCAACTTCAGCCTTCCTCCTTGATTTTACCTTATTCTTTGTTCTTTGGTTCTGACTCAGTCCCATGACTCTGATTAGAAATTGTGAAAATCTGTTAGTCTTGATTTCATTGCATTGCTCTGCAAAGTACCTGAGGTTTTTTTTATCCATCCTGCATTCATATTGTATTCTGAAGCTGTTTTAAATTCTCACCATGAAATTTCTATGGGATTTTGTGTGTGTGCATATTTTTAGATATTAATATTTTGGTACAGATTTGTAATGTATGCACTTTGTGCACATTTTCATCATGGACCAGATGTTTTGTGTATATTTTTCAACTGTATACATTTCTTTCCATTAGGATTTTTGATGCATTCTTCAAAACACACTGCCAGCCTGACATATATATGGATTTCCTATGCAAAGGTGCACATTGTCTCATAACAATTCTGAGTTGCTGAGAAATTGACATTTTCACAGATAATTTTGAACCCAATGACCCTCTCTCCATCCCTAGCTCTGATTACTTTTCTTGGCCCACTGCATTTCCGACTGCCTGTCTCAACTCACACTGCTGCTCACCGGCCAGCCCTGAAAAGACAGGGGTATGATGAGTTTATAAGAATTCAATTGCAATATCTTCACAATGCCTTCAGAAGTCCTCTACCTCACATGCTAAGAGGAAGGTGGGTGAACTTACCAGCCTTGGTCTCCTCTCAGCTCCTTCTCACCCAGAACTTCTTGCCTGCATGTATTCAATAGTGAAGCTTTTGGAGACAACCCTGCTCTACAGATGTAGGCAACATGCCTACAACTATATGAAAGATTTTAAATTACTTCAGAAACCTAAGTGCATAAAGCCAACTCCCTCTTTCAGAACTTTATCCTCCAACATCTGTTGGGAATGTGACAGATGGGGTGGTCTCATGAGTGAGTCTTCACTCTCCCCTCACATATGTGTCTAAATATGTTAGGCTCTGAATGCCCAACAGAACAGGGTCCTTTTAAATAAAGACAGTACCCCTGTCCAAATAAGTACTTCTGGATGAATTTTAAGTCTCAGAAATATTAAAAGAATCAGCTACTGAGACTGTGTCCAGAAGTTATCAAAATGTATTGGTAGAGCAAACGTTTGGCGTGGAGATGTTGCCAGGTATGATCTTCAGTATTTCTAAGAACTTGAAAAGGTTGCTTTTTTGGATTTGTTTTGTAATTCAAAAAGGGTAACTTTTCTCAATGGTATTGAGAATTTCCACTTAAAAATAAACTTGTAGCAATCTTCTGGAAGCCTCAGGGATTCTCTGCTACTAACCAAAACAATTAGTTCAGGGATAGGTAGCTACATAGTCTGATCTGGGTTAAGGCAACTTTCTATTTTCCTATCTACTGACAGATAAAAACCAGAATCTGGTATTTTAGTCTTGTCTAGGTAAATTAGAAGAGAGAGGACTTTATGTGATTTCTCTCATTACTAATTGCTTCCCAGCTAGACTAAAGATTAGTTAGGAATTCCATTTTAAGTACCAAGCATCTGTCACCTTATAGAAAGTGCTGTGTAGCTAGAGAAAGATTATTGTAGTCTGACTCCTACGCAAACAACCAAATCTTTACTTAGACTTGTCAAAGGACTATAATTGTCAGTAATCATTTCAGAGATTTCTGGATAAGAATTCCCAAGAACAAGGAACAATTATTTATATTGAATAGCTCAACAGGTCTTTTTCTATAGATTCAGGACCTATGATTGTATGTTTACATAATATGTAACAGCATAAAATGAAAGATTATTAAGCAGACATTTTTCTCTTGTAGTTAATACTTTATGAGCTAAATAAGTTATCAGTTCTCATGATATAGCTTATCTGTATGGATCAATATTTGTTGTTTTTATGTCCCTTCAAGTCATTTCTGACTTACGGAGACCCTAAAATGAACCTATCATGGGGTTTTCTTGGCAAGATTTGCCATTGCCTTCCTCTGAGGCTGAGAGCATGTGACTTGCCCAAGATCACCCAGTGGGTTTCATGGCTGAGCTGGGAATTGAACCCTAATGTCCAGAGTAGTAGGCCTGTGTGTGTGTGTAACATATAGAATAGATAGGTTTTCTCACAAATATGACCTTGGAAAGTGCTTTTTAACCTTTATTTTATACATAATTATACATAAAATAAATAATGTAACATTACACATTATATTAAACATTTCTTACAGCACACATGCATCTATTATTTTTCCTATCATTTTAACAAAAGACTAGTTTCTCCACAGGCATTATTTAGATTCTCCAGGTTCCTCAGAATTTCAGTTGCCTTGAATATTTGTCAACTGCCTCTCAATACTTTTGCTGCTTCATTGCTTTTATTTTGCAATGAGCTGCTCTGGAAATAATTTCATACGATTTTGTCATCTAAATCTTGTAATTGTTTGTATGCTTGCCATCTTTAATCCCTTGATTTGTCTTGGATAAGAAGTTTTGCAGCTATAGACCAGTTATATGAGAGCACATCTATTTGATGGATGACTTCACTTGTTTCATAAGTCCCCCCATGCTTGTATCATCTTCTTGATTTTTATTGAAGCACTGGGGCATCCATGTAATGCTTTTAAAGGAAGTTTCCAGTAAACATAAAGCTTTTTTGCATCTCCCGCTCTCCCCATTCCTCCATACAACAGTCTCGCCACTTAGTAGGTGTTGAATGTTTTTCTTTTGTATTTTTAAAAGCATAAAAATCATTTTGTATTTTTGCATCTAGAAATATGAATTAGTAAAAGCAAGTTTGATTTGTGTCTTCTTTTGTCCTCTTTTAGATGATGCTTAAGTGGTCATGCTAGATGCCTTGTTTCATATATGTGTAGTACTGTTCACTTGATGACAGTTAATAAAATACATCTGGTGCAGAAATTGCTAGTGCATGACCTGAATTATATTATTTGGGGTTTTTTCGGGGGGGGGGTGTCTCAAAGAATTATTTTTTATATATATACCAGTCTTAACGTTTACAAGTTGACATGTCTGAGATTCAACATGCCCAGAAGACTTTTCTACTCTTGTTGACAGATGAGGGGAATTGCAGTCCAACAAGATTTCACAGGCTACAAGTGCCCCACATCTGCTGTATGTGAGTTAACTCATTTTGCAGACTGCCAGAAATAGTGCAAATTGAGGCCACTTTAACTTTCCTGCCTCAGTACTAAGGAATAATGGGAACTGTAGATTATTGTGGCACCAGAGCTCTCTGACAGAGAAAGTTCAATGTCTCAGGAAAAAAAATACAATTCCCATGATTCCCTAGCACTAAGCCGGGGCAGTTAAAGTGGACTCAATTTGCACTATTTCTAGCAGTCTGCAAAAGCCCTTAGTTCACTCGGAGGTAGTCCCTAGCTAACATATACAGTGTTGCAGCCTCAATGTTTCTTTGCATTTAACATGCCTAATTTTAAAAATTCAAATACTAACCCATCAGTAGGGTTGCCATATTTTGAAAAGCAAAGAAGAGGACATATTTATTGAACGACTATTTCAAACCATCAATTAGTATAGTGGGTCCATGGTATCCACTGGCGTTTGGTTCCAGGATCCCCCATGGATGCCAAAACCAGTGAATGCTCAAGTCCCATTAGTGGATGCTCAAGGATAACAAAATGGTGCCTCTTATATAAAATGGCAAAACCAAGGTTTGATTTCTGGAATGTATATATTTTTGAATATTTTCAAGCTGTGAATGCTCAAATCCATGGATAATGAATCCATGGATATGGAGGGCTGACTATATATTGATCCTTACTTTAAATTGCCTATAAGCTCTGAGAAGTTGTAAGAGCAGTCTCCACTCCTCAATTGAGTCAGTCCAACAGACTAGACAAACCTTCCTTGAGACTGGGCACCATCCAATCAACAGTGGCAAGGTGCCCTTCTCCTCGCCACATTTTCCTTCCTGCTGAACCTTCTCCTTAGGACAGAGGATGATGGTGGCCCTTCCCTTGTCCTAAGCTGGTGAGTTACTGGGCCTGAGTCTGCCTGCTTTGTGGGTTTTCCTCACCCTGTTTTAACCTGGTATGTCTCTCTTCCTCCTTTCCAGAACTCTTCTACCTGATGACATACTTCCTCCAGTCCAGACCTTTTAATAGAATCTGAACATTTTGAAAATACATCCATACAGAAATTTTAATAATACTAATAATACTAATAGTATTAATAATGTATTTCTTTCCTGCCTCTCCTCAAGGCAGGGTACAGCATGTCAAAATACAAAACAATTAAAAACACATAAACACACAGTTAAAATACAATGCTATAAAACCATTAAAACACACTCATAAGAACACATATAGAAGTTAAAAAGTCATTATTTAAAATTGACTGGGTAGGCCTGCTTGAAGAGCTATGGCTTTAATGTTGTTTTAAATGCAGTCAGCATTTTTCACTGTCTATCTCCTCCAGTAGATCATTGCAGTCTAGGGGCAGCAGATGAAAAGGTCCTCTGGGAAACCATTGCCAGTCTAGTCCTGGATGTTGGAGCAAACATTTTCCAGAGGACCTGAGTGTACAGGGCAGATTGTACAAGAGAAGGTGATCCTGTAGATAACCTGGACCTAAACCATGTAGGGCTTTTGTGAAATTTTCTGTCAGAGAACTCTGATCCCACAATAAACTGCAATTCCCAGAATTCCATCGCATTGAGCCATGGCAGTTAAAGTGGTGTCAAACTGGATTTTTTGTTGTGAAGATACAGCCCTAATCATCCTCTTCAAAATCCACAGTACAACCTAAGACTCAGCTGTCCTAGATAAGAGCCCTTGAGTTCCCCACTAAGCTGTTTTGCAGTCCTCAGCCCCTCCAAAATCACCCTTTTTCTGGCCAAAAAAAAAAGGTTAATTGCCACTAATTGACAGCCTCTATGAGTAGCAACTGGATTCACCTTTAAAATAGGTGGAGCACCCCTCCCCTACATTTTTAATGTAAGAAAATTTATTATTATTATTATTATTATTATTATTATTATTATTATTATTACTTTTGTATGGTTACCTGTGCATTTTGGTAACTTATTAATACCTGGAGAGTCCCAAGAACAGAAAACTTGTGCCTGGACTCCACAGCTTCCCACTCCCATTCAAAACCAATGTAGTCAATTGCATATGCAAATTATGCCCCTTTTGGTTCATATACACTGGCATATGTGCCAGATATATGCATAGTTTAGGACCTCTGATTATAAAGGGTCTCCAAAAGCAAAGCAAAAATGTTGAGGGTAATGCCAACTCAGAGTATTCCTTGCCTAAGAAAACCCTATGAAATTCAAGGGGTTGACATAAGTCGACAGGTAACTTGAAGGCACCTAGACACGCAATGCTCTGCAAAATAAATTTTGATGGCCTATGGGGGGAAATAGGGGGCCCTCTTCTTACTCTAGGAGAAAATAAATTGCTCTTTACTTCCCACTAGCTCTCAGGACAAGGCATTTAAGCCTGCCATCTGTTTTCTGTTTTTTATCAGTTTGCCAGCTGCTGATCTACAAATGAATATTCCCAAAGAAACAGTTAATTTTCCAAGATATGAAGACACCTCCACTGTAACAGCCATCCTCTCAGCCAGGAAAGATAGGAAACATCTGTTATTAGTGGCCTATGCAAAGATTTGGCCATGGACAGATTCAAATTGTTTACCATGTTGGCTCTGCAGATGGCAGAGAAGACTAAATGGGGTTAGCCAAAAAAGAAAAAAAAATGACTGGGAGCCAGAAAGCTACTTTATGGCTTGCATTCATCCAGTCAATTTCCATTTATAAAGGTGATTTTTTCCTTTGAAATCCTTCCCCAACTACACTTCTATCCTCGGCTGCTTTTGTAACTTCTACTAGTTTGAAAGACCTTTTCTCATGTAGGCAGTGGTGGCTAGCAGCTTCCATGGCAGTGAAGCAATGAATCTGTGTTGGATTTTAGTTTGAACTTTAAAGACAATTTCCAAGATACACCTTGGAAACCCATGTAAAGTTCATATTAACAGCCAGAGTGGATTCATCATTCCATCAACATGGAAGCCACCATTATTCCCTACAACTATAGGCTGGGTCTTTCTTAAAGACTAAAGAGACCTTGAGGAAATGAGCAAACTTTTTTCTCTTTAAAAGAATGTGTGCAGCTCCTATCTTGTTTTGAAACTGGTTTGGGTATCTCAGAATTGTGCTACATATTCAAGGAAAGTGATTCAGAGGATGATTTGGCTGTATAGTTGTCCCTCCCTGTTCGCAGACTTTGAATCTGTGGTCCTGCTCTTCACAGGAGGGACAAGTGAGGAGAGATATAATGGTGGTGTGCACCAGCGCATGGCCCCCTCATACATCATGGATGTGCATGCCATTATTTTCAATGGGACTTGAATATTTGCGAGCCACCGTTTTTTTTTGGGGGGGCGGAACAGATCCCCCATGAATTGGGAGGGGCTACTGTATTTTAAGGAGACACCATATAAATTAAAATCACAAATATGGCACATCTAACAATGGTAGTAGCAGGAGGGGGGTAGCAGGGTCCCACCTACCACCTTAACCTTCTTAACTTGGAAGTATATTGATATATTGGATAACAACACCAATAATCCAAAACTGGAGATTGTTGGCCATGCTTACTGGGGTGGTAGGCATTGTAGTCTGGTACCATCTGGAAGGTACCAGTTCAGAGAAGACTTCATGAGATCAAGCTGAATCTAGGAGAAACTCTGAGGCATATTTTGTGGCAACTTTTCACTTTATTCTGCTCCAGCCATTTCCTTGTAACCCTTGTTATTCACTAAGGCCTTGCCTTCAAGTCTTAGTAACAAAAATATCCTTCCTGTTCCACAAAAGATACTTTATTCTGTTTACTGTCTGCTGTTCAAGGATGTGTTGGGGAAGACACAACAGGCACCTGGAGTAAAAATAAACATTTGTCCAATATTTGAGGGAAGAAATTGAAGAATGGTTGGCAGTACTATCCAGTGTAAAAGTACCTAGGGTTGATTTGGTATACGAGATCATTTATAATTAATGCCAACCTGTCAAAATCAGAGGGAATTCAGTCTGCTCAGAAACAGGAGAGTAACCCAGTTAGAATGTTACCAGATTGATTTAAAACTCATGTTTTCTGTATAGTTTGGACAATCTGTTTAACTCTTTTTCCTCTACAAATTTGTACCAATGGTAAATTTATTTGGGTAGTCAACATATTTTATAACTGAGACTTGTATCTTGCAAACCTGGACTTTTATTTTTTACATGAATTTTCTTCAACTAAGTTTTCAGTATTTTAATACTAAAATACTAATACAAATATATGAGAGAGCTCCAGATAAACAGCCACCTTGATGCTAAAGTGGCCATCAATATGTTACAGTTGGCCTTTACCTATTCCTATTAAAAGAAATAAAATTGCTATATATTTGAGTGATGAAGGAAGAGAGCAGGTATAGTAAAACAAACAAGAAGTCAACATAATGTAATGAAACAGTTAGTGAGCACAAGCATGGACAAACTTCTAACTCTTACAAGAAAACACATTAGAAAGAAACAAGCTCTTGCATGATTCTATAAAAGTTGAACTGTAGATAGCCTAGGGAGATAAGCCAGGATATGAGACAGAGATGTAGAAGAACCAAGGAACAAGGCCAAGAAATCACCTGGGAGTAGCCTAGCCAGAGAACCTCAAGAAAGGGCCCAGCCTGAACTAGAAGCTTTTTACAGCCCTTTCTGCCCAGAAGGGCCTGATGGTCAGCCTTAGTTGGTAGAGCCAATAAAGAACCTATTTTTTCCCCCCATCACCTAGGCCTCATCTACACTAGCCAGGATACTCCAGCCGGGGTATTCTGGCCCCACAGCTGCCCTGATCTTCTTGTCCCCATTACTTGGCCCTCTATTCCCACACTGCAGTGGTTGTCTGCACAGGTGTCCCACTGAGTCACTTGACACATCCATTGCCAATGTGGATTGCTTGCTTCTGAGCTCAGAATGAGGTGCCCAGCAATAAGCACATGGCTGGGCGCCATGTTCTGATTTCAGAATGAGCAATCAGTGGTGACCAGCAGCAGCTAAGCACATGACTTAGCAGGATGCCTGTGCAGACAAACACCACAACAGAAGAATAAAGAAACAGGTATATTTTTAAAATGTGTTTTAAGGGAGTTATAACCCATTTCTGGTGTGGAATGTGCCAGGTGTTGTCTGGACTGTTCGCACCAGATCCAGGGGTTGGGATATTCATTTTCCAAACAGGAGAATGCCAGAACCAGAGTGGGGGGGGGGAGGCTTTTTGGTCCATGTAGACAATGACCCAGATTGTCCAACATGCACTAGATCTTCCAACATGCAGTTGTTTCTGATTCTGGTTCTAGCCCTGGCCATTTCTGTATTAGAATTAGCGATCTTTGCAAAACTACATTCACTAGCAAAGATCAACTTAGATGTCTTTGAGCCTATAGCCCTAGCCCAGAATGTGAAGACTGAGGATGAGAATTTAGGGTGGCTATGAGTCTTCTACTGGCATGAGACATTTCCCCTTCTTACATCACTGTCTAGCCCAAGCCTGATTTAGAGGGGGGGGGGTTGTTATTTTTTAAAAAAACTCATAAGGTTGGTGATCAATAATCTTGAGTTTACCCATCTAGAGTTAGTACCTACACAGCAGACTTGGCAGTCACATAGATCACCCAGTCACTTTTCCCCAATCAGGTGAGATGTACTAGAATTCTCTTTAAATTCTAAAAGCTAATTTCTAATTTTGCAACTATACATATAAATCAACATATGCAGTTTTATTCAAATAAATGCCCTTTTTTGTTTTTTCCCTCCTTTCTGGTGATGCAAATCTCTTTTGGTGGTAGGTAGATAGCCACCCCCAACTAGTCTGGAAGGTTGTGACTGCACCACTGAATGAAGAAACTAAGAAAGCAGGTAATACCCTATTCATAGATCAGAGTGGCAGCAACAGCATCATCTTTTGGTGAGTTACTGGACTGAGACCACCTACCTCACCTTGAAGCCCACAAGTAGTCACAAGCCAAAGGAGAGGTGGGATTAGAGGGATTTCCAGCCAAACCCATCCATCAGTTTGCCTTAGCATTCCTAAGTGGCATGAACATAAACAATGAGAGACAAGTTACTATAAATAAAGCCATTCCAGCAAAGCTGAAGTGAGATGGTCATAACATGATTTCAAAATGTGTGTTTATGGAAAGAAGATGCAGCCTCCTTTAGTCCAAAGGCAGCAGTGGGAAGAAGCTCTCCTACTTGGTCTGTTTATACATGAATGTCTACTTCCAATGAAGCCACTTCCTGTTGGTTGCTGTCAGATGTCCACTGGCTTGCAAGGTTTGAAAGGCTAGAGCTCTGTTTGTGATTTATCTCAATCTAAACAGTTTAACCTCAGCAATGTTCAGTTTAAGGCTGTGCAAAATGAGTATAAACACTGGCTATAGTAACAAGCTGCAACACCACTCAGGGCATGGTGTATTTAAAAACATATTCACAATTTAAAATAGCTAAACAACAACGACAAAAGGCTTCCAGAAATTCTACAGAACAGGAAGCAAAATATTACAGAAAAAAGACTAAGTAGAATAGGGCAATATCTTTTGGCTGACTTCCTAACCAACCAAACAAGTCTCAAGCAATTCTGCATTTCCCCAGTTCATACATTTATAAGAGACAGTGTAGTAATTATTTAGTAGAGAAGTGGCACAAACTTTTCTTTCACCTTGTAGATACACAACATCCAATCTAAAATGGGCCTTTTACACTGAATGGTCAATTATTGAGAGGTTCAGTCTGTGTCATCTTTTACCAACAATGTGTGAATCAGACTGTCAGTTTCACAAGTATTCAATCATTGGACTTTCCATTAAATTTCCACATAAGTTTCTGATTTTTTTTTTAAGGAAGCATGTACACATTTGTAATGTTTTTGTATGTAGCTCTCCCTCACACTTAGTAAGTGCATTTGTATAATAGGCACATTCCCTGAACATTTTGTATGCAGCTTTTCAACTAAGAACTACACTGCAAAATGCAGAATCCAAAGGAAAAAAACATATTGAGATCTGCATATTAGTCTGGGAAAGTGGATTAGGTTGTTGACATCTGAAATGCAGACCAAGGAAAGAGTCCAGCATCCCTATGCTCCTTGCTCAGAAAAATGCCCCCATGCAATTGGAAGTGTACATGCAAAGCTCATTTCTTATTGGATGCTATCTCAAGATGTGGAAGAGGTTCTCCTATCCCCTCCCATGAGTAATATCTGGTGTGACAGGTAGAGGTAGGAGACTGTGACAATTCCCCCCTGTACTGGAGATCATTTGCATGAGGAGATTTGAACTGACAGTCAGATGCTTCCTGAACAACAAGGGAACAGATCCCTGTTGATCCCAGTGGTTGCTGCCTGGTAAGTGGGGACTGGGGGACTTTCACAGCCCCTATGTACACCCTTAAACTAAGGGATAAGTAGGGATTGTGAATACAAAACAGTCACAAGTCCAGTTATACATTCATTTAACTGCCTTACAGAATTCTCTCCAAATCAATACAAATTACAACACTGAACAAAAATTGCATGAAAACCATTTTTTGGTTTGTTTGTTTTTTTCATGCTAGTGCAGGTCAGCCAATAAAACCATCCTGACCAGATTCATTGAGGACTCATTAAAATTATCTGTCTGTCTATCTATCTATCTATCTATCTATCTATCATCAATTGATCTATTATCTAGCTTTTTATCAAATGTATATCTCATGGGGACCCAAGGCATCTATCATGCCTTTCCATTCTTAAATGCCCAAGAAATGTCCTATAAAACAAAAATAATTATCAAAATAATGCCAAGTAAGGATAAGGGCCTTATACTATAAAGGCACCAGATTCTGTTGGATCTTAGATGCTGAGCAGGGTCAGCTCTGGTTAGTATGTGGATGGGAGTCTTCCAATGAATGCCAGGTGCTGTGGGTTATATCTCAGAAGAAAAAATGGGCAACATCTGAAAAAAAAACAACCATGAAATTCATGGGGTTGCCATAAGTTGACAAGTGACTTGAAGGCGTAAACACAGAGACATAAAGTAATAACAATTATAGTTCTTACCAACAGGGGACAGGCTGATCAAAGCCACTTTGTGCAGGAAATACCTGATATGTGGAATGGTCTCCTACCCCTAAATGCCAAAGCCTAAAGTAAATGGGGAGAAATGGTATGTCCAGGAGAAGACTAGGCTTTCTTTATTGCCTAATTTTCACTGTGCAAGGATGAGTGTATGTGTGTCTGTGCGTGCTTTTGGAATGTAATAGGCAGATATCTTTGCATTTCCAACCCTGTGAAGTAAGATGAGCTTTGTGCTTATACCTCAGAGGTAGCATGAACACCATTTGCATTTTTATTTCCAGACGCAGGCATTTTTAATAATGTTTATGTCCTGGGAACATGGGTATCCAATCTGTATTTGGGGTAGTATGGCATTCAGCAGTGGTGTGGGTGTAGGTTGGGGTTATTTTGATGTGTTTTCATCTGTTGTAAGAGCTTTATGTCTGGTTTGTGGGGATAACTTGCTCCAAAACTACATTTTTAAAAAAAAAAAGTGGGTGGTAGGAGGCTTTGGGAAATTCGTGGAAAGACTCAGAAGCCAAAAGTGGTGTCCACAGGCAGCACGTGGCCTGATAGCCTCACTTTCCCACCCTTGCCCTAGACTGTTCATGGAAGTACAAATGTGTCTGTAGCTTCCTGGCCAAAAGATTTGGATTCATTACAAGGAGCAATCAGTAACAAAGTGCAACACACAGTCATATTTTCCATTTCATCTGATTCTGTAAATATCCCCTTCTCTCTTACATGAAAGTGTGTCATTTATATAGTTATTTAGAGATGGAATTGGACTGGTTTAAGAATACTCCTAAGACAATATTCTTGTCAACATCTAGGACAAATTAATACCTAAACTTTACATTTCCTTGTCACTTTAACTGCAAATTACTCAGCTTGATGATGAAAGTATTATTATGGGCCCTGTCTTGATGAACTAATTTTCTACATCAATTCAAGTGTATACATATTAATTTGCATATTTCCATTATTGACCTTAGTAGCAACTGAATAAGTATAGCTACTTGTTATTAATAATGTAGCAGCTATCATTTATTACTGTGGGTAGCCACTGCAACTCACAGATAACATAAAAATAGAAAAAGGAAAATGTTGATACCATTAGTAGCAGACTACAAATAATTTACACATCAGTTTTTGCACTCTAACCCATAGTAACCTTTTCCCTTTTGTCAACTAGTCCATCTTGAAGATGAGCATTCTCGTTTCATGTTCATAGATTTAATTAGGTTTTTTCATTCGGAGAACAAATAAATTCTGAAAACTTGTTTTTATTCTGTTTTGAACTATGACAACACAACAAAAGATGGCTCCTCATCTGTTTTTTGCCCTCTGAGTCAATTGTGTTTCTCCAAGATATGCATTTACAAGAATATGTTGCTTGCTAAGAAACTCACACTGTCTTCCTGGCATGAGGAACTGCCTGTGCACTCCCCTCCCCATTTCCTGCTACTTATTTCTGATCCATGATCAAAGATAAGGGATTTTCTCTTCTGTTTCCCATGCTGTGCCAATGGAGATTTGTAAAAGCATCGTGGAGATGGGGGACAGGCAACGCTGGAGACTAGTTCTCCCTTCTCCAAAAGCATGATCTCTTCCAAAAAGGTCAATTCCCGGCTGCAATGAAATTTTTGACAGTATCCATTGGTGCCACTAGAGTCTTTTTTAAACATTGATTTTTGTATGTAAGCAGTCCAACCAACATTCAACTTTTTTTTTCCATAAGGGCTAAATTGGTTTCAGGCAAGTGCATCAGAGGAGATTACTACACACAGCTTTTAAATCATGTTTAAACCCATTAAAAAGCATCTTTGGTGGTGCTTATCACATGATGACACTTCCAACTCTTGGCTGCTGTGTCTCCCACACGTGGTTAGGGCATCCCTTTTCATTGACAGGGGAGACATATCAATGAACTTGCCATCGTGCTGGTCCCAGGTGTGAAATGCTACTGCAAAGACAGTTGTGATATTGGCAGTCACATGGTGTCAGTGTTTCTTCCTCTCCCCCATCCCCACTCACTATTCCCAAGCTGCCTGATTACCATTATTTTCTTGCTATTTTTTTCCTTAAAAACAAAAAAAAACAAATAATAAATCACAATAGCAGAGTTCTAGAATTCCCTGAAAAAGTGGAAATGAAAATACATTAAAATTAAATTAAAATACCAAAAGGCATGATGGGTAGGGCATAGAGCAGGGAAGCAAGGTTAAGGGGGAAGAGTAAGAGAGTGTAATGGTGGCAACAGCCCCAGTCGCATGACTGTAAAGACATGTGGCAATGGTTGTTATACAAAAGGTTTAATTTCATTTGTATTGACAAGCACGATTGTGGCAAGAATCGGGTTTGTGCATTAAAGCCCAGAGGCTGCACACCAGAACTTCATCTCCTTTGCTGCCAATGGAGGTTTCCCAAACCTCAAGGGCATGGGGAGCCAATGAGGGGGTTGCAATGTTGGGGGACATTCGTCTCTCCTTCTCCTTCTCCTCCTCCTCCTTCTCTCTTTCTCTCTGTGTTGTGTGCCTTCAAGTCATTTCCAACTTATGGTTACACTAAGGTAAACTATCATGGGGTTTTCTTGACAAGTTTTGTTCAAAGGAGGTTTGTCATTGCCTTCCCCTGAGGCTGAGAGCATGTGACTTGCCCAAGGTCACCCAGCAGAGTAGGATATAATAATTATTTCTGAATTTGCACCTATGAGTATAAACTAATATTTGCACATTTTATGCAATTCTGTGTTCTCTTTTGTTCTCTTTTTTGGGTGATGTGAAAGCGGGAAGCCTGTTTGGTTTGTATACAAGAATGGGTATACAAGCATGTAAACAAGCATGGGTATCTGTGCACGGATACTTAAACTTCCATGGTGCATTGATGCATAGACAGTGCAGAGCAGTAAACAGATAATGAAGGACAGTCAGAGGAACACAAAAATACATGAATAGTAGAAGACCATTCACATAGGTGCACAATGCTTAATCTTGGAGCTTGGAAATGTTTAGTTTTGTTTTTGTTTCTTTTTTTTTTTTTTTTTTTTTTTTTTTTTTTTTTTGCTACTACTCCCAGAAACACCCTGTTACATGCATGCTGGCTGGGGGACACTGAGGGTTGTGATCCAAAAAAGTAACTTTTCCAAGCTCTGATTTTTACAAAGGAAGGGGGACTGTCCTTTGATTCAACACACTTTTCTTTCTGACACCCTCTCTACTAAAAAATATGAAAGGAAAGTGTAAAGCCCTGACTGGAAATAGAATACTGTTTGGAAGCAATTGTGACTTATCTCAACATGCTCTGGGGATCCAGCACTCAGGAGGCACACAGCTGTCTTTGAAAATCACAGGCAGAAGAAACGGAGAAGGCAGCCCTCCTGCCATTCTGGGTTGCCAACACAGTGCTGAGAGGGCCTCCAAGGCTGCAGGCCAGTTTAATAAATTGTAAAGAGGAGGCCATTCAGTAGTGCCTAATGTAATGGAGATGGTATATCCTTTGAAGCTGATTCTCCTGCCAGCATTGCCATCAGCTCCTTTCTAGTTCATTTTCAACCAGCTGTTCTTCTTCCAGGTGCTAATCTTATCCAGGCTAGAGTGAAAAAGTCTGGGAAAGTGCCAAACATCTAGAAGCCAGATTGAGTCCAGGGATGGAAAATTGAGCTGAGCCAAATTGTTCTGAGTTTCTACTTTCATATCAACATTTTCATGTTTGATGAACAAAACCCTTCCCCTTGAACAGCTAATCAAAATACACATTTCTCTGCTTTTCATCCCAACTCAGAAGTGTACAAAGTACAAGAGCACTCAAAGGTTATTTCAATGCTCCATGGCAGACTATTGTCCCACAGAACAATGTTCAAAGAATGTTCCAGGCCTCAGATGCAATATGCCTATGAAATCCCAGTGCTCGTCTGAAAAATCAAATCCACAAAAGCAAGGAATTATCTGGGTTGAGCATACACTGACAATATGTTGCTATGTTGTTGTTGTTAACTGAATGAAACATTTCCAAGACCCCCTATCCTCCACTGCTCTGCTCAGGTCCATTCATGCTTGTGACTTCCCTAATATCTGTTACACAGTCTTCCTCTCTTTCTATTGCCCTCCACCTTTCCTAGCATTATTGTGTTTTCTAGCGTGTCATGTCTGTCTCATGATGTGGCCATCATCTTTAATCATCTTTGCTTCCAGGGGGAGTTCTGGATTGATTTGTTCTAATATCCATTTGTTTGTCTTTTTTGCCATCCATGCTATCCTCAGCATTCTTCTTCAGCACCACATCTCAAATGAGCTTATTTTCTTTTTGTCCACTTTTTTCACTGTCCAGCTCCCGCATCCGTACTTGATTATGGGGAATACAATGGTGATTTTAGTGTTCATTTGTATGATTTTACTCTTTAGGATCTTTTCTAGTTCCTTCATATTTGCCCTGCCCATTCCTAGTCTTCTTATTTCTTGACTGCAGTCACCCTTCTGATCAACGTTTAATCCTAGGTATGGGATTTCTTTGGGGGAATGCAGACAGGCAGCCCTGGAAAGCAGAGGATTGGGGCCAAGGCTGCCCCACGCCTTGGCACCAATCCTCCTTTTTTGCCAGCCTTGAAAAGAGCAGAAAAATGCAGCTCCTTTCAGAGCTGGCAAAAAGGATGCCCCAAGAGCCACCGTGCGGCTCTTCTGCACCCCTTCCAGTGCAGCACATCAAGACGCTGCGCCAGGAAGATGTTCTGATGCCATGCACCATGCATAATGGCGCATGGCATCAGGACGTCCTTGGGGAGGGCCGCAAAGGGCCCATCTGCAGAGGCCCTTTAACTATTTCAATATCTTCATTGTCCAAGTTGAATTCATGTATTTCTTCTGTGGTCATTGTTTTTTGTTTTCTTTATATTCAGCATTAATCCAACCTTTGCACTTTCATCTTTGAACATCTTTAGTAATTTTTCCAAGTCTGTGATGTTTTCTGCTAGTAATATGGTATTGTCTGCATAACTGGGATTGTTGATTTCCCTTCCTCCTTTCTTCACTGCTATGAATCTTCACATTGCTATAGTGAGTAGTAAAGACTACTAGTGTGGGCAGTAATGGGAGGGGTTAGTTTGTGGCTGCAGTAACAGTTGCACTAGTTCTGAACATTTCCTCAAGCCAATGAAATTTTTAGATTTAGGACAGAGAACTGAAGAAGAAAGAAAATGTGAAAACATGTCAAGAAAAGTACTGAAACAAACAGGAGCTGTACAGATATACGGTTATTGTTAGGGATTTTGTAGTAGTAGTAGTAGTTATAGTTATTGGAACTTTTTAATGGATTAGCTATGTGAGCATGGTTGTATGTTTGCAAACAGACCTAAAGTTTAGCTTGCAAAATTTGGCAAAATATGCCAACACATTCTTTCTTTTTTTATTCTTCCAGGCAGGACTGCCAAATCTGCTGTGTTTATTCCACTGTTTTTAGTTTATATCCTAGCAGTATCTGTTTACCAAGAAAGCAAAGATTTTTCCCCTGCAAAGTGTTATCCTGTCTTTGCGTCAACACACCTTTTCACTGTGTGTGTGTGAGTGTGTGCATGCATGCATACATGCGTTCATGCCCTTATAATCCTTTGAAGAAAGAATATGAAAAATGGGCAAACACTGGTTTCCTGGCAGAGAGGAGTGTAATTTTGGTAGCTGAAGTATAGTGTACTTTGAGAGCGTCTCCTTGAAAATACTTTGTGTCCTATTACGGTCTTTCACTTGACTCAGTAGTTACGTCCCATAGGGGTCATGCACAATTAGCAAAAGCTTTCACTCACTAAACATAAGAACCAAAACAACTCTGGAGCACAAACCTCATCTTCAAAAACTCTTTGTTACTCAGAGCCAAAGTAGATATTGCTTCAAAAACTTAGCTAGCAGCTACGACTTGCCCCTGTTTTACTCTTAAGAGTAGGCACAGTAAGAATTTTAATTTAGATCTGCTTTGGCAACACAAATGCAGCTGATTAATCCAACTGGTGGCCTGTTTCTAAAATGAAACATATCAGTCATTCATGGATATCTAGAAAGTATATTTTGCAAGAGTAGAATCCTGCCCCTAGCTTCCCAGAGATTCCAGACACACAGCAGATATTTCCTTTGGCCATCCTTGAGAGGGCAGGAGCACGAGATAGATACCCTTTGAAGGGAACATGGCAGTTCAAGATGTTGAAAGTGAAGCAGGAAAAAAAGCTCTGATACTTCAGGCAGAGCAAAAGGTGGAACATATACTCTCCTAAGGAGAGAAGTGGAGGATAGAAGGGCTTAGAGATGTCTCATACACAAGGTCACCATGAGTCAAGGGCAACTAACAACAATATTATCCACCCTTTCTAAACATTCTTCAAGGGGAAAGATATCACAAAGTAAGGGTATGGCCTTTAGCATCACATCTGCTGCTGCTGCCATGATAGGGGAGGGGATGTAAGCCAGATCATATCTAGACTGGAGTCCTCTTGGGGTCCATGATGAAAATAAGGAGACAGGATAAAATTAAATAAAAAAGAGAATAACTTTTGTGTGTCTGCCCTTGATTTGGATGGGGCAAACCCCTTTTTGTTCTTGTCCCTTTTAACATTCTTATGTGCAGAGACAACAGACTCATCCAATCAACAATATTCAGACTCTACATGTTCAGTGAATGCATGTTGAAGTGAGAAGCACAAGCGTGCCCTCCAACTGTCCTGATTTGGCAAGAGACAGCCCCAGTTATTCCTCTTTTCTCCTACCTTTTCAGCTACTTTTAAATTGTCCCAGTTTCTCTCTCTTCTGTCCACATTCCCACTTTATCCTCAACTTACCTCCATTGCTATAAACTGAGTTTTAACTACAAAAGTAGTTTGTAGTCAGTGAATTCAGCAGGAAGGAGAGGAGAGGATGGAATCTGGACTTTCCCAGTAGATTCATGCAAAAGCAAAATGCTGCAGCAACTTCTAGGTTGTGATAGGGGGGTTGCAGACTGCCAGAAATAGTGCAAATTGAGTCCACTTTTAGGGTTAGGGTTAGGGTTAGGGAATCATGGGAACTGTATTTTATTGTGGTACCAGAGCTCTCTGATAGAGAAGGCTCAATGTCTCAGGAAAAAAACAATTCCCATGATTCCCTAGCACTAACCCTAACCCTAAAAGTGGACTCAATTTGCACTATTTCTGGCAGTCTGCAACCCCCTATAGTCTCCCTTATCAATAACTTTTGCAGTCTTGACCACATTTTGATATTGATTGGCCTCATGTGTCCCGGTGTTCACCTATGAGACATTGGAGGGTATGCAAGGGCTTTCCACCCCCACCCCACCCCACCGGTGCTCACACTGTATATGTATTTATGGTACATGCATTTATGGTATATGTATAAGTGGCATTCTCTATAGTTCTGACCTCTAGCATCTCATGGTTTTCATTCATATCGAGCAGTGCCTTTTCAACTATTTGATCTGGAGGAGCATCAGGATTCCCCCCCACCCCCAAATTGGACCAACATCCTATTTGTGCACATTGACAACAACTGATTCTTTTCTTTCCTGGAAACCTCCACAGAACAGAGCTAATAGCTTGCAGACAAGCACTGGTCCATGGACCACCACTTTAAGCAGCATTGATGCCCAGAAAGTGAGAGTAACCTACTGGCTTGTGCTGGATGTAGAGTGAAAGTTACTTTTTTGTACTATAGTGCCCAATGGCTATGCTTACTAAGAGATTCTGTATCCAAAATGTTTTCCAGGCTCTCACTTAGAGCTGCTGGAATGAAAACAAGAGAAGGCTTCTGTACCTTTAATGGTTGTGTAAAAGAGGGAATTTCAACAACTGTTGCTTTTTACTTGGTCACACATCCAGAATCTATGAATTCTTTATCCATGGATTTGGATCCACATCTTGAACATCTACAGCTTGAAAATGTTCAAAAAAGATATAACTTCCAAAAAAACAAACCTTGATTTTGCTATTTTATATAAAGCACACCATTTCACTATATTAATGAGACAAACATTCATGGATTTTCATATCCATGAAGGGTTCCTAGAACCAAACCCCAGATACCAAGGGTCCACTGTACCCTTAGCTGGCTTTTCACCTGTTTTAGTATATCTTGCAGTGGAACTCTGGTTCAAAGGCAACCTTATTGTCCCAATGGCTATCACTTAATTATCTAGGCTTATCAGTTCAGGATCATCACAGGCCTTGATGTTTCCAGGCCAAAACCTGAGACATAAGAGCCACCCTAGTGATGTCCTTAAGCATTCCAAGTGCCACAACAACTACAGGGAAGGAAGAAGCCAATGAAGTAGGTACATAGTCTCTGCAAATTGCAGGAACAAACCAATTAGGTATTGCAAATTGCAGCATGCTATACCTCTACTAGCTGAACTGGAGATTGCACATAACACTTTCCTTTTGCCTGGAGGTGAGTCCACCAGAACTGGAGATTTTGAACTTTTGCCTCCAGCCTGGAGATGACTCATGAAAACTGGAGACTCATAGACAGGCCTTGAGATCTGACAACTCTTTGTTGTCCAAGCTTCTGGAAAGGGCTGTAAAATTGACAAGCATCAAAATCCAGCTGGATCCATCTGCACTGTAACAAGGAGAAACATGTCGGAAATGTTAACTGATTAGCAAGTTCCCAAGTTAATTAATTAGGATGCTGGATTAACCAGCTGTGGGATTGCATTAGCATGGGTACTTATCAGCAAATCAATAACTTTAGTTGAAAGAGGCCCATCAAAAAACCTGTTAGTGAAATTTTCCAACTCTTCTTCAGCTGGCAATACCTTTTGCCTAAGGGCACATCATGTCTGGATGAGTCTGATAGCAACTAACAAAGAGCAATGCTGGGCTGAGGGAGGAAACAGAGGAAAACAAACTCTTTCTCAAATCAACATGCTGATTTTATTACTGATTTATCTCTCTTTTTTCCCTAGGTCCTTTTTTTCTTCTTTCACCAGCAGCCTTGCTTTGAAACACTTGGGTATTTATAGAATTGCCACCAACATATTTATATACAGTAATTATATCTCATTCTTTGATCAAAGATAATTTTCCACTCTGGTTATGTTTCTGGAATCAGAGCAGAGGAAATGACTTCAGACCACCCCCCACCAAACCAAAGTATCTCAGGCTTCTCTAGGGATGCTAGACTTAGAAGTTATGCAGGATTGCTTAAGAACAGCAAGGAGCTTGAACGAAGCCAGATGATTCTGCATGCAGAGGCCTCCCTTAGAAGCTGCAGGACTGCTTAACAATAATAGTAATTTTTGCATTTCTACCACACTTTTCTTGAGTGTTTAGAGTACTTTGCATTTCCTAGCTCAACAAACTTTAAGATGGGCTGGTGGTCACAGTCCTCTGTTATAAGGTTTCAAGCTTAGAAAACAGATTTATTTCAACATAGACGGTAAATCTGCAGTATCTGGGGCATCCCAGTTAACATATGAGACTGTTCAAACTCAAGATCTTTGGAAGAGGCTCTTCTTTGTTCCATTACTTTCCCAGGTACATTTGGTGGGAACAAGGGTCTTCTCTCTGACTCCTCCCAGACTTTGAGGCTCCCGGTCTAGGGAGGATAGGACTATACCTACCAAGAAGATTATTGCACCACAATTCACCTGCAGAATAGACACAGGATTTGTCAAAGATGGATTTTATCACACTGCCTCGTAGCTGGGCAGTATGCAAACTTTACACAATCTGGGCTTCTCGCACACTTTTTCAAGAATGGCAAAATCCCATTCATGAAAAACCGTGCTAGAAGCTTGGAGAAGTTTGGATTGCATATGTGTTGCATACTGCCCAGCTATGGGACAGTGCAGTAAAATCCGTTTTTGACTGTTAAATCCTGCATCTATTCCCTGGGTGAATTGGCAGTACAATAATCTCCATAATCTCAGGTCCAGGCCCTGAGTATCCAGTTTTCATGAGTCATCTCCAAGCAGGAGGTGAGGATGCAAAGTCTCCAGTGTTGGGGAGTGGGGGTCACCTCCAGCTGAGAGGAGAGGACTGTATTCAGTTCTCCAGCTGAGCTAGTAGAACAGCAGCTTTTTCAATTTGCAAACCTCCATTGATTTGTTGATGCATCTTGCAATGATTCTCCAGTTGCCGCAGTGGCAGGATTCGCCCTCCACTCTACTCTGCATCCACCCTCTTGCTAGACATATAGAGACTAGATTAAATCTTTTTTGCCCTACCTCCCTAAGTAAGGGCCTTTGCACACTGCCAGAAATAGTGCAAATTGAGTCCACTTTAAGGGTTAGGATTAGGGTTAGGGAATCATGGGAACTGTATTGGATTAGGGTTAGGGAATCATGGGAACTGTATTTTATTGTGGCACCAGAGCTCTTTGACAGAGAAGGCGCAATGTCTCAGAAAAAAAAAAAAACAATTCCCATAACTCCCTAGCACTAACCCTAACCCTTAAAGTGGACTCAATTTGCACTATTTCTGGCAGTCTGCAAAGGCCCTCAGTGAAAGGGAATAATCCCCTCATTTATTCTTCATCTGGTAATAGTCCAGACTTTAGCTACGAATTGTAGGACAAGCCTTAGCTAAAGCTTGGTCTATTTCCAAACAAGAATACACATATCTCTTGCCCTCTGTTTGTATGTGCCTGTGTTGTTTGGATAATAAGCTGTGAGCAACTGTGGTACAATGCTTAAAGATAGCACCAGGAGTCATTCCTAGGTCTCAGGTTTGGACTCATAAACCTCAGGACCTGGGATAACATTGAGTTGGAAAGCCTAGCTAAGATGGCTCCCTCATATCTCACCTTCTACCACTAAGTAATTTTTTTCCTATTCTGTGAAGCTTTTAGAAATTGTCTGTAATGAGTTTTTAATGGTTTACTGGTTTGTTGATTTCCTTTTTGTTTTGGTTTTGGTTTTTTAGATGTATCTTTTAATGAATTTTAAAAGGATTAACTCTTCAATCTGCAAATAATGTTCTTATATATTTTTTTAAAAAATAATATTTTTCCATGCTTTTAAGCTGTACTGGTTTTAATCATTTGTATTTTTAGGCCAAGCACTTTGGTACACTTAACAAATGATAATGTAAATATATTTTCAGGGTTTTATATGCTCTGGTAAGTGAAATAAAAAGGCTGTGATTTGTTTTATGGTGATCTTCACTACATGGTGGTGGTCTAGAACCTTACCTGCTTTATTAATGAGGTATGCCTGTAAGAAATGAGCATAAATTTACATTTCCAGGAGCTAGTAGCTGGTACTAGAGCTTTTCCCCTTCTTCAAGGTAGCTTCCTGGTTGAAATAAGACAAGCCATACATCTGGTTGCTAATTAGTATGAATGCAGCTGTAGTGGCATTGTCTGCAACTACTGAATCCATAATGAAGAGAGGTTGCAGTATAATTTCTCAGCCCAAAAGAGCAGTGGCATAATATTCTGTTCTCCAATTTTTCCTGAACAAATCTTTGGGCTGTTCCCAGAGTATTCTGCCCCTGGAACTTCCTCAGATTCCCCATAGCCTCTACAGTCTATAGTGACACTAGGTGGCTGTCTACACACGCGTCTTGCTGTGCTGCCAAGTGCCACCGCTGCTGGTGTGAATTGCTTCCTCTGAGGTCAGAAACAATGTGCCCAGCATCAATTGTATGGCTAGGCACCTCTTTGTGACTGAGGGAATGAATCACTGCATTTCTGCAATCCCTGCATTTCTAGCATTGCATGTGTAAACAGCCGCCCAGTGTCACAACAGAGTACACCACATTTTCCTGCAAAATCCAGTAAAGAAGATGAGGGATTTTAAAAAACTGTTTTAGGCTGGGATAGGGTTGATTCAGAGCAGAACTGGCCTTGTGACACATGAAGATAGTTTGCACTCAAAGCAGGGATTTGACCCTACATTATGTAGACCGGTTCATGGTGAGGTGGGATGGAGAAACCAGTTTAATTGACCAATATAGACATGGTCTCAATCAACAACTTACAAATGCATCTCCCAATATTTTCCTTCTACAAACAGACAATGTGGTTTGGGTTCAGGGGTGTAAAATGGAGGCATGCTCCCATAATAATTCTGCCCTCCCCATGAAATTTTTCTTCAAAAGTCTCCACACCTAAAACTCTTCTTATTTGCTGTGTTCCCATTCCCTTGATCTCATGGGCTGCCTAAACTGTAGAGGCATACCTCAGTTAGCTGAAAATTTGGTACCAGAGGCAGAAATAACAGCGAAAGAATAGAGATAGGTTCCTAAATCCCAAAAAGATAATAATGCTTATCAAAGTAGAAGGCAGTAGGAACAGAGAAAGACCACATTCCTGATAGATAGACTGGAAGTGTATAAAAAGACTTTGTAGAAATGGACTTCTTTCTCAGAGGCTTTGTTACCTGAGGTATGACTATTTCTAAATGCTCAATTGAGGTTTTAAGCTATTTTAAGGGTGGGAATCTGGGGATTTAAGGAAATGTTTTATTGGGGGAATATCCCCCCCCCATTCCAACCATGCAAGGAAAGGAAGCAAATTTCATCCCATGCAGTTTCTCCAGAGTGAATCACGTGTTTATCTAAAGTTCCTCCCCAACCAACTCTAAGAATGCTGCTGACCTATTTTACTTGCATAAAATTTGACAGGAACCTCTTTTGGGCTTGACCTGAATCCTTTTCCTCAAATGGTAGAAGGAACTCACACAAGAAAGAAACTAGCGGAAAATAAAATAAATTGAAGTGGAGGGGGGACTGTCTGGGTTCTGCTTGGATATTGGATGAAAACACTGGAATAAACAAAGCTGAACTAGAGTCTCATGCCAGAGAGTATGCTGGCATATTTTGCCAGTCTCCGCTGGCTGAACTTTGTCCCTGGCTGCACTGGCATATAACTATGGAAATCAAAATCAGTATTTCACATTCCACTAACAAGAGGTCAGGGAATGAAAGGAAGAGTTTCCTACTTCCACCCTCTTGTCAAATATCCTTGATTTGTAGGGTGGCAATGACTACGTTGAAATGGAACAAATGGAATGTCCTGTCTCAGTCCCAACATTGGATACTAGAAGTTTCTTTGCATTGTAATTGCAATTTTTTTGAAATTTTGGTCCTCTTACCTCTTATTATCCAATATTGCACAAGTTGCCACAAAGGCATCATAATGTACCAGTGATGTAACAGATCCAGCATTCATAAGGTTGAAGCAACAGCATTTTTGGATTCACAGGGATGATGGTGGTTCTCTGCCACCTTTCAAGCATCTTTGTTCAGCTGTGGCAGGAAATCAGTGATGGATTTTCTTACCAATGGCATATTATTGTGAGATAGCTTTATTGTAGTCTGAGCTGCAGGCTGTCAAGGCCCATTAGCTTTACAAAAGAGCTATTCTTGGTAAAAATGAAACTTGCTAAAGCTAGTTTGTTCACTTTGAGATAAAACCCAGAATCTGGTTGTTAATTCTAAGTAGAATAAGCCCACTGCATCAATAGTATCCATCTATATGTTGACTGACCATTCAGCAGGGCCTAATCTAGCTGGGATAAACTAATAGGATGCCAGCCAAACTGTTTTTTCCTGATACTGGGAAAAGAAAGACCTATAAAATAGTGGTGTAACTAGGGGATGTGGGAGTAAGAACTGCACTGGATGACACAATCAAAGGGGATGACACCAGATGGCAGTGGGGTGTTCCAAGGCCCTTCCTCAGAGAGAAAGGGGGATTCTTCTTGGCATACCACTCTCCTTGGGGGGGGGGGAGGTGAAGCTGCAGACCTTTAGGGTCCTCCCTCTTGCAGCCTCCTCCTGATCTATAGATTTTTATGGGTTTTTCAGCCTGTGAGGCCATGTTCTAGAATCTAGATTGCTGGAATCTGTGGATGGCATCGTCAGAGAATGCCAGCCATAGATGCAGGCAAAACCTCAGGAATACATTCTTCTAGAACACAGCCTCACAGACCGAAAAACCCACAAAAACCTATGGATGCTGGCCGTAAAAGCCTTTGACTTCACATCCTACTGATCTATTTGGCTTCACCATTGTCCTCAGAGGGGTGGGGCTATTTGCTTTGACTTCACTTTTCCTTGAAGATGGAGATCTTTTGTCGTTAAAAACTGTTTTCTTTGTTGTCTCAGCTTAACAGGGGTTGGCAGTGGGAGGATGTTGGGTTCCATGGGGTAAGACCATCCTCCCCATCTGCACCTCCATCCCAGGAGGTCTAAAGGAGTGATACCATGAGTTGCCTCAGTGGATAACACCAATCCTAGTGCTGCCACTGCTATAACATCTGGAGATTGTGGTCTCACACTGTTTGGGAACAAATTGTGTCCCTCTCTTTCCCTTTGTCATACAATCTTGGGGCATGGCTTTCCAGATGGTCTAACATGCTGACCACAGCTCACTCTTCTATTACTGTCCACTAATTCTCATACTCTAAACATTTTATTAGATACTGCAGCTGTTTGGTATGTGTGTAAACAGACATACACAGGTACACATAGATAAATATGGATCAACACAGCTGCCTGCATTTTTATACTCTCCTTTGGATCCTGGCTATGGGGACTGTTATGATGACTGCCTGAACATCAAGATTTATCACTAGAACTGCTGACTAGCACATTCTAACAGTAATTCTACAGTAAAAGAAGCAGAACACCTGTAATCTCTGGCAAAAAGAACAGCCAGTTCTGTCCAGAAAGATCTCTGTATACATCCTCATGGCTCCCCAGGGATCCTTGAACCAAATTAGCTACTCTCCATTGCCTGGAGAATTCCCAGGTGCCTCCTAAATGTAAATTTTAACTGGATATATATGAGCTGCAGATGAAGACCAAAATGGCTGAAATATATCCAGCTGCTATATGGATTGATAGTGGTTGACTCTGATAAGACACATGATTGTGTGCAATGGTGTATTGCAGTTTTAGTAATATTTATAAAATATATTATAAAATACATTAAATAAGCATTCCAATCTGATTTATTGCTTGCCCTGGAAATGCAATTTGGGGAGTCAAAATAATCTGAGCTGTCCCCTTTTGGTCTTGTTATGGCTGAGTGGAAATGAAAACCTTTTGTTCAAGTAGGCCTTTTGCTAAAGGGGGGACTTCAGGGGTAGGCTTGTTTTCTCCATTGCTATTTTCAAAATTTGTTTTAAAATTTAAAATTTGCCATTTTGATTAAATTGTTTTACCTTCTTTCTATTACTTTTCTGTCTCTCGGTTTATTTGATTTTATCATTAGCCACATTGAATCCCATGTTTTTGGAAAATAGATGAGATACAAAGCCAATAAATAGATTCTTAGAGATTTGTCCTAACAGTCTTTTGCAACACAAATATATACAAACTTTTAACATGGCTTTCTTTCCCCTTAGCAGCACAACTACTGAACTCAAGCTATTTCACAGTATATATTAAGTTTGCACTTTAAATGAACAAGGAATAAATGAATCAGCTCAGTAGTGACAAATGAAACCCACCATGGGATTGGGAGCAGGCAACAAATCTGTGCCAGCCTGCAGCTTTTGCAGTGCAAATCTCCCAAGCTGTCTTAAGGCTCATCTGTTCCCATCCAGAACAGTTACGTAAATCTGCATTCTCATCAGCAACATCAGAGAGAACAGATGGAAAGGCCCTGAGGGAAGTTGGCATATAGCAAATCTCATGTGTGCCTGATCATCTCAGAAGATGGGCCCATGTACAATTCCCATGGCCTTACCCTCTTAGAGTGATTACCTCAAAATACAGGCAAATGAAATACTTAAGGCGAGGTGACATTCTCATCTGGGGGTGTGGAGGAATTTCAATCATATGATTAAAACCTTTATAATTATTGACATGTGTCACATAAGCAGGAACTGTCCACTGTCTGTCAAGAAGTCAGGTTTGGCAAAACTTGTAAGAAAACCACTAGCTTCAGGTGAATTTAGAGGAACTTTGCCATCTTGCTACAATCCCTGTGCTTTACATGGATGAGCAATCACCACAAGTCTAGAAAAGTTTGTGTGTGCCCAGTAAAAGTTGTTAGTCTTTAAGGAGCTCAAGATTCTTTCCTTTTGCTGTAACAGACAAACATGGCTGCCTTGCTAGAAATAATAACCAGCGCTAGCTAGTACTTGGATGGGAGATCGCCAATGAATACCAGGTGCTGTAGGCTACATTTCAGAGGAAGGAACTAACAAAACTACCTCTTATTCCTTGCCTAAGAAAACCCTGTGAAATTTCTGGGGTCACCATAAGTCAGTGTTTCTCCATTATTTTCTGTCACGCCCCCCCTAGGAAAGAAGAAAACATTTCGCGCCCCCCCGCGCAATCACATGGGTGGGTTTGGCCAATCAGGATAGAGCTACTGGGGCTGTGCTGGGACAATCTCCCTCTCTCCAGCCGTAACGGGCCCCCCTTTATGGAGCCTCGCGCCCCCCCTGGGGGGCCCGCCCCACTATTTGAGAACCGCTGCCATAAGTCAATGGGTAACTTTAAGGAATATGCACACGCATGCACACACACACACACGGCTAATAACCTACAAAATGACATTTTCTACCATTTGAAAAAATGACAATAATTCTGGTAGTACCTTGACTAACAATACTAATAAACATATTATGCACCTTCTTCATTAGATAAATCAATCTCTATCTTCTTTAGCTTTAAAATCAGTGCAAAGGTTCTCATTAATAGGTCACTGTGGGATGGGACTCCTCTAGTTGTTAACTGTTTTCAGGCAGTATTAAGCCATAAATTTCAATTCCCATGGTCATACCACCACTATCCAGTCAACTAGTGGTAATTTATTTCTTTAACTTCATTCATTTCCTTAACTACCTGGCTACCAAGAACTCAGTGGTTGTTGCTCTTGTTGTTATGTTATCTCTCTCTTTGACATTGTGATTTTAAAAATACCTCTCCAAAACTGCTTCTATGGAGTCTTATCCTCCAGGTACTATTTCCAAAAAAATAATTTTTCAGGGTCATAACCATTCTACTCTGTAGCAAAACAAATTATGCCTTTTGTTGTTAACTGCCCTCAAGTCAATCTCAACCCATGGCGACCCTATGGATGAGACATCTAAAAGACCCTCTGTCCTCCACTGCTCTGCTTAAATCCTGTAAACCCATACCCAGGACCTCCTTAATAGAATCCATCCATCTGGCATGTGGCCTTCCTCTCTTCCTACTTCTCTCCACTTTTTTAGCATTATTGTCTTTTCTAATGAGTCTTCTCTTCTCATGATGTGTCTGAAGTACGACAGCCTCAGTTTTGTCATCTTGGCTTCCAGAGAGGTTTCCAGCTTGATCTGCTCTAGGACCCATTTGTTTGTCTTTTTGGCTGGCCACAGGATCCTCAACACTCTTCTCCAGTACCACATCTCAAAGGAGTTGATTTTCTTCCTAAACTGTCCAGCTCTCACACCCATATATGTTAATAGGGGATACAGTGGCTTGTAACTTTTGTCCTGAGTTGTACATCTTTGCATTTTGGAATCTTTTCTAGTTCTTTCATAGCCACCCTCTTCATTTTTAGTCTTCTTCTGATTTCCTGACTACAGTCCCTATTCCTATCAATGTTTGATCCCAGGTATGGGAATTCTTTTACTATTTCTATTTCTTTGTTGTCTAGGTTGAATTTGTGAAAGTCCTCGGTGGTCAATATTTTTGTTTTCTTTATGTTCAGCATTAAGCCTGCCTTTGCACTTTCTTCTTTGATCTTCCTTAGTAGGTGTTCGAGGTCTGTGAGGTTTTCTGCTAGTATTATGGTGTCATTTGCATATCTTAGATTGTTGATATTCCTTCCTTCTATTTTCACTCCTCTTCTGTGTCCAAGCCTGGTTTTCTTATATTCTGCATACAAGTTGAACAGATACGGTAAAAGGATACAGCCTTGTCTGACCCCTTTGGCAATTGGGAACCATTATGTTTCTCCATGTTCTGTTCTGACAGTAGCCTCTTGTCCAGAGTACATATTCCTCATCAGGACTATCAGATGTGCTGGCATTCCCATGCCTTTCATGGTCTATGCAATCAAAGGCTTTGCTATAGTCCATAAAGCACATGCTGATTTTCTTTTGGAATTTCCTGGTGCGCTCCATTAGCCATCGTATGTTTGCAATGTAGTTCCTAGTGCCTCTTCCTTTCCTGAACCCCACTTGAACTTCTGGGACTTCTCTCTCCATGTATGGTTGTAGTCTATGTTTCAGCATATATTTTGAGCATAATTTTGCTTGCATGGGAGATCAGTCCTATAGTTACTACAGTCTCTTGTGTCTCCCTCATATGGCTCTTCATTCCATGTGTCCTTCATTTTGTCATCTCTTTTGTATAATTCTTCTGTGTATTGCATCCAACATCTTTTTATTCCTTCCTGGTCTTGAATTATGTTATTTTTATTGTCATAATATAATATTTTTTTTATTGTCATTCCTTCCTGGTCTTGAGTTATGTTATTTTCACTGTCATAGTATAATAATGCCTGATACTTTTAAACTAAAAAGTTTTATTTTATTTATTTCATTTCATTTATTTCAGTTATTTATTTCATTTTTATGCTGCCTTTCTCCCCAAAAGGGACCCAAGGTGGCTCACAAGATAAAGGTTGCACCCAGTTTCATCCCTGTACTGATGGAAGACATTTTGATTTGGTAGAAAGGAGGTGGAGCTCACTTAAGATGGAAAAAGAAACCCAAAAAAATGTTCCTGGAAGCCTCAAGGAGTTGCAGTTTTCCTTTTTTCTGCCATTAACATACCATACTTCACAGAGGCAATCCAGCACACTTGTGGCCAAGCAACATTTGGATATGGTCAAGATGGCAAAGAAAAAAAATGATGAGAAAAAGCATGCAGTGTAAGGAGTTTATCACACAGGGGAAATCCCGTGTGGAAACGGGGCTTTAAATTAGAAAAAAAACGCAAAAGCGGTTAGATTTTCAGATGACGTCGCTGTTAAAATGGAGTTAAAATGAGGTTAATCCAAATGGAAACTCGTCAAAAACTTCTTCTTTTTACTTTCGGGATTTTCCGAAAGTAAAAAGAAGCAGTTTTTGACAAGTTTCCGTTCAGGTTAACCTCATTTAACTCCATTTTAACAGCGACATCGTCTGAAAATATAACCGCTTTTGTGGTTTTTTTTCCAATTTAAAGCCCTGTTTCCACACGGGATTTCCCCCGTGTGATAAACTCCTAAGAGAAGGTTGCAGATTGAAGCAATTTGCTGAAGTTAACTGAATGAAATCTGCTTTTGCATTTTGAACTTATTTTGCAGCAATTGAGATGAGCTGAGGACAAAAGGCAAAAATGAGGGGAAGAGAGAAAAACTGGGACATGTTAAAAGCAACTGAAAAAACTGGGGCAATTAAACAGGGCTGGTGGAGAGCTGTTTCCTTGTCTTGTGAGCTTATCGCACCACACTCTTTAAACAGGGCTAGGTTGCTTTAACTACTCTGACTGGCTCCTGTTACATTTAGGGGTTTGTAGTTCAATGAGGCTTAAAGGCTCTCTGGCTGAATATTCTAAATGCCCCTTCCTAAACTATAAGTTTCAGAATGCAACAGGAGGCAGCCAGAGCAGTTAAAAAGACCTAGCCCCATTTTAAGAGTGTAGAGCAATAGTCTCCTTGGTTTTTCCCCAGAGAAGGGATTTGGGTGGGTGGCTCAGTCCCCAGAGGGTGCTGAGGGTGGAAAATTAGCCCTGGTGCTCCTTGCAGCTTGTCTTCCTCTGTAAAAATGGTTTCTGTGTGTACAAAGAGAGAAGATGTGATTTCTGTAAATTATACCTTTCTTCTGCATCCCCACCCTCACCCCAGCCAACTGCCAGACTATTCCATAGGATCCCCTAACTTTCTGAAACAGAAATAGGATCCCCTAACTTTCTGAAACAGATTTGAGGAGGGCCACAAAGAGAAGCGGGAGAGAAATTGCATCCCCTCATTTCTGCAAAGGAATCTTCTGCTGGATCAAAAGAGACTTTTGACAGCAAGAGGATACAATGAGATGCAACAAATATATTACAATATCAACTTAGGTAGCATGGGGCAAAATGAGGATATTGTTTTTCAAACAAGAATTCTGCCCCCTTAAATGAAATTTTCCTTCATTCCTCAAATCTTGCATTGCAGAGACACAGAACTTTATTCGTGACTAGAACTCCTATATTTGTTGTGTTCACGTTCCCTGGGTCAACCAGCATACTTTCCTAACCCCACTTTTTTGGTTGCCTAAACTGTATTTCTAAATGTTTAACTGAATTTTTAAGTTCCTGCAATGCTAGAAATTAGAGGAGTGAAGGAAAATATCATTGTAGGGGAGATTTTTTTTAATTATTTGGAGGACAATTGAGGTTGCCAGAGCGAAAACTGGAGACACCTCTTGTCTATTTAATGTCTATGTAGAAGAGGGTATTTCAGCAGGTGTTGCTCATAACACAACGAGGTAACAAGCAACACAAAAATTCCCACTTCTACACAGCCATTAAAAGGAGATGTCCCCAGTTTCCACTTTGCCAACTTTAGGGGTCATGCCCTCATATCTCCCCCACCCCAATAGTTATACTCTTTGGTAGACCACTTCACCAGATGCATACAGTTTGGACTTCCAAGTGTATGTTCGCACAGAATTTGACCCAAGCAGGTAATTTTTTGGCAGGAAGGCTGCAAAAGATACAGCTTGTGACACCTATATTAAGGCTTCAGTATATTATATCAAGAGAAGAAGGTACTGGGAAGACCACTTTTGAGTACAGTGGGCCCTTGATAGCCACTGGTTCCAGGATGCCCGTGGATACCAAAATCTGTGGATGCTCAAGTCCCATTAAATACAGTGGCATAGTGAAATGATGCCTCTTATAGAGAATGGCAAAATCAAGGTTTGCTTTTTGGAATTTATGTATTTTTTGAATATTTTCAAGTCATGGCTGCTTGAATCTGTGGATAAAAAAATCCATGGATACAGAAGACTGACTGCATTCCTTGCCTATGAAAACCTTAAGAAATCCATTTGTTGTTGTTGTTAACTGCCTTCATGTTGGTCTTGACCCATGGCAACCCTATGGAGGAGACATCTCCAGGCCCCCCTGTTCTCTCCTGCTCTGCCCAGCTCCTGCAAACTAATATTCGTCGTCTCTTTAATAAAGTCCATCTATCTAGCATATGGCCTTCCTCTCTTTCTACTTCCCTCCATCTTCCCTAACATTATTGTCTTTTCTTACAATCCATGCCTTCTCATGATGTATCCAAAGTACGATAATCTAAGTCTTGTCATCTTGGCTTCTAGAGATATCTCTGGCTTGATCTGCTCTAGGATCCATTTGTTTGTCCTTTTGGCTGTCCATAGAATCCTCAGCACTCTTCTCTAGTACCACGTTTTCTCAAATGAGTTGAATTTCCTTCTTTCTTGACTGTCCAGTTCTCACATCCATACATGGTAATAGGGAATACAATGGCTTGTATGATTCTGACTTTTGTGCTGAGTTGTATGTCTTAGCATTTTAGGATCTTTTCTAGTTCTTTCATAGCCACCCTCCCCATTCTTAATCTTCTCCTGATTTCCTGGCGGCAGTCCCCGTTCCAATCAATGTTTGATCCCAGATATGAGAACTATTTCTATTTCCTCATTGTCTAGTTTGAATGTATGTAAGTTCTCTGTGGTCATTAGTTTTGTTTATGTTCAACAGTAAGCCTGCCTTTGCACTTTCTTCTTTGATCTTCCTTAGTAGTTGTTCCAGGTCAGTGAGGTTTTCTGCTAGTATTATGGTGTTACCATAAGTCAACAGGTGAGCTTAAGGCACATACAGACATATAAGAGAGTCAGTGTGGTGTAGTGGTTTGAGTACTGGAGTATGACTTTGGAAACCAAGGTTTGAATCCCCACTTGGGCATGGAAACCCACTGGTGACCTTGGGCAAGTCACATATTCTCAGCCTCACAAGAAGGCAAAATCAAACACTCTCTGAACAAATATTGCCAAGAAGATCCCATGATATATTCCACCTTAGGGTTGTCATGTCAGAAATTACTTAAAAGTATCCAGCAACAGTACACACATATGCATGAAGATGTTACATCCTAAAACTTCTAACTTGAACTGAGAGAACAGGTTTTCATCCAACCAAAGGTTTTAATTTGTTATTTTGAAATGGTCATATTATTATTGGTACCAATTACCAACAACACCCACCACACTAACCATCTTCAGAGGAAGGATAGCCATCTCTTGTTGATATTGTTATCCTTATTCTTTGCATTTTATTTCTATCTCACCTTATTGTTTTCTCCTTACCCATACCTACCAACTGAAGATCATGTGTCTGAAGAAGTTCACAAAATTTTGTCACATTTGTTTGCAGTCTTTGGCATGTTCTTTCCTGTTTTGTTTTTGTTTTTTACCTACAAAATACAATCCATACTAAAAGTTAGGGCCTTTGCAGACAGCTAGAAATAGTGCAAATTGAGTCCACTTTAAGGGTTAGGGTTAGGGAATCATGGGAACTGTATTTTATTGTGGCACCAGAGCTCTCTGACAGAGAAGGCTCAATGTCTCAGAAAAAAAAAAAAAACAATTCCCATTATTCCCTAGCACTAACCCTAACCCTTAAAGTGGACACAATTTGCACTATTTCTGGCAGTCTGCAAAGGCTTATACTTTGCCTCCGGCTTTGATATATATAATTATATTACTGGAAAACTACATATTATTAGATGAAGATAAATGTAAATTAGGAATCTAAGCATTCTATTAAAAGAATGGCTTTGATGTGGTCTCTTGTCTAATTCATATAAATATGATAATGGTGGCATTCTAGAATTGAGAAATTTCTCCTTGGAGTGAACCTGTACACTGGTATGAACTTTGATGGAAGAAATAGTGAACATTTATATATAAGTAATGGAAAATTATCAGTAATTTCCCCCCCCCAAAGCCATCTATAATTTTGATTCATGTACTCAGTGGGAAACCAACTGTTCCACCCCACTCTACATTTGAACCGGTGTGTATTTTCTAGTAAATGAAGATTGTTGGAAGTGGGAATGATGCAACTGATGACCAGTACAGGGGCAGCAAGGCATGTATGAGTTTGTTATTACTTCATGTATGAAAAATATCCCATATTGATCAGTACCAGTCCTAAGAAATCTTTGTCAGGTAGTACAGTACAGAGATGAAAATATTATGTTTCCTTTGTAATAAGGTTCACCTATTTTTCAAATGTAAACTTTTTTTAATGGACAAAACTACATAAAATTTAAATTGTTTATAAACCACATTCCATGGCTGGAGAAAAGGCTAATGTAGCAGGAAGGTGAAGATAAATGCAAGTATTTCTTCACACAGTGCATAAACAATAGAATCTATTACCACCAGTTAGTGATGGTCACCAGTGTCAATGACTCTATAGGGATAAAGACAAATTCAAATTCTGTAGCTAGTAGTATCTGAAACATGATGCTCTATATATCAGGTGCTGTGGAATGCAAGGAAGGGGTTGCTGTAAAAGTTGTATCCTGAATATGAACCTTTTGCTTATGTACTGCTCATGGTGAGAGTTAGTGTGGTGTAGTGGTTGGAGACTACAACTCTGGAGACCAGAGTTCAAATCCCCACTCAGTCATGGGGAACCCATTGGGTGCCCTTGGACACATCGCATACCCTCAGCCTCAGAAGGCAACCCCCTTCTGAACAAATCTCACCAAGAAAATCCTGTGATAGATTTGACCTACGATCACCTTAAGCCATAAAATGACTTGAAGACACACAACAACAACTGCTCATGGACTATGTGCATGTTGTATGAACAGAATGCTGGATAAGGTAAGCTTTATTCTGAACCAACATGGCCCTTCAAGTTTGTTTGTTTTTTAATTATCTTATGCACTCATACACAATAGTTGATGTGGCAATCATGTCCATGTACTTTCAGGTCATTAGAATATCCCTTGAATTTATTTATTTTCCAATCTTTATATATGCTGGTTTCCAGCATATATACAATTTAAGTAATGCAATAGGAAAAAGAAATGGGAGGGAGGAAGACGGGATAGAAGAGACAAATAAACAAATCTTGCTGTCATTGTTTACATAGGCCTGACTCCTATTTGTTTTCAGCAGACCCATTGAATCAATTGTTGAATGGTGAGTCAACACACAGGTGAATTCCATTGATTCAGTGGGACTAACAATAGGATTCAGGCCATAATGTTACATACTTTTATTGAGTAGGTCAAATCTCTGCTGAGGGAGATTATTTTGTGATGGAAGGAAGCAACTGATGTGGCTGATGGAGTATTGCTGAGCAAGTCTGGATTCGAAGCCATAGTAAACTTCTCATAGTCCTTCCTGATACAGAAATGAGTTTTTCAAAAACTGCATTTGGGATTACCAGAGTGTTTAGGGAGTGAGAAATCCCACCATTTTTGCATTACCAGATTAAGCACACATAAGTGTAGCAAGAGTTCTGGTTCCAAGTTATTTTTAGAGATCAATTTATTAGAGGAACAGTGTTTGATGTAATACAGCTGGGCTGCTTTTGATACAGAAATAAAAAGGAACAGAGACTCATCATCCTTTATGGCCTGGTGTATGTCAAGCATTATGACAGGTGTCTGCCCTTTGAAATTAAAGATTTCACTGGTGGAGAAATGTTTTCACAACAGCATACAGTCCAAGAATCTTCAGAGATTTTAGCTCATCAGTGACAGCTAGTGAAAAAGTAGAGATTATAAACACTATTTTAAAATAGAGATGAAATTCTTTTCTCATAGACAGAGAGAGCATCAGCTTTAATGAGGGTGTGTGTGTGCTGCAAGAGGCATGGTGAGTATAGTTGGCACTAACAGCAATGTATTTAAATAATTTAAAAAACCTTTCCCCTATAGCAAATAGAGTTGAACTGTGACTTTATTAGTGAAAGATGCATATTTCAACATACCAAGGAGTGCACTTCCCTGTTTAGTGATGAAGAGATCCAAGATAAAGAAGGCATAATCTTACATTATCACCCGAGGCCCAATAAGTTCTGTCATGGGAAGAAACACAGGAAAATATCTTACACTGACTCATACCATTGGTCTTAGTTCATTATTTTCCATACCAGGAGTAGGAGATGTTGATACTGTCCAGATGTTTTAGGCTATAACTACCATTATTCCTAGCAACCATGGCCAATTGTGAAAGCTGTAGTCCAAAACATCCAGGTTGTCCACCCTAGTCTACATCGGAGGTTGGAACTGTGCAGACGATCACATGTTGTTACACGGCAGCTCCCAGCACTCTTCACCCTGCTGGCCAAGACGTCAGAGAATTACCCAAGTTCACATCTCCCATCCCTGGTTTCCATGGACTGACAACAGCTCACCTGGGTTTCAGACAGGATTCTTTTGCAGATTGACCTGCAGATGTCAACAACTTTTGCATGCCAAGCATGTATTTTCCAACTGCATTATGAAACTTTCCCAAAAGGATATGGGTATAAGACACTGTCCAGTTCTTCAATCTCTTTAGGTCAAACTACCTTGGGGTAAACTTGGACTTTAAAAAATAAGGTTTTAAAAACTGGTGCAAGGACCCCCCCCCCCCGCCTACTATTATTTTCATTTCTTTTTTAAAAGGCTGACCTGCTTCAAAGTGATCCATTTAGCATCATTTCTAGTTTTGCCTTCATGACATGAAAGTATCCTGTAACACCAGTTTGTCATTCCAGTAGAATATAATTATTTATCTAAATTGTCAATTCCTTTTATTCTTTACTACACTGTCTTATAAGTTGCAACCAAATTACATATACAGTTACTTAGAGTTTGTCTTGGCACAGTGTATAGGAACTACTTCAAGCCTGCCAAGAAGTGGGATAATACAGTTGCAGATGGTTGCTTCACCAAACCCAAATCCCAACTGTCCAGACCCTGCTAATTTATTATTCCAGACATTTTATTGTACAAACAGCAATTGTCATAGTTTTAGTTGAGCATATGCAATCTCAGTTTTTCTGTTCTCAACTGTAATTCCTCATTGCAATCATAACCCTTACTTTAAAAAAATGTGGCAGCACTGTACAATATAGACATCAGTGGTTAAACATTTGCATAGAGAGAAGTCCACAGCTTGGGCGCAGGGAAGGCATTGTCCATACGTGAGGTCCTGAGTTTACCTCCAGGCTTTTCCAATTAAACAGAAGGCAGGGCTTAGGAAACAGGGCTCTGGTTGGACTGCTGAGACTGGCTGCAAATCAGAAAAGGTTAATGGAGCCACAATCAGGACAAGTACAAGGCAACTCTTTGTTTATACCCAGGGTGAGTAACTACTGCTGGTGTTTCTGGACACCATTCTCTATGATTGCTCACCACTGGCTATGCCTAGCTATGGCTGATGAGTGTTCAGGTCCATCAACATCTGGAGAGTCAATTGCCCAATCTTCATGTATGCCATGGTTACTGTCCCCCCCCCCCCAAAAAAAAAGAAAGTAGATACTGTACTGGTAGATACTGACTTTCAGTTCTGGCAATTTGGGTGAATATTGTTCATGTTTTACAGTAGCTATCCACTGTTTCTCAACTTTGGGGATGTAAATGAATGCCATTTATCATATTTAGGTGACAGCTGGCATTTACACTATGATACAAATCAGTATAATTTATTGCACATCCCTGCATGGTGAAAATGACATCAACATTTCAAAATAATCTGGTTTGTAGTGAAACCCAGACACAACTTTCAAGTTGCATATCAAATAACTTTCTCCATACATTTAAATACAACTGACCATGTAATCAAAGGAGCACAATACAGATACAGGAGCAAAAAGCACAATTTGGCATTTTTATCAAATAAATGACTTACCTGCCAGAGATCATATGAAGGGCCATACAGTTTATTCCATTTTGAATTGGCAATCAACTTTGTAGTATTGTTGTACACAGGGAGATAAACATTTGATTTCACCCCAATATTCCCCCCCCATACCATTTCACACAAAATATGTTGGGGTGAAAGGTTTACATAAGTGTACATTTAAAATTGTCTTCTAATGGTACACACCAACAAAACATATTCTTAAATAACCACTCAATTTTGGCCAAGTTGATTGCTCTGCAGTTTTGCTCAAACAATGAGTTATTTCCAAACTCAGATCTAGTCTGCCAAGTTCAAGCCCGAAGCACGCAAAGTTATAACTTCCTGTAAATGAAAAGTCATTATGAAACACTACTATAAATTATTCAGAGCACAGAGCATGGTAAAGATACAAAAAAAAATGGGCCTTCTAAACACACACACACACGTTGAATTGCACCTTTGTTTTAATAGTAAGGTAATTTTCTCTCACTCTCCATCCCATTTTTCCACAAGCACCACTTATATTCGTTGTGATTGAGGTTCTGCATCAGAGTGTGCTCTGCACACACATCCTACAGTTCTGTACTACCCCTACCCACAAAAGGCAATTTTCAAGCCCCAGAGACCTGACATAGCTCTTTGCTAGCTGGGGATGGATGGGGAGGTGACCAGAAACACTGAAAAGAAGTCTTGCATCTGGGGGGAAGAAATGAGGTCCTGTCTAAGGTTGCTAGATCTTTGGGCCTGACCCTGAGTCTCCAGTTTTTCTGGATCACCTCCAGGTGGGAGATGATGATACAAATTCTCCAGTTTTGGTGGGCTCCATTCCAGGCAAGCTAGGAGAGCAACAATTTGGATTGATTGGTTGGTTGCTGAAGCTTGCAAAGACTCTCCCAGTGGCAGAGAAGTCTATGTATTTCCTTAATAATAATAATAATAATAATAAAATTTATTTTTTCCTGCCCCTCTGGATAAGCAACAGGAGCAGCTTACAACATTAAAAATACAGTAAAAATGCAATACATATCCCATAAACCCACTTAAAATAGTATTAAACAATGAAGCAATTTAAAACATACTTAAAATAGATCACAATAACACACAACAAACAAACACAAAACTGCGACAAAAATTAAGGGAGAAGGATGGGCTAACGCTTGAAGGCCGGGGTATCTTTCCAAGAAAGGCCTGCCAGAAGAGATCCGTCTTAACAGACTCTCCCAGTGGCAGAGAAGTCTATGTATTTCCTTAATAATAATAATAATAAAATTTATTTTTTCCTGCCCCTCTGGATAAGCAACAGGAGCAGCTTACAACATTAAAAATACAGTAAAAATACAATACATATCCCATAAACCCACTTAAAATAGTATTAAACAATGAAGCAATTTAAAACATACTTAAAATAGATCACAATAACACACAACAAACAAACACAAAACTGCGACAAAAATTAAGGGAGAAGGATGGGCTAACGCTTGAAGGCCGGGGTATCTTTCCAAGAAAGGCCTGCCAGAAGAGATCCGTCTTAACAGACTTTTTGAAGCTGTTTAAGGTGATGATATGACAGATCTCATCCAGCAGGCTGTTCTATAAACTGGGAGCGGTTGCTGAAAAGACCTTCTGGGCAGTTGCAGACAGCCTAGTTTTATAGGCTGCAGCAAATTCCTCCCAGAGGACCTGAGTGTGTGGGGTGGGTTATATGGGAGGAGGCAGTCCCAAAGATAGGTTGGACCCAAGCCATTTAGGGCCTTAAAAGTAATAACCAACACCTTGTACTGTGCCCGGAAACTAATGGGCAGCCAGCGAAGTGGTCTTTAAACTGGAGTTATATGGTCTCTTCTAGTTGTTCCTGAGACCAACATGGCTGCCATATTCTGTACTAATTGGAGTTTCCAGATCAAGCACGAGGGTAGTCCCATGTAGAGTGCATTACAGAAATCAAGATGTGAGGTTACCAGTTCGTGCACCACAATTTCAAGGTCCCCAACTTCCATGAAAGGGCGCAGCTGGCATATCAGCCGAAGCTGATAACAGGCACTCCAAACCGTCATATTTACCTGATTTATCATCTGAAGCTACGGATCAAGGAGCCCCCCAGACTGCGAACAAAGTCCTAAGAGGAGAGTGTGACCCCCTTCAGGACTGGAGAATGTATCCCAATACCTGGTTTCAGGGCCGCTCCTGTAAGTACCTCCATTTTGTCTGGATTCAGTCTCAATCTGTTTTTCCTCATCCAGTCAATTACCGCTTTAAGACAATCATTGAAAGGAGAGATGCTATCTGAAGTCAAAGATGAGGACTGAGACATGGAGAAATATATCTGGGTGTCATCAGCATACTGATAACACTCTACCCCATGTCTCTGAATGATGTCTCCCAGCGGCTTCATATATGTATTAAATAGCATCAGGGACAGAATGGCGCCTTGTGGGATACCACAATTAAGCTCTTTCCTTGTAGAGCAGCTGTCCCCGAGCCTCACCCTCTGGAATCTGCCCGAGAGGAAGGAACGGAACCACTGCAATGCAGTGCCTCCAATTCCTAACCTTCTCAGATGATCCAAGAGGATGTTATGATCTATTGTATCAAAGGCCACTGAGAGGTCCAGTAGCACCAGCAGGGTCACACTACCCCTGTCGATGCTCAGACGCAGATCATAAGCCAAGGTGACCATGGCAGTCTCAACTCCATATTCTGTTCTAAAGCCAGTTTGAAATGGATCTAGGACAATGGAGGATAATTTGAGCAAGAGACAATTCACAGTCTGCTTATCTCTTATACTTGGAAAGGAAAAGGAGTTGTGTTTTCCTTCACATCAGACAGCAAAATGCAATGGCCAAGCCTATACAAGAGCCATGTTTTGTAGCACAACAATGGCAAGAACATAGTTGTTAGACATGCACAGTAAAGGGCTAAACAAACTGCTTTGTGCTTTATTAAATGCATGGTCAGAAGCTGAAAGTTATTTTCTTTTTCATCTGCAGGTAGAGGCAGGGGGGCTGAAATAGATCAGGCATAGTGCACACTAGTTGGGGAGGTTTAAAACAGGGCTTAAAGTTTTGAGGAGTTGGCGATTCTGGAAAGGGGTCACCAAAATAGTCTTGAGGTGCATGCAGCTTGTGTGTTGTATTTTTCCACCTCTGATGGCTATATGTTTCATCACAGTGGTCTAACTATGGAGGGAGAGAAAAGAGGACATTGCTCCCCAAATAAGAATTTTGCTCCCCCTCCCATTTCTGAGATTTCTAGCATTCTAGAGAGTGAGACATTGAAAATCATTTACACTTAGGCAATGATCACACTGCCTTTCCTCCCAGCCTCAGAGTGGGCTGAAACTTTTGAAAACTTTTTAAAAACAGGTTTTATCACATGCCTCCATGCCCATTCCGGAGGCATCGTGTACCCGATCTTGGCATCCCATACCCAATCCATACTTCTTGCGTACTTTGCAAAGAATGGGAAACTTCAGTTCTTTCAAAAAGTGTGAGGAGGGTGTGTAGACAAATTTAGTTGTAGGGGTGGGAGCTAAAACCTCTTCTACTCACCCACAATGAGTTAAATCTGGATCACACACACACCTGCACAACTTGCTCACTTGTAAGTAAAAAATAAAATGTTTTTTGGTGGTGTAGTATGCAATTTTGTAAGTTTATCCCTTAGATCAGAAATGGGAAGTGTGCAGCTCTGCAGATGTTCTTGGATGTTGTTATTGTAACTCTTATCAGTCATATCCAGCATAAAAGATTAGTGATGCTGGAAGTTATAGTCTAACAACATCTAGAGGGCTACCAAATTCTCACCCTTGCCTCAGAGGAATAAAAATCAGAAGCACGCTCATGAAGACAGTTATTAGTTCTACATTTTGAGTGCTTTAATACTCAGTTTTCTGCCACTGCAGTGCTCCCTTGCATATGAAAAACCATAATATATGCAAGGATTCACTCTAAAAGAGGTACACACTTTAGAAATGCTACTTAATGAGGCCTTACATCCTTAGATTTTATATATATATTTCTTTAATCATCATTAGCTACAATTATGTCCTGCTTCTAAGACTCAGCCTTTCTGTCAGCAATGTTTGAAAAAGACATATATACTAAAAACAACTGCTCTGTTCAAAAACTAATGGGACCAACTGAGGATACACATAATTTAATTACCTGATCTCTCCAGCTAATTAGAGCTGCTTTACATTGCATGTGACTTTTCTCTTTGTGCAGAGATTATCTCCTTGTGCGGTAAAGCACTGCATCACAGTTAAAGTCTGACATAAAATGTTTATTCCTTCATAATGACTATCATCTAAGCAGCACCCCTTAGACCAGTGTTTCTTGTTTTATCTGATGTAGGAGACTGTCTATTTTTTATTTCCCTAATGTGCCAGGGGCCAGTACCATATTTGTGCTGATTGGTCCTTGATTTTCTTTCTTGGAAGCACTCTATGGACTGGCAGCTAATGACTTGAAGAAGGGCACCAGTCCATGGAGTAGCACTGCCTTCTACTACAGTTGGGTAATAAGATAGGAAGCTATCTCAGATCATTTTTCCCATCTAGGGACGTTTTGACACGAAAACGTCCAAAGCCGCCTGGAGCCATTCTGGAACGGATCCTTCCGCTCATTCCGGAATGGCTCCGGCGGCGGCAACCTAATTCCTTTTTTAAAAAGGAATTACAACTCCAGCGCTGATGCCAGAGTTAGAGCTAAAAGGGGCGGGGCTTGCTGCGACGTCATGTGAACACGCGCAGCAAGACCCGGACTGATGCCGGCTAGCGCCGGGGATGGCGCTGGATGAGGCGGGACTTGCTGCGACGTCGTGTGAAAAATTTGTCAATGGAGCCGGAGTGGGGCCGGACAGAGGTAGGATTGCGTCCTCCTAAAGCCCCGTGTGAAAACGCCCCAAGTCAATATTACTTTCTGTTGCTTACAGCAGCTGAGCTCAGTCTCAAGCTTCCCATAAACTTCTAGCTCAGGGGTGGGGAACATTAGAGCCTCCACATGTTTTCAACCCTCCATAGCTCCCATCCAGCATGGCCAAAACTGAAGAATTATGGAGTTATATTTCAAAACATCTGGAGGGACAAAGCTATCCTACCTCCAGTGCTAAATAGCAACATGATAACAAAACTAAATGGAAATGTCTGGAATCCCATTTCTGATTTGGGGGAAAATATTTGTTTACATTAATAGATGCAGGGTTGGAGGGTGTAATCCAGGGGTAGGCAACCTAAGGCCTGAGGGCCGAATGTGGCCCCCCGAGGCCTTTGGACCGGCCCCAGGCCGGTCCTGCTGCCACCGCCGCCACCACCATGATGAAATTGATTATTGTTGTTATTACTTGTTCTTGGGGTTTTCTTGGCAAAATCTCCACAGGGGTTTTGCCATGGCTTTTCTGGGGCTGAGAGAGTGTGCATGCATATTTAATTTTTAATTTTGTTTTATTTTTAATTTTAATTTTTATTTATTTATTTATTTGTTTATTTTTGGTGCTTTGGCCCCCCCAATTGTCTGAGGGACAGCAACCCGGCCCCCGGCTCAAAAAGGTTGCCTACCTCTGGTGTAATCTGTTTAAAAGGTCAACTGCCACTTCCAAGAGAGGCAATTCACTATTTTATTATTATTATTTTGCCAGGCAAAGGTAGTCCAGATGAAACTGGGCAGGGGGTTGTTGTTATTGTTTTTTTGCAATCAAATCAATTTCAATTTATGGTAACCATATGAATGAGAGCCCTACTCATCTCACTTTGCAAACTCAGTGCCAAGGCTTCCCTTATTGCATCAATTCACTTGTAATAGGTGCTGCCTCTCTCTCTCTTTTTTTACTGCCTTCCTTTTTTGTCTTTTCCGCTTCTGACTTTACCCACCTCTGCTTCAAGGGCTGACAACCCTTGGAGAAAAAAGACTTTATCACATATGGCTTTTAAATGGCTATTAACGTTTGTTTGTTTTTAAAGCACCTTTGGCAATACTTATTTCACAATGCCATCTCAGTTCTGTTGCCTTGCCCTCAAAGCATTGTTAGAGTGCACATGACAATTGATGGGAAAACCCATCAATAAGCTCCCAAACACACTTCTGTAGCATTAGTCTTCAAATGTAAAAGTTCCTTGCATGGCAGTTCTGGTGTTGGCAGTCATGTGGTGTCAGTGTCTCCTCTTCTCCCCCTCTCCCCCTCACTATTCCAGAGCAGGCTGAGTTTTTTTTAATTTACTTTTACTATCTTCTGCCCCCCCCCCACCCAAAAAAATGACAGTCTTCTTCCCAGAAGGAATTGTGAAATCACATGAAAGAAAACTCTCATTCTCTCTCGCTCTCTCTCTCTCTCTATATATATATGTATATAAAAGCAAAGCAGCTTCATTTATATACCGCGTCATACCATGCTATGCAGTGTCTAAGCAGTTTACAACTGTAAGCTCATTGCCCCCCAACAGCTGGGTACTCATTTTAGCGACCTCGGAAGGATGCAGGCCTGAGTCTAGCCTGAGCCCTGGTTAGTATTGAACTCACAACCTTGTGATTCATGAGTGAGTGGCTGAAGTACAGGCATTTAACCACTGCACCACCAGGGCTCCTATATATATTGAAGGGCACACATGCACAGGATAGGACATGCAGGGGTCAGGTAGCATTATGGCAGCAGGGCGGAAATCAGATCACATGGTCATGGAACCCCAAAGCAGTGCTAAAATGCAGGGAATATGTGATAAAGATTGATGCAAAACCAGTATGTTTCTGTTATAAAACTAATGTGATTGGGGTGAAACAGCAGGCATGGATGATACATTTCTAAGACTCGGTTCAGATTTACTGTTCTTCATGTGGAAAAAAAGTAGTCCATGGATAGGCACAGATGATGTTGGAGATTATCACACAGCAAATTCATGCCAGAATAGACATGGGTTGTAACCATCTGGAACGGATCTTACTGCATGGCTGGGACACCAGGCAGTAGGCAGCCCATATCCAATCGGGGCTTCTCTGGCAGCTTTTGAAGAACTGGAAAATCCCGTTCATTAAAAGCTGCCGGAGATGCCTGGGTTGGATACAGGCTGCCTCTGTCCGAGCTCATGGCCATGCAATAAGGTCCATTCCAGATGGTTACAACCTATTCCAGCGTGGATTACCTGTGCGATAATATCTGTTGTTGTTGTTATAATTGTCACTATTGTCATCTTTATTTATATACCTTTTCCCCAAAACTGGGATTCAAGGCAGCTTACAAATGAACCAAGTCCAAGAGCATAAACAGTAACAAACAGTGGCAAAATAGAGAAAGTAGCAAAATGTTAAAAACCTGACTACTGCCTAATTAGCACTCAGTGGGGAGAAAATGACTTAATTAAAACAAACTAAGGGGGGTTGCAGACTGTCAAAAATAGTGTGAATTCAGTCCACTTTTAGGGTTAGGGTTAGTGCTAGGGAATCATGGGAATTGTTTTTTTTCTGAGACATTGAACCTTCTTTGTCAGAGAACTCTAGTCCCACAATAAAATACAGTCCCCATGATTCCCTAACCTTAACCCTAACCCTAAAAGTGGACTGAATTCACACTATTTCTGACAGTCTGCAACCCCCCTAAGTTTTAAGAAATAAAGCAAGATAAAACAAGCTTCAGGACTTAATGACACCTTCTCTACTGGAAAGTCTTCCCAACAGTGCTGCCTGGCTAAAAAGGTAGGTTTTTGGGATCATGTTCAGTTCATCATGACCATAAAGAAGATTCCCGAAAGTTACAAGATTGTAAATCTAGTTTCCAATCTCATAAATTCTGAACAGGTTGCCAGTCATAGTTTTTAAAACCCCACAAAGGATCAATATTGAAATTGAATTAAATTATTGACAACACTAAACACAATTTAAAACATACAATTAAAATTTTAGGAAACATTTTTTTAAATAAAACATTGATATGTGATGATTCCACATTTGTGAGTCACCCTACTTGTATGTATCTTCCGCAAGGTACAGAAACCATCATTAATGGAGAAGGGCTAAGGTCTTCCTTTAAAAACCTTTGGTCCACATGTCAAACTTTTTCCGTAGCATCTTCCATCTTAAATACTGTTATTTTAATCATACACAAAGAAAAAAAAAGGAGATACCAGTGCTGATGTGCATCTTAGATTTCTTATACAATTGTTGTACCTTAAGTACTAGACTGTTTTAACAAAATGAAATTTCCAGAACTTCCATCTGTAAAATTAAGGAAATATTTGCGCATGTCCTCTATAGACTGAAAACATTTTCCCAAGGCAATCTAAAGCCAGGGTCAAACTGACCCTGGGTACAAACCCAAAGCTGTCAAAATTCATTCAGGCTGATCTGAAGTACTTTACTACTATTGCCAAGGTCTGCAGCTGATCTCAATTAACTGTGTGTCAATCAGGATATAATGCGCTTCTGTCCATGTTGGATTCTGGCTGACATGGAACAGAGTGTGCCAGCAATTGTCTTTGCAAGCAAAGTGTTAGTACAATTGGGTAACTTTCCATTAGGCTCCATGCTGGCATGTAGTTTTCCTGTAAGAGTCTTCGATTTACATGTTGTTAAGTGCTGATTAAGATAAGTCTTTGGAGTTGGGCAGCAAGCAACCACCATGTGTTTCTACAAGCAAAACTATTCTAGAGTTTCTAGGCCAGAAGTATCTCAGACATTTCAGGGTCAAAACCTAAAATCTATAGATGATTCTGCCATTCAAATAAAAAAAGCTAAGTCTGACAAATGAAAAATTTCACTGTTTAGAAATTACATTTTCTGTGCTCTCCTTTGAACAGGAAAAAAAAAATACTTTCCCTAGTTCTGTTTTTGACAGATTTCCAAGCACTGCTTTTAACAAGATAAGAGAACAGAAAAGCCCAACTGTTTCCCCAGCTGTTTATAAACTGTCCCAAGCACTGATTTGTGCAGAGGAGTTACAATCCAATTGAAGGAAATTTTTTCTGTCGAAAGGGAATTTTTTAAATTCTGCTTTTAATGGACAAGCATTGTTTGGGGGAGGGGGAATCCAAGACAACATTATCTTTCACACAGACTTGTTTCAGAAGTTTGTATGATTTGAGTGTTGGACTTAGATCCTAGGAGGTTAGGGTTCAAATTCCCACTCAGACATGGAAACCCACTGGATGGCCTTGGGTAAATCACACTTTCTCACTCTCAGAAGACATCAGTGGCAAATCTACTCTGAGTAAATCCTACCAAGAACTCCCTAGCATAGGATCACCATAAGTCAGAATTGACTTGAAGGCACATAACAATTCTCACTCTGAGATTCTTCAATTGGGCCTGAGGGAGAGGGCTTTGAGATAAAGGGCCTTTGCAGACTGCCAGAAATAGTGCCAATTGAGTCCACTTTAAGGGTTAGGGTTAGTGCTAGGGAATCATGGGAATTGGTTTTTTTTCCTGAGACATTGAGTCTTCTCTGTCAGAGAGCTCTGGTGCCACAATAAAATACAGTTCCCATGATTCCCTAACCCTAACCCTAACCCTTAAAGTGGACTCAATTTGCACTATTTCTAGCAGTCTGCAAAGGCCCAAAGGTAACTTGCATCTGGTCAAGAGATCTGGAGATCTTAAAAGAGTGGACATTTTTGTGACCTTTGATTTAGCATGGTAAAAATATGGCACTAAAAGAGTTTATATTTTTCAACTTTGTACAAATCTTTAAAATAACAATTGCTCAAAAATTCTAATGGGCATTGATGAAGCAGCCATCACATCCCAATGAACACCATTCAAATCAAATACATAGCTTTTAGTGATTCCTTTGCCCAAATGCTACCTCCATAAAACACTTAGAATTCTTTCTGAGAAATAAAGCTTTCACTTAGCTTTTCTAAACTAGCCTTTTTCTAAAGGAGAAAAAAGCATTCTGTTTGCTTCCTACAACCCTTTATGAGGTTAGGGTTTTTTTAGATTTCTTTCTTAACTGAATTGTGATCTGTTTTTCTTTAAAACCACTACCGCTCAAAAGAGCCAGCATCTGTGGGAGATTTAATAAATTGTGGCATTTCTGCTTTATTTCTCTAAAGAGTGGGCATGATGATGATGGACTCTAAATAAAAATCAGCAAAGGTCAGAAGTTGTAGGTGGGCTTGTGTGTGTGTGAGTCCAACAGTTTGCTTGTCACCTAACTATTGTTGTTGTTTACCTTCAAGCCGTTTTCTACTTGACCCTAAGGTGAACCTATCATGAGGGTTTCTTGGCAAGATTTTCTCACAGGGAGTTTGCCTTTGCTTTCCTCTGAGGCTGAGGGAGTGTGTTTCCTATGGGTACCCAGTGGATTTCCATGACTGTGTGGGGGTTTGACCTCTGGTCTCTAGAGTCATTTTCCAGTTCCCAAACCACTATATCACAGTGGTTATACTTAACCATAACTCATAGATAACCCATAGGAACAATCCCAAGCATGGAAATGTCCATGCCCCAACATGGACTTCAGTTTCCAGAATCCCCTAACCAAGAAGCCAATCTCCTGTCTTCACCTGCTGACCTCCCACCCTTTAGATTTAGATGTAATTTCCCATGGTGGGGTTTCCACTAAAACCCAGCCTTTCATGAATTGGAAGATTGTGTATTTAATTCTAGATAGATAGATAGATTTGAGTATGTAACACTCATGTTGTCAGGGACAGCCAGGTTGAGAAAATGGAGGACTCTGAGGATGAGGATGCTGAGCCAGGTCCTAGCTTGGTGCTACCAGCTCCCATGGACTTAGTTGAACCTGGGCCTTGCTCTGTGGGACTCACTGACGCACAGCCCCAGCCTCAGCAGCCTAGCCTCCCCTCAGCAGAGGTTTCAGGCCTGGAAGAGACAGAGGAACAGGACACAGAGGTACCTACCTTTGCTCAGAGAAGGACAGAAAGGGCATGCCTCCGGTGTTCTTGGAGGTTATCAGAGAAACACACAGCTAAGGCCAAACAGCTGTGAGTGGGAGCTGTGCTATATAAGCAGCTGAGGAAAGCCGAGTTCTTTGTCAGAGCTTATTTGAGATTACTGATACAAGCTTTGGACTCGACTCCCGGCCTGACTTTGGACTGATTTGGATTTTGTGACCTATGCACTGGATTGGACAACCTGCTTGTTGGAACCCTGGATCTCGGAGTAAATTCATTGACTTGCCTTGTGGACTCTGGACTCATTGTTTTGCTGCTTGAAGCAATCAGACTGGTACTGTACTTGCAACTGCTTTTGGTGCTAGAGACAGACCTTGCTCTTATCAGCCGCACTGTTGGCAGCTTTCCTGGACACATGTGCTTTTTCCTATTGGAGAAAAAGGACAAAAATGCAGTGTTTTTTATGCATGTTAAGTTCTTTAGAAATTTCGTTTGTTAGCATGTTTACTTGGTTGACTGAAACTTACCTTAATGGTTTTGCAAACTGTTCACAGCCAGAATTAAGATCAAGCCACCAGGTAGAGGCTCTGGTATGAATTAGACAAAAATAATTTTCACTGTTTGTCTACTCTTTTTTTAGGGAGGAAAAAAGCAGCTGGTGAAAGAGAATCAATGTGTGTCTTGCTACATAGTTGAAGTGATTTTCCAGCTTCAACTGGAATAAATACAAAGAAATACATCAATAAAAGAACCACTCCAGTTCTAATGTTGTGTTGCTTGTACTAAGAAGCAAAAACAGTCTGCATACATCAAGAGTCCTTTCAATTAATATTCAGCTGAATATTTCTGCAGTTGCATATAAAGTTATATGCAGTCCATCAACACAACAACATGGAAAATTTTCATGGCCTTCCTTGAAGAAAACTGTTGGCACTCCATCTGGTGTTTGTTTGTTTGTTTTTTTTAACTCCTCTTATAATGAAGCTGATGATTTCTGGCCCCAGAAAGTCATGATCCCATACACCCCATGTGGTTTTAGTTACCAGGCATTTTGCAACTGAAATCTACTTGTTAAGTGGAGTGAGCCATACTTGCAACATCCCTTTCCTTCATCCCCTCTGAAGCAACAAGCATTGCCTCCATGTCTCAAGATGATGATTACTACACATTTTAGGCTCAGCTATTAATCCATACCCTACCATTATCCCAATTTGGCAGGGATAGTGCCAATTATTCCTCTGTCACCCAGCTTTTTCAGCCACTTTTAAGATGTTCCAATTTCTAGCACCTCCTCTTACTTTTCCTCTTTGTCTTCAGATTACTTTAGTTGCTGCAAACTGAGTTCAAACTGCAAAGGTCATTTTCACTCAGTTAACCAGCAGGAAGGAGAGCTGGGCTGAAGTCTTGACCTTCCCAGTAGGCTCAGGCAAAATCAAACTGCTGTATCTTCCCCTAAATTGTTTGTTCTTACTCATTAATAACTTTTCTGTCGTGTTTGCTGCCATGAATACTGCAACTTTTATGCCTGTCTGTGGGTTTCCCTATACTCTCCCTGTTAGCTCCTATTATAGGCAATGTAACAGATTTTTAAAATGAAAAATAGTTGATTTTGCTAAGAATGTGTGTCTTTCCTCTCTCCCTGGGTTTTCAAGGGGGCACATGGGGGGCAAATTCAGAAGTCAGCACTAGTGGACCCATGTTTGACACCATGGCCTTTGGCTGATGTCTGCAATGGATAGCGTGAGGGCAAAAATACTGAAGCTTAATCTAGACAAGACAGAAGTGCTCCTGGTCAGTCAAAAGGCAGATTAGACAATGTGCTATTTACCATTGTTTTCTGGATGAAAAATGAGTTTCCCAGCACTTGATAACACTAGTTGGGAAGAGCTGTGCTTTTTGTGCCTGGTATTCATGAATCCTCAGAAACTGTTCAGTGCAGAAATACACAAAGAGCTTTTTGACACAAGAAGCTTTGACATTAAAAGCACATTTTCCACACACACACACACAAATTGTCATGCAGAAGAACCCCTTTGTTTTCAGAAGCATATTTGTGTGTAAAAGTAGATATTTAAAAAATCAATGAAGGAATGGTTGCTTTTCAGGCAGTGGGCTTATGCCTATAGGCTTTGAGCGGTGTGTCCTGGTAATGATAGGTAATGCCCTGTCAAGCTATGCCAGACTGAACAGACCCCAGGCAAATTTTAGAGAGCAAGATGTTTGTGCATATGCTTTGCATACATAAGTTCCCAGTTTAAGCCCGGCATCTCTAGTTAGGACCAGAAAGAACATCCACATGAAACTCTAAACAGCTTCACACAGTGTTGACCAGATAGCTAGGCAGGCCAATAATCTGACTCTCTTTGTTTCTTTCCAAGAGAAAGTTCATGAACTTGATGGTTGAAGAAGCAGGAAAGAATCCAAAGCAATCCAAGTTGGTGATGAATTTGCTCACATGAGATACTGAGCCAGCTATTAAAGATAAAATACTTTATTGTGTAGCATGGTGTGACTGGTAAAGGGTAACTATGGGGGGAAGCAGATGGGCGGCACGGGCTGCCCCTGGAAGCTGCGGATCGGGGCCAAGGTATCCGCACACCTCGGCCCCACAGCGCAGCATCCCAGCCCCAGGAAGGAACGCTAAAATAGTGCTCCTTCCACAAGACGCCGAAGGTGCGTTGCAAAAGGCTGCCGGCGCACCTTCGGTGCCTCTTCCGCTGCAGCGTGTGCGGACCCTGCAGCGGACAGGCATCCTCGGAGCCCTGGCCGTGCGGAGGGTCTGGGGCTCCGACAATGTCTTCAGGAAGGGGTTGGGGTGCCCACAGTGCGGCTGCCCCTCCCCTTCCTTGCTCTGAAGACGGCGCTTTGCGCCGTCTGCTTCCCCTCTATGGGTCTTTACAGACTGCCAGAAATAGTGCAAATTGAGGCCACTTTAACTGTCCTGGCTCAGTGTTAAGGAATCATGGGAATCTGTAGTTTATTGTGGCACCAGAACTCTCTGGCAGAGAAGGCTCAATGTCCCAGAAAAAAATACAATTCCCATGATTCCCTATCACTGAGCCAGGACAATTAAAGTGGCCTCAATTTGCACTATTTCTGGCAGTCTGTAAAGGCCCTATGTGATTCCTCTATCTTAGCTTTAGAAGGCAGGAAGGCATTTTAACTACAGTTCTTTCTTCTACTCACATGTCTTTAAGGGCATTCCACAGCCTTTCACGACCTATGCAGTCAAAGGCGTTGCTATAGTCTATAAAGCACATGCTGATTTTCTTTTGGAATTCCCTGGTGTGTTCCATTAGACATCGTATGTTTGCATTGTGGTCCCTCGTGCCTCTTCCTTTCCTGAACCCCACTTGGACCTCTGGGATTTCTCTCTCCATGTATGGTTAGAATCTATGTTGCAGAATTCTGAGCATGATTTTGCTTGTGTGGGAGATCAGTGATATGGTCCTATAGTTGCTGCAGTCTCTTGTGTCTCCCTTTTTGTGGATGAGAATGTATATTGATCACTTCCAATCTGTTGGCCATCATTTTGTTTTCCATATCTCTTGACATATGTTGGTTAGCACTAGAGCTGACTTTGTCAGTGTGGATTGCAGCAGTTCAATTGGAATATCATCTGTTCCTGGTGATTTGTTTTTTGCTATTTCTCTTATTGCAGTTTCCTCCTCACTTTTAAAAATTTGGGGTTCATCTTCATATGGCTCTTCATTCCACGTGTCCTTCATTTTGTCATCACTTTTGTATAATTCTTCTGTGTATTTCATCCAACGTCTTTTTATTCCTTCCTGATCTTGAATTATGTTATTTTTATTGTCATAGATCATCCCAGTCCTTGGTTTGAATTTTCCTTTGATTTCCTGGATCTCTTGCTCTTTCCTTTTTGTTGTTGTCTTCTATTTCTCTGCATTGGTCGTTGTAGTAACTTTCTTTATCTTTCTGCACAAGACGTTGAACTGTGGCAGTCACAATTCTTAGTTTGTTCCTATCTCCCTTTTGTTTTTCTTCTCTTCTTTTCTTTATTGCTTGTAGTTATTTTTCTATCATCCATGTTTTTTTCTCTTTCTTTTTGTTTATTGAAAGTGTCTGTCTGCATTCTTGTTTTATTATCTCCCTGGAGTCAGACCATAGTCCCTTTGGTTCTCAGTCTATTATGCTTAGTAATGAAAATCTATTTCTTATGTTGTCAGTAAATTCTGTTGAGATATTATTTAGATCATATTTTGGTATAATCACTGTTTTTGTTTTTTTCTTGAGTCTTACACTTATTTTTGATACAAGTAATTTGTGATCTGTGCCACAGTCAGCACCTGGTCTAGTCTTGGCCACCAGTATAGAGTTTCACCATCTTTTGCTTCTAAGTATATAGTCTATTTGATTTTTGTGTTGCCCATCTGGTGATGTCCATGTGTATAGCCTTCTATCTGGTTATATGAAGGATGTGTTTGCAGTGAATAGGTTACTGGCTTCACAAAACTTTCACAACATTTTCATAATAAAAATGATGATAGCATCATACCAGAGTCAAGAAACAGTCCAGGGTCACAATTCGAGTACTCACAGCAGCTATGTAGGTCAAGAGGTAAAACACACATTTGTTTCCAGCAATTCAAATGGAGGAAGGCCCCCAGCAACATCCATCTTGCAGACAGTGCAGTGCCCTCCCTCCATATTCACTGGGGTTAGGGGTAAAGGACCCCGTGAATGTGGAAAAACTGCAAATAAAAAAACTTATTCTTTTTACCTAAGAGAACACATCTCTAGGAATCTCCAGGTCCTCCAGTGCAACTCTATTGTTAACATCTGCCAGAAATTCATCATGGAATCATACTGGAGGACCTACAAATGCCTAAAGAAGTGTTTTCTCTAGTTTCTCCAGCGCAACTCTATGGTCAACTTTGGGCAGAGTTGCCCTGGAGGACCTAGAGTTTCCTAATGAGAACATATTAATCCAAACTGCAAATAATCAATCCACAAAAGTCACAGCCACAAATGCGGAGGGACAACTGTATTTCAAGACTGCATTTCACAGCTGTGCATGTGTAGCCTCTCACTTCACCTGTCGGGGAGGGTTTGGATTTGTGTCCAGCTTGCATCTTTCCTGGGGATCTGGAGCTCTGTCTTCTAATTCCTCTTTTGAGAACTTGGCTGTCAGGCTTCTGTTCCAGCTATGCTACATCTATTTCATTGTCTGAAGAAAAACTCTTGAGGGTGGGCAAAACCTGAGCAGGGCAGTTGATGGCCAATACTCTTAGAGGGCTGTTGTCCATTGAATTGCCACAGGATGAGGTTGATTTGGCAGCAAACAACAACATCAATGAGTGATGCTCTGCTTACATTACCTACAGTCTAGTGGAGAAAATCTGTTTTCATTGTTGATTAGATCATAAAGGAGAAACAGGAAGAGACTTTAATTTTTCTTCTTTTTTGCCAAAGGTAACCACAAGATAACACTGTAATCAGCCCTAGGTGAAAGAAGTCTTGAATTTATTAACAGTAATCATCAGTTTTGTGTATGTGCGCGCGCGCGTGTGTTTGTGCATCTATTTGTGTTTAATTAATTTTTCTTGTGCTTACAGATTTTCACAAGAAATAAAGTCAGATAATATTCTGCAGCTGTCTATAAAAATACCTGTGGTAAAAGCTGCTGCTGCTGCTGCTGCTATAACAATATAACAAGTTGGTGAATGAAATAATGAAATAATAATTGGGTTATCTTGATAATTAAGTTCCAGCTGCAAGGATATATATCACTTTTAATGACTTTTAAATCAGCTTATATGGAAGAAATTGTAGGCACTGTGGAAGAAATCTAAATAATAAAACAGAGAGAGAAAGTGCCTAGCGGCATTTCACCTTTCCAGTGGAATTCAAAGTATTTGGAAGGGCTTGGTGTTTTCAAGCCACAGCAGTTGGGAACTATTTGATTTCATATTCTGCAGTTTCTACTGCAGTCACAGTATTTTCTGGCCCCTTCACAGATAGGACTATGAAACCATGAATGTAAAATGATTTTTTTAAAAAATTTCAAAACAGTAGAAGAAGTACAACATGGTACATCATTTGACATTGAGTGAGACTATTCATCCATCTTGTTGGGAACTGGCTGCATAAGGAGCAAGTTTTCTTGGCTTGGAAGAGTTTCTTTTAGATATAGCTCCCTGGCCAAGCCAGCTGATGGAGCATGGGAGTTATAGTCCAAGAAGTAACTTTTCCCATTTTCCTATTACTACTATCATAAAAGATCATTCAAAGTGGAGGCTGTAGTCACTGAGCCCCATCTCTATTCCATAATGTTTCATATAAACATGAAATTATCTCTTCACAGTATTTGAAGAGCAGACGAGGATGTTTGAAACAGCTTCTAAACCTCTTTCCCTTATTTCTTGTAGATATACAAATGTGCATATAGTTACTGAACTTTGGGGTGAGGGGAATCACATCATGACTTGCAAACCACACTTCCATTTAAATTTTCAAGCCACCTTGACTGAACTCCCATTATGTTAGAAACAGCAGTTTGTGCTTATGGGGCACCTTCCATTTTTAGTGAATAAACAATTCCTCCTTAAGGTTCACACATTTCTAGAAGCAGCTTCCCTTCTCTTTTTCTGTGGGTATCTCCACAGATATTAACCCTCCAAAGCATTTCTATTCTTCAGCTAAAGTCAGCCTGGACTGCTACTGAATACTGGTTATTTGTTGAGCACCAACAGAATACTTGATGCAGTAAGGCAGTGGTGAGCAGAAGTCACCACAGGAGAACTTTTGATTATTATTATTTTTAAAAAAGCACCTCTAAAGTTTTGTACATTTTTATCAATAAGCATTAGCAATATTTCACATACATAATTTTTAACTTGAGAATACTTAAGTTAAAATGTTGATTCCAAACAAAATGCAGTGATGCAGGGTCACCATCTATTTTCCAACAACTGAGTTGCAGTCTTTAAAGATCTTGCAAATAATCACATTCAATATCACATTTAAGTCATAAGTTCTCCAATTTTATTGCCATCATTTGTACATTGTCCTCATGATTGTAATAGATTGGCAAAGATCTCTGTCTCCCAGTTTCATTTAACAATAGCAACAACAGGCTGGCTGACTCACTCACTCACTCTCATACACACAAGCACACATACATAGAGACACATTTTAAATTAATAAAAAAAAAAGCTCATTTCAGTGTGTGGATGGGAGAGCTATTCAAGAGTGATTTTTGTTTGTTTTTTTTAAATATAGAAGGAGCACAAGTCAGTCTCACTAGTCAATGAATTCCTGGTCTCAAAATTCTTTAATTCTAATTGTGTATCTTTTGCTCTTGGTGGTGGATCTCAGGGTTTGGGGCCCCTTCCACCCTACACAGTCATGGCAACATCCCATGGAATACTGGGAGTTGCAGTCTAGGGAGAAGTATTTAGAATTTTTAGCCAAATACCTCTAAAGGTTCACCAAACTACGAAGCCAAAGATTCAGTAGGATGTTGCCCTGGCAAATCAAGTGGATTCATACTACTATAACCATGTAGTGGGAAAGGCCACCAGTTTAAAAGAAATGAAGTAGATTCCAGAAACCAGGGGTCTTCCTGACCTTTGACAAAGTGCTTAATAGAGATATGTCAGGGGAAAACATTCCAAGATTCCTGCAACCACCAGGCACATGGTTATAATAAAAATCAGCTCTGTCCTAGTGCAAGCTTGGGTTATAAAAGAAGATTACAATTCCCTTGCAGGAGTTCCTTCTTATATATCTATATGAACAGATTACCTGCAATATTCAGGAGATCTATTTTTCTGCTTTCCTGTTCTATCATATACATTTATGTGAGCACTGAATGGATTTCTCAAGGATTCACAATGGAATAATTTTTCTAATGATATTAACATTATTCAAGTTATCTTAAATGTTTCCCAGGATGACCAACTACACAACAGCCAGAGGTTTTGTGAAAGAGAAAACTTATTTCATTTTGGATGTTATACATATGAAAATCTGGAGAGCTTTCAAAGCAAAAATAAAGTGTTAATCATATAACACTTCCTAATCGTTTTAGGTGAAAGCAAACTTGCTTCAGCTTGTGTGTTCTTCCTCATTAGTAACTTTTGCCATCTTGAGCACACTCTGATGTTGTTGGGCCACACATGTCTCAGTTTTTATCTCTGCAATGCTGGAGAATATACATTATGGTGAGGTGTTCTTGGTTCTTTCAATGGTATTAATACATCAGAGAGACCTCTCTTCATGTATTATTCCTATAGATGTAAAAAGCTTGTCAGTTTACAAGTACCTGTATCTACTGGCATAATGAATTGTTCTTTCTTCAGATGAAGAAACTTAGTGGAGATCATATGAACCTCATGGCCTCTGAGTGTGTTGCTCTATAGAGAACCATCTACGCCTGCCAGTACAGTTGCCACTAAGGCCTTGCCTGAACCAGCCAGGATACTTCAGGATCAGCCCATATCTGCCCCATTTTTCACTGTTACCTTGACTTCTATTTATATGGCATAGCAACTGTTAGCACAGGTGACTTGCTGGGCCACCTGGCACATCTGCCACCATGGGCCGCTCACTTCTGAAGTTTGAATGCAGTGCCCAGTGATTGACATATGCTGGGTGCCCTATTCTGACCTCAGAATAAGTTTCCCACAGTGGTGTGGGCACTATACAGGAGCCACTGTGCTACAGAAATGTAGAGTTCCAGACCTTCCTGGAAGTTCCAGAGGGGCAGGATTTAACATTGTTTTGCTCCAGTTCTGATCCAGAACATGCCAAACACTGCCCACACAGACTGCACCAGGATCAAGGGTTGTATTGTGTGTCATGCAAAGAGGATGATGCCAGAACAGGGGAGATACAGGCCTTTTGGCCCAGGCAGACAGATTCCTATGTAGGTACTGGGGGAAAAATAAGCAAATTTATTTTGCAAATTTAATATTAAGAAACAGTTAATCGTTTTGTATTTTCCAATTCTATTTGTAAAAGTCTGTGCAAAAAATGTATGTGTTTTTGTGCACATGGAAAAACTGCATTTTCCCTTAACATACAAATTTTTGCAAATGATATCCCTTAAACATGCCTTTTTGTATTCTGTTTTCTCTAAATTATTTATGGCATTACTAAATTCAGAGAAGTGGAACAACAAAGGGCAATAACATTCTGGTGTGCATGAATCAGGTCAATGCACAGTTTAGAAACTTTGCATTAACTATAGCTCCAGAAGCTACTTGAGGGACAAATGAAAAACTAGATGGGTATTCATAGAAAGTGTTCAGTAAAAAAAATCCAGAATTTCAGTATTTCACAGTTTGAAGGAATACAGTAGACAGGTCTCTTTGGTTTCAAATTATTACTGCTAGGATTGGGAGTTAAGGCAAATGTGTGTGAATTAGGTCCCAAACTGACTTCAGAGTTTCACTGTTCCTTTAAACCTTTTTTTAACAACATTATTTGTATTTTTTTACAACATAGATCATAGATCATACTTGTGGCTTTGGTCCAGGCTATCAGCAGACTCTGGACGTTATCACACCAGGGGTCTCAAAGCAGCAAGAAAAGCGGCATGGAATCAATCCAGAACCATACCGGAATGATTCTGGTCGCGCAGCCATAATTCCTCTTTGAAAGAGGAATTACAAAGAGCTGGAATGATGCAGCGATGGCGCAGAGATGATGCAGGGATGGGCGGGGTTTGCTGCGACGTCGTCTGATCACAGGGGCAAAGGATCCAGAATGATGCAGCGATGGTGCAGGCATGGGGCTGCTTTAGACCCCGTGTGATAACGTCCTCTGACCCTATTCAGATAGTGAAAATAATCAGGGATGAATCTGGGTTGAATATCTCTTGTTCACATGCATCCCTAATGCACCCAATTAAGTTTTAGGGACTGCCAAAAAAAAACAACCCACTTAACCCAGAATAATTGATACTGGTTTTCCCCACAAGCTTTTTTATTAAAAAAAAATCACATAATTGGCAGTGTGAACTAACTAATAACATAACTAATGCAAATAGACCTGGGATAATTCAAGATTAAACTCTGCATGCCTTGAACACATTTCAAATACATTTGCACCATCGCCTCCATGTTTATTAGAATGCTGGCATGCGTGAGCAACCAAACACCCAGAGATGCACATACATGTAGTTCCATAGTGTGAATAACAAGCCTGGAATGTGTGAATGAGGTCATTCACATCACTCTGCTGGGGGGAAAAAGGTGCTTGAATGACCTCTCTGTCTCTTCATATTGACCCCCTGCCCCCTGATTTCCTCAGTCCCATCCCTTTTAAAGGCACAGCTGGTGAGGATGTGAGACAGAGCCTTGACAGTGGCTGCCCCAGACTCTATAATTCCCTTCCCAGGGAAATCAGAATAGTCTCCTCTTTATTGTTTTTCTGTCAGCAGGCAATGACCTTTTTATTCTGACAGGCTTATGAAACAAAACATTTTTTAAAAAATAGGCTTTTAAGGAGGGGCTGTACTGTTTTAAACTGAACTGTTTTTAAATTGTTGTTTTTCCCTAATTGCTTTTTCTATTCTTGGGGTGTAGTTTAAATTGTTTTAGCATTGTGGGTCATTTAATTCCACTTTAATGTTCACTTTTTAATGTTTTTAGCTGCACTATTATTTCTAATTTCTTGCCTTCTTTGTATTAATATGTATTTTATTATTTTGTAGAATGTACACCATCTGCAGGCTTTTAAATCTATTTTTATCTATTTTATTGACTGTATGTACAGCTCTGTGTAAATCTACAGTGCTATATAAATAAACAATAATAATAATAATAATAATAATAATAATAATAATAATAATGTTTTCATTTGTAAGCCACCTTGATTCCAAATTTTGGAAGGAAAGGTGGGATGATGATGATGATCTGTATTTGTACTGATCCATTTCCTGAGCCTAGGAGTTTCCTTGCTGCCTGGTGGCTGAGGTCTTTGTTAGTCTTCCTCACCACCACTCCCATCCAAACTGCGGAAAGTGGCCAGAAACCTGTGACAGGGACTCTTGGATACTGAACACCAGTTTTGAGATACTCATAGAATCATAGAATCATAGAGTTGGAAGAGACCACAAGGGCCATCCAGTCCAACCCCCTGCCATGCAGGAACTCCCAATCAAAGCATCCCCGACAGATAGCCATCCAGCCTCTGCTTAAAGACCTCCAAGGAAGGAGACTCCACTACTCTCCTAGGGAGTGTGTTCCACTGTTGAACCGCCCTTACTGTCAGGAAGTTCCTCCTAATGTTGAGGTGGAATCTCTTTTCTTGCAGCTTGCATCCATTGTTTCGGGTCCTAGTCTCTGGAGCAGCAGAAAACAAGCTTGTTCCCTCCTCAATATGACATCCCTTCAAATATTTAAACACAGCTATCATATCACCTCTCAGTCTTCTCTTCTCCAGGCTAAACATCCCCAGTTCCCTAAGTCGTTCCTCGTAGGGCTTGGTTTCCAGACCTTTCACCATTTTAGTTGCCCTCCTTTGGACACACTCCAGTTTCTCCACATCCTTTTTGAATTGTGGTGCCCAGAACTGGACACAGTATTCCAGGTGAGGCCTGACCAAAGCAGAATAGAGTGGCACTATTACTTCTCTTGATCTAGACACTATACTTCTACTGATGCAGCCTAAAATTGCATTGGCCTTTTTAGCTGCTGCATCGCACTGTTGACTCATGTTCAACTTGTGGTCTACCTGGACTCCTAGATCCCTTTCACACGTAGTCTCATTCAGCCAGGTGTTCCCCATCGTATATCTGTACTTTTCATTTTTCCGCCCTAAGTGCAGTACCTTACATTTCTCCGCATTGAATTTCATTTTGTTAGCTTCGGCCCAGCTTTCTAGTCTATTCAATTCATTTTGAATTTTGATCCTGTCCTCTTGAGTATTAGCTACTCCTGCTAATTTGGTGTCGTCTGCAAATTTGATAACTATGCCCCCAATACTGTCATCCAAGTCATTGATAAAGAGATTGAATAGCACTGGGCCCAGGACAGAGCCCTGTGGCACCCCACTGGTCACTTCTTTCCAAGTTGAAAAGGAGCCATTGTTGAGCACCCTTTGGGTTCGGCCAGTCAACCAATTACAAATCCATGTAACAGTTACTTTGTCCAGCCCACATTTTACCAGCTTGTTTGCAAGAATGTCATGGGGAACCTTGTCAAAGGCCTTACTGAAATCAAGATATACTATATCCACAGCATTCCCTTCATCTACCAAGCTGGTAATTTTATCAAAAAAAGAGATCAGATTTGTCTGGCATGACCTGTTTCTCTGAAACCCATGTTGACTTTTTGTTATTATGTAATTACTTTCCAGATGTTCACAGACTCTCTGTTTAATGATCTGCTCCAGAATCTTTCCTGGTATTGATGTCAGACTAACTGGACGATAATTGTTGGGATCCTCTTTTTTCCCCTTTTTGAAGATGGGGACAACATTTGCCCTCCTCCAGTCCACTGGGACTGTACTCATTGTACAGTGGCTCTAATATACTCTTAGTGCTAGGTAAAATACTTGGTTCTAGATTTCTCATTGCTCTGCTTTTATTGTGTTTCATTGGCTTTGAGATTTGCCTTAAAGTAAGCAAGAGTAACCTAAGTGCATGCATACAAACAAGCATAGGTTCATCGAATAGCCTTGGGTGTGGGGGGGGGGCTTCATACTGCCTATTTCTAATGCTGAATCTGAACCTGACCAATAACCTGAATGTGGTACCACTGTGGGCCTTGTATAAGAGCAAAAAACAAATATTATTTTTAAAGTTTCAGTATAATTTCTAAGTAACTATGACAGCAGATGAAATTATATTATGCATTTTGGTACCTGCAAATCAGCCAAAGTAAAAACAATTGCATAGTTTTCCATGCTAAACTCTTCTAGCTTGAGTTCCCAGTCCATTTGCTTCATGTTCTGGCATGCCAACAATTCCTTGGGGTCCACACCTTGCTAAGAGTTACCAAGTTCTACATTTTCAAAACATTTGTTTTACTTTGGATCATTATGAGAGTAACAATGTTTTGGTTAAATAATTAAGCCATCAAGACCTGAAGCTTTTCTTACCATTCTTATTTTTCTTGGGTTGTGAACAAAGCTCTAAACAAATTTATGATCACTATAAAATGGAAAAAAATGAAACTTAAAAACAAATTGCAGAGAACATAGTGTTCCAAAAATGAGGCCAAGGCACCAATTATAACCTGAGTGGAACACATAATTTGCACATATGGGAAGGAACTCATGCCCCAAGATCTTACATACTGCCAGTGTGTGTCACATGGTACATGAAAATGATGCACTTTCTTCAGTGGCTATCCATGAACAATCAAAATAGCAGTCAGTTAATGATTGCCCATGAAGATGAAGGGTATGAAATGTTTCGATTTTATATCCCTTTAAAAGGTAGGCAGAGAGACATAATAGTGAATCTAATATACTCTATGGCATAGAAAAAGAGGGATAAGGGTTCTGTAGCCCAATGCTTCCAGAACTAGATTACAACAACCACTGTTTCCACCCAGAATGGCCAGAATGGAATAATAGGAGTTGTCATCCAACAGTCTTGGGTGCAATAATGGAAACCTCAGTTGTAGATGCATAGAGTTATGTCTTAAGAGGGCCATTTCTCTTAAACACAACCCATACTAAGATGGAAATGTTGAACCTATTAACTACAGTTTCATTGAATTTCTCATTTGCCTAGCTGCAACTTTCTTTCAGTCCATGTTTGTACTCATTTTTCAAAGCAGGGATATTTGTCAAAAATAATTCTTCACAAACCTGTATGTGTGTACATTTTTTCAAATGCATGCATTTTTGTGAACAATTTTCCTTAACATATGTGTTTCAGTGTGCCTAGTTTGAGTTTCAAACCAGATTGCAACAGTCTCAAAATTGTGGATTTTGGTGTGCAAACAGATTCTGCTTCACATAAAGAGTCTGTCAAGTCCAAATTACATAGATTTGTACAGATAAAATCAGATAATGTCAACAGCAAGCAAGCTTCCTGAATCGCTATTATGCTAATTTTAATATGTTGCTTTATTTCAACATTTGAAACAGCTGATACAATAACACCAAAAAGGTAGTTAGAACAGACAACAGAAAAACAGAGGGGAGAGCAAAGCAATTAACAAGCAGTGGGATCAGAACAAATTTATCCATCACATTATTCCTTTAATGGAGATAAAGGTGTGCTTTGCCAAGGATGGAGATAATTCTGTGTTTACAGTTGTTCACAGTTGGGTGTGTATCTTTTCAAAAATGGAAAATAAGATTTGTATACCTTTCTTGATCCCAGTATTTCTAGAAGTAACTTCAGAGATTGAGCACTTGCTAGAAATTCATTTATATACCTGCGGCTCTATCCTGCTCCCTTTCAATTCAGGAACTAACATCATACAGATAGATGAGTCATTCCCCCTTTTTGTCCCCTGCCCCGATCCCCGTTTTGCAGCATTTTGCCCAGTAAACTGATCTGAAGATCTGCATGCATTTTTGCGTTTCTGTTGTTCTTGTAAAAGGAAAAGGGTGGACGACTGAGCCTGAGACCAATTTTTCATGCTCTTGCCACACCTCACCAGGCCACAAGGGCATGAACTATGCTTTCAGGAAGTGGCATCACTTCTGGTTTTAGTTTCACCCAAAAACTGATAATTATTTATTGGATTTGGGGGAGAGATGTGGGGAAAGAACCCTAATTATTGCACTATTAACAATTTTGTGACCATTGGGATGGTTTTTAGATGACTCAATTCTCAAAACTCTCTCTCTCGCTCTATCTGTATGTATGTATGTGTACAGTTGGCCCTCCATATCTGCAGATTCTTTATCTAAAGATTTGACTATCCACAGCTTGAAATTATTCCAAAAATATATAAATTTCCAAAAATTCAAACATAAATTCAAAACTTTAATTTTGCTATTTTATAGAAAAAGAGACACCATTTTATATAATGGGACTTGAGCATCCATGGATTTTGGTGTCCATGAGGGGCCCTGGAACTGAACCTCAGCGGATACTAAGGGCCCTCTATGTGTGTGTGCGCGTGTGCATCTTCACTGCAAAATTAATGCAGTTTCATACTCCTTTAACTGCCATGGCTCAGTGCTATGGAATTCCAGGATTTATAATTTTGTGACCTATTTAGCCTTCACTGTCAGAGAGCTCTGGTGCCACTACAAACTACAAATCCCAGGATTAAATAGAATGGAGCCATGATAGTTAAAGCAGTGTCAAACTACATTAATTCTGCAGTGTGGCAGCAACCCTAGGGGTGCAAAGTATATTGGAGTTACATGTAGGAGACAGGCCATACTTTCCCACCCCTTTACAAGACTAACATGAACTTTGGAGTTTCTTATGACTCATATGACTGCCTTTGATTATTGTTAACAAGATATTTTCAGTGCAATTTTGTTGTGACAGAAGCAGTAGAGGAAGGCAACCTCTAGAAAATTTCACCCTTACTTCTTGACTTAGAAAGCCGTTGTTGCTCATCAGTTTCTTCTCCTCCTACAATGTTTTGTGCTCCAAGATCTCCTCCACTACTCCAAAAAGTATTGTAGCTTTCAGTGTTGTGCAATTCTTTATCATTAGAAATCTGGCATGGTGTATAACTTTTCACAGACAGGCTATGTTGAATCACATTAAAACTTTACACGAATTAATTTATTCACAACTTTCTTGGGTAACTTGTAAACAAGGTAATAAGTGTAATGAAGAAAGACAAAACCTCAGTCTCCTTTTAGAGAGAGTGAGAGAGCAATAATTAAAGAAGTGTTTCTGCTTAGTGGACAAACATTCCTGGCTTCACAGTTGCCCAGAGTGTCATCTGAGGCAAAGTCTCACCTTTCCCTCCTACCACTGCATTAACTGAAATGGGATACCATGTCTTTTGTGGCTCAGTTAAGTAAAGGGATGCTGGAAATCAGTCAGCAGTAGTGACAGAAGCTAGCCACAGCAGTAAATCAATTTAACCTGGTAGGAATATAATTATAAGGAAAGATACTCTTGACATTTTTATTACAGTGATCAGGCCCTGCCAAGTCAAGAAGAAGCCTTGAACTCACTTTTTTCTTTCCCCAAGTCTCCTTTGCCTCTTTTACAAGAAAGCACCTTGATTATGTTTCTACTTGTTTCATTGCCAAGTACTGTTTTTTTGCCTCTGCCAAATGTTGGGAAGCTTAGGACAGTCTTGGTAGGGGAGTAAATAGTTTCCTGAGAAGGAGAGAATGAGCATGGAACTGTTGGAGCATGGAAAAGCTACCTTTAAGGGCCTCCATCTCCTCAATCCATGTGGGATTCTGGTAGTTGTAGTCCATGAAAAGTAGCATTTCCAACCTCCAGTAGAGTTGTGGGACATCTGGCTGACTTGTGAAGAGATTTCCATTGGAAGCCAAACTTTTTACAGTCCTATAAATTTCAGTAGAGGACTAGGGGGTCATACAGATGGCCCCTAAGGGGCGGATCCGTGCTGCCTCTGGGACTGCTGGATCAGGGCCATGGCAACCATATGCCAAGCCCCAATCCAGCTCTTTGTTGCTCCAAAAAAACTGACAAATGCAGCCCCTTTTTTTGAGTGGCAAAGAGCCGCCCTTACTCCCGCCACTGTGGCTCTTCTATGCCCTTTTGGTGCAGCATGTCTACACGCTGCACAAAGGAAGCGCTGTGCAGTGGGGCATGCAGCCTGACGGCAGTGTTGGTATAGTGTCAAGGCGGATGGTGTGCAGTCACCCCGCTCCAACTCCACCCCAGGCCAGTCCTTGTGGCCAGTCTGTACAGGCCCTAAGGTTGTCTCTGAGTGAAATCAATGTGTCTTGCTCCACTTTGGTGGGATCACATTGATGGAGGATGAAGCTGCCTGTTTCTTATCCATGTCATTTTCACCTGTTCTGTTTCTGAATATTCTAAAACAAAACTTCTCCAAATGTATATTTAAATTAGTACCAAGCCAAACATCACATCCCACCTTTGCAGACCAATTCTATTGCTGCAAAAGGAAGGCAAGCCATTTCCTGTATTTTTCACAGGTGGACTGTTGAGGAGAGCATATTTTCATGACCAACAGCAAATCCAGAGGATACCATGGACAGCCAGAAAGATAAACAAGTGGGTTCTTGAGCAGGTGAAGTCAGTAAATTTCCTTGGAAGCCAAAATGATCAAATTAAAGATGTTGTACTTTAGCGACATCATGAATCAGCATGACTTATTAGAACAGACACTAATTCTAGGAAAGGTGAAGGGCAATAGAAAGAGAGTAAGACCACATGCCAGATGTATAGACTCTATTAGGGAGATGATGGGCATGAGTCTACAGGACTTAAGCAAAGCAGTGGAGGATGGGGGGGGGGGTTGAGGAGGGTCACCATGAGTCAGAATCTAAACATGCCTTATCAACACAAGATCAGTGTAGGCCTCATGCTTCTTGTTTTCCATTCATCATAAGACAACATTGTTGATTGTTCAGTCAGCAATTCAGGTCTGACCAGAAGGACAGAAAGTTGTGGGGGAAGCAACAGTTACAGCAAGGTTGATCAAAGGCTGTTCTTGATTGCATTCAAATTAAATTGCCAAAAAAGCAGTGCTGCTTTTCTAGTAAAGCAAAAGGGAACAAGAAAACATGAACTATGTGTTCCATAAATAAAACGTTTTTTTAGTTAGACCAGTAAAATGCCTATAAAAGAATTAATTTTTGAGTCCATCAGAACTCTTTTGGTGGTCATTACAAAATGGGAGCAAGGAGTACCATGAAATCTAAAAATTTTCCTCGTCAACTGTTATAGCCGTGGGATCTGGAGTTAGACCGAGGACTTTATCATACCAGCCTCTTGTCTTGCAGCAATCACATTAAGTGAATGGTAATTTACCAGTATAAAAACAAGAACTATCATGCCTTCTTTACAATAGCACTATAGCAAGGGTAGGCAACCTTTCCCCTTTAAGGGCCGAGGGACTTCAGCTCCCAGAATCCCAGGAGCTATTGGCCAACATGGGACTATTGGCCAACATGGCTGAGGCTTCTGGGAGCTGAAGTCCCTCGGCACTTAAAGGGGAAAGGTTGCCTACCCCTGCACTATAGTGTTGCATGTTCCCAGTCTTCTGCACTTCCTCACTGTGACCCTGCCTTCCTCCCCATGACTGCCCTATGTAATACTTGGATGCTGTTTATTTATTTTTTAATCTATTTTTGCTGCACTTGCAAACTTGTGAAACTGTGCAGTTTTGACACTTCTGCCCACCTCATTCACATACTTTAATAAGTGTGCCTATCCATTCCTTTTACTCCATTCCCTGATGATGTTAAAAATCTGTTTTGCCAGAATTGCATGTTCATGGTATACTGCTCACCTGCCACAGCAGAACAATTGCACAATTATGAAAATAAAATGAAATAAAATACTGGGGAATGGAGCAAAAGCAATGGAGTAATACCACCATGATGCCCTTAGTTCAGACATAGGAAATGATGTGACTTCAACCTGCTAGGGGATAGGGAGGGAGAGAAGAGGGAAAATATGCCCACTCACACCACATGATTGCAGGAATATTGGAGCTGAAGCAGGATGACATAATTGTACCAGAAACAATTACGAAAGAGCAGCAATATATGATGGGTTTTGCCCATCAATGAAAGGACAAGAAGGAGGAAATTGAAATGCAACAATGGGAAAGACAGAATGCCATGTGATAAATCCCAGCAAAAGATGCTGTTAATCAGTTGTTATTGAAATTTACTGCCTTGTGTGATAAAGTCCTGAGTCTCCCAAGATGGATGTTACAGGTTTGAAGAGTTAGCTTGAGTAGCAAGGTTCCCATTTATGGCAGGCAGGATCAATTGTTTTTCCCTCTCAATGGGTTAAGGATGGAAAGGATACTTGAAAATATTTGAAAAATAGTTGAAAATTGTTTTTCCCTAGTGTCAGGAAATCCTAACAAGAGGAATCCAGGACTGACTAGAATCTTTGTAGTTTGAACTTAATCTGCACAAATGTCACATTCAAGTTTTGTCTGTGTGGGTTTGTATGTGCATATAACAGCATTTTCCACTGAGAAAATATTTCTACACAAAAATGCTACCTGCAAATTCTGCACAGAACATGTCCTGAACTGTGAATAGGCTTCAATAACTGCACAGTTTTTCAAAGACTTTCTTACATTGGGAAGAAAATTGCTAACATTACTCATTTCTTCCTTCAAGAGCAAAATTACCAAATAATTATTTACAATACTACTATAATCAGAGGAGTGGCAGGCACACAATGTACTATAGTCAAACCATTTGTGTGGGCCTGCAGCAGAAGCACTGGGTAGCACAGCAAATCCAATGCAGATCTTGAGATGTAGCTGCTAAATAGACAGGCAAAAAGAGGTGCTTTCAGGCTGGCTTGAAGGCATGGCATTTAGATGATGCACGCCTTGAAGCTGGCAGGAAAGCGGCCTCTAGGCACCTTATGGGGAGAAAAGCTGCCTCAAAAAGAAGCAGCTTTTTTCCGCTTCTTCCTGAAAAGTGTGCACTTTTGCATGTGCGTATAAATGCACCAACACCAATGTGTCTCTAAAGGGGTGCTCTTTCCAAACCCTAACCCTAATTGTGCATGTAAATGCCCTGTCACAGGAGTGCACTTAAAAAGGACAGAGCTGCTGTACACAAGGGGTGGGGGAGGCAATGCCCAAAAGGGAAACCATGAAAGCTCTCATGGAGATGAGTACAACATACACAAAACAAACAGTCAAAGAGGGGGCATAGGGTGAAGTGAGGGATGAAGGGAGGCTTGACTGTACCTTGCTGGCATCTGCACGGGACACGTCTGCTCTGATGCCCTGTCCTAGTGAAGTGCTGCATATGCGGATGTGTGCAGGTTCACAGGGACAGCCATGCAATGGGATGGCAGTCGCTGGAAGTGCACTCCTGCAAAGGTGCACAGGGATTGTGGAAAGGACAGTAAAAAAAAAAAAAAAGTACCTACCAGCATGGCTTGAAGCCATGCTGTTTGGTCATGACATGCATATTCCAGCTGCCTTGGGAGCTATTGATGGGGTTTCAATGTGGATTCAGAAAAGGCAGCTTGAAACCATCTTTTCCTGCCTGTCTATTTCACCCCTAAATTAGGTGATGCACAAAGAAAAACTGTCAGTTAAGCCAAATTGTGAGCATTCCTAGGGGGGAAGCAGACGACTGCTTCCGAGCCGCCGCGTGTCAGGGCGCCGGCGGAGCGGAGGCTCCGCACGGCAGCACCCCTGCGGCGAATCTAAAAGGACCGCTAAAATGGCGATCCTTTTAGATTCTCCCGAAAGTGCGCCCTAACAGCGGCGGGCGCACTTTCGGCGGCTCAAACGCCGCGGCGCGTTCGGCTGCCGCGGCGTGAGGGCAACCCGCAGTCGCCGGCCGTGCGGACGGACGGCGCTTCCGGGTGCGCCCTCAGGAAGAGGAAGAGCCGCTGAACGTGCGGCGGCTCCTCCTCTTCCGGGCCTCGGAGACGGCGCAATTAGCCGTCTGCCGAGGCCCCTAGTGTTTGAAGGGAAATGATAACTTGAGTTATATGTTGCCCTGGAAAGTAGGTGCGTATGACCCAAAGCATTGTGACTTGCTCTCTGTTCTATCTAAATGGTTCTAGTTTCAAATTAATAGAAAGAGGGGAAGCAGCTCTTAAAATGGTGTAGGGAGGGGGAGACTTCCAGTCTACAATTCAACCTACAGAGGGCTGAGGAATCTCAACCCCTTTAAACTACCCGGTACATGAAATAGGAACAGTGTTATTGGGAAAAGCTGCAGCGATTCCTAATGTACACTCCAAATTGACACCTGAAGATTCAACTAGTGCCTGGGTGGAGAAAGGGAGGAATAATTAAGCCATATTGCAGATCTAACACCTAAAGCCATTGTAGGTTGAGGGTGTGAAGACACAACACAATCCTACTGGGTATTAAAAAGGCCATAACTTTAACAGCTATATAGCATTGTGCATTCTGTGTTCATATAACCTACCTGTTATCTTATAGCACTGTCCTCCAGCCCTACTGCAAAAGGAAAACACAGAGTGGCAGATATGGATATGACATGGGTTCACTGTTGCTGTATGATTCCCTGCCATCTGCAAGTAAGATGTGGCCAACAGCCCCCAAGCTGGGTCTGAGTCTAGCTGCCTGCTCCCATGGTCTCTTAAGGGAACCACCTTAAAAGGGGACTAACAAGGCACCCCAACTCCATACCCCAAACCTAGACCCAGCTTCATGTCACAGTGCTAATGTTGTGACATCAAAAACTAGTTTCAGCACAGTTTACACCATAACAGGAATAAACAGTAATGAAAATATGGTGGATGGGAAGGCAGTGAAGGTCAGAACACCAAAGAAGCAGCAAGAAGTTACTTTTATTCCACCTAGGTGCATCTTGGTAAAGCTTAAGACTTCACTCACCCTCAGGAACAGGATGTACCCTTATAGTGCATTAGCCATCCATCCAATTGGTTAGTTGTTCCCAAGATCTGTGCAATGCTGAAAGAAGATTTGTGTCCCTGTTGCTGTGTACTGCCACACTGACTTTGGCCCACTTCACGCTACACAATTATAATGCTATTTTCCCCCATTAATTGCCAGGGTTCCATCCCATGAAATCCTGAGGTTTATAGTTTGATGAAGCATATGAGCACTCTGTCTGAGAATTTTAAATGTCCCTTCCTAAACTACCAATCCCAGGATTATATAGAGTGGAACAATGGCAGTTAAAGTGTTCTAATATGGCTATACTTGTGTTGTGTAAATTGGCCCTTGATAAGTCAGGAGCTGCAGTTTACCAGCAATAGAACCTTGTAACTAGGAGAAGCCCTAGTTGAAAATAGGGACCCAATAACATTATCTGGCCTGCAAAGAGCTGGAAGATTGAATGGATACTTCCTTCTCAAAATAATTATTTTCCATTGCCTTAAAAATGAGCGTCAAATGTAAGGTTCTAGTATACTGGTGCACTTTCTCTATGACTACTCATACAAAAATATAGCCAAAATGTAGCTACAATTCTTCCCTGGACATCAAGCAAGAACATTCAGAGCAAAATAAATATGGACACTTTCTCAGTTGGATACTGTTTTGTTTTGTTTTGTTGTTCAGTTCCTAGCCTTCTATTATGTCATTTCACTCAAGGAAGGAAATGGAAAATACATCAAATGGGAATCATCTCTTGGTTTTGTTTTATACTGAGGTTTAAGTAAAGGCTCAGTTTGTGTTGAAACCAACATGCAATCTCTAATTTAATAACACAGATGCTTGTTTTTAATACCAGAATTATGGGAAAAGGTAGTTGTTCCCAATATATAGCAACATTCTTCTGGCCATTTTTCTGGTTATTCATGTAATAAATAGTCTTATGACACTTTTCAGCCTGTACCTATTATAGATTTGACCAAACAAGCCCATTATGAAATGAAAACCACTCTATATTCACTTGAAATGTCAATGCAAGTTTGAAGATGCGCTAATTTTGTTGCTTTTCACATTATGCATATCTATGTCTTTGTAGAAACTATCAAGACTCTGCCTCTCTGATGAATTCCAATAATGTTATGTTCGTAATTACCCAATAAATTACTGTTATACATTTTTTCAATTTAAAAAGAGTATGAACTTATTCACATTGAAATTGTTTTAGCTAGGAACAGATGCTTATAGAAGGAGTGTTTAATACCAGACAGCACAAAAAGATATTTTACTTCTGGCTACAACTTCCATATTCTAGGTGAAATCAGAGATCAAATAAGCCTTTTTTAGAAGATTAATTTATTTTGCTGAGCCTCATTGAACTGGGAAAAAATGCATTCATTAATATCAGCTGGTTAAAAAAAAGTTGCATTAATCATGATAGCCATTATGTTTTAAAAGAAACTATTAGCAGTCTGAACACCAGAGAGCCTGTCCTATACAAAACTTTGCCAGTTTGCAAACAAGAAGCTCTAGTTCCATGCTGACCTTCTAGGCTTCAAATAACTCCTTATCTCCAATCTCAGGTCACTGCTCAGTGAGAGCACCAAAACAATAACAAAATAGCAAGTCAAAACCCATTATCTTTTGTGCCAAAAATGGCCTCATAGAAATGAAAGTAAAATGTGATTACATTTCCCTCTCCTAATGTAAAACAAAAGAAATGAATCAGAAAATGATACTCTGAATTCATTATTTCCAACTCTGTGTAGAACTGCTAAGTATGTGGAAGGTCACATATCTCCCAATAGATACTCAGTATGTGTTCTTTGAAGATGTGGCTAAGAACCCCCATCTTTTCCCCCCAATCTCAAAAATAAGCTTGGACAAACCCAATACAAATCAGTAACCATGGGGGCGGCCACCATTCAATGATTTGTTCCCAAAATGTGAAAGAATTGAGAGGTGGCTTCTAAGCGAATGTAATAATTGGAAACTTATAGGGCTCATTCCCACTTGCATTTAAACCGGTTTGGAAGTCGCATTGATACTGAATCACTGAATCATTGATACTGAATCACTGAATCGATTCAGTGAGATGTGTAGTTCCCATTATGGAAGCAAATTATTTCCTTATTCCATACATTTGTGTCTTTTTTGACATGATTGCCATTCTCACTAGAGCAGGGGTAGGCAACCTTTCCCCTTTAAGGGCTGAGGGACTTCAGCTCCCAGAAGCCTCAGCCATGTTGGCCAATAGTCCCATGTTGCCCAATAGCTCCTGGGATTCTTGGAGTTGAAGTCCCTCGGCCCTTAAAGGGGAAAGGTTGCCTACTCCTGCACTAGAGATTTGCACCACTACAATTTTTTTTTAAAAAAAATGTCAATCATATGATGCATCTATGCATCATCAGTGATGCAAGGAAGGAGGGAGAAGGGGGAAGGGAGGGCTGGGAGGACCAGGCACCTCCCCCCCCCCAAAAAAATAGAGGCCCATCCAGGAAAAATGGAGTACATCCTCAAATCAAAGCCCAAAACACTGCTATAGGAATTTGAATGCATGCCTCTTAGTCCTGCTCAAAATGGCTATCTCTTTGAATTCTGGAGTGGGTGGTTTTTCAAGGGGTCCTTGCCACCAAGGAGGACCAAGCCCTGCCAAATGGAGGACCTTCCAGAAAACAAAAAAATATCAGGTGTGACCAAAGACAAGCTCAAAACACTCCTAGAAATCTCAATTCCTGCTTCTTAGCTATGCTCCAAATGGGGAGGGGGACCTTTGAGAATTCCTCCTGGAAACAGAAGGCTGAAATTGAGGACAGGTACTGGAAAAGGAGGATGTGTCTGGTCAGCCTTCCTCACAGCCACTCGGTCCTAGTTCCCTCCTTTGCTCATTTCTAGGAGTGTTTTGAACTTTTCCTGAGGGAATGTCCCACATTTTTTTCCTCAAAGGTCCTCCATTCCTTGTCCTCTTTTGTGATGAGGACACTGGGCCACCCCCACTCAGAGCCCTCATCCCTGAATAGATAGGGCCAGTCAGTCCCAGTTCCCGCCTTCACCCAGCCAGGCACTCCCGCACACAATCCCTGGATTTCCCCTCTCTTGGCTCATGATTGTTATAATAGGATACAACCATTTAGATTTTCTTTCCATTTCCTGTTGAATCTCTAAGATCAAGTAGAAACAATGATAAAACTATTTTCAGTTCTATAGAGAAAACTAAAAAGAAGGCTTCTGATAGTGAAATCCTGAAGCCTAACTAAAATTGGAAATCTATATAAAGATGCATCCACTGAACACATTATGAGATAGCATGAGATGAAGATGCATAAATGGTCAAGAGTTCAGGAATGAAAAATATCCCCCTGGATATAAACTTACTTAGGAAATGTACATCTGGGTCTAAGTCAGTTTGCAGGTCATGATAGCAAAGTTCCAGCTGTAAATTATTTGCTATATATAAGGGAAATGCTGTTAGGGCACTATAAATGAATGAACTGGAAACTCATCATCAATAAGCTTTGCCAAGAAAATGAACATATTAAAGCTAGAAAAATTGGTGTGTGGGGATGAGGATGGGGGTGGGAATTCACAGTATCACTTGCTTTCAGAGAAAATAGAATACCAAGACAGTATTAACCTTCAAGCACCACATTAATCTTCAAGCAGAACATTAATCTTCAAGCACCAGAAGGGGACAGCTTAATTCTCCAGAGCCATGTTTTGCTTAAGATTTTACACAGATCTAGACCTACAATGTAGGAATTTTGTGACATTGTCACCTGAGGAGTTGTGAACAATATTTGGAACCATGTTGGTCACAAACACTGACATAAACTCTCATATGCTAGTATACGGGCTTTTCCCGTGATTGCAGAAGGAGGTATTCAGTATCCCTTGGGCAACAAACCCTTGAAGACTGCCTGCCCACCCTTGGATTCAACAGCTGTCATGTCAAATATGGTAGCCAGTTAATATCCTGCTGGCCCAATGGATTGGAGTAATTATCACTGGTACATCATTTGCTAGGACTACTAAAGAGGTCAGTGGCTGTCATCAAAACAAGAAACATTTTCATTGCTGGAGAGTTCTCCAAGGTGTCCAGAAAGTTGTTGGGCTTTATCATCCTTAATCTGGCAAGGTGTTCTTCTCTCCCAGTTGCTAGCTGTGGTGGCACATAGCATGGCAATGTCCATTGCACTAGGGGTGGAAGCTGAAGCCCAGTGGAAGTATACTGTCAGAAAGATATGGGGTCTCACCCATAGTTACTGGGGGCGAGTTACCAATATTGTCCCAAGGGGCAAAACCATGTTGCTGAGAAGCAGAAAAATCTGGTTGTCAACAATATGAACTCATTTACGTATGTGGAGTGAACTAGAATTTCAGTATGTTCAAAAAAATACCACAGGTTTCATGTTGATGTTAAAAAATAGGGGAGATAGAATTATGGTCCCTACTCTCCGAAAAAAGACCATAGAACCTTTCACACTATAGCAATAGCAAGTACATTTCTATACTGCTTACTGGTGTACTAAGCGGTTTACAAAGTGTAAGCTAATTATACCAGTATGATTGCACTTTAAGTGTTATGGCAACATCCCATAGAATCTTGGAGGGTGTTTTGTGAGACACTAGAACTCTCTGGCTGAGAAACTGCAACTCCCAGGATTCCATAACATTTAAACTAGATCACAATACTTTAATTGTATAGGATAAAAAGACCCTAGATCTACCGTTTCTCAGCTCTGTCCCAGAAAAAATGCCCAGAAGTATATCATGGCTAATAATATCAGGATCCACTAAAATGTACAAGGGAATAAACCCCACCTTCAGTCCACCAAGGCAATTTGTGTCCCAAATTGAATCCACAAGCCTATACTCCCAAGAATGGCCAACACTACCTTGAGTCCTATGCTGGGAGAAAGGAGCGATTTACAATGAATTAAATTAATAAGAAAATGAGTGTTAACTTTCAAAGCCATAAGAGCTAAGCTTCACTTCTGTAAAAAGCAGGAGTAGCCCAAGGTCCCAGAAAGGATGAGATGCTTCACCCCCAAATCAGACCAGGAACTGCCACTGTTCAAAAGTGGTTTCAACACCGCTACATTCAAGAACTACTGAAATGGTAACATCCCACAGCAAGGCATTTTCCACAGTTGATGCTCACGAAAAGGGATAGCATGGAAATAAATCAGGGATGGTGTATCATCATTTTAATGATCAATGTAAGAGTTTATCTCTGCAAGCTCTGCAATGCTGTACTACTTGATGCCACAGCATACCCTCCAACATTTCATAGAGGAAAAAAATAAGGATGTATGTGGTCAAGTTGGAAAAATGTATTAACAAGGAAAAGCACACAATAGGGGAGGCTGCAGCAGTTTACTCTTGCCTGGGACTACTGAGAAGGGCAAAATTCTGCTCCTTCTCTCCTCTCTTCACTGCTGAGTTAATTGAGTACAAACTACTTTTGCATGTTGAACTCAGTTTACAGCAATTGAAATAAACTGAGGGAGAAAGGGGAAGTGGAAGGAAGAAAGAAATAATGAGGTATTTTGAAAGCAGTTGAAAAAGTAAGATAACAGAGGATATCTGGACTGTCCCTGCCAAGCCAAAACAGTTGAAGGGCACTATCAATCTCTGGTGAATTTTTAGTGTGGCATGTGCCTCTTCCCCCTCTTTTTGCCTTCCCTCTCAATTACAAAAGTCCCTCCCATATTTAGGCATTGGGTCATAGATAGAGTGTACTGTACATTGTTTTAATATGTTGCAAGCTACCTTCCTAAAAATAGGAGAGGGAGAATCAGCCTTGAAATAATTTGCTTAGACTAGAAATATCTAAATAGTCAAGGATAAGAAGGAATTGTACTTGTTAACTGTCTTGTTTAGTGACTGAGAGTATTCACCCTTCACATATATGAATTTCACATGCATGGCTTGAACATCTGCTTATCTCATTAGAGCTATGCACAGTCCTGTCCCGTCCCGTCCCCCCACATCTCATGTTGGTATGTTTCCTTTCTCAACATGGCACAAGCATTACCATAGTCATGTCTTCTTTGATCACATATGGCTCATATAAACCTATTAGTGATGATTTCATAATAATGATTATTTAATTTCCCCCTAACCTCACCAGATTCCTCTCCCTCCTGCCAAATCATGTATTATGTGTGAATCTGTGTGTCTTCGATCCTTGATAGTGCTCCCTGCATCTGATGAAGTGGAGAGCTCATACTGTAATAACTTTTTTATGTCTAAATCCAATAGCTATTGCCAACTTCAGCAGACCCATTTCTTTAACTGTTGAATGGGAAGTTGATACACTTACATGAAACTGATTGATTAAGGGCATGCCTACTTGGGCCAATCATAATAGTTTCCCCCTGCCCTCACTGCAACTTGTCTACATAATGCAGGGCCAAATACCCAATTTGAGTGTGAACTGCCTTTACCAGGGAAGGCCAGTTCTGCACAAAATCTACCCTATCTGCACTTAAAATGGATTTTAAAAACCCTCACCTGTTGCTTCAGATTTTGCAGGAAAACCCAGCACTCTGTAGTGATTCTGGGCAGTTGTTTCACACAGGTCCTGCTGTGCTGCTGCCATGAGTTGCTCCACCTGAGGCCACACTGAGGCATCTAGCCATGTGCCTCTGGGCTACTTTGATAGTGTATTCCTGCATGACAGGGGGTTGTACTTGATGACCCTTAGGTCATCTCTTCTAACTCTATAATTCTGTGATTTTATGATTCTATGATGATGGGCATCAAATTTCTGTCCTCAGAGGGAGTAACTCATATTGGCGGCAGCAGACGGCATAGTGGGATGTGTGCATAGACATCAGCCTGGTGTCATTATGGGTTCCAGAGGTAATAGGGCGAATCTGGGCCAGCTCTGAAGCCAGAATACTCTGGGAGCAGCCCAGCATATTCTGGATAGTGAGACCTCAGTGTGTGTACAGTACCCTAGTTGGGACTAGCAATTGCATTTAGGCCTTTGTCTTAAAGATATGCCACAAGTCTCTTCATTAGTTTTGCTACAATTATTTCTTTGGAAATTACTTTACTGGGATGGTTCCTTCTAAGTGTTCCAGTCCTGCCTCCATTTTAAAAAAGACACCTGCAGAATCAATTTTCCATTTAATTGCCCTGAATGCTGAACAGCCATCCCAATACATATTCCACCTGCTTCTTATCCACCAGATGGTTGTCCTCAGACCCTTCCAGTCTTCAGTTAGGCATATACATCCTTCTGATTTAAACAGATAATATACCCTGAATACAGACTGCAGTCCTGTGAGAATAAACAGGGAGAGCAGAAACAATTATACGTTCCTCCCTGGTGCATTAAAATTGAAGACAGACATCTGGTGAAGCATTTTTAAAAAGTTATTCTAACTACAACAACTTAAATGAGTGCTGACTATGAACACATAATCACCCAAAGGACTATATTCTGAATGTTCTTGGCCAGGACTCTAAAAGCAACACATCTTTGGGAAATACAACTCAGTGAGAGGTACAGTTCATGTTTTGCCTGTGGAATTCCCTAGTTTAACCCCAGTTATTACAAAGGGTCTTAACCTTCAAGTGATAGGGATTATTCCTTGGACACCTGTTGTCATGTACAGCAAGTTATGAGTGTATTAACACTATAGCATTAAAGCAGTTCAATACCACTTTAGCTACAAGTCCTATGAAATTTAGACATAAAAAAGTTATCTGTAGTTTGGTGTGTTAGAATTCTCTGGTGTAGTTCACAGGGGTGCATCAGAGCTCTCTAGCAGAGAATTCTAAGGGCCTTTGCAGACTGCCAGAAATAGTGCAAATTGAGTCCACTTTAAGGGTTAGGGTTAGTGCTAGGGAATCTTGGGAATTGTTTTTTTTTTCCTGAGACATTGAGCCTTCTCTGTCAGAGAGCTCTGGTGCCACAATAAAATACAGTTCCCATGATTCCCTAACCCTAACCCTTAAAGTAGACTCAATTTGCATTATTTCTATTAGTCTGCAAAGGCCCTAAGTAGCTCACCAAACTATAGAGCCATGTTTCTACTGAATGGACCCACATCAGTTAAACTGACACTGCAGTTAAATTATTATAATTATGCAGTCCAAATGCACTCATTTATACTAAGAGGATTACTTGACTGATTCATTTGGTGTATTTCTATACAATTCATTTTGTATTCAAAAGATGCACATTTATTTCTCAATTCTTGTGCACAAGCCATACTTCCAGCATGAAAGCTTGTATTTTCCCCCCCCAAACCTATTGTATTTTTCCAGAATTTAACCTATAACATTTGTATGGTCTAGTGTTATTCCCCCCCCCCCCCATATCAATTTCATCTGAGGTTTTACAATTTTTTTTAAAAAAAAGCATGAGAAGTGAACCTTCACCATTTATATGGGGAAATCTTGTTCTCTGAAGTCATATCAAAGTGAGACAATTATCCTTGCTTTGGCACCTTGTGAATGAGGAGGGAAACTGGGGAGCAAGATAGAAATAACCAGTTCCCCAGATAGGAGCAGACAGGTTCCACCTCTTCTGTTATCACTCCTCTTCACATTCTTGGTTTTTGGATACATATTACAGGCTTCTAAAATACAATATTGCTTCAGGATGAATAAAAAAGCTTTTGCAGGCAATTTCAGCATGCAGTTTCCACTCATACATGGCTAACACAGTCCTGCATCCAAACAGCTAATGCACACATGGCGCTAAAAATATTTGGAAAGGCTATGATGAATGATTCACTTTTAGCCAATTTGTCCATAAAGTTCAGAGCTGTCACACAGAATGAGTAACCATGTATAGTTTGTTTGGAAATTCTCCATATACAGATAACATGCTTTGATTATAAATAGGTCTTCTCCCTGACTGGTACTGTATTTCACGGTAAAGGAAGTTTGCCACCTGGTAACTGAAAATAGTACTGCAGGCTGCAGACAAATTTAAATTAATTTAAACTGACTGATCCATTTTAAAAACCACAAAGCCTAAGACTGGGATGGCGAACCTATGGCATGTGTGCCAGATATGGTATGCAAAGCCATTTTCCCCAGCATGTGGAATGCGGGGAGGAGGAGGAGGAGGCGTGCACCTGTTCCTCTTCCTTCCAGACCCTCCCTAGCCTTCAGTTGTCTCTCCAAAGGCCAGGGATAGCACTGGGGAAGAAGGAGGAACAGGTGCACATCTGTTCTTCCTCCGTCCATACCCTCCCCAGCCTTCAGCTATCTCTCTGAAGGCAGCTGAAGGCCAGGGACAGCACAAGGGAAGGAGGAAGGGGCACATGCCTGTTCCTCCTCCTTCCAGACCCTCCCCGGCCTTCAATTGTCTCTCCGGAGGCAGCTGAAGGCCAGGGACAGCATAGGGGAAGGAGGAGGTAGAGCCATGCACCTGTTCCTCTTCTTCACCCCTCAACCCCCCCCCCCGGCCTTCAGCTGTCTCTGGGGGAAGAAGTCCTGCTCTGGAGGTTCCTCCCCCATAGGTGGAGTCCTGCCCCTGGCATTGGGTAACACCCGGTGCCAGAAGCCTTTTAGTTTGGGCACTCCTAAAAGTTTTGCCGTCACTGGCCTAAGGCATAGATCTTCAGAGTCTTTTTTTTTTTTTTTTTTTTGGTATGAATACTGAATTTCAGGTTTGTAGAATTCATATTCTTGAAGCTATAACACAAACAGATACACATGCACTTTATCATCATCTTCTAGCATTTTTGCACCATTCAAGGTGGTTCACATCAGTTATAGTGGTTTTTAAAGAGCATCTGAAGAAGTGGATTGATATCTACAAAAGCTCAGGCCAAAATCTAAACCAGATAGTCTTAAACTAGATTCATCCCCTGCTCATTTCATTCTTATGTTACACTTAAAATCAAATATGAAATACTATTGCTGTTGTTAACTGCTGTCAAGTCAACTTTGACTCACAGTGATCCCATGAATGAAAAACCTTCAAGTCACCCTATCATCAACCACCCTGCTCAGGTCTTGCAGACTCAGGGCTATGGTTTCTTTGATTGAGTCTATACATCTCAAATGTGGTCTTTTTCTTTTCTAACTTCCTCCACCTTATTTTCTTACTGCCCTAGTGAGTCATATCTTCTCATGATATGGCCAAAGTACGACAGCCTCAGTTTAGTCATTGTGGCTTCTAGGGAGAATTCAGGCTTGAAGTTCTCTAGGGTTCATTTATTTGTCTGTTTAGCAGTCCATGGTATCCACAGAACTCTTCTCCAGCACCACATCTCAAATGAGTTGATTTCCCTCCTATCAGCTATCTTCACTGTCCACCTTTCACAACCATACGTAGAAATGAGATATACAAGAAATGAGATATATGCTAAAGTTAGGATATGCAATCCAGTGCATAAAAACACATGAAAATACCCCACACTCCCACAAGCATGCCAGAACCCTATATTCCTCCCAAATACCTTCATTTTCTCCTGTAGTCCCTCATTTCCTGTCATCATTTTGAGAGGGACTGCAGAGGAAAATGGAACGATTTGGTCTTGTTTTGGGAGATGAGGCTCAGGGAAGTGGGGAGGATTGGGTGGGGGGGAAATGCCCCTCCAAAAACTGCCCACTCCTGCCGTAAATAGTTGGAAAAGTGCTTCTACCTTTTTAGCTTGTCCCAGCTAATAATTTAAAAATTATAATGCAGTCTGCCAAAATCAACAAAAGTGCAAATTTTACATATAATTATATGTATTCTCTTAGTATCTTGAACTTGGATTAGCCCCAACTGGACTCTTTTTTAAAAAAAATGTAGTAAATTTATTTCTGAATGTAGAAAGAAATATAAAACTCATGACATTATATTCATTTAAATTTATTAACTGAATAAAGTTAATTCATTTAATTGTTTTTCATTCTCAGCAAGGGTCAACTGTCATAAAGCAAGAGAAAATAAACATTTCAAAATCCAAGAAGTACCCAATGACAGGCACACTCTTTTTTAGCTCCAACTCCAGAAATTAAACCTTTGATGTTAATCCACTAAGCAACAATACCAAAGATGAAAAGATGCAAGATCACTAAACTATCCAACATTTCATAGATGAAAACCAGGTGCAAAAGTCATTGATGAGGAAGAACACATAAGCCAGGAAAGGTTGCAGCCATTTGTTTTGGCCTGGACCTACAGGAAAGGACAAGATTCTACCCCCTCCTCTACTGCCTGCTGAATTGAGTATAAAGATCCTTTTCACTTTTATATCAGTTTGCACCAAATGAAGTAAGCTGAGGATAAAAGGAGAAACTGAGACATTATAAAAGCAGCTGAAAGATGGAATGACAGAGGATTAACCAGGTCCCTGCTAAATTAAGCCAGTTGGAAGGTGGGATATATCACAGAATCATAGAATGATAGAGTTGGAAAAGACCACAAGGGCCATCCAGTCCAACCCCCCTGCCATGCAGGAACTCCCAGTCAAAGCATCCCGGACAGATGGCCATCCAGCCTCTGCTTAAAGACCTCCAAGGAAGGAGACTCCACTACTCTCCGAGGGAGTGTGTTCCACTGTTGAACCGCCCTTACTGACAGGAAGTTCCTCCTAATGTTGAGGTGGAATCTCTTTTCCTGAAGCTTGCATCCATTGTTTCGGGTCCTAGTCTCTGGAGCAGCAGAAAACAAGCTTGTTCCCTCCTCAATATGACATCCCTTCAAATATTTAAACACGGCTATCATATCACCTCTCAGCCTTCTCTTCTCCAGGCTAAACATCCCCAGCTCCCTAACTCGTTCCTCATAGGGCTTGGTTTCCAGACCCTTCACCATTTTAGTGGCCCTTCTTTGGACACGCTCCAGTTTCTCCACATCCTTTTTAAATTGCGGTGCCCAGAACTGGACACAGTATTCCAGGTGAGGCCTGACCAAAGCAGAATAGAGTGGCACTATTACTTCTCTTGATCTAGACACTATACTTCTACTGATGCAGCCTAAAATTGCATTGGCCTTTTTAGCTGCTGCATCGCACTGTTGACTCATGTTCAATTTGTGGTCCACCTGGATTCCTAGATCCCTTTCACACGTAGTCTCATTCAGCCAGGTGTCCCCCATCGTATATCTGTACTCTTCGTTTTTCCACCCCAAGTGCAATACCTTACATTTCTCCGTGTTGAATTTCATTTTGTTAGCTTTGGCCCAGCTTTCTAGTCTGTTCAAGTCATTTTGAATTTTGATCCTGTCCTCTGGGGTATTAGCTGCTCCTCCTAATTTGGTGTCGTCTGCAAATTTGATAACTATGCCCCCAATACCGTCATCCAAGTCATTAATAAAGATATTGAATAGCACTGGGCCCAGGACAGAGCCCTGTGGCACCCCACTGGGCTTCTTTCCATGTTGAAAAGGAGCCATTGTTGAGCACCCTTTGGGTTCGGCCAATCAACCAATTACAAATCCATGTAACAGTTACTTTGTCTAGCCCACATTTTACCAGCTTGTTTGCAAGAATGTCATGGGGAACCTTGTCAAAGGCCTTACTGAAATCAAGATATACTATATCCACAGCATTCCCTTCATCTACCAAGCTGGTAATTTTATCAAAAAAAGAGATCAGATTTGTCTGGCATGACCTGTTTCTCTGAAACCCATGTTGACTTTTTGTGATTATGAAATTACCTTCCAGATGTTCACAGACTCTCTGTTTAATGATCTGCTCCAGAATCTTTCCTGATATTGATGTCAGACTAACTGGACGATAATTGTTATGATCCTCTTTTTTCCCCTTTTTGAAGATGGGGACAACATTTGCCCTCCTCCAGTCCGCTGGGACTTCTCCTGTTTTCCAGGAGTTCTCAAAGATTATTGACAGTGGTTCCGATATTACGTTTGCCAGTTCTTTTAATACCCTTGGATGTAATTCATCTGGTCCTGGAGACTTATATTCATTTAGATTAACCAGATATTCCTGTACTATCTGTTTACTTATTCTGTGCTGAAATTCTCCTATTGTGTCCTCTGCTCCATTATACTTAGGTTGAGCACCCTTTGCCTTTTCTGAGAAGACTGAAGCAAAGAAGGTGTTGAGTAATTCTGCCTTTTCTCTGTCCCCTGTTAACTTTTTGCCATCTTCTCCACACGGTGGCCCTACCATTTCCTTCTTCTTCCTTTTGCTGTTGACATACCCAAAAAAGCCCTTTTTAATGTTCTTAACCTCTCTAGCAAGCCTGAGTTCATTCTGCGCTTTAGCTTTTCTGACTTTATCCCTACACGTGCTAGCTATTTGTTTGAATTTCTCTTTGGTGATTTCCCCATTTTTCCATTTCTTATACATGTTCCATTTAAAACATAGTTCAGTTGCATGTTCCTTAGTCATCCATCCTGGTTTCTTGAGACACCTCCCATTTTTCCTCCTCGATGGCACGGTTTGAAATTGTGCCTTCAGTATCTCCCTTTTGAGAAACTCCCATCCGTCTTGAACTCCTTTCTTTTTTAGTATTCCTGTCCATGGGATCACACCCAGTATTTCTCTAAGTTTAGTAAAATCAGCGTTCCTAAAGTCTAGAATGCGTGTCTGACTATGCCTGGCTTCTCCTTTCCACTGTATAATAAACTCCAGGAAGACATGATCACTCCCGCCTATGGATCCAACCACTTGCACCCCATTAACTAGGTCTTCCCTGTTAGTTAGGATCAGATCCAAAATAGCTGACTCCCTCGTTGCCTCTTCCACCTTTTGGACAATGAAATTGTCTTTGAGGCAAGTGAGGAATTTGCTAGACCTTGAGAATTTTGCTGAGTTTGACTTCCAACAAATATCAGGATAGTTGAAGTCACCCATCACTACTATATTTCTCTTTTCTCTGTGTGTGGTCATCTGTTCTAGAAAGGCATCATCCAATTCTTCTGCTTGAGTTGGGGGTCTGTAGTAGACTCCCACACTAACATCCCTGTTGTTTCCCTCCCCTTTAATTTTTATCCAGATGCTCTTCACCTGGCTTCCAGGATTGATGTCCTGGATTTCTTCACTGGTGTAAATATCCCTGGCATATAATGCTATTCCTCCTCCTTTCCTGTTTGGCCTGTTTCTCTTGAAAAGGTTATACCCCTGTATTTCTACATTCCAGTCATGAGACTCATCCCACCAGGTTTCAGTGATGCCTATTATATCATATTTGCTTTGTTGTGCTAGGAGTTCAAGTTCATCTTGCTTATTTCCCATACTCTGTGCATTAGTGTAGAGACATCTAAGACCATATATCCCCCTTACTTGCTGCCTGTGCACATTTTTTTGCCTCCCACTCTTGGGTCTCTGTACTGTTTGCCTTGTTTCCTCTATGACAGTTTGACTATTTTTTCCAGTCCTTTTGTCTTCCAGGACACTGTCTCCCTTCCCCACATAATTCAGTTTAAAGCCCTCCTGATCAAATTCTTGAGACTGTTGGCAAAAACGTTTCTTCCAACTGGCGTGAGATGCAGCCCATCCCTTGCCAGGAGTCCGCCTTCATGGAACCTCAGCCCATGATCTAAGAATCCAAATCGTTCTCGATGACACCATCTGCAGAGTCAATTGTTGACATCTGCTATTTTCCTCTCTCTTCCTGGACCATGCCCTTCAACTGGCAGAAGAGACGAGATGACAATCTGTGCCTCCATTTCTTTCAGCTTCTTACCTAGAGCCTCATAATCCCTTTTGATGTTCTGAAGGCTGTGTCTTGTTGTGTCATTCGTTACCACATGGACGAAAAGGAAGGGGTATTGGTCAGTAGGCTTGACCAGTCTTGTCAGCCTCTCTGTCACATCTCAGATCTTTGCCCCAGGGAGACAACACACCTCCCAAGACATCTTGTCAGGCCCACAAATCACTGCTTCTGTCCCCCTCAGTAAGGAGTCCCCCACCACCACCACACGCCTCATCTGAGGCTTAGCAGCCACTGTTCCCTGTGGTGGAACTCCCAGGGTCCCCTGTTCTGTCCCTGAAGTCTGTCCATGCTGCTCTTCCTCATTCTCCTTGATAAGGGAAAGAGCTTGAAATTGATTCTGTAGCTGCAAACTCCCAGAATGATCCCTGGTCTCCCTACTTCTGCGTGTGACATTCCTCCAGTTGTCTACCTCCCGTGTATGTGATGAGACCTTCTCTTCCCCAGCAACTTCTTCTGTGTGGTCCCCATCCAAGACTGTTCATTCTGTTCTGTCTAGGTAAGCCTCTTGCTCCCTAATATGCTGAAGTGTAGCTACCCACGCCTCCAGCTGCTGTACTTTCTCCTCCAAGAGGGCTACCAACTTGCACTTGGAGCATGTGTAGTTCCCCACATCTATAGATAAGAAGACAAACATCCCACAGGTATTGCAAGTGAGGGCAGCAGTTCCCTCAGTGTCCATACTAAGTCTTAATTAGTACCTGAAAGAGGACTACGGCTTTCCTCCTCAAAGAAATTTCTCGCTAACACCAGTGTTAAAGTCTGCTGATGACCAGAACTTTTCTACAATTAGTAGTGGTCATAAAATTCGCACGCCGTTAGGCGTGCACCTCTGGGAGCAGTTGTATAGAGCTAACTGGCTATCTCCAGCAAATGCAACTCAACAAACCCCACCCACTGAGTAACAGTCATACTCTCCCCAAGTATTTTTAAATAGAATTTAAAAACTCACCCACTCAAAATGGCTGCCTGGAAACTGCTTTCTTCCTCTTTCCTAGCAAGAACTGGCCTGGAAAGCCTCCTTCTCTTTCTCCTTTCTTTTAGAAACTGGCCTGGAAAGCCTCCTCCTCCTTCCCCTGTCCTGGCCAAATATAACCTCATTTTCCCACCCAATTGGGCTTGTTTGGGGCATATCTTCAGACTGAATGCTGCTGAGCAAAATATATGCACTCTCACCAACATGTGTGTCTATAAAGATGTTTTTCATCTGTGGGACCAGAAAGTTTTGTCCAAATCTCCTCAAAGCTCTTTTGCTCAGCATCAGAGCACAGTTACAGCTCTTATCAGCTACTGCTCTTGGGTGCCAGCCTGAAAACTAGAGAAGGACTCCTGTACCTTTAATGATTGTATAGAAAAGTGTGTTTCAGCAGCTTTTGCTTGTCACACAACCAGGTAACAAGCAACACCTGTTGAAATACCTTCTTCTGCACAAACATTAAAGGTACAAGAGACCCCCTTCAGTTTTCATTCTGCCAGCATTGTTTGGTACCCATTTTCATTTTGTATCAGATTTTCTTTTTTCCTAGGAAGCAATGGTTTTGCCATGCAAGTATGCTCCTGTTGTTGTATTATGCACTACTTATCTAAGAGGTTAAGACCTTGGAGGTTTCCGTGCTACCAGGATATGTGGCAAGAACAGAAGGGAATGCTTTCAGTTTTGGGCAGAAGCCAGTAGGAGCTGTTGGGGCCTGTATCACCTCCTCTCCAAGGACAGTTCAGTCAAGTTGTTTTTGTTCTGAAAAGTCAGGTGTTGTTCCCTGTTCCAAAAGGTTACATAAATAACTTTGCTGAAGACATCTCTGTGACACCTGTGTTTCCCATACTCCGAGGTTTGCTCCCCAGCTTCAGTGATCACATGGAGTTGGCCAGAGGGACATGTGCATTGGCAATATTTTTGTCATCATCCCTGAATGTGTCCTCTCAGTGTTGTGCTCCTGAGATTGGCATGTTGAATAACAGGACTGAAGGGATTCATATGCAATCATGAATGCACAGCGATGTCTCCATATGATCAAGAGCAAAATTTAGAAATGTGCAAGTGGCAATGCATTGACATTAAAACATTAAAGGAATTCAATAATTAATGTTACACCATTGCAGAAAAATTATAAAATGAATTTGTTCATTGCTAAATCCCTAAACTATAAGCAATCATTTTCAATTACTAGGAATAGAATTAGTACTTGGATGGGAGATCTCCAATGAATATCAGGTACTGTAGGCTACAATTCAGAGGAAGGAACTGGCAAAATCACTTCTGCAGATTCCTTGCCTAAGAAAATCCTATGGAATTCATGGAGTTGCTATAAGTCAATAAACTTAAAGGCACATGCACACACTAAAATAATGAGACTATTACTCAAAAATATCATTGACATTCATTACTTAGAATAATTAATTTTAAAATGGTTGTTGACATAATTGGTGGATGAATTTACAATGTGGGAAAGGACCTTCTCTACTGTGGTGCCCCTGCAATAGAATGCTCTGCTCTTGAAATCTCAACAAGCACTTCACTCCAGAGCCATAAAACCCATTTAATTTAATTATATAATTTTATAGCATAATGATATAATTTAAAATTATTTCCAAGTTCTAATCAAGTGACACATAATCCAGTTGCTAGTTCCAACTAGAGTGGACCCATTGAATCAATAGAACTGACCCAAGAGTAGATTAACCCAGATTCCATTGATTCAACAGAGACTAGTTAGCAGTTAACAATTGATTTTAGGGCTAGGAATGCTATCACACAAATAGAGTGGAACCTGGCTTCCCAGGTATGTTGGGGAGGAGCATTTGTGTCCAGCACTATGTGTTTTCAGGCCCTTCTTTCAGACTTTCCTTCTAAGACATGGAGATTATGGGGAGTAAAGCCAGCAGGCTACAGTCTTGGGGTGGCAACAGAGTGTGCAATCCCATTCCTCATCAAACAGACATCTGAAAGGGGAGAACTGACCCATTGAATCAACAGAATTGACCCAAGAGTAGACTAACCCAGATTCCATTTGTTTGGCCAGGATCTTCTAGGATTGGCACAATTTTAGAATCTGGACACAGATGATCCTCAAATGGTTATACTCATATGAGTTGGGGAGTGTTCTTGCTAAATGGTAATATGTACTTATTCACTTATTTCACTTATTTCAAAAGATACCTACCTGCCCCAGAATTGTGGCCTGCTGGAGGGACCATCTTTACTTCTTTCTCTACTTTTAAATCTGAGTTAAAGATCACCCTGTTCAGGGAGGCATTCTCAGGCACTGTCTAATATACATTTATTCTTTCTGTTATTAGGGCTGACAGTGGATGTTGCTGTTTAATTGTTTTAATTGTTCCCTGTTTTTAATTAACTTTTATTTTATTTCACCTATTGTTTTGTATTTTTAGATTGTACGCCTTTGGCAGGTTTTTATTTCTATTTTATGCTTTAACTATATCTTTGTACAACGCTGTGTACATTGATAGCGCTTTAGAAATAAACTTGAAGAAGAAGAAGAAGAAGAAGAAGAAGAAGAAGAAGATTGCACTGTGAGAAGATGTGGGACAGGGCTTTTGTTGCTGGGGTACCCCAACTGTGAAATGCCCAACTCCTAGGGACCCAAGAGGCACCAATACTGACTTTGTTCCAGTGTCAAACAAAAACATAGGCTGAGATCCTGAATTAGGAGATCTAGCTATAGCAACAGAGCTCAGTTCTTGTAGCTACACGTCTCAATATGATTTCCATAAATTCACCTTAAGAGCCAGAGAGCCCTGGTTCCACAACAAATACAATCCTCGGATTCCATATGATGAAACCACAGCAATTAAAGTGGTGTGCAACTGCATTAATTCTGCAGTGTGGCAGCAGCCTTTGCTGTATTTTAAACAAAAACACCCATGCTTTGAATGGTTTGCTACACTTTTGAATGTTTTTAACTTTTCTAACAATGTTTTAACTGGATTGTTTGCTTATTTTTAAAAATCTTTCCTATTCTTACAGCTGATTTTGTTTTGTTTTAAGTGGTATTCTAAGCAGCCTTGGCTGCCGTAGTGGAAGAAAGATGGGGCATGTGTGGTGTGTGTGTGTGTGTGTGTTTGTCTTGAATGGGGTCCTAGACATCTACCTTAAAATCCTGCCTTGGGTGCATTAACTTCTCCTAATGAGAATGTTGCCTCTGGACTGAAGACATTTGAATGGATTTTTACACCACGCAGGACTCTGACAGTAGTGAGATCCACAGAGAGAGACCTTGGACAAGAGACATGGCAGTGCTGTAGGAAAGACACAATAATGTCTCTGTGCCATTGTTCAAATTCAAACTAATATTCCAGGAAATAGATTTCAAGAATTCAACTTTCAGTAGTTATTGCCAGACTTCCTGTAGCAAAATTTATTCTGACTGCACTAGCCTAAAGTTTTCAAATGTGATTTAAATTTCCATGCAATCTATATAGTTGGGGTTTTTAAAATCCTTTTTCATGCTTTCCTTTGGATGAATTTACTTCTTTTCATTCTTAATTAATGGCCTCAGTGACCCAGTTGTAAAGCTGTTATGTTACTAAGCCCTAAAGAGCTGCCAAACATCATATTTTCACCTTGCTGTTTTGGGAAATATACACTTTTAATTTAAAAAAGGAAAATATTTTACTTACTTGTGACAAAATAGTGCTTATAACTGAGCACTTATCTGCTGCCCAGTGTGTCTTCCTAAGACAAAAAATAAAATATTAAGGCTAGTAATCCTGCTTAATGATTGGATGGGTATATGCTTATGTTGTTTTTGAAAAATGAAGGAGGAAGTAAGCCATTGTTTTTGGGCTAGACTGATGGGACTGGAGAAGCAGTGCTTTGACAGTGCATTTGTTTCCTCCCTTTGGTTAAGGGGGGGAAATAATTTTATAGTGGGAACTGATGTCAGTATTGACTCCAAACCACACATGAAATCATCTCAAAATGTTTCAGACAGAAATTAGATCAAGACCTCAGCAGTCTCTAAGTGCAATAGCAACCCCCCCCCCCCATCAATAATGTTTTAATTTAGAGTTAAATCAATGCTAGTTCTATTGGATCTCTTTTTCACAGTGTGTGTGTTGTCACCTGTCAGGATTATTTCAAATTTTAACATATTGGTTCTGTATAACTTATGGCATGTGTACAATTTGGTTGGTGTTTTTGGTTGAGTCAGGCAAGTGTTTGTGGATTTCTGTTTTACAGTGGTCTGATGACTAGACACAAATAAACTGAAATGAAGTGGGGCTTTTAATGAACTGCATATAATCCTAAAATACCCTTGGGCTGGATCCACACTGCAGAAATAATCCATCTTGATACCACTTTAACTTCCATGACTCAGTGCTATGGAATCCTGGGAACTGTAGTTTTGTGAGACATGTAGCATCTTCTGTCAGAGAGCTCTTGTGCTGCAACAAACTACAATTCCCAGAATGCTATAACATTGAGATGGCAGTTAAAGCAGTGTTGAACTGCATTATTTCTGCAGCATGGATGCAGCCTTGGGCACTTGGAGCCTTCTAAATGTATTGGACTTCAGCTGCTATTACCATTTTCTCTATGCTGTCTAAGGATTATGATAGTGATAGGCTGATGCATCTGTAAGGTTCCAAGTGTCTATGTAGCAAAGGCTTTTGAAAAGCAATGTTCTTTGGAAGGTTGTACTGAACAAAGTAGTTTGAAGATGAAAACTAAAGCAAGATGAGGAGTCCAGTAGGCTAAAAAAACACCCAATAACCTAGAAATGTTGACTGGAAGCCCTTTTAGGCAATACAATTATGGTACTATAATTCCACTTCAGTAACCATGATTCTATCCTATGGAACCCTGTGATTTATATTTTAGGAAGAAATATTTAGAATTATCCACCAGAGAACTCAAGTGCCCCACAAAAAATATATATCCCAGATGCCATATCATGAACCCAGGGCTGTTAAAATGTCTTTAAATGAATCTAAACCTCAAAAGCAGGGCAGAAGCAGGGCACTCTTTCCATGTTGTGTCCCACAAGAATTTTAAAATATGGAAGGACTTTATCAACCCAAACAAGAACATACCTCTCCCAGATATACGGATACTCTATGATTTTGTTCAGTCAGAACCTGGAAGCAAACCAACCTGATCTGTACCTCCCTAATGAGAACACAGATTAGAACACAATCATCCTTCCAATTCTATATTTTCCCAAATTTTGCAATCATGTTTTTCAGATGGGAAAAAGACACTCAAAAGATTTGGTGACAAAAACCATGTGATAGGACCCAGATGCAGCCCAAATTAGACTTCAATTTGGGAGAGGTAAGATGGGTTTTTAAGATGTGTGATAATCTCCTATGAAATGTGTATAACTATTTATAGATCCAAATATGGGCTAATGATTTTGCTTTAAAATCCACAGTCAGAGACAAGAAGTCCACCACCATTATCATCAATAGCAATTTTGTGTACTTTGGTTAGCATCCTTTTGGTTAGTCCCAACTAGAGTAGAGTAGAATAAATTGTTGAATGGTGAGCCATCATGTAGGCAAATCCAATTGAACCAATGGGTCTACTCTATTCAGGACTAACAACAGGATGTAGGCCTTTTTCTCCTGAACTGCAGAAGTCACAGAATGGAAAATGAAACTAATCCTATCTCTGCATACCACTAAACTGGCAAAATTCATCACTGCTCACCCATCCTCCTATAAATCTACTGCTGGCCTTTACTTAACAGTCAGTCCAATTCTCTGAAATTCATATGTCTTGACTTTTACAACATGTTCTTTAAAGGGTGTTAAACTATGCTAATTCTTTCCTCAAGCATTTGACAGTCTGAGCTGTGAACTGGCAAATCCACATGTTCTTTAATTCAGAGCTGCCAATATGTGAAGATGTGTAGAAGCAGAGTAGTCAAAGCATTGTTTTTAAAATCTCAAAATACTTTCTGATCTCACTCTCATTCACTATTGCCTGGTTCAATATATCTGTCTCTCAGCAGTATCAAACCATTATCTTGTTTCAATCCATCACCTTTTCCTTTTAAAAATATTTTGATACTTTTATTTAACAGCCTTTCTATAATAATGAATTCGTTTCAGGGTAAGACTTTACACTGAGGAGACAGAATGTAATAACCTTCCCTGAGTTATGCAATGGCTGTGCAACTCTGTTGCCAACATGAAGAAGAGATACATATAGCACCTGCCTGTTAAAAACAAGGAGCTGCTCAAAGAGGAGGAGGAGGAGGGATAGGAAAAGGGATAGTAATAAGAATAGGAATAGGAATGGCAACCCTAGCAATTTACTACTACCTACACACTTGGAGCCAAAGCCACACTTTCAAGAGGTATACACATCTGTCAGCAAATCTGTCACTTTTGTTTTCTTCCATATTTGCATTCTTTTTTTAAAAAAATCTAAAACTCTTTCCATTGAAAGTTTAAATTAATTGATGAATTCTGGAAAGGTCTGAGTTTTTTGTTTTTGTTTTTTAAAGTATTGAACAAACTTCTAACCAACTCTTGATGTACAACTTACATAATCATATTCCACACTGCACTTAATAGGAATAACATTCTGGGAGTGAAGCATATTGTCACATTATCACAGTGACTATGTAGTATGATGTGAGAATGCTAGGAGATCCTTTTCCTGCATCAGAAATTATGCATTAAGAAATGATGCCTTAGATGCTCCCTATACTGCTCACCAATGTGCAATTCCATATGCATTAGTTTCATCTCACATTAGTTTTGTGTTCTAGATGAGGATGGTCTACAAAACTATTCAGAAATATCTTATCAAGATTACATTCAAGAACTACATTGCTCTCTCATTGCATCAGCACATCTGTAGATACTCTGATTCAAAGTGTGGTACTTTTAAAGACTACAAAGTCTACAACCAAGTTACTAAAAGACCACATGGTTGTTTTTTCTGGACATCTAAGATGGCATCCTTCTGTGTGTGCCACTATCTACTAAGGTACAGTTGGTGGTGAGAGAGGAAAAGGCTCTTATTATTGTGGGCCCCAACATGGGGATCTCAAGAGGAAGAGGTACATTGTCAGCTTCTCTACTTCTTCCCATCATGGTATGAAAATATTTTTAAAAAAATAGTAGTTTTAATTATATAGGTAGTTTAATGTCAGCTGGACAGATGTATTCAATTCAAGATTGCAGAACTGGACTTGTTGTGTGAAGTGCTATTGTACATAGATGAATATTACATGCTGTGCATTGGATAAGTTGTGCATTGCACAAAGTGTGCATGCACATTTGGCACTGCACTTCAGTAACAAGGTAGCATTGCATAACTCTGTGAACATGAAGTTAAGCTCTTCCTTCTTGATGCAGGATCTCAGCATTTTAATAACTTCCTGCATGTTTTTACTCTGCATGTCTTGGATGTGTGTCTGCTGGTATTTGTTTTAATTTTTGTAAGCTTCCTTGAGTCCCAATTTTGGAGAAGGGGTGGGATATAAATGATATGATGATGATTTTGATTGTTGTTGTTGTGTACATTCAAGTTGTTTCTGACTTATGCTGACCCTAAGGCAAACCTATCATATGGTTTTCTTGTCAAGTTTCTTCAGAGTGGGTTTGCTATTGCAATCATCTGAGACTGTGATGGCACGACTTGCCAAAGGTCATCCAGTGGGTTTCCATGATTGATCAGGGATTTGAACTGTGGTTTCCAGTCATAGTTCAATGCTCAAACCATTACACCAACTCCTTTTTTTATTATGATTACTATTATTATTTTTATTAATAATTTCAATGTTTTTAAGTTTTCTCTTATTCAGTGGTAGCTATTGTAGTTCATCCTCTTCCTCTCCTGTTCCTTGATTCTCAGTTATGGTTGCTGTGCTGCCTTGATCTGTGACTGTTGTGTTTTTTATATTTATTATATATTGTTGGATCATTGTTTTAATAAGATTTTATAACAATTCTTAACCACATTAGTTATCTCTATTTGCAGGTTGGAAAATGGAGTATAAATTCTGTTATACATAAATAAGTAAGCACTACTTGTATGTTTAAAGAAATTACCAGGAAAAGTTCAGCATTGTTGAAGAATAACAGAATAACACAAACTGCTCAATTAAAGACACAGAGTACAGCAAACTGATAAAATCTGAGGGAAAGATATTATTTTTGGCACTTGCTAGGCTGAGGTTAGTGGTACATGTCAGACTGTCTCTCTACAAATATTCTTGTATTGTTTAGACTGCAACTCACTTCCAATGATAAAACTGAGTATAAGATCATGGAATATAAGGTTCATTTAAAGAGTCAAGGAAGTCTTGTTTTGTCCTAAGACTGGCAGGAGGAGAAATTGTAGCATTTTGCTTTGCAAATCTGTATGTCAGCAAATTTTAAACATCAAAATCACATTCTCAGCACGACAAATCCTTCTTCCCTGAACATGCACCACTGTCCCCCAGTGACACACTGATCAGTAAAAGTATCAGCTGGTTCATCTATAGTGGTCACAGCAGGCATCCTAGATGAGATTCTAGTGTCCATTCTGGGCCATTCCAATCGCTCTTATGGTGGCCATTAAAGCTTGTGGGATAGTGGAACTGCTGGAGGCTCCACATGCCAGAGCAACCTCCAAGCTTGCCTGGTGCATTGGAGACAAATGGGCAACAGTTTCCATAAGGTGGTGGTGGATACCTCCTTATGCCATACAGTGGCATCATTAGGGTTGGCTTTACCTGGTGCAGTAACTCATAGTGTCACTCCCTCCATTGACCTCCTCCTTCAATATCACACCATATAGAATCCTTAGTAATGTTTTTTGTAGTAATGTTACTCATAAATCGTAATTCCTGTGTAACACTGAATGTAATGGCAACAGTAACAACTAGCAAAAATTAAAGTTATACCTTTAAATTACAATATCATACACACTGCCTAAATGTACTTACATGTATAGTTTCATGTGGTTAAAGTGAAAAATTGATAGGATGTTAAAATTATACACACACACACACACTCGTCCCTCACAGTTTGCGGACTTGCCATTCACATCCTTTGGTCTTTCGCGGACGGCAAGCACTGAGGGACAAAAGGGTGCATGCACAGCCATTATATCCTATGGTAGTTCAATATTTGAGGTATTTTTGATTCACAGGGGAGCAGGGGGAGGAATGGATCCCCCATGAATCGGGAGGGACGAGTGTATATATATTCTTTTTTAAAATTTAAAAATTTTAATTTTTAAAAAAACCTGGGGCCTCTCCTTTTTCCTCCCACTGAACATCAGCCTGCTCACATCATCTCTTTACTGTTTTAAAGGGAGAAAAGTGAATGCAGGCAATCTGACAAGCACATACATGCACAAAAGTGATTTTTTTTGGGGGGGGGGCTATCTGTATATGTTCCACACACATTACTGAGAAGCAAGCCCCAATGAAGTCAGTGGGACTTTGTTAGGAGCCCTGGTGGTGAAGTGGTTAAATGCCAGTACTGCAGCCACTCACTCACAGTCACAAGATTGTGAGTTCAATACCAGACAGGGGCTCACAGTCAACTCAGCCTTGCATCCTTCCCTAGGTCACTAAAATGAGTACCAAGCTTGTTGGGGGCAATTAGCTTACACATTGTAAACTGCTTAGGGAGAGCTTAAGTGCACTAACAAGTGGTATAGAAATGTACTTGCTATTGCTATTGTTGTTTTTGTTGTTATCATGTGCCTTCAAGTTGTTTATGATTACTCTATGTCCGGGAAAGCAGCCAAAGGGCTGATAAGACAGCTAGCTCTCAAACAAACAAAATCCCCAGTGCAGCAAAGTCAGTGTTAACTACACAGTCTCGGAGATACACAGTAACTCTACCCAAAGGGATTACCAAAAGGCTTGTCAGATGGTCCGAGGTTCGAGGTATCAGATAGGCAGGTCGATAAGCAGTCCAAGGTCAAGGTTTCTGGGTGGTCAAGATGATCTAGGAGACACGGAGCCAGAGACAGAGTCTTTCCCTTAGAAGAGTCAGATATCCACTGGCAAAGCACCACACATGCTCCAGGTTCTTAAGAAGGCAAGGAGCCGGCCTTCAGCTGTGTCTGATTACTAACACGCTTCTGCTGAAGCCTCCGTGATCTTCGCAAGCCCTCTCTTTCTGCTCGAAGCTCCTTAAAGGTAGGCACACTGCCCAGATCCTCCTCCCTGTCTACAGCATCAGGCAAACCTGACTGCTGAACCTCTGGAGGGGCCACAGCCTCTGCTCCAGCAGAGCTAGGGCCAGCCTCTGGCTCTTCCACTGCAGGTTCAAGTCCCAGGGGCTCCAGCTCATCCCCTGAGTCCTCTGAGTCATCCTCCAGGCCGGGCATGACACTCTAAGGCAAACCTATCATGGGGTTTTCTTGGTAATATTTGTTCAGAGAAGGTTTGCTATTGCCTTCCCCTGAGGTTGAGAGCATGTGACTTGCTCGAGATCACTAAGTGAGTTTCATGACTGAGCTGGGAATTGAATTTTGGTTTCCAGATTTGTAGCCCAATACTCAAACCACTATTCCTCGCTGGCTTTTTACAATGGGACTTACTGATGAGTAAATGTGTACAGGATTGAAGACCACAGGAAATTTCAAAGGCTATTGGAATACATGGATTTCTTTGTGACAAAATTCTTTTTCCAACTATATCTTTCTTAACTAATTACATTCCATTTAACTCCTAGAACTAAGAGTATGGTACATTATTTTCTTCACCCCACCACACACACCCTTATTTAATCCTGACAACAACTTTGTGAAGTAGTACACAATGGGATCTTGTAGACCCTTTGAGACTAACTGTGTGAAAGAAGTTGTAGCATAAACTTTGTAGACTTGGGGGCAAAACAGACAGCCCCAAAGGAGTGGCGTCATGCCTCCCCTTTGATTGTTGGGTTGGGGCCATGGCAACTGCATACCACACCCCTAACTCAGCATTTTCCTGGTGCAAAAAAAAAGCAGCCAAAGGTTGCTCCTTTTTGCACTGGGAAAAAGCTGCCTTTTCCACTGCAGCAGCAGTTTTTATGCATTCCTGTGGCATGAGGCGTCTAAACACCACACTGCTGGAGCATCGAAAAGCTACCACTGTGTGGTTGGTTGGGTGGCTTCCCGGAGGCTTCCTGGCATCTTAGGGGCCATGTGTCATGCATACTCCACGCCCCCAAGCCACCAGGAAGCCAGCATATTCTGCTGGTCTGTTTTGGCCCTTGGTCTACTTCCTCAGGTGCATGGAAAGGTAGACCAACTTTGCAAAAGCTTATACTACAACTTCTTTCACATAGTTAGACTCAAAGGTGCTACAAGATCCTTTTGCATACTTATATTCCAGACTAATGCAATTATGGCTGCATCTGCACTGCAGAAATAATCCAGGTTGACACCACTTTATCTTCCATGGCTCAGTGCTATGGAATTCTGTGATTTGTAGTTTGTTATGGCAGCAGAGCTCTCTGACTGGAAAAACTATCTCACAAAACTAAAACCACAGAATTTCATAACAATGAGCCATGTCAGTTATAGCGGTGACAACCTGGATTATTTCTGCAATAAGAATGTAGCCTATGTCTCTCAGTTCTACTCTCTTTGTGAAGTAGGTTAATCTGACAATCTAAGATTGGCTCCAAGTGACCCCATGTGTATTACGTTAAGAGGAAGATGGGATTTGACTTAGATTAGACTGCCCATTGGGCAGAGATAGTGGGCATGAACACACTTTTCATGACATGATCATGGATCTGAGAGAAAGTTGTAATTTCGAGTAGATTTTAAAGCTTTTTGAGTTCAAAATATTATATCTATTGTTAATCCTGCTATTCATGTTTGTATGTATATGTGCATGTGTGTGTACAGAGAGAGAGAGAGACAGAGGGGGTATTGCATTGCTGATACAGGGGTTTTAAATTATTTTTTTCAGGCCTTCTCAAACTCAGTACATAAATTCCAAGGCCTCTCTACTTAAAATAGTAGTTTTGTCTGTTATTCCTTATGAATAACTTTTGCCCTTGTATTGCTGGCCACACCCTTTTAACCACACATATCTCAGTTTTCATCTGTGAAATGCTGGAGTGTATGCATTATGCAGCCATGTGAGAAGGACAACAACCAGCATAACCCAGAGTTAAGCTGACATAATACCCCAAAGGAAGACAAATTATTAAAGCAGGAGCTGCTCCTGTTGCACCACTAGGAACAAGACAAGAATTTATTGGATCCATGTAGGACCTCCTGAAACTGGTGGTTTGATGAAGTGCAACTTCCCTTTTCATAGATTTTTGAGGCTTATGATACATTTTGGCAAAGAAAATGTGCACAAAGCCATGTGTGCATTTGATAACTATGCACAATTTAACATACACATATGTAAAAGATGCAAACAATTTATCCTTAAGCAAAGGGGGAAATGTAAAAAAACTAAAAAAAATCTGTACAAAATACATTCATTAATAAAATTAGTATTTTAAAAGCTATTTTTTAAAAATGCACACAACAATGTGAACAATGTGAACGTTGGGGAATCTTTGAACCAGAATCAGAACATAGATGAGATGAGAATGCCTTTGAGAGTCAGAGAAATGCAATGAAATCAAGAGTGACAGATGTTCACATAGCTGTGTGTGATCTTTCAAGGGACATAGCATGCAAAGGACTGTAGGTGCTCACCTGGCCTCCAGAACCACCTTTACAAAATGCCAGCTGGTGAATGTCTGACTTTGGTGTACGTATGTCTTTGTCTTTTTGCATTTCTCTTTTGACCTTGTTGGCTGTGTATATGAGCATATGTGAGTATCCCAGCTACTTCCTCAGATTTGGCTGCTACATCTACACAAAAGCAGTGGACTTAGGTTGGAGGCTGGAGGACCATCAGACTAGCCAGGCAATTATGGGCCCAATATGTTAAATGGTTGCTATTTACTAGTCAGCAGCCATCTCCATTCCACATTTCAACAGCAGCCTGAAGAACTGAGATACTGATCTGCTATAGTATTCTTACCACCTAAGGAACAGAGTTTTAAAGTCTTCTTGCATTAAAACAGGGAAAAGCAACCTGTTACTACTTGTGGATTTAAATCTATGTGGGCAAGTGCTACATTGCTTTATGGTTACATGTGATTCTTACCAAGACTCAATTCCTTGTGAGTTTTATTTTTGGTAAGCCCCATAAGAGCCGTGCAGCAGACGTTACATCAGGAACTGCTAGGATGAGAACCTGGAACTTTAATTTTGGTATGCAACTTTCCATTGCTCTTTGTGGTGAGGTGCCACAGCAGCAGCTTGCAACATCATTTTGGCTGTGAAGTTCTCTAAGGACGTTTTCACATGGGGCTTTAGGAGGACTCAATCCTACCTCCGTCCGGCCCCACTCCGGCTCCATTTCCAGCTTGTTCACACACGCGCGGCGGCAAACCCCGCCCCTTCCAGTGCCATCCCTGCGTCCATCCAGCTCGTCGCTCCATGTGTTCAAACGCACAGAGCCCTAAGTCTGGCCTCACTCCGGCAGAAAGGCCTCTAATTCCGGCTTCAGCGGCGGAAAGGTAATTCCGGGTGGCAAAAGGCATGAGCCATTCCGGAATGGCTCCAGCCGGCTTTAGGGACCCCGTGTGAAAACGTCCTCAGGCTCTGTTTTGCCTCTATTCATCCAGGCTGACCATTGGGTCCACATGGATAGAAATATTTATCAAAGTCAACTGGGCAGATCCTACCTGGGCAACAAGGTCTTCCAGAGTGCAATACATTCCAGGCTGGACTAGGGAGTAAAACAAGAGAGCACTCCATTCCATGAACAAAAGCCAAATGGACTGTTCAGCCATGGAACACACTCCCTCGGAGTGTAGTGCAGTCTCCTTTCTTGGAGGTCTTTAAGCAGAGGCTGGATGGCCATCTGTCGGGGATGCTTTGATTGGGAGTTCCTGCATGGCAGGGGTTGGACTGGATGGCCCTTGTGGTCTCTTCCAACTCTATGATTCTATGATTCTATGATTAGCAGTCTAATTTTCTTCATCACAAGTGATGGGACAGGGTCTTCAAGTTCTCCTAAAGGAGGCAAGGAGCAGGTTGTATGGCACATAGCAGTTTCCTCCTGTACCTTCTGTTATCTCATAGCATCAGTCACCTGAGGTTATCAACTGACTCTGCCTAATGAAGATAGATCCCTCTCTGATTCTGATTTCTTGTTTTGAATGTCATAAGTCTGACTCCCTGGTTCAGCTTCTAGTTCGTCGTGGAAAACTGCTCAGTTTTGACACAGAGCCAGGGGAACTTTACCTTCAAGGGATGATCTGCACACTTTAGCTACATTCCCAACTGTGGAGATCTCTACCATATGAGAACACAACAGAATAACTAAACTCATACAAATGTCAAAGAGCAGAGCTTCCAGAACACCTACATATAAGGTCCTCAAGTGGGAATGCTTTCCAAAGTGTTCAGTGTCAATATATATTGGCTCAACGTATTACTTTTACCCCATTACAAATTTTCTGTTTAATCCATCACATTTCCCTCAGCTGTCTCTTGTTCCTTTTTTCATCAAAGCATTTTTAAGGGACGACACTTCTCTGTTCCATGAGTACTTAGTATTCTCTCTGTTGTTCTTGAAAGTTAGGAGTCAGAGAGGTCAGCAAAACTGGGGTGTGAGACTAAAATACCATCCCAAAGCAAATTCAAATTGCCATGCAAGACAGACTTCCTGTTGAAGTAATTTGTGGGGTTTTGTGGTAGCTCCAGGCTACAATGTTGGAAGGAGATGCTCACAGCAGCTTGGAAAGGAGTCCTGGAAAGGTGCAAGTGAGGAGTACTTAATGACATTTGGTGAGCTCAAAGCGTACTGCTCATTCATGAAAATGTGCCATGAGAGCTATAAATCAATGACAGGAAGAAAAATAGCTAGGAGGGGCTGCTATGAGCTAGTCTTGGAAAAACTAGCTTTCTCCTTGAAGTCCAAAAATTCCATCACTCTGCCAAGGGAGTGTTTGCAAACTAACTTGTCATTTGACTAGCTGTGTTTTTAAAACCAAAATTAATTCTAAGAAAAAACACACAGTTTTTCCACCCTTAGATTTCATATCATACATTTATATCTAAGGTCTGAAACACACTGCAGAAATAATCCAGTTTGAGACCACTTTAACTGCCCTGGCTCAATGCTAGGGAATTCTGGGAACTGTAGTTTTGTGAGACATTTAGCCTTCTCTGTCAGAGAGCTCTGGTGCCACAATAAACTACAATTCCCAGGATTCCCTAGCACTGAGCAGTTAAAGCAGTCTCAAACTGGACTATTTCTACAGTGTATTTTGGATCCATGTAGGACCTCCAAAATACAGGTATTTTGGACCTAAGAAAGAGTATTCAAAGATTTTATATAAGCATGCAGTAACTGTGATCAGTATTATTTCAACACTGCAATTCCAAGGTATGGGTGGGTTGGCTGAGGAAGAAAATCATCAACATGCTTGAATATGCTTACCAAGTAGTTAACAGAGGCAGGATTTCAAGATTTCAGAGACTTTGTAACTCAGAGCTTAGTGCATACCCACTGCACTGCAATAGCTCTTACAAGATAGCAATTTCATATTAATCCATATTAATTCAAAAACTAAAAAGTATGTTTGCAATAGCACAGCAATGCAGAGTATTTTTCCCTTAAAACAACAGCATGCTCTCTTCTACTGTACATTCTGAGATCTCGGCATGTTTTTATCATCCCTGTTGGTCCTGTGATTTTTATTTAATCAACCAGAGGGCTAGTTATAGATGGAAATATAAGGATCACTTCCCTGTCTGAGCACCCTAATTTAAAGGCCCAAGCAATCTCCTTGAGTTTCAGCACTTCTGGAAATGGTCAAGTTAGAAAAGGCTGTCCTAAAGCATGCAATACCATCTTACAACCTATTCAATTGTAAGTTTTGTCACTGATTTGCATCTCTCTTCTCTTCTTTCTACCTCCCAACATGTACACCACCATCCTTGTTGGTGGAAGGTTTACAAGAAGTGGTGTTAACAGTTAATAAGGGATTCTGTGTTTATTTTAGCTGGTGAATACTGATCCACTGCCACTGCAGCAATACATGGCATATGCAGGACATTTTCTTGCATAACTGATCTGCTGCATCTCTCTGCTTCCCAACTCCCTATCAAGAAGTATGGTTTGCAAAAATTAGTATGAATGTATTTGTCCAAAAAAAATTATTTCGGGTGGGGGGGAAGTCCCTCAAAGCAACCTGTATACAGAAAATGATATTTTCTGTGCATAAGTGTTGGTTTCAAACAAAATAAGTTTTTTGGGGGGACAAATGAATTTTTCATTCTACAAAAAAGCCCCAGGTACAAAGAAAAAAATGAAAAAATCCACAAAAATTCTTATGATCTCATTCAACAGGAAGAGGACTTTTGAAATCATTGAACCATGCAAGGAAAAAAAATAAGTGAACATTTTTGTCCCTGCTACGCACACATAAACACACAAGCAAATAGATAGACTCACAAATAACAAATCAGTAGCTGTCTGAAATAGACCACAAATAATTGGCTGTTGGCACTGGAAATGAAAAAAAATCCAAAAGCTCCATGTATCAAAAGCTGCCAAAGGGGGTAAAACCTTAGACAGCAATGGGAAAATGCTGTCCCTGCACAGTGTCTGAATAGTACATCATGTCTTATCCCATTCCTTCCCTAGTGGCACATGATAGATGTGAAAGTTTGAAGAACAGATTTTCTTTCACCACCTGACCACAGAATTACAATGACAATTGGAAATAATTATCTTGTTTGCATAGATAAAACTAGTTCAGTCATGTAAGATCAATATATTCAAAATATTTTTATTTCCCCAAACAGGCTTGTACTAGAAGATGTGCTGTGGTATCTTCTCCATGAAATTGGCTGGATTTTAATTGTTAGGCAAGCCAACGGCTGTTGATTTTAAAACAACAATCTTCTAATGAATGATGGCTAGCCATTCTAAGGAAAGATGGCCCAGGTTCAATTGCTGGCTTTTCAATTTTAAGATCCCTCTCAAAGTAAAGAACATCAAAGATATCTCTCTTTCATACACACACACACACACACACACACACACACAAAGAGAGAGAGAGTCTAAGTAAACATTCTACGCAAATATATGAACAAAATCCAGATGGCCAGTTGAAGGAATTTGGTATCATTTAAGTGTTCCACTCCCATGATGTTTTTGTGACTCTCAACCTCTCCATATTCTCTGGACCATCCTTTTTCTGACCAAAAAGTTGTAAAGCAGAATTGCCTCTCCTGGTAGCCACCAGGAATAGCAATTCACTTCAAAGGATTCACATTAAAAAACAAACAAAAAAAACCCCATTTTTCAAAACTTGAAGTGCTGATCATTTCCAATTTTTGGGTGGAGGACATTTTTAGTCATTCATATGATCTCCAGAGGATCCCAAGGAATAATATTGTGTGCCTCCTTCTCCTAGATTTAATGTCTCCCATCCCTATTCCTAATATCATACTAAATGCAGAGTTACCTTTGGAAATACGGTATGTTTTCAGAATCCTCTACAAAGAAGACACTGTTGAGCCAGAGTTGAATTTAAGCCTATTACCATCAGAGTTGGAGGGATTAAGCTTTAAATCACGACTGTCCTACTGAATCTGATTTCATATTTTAAAAATGGCTGCTTAGATTTTGGTCCATACATTTTCATGTAATGTTTAGATAGACTTACCAGGGTCATAGGATTCTTTTCAATTCATGACAGATAACCAGTGGAGTACATGGGCCAATAATCCAAACATATAAACTGATATATTGTTTTATTGGAAAGATATTAAGTAAATCCTAAATTATTGTATTTTTGTACATTTATATCCCACTTTTACTCATCCATGAGCAAACAATAGAGTGGATGAGAATCACAGGCATTGATTGAACCTGTATTACATATTCTATGTCTTGACCCTGCCAACTATGTCCTGGCTTGCAGATGACTTATCAATACAAATACAAACCAGCTTGTATATATTGCCAAAACCATAGCCAGCCCATCTAGTTTCCTACTCAGTTATCACCCTGTTTGACCTCTGTAGAAAAAGAAAGAAAACATAGCATCACAGAGCTGGAACTATATCTCAGATCAGACTGTTCTAATAATTCCTGAGGGATATAAAAGCAGGAAGCATTTGATTTTGTGTCATTGACTGAGCCAAAAATTAAGTCCAAACATTTATTTTTATAAGTAAAATATGAACAATAACTGCTGTATCACATGGTAACTCCTTCAAGGATCAAGCCAATCTTATTTCTTATTTTCTGTACAGTTAGACTATGGGTTATTGAGATGGTGAAAATAATCCTGGTAGAATGTGCATTGAATCTTTGTTATTCATATGCATCTTGAATGCACCCAAGTTGGAGGGGACAGCAAAAACCCCACTTAACCAAGGATAAACCATCTCAGGTTTTTTTCCAGTTTCCCTAAAATACTTGCATTGACAGCTGTGTGAATAACCAATGTGAATAGACACGCTTGAATGTGCTTTGAATACATTGAATGCATCATCAACTCCATCTTTATTTGCAGTGCTGACATGTGTGAGCAACAGACCATGCAGATATGTGCATACTGGTGTCATTAGGGGGTGGGGGGTGCAGACTGCACCACATAACATCCTAAGGGGTGTGTGACACCACTGCTCCTCAGACGTCTGCATTTTGGCAGAAATGGGCTGTGGCATTAGTCTGTATCTCTTTAAAATGCTGAAGAGATGGTATGAGTGGGGGAGGGACACCATGAGTTACCGCACTAGGTGACACCAAGCCTAGTGGCGCCACTGGATGTGCATAGATGCAGTTTGGTTGTATACCTATGAACCTCATAACATTGAGCCATGACAGTTAAAGCAGTCTCAAACTGTGGTGTAGATGCAGTGTTAGCCTACCTAAGAACAGAATAGGTCTTCAAAGGACCTATCTGGTGTAATCTTGTGTTATTCCTAGTATACAGTTCTTTGGGAAATATATTAAAACCATCCTATCTGTCTTCACCAGCAATGGGTAGCTGGCATTCTGTTAGTGACATATGGATGTAAGTCATGCTACGCATGCATGCTCAATTATTCACCAAATGCAAGATATATTCTGATAACAGCAGTGGAGGTGGAGTTGTGCATGCAGCAACATTGCACATTATAGTTACTCACAGTGTTATGCATTGTAGTTGCACTTTGTGGTCATGAAATGTTGCTATTCTGCATGGAGTTTGTATATTAGAGCACTAACATATCTCCATATGCAGATATTTATGATATGCTGAAATTGCAATCTGTTGGATTGCAGACAATGTGTGGTGCCCTAGGTGTTGTAGGGTTGCAACTTCCATCAATCCCCACATTTGGGACTGCAATCTAGCACTATCTGAACAGCTGCCAGTTCTCCAAATTTCTTCTAATGGAAACTCTTCTCTGAAAGAAACCACTGTTGTGCATATTAAGATCTTCCAAGGCCCCAATGCAGACTTGTGGATGGCTATAAAATGGAGGGACTTCTCAGGAGTGGCATCCCAGTACAAAAATCATAGGAAGTAGCTCTCTTGACCTTTCTGTTGCCTGTATAAAGAATATGAAAGATAATATAGTCTGTTCTCGCAGACTTGAAGTTTGTGGTTTTACATATTCATGGAGGGGTGACCTCCATTAAAATCAATGGAGCATGCCCCATTCAAGCCTATAGGGCAGGGGTCGGCAACATTTTTTTGCCAAGGGCCAGGGGGGGAATGGTGCTGGGGGCCGGAGCACATGCTTGCCCCCACGTGCACATGCGCACAACACCCACCGTCATGCACATGCATGCGCACCTGGGGCGCCATTTTGGAACGCCCAACGGTACCAGCGCTGTACGCATTCGCATGGGGCCAGCACCTGCACCGTTGGGCATTCTGAAATGGCGCTCATGTGCAAGTGCAGGCGCCATTTTGGATGCCAAAATGGCACCCACGCTTGCGCACAGTGCAGTGGCATTGGTGGTGCATGCGCAGTGGCGGCAGCGGCGGCAGGACCAGCCACAGGCAGGTCCCAAGGTTTCAGCAGGCTGGACCCGGTCCACGGACCGTAGGTTGCCAACCCCTGACCTAGGCTTTAGAAGAGGTAGTTTGAGCTATTAGAACAGAGAACTGAGAAACCATAAAACATACATGAGGAAGGGCCATTTGGGGAGCTTGGGGGGGGGTTGGGCCCCAAGGCCTGAGACTCCCCATCTTGTTCCATTTGCCAACAGCATTAATGTTCCCTACTCTTGTTCACATTCTCACACTTTCATTTACTTTCCAGAAATAATGAATAACTGATATTTAGGTCTAATTCTTAAACATGCATGTATTTTACATCCAGCAACATTCACAAGAGGCAGATTTCTTACTGGTGCTGTCAAGTATTAAGCTACAACATACCAAATATTTCTTCTCTATGAATGCTTTCTTATGATGTTCGACAGTGGAACACACTCCCTCGGAGAGTAGTGAAGTCTCCTTCCTTGGAGGTCTTTAAGCAGAGGCTGGATGGCCATCTGTCGGGGATGCTTTGATTGGGAGTTCCTGCATGGCAGGGGGGTTGGACTGGATGGCCCTTGTGGTCTCTTCCAACTCTATGATTCTATGATTCTATGACTCTATGTTATCTCCCATTTCCTTTCAAGACACACATCTTTTCAAGCTTAGCAACATAAGCTTAGTGTTTCCAAGTCCATCTATTGTGTATATGTTTACATAGTTTTGGGTTTTTCTTATGGGTTTTTTCCAAGTTTTGTTTACAAGACAACGTGCTTCAAGCACGCCACTATACTCTGACTAAGCTGACCCTCATAACATTCTGTGTTTTGTATTTCATGGTAAAATCATTATAACAACCTACAGTCATAGTGATCCCTCTTATTTACCCACCTCCAAAAGAAAACACTGTTAGTGCCATGATGGCAACATTTATCTGTTTCTTGGACAGAAGTTTGCATAGCTTAGGTTGGAAACTTACCTATTTCAAACAAAGTAATAGAACATGCTATGGCCTTCATCATCAAAGAGAATGGAGAGGCAGGCCATCATTTCATCTTGTGGGGAGTAGGAAGTAGGAGAATCAAACTGAGGTTCAACTTCATTCAATTCAGCAATTGACCTTAGAAAACATCAGTAAATAACTCATTTTATTCTGAACCAGAGCTTTAAAAGTTCCTCTTTTTTAAACTAAGGGTGCATCTACATTGTAGAAATAATGCAGTTTGATATCACTTTAACTACCATGGTTCTATGCTACAGAATCCTGGGGTATGTGGTTTTGTGAGGCACCAACATCCTTTGGCAGAGAAGGCTAAAGACCCTGTAAAACTACAAATACCAGGATTCCATAGGATGGACAAGCTACAGCATTTAAAGTGGTATCAAACTGCATTATATCTACAATGTAGATGCACCCTAAAACTGTCAGAACCCCCAAGCCAGTGTGGCCAGTGTCCATGCTAGCTGGGAAACTTGAGGTGTTAGAGGTCCCAAAAGTAACTTCTGCAAGATCTGTTCAGAGCCATTTGCAGACCAAACTGAATTATGATAAGGAAAGGACTGGGACCTGATTTCTGCTATCAGATCTCTTGGAAAGAATGGGAAAGGCTCTCATTCCCCTCACAATCCCTAGCACCCAATTCCTCAGGCAGCTGCATCCCTTTGCCTAACAGCAAAAGTGGCCTTATCAACCATAGATTCAATCTGTTCCTCACCATTGTAGTAAACCTGCATCTGTCTTTGTCACTTCAAATTGAAAGTGAAGTGAATAACTGAATCCATGGGGAAAGCTGGAGCTTCTGCTTTAAAAAGCTAGATCTGTGCTTCTTATGTGAAGGATATTTTCTTAATGAAAAGAGCCCCATCTGCAACCTGAATTATACAGCAGCTTGAGGGCTAGACTGTTGGTTTTTCTCATCATAGCTTCCCTAAAACTCAGGTGCAAAGGATATTCTCCCCATCCTGTATATCTCATGCCTGAAAAGAGCCATTGCATCATAACTCTATGCTGTATGCAAGAAAAGTGCACAGCCGCAGAACCTATTTCTTCTTATTTTTTCCTCCCTCCCTCCTCCTCTCCTAGTGTTATGAGAAAAAAAAGTACACACACACAAACTTACTTCCATTAAATGAACACAAATACTGTGAAACTGGCTGTCTTGCTGGGAACAAACGCAGACATTAATTCACTTCCTAAGGTGACACATCTGTGCAAATATCACTGCCAAGTGAAATCTACATTTCTAATAGTATGGTACAAAGGAGTTGTATTCCCCAATCTTCATATCACAGCAGTTGGGAGTTATGACTGAGACCTGAAGAGTAACAGTTCACAAAGCGATCCAGAGTTTTGGAGAGGACACATAGCGTGCCACAAAGAGAAGGACACTCTTTTTCCCATAAGGGGGACTTTTATAAAAACAGTTTCTCCAATGTCTCTTTATTTGTTTATACATTTTCCCTACCTTTCGAACAAATATTTTCAAGGCAGCTCACAAAATAAAACCACACAAGGCAAATAGAAGCTATCAAAACAATAAAATTGTTAAGGGAGAAGAAAGCAGCAACAAATATCCAAAGCCACTGGCAGGATCTTAAAGGCATGGACAAATAAGAAAACATTTTCATTTGGCACTGAGAATACTGTGATAATTATTTTAAAATATATTAAACAAGTGATCCTGTTAAAACACTAGTACTTTCATACAGTGTAAAAATATTTAAAACAACAGTAGAAATGAAATCACAGCATATATATCATTAAAAGACTCTCCAGCATAGTTTTTTGTGTGTGCACATGCCTTCAAGTCGTTTCCAACTATGACAACTCTAGGTTTATCATGGGTTTTTTTGGCAAGTTTCTTTGGGGGGGAGGTTGCTTTTGTCATCCTCTGAGGCTGAGAGAGTGTGACTTGCCCAAGGTCCACAAGTGGATTCTTATGGCAGAGCTGGGATTTGAGCTCTGTCTGCAGAGTCATCGTTATAGTCACCAAATGTGTGTTCAGATCAAATGGTCTTTTCCTGCTAATGGAAGGAGAGCAGAGAGGGACCAGGGGAACCTCCTGTAAATTGCAGGAGGAATTACAGAAACTATCACTGTGCTTTCTTATTGCACAGTGGGACAATAAACAGGCACATTAACAGATACACAACTGGCTGCACAATGATGGTTTTCAGCAGAAGGATGGCGTAGCACACAAGCACAATGTAGGATCTCAGCCCAGGTTTAAAATTACCAAGTGTGGGAGCAAGGGAACCTGTCATTTTCTTATCCCCATCTGCTTCTCTCTACTGTTCTATAGCAATCACTCATTCTAACCACCTACAATGTGTTGACTTTTCCCAGCCCTTTGAGCTATTCCTGGCGTGCTGTACCTTTTCCCAAAACAGTCTCTCTACCACAAGGATACTGCATCTTCCACAGAAAGGAGCATTGGCTGAGCAGCTGCTTCAATGCCATCAATCTTGTTAAGATAAATGGATTCTTGCAAGCTCATTGCAATGCCAACATTGCAAATATATGCATGATTGCAGTAGCTTTTTATCTTCCTGGTAGAATTTAAATTTTATTTCCTGGACTTTATGAATCTCCCTGTACCCATATGGCCAGAAGGAAGAGGGACCCATCTGTGTGAATACCCTTCCATACTATCTGAATTGAGGACAACAACCACAACATCTTGACCAAATGTAGGCCTATGACTAACACTGTCATTTTTCTTTCTTCTGTATGATTTTTAACACCTTGCCCTGATGCAGAAGCCAATGGATCTTTGAAATCTTGCGACATGTATATTGTGCATTTTGGTTGGCCCAATGGCCAACACAACAGCTACCTTTGGATATGTTAAATGCATAACAATTACAATGGCTCTACTTGCTTTATTTATTATTATTATTATTATTATTATTATTATTATTATTATTATTATTATTACCATATTTCCCAGTGTATAAGATGATTTTTTAGCCTTGGAAAAGGGTCCCAAAAGTCGGGGTCATCTTATATGCCGGGTAGAGGAGGAGGAAGACGAGGGGAGAAAGAGAAGGAGAAGGAAGCCAGGTGGTGGAGGAAGAGGAGGACAATGAGGGGAGAAGGAGAAGGAAGCCGGGGGAGGAGGATGATGAGGAGAGAAAGAGAAGGAAGCCAGTTCTACAATATGAATGCAGCCTGAATCTGCACTGCAGAAATAATGCAGTTTGACACCGCTTTAACTGCCATGGCTCCATCCTATGGACTCCTAGGATCTGCAGTTTGCTTTGTCATACCAGAGCTCTCTGACAGAAAAGTCTAAATATCTCACAAAACTGCAAATCCCAGAATTCCATAACCTTGAGCCAGGGCAGTTAAAGCAGTGTCAAACTGCTTTAATAAATTTCTACAATGCAGATGCAGCCAAAGTTGGTGTGTTGCTTGGGCATGGCTTCTTTAACAAATAATTCTGCACAATGAGAGAGAGAGTGTGTACTCTTGAAGATTTATTTAAAGAAGAACCAAGTTCTTTAACTTGGAGGTTATATGTGTATGTTGTGTGCCTTCAAATTGTTCCTGACTTATGGTGATCATGGGGTTTTCTTGGCAAGATTCCTCAGAAGAGGTTTGCCACTGCCTTCCCCTGAGGCTGAGAGTGTGTGACTTGTTCAAGTTCACCCAGTGGGTTTCATGTCAGAGTGGGGAATCAAACCCAGGTCTCCAGAGTGGTAGTCCAACAGTCAAACCACTACACCATGCTGGTTCCTATTCCCATGTACAACCTATGAAACAATTGCAGACTTTTTTGTTGTTCTTGTGTGTCTTCAAGTCCTTTCCAACTTATGGCGACCCTAAAGCAATCTTATCATGGGGTTTTCTTGGCATGTTTCTTCAAATGGGGGTTGCCATTACCATCCTCTGAGGCTGAGGGTGTGTGACATGCCCAGGGTCACTTACCTGGACACAAATTGTACATATCTCAGAATGCATCACTTAGTATATTGGCAGTCCTTCCCCCCAACACTTTCTCATTTCCCCCCAACCATCTCATAGCTGGGAGACGGAAATAATTTTTAAAGCAGCATTTAAATCTGGACTATTTTTTAAAAAGTAAGGTCCAAAACACACTGCAGAAATAAATGCTAGGGAACATGGGAGCTGCAGTTTGCTGCGTTTATAAGTGACAGTTTTCCTGCTAAGTACCTGCATGTCATAAGCATTTGAATTAAAATTACCATATTGAAATCAAATCTGATTTTTTTTAAAAAAATTATTTGATGTATGTTGGAAGAGAGGTCGTCTTATACGGTGAGTATATCCCAAGCTCTATATTTTAACTGGAAAAGTTGGGGTCGTCTTATACGCCAGAAAATATGGTAGCTAGCTTTTAAGTCTCATTGATTCCAAAAAGATGAATCCAACCACTGTTTAAATGTCTCCTATTACAATAAATGAGACAGAGAACTTAGTTTTGACTTCTCAGTGCCTGCTGTTACTGATAATATAATAACTTGGGTTGTTCATCCATTATTTCAAATTGCCCTGATGTCAAATAGTTGTGGGCAGGAACAAGGCACCTGCCCAAACACAGTAATTCTTTGCCATCTAAAGTAGTACAAAATGTGCCAGGCTCAGTCCTCTCCTGTTGATGGGGGCAGTTCCATTAGGAATAATGGTGATGCTCAAAATCAGACTTTAAGAGTAATGAATGGAACAAAAGCTGTGCAATGTTTCCAGCCATTAAATACAATTCAGGGTAAATGAATATTTTCCTAGTAGTGAAGTTACAGGGCTAGGTTGACCTTAAAGAAAACTGGGCATGTGTTCCTGCACAGAGCTTCCTTTTGGATGTGAGGTCTGAAAAACTGTCCTGCGACACTTTATGTTACTCTTGAAATCTTGATGTTCCTGCTGTCCCCGTGGAAGTCGTGTGATGATTCATGAGCAATTCAAGAATGGCAGCCTAGATGAAACTATTGGAAAAGGCTTTACAATATCTGTTGGAATTTACTGCACAAATGCAGACAAAGCCTAAGCAACAGGTAATGTTTCTTAATTAGACATGCTAATCCTTCTTTTAGAGGTGGGGGAAAATCCAGACAGGCATACTGCACATTCATGGCAAGTCCTTCAGCTTAGTCATTGGCAATCTTCTTAGAGAGTGCAGCTGAGACAACCCAGCTGTGTCATGACCTAAAGAGATTCCAGGTAATAAATGAAAAATAAGCTCTTTTTTTGGAGTCATACAAAGAGATTATTCAGAGGCAAACCTTTTTATTTCCAGAGGGGGTGAAATATTACAACCCAGTTGAAGAAAATAGGATTTGCTGGCATTTTCAGTATAAAATAAGAGGCTTTTCTTCCCCTTTCTTTAATCAAAGTCATTTTGAAAGAACTAGCAAGCAAGCAGTGCCTAAGATGGGGAGCATGTAACCTTATATAATATCAAATCTGGGTCATTAAAAATGGAATCAAGAAATGCTACTAGCACTGAATGTGATCCCTCCAGGCAGACTTTTGAGCTGCTTCCTACACAGTCTGGCTAGAATAAGAATACTCATTACAGACACAATGTAAAATTCATTGACATATATGTATCCCTGCATGTATATTAAGTAGCTCTCTAATATATTCTATTTCTGATCTGCATGGGGGCAAGTACTAATGCTTATGTAGCCATACCGGGTACCACTGCACACACGAGGGAGCTTTCTGCATTAATCTTGGAGATCTTAACATTTTGGCCCACTCCCAGAAACTGTGGGTGGCTGCCATGCTGGGTGGGCAATTCTGGGAGATGCAGTCCAAAAGATAACTCTTCCAAGCTCTACTATTACTTAACTAGGCCTGATTTGTTCATCTCAAATTTATCAAGAATTAAAACCTCAGTGTTTTGCAGGTACTTTTAATCCCTTGAGATCAACAACTTACAGATACCTCCCAGTTTTCTCATCCACTGGTCAGAGGTCCACCTTGTTGGGCACCTACTGTGGCACCATGGCCAAACTCTAAAGCCCCCTAGTTTTGCAGTGCCCTCTCCTTAGCCTCTTCCTTGTTCTCCTGCATCTTTACCTCTTCCCTTTAAGCAAGTAAACAGTGACTGAGGCAAGGAAGCAGAGGAAAAGGGATAGTCTCAAATACTGCCTTTTCTTTGGTTATCTATGTGGTCACCCACTGGGTGACCTTAAGCAAATCACACTCTTTCAGCTCCAGAGGAAGGCAAAGTCAATCTTGCCAAGAAAACCCCCCTCTGAACAAATTTCCCCAAGAAAACTCTATGATAAGTTGGGTTAGCATACGTCACGTACACAACATCCAATCAACCTGTAGGTTAACACCCAAAAGGTGCAGAAGGGCTGGGCTGAGAAATTGTGTGTCAGGCATTGAAGTTATTATGCTTTTGAACTTTCATTGGAATGGATTAAGTTTTTCTCTTTACTTTGTAATGGATCTATAGTATGTTTTTATTGCTTCACAATGTAGCCTTAAGATCTGCAAACATGGATCTGTAGTTTTGTTCCTGTTTAGCCACATCTGCAAGATGTGATGCTTTAGTGGACTTTGTTTTTTACTCTGCATGTTTTTTCTACAATAAAGCTCACTGCTAGAAACTTGGATGTTTTGCGTCTTCACTCTGCTGGACTTACAAAATCGCCACTCCTCCAAAACTGAACAAGGGTTATGGGCCCAGCACGCTTCAGTTGTGCCGGACAGCAAGCCAGAAGGGAAGCAGAGCCAGAGGGGAAGCGGAGATGAGCTGTCCTCCACAGATTCCAAGCTTGAATTCTTTTGCAACTTGCTTTGAAGTGTTGCAGCTTGAGCTGTGAGTAATCTGAAATGATTTACAACAAAGAAACTGTCCTGCTGTTAAGCTGAATGTTCAGACAAATAGAACAGAAATTCTCTCTGCACATTTAAAGAGACAGTGTTCTTTGAGATAGCTGGAGTGAGGCAAGCAGTTTTCAGCTTTTGTGCCTCAAGTAAAATTCATCATGGATGTCACTAAAGTTTCCAAAGCTCAACAGTGAAATTTTTCCTGCATGGAATATGTATGCTAAAGCTTTACTTATCAGAGAAAATCTTTGGCAATCAATTGATCCAGGATTATCAGCAGCACCCACACCAGCTGAGACAGAAAGAAATGAGAAAGCTCTTGCTACCCTTCACCTCATTCTTTCTGAAGCCCAATTAAACCATGTAAGGGGCATATCAGTGGCTAAAGACTTATGGAATACCCTGAGGGACATCCACCAGTCTGCCTCAGCACTAGCCAAAATGATGTGGTGTAAAAGACTCTATGCTCATAAAATGGATTACCGGCAACCTCCTGAAAAACAGATACATAATCATATATATTAACACCACCACCCCTTAAAAAAGAATTAAACTTAGCAGAGTTTAAAAATATAATCTGTTAAAATCTATTAATAGTAATGATCTGTTGGGAAGAAAGGCAACATATTACGAGGGTAAGGGGTTTTGTTTATAGCCGAGGAATGCTATTCAGGAAAGGCCTGCTGGAAGAGATCCATCTTGACAGCTTTTTTGAAGCTATCTAAGTTGGTAAGTTGACGGATCTCCTCTGGCAAGCTGTTCCACAATCTGGGAGTGGTAGCAGAAAAGGTCCTCTGGGAGGTTGCAGTTAATCTGGTCTTCATGGGCTGCAATAGAGTCCTCCCAGAGGAACTGAGGGTGTAGGGTGGCGATCCCTTAAGTAGGTTGACCCAAGCCATGTAGGGCTTTAAAGGTGATAACCAACACCTTGTACTGCACCCGGAAACCAATAAGCAGCCAGTAAAGTGATTTCAAAATAGGTGTTATGTGGTCACTCCTAGATTTTCCAACTTGGCTGCCATGTTTTGTACTAATTGGAGTTTCCAGACTAGGCATAAGGGTAGCCCCATGTAGAGTGCATTGCAGAAATCAAGTTGTGAGGTTACCAGTGCATGTACTACAGTTTCTAGGTACCTTACTTCCAGGAAAGAGCACAACTCAATACTTGGTTTGGGGGGCCCTACTATAAGTACTTCTGTTTTATCTGGATTCAGTTTGAGTCTGTTTTTCCTCATCCAGTCCATTACTGCTTCAAGACACTGATTGAGAGGAGAAATGCCATCTGTCATCAAAGCTGCTGACCGAGACATGAAGAAGTATATCTGGGTGTCATCAGCATACTGATAACACCCCACCCCATGTCTCTGAATAATCTCTCCCAGCGGCTTCATGTATATATTGAAAAGTATCAAGGACAGAATGGCACCCCGAGGGATGCTACAATTAAGCTTCATTTTGGAGGAATGACTGTCCCCAAGCATCACCCTCTGGAATCTACCTGAGAGGAAGGAATGGAACCACTGCAATGTAGTGCCTCCAATTCCTAACTTTTCCAGACGTTCTAAGAGGATGTCATGATCTATAGTGTCAAAAGTCACCAAGAGGTCTAAAAGCACCAACAGGGTCACACTTCCTCTGTCGATGGCTAGACGGAGGTCATCATCCAGAGCAGCCATGGCAGTTTCCACCCCATATCGTGTCCTGAAGCCAGTTTGAAATGGTTCTAGATAATCGGTTTCATCCAAGATGACTTGGAGTTGAAGGGTGACAGCCCTGTCGATCACCTTGCTCAAACATGGTAGATGAGATACAGGCCTATAGTTTTTCATATCCAGGAGGTGTATCCAGGAGCAGTGTAATGACCGCTTTCTTTAAACTAGGTAGAACACAGCCTTCCCTAAGGGACATATTGGTGACATCACTAAGAAATGTCACAAGGTGTCTCCCCCTGGATGGCCAGCCATGATGGGCAGGGATCAAGAGGGCATGTCGTCTTCTTCACATTTCCAAGGATCTTGTCCACATCATCGGTACTCACCAACTCAAACTGATCCACTTTAATCTCAATAATGGGGTTATTAGACACCTCATCAGTCGATTCTGCTATAAGTCTGCTCTTATCTGAGAGATTTTATCTGCAAAGTAGTTGTTAAAATCATTACAACAGACTGTTCTCGGGTTAAGTAACGGGTTCTGCACAAGTGGAACCTGTGTCAGTTCCCTTACCTCCCTAAACAACTCTGCTAGACAAGACTCTGCAGACGCAATACATGCAGAGGACAAAGATGTCTGTGCTGCATGTATTGCCTCTTTATAGGAACGAGGGAATTTCCTATGATGAGTCTTGTCAGATAAGAATTGAGTTTTCCACCAGATGCACTCTAGTCATTGTCCAACCCACTTCATTTTCCTAAGATCTTCAGTATACCATGGTTTGCGATTAGAAGCACATTGGAAAGGACACTTGGGAGCAATTATGTTGATAGCTTTAGTGAGATCGGTGTTCCAGGTATTAACCAGAGCTTCGACAGAATCACTGTCATTACTAACCATTAAACCCTCTAGGGCAGGGGTCAGCAACCTATGGCCCGCAGGCCAGGGCCGGTCCCCCGAGGCCTTTGGACCGGCCCCTGCCAACCCCTGCTGATGACGATCCCCACCACCACAGCACACAATGCCGCCGCCGCACGTGTCGCGGCCGCCATTTTGTTTTCCAAAATGGCAGCCACGGCTCGTTCGCACATGCACAGGACTACAGCACATGTGCAAATGAGTCGTGGCCACCATTTTGGAAAACAAAATGGCGGCTGTGACACGCATGGTGGGGGTGGCGGCAGCAGCTTGCGGAAGACCAGGGGATCCCTGGACCGGCCCCAGGTAGGGGGAACTTGCCAACCCCTGCTCTAGGGCTTTCTGGAATCCAATTGGTTTCATTAGCCTTTGAGGGTGGACCATTTTAATGGGTCCTCCACCCCCAATGGAGCTAATAGTGGCTCTCAGTTCAAGCTTGACCAGAAAATGATCCGTCCATAATAATGCAGTGGTATTAACTATCTCCGCCCATGGATATTCCTGTTCCATACTAAAGATCGGTATGACCCATGCAGTGAGTTGTCCCAGTGACTAATTGGGATAGGCCAATGCTTGTCATGGATTCCATGAACTCCCGAACTGCACTTGTCAAACTAGTCTCAAGGGGGATGTTGAAGTAACCCAGAATTAAGAGTCTGGGCAACTCCAATAGCAGCTCTGAGACCAGTTGTGTCAGTTCGGATAGGGAGTCTGTTAAGCAACGGGATGGACGGTATACCAACAGAATCCCTATACTATCCTTAGTCTTCAGGCTCAGGTACATACACTCAAAGTGGTCTGTTTTCCAGATAGGTATCCTGGTCTCTATAAACCAGAGCCACTCCGCCCTCTTACCCACTTTCCCTTACTTGCTCATTGACAGAGTACCTAGCTGGAATGGCTTCAGTCCATGTAATGGCACTGTCGTCTCCCAGCCAGGTCTCTGTGATACAAGCCAGGTCAGGTTTCTAATGCACAAGAAAATCATGGATGATGTGAGTCTTGTTCTTGACCAACCTGGCATTACAGAGGAGCTAAGGTTCTGTGGCATGGTTAGTAAGCTCCCCATCCCACTTCGGGTAACCGAGTGAACTGAAGGCAGGATCGCTTTCAAGCATCGAACCCGTCTTCCTTTGTAACAAAGTTTTGCTCTGTTATCACTGTATCATCCTCTGCCCCGCACAACCTCAATTGCCGCTCCCAGTACATCCTCAGCTATCTCTCCCCGATTACATCATAACTCACAAACAGGATGCCATCTACATCTGCATTCTAAACTATATACGGTACTAATTTTTATGTACAGCTGATAACTATTATTTCTGTATAGATATATCTAATAGATAAGAATAGAATAGAATAGTGCCGCTACAGCCCTGATTGTTCTGAAGTTAAAAGTGCAAAGTCAAATTGCAAAGGCCTTCATAACGTCTCACTCCAAAAATGTTTAGCTGAACTATAGTCTGTGGCACAGCCTGTGATGCTGATTTTTAGACTCCAAGTAGCCAGGGGAAAGATAAAAAGAAGATGCACTTCAAACAATTTGGTTACCATTTCTTCTTTATTTCGCAGAATTTAATTCCATAATAGTTGTGCCACTGGAACAACAAGGAGATTTCTGGCAAAACAATTTCTGACGCAATGCACTGTGTTATATTGTGCAGCATTAAAATAAATACTAGTAACAAGAAGCATTTTCTATGCAATTAAGACAAAATGTTAAACAGTATGTTACAATTAAGCAAGGAATTTTTAAAATGGAATAGCATGGCAATACTTTTTTGGGGTGGGGTAAGGATTACAATAGAAATACAATCAGCCCCACTATAAAATTTTAGGGCAGATTGTGACCAGGTGACCTTTGCACCTGCTGTGTTCACTGCAAATGAATAACATCAAGGTCTCTTTCCATATGGTTCTTTGACTTTGATCTAGACTTGGACCAGACAAATGTGAAACAGAAGCCTATCCTGTGATGGCACTTCAGAGGACTGTCTTCTACATAATGGGACACATGCCCCGAGATTATCCAAAAACAAACCAAAAGATTTTTTAGGGGTATTTTCCCCCCTAATGTGCAATTCAATCGAAATTGAATCAATTCATTGTTGTTTACTTCTCCAGCTGCAGGACAGCCTTATGAGCCATATGCAAATATAAGATTACAGTTCTGGTTGTAGTAGAAAGGCCAGACAAACAAAATTTGGCAACTTGTCGACAGATCGAACACATGCGGCATTCTGACAGTGTGGAGAACCACACAGAGTTATTCTTCCAGCAGCAGTTTATAAGCAGCAAGTTTTTAGGGTCCTGTTCTCCATCAGTAAAACTGCTTCTCTTACCAACACCCAACCATCCAGCCGCTTTTCCATCTGGAATCCAAATAAGCTCCCTTCAAAATCATAGGTGAACATTGCCTCCATTTTTGAAAGAATAATGTTTGCAGCTGTTTATGTTGTGCTAAGCTTGCCAAGTCTTTGAAACATGAAGCGTATATTTAAAAAAAAAAAAAGAACATGATGCTTACTGAGAACAATGAATGGACCTTTGAGAAGGAGATCTTTTCTTTTCCTCTTTTTTTTTTTTTAGAGCAAGTCCATAGGGAAGACACAAAACCCTAAAAATTGACAGTGAGAGAATGATACAGCACTACAGCAAAACATTTGTACATTCCTGCAGAGTCTATGTTTGGTCATACATATTAGCTAGATAGCCTAATCTTTACTTGTTAATTAAGAAGAATTATTTAAAAGCATATTGTTCATCTGTGGTCTAAATTGAAAATACCCCATAGGGAATCTTAATGCTTATTTACTTCAGTCTGAATTAAATCTAATTTCTGTGACAAAGAAAGGTCTGTTTAGGCATTCAGGCCCACCTGTGAGAACTTACAAGGATATAACTACAGGAGAGGGCAAAATAAGGGCATTGCCTCCTCAACTCAGAATTATGCCCCACCAATTATTTTTCTATCAGTCCCCAAATTTCTAACATTGCTGAAAGGGAGACATTGAAAATCATTCACACCTAGAACTCTTATAATTGTTCTGTTTGCATTCCTTTGGTGACTTTGGCTGCCTCTTTTCTTTGGATACCACAACTGTATTTCAAAATGCTCAACTGAATTTTAAGTTCCTGGGATTGAAGGGAAATTTCCTTTTGGTGGGGACAGAATCCTTATTTGGGAGCCAATGTTCTCATTTTGCCCCCCCCCCCTTCCCCACAGCTACAGCCCTGTGAGTACATATTGTGCAAAGGGTGTGAGACATATTAGAAGAGAAATGTTGTATTGAACATTAGTGTTTCAAGCTGTCAAGTTCAGGATATGATGATAAAGTGGTAGATCATGCTGACTTTTTACAGGAAATTCAGTAACCATTTTTGAAGCCAAACTGAATTAGACAGTGTGAGGAGTTGACTCAGGGGAAATATGCCAGGTGAGGATTCTGCAATGAAAAACATTGCCCATTACTGGTGTTGAAGTAAAATTCATTTGCCAGTTCTGTCAACTTCAGGAAACGGGCAGAGAGAAGGTGCCATCTTGTCTTTCATCTCAGGCAGCAAAATGACTTTGAGTAGTCTTGGAGATGCATACACTTGGCCAAATGTTGTTCTGTCCGTACCATAGAGGAAAATGTGCATCATCTTTGGGGAAATTTGTGGAAAGGCTACTTTGGCATTCTCCTGAGTCAACAAGGTTCTACTTTTTGTAAACATTCTTGTGTGGCCCATTTTAAACTCCTTTCTTGGAATCACCAATTGGCTCCAAGCAATTGTCAAGACATCAGTAAATTGTGGACAGTTGACCAGTATCCAGCTCCTGGAAAATATTAAAAAAAAAATCTAGAAGAATATGATCAACCATTAATTTTGGTTAGAACAACATGTATCATCTGGAATTCTGGATCATCTGCTTAGTTACATAGCCACTTTAAGTGCAAGTGTCTCACAGCCTGACCTTCCCCCCAATCCACACTTACTGGGCAGCAGCCACTGCAAGCAAATGGGATGTGTTCCCTTGGCACTAAGGAAGCAGTTGGCTGGCATTTCTACCTCCTCTGGTGATCATTCCCCAGTGTGACAGCCAGAAGAAAGGTGCTGTCACAATTTCCCCTCACATCAGAGATCACTTGTGAGAGAGGGATGGAAACAACAGTCCTCTCCTTCCCAGTTGACAGGAAACAGACCCTTGTTGCTTGCAAAGCAAAGCAGCTTCATTTATATACCGCTTCATATCGCACTATGGGATGTCTAAGCGTTTTACAACTGTAAGCTCATTGCCCCCCAACAGTTGGGTACTCATTTTAGCGACCTCGGAAGGATTCAGACTAGACTCAGGCCTGCATCCTTCCGAGGTCGCTAAAATGAGTACCCAACTGTTGAGGGGCAATGAGCTTACAGTTGTAAACTGCTTAGATATCCCATAGAGTGATATGAAGTAGTATATAAATGAAGCTGCTTTGCTTTGCTTTGCTTTAAAGACTATTCATTAGAATTTGAAGCTGCTCCTTTTACATAGTTGTTATCTGTTTGTATAGCTCTCTATAAGTTGTCATATCTTGTACCGTTGTATAAGTTTCTGTTATTTTGTATTTCCTTATGTGCTTTATAGTATTATTGTTTCATTAATACATTGCTGATAAGTTTGCTTGGAGGTGTGGGTTTTTTCCTCTTCTTTTGGTGCTTTTTTGGGGCTTCCTGGCAGTTTTATTTGGCACAGCTGGGGGGGGGGCATAGAGGAAATCTGGAGTCAGTTAGTCTGGGCAACTTACCTAATGAACTGTAGGAACCAGGGCCTAGTATAGGACATCTGGAAAGCTTAATCAAGGTGGAAAAGTCAGTGATAGAGGTCCCAAAGAAACATCCATTTACATAACTTCACAGCCCACCTTACTCAGAGTGCTCCTGTTCCCTATAGTTGCTGAACAAGTGAATAGCTGTACTTCAACTGGCAATGTTCTCCAAAGGCAAAAGAAATAGCTGCCACCTGATAAAATGTACCCATTTCATCAGTATGCAAAGAAAATTAACCACATCAATAATATCATTCTTAATGGACGTTATCACATGCGGTATGGAATCAATCCAGAACTATACCGGTATAGACCCCACAAGACGGAAATGGCTATCAGATGCAACTAGCATCATTGCACAATTAACGAAACCGCGATAGATGCGCTCCTGGGAACCGTATCTGCCATTCACACACAAGTGAGAAGATCCCTTCCAGAACCCAGCAAGGATGTTCTTGCACATGCGCAGAAACAGGACAGCCGCGGCTGTTACTTACCTCGGCTGCCAAACACAGCCCTTCCCAAGCCAGCACAGGGTTAGGAAGGGGTGTGTGTGACAGCAACCCTTGGGACTTGGGAGGAGGGCAGGGTCGGAAGATGCCTCCAACCCTGGCCTCGTCCCGAGGGAAGCCTGGTTGCTTTCCTTGGGAGGAGGCCGGGGTCCGAGCCCGGCCTCGTCCCAAGGAAAGCAACCAGGCTTCCAGGCTTGGGAAGGGGTGTGTGTGTGTGTGTGTGTGTGTGACAGCCGGCTGTCACACACACACACACACACCCCTTCCCAACCCAAGCCGGGAAAGAGAGCCACTCTGAGGACTTCTGCTCAGAACGGTTCTCTCTTGGGAAGGGGTGTGTTTGTGTGTGTGAGAGACAGCCGGCTGTCACACACACACACACACACACACACCCCTTCCCAACCCAAGCCGGGAAAGAGAGCCACTCTGAGGACTTCTGCTCAGAACGGTTCTCTCTTGGGAAGGGGTGTGTGTGTGTGTGTGTGTGTGACAACCGGCTGTCACACACACATCTTCCCAAGCCTTCACGGGGCCTGGGCTCCAGGATACGTATCTGGTGATCCGACATACGGTGAAAGCGCTATCATTGCGATATCATTTTGGTCGCGCACTTGTACTTCCTCATGAAACCGGTATTCAAAAGAACGGGGATGATGCCGCATTGGGATGGGGTTGGGACGGGGTTGTGTGCAACGTCGTGTGAACACACGGGGGGAAAAAACCGCAATAGGGCGGGATTGAGTGTGGATTGGGTCTGCTTTAGGCCCCGTGTGATAACGTCCAGAGTCAGTATAAAATCCATTCCATTCCAAAGGTACCTACTAAGCTCTTTTAATTGATATAAGGGTTATTGTGACAGGCACCTCAGCCTTTTAATTTTTTTAAAGTGCTTTTTTATTGCAGTTTTTTTTAATGGTTGCTGTAAAAAAGTAATTCCAACAAAGTCCTTTCCATTTGATTATGACTATCACTAGAGTTTGAATGCCTTTTTTCATCATATGATTGCATGTGTTGATTTATTATAGTGATAGGAATGCTACTTTTCACATTGTTTTGCTTAAATAGCTTCATGTAGATGATAAAAGTAAGACAATGCTTTTGGGGCATTTATGGGGCACAGTGTTTCAAGAAGGATTTTGGTGCAATGGAAAAGATCCAGAGGAAAATGGACCTGCACACTAGCCTTAAATTTCTTTTTTCAGACAACTTGCTTGTAGAATAAAAGTGGTGAGCATTTTGTTCCAAAGTCTGGACCATGTGTATTTCCTCCACTCTCCACCAATTTGATATACATTATGAACAAGCAGGATGTGCATAACATTTTTTCCCAACTGTGTACTAAGGATGGAGAAAATATTCTCAGTTATTCATTTCCTAGCTTAAAAATAGGTTTCTCAAAAGTCTGGAAACCCGTCAGGAAGACTAATAGAGCAGCATGAATTTTGTGCAGTTTTCTCCTAGTATTAAAATGTCCTAGGGGATTATTTTTCGGAGAAATGCACAAAAATAATCTGTGCAGAAAAGTACTTTTTCCTGCAAAGGAAATATGAGCTGAGAGCCTGCATCAGGAGATGCAGCTATGACTACAGAGCTCCATTGTCATAGCTACATCTCCTGCTGGATCATAATTGTTTGTTGCAAAGTGCCTCATTATTGGGAGAGGGATGGACACTTCTTCTCTCACCATCCTACTCTCCAGTGCCTTGAAAATCCTTCTGTTGGTGCAGCTGCCTGACTTCCAAGGTGGGTTTTGGAAGGCACTATCAGTTGCTGCACTGGTGCAACAAATGTAAATATGAATTCCAATATTTATGATGTTATAAATCCAACTTACAACATTGTAAATACTAACAGGATGCCAGCCATAGTTTCTGCACAGGAAACATATTTTTGTGCAAAACAACTCCACACCTGTGTATTTCCCCATAGAAGAATTCCAGAACACCTTGGAATATTTGAATATGGGTGAAAGACAGCAGAGAAATATTCATTTTCTTCTGCAGCAGGCAATAAACTATGGCCATTATTCATCCTTTGATTCAGGGAGGAAATAATGGAGGATTTACTTCCCTATTGTATACCTTAATTTTTGCAACATGTCAAGTTATAAATAGAGGTGGTAGAGGGTCATTTCATACTTCACTCTTATCAGGTTGCAGTCAAGACAAGTGTGAATGATCTTAATGTCACCTCTCCATATTCACTCTAAATGTTCTTTGTATAAAATTAGTATGCGTTCTAGAAAACAGGGCTGTTAAAACAGGAAGAAAGTGGGCCCAGATGGCCCAAAAACTACCATTATGGCAACAAGGATAATAGTTGGTAGTTGGACACATGGTAAATATCTCATCAGCTTTGGCTCCTGGTCTCTTTTAAAGCTCAATTCTTAGTCTGTTTTTTATTGTTTTTATGGGTTTTTCGGGCTGTGTGGTCATGTTCTAGAAGAGTTTCTTTCTGACGTTTTGCCAGTATCTGTGGCTGGCATCTGTGGCTGGCATCATGTTTTTTTATTGCTTTTATTGTTAATTTTCAAAATCCTACACGCGTTGGAAAAAGCATGCCTCAAAGACCAGCACTTTTATGCAGTCTTTCCCATTTGAAGCATTTCTGCTGGTTCCTTGTGGTGAGATGAGATGTGACCTGAGACATAGTCTTTGCTGTTGTGACACCCACTGTTTCTGGAAGTCTCTCCCCAGTGAAACTTGGCTGGCACAATTTCGTACCTTTGCAGTTTTAAAAGAAGATTTATTTTAACACTCATCCAGGTGTTGAGAGTGGGTAATCTGCTATAATCTTGTTTGGTTATATGTTATAACTGTTTATTATGTATGATTTCACACACATACAACACTAAGCCATGCTATTAAAGGTGGTACCTTAACTTACTATTAATTAATTAGGCAAGATGCTGTGAGTTCCATAAGACCTGAGTTCTTGTTCTCCGACAAATGAGTTTAGGGTAGAGTTGTTGTATATTGTCATCTTGTATAACTTTGCTTGTTTTGTCTATCTCTCTTTATTTATTTTCTCACTTTTACAGTTTTATAGTTTTGTCGTTTGATAAATTGTTTGTTGAATTGTTAATATTATATATCTTGACATATATGCTTTATTGTAGGAATAGAATTCAGTACTACGAATAGCTCCTCAAGGCAAACCCCAGAATGGATCCAATGCCCTACTGCCATGGGAGACATCAGCCACCAGGGGCCTTTTCACAAGTTACTTTTTTCATTACCCAGATACTATCTAGAAACTGAAGGTGCACCTACATTGTAGAAATATTGTAGTTTGACACAATTTTAACTGTCATGGCTCCATCCTACAGAATCCTGGGATTTGTAGTTTTGTGAGGCACCAGCACTCTTTGTCAGAGAAGGCTAAAGGCCTTTTAAAACAACAAATCCCAGGATCCATAGGATGGAGCTACAGTACTTAAAATGATGTCAAACTGCATTATTTCTACAATGTAGATGCACCTTCAAACAACTGCAAACACTATTTTGAAAGTATGGAAGTGTAAATAGCTCCATCTTTTAAAGTAGATGTTGATAAAATATGACCCTCCAGATGTTGTTTGACCGCACCTCCCATCAGTTCTAACCAACAAAACCAATATCATGGAATTCTGGGAGTTACAGTCTAAGAACATTTGGAGGTCCATATGCTCCCCACCCCTGCTTCAGAGAGTATGTACAGCAACCATGTTTCTGTGTGAAGAACAGGAGTGTGCTGTTGAAGACTCCAAAATTGGAAGATACAATTAACATTGTAATGAATGCAGGAAGCAGAAGTAGCTGTATGTAATGGTGACACAAAAGAGATCCTGTAATCAAGGGGCTCCAAAATTGCCAGCCTGGGAACTGCATTTCTGATTCAAGTAAAATATTTTTATTATATTGGAGCAGCTATATATTAGTACTTTCCCAAGACTGTAAGCCCAAACATTAAGAAGCCATGAGTCCCAAGAGTAATACTGTTTGCTTTAAAATAATGTAATTTATAAGAAATTATATTTGATGGAAGCTGGTATAATTTAAAATACAAGCAAGTAATAACAGTTACATTCTCTGCTTGTAAAAATATGGCATGTTATTCAAATTGGCCTCCAATTTCATGAGATCTAGAAACAGAGATAATTTCAAATAAACTCAGAGGTTCTCATGCAATTTTCATGGCTCTAAGAACTATGAGAAAGAAAATCATAATTTGGCAGCATTGCTTTCCAAATATTAGTTCTGCTTGTAGTCAAGAGATATAGTTTCCATGGGGGAACAAATTTACTAGGAATCCAAAGTCTGTGGAACTTTGACAGAGAAGAAAAGAGCCATTTTTAATTTTTTTTTAAGCTCAGCTTCATATTACAAATATGTTTGTAGACAACAACTAAAATCTTGTAGGTGACAGAATGGAGTAATTGAGAGTTACACCAGCACATGTGCTTTCTGAGACACTACCAAAAGAGATATCCTGTACTGTCTTCTACCCATGCAAGAGCATCTTCATGATGCATACTTTAGAGGACATCTAGCATACTCATTAGAGATCTTGGAAGGTTATGGCTGTTCTTTTCCCACAGCTGTACAATTGTACTGAAGCAGCAGGACTTTAGAAAGCCATTTTTTATATAGCCTTGCAAAAAAGTAATGGCCAGAATTGTGCATCAGTTTTATTGTTATATATTGAGAAAAGTGAGGGGTGGAGATCCCTATTCCTTCCACTCCTTCTCTATACTGCACAGGAAAATAAAAGTTTTGGTTTTACAACATACATCCCTTCCATTCCATTCCTTCTTTCAGGATACTCTACGTTGTGTCAAACAAGCCAAATTACTATGGGGGGTTGCAGACTGCCAGAAATAGTGCAAATTGAGTCCACTTTAAGGATTAGGGTTAGTGCCAGGGAATCATGGGAACTGTATTTTATTGTGGCACCAGAGCTCTCTGACAGAGAAGGCTCAATGTGTCAGGAAAAAAAAAACAACAATTCCCATGATTCCCTAGCACCAACCCTAACCCTAAAAGTGGACTCAATTTGCACTATTTCTGGCAGTCTGCAACCCCTATGTCTCCTTTATACCACTCCAATTGCCATTGCCAACAGTTGGTGGTTTCTCGATTCTGTTCTTAACTGTGTATCCCTCCCACACCCCAGCTTCCTTTTTATTTTAATTCATAGCCCAATATGTTTTTCCATTTGAGGCCCAGGTGCTGCATGATGGGGTGAGCCACTAGTCCCAGCTTCTGCCAACCTAGCAGTTCGAATGCATGCAAATGCAAGTAGATAAATAGAAACCACTTCGGTGAGAAGGTAAACAGCATTCTGTGCAGTCATGCTGGCCACATGATCACAGAGTAATCTCTGAAAAGATAAGCACTACCTCCTATGGTTGGACATGACTTGACAACTTTGTCAACAAGGAATACCTTTACCTTTATGTTTTTCCATACTCCATTGACTGATAATGCTTCACTCATAACAAACTGATATTTCACTGGTTTGGCATTGGATTAACAAATTTTGTGTTATACGGATTGGTACTGATGATGGTGGTCATTGCGGTGATAGCATAAGTAAATATTATTCCTCTGTTTTTCCATTTAGAAAGAAATATTCCTTCATTCCTCCATTGCCAACCAGCTCTCCTAATATGAACTGTGAGATGACTTTCTTTGGTTCTTTCGTACTACACAGGTATGGTTTCAGCCTGTGGAATCCTGAAATTGGAGGATTATTTAGCATTTTTAACCAGAGAGCTCTTGTGTTTCACCAAACTACAAATCCCAAGATTTCACAGGATGTGGCCATGACAGTTAAAGAGGAATCATAATTGTGTAGTGTGAACATGTTCATTGATCTAACTCCTATACTATTCTTGGTTATCCCCATTAAAACCTGCGTGCCTCTAAAGATATGAGTCTATCTAGAAAGCAGGCATAAAATTTTGAGAATTCCCTTAAGCCAAAGAAAAGCCTATCTAGCCCACCATTCTCTTCATACAGTGCCAACAGATAACTATGGAAGTCCCACAAGCCAGACATGGATGCAAGAGCAGTCTTCCAGTTATGCTTCCTTGGCAGCAATTTGTGTTCAATCGCTGGAAATAATGCATAGCTATTATGCCACATAGCAATTGATAGCCTTGTCATCTATGAATTTGTCTAATTAATGCTTTAAAAGCAATCCCAAATTAGTGACCACCACTGGGTCTTTCAGCAGTGCATTTGATAGTTTAAATATGTGCTGTGTGAAGGCATACAGTACTTTGTTTTATTCCTTCCTGAATCTCCCAGTGTAATTCATCATTGGATTCTAGTATTACAACAGAAAGAGAAACATTGTCCACATAATGGTATGCCACTATGCCATATAACTCCTTACTTCATACCCTCCAACATGTGTGGCCAACCAACATCAGAGTGTGATCAAGATGGCTAAAGGTATTAATGAGGAAGAACACTCAAGCTAGGAGAGGCTGCAACAGTTTGCTTTTGGTTAAACCTACTGAGAAGAGCAAGATTCCACCTTCTGCTATTCCCTCTGCTGAGTTAATTGTGTGCAAACAATTTTGCACATTGAACTTGGTTCACACAAACTGAAGTAAGCTCAGAACATAGGGGAAAAGTGGGAGGCAGAGACAAGAGAAAGTAGGACATTTGAAAAGCAGCTGAAAAGGTAGGCCAACATAGGGTTACTTGGGACTGTCCATACCAAATCAAGAAGTTGGAGGGTATATTACTTGGTTTTTACTTTCCTAAGCTAAATAACCCCACATTGTTCCCACTCCCCGGTAATTTTGGTTGCCCTTCTCAGAGGAGCCACTCTGTCACACCCTTTTTCTTCTTTCTTTTCCAGTAACTACACATGTGCTATAAAGAGATTCACCCAACACAGATGGGATAGTGGGGATAAATAATTCCCCATCACTGTGTTATTCTTACATTAAAATGTTTGCTCTCCTTGCCTTCAGAAAGTCCAGTTCATGGAAAATAATCCTTTCCCACCCGTTAAAATAAACCACATCAGATGTTGCATGCAAGAGGGAGGTACAAAAGATCAAAGATAGTCTTCACTTAAGAGGCAGAATCTACCAACAGAAAGCAATACTTCAGTTCCCACCAAAGTTTTCATCATTACATGTATCAAGTTCCAAAAGGGCCTTCATTTTGTAAACAGTCGCTGGCTACAAAGATAAAGAGACTGATTTATACATGCTTACATGTTTTAATAATACTGTTTTGCCAATCAGTCTCTCTTTAGTTAAGAAAAGCAGAGCAGAAAAGATATGTAAATGTAGAATTTGTGCTCTGCCTGAAAACTATGCCCAACAATAAATGTTTTAAAGATGATGGTTAGGAGACATGCTAATACTCTGGAATTTTATCACAATGTTCCATTCCCACAAGAAGAGGACCAAAAATGCATGTCAGATTGTGCCTGAAGGATAAGAGCTTATAACAAAAACTATAAATAGCCAGAATATTTCTGAAACAGACAACTTCAAGCTATTACGTAGGTTTTAGCACAATTTTAAAACCCATAGGTTGAAGCCAGCATAGTGGTTTGAGTGTTGGACTAGGACTCCTGGATACCTGGGTTTGAAACCCACTGGGTGACCTTGGGCAAGTTACATACTCTCAGTCTTAGAAAATGGTAGTAGCAAATCTCCTCTGAATAAATCCTGCCAAGAAAATAAGCCAAAAGGCACATAATGACAACAACAACAAAAAACTGAAGCCAAAAGATTTAAGAATTCTGAAACTGTCTACCACCAATTGCAAGCAGATGCAGAGGAAGTTTTGATAGATTAAAAATTAAAGTAATATTGGCCAGAAGATTCAGAGTCTGAAGTTCAATTCAGAAGTACTGAGATGTATGCTCATTCACTAACACCAGAAATCCACAAATAGCGATAGCTTTTTGCCTGTTAGGTTGGGATGGTTTCTGCACATTTGGTGAAGTGAGAGTGGGAGATAATGCAATATGATAGAGAATGATGAAATTGTGACCCTGGCCATTAATCCTCAAAGAGTTGATTCAAAGAGTGAAGAGGTAGATTGATAGCCATTAAAGCTAATGCTAAAATAAATCAGTCTCAAAGGTGCTGCTAGATTCTTCCCCACCACTTTCTTCAATTTTTATATCTTTTTATGCAGCAACAAACTAGGATGACTAACTCTTTGAATTTTACTAAGAAGTTAGAAAACACTTTCTTGGGCTGCAATTGCAAGTTCTAATCCAAAAAGTAACTTTCCTGAGGTCTCCTAATAAGCATCGTAAGGTATACTAGAAATTCTGGACAGAATAGCTGCACCCAAGTATGGCTTAGAAGACAACACAAAGCACACAGAAGCAACTGATGATGGAGGAAGGTGGAAGGGCAGGGAGGCAGAAGATCCTAGATCCAATCTCCAACATGGAGAATCAGGTAGTGCAAGTTACAGGAAATACTTCTGTAGAGACCCCGAAAAGCTACTGGTGGTCAAAGTAGACAACTTTGCTGTAAATGAAGAAACAGGGCAATAATGTTACTTCCTAACAAGATGATTGGCCATACCTACCCATAGGAATGAGAACATTTTGGGAACAAAAACAGCAGTTTTGCCTACTGTGCACTTCTTTCATCTGATGTCTATATATAACATTTATGCCTTATTTGGAGGCCATAAGCTTTTTAGATAGGATAGTCTAAAATTCTTTGTAGAAAACAGTTCTTGGTAGTTCTTTATAGACAAAGTGTATATGTTGACCAAGGGGGGTTGCAGACTACCAGAAATAGTGCAAATTGAGTCCACTTTTAGGGTTAGGGTTAGTGCTAGGGAATCATGGGAATTGTGTGTTTTTTTTCTGAGACATTGAGCCTTCTCTGTCAGAGAGCACTGGTGCCACAATAAAATACAGTTCCAATGATTCCCTAGCACTAACCCTAACTCTAAAAGTGGACTCAATTTGCACTATTTCTGGCAGTTTGCAACCCACCCCCCCACCCCGTCTCTCTTGCTGCACATTTCTTATACATGCTTTTTTTTTTTTTTTTTTTGGATACATGAACCAACCTCTCAAAAAACAGTGTACACTTTCTTTCCAAGTTATCTCCATTTGAGGAAAAATGTCACATGTTTTGAAATTCTGCCAATCCCCATATTTGCACAGGAATGTGTTGGCTTATAAATGTAAGTCTATCTGTTTTCTTAATGACACATGAATGCAGATTTTGCAAGCAAAGCTTTCCAAAGTGCTTTTACAGAAATGCACCAATCACACTACTTGGAAGAAGTATTTTGGACAGGCCACCCAGTGTAATCATGCTACATTCTAACTTCATATAAATCAAGTTTACTTATATTCATCTGATCAGGGTTGGGCAGGATGCCTCTATATTATCACATTATTCCAACTTTGATTTTTTGAAAAGGAAGGAAGGAAGGAAGGAAGGAAGGGGGGAGAAAGAAAAGGGCTATATTTCTCATTTCTTTCACATTTACACTTTTCTCCAGAAAGCCAGAGGAAGTGGCGGCAATCAGATATATAATATTTTATACTGCTTGCCTAGATCTTGAAACAAGAGTATTCTGAAATTTCTTCAAAATGCAGTTCAAAAACATTTTGGAGTTATCAGAAATTAGAAAGAGACTAAATAAATCCATGGGCAGGGAGGAATTCCTGTGCCTTCCTATCTAACTATTAAATTATATTACAAAATTCTATTTAGCTTAGAGTCTGGAAAAGTCACTTTTTCAATTGCCATAATCTCCAGCCACCACAAATACTTGTTATTCTGTCTGGGGATTCCAATTTTGTAGTCAAAAAAGGAACTTTTCCAAGCCAGGCACACTGGCTGGAATAGATGGGGAACAGCAAATCTGCCCCTAATTTTAAAAATGTTTCAGTGCTCAACCACTGTCTTGTATCATTAATAGACTGGATGTGGAGGGGGGGAATTGAAGTATAATCCAAACAAGACAGAGGTGTTTCTGGTCAGTGAAGGATGAATCAGAGAACAGGGCTTCAGTCTATGATGAATGGGATTTGTTGTTGTTGTCAGCTGCCCTTGAGTTGGTTCCAACTCATGGCGACCCTGTGGATGAGACATCTCCAGGAATCCCTATTTTCCACTGCCTTGCCCAGATCCTGCAAGCCCTTGCCCATAATCCCCAATTGAGTCTATCCATCTGGTTTGTGGACTTCCTCTCTCTCTTTTACCCTGTACCTTTCCTAGCATTATTGTTTTTTCTAGTGATCCATGCTTTCATTATGTGGCCAAAGTACGATAGTCTCAACTTGATCATCTTTGCTTCCAAGGAGAGCCCTGGTCTGATCTGTTCAAGAACCCATTTGTTTGTCTTCTTGGCTGTCCATGGTATTCTAAGTACTCTTCTCCAGCACCACTTTTCAAATGATTTGATTTTCTTTCTGTCTGCTTCCTTCACTGTCTAGCTCTCATACCCATACATAGTAATTGAGAATATAATGGCCTGAATGTTTCTGACTTTACTGCTCAGTTGTATGTCTTTGCTCTTCATTATCTTTTCCAGTTCTTTCATAGCTGCCCTTCCCATTCCTACTCTTCTTATTTCTTGACTGCAGTCTCCATTCTGGTCAATGTTTGATCCTAGATATGGGAATTCTTTAACTATTTCAATTCCCTCATTGTCTAGATTGAATTTGTGTATTTCTTCTGTGGTCATTATTTTTGTTTTCTTTATGTTCAGCATCAGACCTGCCTTTGCACTTTCATCTTTGACCTTTCTTATTATTAACTGTTCCAATTCCTGAATGTCTTCTGCTAATATTATGGTGTCGTCCACATATCTTAGGTTGTTAATGTTGCTTCCTCACACTACTCCAAAATCTCAGATTCACAGCTTGAGAAAGCCTGTATTCAGCCCTGAGCCTGGGTACTAAAATGTGAGTTTGGAGAACCTGAGTTTGGAGAACCTTGGGGGAGGACTTCCACTGAGTCCTACCACCCACATGTACATGTTGGGTGAAGACGTGGGAGAAGGACTTCTCATGGTTACTCCCAAGCTGAGGAATTCCACTGGTAGCTGGGCTGACCACCTTTCTGCTGCTCCTTCACTGGCAGGCAAAGACTTTTTTTTAACTTAGGCTGCATCTGCACTGTAGAAACTGCCATGGCTCAATGCTATGGAATTCTGGAAACTGTAGCTTCTTGTGGCACAGAGCTCACAAAATTAAAATCCCCAGAATTCCACAGTATTGAACCACTGCAGTTAAAGTGGTATCAGACTGGATTATTTCTGCAGTGTGAATGCAGCCCTAGCCATGCTTTTGGTCACTAACTGATTGCTGCAGAATAATTTGAATGGAGGGTGTTCTTCTTAACTGTTACATTTTAATTGCTTTTGAAACACTTTTATTTCCATGTTGATTTAATCTGATAATTTTCTTTTCTCTTTAGCTGTATTCTGTTAATTAATGTTGCAAGCTGCTCTGGGTCCCATGCTGGGAGAAAAATTGGATATAGTTGGTTTTTTTCAAAGAAGAATTAAAACTAGTATACTGTTTTTGTATAATTCAAATGATATATGTGTAGGCCACCAGAAACCAGATGTTAGTGGCACAGGGATCCTAAAGCCTTGTTCTAACACCTGCATGTCCCATTAACTAGAGATGCATGAGAGGTTTCATAACCTTTTTTGATAAGAACTTTCCTTGATTTATAATAATAATAATAATAATAATAATAATAATAATAATAATAATAATAATAAATAATGTGCAGAAAGTAAATAGGATTCTCCCATCTAGGCAGAGTACTTAGATCTTAAAATGTACTTTGAATCTCCCTGTATTCATTTATGTTGGTGGTGTAGATTGCCGAATTGGGTCTGCCTCTTCTTTTTTCTTTCTAGTAGGTTCTTCATCTTTTACAGCTGCATAGCAGCAAGGCAAGTAGGCACAATGTGGTCTTGTCCATACGGAGAACAGCTGTGCCTTTTGAAGTTGCACTACAGAGTGCTGAAATTATAGCTCAGTTCAGTTTTGATAAGAACTTTCACAAATTTTATGGAAAGAATATGAGATTTACAGCAAATATAAATGTAAGGGAAAGAATTGCTACATGAATTGTAGAGGAAAGCAGCCACCATCTCCCCATTAAGTCACACCTCTATGTTCAGTTTAGGAAACCAGTGGCAAGAATTACAGACAACCAGCTCTTCTCTGTGTTCGTCATCTCGGTAGCCTAGCAGCAATCAGTCAGTGAAGACTGAACTGTGTTGCAAGTTTAGCAGGGATCATCAAGCTGTGTGTTCACTTCTTATCATTTGCTGCCTAAAATATCTCAGATCTGGAAGGTACAGCAGCTTTAAACCAACATTACTATTGTAGAATTACTTTCCCTTGCCTTAGAAAGTAAATGAATCATCAATAAGAACAGGAACAAAGCTTAGGGCCATTGCCATCAACCACCAAAAATGTTGTACGAGCTATTGCACTGTGTCAGACTCAGAGCCACATTAATTAATCTTTAATAGTCTCTCAAGTATTCTGGGCTATTTTAAGGCCTATGCTAGGTGGGCTATATTTGAACTGTGTTCACAAAGCACCTTTCATTAATACACAAAGTCTTGAGTGTTTGAGAATTCTTGGATTCAGATGGAAAGGCAAGTCATCAAATCTAAAATTAAATAAACTTAAGGTGACCTTCACCACCCAGTTGACTGAAAAAATTGAGCATGTGAATTTTCAGCAGCAGATGTGGGTGGAAAGAAACAGCTTCAGATAAATTAGTGATGCCTTCTGGCTTCCTTGAAAATAAACTGTCTCGGATGATGGACAAATTCTGGACTTTTTCCTCCTCTTCTGCCTCTCAAAGAAGAAAATATGAGCCTTAAAATTCACAGTATGCACTTTATGGATTTTTTAAAAATTTATATTTTTTTCATTAGTATCTTATACCAAAACAGTATGTCCCAGTTTAGAGCCCTCTGGCTATGTGGGACTACAATCTGTGTCATCCTTGGCCATGTTGTCTGGGGACAGTGGGGTTGTAGCGAAAACCCTGAAAAGAGGACAACAGTAATACTGTGTGTGGATACAAATGCTAATTATACTGTATTGTACAAAAAGTTGGACAAGGGAAGAAATGTCTGGTGGGTTAACAAAAAGAGATCTGGATCCAATTATTAATTTCAGTGTAAATCAATGAAAATATTTATGTGCGTTTCATTGATTGAATGGGTTTTTCTAGTTGGGACTGACAACTGGAGTGTGTCCAACCAACCCAACATCACTGAACCTCTATATGTTTGTGAGTCAGAGAAATAGACAGAGAAACTCAATGCAAAAAGCTGGAATCTTGGCATAATGGTCTGTCACACAATAAAACACTTTCTGGAGTGATGCACACTGATGGCAACCTTTGGAACTGGCAAGACAGCCTTCTCCTCTGACACAGATGGCTTTTGCCACTCCCCCCCCCTTCATCTCAGCAGCCACAGCCATTGTATCCCTGTGGCTGTGCTACTGCCTACACAGCTGGTGCAGTTATGCTGGACGGTGGCCAAAGTACTTAACTGTGCTCAATGCATATAGCAAGCAAACATAATAAGCATTATAGGCAAAAAGAAATACTGTAGGCAGCCTGAAAGACATATGTGATTCATGGGCCACATGGGACCCACTTTCATGGCCTTGATGCCCCCAATGCATCAAGTTTTTGGTGTAGTTTTCATGCCCTCCAACTGTTCCAATTTAGCAACGACAGTTCCAATTAATCCCCTGTCATCCCACTTTTCAGCTGCTTTTAAAATGTTCCAATCTCCTGTACCCACTTTCCCCTTCATGCTCAGCTTATTTCAATTGCTGTAAATGGAGTCAAAGTACAAAAGTAGTTTACATTCAATTAACTCAGCCGGGGGGGGGGGGGAGGAGGGGATAGAATATTGCCATTGCTAGTAGGTTGGGACAGAAGCAAACTGTTGTAGCTTTGACTAGCTTGTGTGTTCCACATTAATACATTCTGCCATCTTGACCACACTCTGATGTTGCTTGATCACATGTGATTTTTCATCTGTGAAATATTGAATGGTTTGAGTTTGTGGGCAATTTTTATCCAAAGATTGTGTCAACTCTGTGTCAAAACACCTTACAACACCCTCCCACACAGTCATCCATGTACCCAATTCCTCCAAAATATCTTTTTTAACTGCACCCCAACTCAAATAGTGACCACAATTAAGATGATCACCTTCGTTTGCCATTTTAGCCAAAATACAGCAACAAATGAGATATTTTTCATGTACTGTTCATGAGCAAATACGATATAATAGGCATCACTGAAACCTGGTGACATGAATCCCATGAATGGAATGTAGGAATAGAGGGATATAACCTTTTTAAGAGAAATAGGCCAAACAGGAATAATAATAATAATAATAATAATAATAATTTATTTATTTATATACCACCCGGTGGTGAACCAATCTAGGCGGTTTACAAAGCTAAAATACATACAACTTAAATGACAGAGCTCCCTCCCCCCCTTAAAAATCAATTAAACTAGATATCAATTAAAAGCAGTAATTATATCAAACAAAACAATTCGATAAAACCAGCAATCCATACAACTTGGTGCTCCCACGGGCTGTAGAAATGATCTTAAAAAGAGAAATCTCAGGTCCCAGAATCCCAAAAGGAAAGGAGGAGCAATAGCATTATATCTCAGGGTGAAATACACCTGTGAAGAGATCCAGGACTTAAATCCTGGAAATCAGGTGGAGAGTATCTGGATAAAAATTAAGGGGAAGCAAACAACAGGGATGTTATTCTGGGAGTCTACTACAGACCCCTAAATCAGACTAAGGAATTGGATGATGCCTTTCTAGAGCAAATGACCACTTACTCAGAAAGGAGAGCAGTAGTAGTGATGGGAGACTTCAACTATCCTGATATTTAATGGAAGTCAAACTCTGCAAATACTTCAAGGTCTAGCAAATTCCTCACTTGTCTCAAAGACAATTTCTTTGTCCAAAAGGTGGAAGAGGTAACAAGGGCATCAGCTATTTTAGATCTGATCCTAACCAACAGGGATGACCTGGTAAATGGGGTACAAGTGGTGGGATCCTTAGGTGGGAGTGATCATATTCTCCTGGAGTTTCTTATACAGTGGAAAGGAGAAGCTAGGCATAGTAAGACATTCATTCTAAACATTAGGAGAGCTGATTTCAATAAACTTAGGGAAACACTGGGAGTGATCCCATGGTCAGGAATACTAAAGGAGAAGGGAGTTCAAGATGGATGGGAGTTTCTCAAAAGGGAGATTCTGAAGGCATAATCTCAAAACTGTTACAATGAGAAGGAAAAATGGGAGGTGTCTCAAGAAACCAGGTTGGATGACAAAAGAACTTTCAACTGAACTAAGTTTTAAACAGGAAATGTATAAGAAATGGAAAAGGGGCAAAATCACTAAAGAGGAATTCAAACAAATAGCTTGCACATGTAGGGGTAAAGTCAGGAAAGCCAAAGCACAGAATGACCTCAGGCCTTCTAGAGGGGTAAAGGACAATAAGGGCTTTTTTGGTTATGTCCATAGCAAAAGAAAGATGGAAATGGTAGAGCCACTGCACAGAGAAGATGGAGAACTTCTAACAGGGGACAGAAAAAAGGCAGAACTACTCAACACTTTCTTTGCCTTAGTCTTCTCACAAAAGGAAAAGGGTGCTCAACCTGAGGAAAATGGAACAGGGGACATGATAGGGGAAAACCAGCACAAAATAACTAAAGAGGTAGTACAAGAATACCTGGTTAGCTTAAATGAATTTAAGTCTCCAGGACCAGATGAACTACATCCAAGGATATTAAAAGAATTGACGAATGTAATCTCAGAGCCACTGGCAATACTCTTTGAGAACTCCTGGAGAACAGGAGAAGTCCCAGCAAACTGGAGGAGGGCAAACATTGTCCCCATCTTCAAAAAGGGAGAAAAAGAGGATCCCAACAACTATCACCCAGTTAGTCTGACATCAATACTGGGAAAGAGTCTAGAGCAAATCATTAAACAGAGAATCTGTGAACATTTAGAAGGGAATGCCATAATCACTAAAAGTCAACATAGTTTTCTCAAAAACATGTCATGCCAGACTAATCTGATCTCTTTTTTTGATAAAATTGCCAGCTTGGTAGATGAAGGGAATGTGGTAGACATAGCATATCTTGATTTCAGTAAAGCTTTTGACAAGGTCCCCCATGATATTCTAGTAAACAAGATAGTAAAATGTGGGCTAGACAATACAACTGCTGGGTGGATTAGTAATTGGTTGACTGACCAAACCCAAAGGGTGCTCAGCAATGGCTCCTCTTCATCCTGGAGAGAAGTGACCAGTGGGGTGCCACAGAGTTCTGTCCTGAGCCCAGTGCTATTCAACATCTTTATCAATGATTTGGATGAAGGAATGGGGGCATGCTTCTCAAATTTGCAGATGACACCAAATTAGGAGGAATAGCTAATGAAACCACTCTTCCACTTCATGAATGACATCATCTATGTTGTCAAATCGGTGACCCCAGAATGGATTTTTCATTTTTGGGAAGAGTAAAAGTCACTTGGTGATTATAACACTGACAAAATTTCGTCAATATACCATAATAATTTCCGAGTGATAATTATAACTTTACAGTGCTCCCTCGTACTATATATAATGAGTGACCTACTTCTGAGACAGAAATATGCAAAGGCTTTACAGCAAATAGAACTATGGGAATATGTTAAATGATTATCAACCGATAGAAGACTGTAACTACATAACAGGAATCTAAGGAATAACCCTTTTCATGCAGAGCCCTCCTTACATGCATTGCTTTAATAATTTAATCATTCAACATGCCTGAAGGACACCAAGACTGTGGGGAAACTGTTCTGAAGTAATTTAGCCATATCAAAAGCATTAAAAAAAACCTTCCTTCTTAATTCCTGTTAAGTTATATAATTCCAATTGTTTAACTTAAAACTATTTTATTTTTTATTTTTTTACATGACATAATAAAGGTAGCATCCTTTGTTACACTGAACTTGTATTGTTTTGGATTGTAATATTGTAAACCACTTTCTAGATTACTCTACACATCATTTAAACTGCAAATAGGCCCAGGGGGAAAAAGTTGCTTTGGCGATACTTATTGCATGAAACCAACTCTGATTCATAGCTGATGCATCCCGCAAGAACAGTTAGAGAGTCCCTTTTTATTGACATGGGAAAGCCATCAATGAGCTTGCAGTCATGCTAGTCCTCAAATGCAAAACATCATTGCTGAGGCAGTGCACTATTTGCAGTCATGTGGTGTGAGTTTCCCCTTCTCTCCCCTCTTGCCCTCTCTATTCCCAAGCAGCTTTATTACCTTTATTTTTTCTATTTCTTTTCTTTAAAAAAACCCAAAACCTTAAATCACAGTATCAGAGCTCCAGAATTGTGCAAAAAATTGAAAATAATAATCAATAAAAATTAATTTTAAATTATGCTGGGTAGGGCATAAGTCAGGGAGGTAGAGTTAAGGGGGAGTCAGAAAAAGAGTGTGATGGTGGCAGCAGCCCCAGTTGTGCAAGTGTGAAGGCATGTGGCAAATGAATGCTCCATGCAGTAAAGCCCTTTGTCAAGGCTTTCTGGAAAATGAGGCACAAGTAGGACCTTAAAAAATAAATAAATCTGATTTCCACTTTTAGTGTAGCCACTGGCAAGGAAACAGAAGGGATTGGTTGGGGAGAATAAACGCAAGCCAGTGGAAAGTTCATCTGTGCAAATCCCAAGAAAATTCACAGGCCAAACTGTGTCAAAGAGATGCTTGGTGAAAGTAGCTGAAGTCCGTAACATATTTCCTCCTGCATGTTATTTCCTCCTTTTTTCCTCACTCTTACCTTCAAATAACTTGATGAAGGTTGAAGTCTTTCTAATCATTATCATTTCAGCTTCCTCTCCAATAGCAGCTCACAGGGATTCAGGTTTAGTGCTTCATCAGAAACCTTGAAGGCCAAATATTTCAACTGCCACTCTCTTAGTGTAAAAAGATTCCCCCCCTCCCGACTAGTCCTTCATACCTGAAACTTACTTTCAATTGTTCTTGGAAGCTGAAAACCCAAAGATTTGCAGGTGCAACTGCTTATCAACTGCTTGGAATTAAGCCAAACCACAAAAGCAGATAATTTGTGCTAGCGATTTCATAAGAACCCTATAGCTACTTGTATTTCTATCTACATAGACATAAATACATATGTATAGAAAGACTAATATAATGTTGTGGGTTTCCCCAAAGCAAAACCTAACCAAATCTTAACCTTAGGCTTGTAGCCCAGCAATTAGTATTTTCATGCAAACTATCTGTTAGCCTGTTTCTGTCAGGTCTGCAGAAATATCCAAATAGGGTGTGAGGCCTTCCCTTTATCGCTCCTAGTAAATGATGACATGATCTAACTAAAGAGAACACAAAAGTGACCAAGGCTGCAATTTCTGAGTCAGGGAGCCAAGAGCTAGCTTTGGGGGGATCTGTGAGAATTTTTTGAGTTTTCAGCAGACTACATAGTGATTCATTACACTTGCACCTATGTTCAAGCTGTATATAAGTAAAACCAAATATTACAAAACACCAATGTACTCCTCAGTGACATCTTTCCAAAGGGGTTCCAAACCTGCTCCATTCTTGCATCTCCTCACATTTCAGAGAGATGGGGGTTGTGAATGTAATAATACTAGTACAGCTGATGGTTAACTGTCCACTGAATCATGTCTAAAATAGGCTCTTATCAACATTGTTTACTAATGTGATCTTTCTTTATTCTTATGGTAAACTTGCAATAAGTTCAGGAAATTTACTTTTTTGGACTATCAACCAAGAAGCCCTTAGCTAGCATGGTCAATAGCCATTTTGGCTGGGGCGTTCTGGGAAGTATAGTCTTTAAAAAAACAACGAATATCTCCAAACTCTGGAAATGTTTGTTTCATAATTTTAACATATTAATGCATTGTTATGTGTGCATCAGACTAAATGTAGGAACCAGAAACTAGTACTCTTATTTAAAGAAGAGATTTCCTGGACCTGACCTGTCTAACTCCAGTGCCATGTTTTTCTGAGTGGCCAACCAAATACTTTTAGGAAGCCTGCAAGTTGGACATGAAAGCCAAAGCCTTCCAGTGCAATTTCTCTCCAGTAAAAATTGGCGATGGGAAGAATATTTGAAAATCAATGAGGGGGATTAAAATGAGGATTCTCATTTGCTGAGAAACCCCAACAAGGAAAATCCTGGCCAAAGGTCCAACTCCAGTAATAAATCCCAACCCCAAGATCTCACATCAAGGAGATGGAGTGTAACTGAGGGCTTGTCTTCACTGGCCATAATACCCTCAGGTGCCCCTGGAGTATTCTGGCCCCAAATTCCTCCCATTACCTGTGCTCTCTTCAGACTGATGGTGGGTGGCTGCCTTTCCTGTGATCCCCATTCATCATCTAGTTCTGCCACTCAGGTCACAATGAGGCAGGCAGCAATGTTAGTGATATTGGGTACCTTGTTCTGACTTCAGAGGAACCTACTCCCTTAGCAGTGGCCAACTTGTTCACAGAGACCATGTGGAAAGGCAGTCTCCCATTGTCACTGTGGAGACAGCCAAAATCCCAGAGCAAAAAGTAAGGTTTTTAAATTCAGATTAAGGGAAGGAAAGGCCGAATCAAGTGTGGACATTATGAAGAGAGTCTGCATTCAAGGTTTTGTCCCTGTATCATCCAAATAGGATGCAACGAGTGCTAGGGAGGGGAATCTGGACTAAATAACCCATGTAAACAAGTCCTGGGCCACATGTCCCTCACATACCCATTGCACACTCATTATTTTCTTGCACTCTTGGCCATTTAGCAAACATGGAAAGGTGGGGCCAGCTGAGAAGCCTCCAGAAATGTTCTGATAGCCAGATATGTAATGATGGTGTCACTCTACAGAACCTCTGGAGGACCCCCCAGGAGGTCCTAAACAATACCTTGCCTTTGTCCAGCTATCAGAACATAGCCATATGATCCTCAGCTTCCCGCTGCCTGTCCCCAAGCATTACATGGCCATGTCTGGGCAGGGAGTGGTTACAGGGAAACAGTGAGTCTTGGGAGAGATTTTAAAAAATTGGCAAACCAACTTCTCCTTGCTGCAAGAGCTACCAGTTTCAAAGACATTCTCACAGTGGGGATAAAATTGCATAAATTATTTGTTCTTCCCTACAGGAACATAATTAATTAAAAATTACATCCCAGCAAAAAGCAATTCAGAGATATAAAAGCTGCCTTTTGATCTCAAGATCCCATATATCCACTGTGACAAAAATGTTGTAATCGTAAGTTGGCTATCTTTGCATTTGTCCTTAAACGTGCTTATATGGCAAGTTTGCTTACAAATCTGTGGCTGGCATCTTATTAGTAGCCTACAAAGGAGTAAAAGAACCTTATACTTGCATATGTCCTTTTTTTGTTGTTGCTGCAGAGGTTGATACTCCCTTCCACAATGATCAACCCCTTTCCCACCTTTCTTGGGAGGGAGGTGGGGCGGTTCTGGACCAAAGGAAAAATACAAAACATATAAGTAAGCAAAATATACACAATTTCCAGTCTTGTCTGATTACTGTGACTATTTCTGTTCTCAAATATGACTGAAAGGAAACTTTTTAAATGCTGCACATCAGTCCTTACAACACTCATCGCCAATGCTCCATTAAGACAGACTCATTGTTTCCTTGATACACCCAGCTTCCTAATACATTGCTGCGATTAAACTATCAACACAATTATCAAGGTTAAATTGGCACAGATATTACAATATGAGGTAATACATTCATTAGGAAAAGCTAAGGCATTTGGAAATTTTTGCTGTTTCTGTTATTGTTTGTGGAGTTAAATGATGACTGGAGAACGTAACAAAGATTTCTAAAATTAAGAATTGTGTGGACAAGGTAGTGAAAGTGAATTTATTCTCCCCCTTTGCCCCCACCCATCCATCAGTCTCTTTCTGTAGGGTCCCCTTAGTATCTATGCCAAGTTTTGAGGGTCTAATATTTCATGATCTTGAAGCTTTGGTCAAGACAAATTCATATATGGACATGCATCCTCTTTACTGTTATAGGCTGCATCTGCACTGCCGAAATAATTCAGTTGCCATCCTCAGTTCTATGGAATTCTGGGTTTTGTAGTTTATTGAAAGTGTTATGAGAAAGCAAAATATCTACACATCCCAGAATTCCATAGCTTTGAACCAAGTCAGTTAAAATTGTGTCAAACTACATTATTTCTGCAGTGCAGATGCAGCCATAGGTAACTGTTAAATGCTTACACTTGTGAATATGCATTGCTTGCGCTATTGGCTTCTCTGGTGGGACATTTCTTGCAGTGATGACTGGTAGCTCCCATTTGGGCCATGGTGGCGGTAAATCCACTTTGAGGTTTACTATGGACGTTATCACACAGGGCCAAATCCACACAAAATCCACACAAAATCCCGACCAAAACCGGATTAGTGGCCCGTGTTTTCACACGACATCGCACAGAAACTGGACAGAAAGTGGACAGAAAGTGGACAGAAACGAGATCTTTTGAAATTCGGTTCTTTGGAGGAAATGCAAATGTGCAATTAAGGTAATTTCGAATGTACTGTAATGTGATAACCAAATGCGCATTTGGGAGCATTTCCCTGCTGTTGCCATGGTTCCAGCAAGCATTCCTCTATCTGCGCATGTGCAAAAGGCTCATTTCTAGTACATTTACGGGCTTTTTTCGCTTGTGTGTGGACGTTTAATGCGATTACTGTAAATTTGCAATTAAGGTAATGATGTTTGCGGAATTATTGTTTATTTCCTGTTTATTTTCGGAATGCCTCATTTCCACTTTATTTTCGCTTTCTGGCCCACGTGTGATAATGTCCTATGACCTTTAAAGGAGATATCCAAGGTGATGAAGCTATTTGAGAAATAGGAGGCAGCATCTTGAATAGTTCAAATTTCAACTAAAACCCAACTGGCTTGGAAGCCACCTGTGACCTCTTGCTTACTTAAAGGAGGGATTGTAACTCATTGGCAGAGTTTTCTTTGTGAAAAAAGGTCCCAGCCCAGGGTCATTTCTGTCCTGGGCATCTCCAGTTAAAAGAATCTTGGTTGGCAGAACTAGGAAACCAGATCTACTCCACTTGATGTCCTAGAGAACATCTGCCACTTAGTTAAGACCAGATCTGGAAAATCTGAGGTGTTACTAAACCCTAGTTCCCATCAGCTGTATCCAGCCTGGCCAACAATGAAAAGTACAGTACTCATTCATTAATACCTAGGGGGACAAAGGTTGCCCGTCCCTAATTTAGGCAATGCTAGTCTTACCTGGCATGATATTGTTCCTGTTTTTCTTACTTCTGGTTTCTCTAATGATCATTATTAACTAGATCTGATCTAGATTGATTTGTGTTATATTTGTAAACCCTGGACACTTGGTAGCTCTTAGCACCAAGAGTACCAGTGAATAGTAATCACAACTGGAAGTACTTGGAAGAGCAAAAGTGACAATTACCTAATGGTGAGAATTGTTTGATAGTGAAACAGACTACCTCAGGAAGTGCCAGACTTTCCTTTATTTGAGGTTTTGAATCAGAGGTTGGACAGCCACCTTTCAGGAGTGTGTTTAGCAAAGTGCATTCCTCCACTGGCAGGAGATTGGAGTAGATAACCTTTGGGATTCCTTACAACTCTTATTATTCTATGATTGGAGTGGTTTAGAATTACTTTGTTTCCTTGTAGTGGAAGCAGCACCATTTCTGCTAATTCTGTTAGTTCACATGGATTTACAGTGCTCAGCAGCACAGATCAAATAAGGAAAAACAGTATATATGAACTTATGTTCAGCCTAATCTTAGTTGTATTATCCTATAAACCAGGGGTAGGCAACCTTTCCTTTTAAGGGCCGAGGGACTTCAGCTCCCAGAATCCCAGGAGCTATTGGCCAACATGGGACTATTGGCCAACATGGCTGAGGCTTCTGGGAGCTGAAGTCCCTCGGCCCTTAAAGGGGAAAGGTTGCCTACCCCTGCTATAAACCATTGAGCAACAAAATCCAAAGGGATTTGTGGCACATTAAAGACTAACAAAGGTCTTTGCAAATTGGGTGTATGTCAGTTATGTGGAAGCCTTTGAAAATCATTAAATGAAAACTACTTTTAAAATGTATGCATGAGAGGCCTCAACCATTCTTTCAGACATATGATAGTGGGCCCTTGGTCTCCACTGAGGTTTGGTTCCAGGATCCCCTGTGGATACCATGGATGGTCAAGTTCCATTATATACAATGGCATAGTAGTTATTTAAAAGGCAAAATCAAGGTTTGCTTTTTATATTTTTAAATACATATAGTGTGTGTGTGTGTGTGTGTGTGTGTGTGTGTGTGTGTGTTTTCAAGCTATGGATGGCTGAATCTGTAGATGCAGAATCTGTGGATACAGGAGGCCTAATATAATTATAGTCACCCCTCCGTTTTTGCAGACTTGAAGTCCGTAGTCGACACTTCATGCGGACCAGAAAGAGGGGAGACTTAAAATGGTATGCATGCCCATGGTGCACGCACACAGCCAGCCACACATGGGAGTGCATGCCCATTCCAGCCTATGGGGCTTAAATATTCATGATAGTTTGTTTTCCCTGGGGAGTCCAGAACAAATTCCTTGCAAAAACAGAGGGGTAACTATTAAGCAAATCATGACTTGAAAAGAAGCCTGTATTTGTTTAAGCTCCATAGAATATACCATAAAGTAACCTCTGTGATCTTACCAGAGACACTCAGAAATATATTGGCTTGATTCCTATTGCTAGCCCCAACTACAGCAGACACACTGAATCAATGGGATTGACATAAGTTTTGTTTCACCATTCAACAATTGTTTCAAGTGTATCTTTTTAGAGTTCAAATCCCCACTTGGCTGTGGAAATCTACTGGGTGACCTTGGGCAAGACACATTCTCACAGCCTCAGAGGAAGGCAAAAACAAACCCTGACTGAACAAATCTGACATGAAAACCCCACAATAGATTTATCTTAGGGTCACCATAAGTCAGAAATGACTTTAGTCAAGGGAGTTGACTAAAATGATGAAGGGTCTGGAAACCATGCTTTGTGAGGAATGACTTAGGGAACTGGGTATGTTTAGCCTGGAGAAGAGATGGTAAGAGGGGATATGATAGCCCTCTTTAAATATTTGAAGAGATGTCATATTGAGGAGGGTGCTAGCTTGTTTTCTGCTGCTCCAGAGAACAGGACCCGAAACAATGGATGCAAGCTACACGAAAAGAGATTCCACCTCAACATTAGGAAAAACTTCCTGACAGTGAGAGCTGTTCAAGAGTGGAACACACTCCCTTGGAGTCTGGTCGAGTCTCCTTCTTTGGAGGTCTTTAAACAGAGGCTAGATGGCCATCTGTCAGGGATGGTTTGATTTTGAGTTCCTGCATGGCAGGGGGTTGGACTGGATGGCCCTTGTGGTCTCTTCCAACTGTATGATTCTGTGATTCTATAATGGCAACAACTGCCCAGGCATTGGCTGGAATTCCGTTAAATATGTATACATGTGTGCATGCAGATGTTCCTTTTTTAGAAACTGAGCAGGTTGATATTCTCATCCTCCCTCCACAGTGCCCAAAGCACCTCCCATGTCTTCTGAAAGCCCCTGCAGTCATTCCACCTGGCCATTTCATACTTTGTAGCAGGTTACATCCCCATAGCTAGATGCAAAATGACTGCATCAGCACTGAGACCCTCAGAGATCTCCAGCAGATCTCACCACTGAATCATTTCATGTATGGCCATGGGGACATAGCCAAATGCTTCTCCAGTCCTACCTGCTCACTTCAAAGCACAAAATTACCATGTGGGGTGACTTCAGGGGGTTTCAGTAAGTTGGGGTGAAGGTATATGGCTCAGCATAGCAAAGGTCTATATGTGCTGCACCAAGGAGATGTTGAATTGTAGCCATTGAAGGAAATAAACTCTACCCAATAAAAGAAGTGTGCTTCCTAACTTACTAGGAGGTAGGTTTGCTGTCCAGGGGCATGGCAAAATACTGTCTAGTTGAAACTAACCAGAAAGATTCCCTCAGATCACAGTTTGCTTTCCACAGTTGCCTTCCCATGATGCCTGCAATGCCAAGCTCAGCTTCTTCTTCGGGCTCTGGGAAGGTTGGGAAACACAAGCCAATATTGGTGGGAAGATGGACCCTGAATGAAACTTCTGGAATTCTCAATTAAGCAAAGCAAACCAAAGCAGCTTCATTTATATACCGCTTCATATCACACTATGGAGTGTCTAAGCAGTTTACAACTGTAAGCTCATTGCCCCCCAACAACTGGGTACTCATTTCAGCAACCTCGGAAGGATACAGGCCTGAGTCAAGCCTGAACCCTGGCTAGTATTGAACTTGCAACCTTGTGGTCTTTGAGTAAGTGGCTGCAGTACAGGCATTTAACCACTGCGCCACCAGGGCTGGTGCTCAGGTATGTAAGGGCCTCGGCAGATGGCTAATAGGGCCGTCTCCGAGACCCGGAAGAGGAGGGGCAGCCGCACGCGCGGCGTCCCTTCCTCTTCCTGAGGTCGTCCTCGGAGCTTCCGGCCCTCCGGACGGCTGGGGCTCCAGGGATGACCTCCTTCCGCAGTGACCGGACGCGCTGCGGAGGATAAGTCAGGGAAAGTGCACCCTACGCGTTTAGGGTGCACTTTCCCTGTCTTGTAAAAGGAGCGGCAATTTGCCGCTCCTTTTAGGGTCACTGCAGGAGCGCCGTGGTCCGGCTGCCGCGGTCCCGCGGCGTTCCGGAACAGGGCGTCCCCGACGCCCTGGTCTGCATCCCCCCTAAGTAAGCTTCCCAGCTTCAGGGCCTCGGTCTGTTAGAAGGCAGGGAGCAAGGCATTCCCTCCTGACTCTGTGGCAATTTTGCATGAGGTCCAGATTCAGGAAAATTTGGGAAGTTGATAGGTCCAACAAAATTGGAGAGGGGGCTTACAGAATTGTGAGGGTGTGGAGAGCAGAAGGAATGTCCCACTGGAAGGGCTTTCTCTTCACCACACTCCAGTGGCATCCCCCCATGTGGAATCTTGAATCTGTCATCTCTGAGGTCACAAAGCAAGTTCAGAGCATGGCCTCAGCACCCAACAGGAAGCTTGGCCAATGCCTAGATCTGTTTTTATGTATAGCTGTAATCAATAAAGTTGTGGCTTCATTTTCCCCACTAAGGTATCTTGTGTGCTTTGTTGTCAGAGGAGCTAGAATTGCCCCTTGATTTGGCAAATGTCTTCTCAGTGGTACACAATTCCCGACAGATCACATTCTAATATAGAGAAACCTGAGAGTCTCTACCTGGGCTGTCATGTCTCCTATTTTAAAGATAATAGTTTTCTATGTGAAATGATGATAAACAGCAATTGTCTATTTGAAGGTGTCATTTGATGTAGCATCTAAGCCCTTGTGTTGAAAATATTTTAAGGTTAATGTAGTCCAAATCAAGTTCAAAGATGCACTGCAGAGGCCTTGCCAAACAGCAGTTAGTGTCGGGACAACAGCATTAGGAGTGAGCTCTTATTTCCACCAGTATAGTTATGCAAAAGTGAGGAAGAGCAGGTCAAAAAGGTGCTTCTACATCATTTTGGTGGAGTGTAAGCCAGGGCTGATGGGTGCAGTTCTATTTCCCCAGCCAGTGATTGAGTGCAGAGGTGTGCTTGAGTTCATTCCAGCTGAATGAACTTGAAACCAACCTGCAAACCAATCAGTGGCTGGGGAAATGGAGCTTCACTGGTTACTCCCTGAATGTTATTGCATACTGGGATGGAGCCTTGAAGAAGGAGGTACTGGATACCTCCTTCTGTGAGGTCTGAAAAGTACACACTTTAGCATAACCTCCAAGTATGCCTTTATATGTCACCAACAGGATGTTAGCCAGGAAGTCAGGAGACCAGTGGTGTGACAGGGCTCTACTAATGTCCCTTGGCCAAGCAATGGCTATTTGTGTTGGAAGAAGTGCAGAGCTACATAAACTGTTGAGTTGGTTCTTTTTTTAAAGATATGCTGCCTTGTTGCATTCTTCCCTTCCTTGGGGGCACTGAGGGAAGATGCATGTTCTCCCTGAGTGGCCAGACAATGCTATATTGTTGACAAGCTCATTCTCAAATATCAGTTGATTCCAGGGCAGACAAGAGGTAAAGGCAAGGGGTCTATTATGGTCGAAGGCCTTATGATTGACTGAAAGTATTCATTCATCATTTTTTCCCACCTGGGAAGAAATATAATAAATATGTAAATATAATAAAATATGTAAGAATATATGTTAACAATGTATTTAAAACAAGTTTTAAAAAACATTTTAAAAACTGATAGTCACATAGAGCAAAGTTTTGACCACACTGCAAAATCTTAACAAGGTTACAGGGAGCCTACCTTTCCTTAGAAAGGAGTTTCAGGTGCAGGAAAAAAAATCCTTTCTTCTAAACACACCATCTAGCATCTCAAGGCAGACGTACAAACAACATGGCCTGTGCTGAGGATTTCAAATACTGGGAGGAAGCAGTCTTTCTTATATCCTGGCTCCAAGCTGTTTAGAGCTTTATACACACATATCATACACACACACTCTGCATACACCATGGTCCTCCAGATGCCTTGGACTTCAACTCCCAGGCACCAAAACATCTAGAGGACCAAAGGCACCCTTGCCCCTACTTTACATATTGATTTTAACATCTGCTATGGGATCCATTATTGGTACACTCCCAGTGAGCATGTAAGTCCATTATCAAGTTAAGATTGTATGTATTGGTGTGTATTTACACTTAGATCTCTGCAATATATATATAATAAACATATATAATCCCAATCCTCCCCACTACATGCACACTTGTACACATTTTAAGCCATATACAGGGGTTGTATGTATCTCCCTTTATTCTTACCATTACAGTTTATTTAGACAATGGGTAGAATATTTCCATTAATATTTTGGATATTTTCAGGCATAAAAATCCATGTTTTATTTATCTGTTTATTTTAAAAAGCCCTCCATGCTAATGTTTATTATATTGGACCAAGCTGCCAACATCTTTTAAGGTTGCTAGAAATGGATTTTTTCCCCCCCATCAGCCATGAAAAGTTAAAGTCAGGGCATTGTGCAATGACTAAGCAAACATCCAGCATCCTTGGTTTCACAATTTCAAGAAAAGAAGCAGGATGGAAAGTGGCCTGTTTTAATGATATCCTTCACATCCTTTTAAAGGATGCTCTGGGATGGTATCTCATTTCACATGGTCAGACAAAAAGAGCTCCAGTCCATCCAACAGAATTCTTTCAATGAAGAAGCAAGAGACAAGACCAGTGCAACATCTGTTACAACTAATCCAGTTAACAGTCACGATTTTAACATAAGGGTGACTTCTGAGTCTGGCACAGAACAAGCACAGAAAGGAAGGGAGAATTAGAGGAGCAATAGTTCAGCCACTTTACTGTGAACTATCGCTCTAGAGTTTGTTTGTTTTAAAAAAAACATTAACTGAACGTGGGTGGAAGAGAAGAAATGAGTTATCCACCTTTCATAGCCCCTGACCTCCACACGATCAGTTGAAACCTCAAATAGAACTCTGCAAGTCAGGATAATTCTTTGTATTCACAGAGCCTGAGCACATTTCACTACATATGTGTCAGTTTTAAACCTTAACCTAATAATATGGAGAACAGAGGTGGAGACTACAGGGGGAATGATCTGATGCCCTATTGTACACTTTCGGTAAGAATGACAATTTATCATGTGAAAAGAGTTAGCAAGAGAGCAAGCTTGTTCTCTTCTTGTTGTTAACTGCCATCAAGTTGACTTTGACTTATGGTGACCCTGTGAATGGAAGACTTCCATGTCACTCTATCATCAATAGCCCTGATCAGGTCTAATATACTCAGGGCTGTGGCTTCTTTGATTGAGTCTATCCATCTGGAATAAAGTCTTCCTCTTTTTCTACTGCCCTTCATCTCACCAAGCATTATCATCTTTTAGAGTGAGTCATGTCTTCTCATGATATGGCCAAAGTACAATAGCCTGGGTTTAGCCATCTTGGCTTTAAGGGAGAGTTCAGGCTTCATTTGCTCTAGGACCCATTTATTTGTCTTTTTAGCCATCTATGGTATCCACAGAACTTTTATCCAGCAACATATCTCAAATAATTAATTTTCTTCTCACCAGCTTTCTTCACTGTCCAGCTTTTACAACCATACTCAGAAAGGGAAAATATGATGGTATGGGACAACTTTAGTAGTCAATGATATACCTTTACATTTCAGGATCTGACCTAGTTCCTTCATAGCTGCCCTTCCAAATCCTAGTCCTCTGATTTCTTTACTGCAGTTCCAACTATGTTTAATGACTGAGTTTAGCTATGGAAAAATTTCAACTATTTCATTGTCTTCATCATCTGCTTTAAAGTTATGTAAATCATCTATGATCATTATTTTTGTTTTCTTAATGTTCAACTGTAAACTTGTCTTTGCACTTTCATCCTTGACTTTCTGCAGTAATAATTCCAAGTCTTTGCTATTTTCTGCTAGTACAGTAGTATGGTGTCATCTACATATCTGTTGATGTTCCTTCCTCCAGTTTTCATGCCTCCTTCCTCTGAGTCTAGACCTGCTTTACTTATGATATTTTTGGCATACATGTGAAACAGATAGGGTGATCAGATGCAGTATTACTTATTCTCTTTGCTAGTATATTTTTCAGTTGGAGAGTATCTACTGATACATCTTTGGAGAGTATCTACTGTAACAGTGCAGGAATGGTACACTCCATTGTGTCCATAGAAATTCTGTATATGGTGAGACATGAAACAGATGTTAAGAAAACCCTGGACTTTTTCAAATAATAATAATAATAATAATAATAATAATAATAATATATTTATATTCCACCCCTCTGCAAAGCAATCAGGCGGCTTTCAAGTTTAATTAAGTATAAGCTTACGGTACAATTCAATAAAATCAAAGTCAACAAATCCCAAAACCCAGCCCCCCCTTAAAGAAGTATTAAACAAATCATAAATTAAGATATTTAAACTAAATCTCACAGTCTCCAACAGTATCCAACATGGCAGTACTGCAGCTGAGAGTAATAGAAAGGAGGGTGGACTAACTCCTGGGACTGGGAAATTAATCAGGAAATGCCTGCCGGAAGCGATCCATCTTAACAGCCTTTTTGAAACTGCTTAATGTAGTAATATGACGGATCTCGTCCAGCAGGCTTTTCCATAATCTGGGAGCGGTTACTAAGAAGGCCCTCTGGGAGGTAGTAGACAGCCTCATTTTTATCGGCTGCAGCAAATTCCTCCCAGAGGACCAAAGAGCGCGGGGTGGATTATATGGGAGGAGGCAGTCCTGGAGATAGGTTGGGACCCAAGCCATTTAGGGCTTTAAAGGTAGTAACCAACACCTTATACTGTGCCCAGAAACTAATAGGCAGCCAGTGGAGAGATTTTAGTAGTGGTGTTATATGGTCTCTTCTAGATGAACCCGAGACCAGCCTAGCTGCCATGTTCTGTACTAATTGAAATTTCTGGACCAAGCACAAGGGTAGCCCCATGTTCAAAGGCAAAACAGAATTGCCAGCTTGAGAGATAGAAATATCATCCTATCTTTTGAAGCATGATCAGGAAGAAAAAAACAAAACAAAAAGCACAGCAGCTTGTAGAGAAACAGTTTCCTTCCAAGGAGATGACTCTGGATGGGCATATGTTTCTCCATGTCAGAAAGGCATTAAAATGAAGTACACCATGGGCAACAATGAAATACGCCATGGGCAATAATGTTCCCATTGAGGTTTGAACATAGACCTGAGAAGCACATTACCTGACATATTTCTGCTTTAGTGGCTGATGAGCAAACGTAAAACTCAATCCAAATATCAGGTGCAGATATTTCACTTGATTCGCTATACAGCCAGAAAGCCATCAACATATTAATTATGGGGTTTAGATTTGGCCTGCTCATAACCTAAAAGCAAAATTGCCTGCTGCCTATTTTAAAACCATGAGCTATATCTGCTTGCCCACATTTTATTTATTTTGTTCTATTGACTACTTGATGAACAAAACTGTTCTCATTGCTTCCCTCTCACAACATAACAGTCTTCACTAAACCTATTTTTTTGTGGCAAGTACTGAATGTAATGGGTGTGCAAAGGTTTCTGAAACTAATCCCATCAAGAAATGTTTAACTGTTCCTTTTAATAATGAAATGAATGAAAATGCATTTTTTTAAAAAAACCTTTGAACATGCATACCCAAGCAAGAGGCTTTTAAAATATTTGATGCCAATCATCATTCTTTTCAAAATATTTTAAATGTAATCTTTTTTCCATCCAACACTCAAACCAATCCTTTTATTTTCAAGTACCATGAATCAGGATATTGTTCTGTTAGAGGCTTGCTGTCATTTGGAATTAGGACAGTAATCGCTACTAATCTGAGAGTATTTAAGATTAATATGGAGTAAAGCTGTAAATATAATAGAAAATGATTAACTACATCATAATGGCATACACGAAAAGGTCAGCAAGCAGAAATTCACTTGATACAAATTTATTTGTACAAATTGGAAAGAAAGAACTTAACCTCAGCACATGTATATATCCACAATTCTTTGTTCAGATGACATCATGTTATACCCTACTACAGTAAAGTATCAACTTCTGTTAAATGGCCATAGTTCAATGCCCACCTTGCCACTCTGAACATACCTGATCTCACATTATTTCAAAATCACATTTCATCCAAAGGCTTGGGTTCCTCTCCAGTATCTTGAGTAATAACTGGAAAATGTTTCTGTCAGAAAGCATAAAGAGCCACTAACAATAAGTGTGAAATGTGGATGTGTGGAGTGAATTATACAGATCAGGGTGGGAAACTGAGGGCCTTTACAGACTGCCATAAATAATGCAGCTTGAGACCACTTTAACTGCCCTGGCTCAGTGCTAAGGAAAAATGAGAACTTTAGTTTATTGTGGCACCAGAGCTCTCTGACAGAGAAGGCTCAATGTTTCAGAAAAAAAAAAAAAACTACAATTCCCACGATTCCCTAGCACAGAGCTAGGACAGTTAAAGTGGACTCAAGCTGCATTATTTCTGGCAGTCTGTAAAGGCCCTGAGTCTGCCTCCCAGGACCAATTTGGTTCAGCGGCATCACTAGGAGGGTGCAGGAGGTTCAAGCCACACCAGGTGACATCCAAAGAGGGGGTGACACCACTGCTTCCCAAACATCTGCCTTTTGGCAGAAATGGGCTATAGCATTCATCTGCATCCCTTTAAAATGCCGGAGCTCAGCAGAAGAGATGATGTGAGTGGGGAGACACTCAGTGGAAGGAGAAAGGAGAGGCTTCAGGGTTGTTTATTTTAAATTAAACTTTGTTATTTAAAAAAAACACTATTTTTAATTTTTTTTAATTCTTTTTCCATTTTCCTTGAAAAATCACATCTTACTACATACATTTAGGGCCTTTACAGACTGCCAGAAATAATGCAACTTGAGGCCACTTTAACTGCCCTGGCTCAGTCCTGGGAATCATGGGCACTCTGACATTGAGCCTTCTCTGTCATAGAGCTTTGGTGCCACAATAAACTACAGTTCCCATGATTCCCTAGCACTGAGCCAGGGCAGTTAAAGTGGACTCAAGTTGCATTATTCCTGGCAGTCTGTAAAGGCCCTTAGTCTGTGCACATGCTATTTAAAGGTATAATTTTAATTTTGCTAGTTGTTTATGTTACAACTATTGCCGTTACATTCAGTGATCTATGGGAATTACAATTTATGAGTAACATTACTACATAAAACATGACTGAGGATTCTGTATGATGTACAATAGGAGTGAGTGACACCATGAGTTACCGCACCAGGTGAGGCAAATCCTAGGGATAGCACTGATTTGGTTTCCTACTTGATTTAATATTCAGCTTCAAAATCTACACTATCTGTTTGTGGCCCTGTGTATGCTTTCAGGCAGAGATTTTTTTCTAGTCTTGCCTTAGGATGCCAGGGATGAATCTAAATCTCCATCCAAGTCATTCCTCTCCCTAGACATCTTATCAGGAGAGGAGGATTACAGAGCTCAAGGCCAGGTTCGATTTCTCCAGGCGGAAGGATATATGGAGAAATCTCTGTTGTTGTTTTTTAAACTTTTTTTGAGGTATGCTGATTCACAGTGTCTCCTGTATGAAACTCACCTTGCCCTCTGCTTCACTCCTTCCTCCCTCTCTCAATGTTTCTCAGTCGGTGGTTGACACCAGAGCTCAGCAGGAGGGAGCAGTCGGTGTGGGGTGATGTTGTGCTGACTCAGAATTTACTTCTTTAACAGCTGCTAAATATATGTTTGCTGCTTTATGGCTCTATCTATCTTTATGTTTATTTTCTCAGTTCTACAGCCACATTCCTTCCTCTACCCTAAATGGTTAAAGCCATAAGCCATAAAGTACAATTTCTTGATCTGAGGCAGCACATGTGATTTAAATCACTGTTAACAAACGGTGTGGTACAAAGGTCTTTTTCCCCAGCTCTGCTTAGGCACATGATTCCTCTCCTTTTTTAAAATTCTGTCTGCCTGTCTCCATCTCTCATCCTCTTCGTCTTTCTTCCCTCCTTATAACTCCTGCCTGCACTCATCCATGCTCTCCTTCCTTGGTTCTTCTTTTTCTCTCACCAACTCTGGCTAAACATTATCTCCTTCTCCTTTCCACTACCCATAACTTAAATTTATTCTTCTTCCCTTCTCTGTTTTTCATTCTACTCCTTCTCCACATTTAGTTGCATCATCTTTTTCCTTTCTAGTCCTACTTCCTCTCTCTCATCCTCTTTCTCCTTCCTTCCTGCCAAGTTCTGCTTGCCACATTTGCCCTCTCTCTCCTTCCTCATCCCTTTCCTGTTCTCTTATTTATTTTTCCTTTTACACTCATTTCTCCTAACTATACCATGAAGAAAACCTTGAAACCAGGGGCAGGCAACCTTTTTGAGACCTGGGCCGGTCTCCCGTAGCCCAGGTCTCAGCTGGGCCAAGGTGGGGGGGATGGCGGCGCGCGCGTGCGCGCGCGCACCCTCCACAGCCGTGCGCGACCCCCCCCCCGCGGCCTTTGTTGCTGGGGGGCCGGGGGAGGGGGGGGGAAGGTGTGGGGGCCGGATTCCCTCGATGGCTACGGGCCTCCTGGAAGCCCGTCGCCACCGAGGGAGGCCTCCCAAGGGGGATCCTCGGTGGCGACGGGCCTCCTGGAAGCCCGTAGCCACCGAGGGGGGCCTCCCAAGGGGGATCCTCGGTGGCGACGGGCCTCCTGGAAGCCCGTCGCCACCGAGGGTCGCCCCGAGGAGGCTTCCCTCGGTGGCTACGGGCCTCCTGGAAGCCCGCAGCCACCGAGGGAGGCCTCCCAAGGGGGATCCTCGGTGGCGACGGGCTTCCAGGAGGCCCGTAGCCACCGAGGGGGGCCTCCCAAGGGGGATCCTCGGTGGCGACGGGCCTCCTGGAAGCCCGTCGCCACCGAGGGTCGCCCCGAGGAGGCTTCCCTCGGTGGCTACGGGCCTCCTGGAAGCCCGTAGCCACCGAGGGAGGCCTCCCAAGGGGGATCCTCGGTGGCGACGGGCCTCCTGGAAGCCCGTAGCCACCGAGGGGGACCTCCCAAGGGGGATCCTCGGTGGCGACGGGCCTCCTGGAAGCCCGTCGCCACCGAGGGTCACCCCGAGGAGGCTTCCCTCGGTGGCTACGGGCCTCCTGGAAGCCTGCAGCCACCGAGGGAGGCCTCCCAAGGGGGATCCTCGGTGGCGACGGGCCTCCTGGAAGCCTGTCGCCACCGAGGGTCGCCCCGAGGAGGCTTCCCTCGGTGGCTACGGGCCTCCTGGAAGCCCGTCGCCACCGAGGGAGGCCTCCCAAGGGGGATCCTCGGTGGCGACGGGCTTCCAGGAGGCCCGTAGCCACCGAGGGAGGCCTCCCAAGGGGGATCCTCGGTGGCGACGGGCCTCCTGGAAGCCTGTCGCCACCGAGGGTCGCCCCGAGGAGGCTTCCCTCGGTGGCTACGGGCCTCCTGGAAGCCCGTCGCCACCGAGGGGGGCCTCCCAAGGGGGATCCTCGGTGGCGACGGGCCTCCTGGAAGCCTGTCGCCACCGAGGGTCGCCCCGAGGAGGCTTCCCTCGGTGGCTACGGGCCTCCTGGAAGCCCGTAGCCACCGAGGGAGGCCTCCCAAGGGGGATCCTCGGTGGCGACGGGCTTCCAGGAGGCCCGTAGCCACCGAGGGGGGCCTCCCAAGGGGGATCCTCGGTGGCGACGGGCCTCCTGGAAGCCCGTCGCCACCGAGGGTCGCCCCGAGGAGGCTTCCCTCGGTGGCTACGGGCCTCCTGGAAGCCCGTAGCCACTGAGGGAGGCCTCCCAAGGGGGATCCTCGGTGGCGACAGGCTTCCAGGAGGCCCGTAGCCACCGAGGGAGGCCTCCCAAGGGGGATCCTCGGTGGCGACGGGCCTCCAGGAAGCCCGTCGCCACTGAGGGTCGCCCCGAGGAGGCTTCCCTCGGTGGCTACGGGCCTCCTGGAAGCCCGTAGCCACCGAGGGAGGCCTCCCAAGGGGGATCCTCGGTGGCGACGGGCTTCCAGGAGGCCCGTAGCCACCGAGGGAGGCCTCCCAAGGGGGATCCTCGGTGGCGACGGGCCTCCTGGAAGCCCGTCGCCACCGAGGGTCGCCCCGAGGAGGCTTCCCTCGGTGGCTACAGGCCTCCTGGAAGCCCGTCGCCACCAAGGGTCGCCCCGAGGAGGCTTCCCTCGGTGGCTACGGGCCTCCTGGAAGCCCGTAGCCACCGAGGGAGGCCTCCCAAGGGTGATCCTCAGTGGCTACGGGCCTCCTGGAAGCCCGTCGCCACTGAGGGCCCCCCTTGGGAGTATTCCCTCGGCAGGGACAGGCCTCCTCAGGGCACCGCGCGTGCTCCCGGTGCCGCGACCGCCATTTTGGACCCCAAAATGGCGGCTGCAAACGCGTTTGCGCATGCACAGTAATCCTGCGCATGCGCAAAAACATTATGGCCGCCATTTTGGGGTCCAAAATGGCGGTCGCGTTGCGCGCGGCCGGGCGGCGGCCGAACCGGGCGCCGGCGGCGGCGACGGCGGCAGGGTTCCGCCTGGGCCGGTAAGTCCGCCGACCTGGGCCGGAAACGGCCCGCGGGCCGTAGGTTGCCGACCCCTGCTTGAAACCATAACATTTTAAAACTGTTAAGTCCCATTAAAGTCAACAGAGCTTGCTTCTTGGAACACATACACAGATAGCATTGCTCTTCTAGGAGTCCTAATACACTACCCAATTATAGTACCATACAGGTGTCCCTCCTGATTCATACCATACATGTGTCCCTCCAGACCACCACCCCCATGAACCCAGAGAAACGCAAATATTGAAGTCCCCATTGGTTACAGTGGGGGCATGCTCTTGCACACGGTGTGCACCATTTTGTCCCTTCCCACTTGTCCTCTGCAAATGAGCAAAACTACAGACTCCAAGTCTGTGAATGGGGAAGGACGTCTGTAATTCTACCTCATGATTCCATCCTATGGAATCCTGGGATTTGCAGTTCAGGGAGGGGAATTTAGAAATCTCAGAAAGAGAGCTTCAGTGCCTCAGCAAACTACAAATCCCAAGATTCCATAGGCTGCAGCCATGGCAATTAGAGTGGAATCATAGTGTTATAATTAGATAGTGTGAAAAGGCCCATAGTCTCCAATGTCCTGTTGTTTGTCCTCTATCATAACCATTTTCATCATCACCATCTACCCAACATTTGTTGATTATTGGTAGCATAGTTACAATTATTATTATGAGTACGATTATTTTGAGAATGAGGAAAGATTCAACAACTTGACTGTAAAAAAAGAAAGGGGGGGGGGAAACCAAAGGAAAATATGGCCAGTGATGGGTACAGATTAATGGTAGCAACCCATAAAAACAATGTTTTTTTTGGGGGGGGGGAGTATCTTTAGGTTTGGGGGGGAAAGTTTGGTTGGATTTAGTGCAATCCCATGCACTAAAGTCACTGTTTTCAAACATGTTTAAAGATAGCTGGGGGAGGAATGGGGGCTCTACTCAAAGTGCAGTTAGAATACTTTCTTTTCTTGGACTTTACCTCCCGTATGGTGTTAAAAGCACTACTTGAAAAGGTGTTAAGAACAGACCTGGGAAAAGTGTGTTTTTCTATTCAAAGCAGAGCCTGGAGAATTTTATTTGGTTCAACTACAGCTTCTGGCTTATTGAACTGTGCTTGCAACACTATTAGAAAAGCTCCCCAAACCCCCCCCCCCTTTCAGTGCAGACCTTGTAAAATTTTATTTCATTGGACTACAATGCCCATGTATTCTTAAAAGCATTACTTGTAAAGGTACTAAAAATGGAACTTGGAACTTGGAGAGGAGTTCTGCTCAGATCAGTGCAATTTCCAAACACACACACACACACAATTTGTTAGACATTATGTTTTTTGTTTGAATTACATGTTGTAAACAAATATGGTTGATATTTAAGGTACCATGTTTAATGACATCATCAAGGAATTCCCTCTCAAGGGTTGGCCTTATTGTCTTGGCTCTGAAATCTCAAGTCCTAGGATTCTTTGGACCTAGTAACCCTAGTCTGCATGGCTAGATGAAATTCCCAAAACCCTGTCCCAGTGCAATCTGCCTCCATTTTACCTTGCTCCTTGTAACAGAGGCATGGTTGTATTGCTCTGTGCCTCTGTCTGCACAGAGAATGGCATTCTTCCAGTACCTAGAGGAGCAAGGGAGAAGATGAGAGAGCAGCAAAACTGGCTGCATCTTCTGTTATATGCCTTGATCTATGCCTCTCCCTGCATTAAAAAAGAGGCAATCCATTTTGATCCTTCTCCACTTTCCTCAACTGGAGGAGGTGGGGGAAAGAGCAATACAGGCTGCTCCCTTTTCTGTGTGAAGAGAGGGATGCACAATCATGCTAACTTGAATCCTGTTGGTGACATATGCATGTGTAACTGTTGGACGTTGTCCTCTATTTGAAGGGCTAAGCCTGGTTTAAAGATAAAGAACCCTAAGGAGAGGGAGCAGGAAAGAAGCTGCTCATCAGGAATAAACTTTTAGAGAGTAGAATGAGTAATCACACAGGTTACATGGTCTTCCCCACTATGGTAAAATGTATTGTCTTTCTACTTAAAGTATAGGAATTATTTAATGATGTGTACCTCTGTCTGCCTGTCTATCTGTCTGTCTAAACCAGCATATGGAAATCTGTCCTCTTTTTTCATTCTCTTTTTTTGGATCATGCATGAATGACCAACATAAAAATGCATTGTAGTGAGTTCGGCCTGTGCAATCAGACTGATGGGGTTTGGACTCCTAGTTAGTATCACAGGCAAACATTAACAGCTGCCCAGTAGTATAGAAAGGGTTAATTTGTATTAGTGACTTTTTAATATACTTTATTTCCATTAGCCTGGCAGTTTGAGATGTGAGGGATATGAAAACTAAGAATGGACTGGGAGGAGTGAATTTTCCTCTGTTACTAACCTGCTTACACAATTTACATAGCTGTGAATAGGGAGATGTATCACACTTGTACATTTTGATTTTCTTTGTTTGCTTCTGCTTGTTGCTTTTGCTGCTGCTACTGCTGTGTGCCTTCAAGTAGTTTCAGACTTGTGGCAGACCTATCATGGCAAGATTTCCTGGCAAGATTTGTTCAGAGGAAGTTTGCCATTGCCTTCCCCTGAGGCTGAGAGCATGTGACTTGCCCAAGGTCACCCAGTGGGTTTCATGGCTGAGTGGAAACTTGCGCTATATCGCAACAGAGAGTCCATCTTCCATCCACTTTATTCTGCCACTCCCTATAGCCAGCCATGGAGAACTGGACTTCCAGCTAGTTGTTTAGAAGACAGTTCCATTGGCTATGAAGGGAGCTGGACTCAATCAGTACCAACATCTTAGGAAGGCAAGGAACTACTTCCAATTCCAGATCAGAACATGCATGAATGACCAACCCGTCCCCTGCTTAGACAATACATCTAGCCTTTATCAAGGCGAGAAGTAGGCAACAGTGAGATGGTTGATCTTCTCCCATTGCTTCTCCCTCACTGTTAGTAAGGCACACAATGGGTGTGCACCTTGTATTTACGGAAAATTACATTTCCTGGTGGCTTCCAGGACTACCATTCTAATTAAAAACAAGGCATACAATGTTTACACACTTTATTTATATGTAATAAAGGGGTGGTTTTGCCACTGCCTCAGAAGCAGCAAATTTGGGGGCAGGGTTGGCAGGGACCCTGGCAACATCAGCAAATCAATTGGGAGGGAGATTAATGTGGTTTCCAGGCCTTGTATTACTCACCCTGATCTAAACCACATTAATATGATTCTAGTTCAAAATATCACTTCCATCACATTTACTTGCGTTACAAACTAGGGTGTTTTTTTCCCTTAGAAAAAAAATTACAACTAGGATGAAAAATGCATAAAAGTGTTTCCATGAAAGTGTCTGCTCTATTCCATTAGTTTCATGTCTCTTCTGATTAATAACGAATCAGCCAAGTGTGAGGGAGTGGCTGACTTACATACAAATGCTTGCATTAGGATGCAGATATGGGAATTTGTATGCCAGCAGGAGTGCTCATTATTTGCTTTCTTTTTTTTTTCTTTTATGGTTCATGAGAAATAATGAATCACCAAACTGAACTATCTAATGCACAGAGATTTATTTGCATAAACTCTATAGCAAAAAAGGGAAGGGGCTGAATGGAAGCAGGAATATATGTATGTAATATGTAAAATATGTAAAAGCAGGAAGTAAATAAATAACTTCTTTGTTGACCACTTTCAGCGTCAACTTTGTTGACATCTTGCATTAGTGATGTCATATAACCTGACTAAGGGCCTTTACAGACTGCCAGAAATAATGCAGCTTGAGGCCACTTTAACTGTCCTGGCTCAGTGCTAAGGAATCATGGGGAGTGTAGTTTATTGTGGCACCAGAGCTCTCTGACAGAGAAGGCCCAATGTCTCTGAAAAAAAATACAATTCCCATGATTCCTTAGCACTGAGCCAGGACAGTTAAAGTGGCCTCAAGCTGCATTATTTCTGGTAGTCTGTAAAGGCCCTAACTCAGAACATACTCTTCAATAAAGTTTGTACATACATTCAGTACTTGAAAGTCATCAGGCACTGAAACCAGTCCTTGGACGTTTATTTATACCCCATTTTTACTCCATCATGAAACTCAAGTCTCCTAGAGTGATGTAATTATTCACTAATTTCACCCTCAAATAAAGCAATGAGTAATTTTAACATTTTTCTTCCCAATGTAATTTTAATAGAAGAAAGGGTGTTTTTAAAATAAAAATCTGAATGTGCCTTGAGAATTTTGATGCTTGTGAGACTAGACCTCTGGAGGAGGTTGTTTAATTTATAAGAAGATAACACTAAGAACATCCTGGTTTGAAACTACAATAAAGAATAGTACCTTTTCCCGACAACGCATAAAATGTGGAATTTATTACCACAGAGTCTCGTGATAGCAGCCAACCTGGGCAGCTTTAAAATGGATTAGAAAAATTAACAGAGTATAAAGCTATCAAATGCTACTCACCATGGGGTGAAAAAGATGAAGGGGTGTGAAGGGAGCATGGGGGGCATGATTGTGCTTTGTCAGTGTTTTACTGGACACACCAATGCTCTGTACCAGTGGAGGATCGAACGTGTGACGGTGGACAGCAATCAAAGGGGCAGCCATCTATGCAGCAAGCAGTCACCAGTGGTGCATTTGTGCAATGGTGCACATACATGGTGGGGAGGCAACAAAAAAAATAATTCCCAGCAGTGTGACTTGACACCACGCTATGTGGTGCTGTCATGTGCATTTGGTCCACCTTGGGAGTGGTTAGTGTGGCCAGTGGGGTTTTGACCCGCTTCCAGAAAATGCAGGCTTGAGTCACTTTTTCCTGCCCATCTGTTCCGGGCCCATGGTTATATAATACTTTCAGTGTACAATTCAGTATCAGTTATTGGGAGCATGAATGGGATGGTGCTATTGAACTTGTGTTCTGCCTATAGGCTTCTTAATGCATCTGGCTGGCCCCAGTGAAACCAGGATGCTAGACTAGACAGACCTTTCATCTAATCTATCATAGCTCTTCTTATATTCATCAGCTTTAGTCCAGTATGACAATTCTTACAAGCTCATTGGATCTACAATGACTACATTTAAAATTGCAGTTAATATATTAATAGCAAAAAAGTAAAAACCTAGCATGAAATGAATTCAATCTGGGATGGGTTGCTGTTGAAAAATCATGTGCTTTCAAAGTTATTAACATTATTTCTTCCAGATAATCAAATCAGAACCTGGAGCAAGGAAACAGACTGCTGTAGCCAGAAGTGTGTCCCACAGTGCGAAATATTTCTTGGAAACTAAAAATGCTGAATACAATTTGAAAGAAATTTATTTCCTAAAATTTCAAACCAACTGCTGCTGTGTTTGCACATAATTGGCTGAGGTGTTTCATGACAAACAGGTCTCCAGTGATTTTATGGACTTGCAGTCATTAGCATTTCACTGAATTACACTTCAAAGTTGAGAAATTTAGGGCAGAATGTGAGATAAGATCTTCACTTCAAAAGTCACTTTTTAAAAGTAAGACATTACAGCCCAAGACCCACCAAAGTAGTTACTTGCTCTTTTAGTTAATTTTTTTAGAAGTAACTATTTCTTTTCTTTCTCAAATTTAACTAAACTAAATGTAGCAATAAACTATTTAAGCACGTGTAAAATAGCTACTTTTAGTTACTTCTTTAAAAATATCAGTATTACAATAATGTTATTAATACAATTAAAGGCATACTAAATAAATAAGAGAGAGAAAGAGAGAGAGAGAGATTAAGCTAACAAGATGAATTTCAAAAACAATAGAACATACCATAAACTTGACAGCAAAACAAAGGGAGAAAAGACTAAATGAATTTGATATATTATTTATACACCAGGGATGTGGAGGCTCAGCGGTTAAGCTACTAACTCTAACAATTGCAAGATTGGCAGGTTGGCAGTTTGAGGCCCAAGTGTTGTGTGACAGAGTGAGCTCCTGTCATTAGTACCAGCTTCTGCCAACCTAGAAGTTCAAAAGCATGTAAAAGTACAAGTAATAAATATCACTTCAGTGGGAAAGTAACAGCATTCTGTGCAGTCATGCTGGCCACACGATCACAGAGTCTTCTTTGATAACACTGGCTCTTGGGCGTAGTAATGGAGATGAGCACTGCCCCTGCAGTCAGACACAACTTGACAACCTTATAAATGTGGAAATCTTTACCTTTACCTTTATATTACTTATGGAAATTTTAGAAGTAATAGAAAAAGAACTAATTTAGAAATAAAAAGGGGAAAGTTAAAAGGAAGGAAAGTTCAGCCAGTTGGGGTGGGGGAGTCAACTGTTATAAAAACTTAGGCACGAAAATATCCAAAGATAATGTTCTAAGAGAGTCTACAATAGAATCACAAGAATAATTACCCTTTTCTTTTTATGTATATAAATATGAATTTATATTTTTTCTGACTATAAGAATTGCACTTGCGATACAAATTTTTAAAAATATGTTGTATATGAAATTTGATAATAGATATGTATTTGTTGTTGTTGTTAACTGCCTCCGAGTTGATCTCGACCCAAATATATGCAACTATATATATATCACTATGTACTACAATCATTGCCTGTGATATAAAACACATTTAAACAGTATGGCCACTACATTGAAACTTATGCTGCAGAAGAGATGAAGTTCTCCCACATTAAATTACAATCAAAATGTAACTTTTAGTTATGTCTTAATTTTTGTAGAAAGGAGTTATTTCCAAATAACTATAACTATATAGTCAATAGCTATAAAGACAACAATGCTTGGCAAAAGTAGAAGGCAATAGGAAAAGAGGAAGACCACATTGCAGATGGAAGCCATGGCCCTGAATCTTTAAGAGCAGGGCTGTTGATGATGACTTTGAGGTCTCTCATTCATAGGGTCACCATAAGCCAAAGTCAACTTGACAGCAGTTAACAACAAACTACAATTAACTTAAGTTCTAAGTCTTGGCTTGTATGAGAACTTTTAGCATGTAATAGAATTGATTCTTTCACAGAAAGCCTTTCCTTTTGAATAAATGTTCCTGTCATTCAGTATGCATCTCTCACTATCTCTTTTTGCATACTCAATGTGCAGCTCATTTTAATGAAACTTTCAGAGCAAGTGTTCCTGAGGGATTGCATTCAGTACTTTCTTCCAAGTAGAAAGACTGGGTGGAAATATGCCAAGATTCCCCACTCATTCTTCCCCCAAAGATTATTCATAGATCCACTTCCTTGTACCATTTATTCTTAATGTACCTTATGTAAGACAGCCGGCTTCTCTCAGGCTAAAAAGTTCTGCTGTCACAATTTTGCAACAGAGCTTGAGCTGCATAATATAAACGCAACAAAAAGATTTATAAATGACAATAAATATCTTGTTAGCCACTTGCACAGGAAACAACCATGCTTCACTGCCAGAGGAAACCAAGAAGCCCACCATCTGTTGCATGACGATATTACCACTTTTGTCCCACAGTCCCAACACTTTTCATGTAAATATCTTGTTCTGCATGTCCTGCCTTAAGCATCTTACTTTTTTTTCAGTGTACACGTACCTGCTTGCTTACATATGTGTTAATCAGGTAATTGGCTAATCATGCCTCCTGAAATAGAAATGCTGCCCTTTTTAAGCAATGTTGAACAGACTTGTTGTGGTTGGGAGAAGGGAGAGAAGTAACTATACAATAAATAGCAACACCGCAGAAGCCTCAGCAAATAGTATTGACTCTCAAACATTCACACAGGCCATGATTATGAACTCCACTTAGGTTGGGTGTGATGATGTGTACTAAATATAGATTCTAGAACCTGTTTGTTTTATTATTTATTATTAAAGTATGTTTTTAAAAGTATGATGTGAGTCTCACTAACAATTAACTAGCATATAACTGACCTGACTAGCAATATGAGCTAGCAATTGGTGCTGCCAATTGCCTCACAAGGGGGTGCAAGCAAGCTGGCTCCTTAACTGCTGTTATCGGACTACCAATGGGAAATGCTGAATGTAGGCAAATAGAAGGTCAGGTTCAACAGGTGAAGGGCAGGTTGAGTGGTAAACGCACTTCATTCCTCCAACAGAGGGCATACCTGGTTAGAGAGTCTCCATTCCCTCACCCACAATCCCAACCGTGGCATCTTGAATCAGATACCTCACTCTGTCTAATAATAGGGCTGGTCCTGTTAATCATAGCTTCATAGCTTACATCTCACTGTGGTAGGAAATCTCCCCCATCTCTTCAGACTCCCAAACAAGACATAATTCTTTGTCACTAAAAAAAACCTCTCTATTTTTAAAAGAGATAGAATCACAGAATCATAGAGTTGGAAGAGACCACAAGGGCCATCCAGTCAACCCCTTGCCATGTAGAAAGTCAAAATCAGAATGGAGATTGCAATCAGAAGGCTAGGAATCAGGAAAGCAGCTATGAAGGAACTGTTCAAGATCCTAAGGACAAAGATATATCAGTCTGTACTAATGTTAAGACTGTTCATGCCATCATATTTCCCATCACTATTTAAACAGGTCTGCAGGAGTAGAGTTGTTGAAGACAGGGTGTCTTGGATATGTCTCATTTATAGGGTCTCAATAGCTCAAGGTCAACTTGAAGGCAGCTAACAACAACAACAAAGAAATTCATGACAGAAATGTAATTTTTGGTAGTAACTTTATCATTATGTTAATTATCACTACAGGAAATTATTCCTTTCTTTTAAAAAAAAAAAAAAAGTGAAGGAGCCCTGCCTGGATTACAGATGGCAAAATTAATCTCCTTGATTATGAGATTCCAACCACTATGTTAATTTCTAAGAGTTTTGATACTACCATTAAAATAAATGATCTACATTTTTGCAGTGCTCAGCTTTTGGAAACCAAAGCTACCCCATTATCATGTAGTAAACAGTAGATAGTTACATAGCAGACATATAATTAGGGCAACTAGACATTTAAAAGGGGGAGGTGAATTGTCCAGAGATTTTCTTATTTGTCTCCCCGCTACTCTCACAATTATCTGTCAGACAATCTGATAGGATTGTTTGTTACACAGTCAAACCACAAGATAAACCTGGATGAAGACATAGGCTGTTATTTGAAGTACAAGTTCCAAGATGAAAGGATTTGTGCCTTTGGCCCATTATGGCTAAATTAAAAGCATTTATAGGAAACTGGGATTTGGATACATTTAGATTCCCATGGAGTCTTCTTATCCGATTTGTCGTTTTGAATGTTAACTCTGTTATAAAGCAGAATAGCTCTTCATAGCATAAAATCTTCAAATACAGTGAGACAGCTGTCTCAATAAAAATAGATGCTTTAATTTCCACTGCTGAGTTTCTACAAGCAACAGTACTCTTAGCTATTGAATGTTTCAGTTGCACCAGTCTCAAGAAGAAAATGTGTGCCTTACTTCTTTACTGTAAAGAAGGAAAAAGACTCAGTGAGATGTAATGCTTTGAATATTGGACTAGGACTCTTGAGATACCAGGATTTGAATTCCCGCTTGGCCACAAAAATCCACTAGGGCAAGTCACACTCTCTCAGCCTCAGGGGAAGGCAATGGCTACCTTCCTTTGAACAAATCTTGCTAAGAAAACCCTTTGGTAACATTTTCCTTAGGGTAAGCCAGCTCCTTGCTGATTTTCCTTCCCTACTGGAGAAAGAAACATTGTTTTGATCCTATGACTGAACCCACTTTATCAGTATTTGTATCAGAGAGACATCACAAGAAGAAAGAGTTGCCTCCTTCCTAGTGACCACTCAGCCCTATGAGCATCACCTTGTGATTGACATATGGTGTGTTTATGAGAAGCTTTAAGTAACAGCTAATTTTTTCCACATTGAATCAAAGCAATCTCCATTATGTTAGTAAAAAAAAAAAAAAAACAGTTCAAGCAAAGTTGGATACTGCATCATTCTGTGATGGCTCCTGCCCCAGCTAAATTGCCCACTTGGGAGACCATCTGCAGCCACTAAAGGAAGCATGTGGAACCTGCAGCTCTCCAGGAATTTGTTACTGGACTACAAATTTCATCACTCCTGACGATCACCATAGTGGCAGGGGCTGATGGGAACTGGAGTTCAACTAAATCTAGAGGATAACAGGTTCCCCACCTCTCTACCAAAAGAACATAAGACATTATTCTATCACTCATCCTGATACTCATTCACAGCATCCAAGACTGCCATATGCATGATAATCTAAGGTAGGTCTTTTCTGCTCAAAATACAATATATTCCACCAAGATGAAAGAATAAATCATTTTAATTAGATCTCATTACAAAGTCCTTCCTCTTTACATTCAGTGATGGCAAATATTAAAGTTACATTTAAAAATAAGAATAAATGGTTCCAGACTTTCCAGGGATGCCAGATTTATAATCTGTGGCAGGGAGTGGAGTCTTTGCACCATTTCCCCTTCACCTTCAGTGTTCCCAATGTCCTGTGTGGTTCTCAAGGGCTCCCTATAGTGGTTGGAATAAGGGGTCAAACTTGGTGCAGTTATTCTGGAGGCAAGACCCTTCTCAACTGTATGAAGTTTTCACTTCAGGGCACCAGGGAGGTATGTAAGCAGTTCTCTGTCCGGACAAACTCCAGTCGGCTCTGAACTGTGATCCTCCCCACCCTCATTTCCTTCCTTTATGTTGTGACTTGTATGCCATTATGTGTCTTAATGCACCATGTCCCTTCTACTCATCACAGGGGACCATTGGATCAGATCCAATTTGAGGACAAATGATGCCTGTGTGCCATACCCTGAGGGGTCCCTTATGGGACCTTGGGAGTGAAGGTGACATGGGTCATGTTCATCTCGGGTCAGGGGATTCAAATTCATCCCAGGTGGTGGTGGATCCACACAGAGGCTTTTATCCACATGGCATCCCATTGCTGTCACTCCAGTGGCACACAACATGCAATCTGGGTTTGCTGTTCATCAGACTACAGGTGGGGCAATTGATATGGGGATCTGATCTCATACAAGCCAAGTCTTGTATAGCTGTAACCAAATAAAGGTTGTGGCTTTTTTTCTAACCTAACACATGGTTGTGTCTTTGTTTGCCAAAGTGCCATCCCACCCTATCTGGCTGTTGGACACTGCAAGTAATATTAATTTTGTGAAGTCGAAGGATTTCACGGCTGGCATCCATAGGTTTTTGTGGTTTTTTCAGGCTGTGTTCCTTCCTTTTCTTTTTCCATTGTGAATTGGATGTCCAGGTGGATGTTGTTCAGATGGTTCAAAAAAACGGTCAAATCTTCTTTTCCATGAAGATGTTGTACCCATATCGGAACCATGTTGTAGGCTTTTTTGGTGCTGTTTCCAGGGCTTGCCTTTCAAAGTGTTCCATGTAAAAGTTTGTTATCATGGGGCTCAGAGGGCTTCCCATGACTCCCCCATCTCTCCATTGTCCCACTGGAAGTAGCTTGTGGTGAGGCAATGTTTGAACAGGGCTGTGATGTCTTCTGGAAAAATTTGTTGGATGAGTGCCATAGTGTCCATTATGGGGACTTTGGTGAACAGGGAGACCACATCAAAGCCTTCGACTTCACATTGAACATCTCTATGGGGAGAAACTGTTCAAAGATATCCAGAGACTGTAAAAACTCTGAACCAGAAGAGCACATCTACTCTTTTCGTTAACCTTATTGCTACACTGAAGGGACACAGAAACCATATGACACTTTCTCACAGCAAAAAGGACATTAAAATCCACACATGCCAACCGTATCTACAACAGAATGGAACAAGCACAGTTATGGGAGAGAATCCCACACCATCCACAAAGAACTGGCTAACACAGACAAGGAGCTGCTATCACTCCACCTCAACATCAGTCAAAATATGAACACCCAAGACTGGGACAAAATTTATAACCTCATCTACAGAAAATTGGAAAAGGATATGGCAGTCCACTCTGAAAGGCAGAAACAAAAATTCGACAAATGCGACAAACACCAACTGAAAACCCTGCTGAATACATTACAGACCATTATCAATCTGACAGAGTGGAAACTTTCAAAAGAAGAAACATCCATCCTGTCCAAAGTAGGTAATTTTGCAGTTACCACCACCAGCATCCCTGTTGAAGACATATCATCGCCCATGTTCAGCAATTGTATATTTCTCCACAGAAGAAACTTGTCAATATCATAGGACTAGTGTCCATGTCCTGTGCAAGCTGTTGACACCCATACTGGCTCCTTATGCCAGAGATTACTCTTGCACTTTCCTTTTAGCTAAATAGCACAATTTTCCTTTAATCATTTAAGGCAGCAGTTGGGGCAACCTCAAATTCTTGGGTCTGACTTTTCCTTCCTTGGGTCTCAATATGTCTCTCAAGGGCACCTCAGAGGTTCACATCCCCTCCATGATGACAAAAGCAGTGGGGCTTGGTGAGTTCCAAGATTTTTATAGGCCTTAACAAGCTTGAAATGCATTTTTGAAGGTTTAGTTAATGGCACTAACAACTTTAAGCTACAATATATTGATATATTTTTGGTGTCACCCTTTTGCCTTTGAATAGAACCACTGGAAGTGGGTCTCTGAGAAATCTGAAACTGAATGTTGCCCTATTATATATATAGCTCAAAGGCCAATTTCAATTCCAGATACGTTCAGCCCCTTGTTTTGAATCAGAGGCAGGGAAGGTATGGCCTGCAGGCCATTTGACTCCCAAAACTTCCTACAACATTTAAACAAACCCAAACCCAAATTCCAAAATTGGCTCAAAATCTGCCAAAAATGAAACTGGAAATGACAAGATGCAGACCTGTTCAATCCCTGTGATGTTCAATGGTCCAATAATATTTTTTAAAAGTCCACTGACTGTACAGTGTCCACCTCTGTTGTAAAGCATATAGCTCAAGAGCAATAAAGAACCAGAGATTTATTGACGCTACAATGGCAGTTATTGTTGTTGTTCACTGCCTTTGAGTCAACTCTGACTCATGGAGACCATGTGGATGGGACAGGCTCGACTGCTTTGCTTAGGTTCTGCAAATTCAGGTCAGTGTCCTCCCTGATTTAATCTATACATCTGGTGTGTGGTTTTCCTCTCTTTCTACTTCCCTTCAACTTTCCTAGAATTATTGTCTTTTCTAATGAATTGTGTCTTCTCATGACATGACCAAAACATGACAGCCTCAGTTTGATCATCTGAGCTTCCAAAGACATTCCAGGCTTGATCTATTCAAGGACCCATTTGTTTGTGTGTTGGGGTGTCCATCATGTCCTCAGCACTCTTCTCCAGCACTACATCTCAAATGAGATGATCTTCTTATCGGCTTTCTTCACTGTCCAGCTTTCACATTCATACATGGTGATGGGGAATACTATGGCTTAGATGATTCTAACTGTAGTGCTCAGTTATATATATCTTTACTCTTTAAGAGCTTATCTACTTTACTCTTTAAGATCTTATTCCATGACTGCCCTTCCTGTTCCTACAACATTATCACACCAGCCCCTTTCGTCCTGAAGTCATGGAAGCAAAAATAAAATGGCAACATACCAATTTTGAAGCAGCCACGACTGCACTTCTTTCATTCCCATGACTGGGGCTGCTGCCCACCTTGTGCTCTCTTCCCATCCTCTCCCTTAACATTGCCCTCCCTCTCTTATGCCTTACCTAGCATGCCTTTAGGGTTTCCTATTTTTTTCCAACTTATTTTGCCCAATTCCAGCGCTCTGCAGCCCTGATTTAAGCTTTTTAAGATGATTTTTAAAACTTCAAGGCTCCAGAGCTCCAGAATTGTGCATCCAACAGAAAATTAAAAATATATATATATCAAGAGGAAGGAGGAAAAGAGGGGAGGAGGGACAGTGACACCATGTGACTGCCAATCACACAAGTGCCCCAGGAATGGCTTTGTGCACTCAGGGCATTGCACAATTGGCAGTTCATTCACAGGTTTCCCTATGAATGAAAAGGGACAGCTAGAGGATGGGGCACCTATGGGGAGGGAAGTGGTGTCGTGTGATCAGCATAGCCGATGCCACTTCCTTCCTAGGGGAATCACAGTTTAAAAGTCATGTGTGATAAGCTCCCCAGTATTCTGATTTCTTGACTCCATTCTGATCCCTAGGTATGGGAACTCTTTAACTAAGTACAGAAACTCTTTAACCATTTCAGTCAGTGGCAGACACCCTATCAAGTACAGTGAGCCCTTGATATCCACTGAGGTTTGGTTTCAGGACCCTGCATGGATACCAAAATCCATGGATACTCAAATCCTTATATACAATGGCACAGTAAAAAAGGTTTGTTTTTTAATTTTTTTGGGGGGGGGCAATATTTTCAAATCTTGGAAATATTTTTAATTCATGGCTGCAGAATCCATGGATATAGAGGGCCAACTATACTTAACATCAGTCCATATTACCTTTTGTAATATTAGTCAAGCAGTGCCCCAGCCTTAATATCAATGCAATGGATCTTCAAAAACAGAATACTTTTGAGCCATTGTTATGTGAAATAAAATATTTATTAGAATATGTGGGAGGAAAGGTAGGATACAAATAAAATAAAATAACAATAAATTTGAAGTCCCATAGACTTCAGAGAACACTGGAACAAAGCATTATTAATTTAGCAATCTTTGCAAATTAGGAACCAAATCTTGTAAGCCTTCCTCCAGATTTGAGACAATCTGCTGATTTCTTTCAAATTCACTGCTGTACCAGAAGTAACTGATTAGAGACCTCTGGCAAAATCTCAGTTTCAATTCTTTTTGTGAGTGTAGTGGGGACCAATCTGCAAATCCACAAGCCACTCACACAATTTTAGAATTAAAATTAAAAAATTTTTTAGCAAAATCATGGCATTCATCATAATTTTCTTAAAACAGTAAAGAAGTGGTTCCATGTAAAAGCTAAGAGAGTTAGAGATACTTAATTTTCTTCTCCCAACATTATAATCTGAACCCTGGGCACAATCAGGGGCTGAGGGAACAAATCCTACTGAAAAGAATGGATCAGGTGTTGCTGCACAATGCTATGCATGTCTTACTCTCAGGGAAGCATTCAGCCTTAATCGTATTTTTCTGCATTGCATCTTAGACCTTTTGTCTATGTCAAGATATCCCTATAATTTTGCCACTTGCCCACTGCTTTTTAGCCCATTTTCAGATGAGTGCTCTGTCAATAGGAGATCAGTATTTCCTTATTATTATTTTTAGCAATGTTCCCACTTAAAAATGTGTTTTCTCCATGCTCTAAATAGCCCTTTAACTACATTCATTATCCTCTTTTGCAATGTTCTTTACCCTTTTTACCCTTGGAGCAAGCGCTGTGGTCTCCACTGAATATTTTCAGGGACTAGTCAATTCTCTGTTCCCTTTCAGGTCTACAGACTTTATATTCTTTTCCACTCTCTTCTTTTCTTGCATTTTTTTTAAAAAAGCTCTCATTTCTGCACATGCTTTCACCTGGGTAGTAAATCTTTCAACTTTATCTAGTCTTTTATCTTTAATTTTTTAAAATTTCACACAGTTTATTCACTGCTCTTATCATTCCTGTTAGCCCTGGGATCTTGCATTCTTTCTCCCATAGCTGCTTTCTATTACTTTTGACAGAGCAATCTTAACTCCTATATCCACTGGTAGGAGGGAGGAATGGTCAGAAAGAAGTTCATCAGCCAAGACATTTGCTCTGGCAATGAGCTTCCTACAGACCATCCTGCATGTCCTCACTGGGGATATAAATCCTTGACTGTTTCATGCAAATATGTGCAAGGCTGAATAATTATAGTAGTCTTCTCTCCACTGAGGGAGAAAATGAACATTCCCCAACAGAATTCTTGCCATATTCAACCATCCTGAAGAAACATGCAGGGGTAGCTGTGTTGGCCATTCAGCAAATTCAAACAAAAATCCACCCACCAGTAATACCTTTATTGGCCAACCAAGATGCACAACATTTGAAGAGTTGAAGAGGGATAATTCTGCAGAGAAAAAGACATGTTTTTATTGCAATAAAACTCCCTATTTTCTGTGCAGAAAACAGGGGGTGGGGGTAAGTGCAACACACACACACAAAACAAAAATGCAAAACACCCACATGTTTTTCTCTGCAGAATAATTTTTCCACAGCACTTTGGGACATTCAAATACTTCCTATGGTGCCTATATACTGTTGAAATAATGCAGTTTGACACCACTTTAACAGCCATGGCTCCATCTTAAAGAATCCTGGAATTTGTAGTTTGTGGGGCACCAACCCTCTTTGGCAGAAAAGGCTAAAGACCTCATAAAACTATAAATCCCAGGATTCCATAGGATGGAGTCACAACACTTAAAGTGATGTGAAACTGCATTCTTTCTACAGTGTAGATGCATTCCAAGTAGGGTTTCTTGATTATCAGGAAACCCAATTTTTCACCTGGGAATGAATAAATACAAACTTTTTTCTATCCTTAGTGCACACCCCCACATAATCCCAGATCAGACATATTGGATTTGTTGTATTCCTCAGCAGCACTCTATTCCCGGAGATCGCAGGGCAAAAACCTAATAGACTTGTGATGTCATGGAGTATATCCTTATCATGTCAGAGGCAGAACAGGAAAGAGTTGACACACAGAATGAAAATGCTTCATGCCAACTGATTGTGGAAACAGGCATGTGGGCAAGCTGGACAAAGGGGCCCAGAATTTGGGTAAAATCCAGCTAATCAGGTTATATGACAATCCAGAGATGGGGAGGAAAGAAAGCATTTTTATTAGACAGGCAGGTTGCAAAATGGGGACAGTTTTGCCTTCCTACTAGGGCTCTCATCCCTGATAACAGTACCTACAGCACTAGGATTGCCAGACTGGATATAGGGCAATGCTCCTATAATTTTAATTCTGGACAGACTGTGGAGATGGCTCTGGCACCTCTGCATCCTCTCCTGAGGCCTGACAACCCTGGTTGCTCTTGTGATCCACCCTGGACATTGTGGTTGAGACTCTATTAGTGGCAGAGCAGCGAGTTCCACCAATGCACTCTTGTAAGGCATCCTTTATACTCCCATATACAAAGTCAGCTTTAAGTGTCAGGGCATATCCATATACCTAATTAATGGCTGGGCTGGGTGGTTCCTGGCCACCATTCGGTGGCATTTTGAAACTGGTAAAAAGAAATAGCTGCAAGTATATTGAAGGTCAGGAAAGGAGATGTTTCCTCCTTTTTCACAGCTGTAAAATGGCAGCAGGATGATGCCTAGAAGTCTACTCTGTTCACTGATTGATCAATTACATCATAATTACAAAATGTTACTCAAAGAAAAGAAACAAAGATATTATGAGTCACAATGGGAAGAATTAGGAGAGGCAGCATTCCAAAAGCACTCTCAGAAATTTTGGCACTTGATTACTCAAAGTACTAGAACAGTAGGGTATGCACTAGAGTCAGCAGTACAAGGAAAAGAGTGTGAGAAATATTTCACCAATATATACAGGTCCCAAACAGGTCTGCCTCCACAAACTCAGCATGCCCAATTATTAGATCTTCCTGCCTGATGTCACCTTGAATCAGATTAAAGGGATCATTGATAGACAATGAACCAATAAAGCCCCTGGAGAAAATATAATCCTGGTGGAATTATATAAAGTGAAATTAGAATATTGGGTTCCTATTCTTGCAAAATTGTTTACTCATATAAATTTTACTGGCTGTGCACCAGAGGGATGGAAGTTGAGTATTATTGCCCCCATATATAAAAAAGATGACAAAAAAGATCCTGCTAGCTACAGGCCCATTAGTCTTCTAAATTATATGCCAGGTTCCTTCTTGAAAAGTGAGAAGAATGGGCAGATAGACAAAATCTACTATCAGAAGTACAAACTGGATTTCAAAAAAGGAAGTCAACAATTGATCTGTGTTTTGTGCTGAATTTCCTGGTGTGTAAATATATCCATAACTTGAAGCAAAAATTGTATGTTATCCTCTTTGATCTGAAGTCAGCATTTGACTCAGGGTCTGTACAGACCAGCCACAAGGGCTGGCCTGGGGGTAGAGTGGGGGCATGGTGACTGCATGCTGGCTGCCCCAACTCCACCCCCACATCATCCTCACACCGCCCACCCAAACAGATGACGAGCAGCATCAGGGCGCTCCCTTGGCACAGCATTCATACATGCTGCACCAAAGGAGCACTGAAAAGCTGCTGCCGAGGTGGCAAGGGCAGCTTTTTGCTGCTCTAAAAAGGAGCAGCAAAGTACTGAATTGGGGCCACAGCGTGCAGTTGCTGCAGCCTCAATCCAGCAAAATTAGGGCCATCTGTTGAGCCCTCAGTTTCCAGACACTTATTATGGCAGAAATTGGAAAGGAAAATGTTGAACGCCATTTGTTATTTCTTATTAAATCATTGTACACTGATACATCATTGCAAGTTAAAGTCAATTTGGCAGGCCATCTTACTTCAAGGATTAGTACTTTTGTAGGAGTTAAGCAGAGTTGCATACTAGCACCTTTCCTGTTTAACTTCTTCATCAATGATATGGTAAAGGAATTAGATGGTTTGCAATACACTCTTGTCACAATTCTTGATTTAAAACTTTAATTGTTGATGTATGCAGATGATTTAGTATTGGTATCCAGAAATCAAGTGGGATTAAGGTGACTTTTTGTGAAGCTCTCATCATATTGTAAGAGAAATGAGTTGACAATAAATTATGATAAGACACAGGTTGTGGTATTTGGGAAGTGCCATCTGGCACTTGGATGATCACATTATAAAACAAGTGAAAACATTTAAATATTTGGGATTGATTTACTCAGATACAACCTCTTGGAAAGAACAATTGCTAAACATTAAAATACAATCTTACAGATCAGCCAAAGCAATTTTGAAGTTTGCTGCTAGTAAAGGAGGCAGTTTGGTAAACACTGGCCTGACTGTATATAAAGCCAAAACAATGGCACAATCCCTTTATGGAGCAGAAATCTGGGGTTCATCAAAAACATCAAGCTTAGAACCCGTTAGGCCTACCTAAAGATGTTTTGACTGCCATGATCAGGTTGGAAACTTGTATGTTGAGTATAGAGAGCCAAGTAGACAAAAGAATCATATGTTATTTGCTTAAGATATAGGGAATGGATAATACTAGGCTACCTAAAAATGTTTGATAGAATTTTCCAATAGTATATCTATTAAAAACTGGGTACATCATGCTCCCCAATTGATTATCAAATATAAGCTTATATCAAATGAGCTAAAAGGGATTCAACTAGATGCATAGAAAAAGATTAAGAATAATATAAGAGAAGTAGTCACACAAAGGGACTTAAATACTGTCTATTTTTCCCCATGTGCACCTTTATATCATAAACTCAAGGAGGCTTGTGAATATGCAGACTATTTTAATAACTTGACATTTGTACAATTGCAGAAAGCCTTCTCAGAATTAAGACTGAATATGATGGACATAGCCTACAGAGATGGGAGGCATAGGGGCATCCAAATTAAGGAGAGCACATGCATATACGGATGCCTGAAATTAGAGGACCTTATTCATTAGATATTACATTGCACACTATATAGTGAACCAAGGGAACAATTTGTGACACCCATAATTCAAACTAGTCCTTGCCAGAGCCCACAAAAAGCGGTTTTCTACTTCTTAGTGGATATGGACAAATATGTGACCTGGAGAGTAGCTTTGTATGCTTTAGCAGCAAAATAATAATAATAATAATAATAATCAGAAAGAAATATGTAGCAGAGATGGACATAAGTTGTAAAGGTGATAATCACATTTAAAAATTGAAAGAGTTTCAAGGAAAGGAGTGTTTTTGAGTATTATTATTTGTAACAATATCCAATTATATATATTATTTTAAATTTTAATTGCTAAGCTTTTTGTGGATTTTTTGGCTATGTGGCCATGTTCTAGAAGAGTTTCTTTCTGACGTTTCGCCAGCATCTGTGGCTGGCATCTTCAGAGTTTTGAAAGAGTTTTGAAATAATTGAAAGAGTTCCAAGGAAAGGAGTGTTTTCGAATATCATTATTTGTAACCATAACCAGTTATAATAAGTGCAGCAAGTCCGCGTGAAACATTGTTACTTGTATTGTAAATTAAGGTTTGTTGTTACTTTATGAAACACTTGTCTACAGTGTGAATGAATATCCATGCTACTAAACCTTATACAAGATAGGTTATACCAAAGAGTTTTAGAAGAGAAGGTTGGTGAAGAAGTGGCTCTTTGCATAGGGGGGTGGCAGCTGTGGGACAAAAAGGGTCCATGGTGTGGCCACAAATGAAAGAAAAGAAAAAGTGCATTTCACACAAGGACCCATTTGTTTGTCTTTCTGGCTATCCACAGTATTCTCAGCACTCTTCTCCAGCACCACATCTCAAATGCATTGCCATATATATGCTGACCTAGAAGGAAGAAATAATATTTACACATGGTTAAATGCATCTTGAAAAGGTTGACAGCAGCTGCATAGCGTTGCTGGGGGGGAAATAGTTATGCAAGCCAGGACTAGATTATCCTTTATACTAAGCATGCAACATAACAAAGCTAAGCCAAATTGGAATGCAGGGTGGTTGTATAACTATGAGACTACTAACCATTGGAGAGTGGAAATGAGAAAAGTTGATCGATTATGTCTCTGCCTTTCGTTTAGAAATTGCTTTACCACATTTTTAAGAAGCATGACTAGTATTGTAAGAATGACAGTTTTTACCATTGTTTACATATATCAGCATTTAAATGGTAAACAGTGAAGAGAAACAGTCCTATGTTCTCACCAATCATTTTAGTCCAGGGCCAGCTCTCCTATTAGGCAGAGAGAAGGGCAAACAGTAACTCATCTGTCTTGCCCAGCAACCACTCCAAAGAGCATCACTCCCCAGAGACAACCATTAGCAGGCTTTCAAAAACTGTACCATCCTCTTTTCTTCTATAATGATGCCAGAGCAGAGAAACAGACAATGTCCAGCTCTCTCAAGGTGATCTGGGTGAAGTTTGCTCATTTTGCATTAAAAATGGTGAACACTGGTAAGGAACAGAGATGCAAACCCCCATGTGATAAATGAGACAACTTTTCTAAAATTCCTCTTTTTCAGCACAAGTCACTGTAAGATGGAGAGCTTTCTTTATTGGTGGTGTTTTCTGGTAATAATGTGTGCATCGCTGTTGTGCATTTCTATAAAATGTACAGTATTGAAAAAAATGTGGTATCTATTGCCTTGTAGTGAAAGTAGTAGCTGGACTGAAGGGATGCCTGTTCCTCTGTGATCACTCAACCTGTCTTGTTGTATCTGAGTATGTGTGGACAGGGACATGCTTAGGAACACTAGAGGAAAAGGGACAAAGACATTAATTTTTCACCGAGATGGGAGTTTTACACAGAGTATACCATGTGCATGTTGCAGAACAATGATGGGGAAAAGCATAGAAACTTAGCCCCGTGCTGGAAGCAAGATCTCGTCATGTGCTGTGATGGTGAGTCTCTAGTAGAATCTCAGCAATGTGTCAAGTAAGGGGAGAAATAACTTAATGGGCTGAATTTGTGGCTTGTGGGCAGTGCAGAGCATTCTGGAGCCAGGCAGTAATGGGCATTTGCCTTCTTCCTAGAATCCTGCATGGTTTGCATGGACTTTGGGAAGAAGTGGGAAGCCACTAGCCAATGAATTTGAATTCATTGGCTGGTGGGTGGGCTAGGGATGGGCCTAGCCAAAGGCTCCACTCATGTCAGGTACTATAAAAGCAGCTCCCCAGTGAGCCAACCTTGTTTGCTTCAGAGCTTCATCTTGCCCACTCTCTTTGGAGCAGCAAGCTGGAAAGCATATTGTTATCTATTTTGTGGTGTGATTTGATACTCTGTCACAACTGTACAGCCAGTTTGGAATAGGATCTGGATCCAGGAAGGGAATGTTTTTTTCCGGCTTAATATGTTCATATATGATGAAGTGGGGTGGGGAGCCTAAGCGACTTTGGACATGTTGGCAGGCAGAGTCATGCCCAGTTAAGGGGTGTGCGCCTTGACCACCCATGGTAGGGAAACCACAAAGTGGTACCTGCCCATGTGGGGTCCATGTCTGCAATCCTGGTGGTCATTCAACAAGTGGGCCAGGGCTTTGCAGTCCATTGATTGACAGCTGGGTCACTTGATGCCTGGATCTGGACTCATGTGCAATGGCTTAGTGGTTAAGATGCCAATTCTGATGATTGGAAGATCAAAAGGTTGGCAGTTCGAGGCCTGAATGCTGCATGATGGGGTGAGCTCCTGTCACTAGTCCCAGCTTCTGCCAACCTAGCAGTTGGGAAAGCATGCAAATCCAAGTAGATAGATAGGTACCACTTCAGTGGGAAGGTAACAGCATTTGGTGCAGTCATGCTGGCCACATGACCACCAGAATAGTCGTCAGACAATGCTGGCTCTTTGACTTAGTAACGGAGATGAGCACCATCCCCTAGTCCAGTTACGACTAGACATTCAGTGTGTGTGTGTGTGTGCGTGCGTGCGTGCGTGCGTGCAGGTACATAGAGCAGGACTCACTCCTGAACATGCAAGAGATCTTATTTGTGCTTTGCTCATGAACACTTCACACCCACCCACCCACCCACCCACACAAAAGAAGTCACACACATGCAACCAAGCCACAAAGCCCATGAATGTACTACATTTTGTGCTCCCAGGCACAAAAGATTTCTTTAAAGGAATCGCAATACCCCCATACACTGCATGGGTAGAAAGGACAGCATTTCTTGCTTGTTAAAAAAGCAGGTCTGGTATCTAGTTAAAACAAATTATATCTTTGTGTTTGGAAATATGGAAAGAAGGACAGGAGGTGGAAACGCTTCACTGGGGATATTCATAGTATAATTTTAATATGGAAAACTGTTCACTGCTAAGAACTAGGTCAAACACAATAGTGGGGGGGGGGGGGGATGAAACTATGCCATAAATGGAAACAAGCTGCATGACCCTGAAAAGGAAATGATCTGGCAATTGGAGTACATATACATTTTAAACCGTCAGCCAATGTCTGGCAGCAATCAGAACAAGCAAATGGATTACTGGCTTGTATAGCTGGGATATCAGATCATAAATAAAAGGCAATCATTTGACAGATGCAATAGCACAACTGTGTATTGTATTATTACATATACATATATGCAACACACAAAAGTGTCACAGTGTGAAATACATACAAAGGAAAAAAGCAAAAACAAGAAGGCAGTGACAACAGTAGTTGCAAAGTAACAGAGGACACAAACTTCATGCCCTCCAGTATTTAACAGAGCAAAAGATAAATTAAGAAGGGGTTCATTATTTGACAAATACATAAGTCACTTCCACAGAATCTGTTTGAGTTTAGTTTCCTCTTGCACCATTTCCTCTCTGTACTAGATAATGACTGGCCGGTCTCCAATGTTTAATCTTTGGATGAGGTCCAGATGTCAGTGGTGGCTTCTCAGCTCCAATAGTTTCAGGAGAGGATGGATGGATTGCCTGGATCTGTTTCAGTCTGACCTCAAGCCTGTTCACAGGATGGAGACAGTTTTGGTTATCTTGGTGAATGCCAGGAACTAGATAAGTTGAGTATCTTTCAGCACCATCAATCATGATATCCTTCTCTGCAACATCACTGAGATGGGATTGGAAGTATTGTTCTACAGAGGCTTCTATACAACATGGAGGGTACAGACAGAGTTTGGATGATGATATTAAGGAATTCTTCTTTGATGTCTTAGCAGTTGGCCTTTCAGCTCTATCAGGGATCTATCTTGTTCCCCATATTGTTTAACACAGGGGTCGGCAACCTTTGTTGCCGGGGGACCGGGGGGGGGGAAATGGCACGGGGGCGGAGGTGCGCGCACTTGCTTGTGTGTGCACACTTGCCTCCCCGCGTGCCCGCACATGCTCCTGACGACGCCGTCACGCGCATGCGCGCGCAATGTAGCCACCATTTGGGAAGCCCCCCATGCGGGGAGGCTCCCCTGGGCTGTGCAGGGGGGGTTCCCTGGGCCTCAGAAAGGCCCCCCCACCCCCGCGGCAGGCGAATTCGCCCGCTGTGGCGGCAGGGGGGCCTTTCCGAGGCCCAGAGAAGCAGCCGTGGTGGGCGAATTCACCCGCAGTGGCCACAGGGGGGTTCCCTGGGCCTTGTAAAGGCCCCTCCACACTCACGGCGGGCAAATTCACCCGTAGCGGCGGCAGGGGGGCCTTTCCAAGGCCCAGGGAAGTGGCCGCAGTGGACGAATTTGCCTGCAGCGGCCATGGGGGTACTTCCCTGGGCCTTGTAAAGGCTCCTCCACACCTGCAGCGGGCGAATTCGCCTGCAGCAGCAGGGGGGCCTTTCCAAGGCCCAGGGAAGCGGCCGCGGCGGGCGAATTCACCCGGCGCAGCCGTGCTGCAGCCTTCCGAAGGCCCCCCGCTGGCTGCGCAGTGAGTCACGGTCACTATTTTGGCAAACAAATCCCCCCCCGGTGGCAGGGGTCAGCGGGGGCCGGTCGGCGGGGGTCCGTGGGCCGGATGCAGCCCACGGGCTGTAGGTTGCTGACCCCTGGTTTAACATTTACATGAAAATGGTGGGAGAAATTGTCTGGAGAGTTTGATTGTTCTGCTGCCACAAATATGCTGATGGCATCCAACTCTGTTTCTCCTTTCCAACTAAATTAAGGAAGCTTTAATAGTTTTAATCCAGTGACTGATGTCAGTAAGAGACTGGGTGATGGCCTATGAGACAGTCAGGGAATAAGGATCCAGTCTGTGCTTGGTCTAATCAAGAATAAAGGAAATAAAGAATTCAACAAATATCCTGAATAAACTACATTTTGCATTTAGGTATTTCCCATTTTATTACATCTCACTTCCAGATAATTATGTAGCCAATCACTCACACTTTTCAGAATGCTATGGGGGACCTGTTGGGGGAGCTAGAGGTTTGTTTGTTAAATGGTTAGATAGGCCCAGTTTGAAATAGAGATAGGTAGAGGCCACAGACAGGAACTTTAGTTTGATGGGAGCTGAGAATGTGGAAAGAGATCAGGGAAACATTGTTTTAATTAAAGTGCCTTATTGTGCTGTATGTGAAACTAGTGTGCTGTTAGATGTTATATAATGACTCTTTGGTGTCTTATTTCTATACCTCTGTCTGGGCAGATTTGCTTTTAAAAATTAATAATTGCCAAACTGAACCCAACAAAGAATACATGTGCTTGTTCAGTCAGCTCGGAGCTTGAGTATTAGATTCAAAGAGGGATCTTAAGGATAAAAAGGCAAGATGAGTGAAAAGAGCCAACAAAGGTTGGAACTATGAGGTCAATCTCGAAAGAGCATCCATCATTGCCTCCAAATTAAATTTCTCGCCATTCTTTGGATGTGGCCCGACCAAGAAGTGGAGGAAGTGCAGGGGCCAATATTGCTCAGTCCAGCTAGTCCAACAATTCAAATTTGGCTACATGATGACTACAATAAGGGCAAATAGGGACAAGTGAGAAAGAAATGATAAGCATTGTCAGTCTCCTCAAGAGAGGGTGGGGAGAAAGAGCACTTTTAACACTTGGAGCACTTTAAACAACAAAATAACCAACAAGATAAACACTCTTCCCCTAAAAGCAATTTGACTATTTCTTTCACAAGTCCCATAAATTGGCAAAAGAGCCCTCAATTTTGTCACAAAATTGAGACAGCCATTTCCAGAACCTAGAAAAGTTACTTTTTTGACTACAAACTCTGTATCTTATGCTGGCTGGGGGATTCTGATTACTCTAGTTACAAAAAAGTAACTTTTCCCAAGCACTGGCATAATTGAGAATGAATAATAATAATAATAATAGAAGAAGAAAGAACCAACAAAAATATTCAAAATTTCTCCTGAGAGAAAATTACCAGAAAGAAAACATATGTTTATATCAATTCCAAAACTATGTGAAAGAAGCCATACGTGAGGGTTTTTTTAAATTATGTATTTATCAATTTTAACACAAATGATCTAATTCACAACCAAAACCATAAGCATCCAAAAAGAGGAACATAAAAAGAAAGAGAAGACCAGAGGGGGAGGGGGAGATAAATGAAGAAAAATACATGTACATACATAACTAAAAGTAGACTAGAACTACTAAATAATACTAAAACATGAACATGCTTAACATTAAATAACTAAAACACAGAAGGGCTCTGCTCCTCCAATCCAGGCTGTAATGTAGTAAAAATATATTATTCTACAAATAATTATTCTATCATTACATTTCCAAGTCCCACTATTAAAATTAGTAGTAGCCATAGCCACAAATTATTACATTGTTAGATTTCTTATTACTCAAAAAGTCCATAAATGGTTTCCTATCTTTCAAAAAAATAAATAAATCTTCAATTGGTTTGTCCTTTGAAATCCACTTCAGTTTTGGCAACTTGAGTTAACTTGGCAACCTTCACAATCCATTTTTCTATCATCAGTGCTTTAGTCCATTTCCAAGTTTGAGCAAACAGTGTTTATACTTCTGTTATCATATAGTGGAGAAGTCACCCATGGTTACTGTCCAGTTCTCCATCCATAATACCCAGTAAAAACATTTCTGGTAAGATTACAAAATCTACCTTTTTAAAAAAAATCTTAAACCAATAACTTTTCTCTTTCTTAGGAATCCACCACATACGGATTCCTTATCCTTATCTTGACAGCCCCAGCATTGATTTGAAACATTCGTGGGGGGAGGGGGTAGTAAGTAGTTTTGATATAGTCAAAGTAGTTATTTACATAAGTTTAAAGTGGATGATAAAGACACAGAAATAAGATTTTCTATAACATGCCTCAGTCATTAATCAAAAAGGAGTCAAGAAATCAGAGGAAGGCTAAGACCTGGAAAGCCAGCTATGATGAAGTAATGTTGAATACCAAAGTCAAAATAATCCATGCCACTGTATTTCCGGTTTCTATGCATGGTTGTAGAAGTTAGACAGTGAAGAAAGCTGAAAGACAAGTAAATGGGTTCTAGAGCATATCAAACCTGAACCTTCCCTGGAATCCAAAATGATTAACCTGAGGCCATTGTACTCTTGACATATCATGGAATTAAATTATTCATGGCGGGGGGAAATGGTGGGGGAAATGGGACACAGTAGGAAAAGAGAAAGACCACAGTACAGATGGGTTTTTCAGTCAAGGAAGCCACAACCTGAGTTTGCAATAGCTGAGTGTGGTTGTTAATAACAGAGTGTCTTGATGGTCTCTCGTTCATCCAATTGCATAAATCGAAGCCAACCTACCAGCAAATAACAGCAACAAGTTTCAACTGACCTATACAATTGAAGAAACATGACTTATAGACTTAGTATAAGTCACACTTGTGTTGAATATTACAACTAAACAACTAATCAGTAAAAGAGAGCATGTATGCTCTAACTAAACTCACCTGTGCACATTTGTCCTTCCTTCAATATAAAATACTCTTTGGCTTGTGAAAAGATGAGGAAGGGCCTTTGCAGACTGCCAGAAATAGTGCACATTAAATTGAGGCACTGCCCTGGCTCAGTGCTAGGGAGTCATGGGAATTGTATTTTTTTCTGGGACATTGAGCCTTCTCTGTCAGAGAGCTCTGGTGCCACAATAAATTACAGTTCCCATGATTCCCTAGCACTGAGCCAGGGCAATACCTCAATTTAATGTGCACTATTTCTGGCAGTCTGCTTAGGCCCAAAGTTGATTCACAATGAACTAGCTAGGTTTATGACCTTTTCTAACCAACAACCTACTCTGTGTCTGATTCTTTAGCCTATACTATTGTTATACAGAGAACCAGTATGGCATAGTGGTTTGAGTGTTGGACTGAGGGCCTCGGCAGACGGCTAATAGAGCCGTCTCTGAGGCCAGGAAGAAGAGGGGCAGCCGCACAAGCGGCGCCCCTTCCTCTTCCTGAGGTCGCCCCTGGAAGCGCCGGCCATCCGCACGGCCGGTGCTTCCGGGTTGACCTCACGCCGCGGCGACCACACGCGCCGCGGCATTTGAGTCAGAGAAAGTGCACCCGCCGCTTTTGGGGCGCACTTTCTCTGAAATCTAAAAGGAGCACCAATTTGGCGCTCCTTTTAGATTCGCCGGGGAGGCGCCGCGGTGAGGCTGCCTTGGCCCCGCGGTGCTGTGGACCAGGGCGTCTTGGACGCCCTCGTCTGCATCCCCCCTATGACTCTGGAGACCAGGGTTGATTTCTCACTCAGCCATGGAAACCCTCTGGGTGACCTTGGAGAAGTCACACACTCTCAGACAAAGAGGAAAGTAATGGCTAAACCTCCTCTGAACAAATCTTGCCAAGAAAAACCCATGATAGGGTCGCAATAAGTTGGAAATGACTTGAAAGCACACAACAACAGCAAATTGTTATACAAGCCATGAGACGGGAATTCCAGTTTTTCAGCGCATGATTAAAAAAAGAAACTAATTTTGATACAGTTAATTAGCAGAGCTGTCATGTGTTTCCATGGCCAAAACAAACGGACAGTTGGTAAAATTGAAGGATACTATATATAGATGCATTCTAGATATTTCCAGAAAGATTAATCATTCTGAAATCACAGCTTGCACCTGTAGCAGAATAAGGATAATTTAACTTTTCAGTGAGATCTAAAAACAAAAGTAAATAGAAGTCCTTATATCAAGAGGCGAAAATGAGATGCAAACCTCAAAATGATGATGGTAACTACAGATAATAGTTTTCAATATAGTTTTGAGACTTTCCACATTTTTCTCTCCCCCCCCCCCCCTTAGTTGCTAGCTTTAGTTCTAACAACCAAGTGAGACAGAAGGTCCATTCTTTAGCTGAGGGGGAGGACTGTGCTGGCCATAGGCTTTATGATGCCTAGGGAAGGATGAAACTCTTGCCCACCTCCTGAAAAATTATTTCAAAAACATTCTGTTGAAAAATGCTGCATTCAGCCAAAATTGCCTCTGTGGTGCAACTGTACTGTTTCAGGAGACACCAGCTAAAAACTGCCAGAATTATGCTTACAGATGATCAGAGGTTACCCAGAACATCACTTCCAATTTCAGAAAATAGTATGCATACTATTTGCCTGAAGCAAAGCATTAAGTAACAACAATGTATCCAAATGGACACCAGGTCCTGGCTTTTGGACATCTAGACAAATGGACACATACAATTTAATCAATGAACCAAAGACATACATTTATATTAGAAGTGACTGCATTGATGAACAGAGGTTATAAATTCAATTGAAACCGAATACAAACAGTAGAACAGTATACAATAATTGTCATGGTTTTAATAAACCACAAACCTTTGTGGAAAACCTTATATCAAAATCTCTCCCTGTATACTGGGATGGTCAAAAGGAATTAAGGTTCAAAAATCAGGGCTTACTCCTATAGAAAAGACTCAGATTTTTAAAGTTTGACAAATCTTCCCAAATCAAACACTATCTGCCCTGGAAATCCCACTACTTAATTTGATCCAATATTAATTTGATCATATTCTTCAACTCTCCATTTCATTTTTAACCTAATTTTAAAATGTCCCAGTTTCTCTCCTCCCTCTTGCCTCCTTTGCCCCTGCTTACTTCAATTGCTGCAAGCTGAGTTCAAAGTGCAAAAGTAGATTCCAGTCAATAAACTAAATGAGTGCATTTTGTGAGTGATAGAAGAGGGGAATCAAGCCCCTAAAGCTTCCTAACATTTCCACATCCACTCAGGCAGCCATTATGGAGACTTCAGCTGCATCCACACTGCAGAAATAACACAGTTTGACACCGCTTTAACTGCCATGGCTCAATGGGATAAGAATTTGGGATTTGTAGTTTTGTAAGATATTTAGCCTTCTCTGTCAGAGAGCTCAGGTGCCAAAACAAACTACAAATCTCAGGATTCCATAGCACTGAGCCAGTTAAAGGGGCATCAAACTGCATTATTTCTGCAATGCAGATGCATCCTCCATGTATTGCTTGCCTGCTTCTGTCTAGCAGGGAGAAGAAGAAACAGGAAGGACCTGCAGAGAAAGGAGGAAGCAATGCCTAAGTGTGCAATTTACAAGTAGACCTAGAAGAAGAAAAAATAAGAGGGGAAAGCCTCTAATGGCCTTATGCTCCCTACACCTCTTCCACCCTATAAACACACTGGTTCAGGTTACTTGCTACAGCATTGATGTTCCTATTTCCAACACTAAAATCTTCATACGCAACCCAATGAGCTATTGAGACAATCCGTTCATCCTCCTTCCCTGTCATCACTCCATTTTTTCATCCTCCAGTGCAGGCCCTTGTCTTCCATAGTCCCTGTCCCCACCTCTGCAATGTCTTGGGGCTTGTCCAACCAAAAGTCCTGCAGAACTTGGGACATTCTTCTTCACTGATGCTTCATATCACAGGAGGCCCATATTTTGTATTCTGCGCGGGAGGCCTTATGTGCAAAGCAACCTTTGCCAGATAAAGGAGAACCACTTCTTCTAGTGCAGAACCAGTTAACAAAAGGGACAGAAAATAAATGGCTTCTTCCCACCCCACTCCACCCCCAGCAGCCTCTGCTACTCCAGACTCCAGGCTTTGTATTTAAACAGAAACAGCCAACTGTGGTAGCTTTCGTGAAGGAGTGAAAAGAGGGCTCCAAGTTTGACCCTTCTGTGTAACTCCAAAGCAAAGGCCTTATTTTTCCTTCCTTTCTGTGCTCTGAATGCTTTGCTTTGCACTCAAGTTAACTCATGTACTGGACTTTGTCCAAGTACATTTTGTCTTTTGATAGAGGGCCAGCCTTCACTCAGCTGTGGTGCCGTTTTCTTCTCTTGCTCTTCTTTTTCCTCCTCTTCCCCCCACTGCTCCGCCACTCCGTCTCTCCATTATTAGTCCCATTTCTTAGTGGAGCCTGACCAGTAGGGAAAAAAAGAAAGTGGGGCAGAAGAAGGAGGAGGGCAAGACTGTGATAAGTGCTGAAATGCATGGTTCCAAACCTATCTGGGATCTCTCCCGCCTGCCTTTCCTTGCCCACCCCCTGGCTGGTGTTAATGAGTTCTGTGCATTGAACTGTCCCAAGCTGAGCGCCAGCACTGAAGAGGTATGCCTGAAACCAGCTGAGGCAGAAAGCATTTGAACTCGACACTCGGCCAAATAGCTTCCAGATGTGTAAGATATAGCCTCACTCTGCTCTGACTGAGGCGCTGCCAGCATACGTCTGCACATTTCTGGTACACGGGGAACATGAAAGAAGATCTTTTACAACATCTGCTGCCTTTTCCCAATGCTCTCTCTGTGTCACTCTGCTCTTCCTCTTCCCCCCCCCCCCCCGGCTGCTATAGTTCATCTTTCTAATTAGTTCTAAAAATGCTGCACATCTTTCCGCAGAGTCACAGAAATCTCTTAATCTGTTACATGCCTTTGTAGACTGGATGTGGGGTTCAGAAACTATTCCCATTGACACCTAAAGCCGTATGGTAAAGCAGGGGTTATTCAGATGATGAAAATAATCTCAGTAGAATGTGAGTTGAATCTTTGTTGTTCATATGCATTTTGAATGTACCCAAATAAGTTTTTTTGGGGAAGGTGCCAACCTACCCACCCCCAACACACACACACACACACACACACACACACACTTAACTTGGAATAATTGATCTTGGTTGTCTTTTTTCTGAGTTTTCCTAAAAGATTCACAATGTCATCTGTGTGGATAACCAATGACCCAGGATGAACCAGAACTCTGCATGCCTTCAATGTGTTTTGAATGCATCCACATCATCGACTCCATGTGCAACAGAAATTGTAGAGATGCACAAAGATACAGTTTCTATTAAAAAAAAAAATAGTGCGAACAACAAAACCGGAATGTGTGAGTGAGATTATTCAGATACTTGCAATAAAAAAAATGTCTGAATAACTCCGCAGTAACCATACTTTTGAGTCATTCCATGAACTCCTATTGAGTGAGCACTGGAAGTGTAACATTGAAGCACAAAATATGCTGTATTAAATCAAGAAAGGCCACTGGGGAAAGGTGGATTTTTTTAAAGCCCTCTAATTCCAAATGGACAATGTGAAAAGATGGAAACTACTGTTGTGTTTTATCACCATTTTGTCTCCTTGCTCTTTCTTTACCTGCATCCTCTCTCTCACACAGAGAGACACCTTGCTAAACAATCCTAGCTGAGTGAACTTCACTACCCAGTGGCTGTGCATTCTAGGTACATAAAAACACCTAGATTTCTCAGTGGATCCTTTGCAGCGATGGTTCCCAAACTTTGGTCTCAAGACTGTAATGCTCAGAAACCCCCCACCAGTATGCCCAATGGTGAGGGATTCTGGGACATTAAGAACTTATTTGTAGTACCCCATTCAATAGGTTGTTTTTTTCCAAGTGGGAATTGTGTTTCAAGTGTTCTGTGCTTGCATTAAAAACAGTAAAAGCTCAATGGAGAAATTGCATTTGCAAAAGGAATTTGGGGTATGTAAAGCTTCTGTATCAACTGGATTTACAATGATTTATCTCTTGCCCCCAGCTGTCTTTTGAAAATGGTTGGTGTAAGACAATAAAGGGAACAAGCACTGGTGTGACATATTGTAACACTCCTACTATGATAGCAAAATAATACATTTAGGCTTGCTTTCCAGTGTTACTATGTAGCTCTAAATTTCACTGATACAGAATTGCAAATGTGCCTTGAATTCTTAGTCCCAGCTAGAGTACACTCATTGAATGAATGGAATCACTTCTGTGTTAATTCATCCTTCAGCAGTTGGTTCAATGGGTCGGCTCTAGTTTTGAACCACCCCATAGGAGTCATGTCTATGCCACAAATATATGGATTCATGCTTGCAGTGCTATTAGGTATAAGCCTATCAACAGATTTTATCCTGCCAACATGCCAGAGCCCAATTAAATGATGACAAGAATAATCAAATGAGCTAGCAAGAGTTTGGGATGTTAAGCTCACTACTATTTATAATGACCTGCCCACTCACAAATGACACATTATCTGAGAAAATAAAACCCGAATGGTCCTATGCCCACTGATCTGGATATTCTGTAGAGTTATCATTGCTCCCAGCATTCCTGCCCTGGGACAAAACCAGAAGCAGTCTGCATAGTTTCTGTAGTTTCCAGCAGTGCAGAATCATCCAATTCTTCCCAACACCCCAGATTCTCAGAGTCCACTCCCATGTATTTATTTTACAGAAGATTCCAGATGTCTCAATTTTTGCTTGCCATGAGCTTTTGGTTGGCACTGAGAGCCACATAGTTCTATAGCCACTGTAGAACTTTAGCAGTACACTCACAGAAAGAAATCTTGCACAATTTGCCACTACAAATAATCTGAAGCTAATTAAGTGCTAATAAATTGAATAATTAAAATTAATTTCTTGCAGTTGGTAGGCCAAAAGCTAAGGGAACAATTGATCAAAACAGTACTCCCTTCTTCCCATGGTGTGGTAAAAATCCATGTTATCTGGTGTCAAAGACATATTATACATTCTGTGTTGTGCAGTTTTAACAGTTGTTAATTGTCAACCTCACATCACCTCTAGACTCTTCCTTGCCTGGTGATATTGCATTGTTTGGCATGGACTATATCTGTTTGGCAGGGCTTTAACACTTCTGCAGGTGGACACCTTTAATTTCTCAAACATGCATGAAGAAACTGGCATGCAGTTCAGTCATGAGGCTTGTGCTTAACTATATGTAAACTAAATATGGAGTTAATGGCATGCATCTAAAGAACATGCAATTTTTGCTATGCAAATTGCAACTGTGGGGAAGCTTGATCAGCCCTGGGACCACAAGGAAGTGGATTTTTCCTGGCAAAAAAACCTTTTTAAAAGCTGCTATTTGTCTTCCAAGAGCAGCCTCCATTGGACAAGGGGTATAGTCTGAAGTGGAGCACACAGCTTTCATTCATAGGATCATCATAAGTAAAAATAAATGATGGCAGTTAACAAATAACATTATTTATTTATTTATTTATTTATTTATGATTGCACTTATACCCCCATCCTTCTCCAAAAATTGGATCTTAGGCAACATGTTAGAACTAGAAAAAAGGGCAACAGCCAATGGTAGCTGATGACTTTGATGTCAGTTGGAAAATGAATCCACGCTTGAATTTTACTCCAAAATTCCAAGCTGTCCAAAATGTTGAACCTTACCCCTCCTCCCAATGATTTTTGGTCTAAAACCTGGATGGATTCACCACCCCACTGACACAGAAATCTCCATCTGCCACTGGCTCGATTCATTTCTGATTTATGAGGCAAACCTATCATGGTTGTTTTTTTTTTCTTGGCAAGACTGGGTTTGCCTTTGCCATCATTTGAGGCTGAAATAATATGATTTGCCCAAGTTTCCATGGCTGAGCTGAGATTCAAACCCTAGTCTCCAGAGTCATATTTCAAGACTCAAACCACTACACCACACCGGCTCTGTGCTATGTGCCCTACAAGGTTTAGCAGTGATGGGGAGCAATGCCAGGGCCTCCTTCACCTTCTGGCATACATTCACACAGAAACATCTCCTGTGCTTTACTTCATATGTATTATTATTGTTGTTGCTGTGGTTGTTACTGTTATTAACATTTATTTATTTATATATTACATCTGAATTAAAACACAGAAAAAACCTCTATTTATCATTACTGTGAGTTATTATGATAGAAAGAAGAGGGAGGGAGGGAGAAAGACTATTGCAAAAGTAAGATGAGATACAGTAAGGCAGAAGAGGCTTTCTATTCACCCCTCCACATGACATTGTAGCACTTCTGTTCTTCCTCCAGAAGGAGACAATCATAAAAGCATGGCTTTTGCCATATGGATTTTTCCAGTATGACAAAAGACACACTTTTATGACCTTCCCTCAAGAATAGAATGGAAGCCCTTCCAGGGCATATGCAGAGGCAAGGAGAAAGCTGCTTCTCTATCGCCGCATCTCAGCTTACTTTTGTAATGCAACAAGGCTTGAACATGGAGCTAGAGATGACTTCCCAGGCTACTCCAGCTGTCATGTCTCCTGCCCTCCCCTTCTCTGGGCTCAACTGAAACCAACTGCCCTAAAAGAAGAGCCCTCATGAATCCTCATCCCTTGGCATTGTCTTATTGTGATTTTATTTATTTATTTTATTTTATTTCTAAGACAACTTGGAAGGAGTCATATCCTTAAAGACAGACAACAAATGAACAAAATAAACATTCTTACAAAAGGGAAGAGGGACGGTCAAAGCTGGGAAAGCAGAGCATTTAACATTAAATATGATCTTCTGAGCCTGGCTGTGAAATTTGTTCTGTCTCCACACCCCATATTAAAATCTCTTTGCCCCTGCTCAACTTTAAACTTGAAATGGAGACATGCACACATCCAGAGAAAAAGAGAGAAAGAGAGAGAAATAGAAAGAAAGAGAGAGATGATATGCAGGAGCAGTTTGACTAACACATTTTTATGCCTCAAGTTTAACATGCTGCTTCTTGCCAAGTAGCTTGTGAACTGAAAGAATAAAGCAGGGAGAAACCACACCAAACCCACATTCTTTTTGCTAACGATTCTCAGCTTTGTGTCCTGCCCACTCCTTAGAGGCTAATGTTATTTAATATTCTTACTACGGAACATGGTGACCATTAAGCTTATTTTACCAATTAAATAACAGTACAAAGCAAGTTTGCCAGAAGGAATTACTGATGCCTAACATTGAACTTTATTGCGATGAGCAAGCCAATCTGATGCACCCCCTCCAATGGTCAAGCCAAACATGAATCACATTAAGCAAAGACAAAGGGCCTTTACAGACTGCCAGAAATAATGCAGTTTGAGGCCACTTTAACTGTCCTGGCTCAGTGCTAAGGAATCATGGGAATTGTAGTTTATTGTGGCACCAGAGCTCTCTGACAGAGAAGGCTCAATGTCCCAGAAAAAAATACAATTCCTGTGATTCCCTAGCACTGAGCCAGGTCAGTTAAAGCGCCCTCAAGCTGCATTATTTCTGGCAGTCTGTAAAGGTGGCCTAGGGTTTAAGAAACACAACTTCCAGTCTGAATGTATGCAACTCCCATTGCCTTCACCAGCGGACATGGATCCAAGATACCTTGGTTTGAGCCCAGTCCTTGCCATCATCACAGAACCGAGTTCAGAACAGTTTTTTTTTTTTTTGTTTTACTATAACTCACCAAATCCTCCTCCCAGCATGGTCACTGAAGATGTTGAATGCAAAATACTACCAGATGTAGTGCCCAAAGATAACTTTTCCAGGCTCTGTCACAAGATTCAGCTTTACATTCTCCTCATGCCCTTAACCTTCCACAGGGAAATGATCAGTCAGCATTAGATCATTTGTGGTGCTTCCTGGATGGTTCTAAGAACACCACACCATCACCACACCATTTCTTGGCTTCCCACTACTTTTCCTGTACAATTCAAGCCACCGAATTTTTGCTATATAAGGTTCATCCTTAATTCATTTACATGGACTGTTTTTGTTTGTTAACAGAATCCATTTGTATGAACATAACCAATCACATCCATGTTGGGCTTTTCAAAAATCCTGGATATGAAATCTGGCCAGGAAAAGCTGCACCTCCTGGTGGGAGTTAAGGAGTGGGAGATTACACAAAGCACATTATTCATTTTAGATCTCAGTTCATGGTCAAATTAGCTGAAGCATTTCTTACTGTATTTCTGTGAATGCACCCATGTTGTGAATGATGTTTGCTTGTCATAACATCTCACCTTCTTATCTTGCATTTAGCATGCTTTGTTTGTGATTGGTTATTAGGAGTTAAACAAAAAGTTGGTTTTATTTTCAAATTTCATTGTTGAGGCACTTATCTGTAAAGAAATTCCCTTCTTAGAGGGAAACCAGCTTAACTGTAGGGAATATGTATTCCTTTTTAATGTCTAGTTTGACCATCAGAAAACAGCCTGATTCAGCTCAGATTGATTCAGAGACTTCCCAGTATGGAAATCCAATTCTTTATGCTTCCCATCAACTATCAGCAACTTTTTTCTAAAACTGTTATAAATGTTTATGTTTCTCAGAATGACATCTGCAGGTCAGAGGCGAGAAGATTGTGAATGCCTAGTATCCGACCAATAAGTGCTGCTTTGAATTTTGAGCTGCCTCTTTGGAGGGGAGCAAGCCTTGAGCGAAGCAACATTTAAGGAGATACTGACACAGTTGGTGGGGACCCTAAGTCCTCCTACCTTTTTGAGATAACACCAGGGATGATTTACTTCCCATTATTCCACCCCATGGAATTTTTTCAGCTATATCAATGTAAATGACACTTCTTATGGCTGTGTACCTAGGCAAAGCAAACAAACAAACAAAACCTGGCAAATGTCAAAACGATACATGCAGGGGCTAGTTTTTGATGAATGAAAAACAATGTACAGTGATCCCTCCACATTCGCTGGGGTTAGAGGTGAAGGACCCCCATGAATGTGGAAAAAATGCAAATAAAAAACCACTATCCTTTTAATCTAAGTGAACACCTCTTTAGGAATCTCCAGGTCTCCCAGTGCAACTCTATTGTCTATTGCTGGAAGACCTACAAATGCCTAGAGAAGTGCTTTCTCTAGGAACATCTACGTTTACCAGCACACCTCTGTGGTCAACTTCTGTCAGAGTTGCACTGGAGGACCGAGAGATTCCTAGAGAGAATATATTAATCTAAACCACAAATAATCAAACCTGCAAAACTCAAAGCCGCAAATGTGAAGGGCCAACTGTATAGCTCTTTACCAACCATATCAAATACTGTTGCTCATGTTTTGCTTGAGTCTACTAAATCACAAGATATTAGCCTTATTCAGGCATTCAGTACTTCTGGTTACCAAATATTTGAGAAGGCTATCCATGTGAACTAGCCCTACATCCTAGACACCAATATTTGTCCTTGCCATGACCCCTGTCATGATAAGATTGGCTTCTTCACATGTATCGCATGTAGGCTGGGGAGAAAGGCCAATGCATGCATCAGTGTTTAGGGGACAGAACATGGGTGGGGTGGAGTTCTGGATAGATGCCTTGTGCAGTCAGTATCCTGAGCTATCAAATGCCTGAATAGGTCTATTGTTATATTCTCCTCTTAGCAGACATGCTCTGTTTTGATAGTCCATCTTTTGCCTTCCCTACCCTTGCTTTCCTTTGACCAAACTGTCATAGAATCTAATTAGTCATAGGGAAAAACATGATTTTGCTTAAAAAGCCTTTATGCCATGTTGACATCAAACTTAGTGTACTAACATCAGTGACAGAAAATCATGTGGGATGATATAGCTAACCAGATCAAAAGTGAGTTTGGTCATGTGAGGTTTAAAAAAAAAAAACACCACATACACCCAAACACAAAAATGAAAGAACCAAAGCTGATTTAGTCCAAACTAAATATACACCAAGGGCTCTTTCATACTACCCAGTTATAGCACCATGCTGCTTCCTTGACTGTCATGACTGTATCATATGGAATCCTAGGATCTGTAGTTTGGTGAGGCACTACAGCTCCAGTTGAGAAATCCGAATGCCCCTCCTAAACTGCAAAATGTGAGCCAGCATGGTGTAGTGGTTTGAGCTTTGGACTACGACTCTGGAGACCAGGGTTTGAATCCTTGTGTGACTATGGGCAAGCCATGCTCTCTCAGCCTCAGAGGAAAACAAAGGCAAATCTCCTCTCAACAAATGTTGCCCCCCCCCAAAAAAAATGTGACAGGTTTGCCTTAGGGATGCCATAGGTCAGAAATGATTTGAAGGCACTCATCAACAACAAACTGCTGAAGCCAGAATTCCATAGAAAGGAACCATGTCAGATAAAGTGGAATCACAGTACTATAATTGTGTAGCATGAAATCGTTCCACTCCATCACACTTATTTGTATTGTGCTTTTCTCAATTGTTTTGACCTGCCCTGAGCACTTAAGAAACCAAAAGAAAGGAATATTGATCCTAAAATAAATAAAAGAACCATCCCATAGCTGAACCTGGGGGATTCTGGGGGGAAAACAATCCCCTGCTGTATTTGAGGCGTGATAGTGCAATGAAGCAACCTTTCCAAGTGCTGTGGTTAACCTAGGATTCAAAATCAATCTCTCATACCTCTGCTGAATGGTTCCTTTCATTTCAGCAAGTTGGCACTCTTGGAATGGGAGCAGTAACTAAGCAAGGGTATAGGTGGGAAACATTTGTTCCTAGCAGGGGCTCAAAAACTTCAATTACACTACTACTAGAAAAAAGTATAAATGTTGTCAATGCAGAACTCAGATCAAAACCAGCTCAAGAAAAACAGTAGCTACCATCCAGGGATTAATTAACCTTCTCGAAAGCAAAAGTTCATTTCATTTCCATGGATTCTTATTTCTGCAGTGTTCAAAAGGGTGCTATTTTTTATTCACAACGTGGGAGATCTGAGTTTTGTTTTATTTTTTAAAATCTTTTTCACACTCTGCTCCCATAATTACATACAATTGTATTTTGCAAAACAGGTGGTACAATACCTTCCTCATAAAATAAAACCCCACAGGCATGGAAGCACAATCAAGTTGTTTTAAAATGACCTTTCTCTAGCATCTTTTTGTTGTTGTTTTTCTATAAAAGAGTGTTGCATCTGAAAAATATGGAAGAATTTGTATTTATTTTGTCTTTGAAAAACATCAAGGAGACAATTTCATATGCAAATAGGAATTCAAATATTGTTTCATTTTGGAAAGTGGTGAAGGTTAATAAAGGGAAATAAAAATGTCTGTTGAATTATCTGATGGGTTAGGGACCAGAGGATTGTCAGAAAGTGGAATTGGTCAACAAGTGGAACCCAAATACATCTGAGGAAGGAAACTTAAGTCTCTGCCAACATCTTTCTTTCAGTTAGGGGGGAAGCAGACGGCTTAAAGAGCTGTTTTGGGGGCAGGGAAGGGGAGGGGCAGCCGCACAGTGGGCGCCCCAACCCCTTCCCCAGGTCATCCTTGGAGCAGCCGGCCCTCCACACGGCTGGCACTCTGAGGAGGACCTCCCACTGCAGCGTTCGCACACGCTGCAGCGGAAGAGTCGCCAAAGATGTGCTGGCAGCCTTTTGCGGTGCACCTTCAGCGACTTGTGGAAGGAGTGCCAATTTAGCGCTCCTTCCAGGGGCAGCGAAGCTGCGCCGCGGGGCCGAGGTGTGGCGATACCTCAGCCCCGCGGTGCAGCTTCCCAGGGCGGCCCATGACCGCCCGTCTGCTTCCCCCCTTAGTCTCAAAGGTGCTACAAGATTTCTCTACTACAAAATTGTAAGTCTACAATTCGACTTCAACTGCCATGAAATGTTGGGAGTCACCATTTAAGGAGATGTATTTAGAATTCTCAGTCCAAGAGCTCTAGTGCTTCACCAAACTACAAATCCCAGGATTCCATAGCATGCAGCCACCATGGCAGTTAAAGTGGAATCATAATGCTTTAATTGTATCACACGAAAGGGCCCTAAGTGTCAAGATCAACCTATAATCTCTCTCCTCCTTTAAACCCATTGTAGCCTTGATTCTGTCACTCCATGTTTCCGTGCAGTAGCCTAGCATTTGATATAAAATTCCAAGTGCTATTAAAATGGCATCACTCATCATAGTTACAGTACTAGGTAGAGCTAGATTGTAGTTCTCACTGTGACTATGGAATATTTTTGTGAAGGTTAATTATATCAGCCACTGTATTTCCTAGAAATGGGGTTAAGCTGGACTCTGCATGTAAATTATTTGAATACGTTTCATTTTTCTGTGACCTGAATTTCCATGTCCCAGGTGCAGAATCTGTGGTTTTCTTGTCACAGTAGATGCAAAAAGAACAGACATATCTGTGATATTTTTCTCCACTTGGCAACCATGGTTAAATGTGCTTCTCTGTTTTCCTATGCAGAATAATTTAAGTCTTCTGGCCAGCCTTACGGTTTACTTCATTTGACAGAATGTTTAAACAGTTTTCTTTTGAAACTAATTCAACACACACAAACACATACATACAGTGTATTATTTTAAATTTACACTTCATAGGAGATGGGAGAATGGTATGACAGATATAGGAAAGAACATTTTAGTTTACAGCAGTAGAAACTCTGCTTCTACATAATCAGAGCTTCTGTGTGTAATAAAGGCATATAAAATTATGGCAGAGTTTGTTCTAAGCTCTCTCTCTCTCTCTTGTTTTTCTACTACACAAGAAGCCAGGTGGCTGATACCAAAGAAATGGTTCTCCTTGGTCCACCTGGCACCACATGTTCTTTGGCATGGCCATACATCACAGCACAGAAAGTGACAGAGACAGCCCTACTGAGACCTTAACTGAAGTTACATGGGCATTATCAAAATGTGGTGGCATCTTAGTGAATGAACAGGATTGACAACTCTTAAGCCGTGGTGAAAGTAATTACAACATCTAGCGATGAAAAGCAGAGCTTTCTTGGTGTCAGTGAATTCTGCAGCCATGGTACAAAGAGAAAGCAGAGTATGGCTGATCTCTCTTCATGCACATACACTCCTTGGTCACCCATGGTGTAGCCAGGAAATTGGTCTTAATAATATACCATGAATATAGGGTTATGAAAACTATGTATCGGCGCTCAGTCATAAAACTTTTGAGTGACTCAGAAAGGCAGTGTATTGGAGCAAAGTTCCTCTGAATAAAGCAAAGGTCCTCTGAATAAATCTTGCCAACAAAACCCTTTTATACACTCACCATAAATTGGAGTCAGCTTGGAGGCACATAACAACAATGAAGGCTGAAAGATAACAATAGTCATTTTAATTTTCTGCTTCTGTATCTACCTTTTTTTCATCTATTTACTTTAAGAAATAACTCTATTCCTTATAGCCCACAATGCCAGCTGCACAAAAACTTGTTTCCTACTGCACATTTTATTTTATTTTTACTGCACAAAACGTATCCATCTGTCCATTAGAATAATGCCTGTAATGTGACCAATGTACCGTGGCAGGCTTTTGTTCTGCTATACAGATCACAAGGGGAGACCTTCTTACCACCATAATTCCATATTCTTTCTTCCCCTAGTGCAGTGGTCCCCAACCCCCGGGCCACGGCCCGGTACCGGGCCGCAGAACAAATGGTACCGGGCCGCCCTGCTACTGCGTCTTCTGTGCAGCGGTGGCAGTGGGTGGTGGCGGGGCTTCTGTGCACGGCTTTAGTGGGCCACAGAAAAATTATCAAACGTTGACCGGTCCACGGCAATAAAAAGGTTGGGGACCACTGCCCTAGTGCATTCATTAGCCACACTTTGAACCTCAAAAGAGCTGACTGACTGTCTTACATGTCAGGGATGGTGGGAGTTGTAGCTCTTCACCTCTGGCTCTAACTCACCACCTTGTTGTGCAGCAGAGCTGACCAGCTTTGATCAGTGGTTGATGCTTCTTTCCCAAGCAGCAGAGTTTCAGAGAATAGGCTGAAGACCCTGACAAACTCTCCAAGCCTTCTCTCTGCTCTTCCTGAGATGTCTCCAAACTTCTCCAGGATTCTTCTGGCTCTTGTATCTTCCCTCAAGACACCAGACAACTCAGTAGTCTTATATAAAAGATCTACTTTATTCTACTATATACATAAATACTATATGCCCTACAAATCACAATCTCTACACTTCACAATATCTCCAAAACTACTTCACACTACACCACAATATGCATTGGCAAACATTGCACTTATAGCCATTGTTAGTCACCACCCACTAGTCAGTTTCCACCCAGTGGGTGTGTACATTCATTTTGATTGGTTTACATGGATCATCCCATACTTAAGACCAACCCAAGTATTTCATCATTTTACCTTGAACACTTAATGAATCTCAGGTGTTTTCAATATGCAATCTATAACAGGTGTTTTCAATATGCATTCTATAACTCTGTCCTTGGCTCTCAAGGCTTCCAAATTACATTATCCTTTTCACCTGTGTAGCTTCATGATTGCTCCTGCTTAATCACTGTGACTTTCACATACACATTTTATTTCTATTACTGTAAGTCCCATGTTGCATTTTCCTTAACATTACAGACATGCTAAGCAAGATGTAAACAAGGGATGGGTTATTCTTGGTCCTCGAGATATTTTGCAATACGATTCCTTACCACCGGCTTGAGCTTCTGAGAATTAAAGGGATGCATCTAGAGGACCACAAGTCCCACCACTGATTAAACTGATGATGGCCTGGCCTCATTCACAACTCACTTTCTTAGGAAGAACTACTAACTCCAAATGTCTAGGGATGTATGTATTGTAAGACAACACTATAGAAACTAAAGGGCACATCTTCCTTTCTCTTCTTGAAGCAACTGGAATGATTCTAAGGAAAGGACTCAGGTGAGCCAAGTCAAATTAGTCATTTGTATGAACACACACACACACACACACACACACACAATCTCTAAGTTCCAAACTCAAATCTGTTGGCTGTCCTGCATGTCATAGTGTGTTTGTTAGACTAAACTGCCTGCCCTGGAAAAATAAAACTTGAGGTGGTTGTTGTGTGCCTTCAAATTGTTTCAGACTTATGGCAACCCTAAGGTAAATCTGTCATGGGGTTTTCTTGGCAGAATTTGTTCATAAGGGGGTTGTCCTTGCCTTCCTCTGAGGCTGAGAGACTGTGACTTGTGCAATGCCATCCAATGGGTTTCCTAAGCAGAGGAGGAATTTGAATTCTGGTCTTCTGGATTCATATTTCACCACTGAAATATCTACACCATGCTGGCTCTCAAGATGTGAAGAACCAAGATGAAAAAGGCAATCATAGCACAAGACACCAGCAATGAAGGAATAAATTAGAATTTACTAAACTTGAATTATAATTTAAGGGAATTCTTAAGAAATGCTGAAGCAGAAGGAAGAGGCAGAAGAGGAATTCAATTCTATACAAAAGAAAGCAAAGCAAGACCTAGGACGTTATCACACGGGGCAAATCTGCTGGTTAATCCACACAAATCCCAAACAAAAACTGGATTTGTGCCTTGCGTTTTCACATGACGTCACACAGAAACTGGACAGAAAGTGGACAGAAACTGGTGTTATCCGAGATCTTTTGAAATTTGGTTGTTTTGAGGAAATGCAAATGTGAAATTAAGGTAATTTCGCATTTACCGTAATGTGAAAAGCAAATGAGCATTTGGAAGCATTTCCCTGCATTTTCCCATGGTTCCATGGGTCATCGAGGCAGCGTCTCCTTATTATGTTTACTTCCGGTTTTGCTTGGGCGACAAACATGCCGGCCAGACATGAGCCTCTCTGCTTCGTCTTTCTAAATATATCTGTCTTTTACTAGAGATATCAGGCCGTGGTTGATGTGGGGTTTGTGAAAGAACACAATTGGGGATGGGTGCTGCAAGAGAGAAATCAATGACGAAATGGGGAAAAGGAAGTGACGAAAACAACATCCACAGTTATATCTATGCATGTGCTAGAAGATCATTTCTAGTACATTTACGGGCTTTTCTCACTTGTGTGTGAATGTTAATTGAGCTTATTGTAATTTCGCAATTAAGGCAATTACGTGTGAAAGCCATTTGCGGAATCAAGGTTTATTTTCGGTTTATTTTCGGGATTTCTCATTTCCACTTTATTATCACTTTGTGGCCCATGTGTGATAACGTCCCTAGGCTGACAAATAGGGGATAATACATGAGTGCCATGAGTGAAACCTTTAAATGAAATGTATTTCTGGCAAAAATAAATGCCTTGAAAGAAAATTTTTCTTGTTTGAAAAGTAGAAAGGAAAGGATTTTGAAATAATGAACCAACCCCACAGAGAAGCACACAGCTCCAGGATTGCTCCTGGCTTGATATACTACCAACTGAACAAAAGAAGCTGGAAGCAATGGTTACCTGACTGACAGTCCCTGTCCTGAAGCACAATAATTGGAGAACTCCTGGTAAAATGTGTTGTATGACTAGAAGATAGACCTGTCCCTCTCCCCCACCCTGGCCATTATCAGACTCTTTGCTTTTCTGAAATGCAGCAATGTTTCATGCAGAACACAGCTTCAGTTCTGTTCATTTTTCAAAGGAAGCCTGCTTTGCCTTGCAGTGCTCCAGAACTGGTCTAAAAGAGCATGCTATACCTTGGGATTCAGCCACATCTGATGTCCACTTCTAATACCACAAAGGGGGAGGGGGGCTTCAGGATTAGTCCATCAAAATTTGAATTATTTTATACTTATTTATGTTGTACATTTCAGAACAGTGTTACTTCACAAAGATGTTAATATTCCTACATTTTTATCATAACTGTGTCATTATTAATTAAGGATTTAACAGAGCAGAAAAGCTATAGCCATTAGTTACTATTAGAAGTCCACACAGGCACATGTACATAGATGCCATGTATTCATTCTGTCATAAAGTGATCTGAATGCACCTAGCTGCCAATGAAACAGCCAAACCCTTGGGCTACTATCCAGACTAACACTAGATGACAGCAAAGTATTTTGAAGTGTTGCTATTGTCTTTTCTTCTCTGCATTGCAGGGTACCTATGAAAGTCATTTCATAAGCTGCCTGTGATGTGGCATTTGCAAGCCATTGTGCTGGAAAGTTAAAAGAGAAAAATACCTGCAGTGCACATATAAATGAACTCTCTATCACAGCAGTCTTTGGCAATGCAATCTCTCTATTATTTTCAGACAACTCAGATCCTGCCATCTCAGTGATTACTCCTATTTCTGGCCATGGAGAGAAATTGCTTAGAAACACATCAGAGTGTTCCAGTGTTTGGCCTGGCTTCCCATCTCCTAAGCATAATTCAAAATGTGTCAAAGCACACATACACAAACACACACATAAAACACAGAGAGAAGATTGTAGGACCAAAATGTGTATAGGTGCTGACATCCCTTCTATATTCTTTATTTTGCAAATTACACAAATGCATATACATGCACATATTTTCATTTGTTGTTATTGTTAACTGCCCTCAAGTCAACTTCGATCCATGGCGACCCTGTGGATGAGACATCTCCAAATTGCCTGTCCTCCACTGCTCTGCTTAGTTCCTGCAAATATGTACCCATGACCTCCCTAATAGAGTCCATCTATCTAGCATGTGGTCTACCTCTCTTTCTATTTCCCTCCACTTTTCCTAACATTATTGTTTTTTCCAATGATTCATGACTTTTCATGGTTTGTCTGAGGTATGACAGCCTCAGTTTTGTCATCTTGGCTCCCAGGGAGATTTCTGGCTTGATCTGCTCTAGGACCCACTTGTTTGTCTTTTTGGCTGTCCATGGGATCCTCAACATTCTTCTCCAGCACCACATCTCAAATGGATTCATACTTTCATACTGCAATATAAATAACTACACTAGAGACCCACAAAAATGAAGTGATGCCATTTTGCTCCTACTTTTGTTGCTGATTTATGAGCCTTTTATTTTATCTTCTCACTTTTCCCACATTCTCACCAAAAATGCTTCTTCCCTGATATAACCAATAAGACCCATACACAGAAGCAATCTTTCATTCAAGCAGGAAATGTCAATATAAGGCTGAGCAGGGTGTGTACGAATAGTTGGATGTACTTTATTGTTGTCTGTCTGCACTGCATTGCTTTCAATGAACAATGCATTTAGATTTATATCTAATTGAAAGAAATGCAAGATGGGTAGGTCCAAATTTACTCCATTATCTTTCAAACTGTAAGGTAGCAATTCTCTCACAATTTAATTATGAGACGGGGAACATTGAGTCTACAGGCCAAATTTATCCAGGAATGAACACATTCTGCAAACTGAACCCCTATAGCTTTGATTTCCCCATCGCTCAGTCATGAGGAGAAAATTAAAAGTTAAACCAAGGGGCTATGCTGACGGGCAAAAAGGGGTGCTTTGAGGGTGACTTGTAAATGTGGCCTTTAGATGACGCACGCCTAAAAGTCTCCAGGAAAGTGGCATAATCTGACAGTGGCACTTGTCTACTGCACCCACTCCTTGACGGGAAGCGGAGGTCAGCAAATCCTTGCATGATATGTGGGTGTATGATAGATCCTACGCAGGTGCACAGGGATGCTGAACTTCAGTCACCTTTGTACACAGAGAGTGACAGACTGTATACCATCCTATAACAGGTCCTGTGCAGGTGCGCGGAGATGTTTTCCTGCACAGGTGCGCAGGTGTGGGTGCATGTGCGCATGCTTTTGAGAACAAAAAAATTAAAGCAGCCGCTGCCGGCCCATGAGGTTGCTCTGTCTCCCTTTGCAGCATCCTTGGGGCTGGCAATGCGATTGCTGGGGCTTCAATTCAGCCTCAGAAAAGCTGTATTGACTCCCTCCAGTGCGGTTGCTCCGTCCCCATTTAGGGCAACCTCAGGGCAGGCAGTGCGGTTGCTTCAGCTTAGGGAAAAGGCAACTTCAGGTCACCTTTTCCTGCCCATCTGCATAGCCCTCAAGTTCCCAAGAATCCTTAGAAAATCATTTAGAGAAGACACTTGACATATGTTATGAGGAAGAATGCAATCCCACACAATTAGAGCAAGAGAAGAGGAGAAGCACCTCTCACCCTTTTAGCTAGAGAGAGAGAGAGAGAGAGGGAGAAAGAGCGAGAGAGAGATTCTGTATTAAAATAGCAGATCAGTACAGGTTGAGTCTCCCTTATGTCCCTGGAACGCTGAAATACTCCAAAATACAAAATTGTCCACATGAATGGCAGAGATAGTGATACTTTTCCTTTTTGGTGATTAAGGGGGGTTGCAGACTGTCAAAAATAGTGTGAATTCAGTCCACTTTTAGGGTTAGGGTTAAGGTTAGGGAATCATGGGAACTGAATTTTATTGTGGCACTAGAGTTCTCTGACAAAGAAGGTTCAATGTCTCAGAAAAATAACAATTCCCATGATTCCCTAGCACTAACCCTAACCCTAAAAGTGAACTGAATTCACACTATTTTTGACAGTCTGCAACCCCCCTTAGTGTACACAAGCTTTGTTTCATGTACAAAAGTATTAAAATATGATGTATAAAATTGTCTTTGGTAACATTTATAATTTATGTTTCATGAGCAGGGTTTCATGGACCAAGATCAACATGAGTGCAGTTAAGAACAATAACAACAACATTTATAAGTCCTTATGAAACATAAAGGAATTTCATGTTTAGACTTGGGTCCCATCTCCAAGATATCTCATTATGTATATACAAATATTCAAAAATCCGTAAAAATCTAAAATATTTATGGTCCCAAGTAACTTGTAAAAGGGAGACTCAACCTGCACCTCATTCATCACCTTAAAATCCTTTGTGTAACCTGCACCTCATTCATCACCTTAACATGGAACATCGACCTTACCAAGGCTATCAACACAATCGCTCCCAAGCTGTTAGAATCCTGTTAGTATTCTATCAGACATGTTGTATAGTGTGGGGATGATGGGAAGATGGGTTAGTAATGTTAGAGTGCAGGTGCTTTATCAAGTGACCTTGGGTGGCTGGCTCGGCTGGCTCGGCTAGCTGGGAACGAAAGAGATGTTTTGGATTCTAACAGGCTGCCCCCCTGAAAACAGAACCCCCCCCTAAAACAAAATACAGAGAAAGAAAAGAAACATCAAGCAACTGAAGATAAGGAAGGCTTGTCTGGATAGCGTTCATGAAAATGAGCAATCAGATCAGGCACATTGACATAAACACCAGACACCCATTCAGAATGGTCAACAGGAAAGTGTTTCCAACGTATCAAATATTGCAGTCTGCCTCGATGAACCCGGGAGTCCAGAATCTTCGAAACTTCAAAGTGTTGATGTCCATCAACCATCAAAGGAAGGGGTGGCGACTCAACGGGTTTCCAGGGGTCAACAGCACAATCAGGTTTCAACAAACTGAAATGAAAAACTGGGTGAAGATGACGATAGGTCTTAGGAAGAATCAATTCAGCAGTAACATCATTAACAAGTCTCTTAACTGGAAAAGGACCCACAAACTTTGGGCCTAGCTTTTTGGAAGGCAACTTTGACCTCAAGTTCTTTGTGGAAAGGTAAACCATATCACCAGGCTTAATATCCCAACCTTTTGTCTGTTTTTTGTCAGCCTGATTTTTATACTGTTTTTTAGCTTCGTGCAAAGCTTTGATAATGGTAGGCCAAGCCCCTCTGACTTTGTCAGCCCACTGGGTCACCTGAACCGGGTCAGTTTTATTCACAGGCAGGGTGGGGAGGAGCTTAGGTTCAAAACCATAGTTAATCGAAAAGGGAGAGCTCCCAGTGCTGCTGTGCACTGCGCTATTAAAAGCAACCTCGGCATGTGGAAGTAGATCAAACCAATCATCTTGCAGGTAATTAGTATAAGAACGCAGGTATCTCTGGAGACTTTGGTTAGTCTTCTCGCTTTGACCGTCAGTCTCCGGGTGAAAAGCCGTGCTAAAGGCCAGTTGAACCCCCAATTTGTCTTGTAGCACCCTCCAAAATTTAGAAGTAAAAGAACTGCCTCTATCGGAGATTATTCGGTCTGGGAGGCCATGGAGTCTATATATGTGTGCTATGAACAGATCAGCTAATTTGGGGGCCGAAGGCATCCCCTTGCAGGCCACATAATGTACTTGTTTGGAGAACAAATCTACCACCACCCAAATAGTGTCTCGGCCCTTGCTAGGCAGCAGGTCTATTATAAAATCCATAGCAATGTGTTTCCAAGGTCCTTCTGGTGTAGGCAAAGGTTGAAGTAGTCCTCTAGGTTTGCCCACTCTTGGTTTGGCTCTAGCGCAAACCGGGCAACTTTTAACATAAGCCTCTACATCTGTACGAATTCCATCCCACCAGTAGGTGCTGCAGATCTTGTGCCAAGTTTTTAAATATCCCCAATGCCCTGCTGCCTTAGAGTCATGGTATATCTGAAGGATGTCTTTTCTTAAGGAAGCAGGAACATAGATCTTTGAATTCCACACCCATAAGTCTTGTGCATTTTTAGACAGTTGATTTTTATGCTGTTGTAGCCACTCATCTGTTTCTGCCCCCTGCTGGATTTTTAGCAAAAGATCATCTAATGGCGGTGGTGAGTCACCCTGTGAAAGGGGTTGGGCTAAAGCCTTGGCTCTACTGCGTGTAGTTACCGCCAAACCCAACTGTTCCCGGGAAAAGATGGTCTCAAGAGGAACCGCCTCTTTTCCCCCATGCTGTGGCAATCTGGACAATGCATCTGCCAAAATGTTTTGGCGGCCCGGGAAAAACTTTAATTTGAAGTTATACTTGTAAAAGTCTTTTGCCCATCTCCTTTGTTTGGGGCTAAGTTTGCGGGGGGTCTGTAACGCCTCTAAGTTTCTGTGATCAGTCCACACCTCAAAAGGGTGTGCAGCCCCCTCCAAAAATTGTCTCCAGCTTTCTAGGGCGTGCTTGACTGCATAAGCTTCCCCTTCCCAGCAGGGCCAAGATAATTGGGGCCCCTGGAATTTCTTGGACAGGTAGGCACAAGGTCTAAGTTTGTCTTTATCATCTTTTTGCAGCAGAACAGCCCCCATAGCAAAATCACTGGCATCCACTTGAACCACAAAGGGTTTGTCTGAGTCTGGGTGAAGTAAAATAGGTTCAGAGCTGAACAACAGCTTCAGTTGTTCAAAAGCTCTCTGGCACTTCTCGGACCATTGGATCGGGGAGGAGGGCTTGGGAGGCTTGGATGCACCTCCCTCCCCACTTTTGGGCATTTTTTTTGTCTTGAGTAAGTCTGTAATGGGCAATGCGATCTTAGCAAAGTCAGGAATGAATTCTCTGTAGAAATTTGCAAAGCCCAGGAACTTTTGTACATCCTTCCTATTTTTGGGGGGTGCCCAGTCCAACACTGTTTGTACTTTAGCTGGATCCATTTCTATGCCCTGGTTAGACACTCGGTACCCCAAAAAATCTAGTCTCTCAGTGTGAAAGTGACATTTGGACAGTTTCACATACAGTTGGTTATCCCACAGTCTTTTGAGTACCTCTCTCACCAGTTTGACATGACTGTCTAAGTCTTTTGAATAGATGAGCACATCGTCTAAATATACCAAAACACCTTCAAAAAGCAAATCATGCAGTACTTCATTAATGTGCCTCATAAAAATCCCTGGAGCCCCTGACAGTCCAAAAGGAAGAACCAGGTACTCAAATGCCCCCAAAGGGCAGTTGAAAGCAGTCTTATATTCATCTCCCTCCTTAATCCTAACTCGATGATAAGCATCTCTTAAATCCAATTTTGTAAATATTTTTTCCGTGCCCAGTCTCCCCAACATGTCTTTCATTAGGGGCAAAGGGTACTTGTTGGTGCTGCAAATCCCATTTAGATTGCGATAGTCTACCACCAGCCGCAAAGAACCATCTTTTTTTTCCCTAAAAAATACTGGAGCAGCAAAAGTAGAAGTAGAGGGTCTAATGAACCCTCGAGCCAAGTTTTTTTCTATATAGTCTTTCAATGTGGCCAGCTCTTTTGGGGTCATTGAATACAGTTTGGGTTTAGGAAGGGGTGCCCCTGGCAATATTTCAATAGTACAGTCTGTTTCTCGGTGTGGAGGCAACACATCACACTCTTTCTCTTCAAACACCCCTTTTAAATCTCGGTAAACCGGAGGGATGACTGGCGACCCCTCCCCACCTTGCCCAATGTCTCTGTCCTTGGGCAGCCCTTCCAAGTGAGTGGCTGCGTCTTTTTCTCTTTGTCTGGGAAGCGCCACCGTGGGGAGGAGAGGGGGGAGCACCATCCCGTGGGCAAGGCGATGGTTTGCACAACCCGGATCATTGAAAATTAACTGTCTCTCCCTCCAGCGCAATTCAGGCTTGTGATGGTGTAGCCAGTCTATGCCCAACATTAGGTGGTAATTATAAGTATTTCCCACCACCAACTGGAGCTGTTCCCAATGGTCTGCTATGCCCAGCCACACAGGAGCGGTTTTTTTCTCTGCAGCACGGCCCCCCATCAAAGTTCCATCCATCTGGACAAAGGGAATGGGCTCTCTCAAAGGGTGGGTGGCTATGTTCAAACTATCTACTACCGCGGGGTTTATCAGGCACCTTGTGCACCCACAGTCAATAGCTGCAATTAACTGCATAGTTTTTTTCTCGGGCCCCACCACCAAAGTTACAGATACGGACAACAGGGGAATGCCCCCACTCACCATCCTTTTGCGGCTCTCTGCTCCCACAGCCTGCCTCTCGCCGCTTTCTAAGGCAGGCTCTGGAAGTTTAAAGGCTCCCCTCCTGAGCCCGTGGAAGTCTCGGAGCTGTCTGAGTCCGACCAAACCCCCGGTTCTTGGGACTCCTCCACCTTCAGGCTACGTTCAGCAGCAGATTTCTTTTTCTGCTGGCTCTTCTCCTTCTTGGGACCTTTGCTGGGAGGGGCCTGAGAGGAACTGGGCTTTCCTTCCTGAGCCATGTCTGGGCAAGCAGCAATTAAGTGCCCCTTTTGGCCGCATTTTAAACACAGGCCTAACCGCCGGCGTCTCTCTCTCTCTCGGTCTCTGCAGAGCTGGCTGGAGGTTTCCCCTTGTGGGCTTGGATTCGGCCCCCCTTCGCTTTTGTCTCTTGGGTTTGTCTTTGATCTAACATTCTGACCTCATGTCAAATGCCTTCCGCTTCTCCTGCCACTCAGATAAAATCTCTCGGATAAGAGCCAACTTGGACACCAGTATTCTGGCAGAATCTGTAGACGAGGCGTCCAGTAACTCCGTTGATGGCACTTTACTGCATCAATTTCAATTTGTGAGTACCGAGGACGTGGACAAGTTGCTTGGAAGGATGAGGAAGACAACTTGCACTCTCAATCCTTGTCCATCATGGCTGGTCGTCGAGGGTGGGGACGCATTGAGGGTGTTCCTTCGAGACACAATCAACGCGTCCCTCAGGGAGGGCAGTATACCACCTTGTTTAAAAGAGGCGGCAGTCAGGCCCCTCTTAAAAAACCTTCCCTGGATCCCCTGAACAGAAACAACTATAGACCAGTCTCCTTGCTGCCATTTTTAAGCAAGGTGATCGAGAGGGCAGTTGCCTCCCAGCTCCAAGCTATCTTGGATGAAACCAATTATCTCGATCCATTTCAAACTGGCTTTAGGACAGGATTTGGGGTTGAGACTGCCATGGTTGCTCTGACCGATGACCTCCGCTTGAGCATCAACAGGGGTAGTGTGACCCTGCTGGTGCTCTTGGACCTCTCAGCAGCCTTTGATACTATAGATCATGCCATTCTCTTGGATCGGCTGAGAGAGTTAGGAATTGGAGGCACTGCTTTGCAGTGGTTCCGTTCCTTCCTCTCTGGCAGATCCCAGAGAGTGAGGCTCAGGGACAGTTGCTCTTCTAAAATAGAGCTTAATTGTGGCATCCCCCAGGGCGCCATCCTGTCTCCAATGTTATTTAACATTTATATGAAGCCGCTGGGGGAGATCACTCGGAGGCATGGAGCACGGTGTCTTCAGTACGCTGATGACACCCAGATTTATTTCTCCATGACCAAATCATCGTCTCAGACCTCTTATGGCGTCTCTTCTCTCAATGACTGTCTTAGAGCGGTAATGGATTGGATGAGGAAAAACAAATTGAAGTTGAATCCAGACAAAACGGAGGTGCTCACGGTTACAGGTCCAAATCCGGGTTCAGGATTACAGCCCCCAGTCCTGGATGGGGTCACACTCTCCTCCAAGGACCATGTGCGCAGTCTGGGGGTACTCCATGACTCGTCGCTTCACATGACTAATCAGGTGAACGCGACAGTCAGGAGTGCCTGTTATCAGCTTTGGCTGATACGCCAACTGCGCCCATACCTGGACAGGAAAGACCTGGAAACTGTGGTGCACGCGCTGGTAACCTCACGCCTAGATTACTGCAATGCACTCTACATGGGGCTACCCTTGTGCCTAACCCGGAAACTTCAGTTAGTGCAAAATATGGCAGCCAGATTAATTAATGGAACATCCAGGAGGGAGCACATATCTCCAGTGCTTAAATCCCTCCACTGGCTGCCAATTAGTTTCCGGGCGCAGTACAAGGTGTTGGTTTTGACCTATAAAGCCCTATATGGCCTGGGTCCATCCTATCTTAGGGACCGCCTCTTCCTGTATGATCCCCCCGTGCCCTCCATTCAGCGGGGAAGCACCTGCTTCAACAGCCAAAGGTAAAACTCAGGCAGACTTCCCAGAGGGCATTTTCTGTTACTGCCCCTAAATTGTGGAATGGCCTGCTGGAGCAGATCCGTCTTAGTACATCTTTGACTGCTTTCAAGAAAGCCGTCAAGACGGATCTCTTCCGGCAGGCCTTCCCAGAATAACCTCCTTGCAGGGATAATATATTTGGATCTGCTCTGTCCCTCGTCCCCCCTCTGAGTGGCCAAATTGCTACATACAGTGGCCATTGTTGTTATTCTATTACAGTCATATGTTTGATTTTAAATTTAATTAGTTTAATTCTATTTTAAGGGGTGCGGGTTGTGGGCGGGGGGGTTGTAGGAATCTGGAATGTTGTTAATTGTTGTATTTTAAATTGTTGTAAGCCGCCCCGATTGCTCTGCAGAGGGGCGGGGTATAAATAAAATATTATTATTATTATTATTATTATTATTATCCTTCCAATTCAGCCCCTGCAGCCAGGTGAGTACAGGCACACTACAAACTCTGACAAACATGCATTGATCAGGGATGAGCCTGTCACTGCCAACACCACCAACACCACCATGGAAGGCATGTATCCATTCATTCTACTCTGAACATATATCTGAAAAGGGCTTTTGTCATCTTTTTCTAAACTAAAAAGGCTCCATTCTTTAGTCTTCAACAGAATCCTTCTCTTTGTGTTCCTGTTTATCATTACATTTTGTGGGGAATAAATACTTGTAAGCACGTTTATAGAAGCCAGCTCGGAGCCACCGATTATGGATAAACTAGAAACCCATGAAAATCAGCATAGAAAATGGACAATCTGGTGGGGCTCATTTTAACAGCCACAGCAATGCTTGCAAACTATCTCCTTCCCAGCCATAGGAACCTGCCCCATCTATGCCAGATCTTGCAATTATGAGTAAAGTACAGCTCTCCACAAGTAGCTGGGAGCAACTTCACTGCTGCTCATGGTTTTTTGTTTTATTTTGTTTTATTTTGTTTGTGGTAGGGAGAGATAACAAGTCAACAATTTTCCTGTCTCTCCCGGGGTGAGACATTCTGCCCTACACCCTCAACCCACTAAATATCACTTCAAGAGCACAGCCACCAACAGACATTGAAAGGTTTTGCAATGTCAGCTGCTCTCTTGATAGTGATTATCTTCTTTGTATAAATGGGCACACCGAGTCCCCACCATGTTTATAACAACTTTGCCATGACCCCAAATGAAATCAGAGGACCCAGAGAGGAAAAGACAGAACAAGAGAACACGATGTATCTCATGCATCATTTTATCCATTTCTGTTGCAGCTGTTTTATTAAACAGAGTATTATTTTTTTTAAAAAAGGGGGGGGGAGAAAATCCAGTTTTTACACTTCGGTGCACAGACTCTCCTATCCAGCATGGCCATTCTGACAGCAGCAGTCCAAAAAGGGGGTCCAAAATCCTGTATGACCTTTCACTCAACATAAATTTGTGTGCACTTAACCAAGTAGCAGAGGTGCTAAGAAACCTGGAGGTGCTCATCGAGGTGCTATAAAACTGCAAAGCTGTGTAAGGGGACTCCAGCTTTCTGATGTGCACTGCAGGCCCAATGCACATAGGGGACCATAACATATTGGTCCTGATTCCCTTCAGTACCTTTGCGTATCGGTGCCAACTCTGCTATGTAGTTTTGTAACAGCAGCCCTCTGTTGGATATAGACATGGTGCAATATTTGCTACACTATTTCCTTCAAGAACAAGTCCACTTATGAGCACACAATGGCCCAACAGGATTTCAGCTAATTTTTTCCCCCTAATGTTAAAATGCACTAAAGTGGGCTTTGCAAAAACACCAGAAAACTACTCCCCACATCATGGAAAATATCTTTAAAACATAAATGTCTTAGAAAGCAGGCATTCAGGACTCTTGCCCTTATACTGAATTTCCTCCTCACAGAGGATAACTATTCCTGTTCCATGTATGGTGTGATAAGCTTGCCAGATCTCAGAGACTTTTTTTGTATGTGCGGGACAAAGGTTGTTGTGGTTGTTGTGGTTGTGCATCTTTAAGATGTTTCCTACTTATGGTGACCCTATCATAGGGTTTTCTTGGAAAATTTCTTCAGAGGGGGATTGCCATTGCTATCCTATGGGGCTGAGACAGTATGAGTTGCCCAAGGTCACACAGTGGTTTTCCATGGTTGAGCTGGAATGTGAATTCTGGTCTCCCAGTGTCCTAGTCCAGTACTCAAGCCACTACACCATGCTGGCAGGGTGCATGTTTTGGTGGTGAGAGGAAACAGTTGGGTTCAAATGTCCAGCCCAATTGGTAGAGCACCAGTTTGCTACAATTTGAAAGGCTTCATTGATTTGATGCTGCATCTATGGCTGCATGTGCACTACAGAAATAATGCAGTTTGACACCACATTAACTTCCATGGCTCAATGTTATGAATCCTGGGATTTGAAGTTTTGTGATATATTTAACCTTGTCTGTCAGAGAGCTCTGACACTGCAACAAACTACAAATCCCAGATTCCATAGCACTGAGCCACAGCAATTAAAATGGTGTCAAACTTCATTATTTTTGCAGTGCAGATTAGACCTGAGTTTTCTTATAAAATATATGACATAGCTTTACTTACAACTATAAAAGGTTAGATTAGCTTGCCTGGCATGAGGCTCTGCAAGCAAGTGCTCTTCAAACATAGGGCTCATTCTCACAAATCCGGTTTGTAAACCGAGTTATTTTGTGATTGAATCTCTCCAAGGCTGTTTACTCCCCTTTTACTCCCCTTTATCATTCACACTTGAGGGAGGGGGGAGAAGAAGAACGGCTGCCATAGAGGAGGAGGAGGAGGAGGAGGAAAGAAAAGGCAAACTCCTTCTGAACAAACCTTGCCAAGAAAACCCCACAGCAACAACAACAACAACAGAGGAGGGGTGGTGGCATGGCAGGAAGGCTTGTATGAGGGAGAGTGTGGGCTTATGGAGGAGTCCTTCCCTTCTTCTTCCTGCTCCTCCTCCTTTCCTTCTCTTTCTTTTCTCCCCTCATGGAGCCCTCAGCAGCTCTTGGCAAGGGCAAAGAAGGAGCAGCAGTGGCAGCGGAGGCCTCCTCTTCTTCCTCCTCCAAGTCTTGCCCAAGGTCACCCAGTGAGTTTCCATGGCCGAGCTGGGAAAGGCAAAGGAAGGAAGAGAAGATGAAGCTGCTTCCAAGGACTCTGGTGAAGCTGCCAGATTGCCTTGGCTCTAAGAAAGCCTCTCAACTCCCTCCTTGCCGAGGAGAGGAAGGGAGGATGGGCTGCCCCACCTGCCAGCCTTGGCTGAGCCCAAAACGGCACCAGAGCACCGGAGCTGGCTGAGAGAAGCTGGCAAGAGCTGGTGCAGCCCCCCAATGTGAATCTGACCCATCGTTCCCACTTGTTGAACACAGTTCGGATTCGGGTCTTTAAAAAAAACAAAAAACACGTCCAACAATTAGTGTCAGGAAAGAGTGGTTCTTTTGCGTTTGTCTCACTTCGTTGTGATTTAAACTGAGCACAGTAGTATTGGAACCGTTTTCAAGTGAGAACGACAGTCATATAACCCAATCAGCAATTCAGGTTAAATCCTACTGGGAACTGCAGACTACAAAATGGATGATAAACTAGCTCAACCTAACTGCAGACTAACTGATGCAATAAGAAAGACTCCTGGGGAGATAGGCAAACTAGCAGCTACTGAGTAATGAACATACCCAGAGGAGGGTGACCAAAATGGTTAAAAGGTTTGGAAGCCATGCCCTATGAGGAGCAGCTTAAGGAGCTGCGTATGTTTAGCCTAGAGAAGAGAAGATTAAGCAGTATCATGAGAGCCATGTTTAAATATTTGAAGGGATGTCATATTTAAGATGGAACAAGCTTGTTTTGTACAGCTCCAGAGAAAAGGACCCAGAGCAATGGATTCAAACTACAGGAAAAGAGATTCTACATCAACACTAAGGGGGGTTGCAGACTGCCAGAAATAGTGCAAATTGAGTCCACTTTTAGGGTTAGGGTTAGGGTTAGGGAATCGTGGGAACTGTATTTTATTGTGGCCCCAGAACTCTCTGACAGAGAAGGCTCAATGTCTCAGGAAAAAAAAAACAATTCCCATGATTCCCTAGCACTAACCCTAACCCTAAAAGTGGACTCAATTTGCACTATTTCTGGCAGTCTGCAATCCCCCTAAGAGGAACTTCCTGACCATAAGAGATGTTTGACAATTGAAAACACTCTTTCAGAGAGTGTTTGAGCCTCCTTCATTGGAAGTTTTTAAGCAGAGACTGGATGGCCATTTGTTGGGAGTGCTTTGAATGTGTATTCCTGCGTGGTTGAGGGTTGCATTGGATGGCCCTTGTGATCTCTTTCAGCTCTGTGATTCTATAAGGTTGCTGACTCTAACAACCTTCTGCCTTAAAACAAGGCACATCTTGGCAACTCTGCTTCCAGCTGGCTTCTGGTACACAATTCTTTTTAAACAACAGCAACAATGGTGGGTAATACATAGCCATCCTCTGTTTTAAATTAGCCCTTGTCCCCCTACACACTCACTCACACACACCACTGATAAAGAATTCAATAGCAAATCCTCATTCCAGCTGGTCTATTAAAATATCCAGTAAATATATGTTATACCCTCACCATCATACACCATACTACACAGAGCAAACACGGGCACCAATGGAATGATGGACTGCTGAATGTAGACGTGGGAGACCTGGGTTCAAATCCTACTTCATTGTTGGACCAAATCCCTGTATTTCCAGCTCATCCAGATCATAGGGCTTTCAAGGCTACAAAAGGGACAAAATTATATGCCTCACATTGAATAACTTTAGAGAAGGTTACAAAGGTGAAAAATAAAGAAAAGGCCATTAAAGCTGGCAAACTGTTAGGATGCAGCAGAGTGTATATCCCATTTCTCCAGATTCCAAATACTGTAGTTTTACTTTTAGATGGTGGGGATAGGCAATATCTTTGAAACAGAACTTTATCCATAATGAAAAAGAAATATGCATTTTTTTTCCTGCATAGAAGAAAAACTGAATTTAAAGGCTCAACAGCATGTATAAATAGACATAGGGCTCATCAAGTACACAGAGATTACTCAAAAGTAACTGTGCATGATCAATACTAACCCTAGTTGCTTATTTCTGATTTCAGCAGGATTCACTTTTAAGTAGGAAAGGTCAGGACTGCAGCCCACAAACTGCTTCCCTGTAGTAAGTAAGTGTCTAATATTTCTCATGGAAAAATATGAAAAATATATCATTCCATCTTAACTTCCCGTGGTATCTGGCAACAGTCCCTTGTCTTCTTAACAGAGGAATGCAGTCTCACTGATCAGAACTAGAGATATGTCTGTAAGATTCAGATACTTAGTGGTTTCAGGAACAGATGGCATTTGTACACACACACACACACACACACTGTACAGCACAGCCACCCAAATGCCTGTCAAACAAGATATTTATGTTTTTAAGATATATCTCAAGTTAAATCTTCTTCATATTGATGAAGCCCCTGCAATTCCTAATCTTAGTGTGAACGTATATAGAAATAAAGTAGGGCGCCTGATGCGGTCAACCAGTGCCATCTTGTGGATTTTGCTTTTGAAAGCTAAGAAAAGAAAGAGAACAAATACTTGAGTTAAGACGTAATCATACAACAAAACATATAGACTTTTACTTTATCTGATCTTTCAACAACAGACATTTGCACAGTTCCCCTTTGGCAAATTCATTTTCTGTGAACTCACATGGTAATTTCCTTTGGTTCTCTAGTTATTCTTAGGTGCATACTTTCATAACATTTTTTTTAATCTCCTACCTCATGACTTAATCTTGAGGATGGCTCAACAGCATCAACAATATGCAATGCAGTTAAAATTCAGAATCAATATTAATCCAGTCATCTATTTTACACAACAAGCTTGACAGTCTTTCTGAGCAAGATAGTTCCAGCCATGGTTGCCACCACTGACATGGCCATGCCTCTTCTACCTGCCCATCTGATTTTAGAGAAGAATGGTCCAGGAGGCAAAACTTGAAGTCCAAGGATGTAACAGAATTCACAGGGAGGGAATGCTCTTTAAGTGTATAACCTGATCTATATCTGTAGTAATTCCAGGTATCACTCCTCTCACTCTGAAATTTGTTATCTCTTCACCATTAAGCGTAGGAAGTAGTAGATAAATAGATTCAACAAGAGGAAGTGGAAAATAACAAGGACTTAGGACCTTATCAAACGCTGGCCACGAAGCGAAAAGTAACAGAAAAGTAACCAAAGTGAGAATAAATTCAGTTCTATACCGAAACGAACTGAATTTCGCCCTGGCGGCCATAGCGCAATGAATACGAAGGCTCCAAAGGGGATTTAGCGATCAGGCGCCGCGGGATGCGGTTCACGTGGGAAGAAGGAAAACACACACACACACACATTTTCTTCTCTCTCTCTCTCTCTCTCCCTTCCCGCCACCCAAAAAGCCAGCGTCGCAGAAGGCGCTTCTGTGGATGGCAAGGATGGGATGAAGGAGTCGGGAGGAAAGGCAGCCAAGGGGACCGAGGAGGAGGAGGAGGGCTGGAGGACTGGAGGAGGGAAGGGGTGTTGGTGGGGAAAAATGCGAGAGAGATGGAGAGAGAGAGATCGCCTCCCTCTTCCCTCCTCCTCTCCTTCTCCTCCTCTTTCTCAATCCGGTTTGCCTTTCGCCAATCCCTTCCCCTCGCCGGGATTTTCTGCTTGGGAGAGCTCTCCCTGCTTCCCCGCCCCGCCCACCATTGCGCAATGAATACGAAGGCTCCGCTTGTACTTCCCCAACAAACCGAATGTCAAAATCTCCCTACTCGCTACGGATTAGCTTCGGGTTCTGTGGAGTTTCGGGGCAGCGTCGTGTGTACACGCGGGGAAACAATACAGATTAGCTCCGTGTTCTAGGGCAGCGTCGTGTGTAAACATGGGGAAATAATATGTATTAGCTGCAGGTACCCTTTGGATTAGCTCTGCTCTAGACCCCATGTGATAAGGTCCATAGTAGTTTTTAAAAATTCTTGGGGGGAAATTCCATGCCCAGTCATCCAGATCCGGGGCCCTTTCATCCTTCACAATTTAACACAATTTAACTTTAACGACCTCTACAACATCCTATGGAATCCTGGCATTTTTAGTTTGGTGAGACACTAGAGCCCTCTAGCTGGGAATTCAAAAAACCCTCCCTAAACTGCAGATCTCAAGATCCCATAGGATAGAACATGGCAGATAAAGTGCTATAACTATATAGTGTGATGGGGCCACAAGTCCCACTGTCCACCCTGATGGCAGCATCAAAAGCACTGCAGAGTGAAATTTCTCCTCCACTCCCCTTTTACTTGGTAGTGGGGAAGCCTCGTCTGCATGGGCCAAATACAATAGCCTTTCACCCATTCCCTTGGCAGGGAGACCAGATAACAGCAGCAGAACTGGGTTTTATCCCTCTTACTGCTCCAGATTTTTCCAGGAGGTCTGGAGCCCTTGGTATCTGCTGGGGTTCCAGAACTCCCCATGGATACCAAAATCAGTGGATGCTCAAGTCTCATTAAATACAATGGCTTAGTAAAGCCCTTTTACAGCCACTCACTCTTTTAAAGCCCCTTTTGCAGCCACTCACTCATAGACCACAAGGTTGTGAGTTCAACACTAGCCAGGGCTCAGGCTAGACTCAGGCCTGCATCCTTCCGAGGTCGCTAAAATGAGTACCCAACTGTTGGGGGGCAATGAGCTTACAGTTGTAAACCACTTAGACACCCCATAGCGCCGTATGAAGCGGCATATAAATGAAGCTGCTTTGCTTGCTTTGCTTAAAGTGGTGTCCCTTATATAAAATAGCAAAAACAAGATTTGCTTTTGGGAATATGTAAAATTTTTGAATATTTTCAAGCTATGGATGACTGAAACTGTGGATAAAAAAAAATCCATGGATATGGAGGGCTGACTGTACCTGTAAATACATTTAGGCAGTGCATATGATATTGTAATATAAAGGCATAATTTTAATTTTGCTAGTTGTTTATGTCACAACTATTGCTATTACATTCAGTGATATACAGGAATTGCAATTTATGAGTAACATTAGTACATAAAACGTTACTAAGGTTCTGGATGGTGTGGTAATGGGAGGAGGTCAATGGTGGGGGTGGCGCCATGAGTAACCATACTGGGTGATACCAACCCTAGTGACGCCATAGAGCAAAGCGACCCACAGCAACAGATACGCAAGGCTGCATAGCAGGATGCCTGTGTGGTCAGCCATCCAGCTTCAGAATAGAGGGCTTTGCAACGGAGAAGGGTCAGGGAAGCTCCAGAGGCAGTATAATCTGGGCTGCCCTGTGCCAGTGCAGACAGGCCTTGGTGGATACTGTTGTGACACTGCATATTCTGATGACGACAGGAAGAGATTGACTATCTTTTCTTCCCTTTTACACTTGTAAAATATATTATTTATTTATTCTGCCTTTGCTTTTCAAGAATTCACAGTTACCTCCAGTTAGTTTCACAATAGTTTTATGAGGGAATTTACCATGTGACCCTGGAGCACCATTACCTCCAAGCAAACCTACTTTAAAGTACTGGAATGGAGATTGATATGAAGAGAGAAACCATGTAAAGTGGACCTAGACATCCTTAGATATGTAAAAGGATTGTATCATCCATGGACACTTTCAATGGTATTCTCATCAGATCACTATTTTTTGCCATCAATTTTTCACTAATGGTTAAAATCTACAGATCCATGAAAAAAAAACACAGAAGAAATCCAAGCATGACCATCATATGATTCACAGGACAAGATGAAGAGGAAAATAAGGACAAACCACAGTAATTGAAGGGTAGAAGCATGGCCTGGTTTCCTTCTTAGTTAGAGGATTCACATTTTATTATAACTAGAAAACAGTATGCTTTAAATGTCTTTCACCTATTTCACTCTTCTTCAAAATCTGCATGCTAAGCAGCTCATCTATGCTAGAATGTCTGTTCTCCTGTCCAATTTTTGTTGAAGTAATCATAAATATTTGTACTTTTTTACATTTCTATTCCCTCTTACCTCACTAATTACATCCTTCCATCCCAAATATGTATTGACACATCCCTCTATATCTACGGCTTTAGATTTGATTATTCATGGATTTTATTAATATGTTCTCTCAGGAATATCTAGGTTCTCCAGAACAACTCTATGGTCAACTTTAACCAAAAGTTGCACTGAAGGACCAGAGATTCTGAGAGAGAACACACCACTAGGTATCTGTAGCTTCTCCATCACAATTCTATGGTCAATGTCTGGCAGATGTTGACTACAGAGTTGCACTAGAGGACCCAGAGATTGCTAGAGAGATGTTCTCTCAGGTAAAAACATAGTGTTTTTGTTATTTGCATTTTTTTTCATATTCACAGGCATCCTGTGCCCCTAACCTCAGCAAATGCGGAGGGACAAGTGTATAAATATCTATTGCCTGAGGCAACTCAGTTTGCAAATGCTTATGCCAAAAGGGTTGATATATGTGATCCAGAATGGCTGATGGCTTTAGCTCTGCAGGGACAAAAAACTGATTAGATTTTAAACAATCCCTGGATGGTCAACCAGGATGACTGAAAAGGAACAGGTCATAGTGAGATGAAGTGAAGGGTATAGTCTCTAATTGCTTTGTGATGCAGCTCCTTTTGTCTCTATTGCAAGAGGAAATGCAAAGCATGTGGGGGGTTGCAAGGTGCTCAACAAACCCATTTTCTTGTATCTGTCAGACCCATGTACATGGTTCTATCATGATGTGTTATGATGTAATGGCATGATGATATATTGATATAATGTTATGATGATCTGATGAGGTATTAAGAGGATGGATATGGGGAATGTCAAAATGTATTGAATATTAATCATTTGGGTGCTATAGGCATGGGAACAAACAGGAAGGCAAATGGCAACAGGATGAGGGTTTATGGTTTTATGACGTTGCTTTTCCTGCATGAGGATCTGGCTTGTATCAGAGGGGTGTCTTCTGCCCTTCCGTAAAAGGGATTGAATGATAAACACGGGAGGGAGAAAAAGGGACATGAAAGGTTTCTTTGATTGAGATCAAAGGGATCCAAGGAAGGAGAGTTGGATAACGTATATTCTTACACTATGGTCCAGAAGAGTCTCAGTTCTGACACAGATCCCAGATGGGTTACTTCTGTCTCAATTCCTGGAATAAAAATCATTTTGTTTTTCTATCACGATGAGATGTTCTTGTGGTTATTGGGAACTGAGTTGGCCGATCTGACAGTATCTAGGTCTCACACATGTCATCAGGACAGCATGACTCTTCACATATCTGTTTTCCTAGTTTCCACAGGTCATCTCTTCTAACTCTATGATTCTATGATTTACAATAATCAATTTTAAAGAAAGAAAGAAAGCTTGGAATCTGTGACAAATAATGGTGCAGAAAGCCACCAGGTGGTATGCCTTTCTCAATGGTGACACCAAGAGTGTAGAATGCCCCTCCTGTGGAGCGTGACTAAGCTCCTCGAATCTTAGATTTTTTTTACTGTACAGTGGACTTTTCCCATCTGTGGAAAAACACATGAACACATGGTGATGTGTGTCCATTCATATCAGCATACCCATGTGCATGTGCTACCACTGGATAATATGGTGTGGCAACCCACAGATGGTTCAATTCATTGATGGTCCACTGTACTTCCACTTTGATGGCTTGTAACATTGAATTGTTCTGCTGCGTTAAGGAGTAAAGTATCTACTGATTTGAATCACTATTCCAATATGTTGTTTTTATGCTATTTTATAATTTCATTTTGGGTTTTTAGATCTACTTTTGATTGCATTTGCTTTGCTCTTAATCTTGATTTGCAATCCATATTCCTTGCCAATGTTTCTGTTTAAGTATGAAAGTATACAGTCTTCTTTTGGGGAAGAAAATGAAGCAAAATAGGTGTTGAGCAGTTCTGACTTTTTGTTGTGACCCATTAGCATTTTGCCATGTCTACTGAGCAGTGGTCCCACTTTTTCCTTGGTCACTCTCTTCTTTTGAAAATATTTGGAAAAACTCCTTTTTGTTGCTTCCTGCTTCCCTAGCAAGTCTCAGCTCAGTTTTCTATGCATTGTTCCTGTAAGATTGGGCTACACACCTATACTCTCCCTTGGTGAATAGTCCTTCCCTCAATTCCTTATACATATTCTTTTTACTTCCTCCTCTAGTTTGCTGTGCAGAGACATTGACTTTTACAGATGTTTCCCATTTTTCTTCTTCCATGAAATTGTTGTGATTGTGCTTTTAGCAACTCCTTCTCAATGAAATCCCACCCATGCTGGGTGTCTTTTTCCTTTAGCATCTCTAGCCATGGGATTCTACCCAGTATTTCATGGAGTTTGATACAATCAGTTTTCCTAATCACTTTATTTCTTTTTTGAGCACAAAGTGGTGTATAATTATCTTAATATAAAAATCAATGCACTGAAAGAATTCATTAACCATCTACTATATCAGTTGTGACCTTATCTGGAAAACGCAGAGCTTGCCTTCATCGTACATGCACTCATTACATCCAGATCAGGCTACTCTATTGCAGTCTACATGGGGCTGCCCTTGAAGATGGCCTGGAATGGGAACATCAGCTGGGACAGAATGTGGTCATTTATCAGTTTATTGGCTCCAAACATGTTATTTATTATACCAATTTTGTACCAGTTGCAAAGGTTACTAGTAAATTCTAAGGCCAGTTCAAAGTACTGGTTTGGGACTTTAGATCCTGAATGGTTGGGAATCAGGTCATTTGGAAAACTCCCTGAAGCCATATGAACTTGGCCATGCTTTCATGTCATAGCTGGAACCTCTACCCATTGGACTACATCAAGATTACTCAGGGCTGCATTTGCACTGTAGAATTAATGCAGTTTGACACCACTTTAACTGCTATGGCTCAGTGCTATGGAATTTTGGGATCTGAAGTTTTGTAAGTTTTTAGCCTTCTCTGTCTGAGATCTCTGGTGCCACAACTAACTACAGATCCCAGGATTCCATAGGGTGGAGCCATAATAGTTAAAGTGGCATAAAACTACATTAATTCTGCCGTGTAGCAGCAACTTATGTCATTGGATCTGGAGACAGAACTTTCTCATGAGAAGGTTCTTAGGGAACTCTTTCCCAAGTGATATGCAGCTGACTCTCTCAGTTGCATGATTTGGGAAAGTTTAGAAATCCCACCTCTTTCAAACATGAATAAAAGAATAGCACGACACAACCAATAAATAACAATGTTATTGGTTGTATTGTGCTATTCTTTAATTCACGTGGCTCTAAAAATGGAGTGTACCTCCTGCTTTTTCATGTTAATGTTTTTAAGATATTAAACTGCTTTAATGCAGTACTTGGTTTTCGTGAAATAGCTTATTTAATTGTTTTTAATTGCTGCTTAATGTTATTAGTTTTTGGCCTCATTTTGATTTAATTCATACTGAAAACCCCTACTGCAGGTGCAGAGAGGCTTGTTCTCTACAGAATAGGAAAAATCCCTCTCAGATAGGTAGTGAAAAAAACTGATAGGAAGAAAATCAATTTATTTGAAATGTGTCACTGGATAAATTTCTAGGGATAACATGGACTGCTGGGGAGCCCTGGTGGCACAGTTGTTAAATGTCAGTACTGCACCCACAAGGTTGTGAGTTTGATCGCAGGGCTCCAAGGTTGACTCAGCCTTCCATCTTTTGCAGGTTGGTAAAATGAATACCCAGCTTGTTGGAGGCAATTAGCTTACAGATTGTAAACTGCTTAGAGAGTGCTGAGTTGACAGATAAGTGGTATAGAAATGTGCATGCTATTGCTGTTGCTATTACCAAAAAGACAAATAAAGGGGTCTGTGAGCAAACCAAGCCTGAACTCTCCAGAATCCAAAATGATTAACCTGAGACTATCTTACCTTGGACATATGAAATGACATAACTCACTGAAAAAAAATATTTTTCAGCAAAGTAGAAGGTAGTAGGAATAGAGGAAGATCACATTACAGGTAGATTGATCCATTCAAGAAATCCACAGTTCCAAGCTGGCAAGATCCCAGAAGGATTGGCATCGCCACCCCTCATGCCACCATGGCAACCATGGTAATCCATTAAAAATAAATAAATGAATTTTAAAAAAAAGCCTCCTTAGGAATAATGAGGGGAAGAGGAGCATAATCATGCCCACTTGCAACATATGACTGCCTACATACTAGAATTGCAGCAAGAGGAACTTATCATACATGTGACTGGGAGACGTTGATGTCTTTTGCCATCAAAACACATTTTACAAATCTAGGTAATTCACTGATTTCCAAAATAAGGTGTGCTTCAGATCCTTCATGCTCTCAATAGGTACGAAATGAATATTTTCACAGAGAAATATAAATCCAGTCAATTTCATTCCCATCCCTATCCCAGATATCTCAGCCAACAATCCTACCTAAACTTCAGGAAAATCTCTGCCAGCACAGGTAATTTTTACAACCAATCTAGCCAAATTCATAGAGAATGGGCATATGAGTAGTTAGTAATCATGATAACTAGGCAATTCCCATAGTACCAAAACAGTGTGTTTCTTTTTGGTAGTTACTGAACAGCATAAACAGGATTAAGTTGTTGTGCTTGTTAGGTTTGTTGAGTTAGGACTATCCCAGGCCCTGAGATTTCAGAGCCTAAACCTGAATCCCAGGGGATGACTCCTTGTGATGTCACAGGTGGAAACCCCCAATGATGTCATGGGGTAGGCTCTGGCAATGTCATTAAGCAGGCTATATTAAGCATCAATATATCAGCTGCAGAGAACACACAATTCAAATGAATAAACACCAGGTCTAACAAATGAGGGAAGTACACACACGCCTTGGGATGATGTGTTCCTCACTCTGTGATTCCTGCCCAGGGTCCGGAGGACGGGTTTGGGCCCTGAGATCTTGCAGCCTAGGGCTCATAGACCTCCTTTAGACATCTAGTTAGCAACTGTTTGAACTAGATAGGCCTCTGGTTTGATCCATTGGATTTCTTTTCCTTACCTTATGTTAAGCTGTCACATGCAGCATTAACCTAACTTCCTGTCATTACACAGAGAGAAAATAACTCCGTTCCCAGTCCAAAGGAAGGATGGAGGGAAGCATCACATTTGTATTGCTAGTGCAGCTTGGGGGAAAAGAAAGAATTAAGAGAAGCAAACAGATATTGCTGGGGGAATAATTTATGAGGGAAGCTGCAAAGATGTCATCATCAATGGAAGCAATTATTTCTGTTCTTTATTTCTCTCAGCCTATAATTTATCACTATAAACCTCTACCTGCAAGGGAAGATCATCCCCCAAAGTGCTATTGTGCCTCATTTCATTTAGTCATGGTAAGCAAATCCAGAGGACAAAATACTAAACAGCCAAACAATGGCTTATTAAGTGGCATTGATATTCTTTTCACACTGTTCCCCAAAAGCACACAGGTAGTTTGAGACCAACTGGTTTGTTTATTAAATGCTAGCGAGGTCTCCTGCCACCTCTTGTTGGGCTTTCAGAAGTAATTTCTATGCAAACTTATCCCAATGCCAAACAGCTACTCAGGAAAGGGCTTTTCAGATTGACAGACACGGGTGTCTCTTGCAGCCTCCACTCTTTTGGCTTTCCTCCAAGAGCTCTGGGAATGAGGATAAGGGACAGCTTATATGTTCTGGTGGGAACAATTTGTGTCTTCTAGTGTTCATTCTCGACTATTAGCATGCGGCCACAGAAGACAAAAAGAACACCTGTTTGTGAGGAAGCAAAGCTAATTCATTTTTATTTTTTTACGCTTCCATAAACTAAGAAGGAAAGCACAATTAGAAAGAGATGGAGGGAGGGAGAAAGGGAGGGAGGATAGGACTATTATACAACAAATCTTATCAAACTGTTTTGGGTGGGGGGAAGTGTAGAGCATTTCCATTTTACCCATACTTTGGCTGCAATTTGCAATAAATAAATTCCCTCTTTTAAAGCTAGAATGTATCCTATACTCATCGACACATATACTTCCCATATAACAATTTCATCTAGTAATCTTCTGTGTATCTGTAATTATTGTTCTATGCCTTAGCTCTAAAAATTATGTTATCTTTCCATCTGGGGTAACACAAAACCAAAAATATTTTATTTGCATATGAAAATGGCTTTCTCCTTGAGAACCTAAAATATTAAATTAAACATCCCCATCCAAGCACAGTGGACACATTTACACTGAGAAATAATGGCAGGAGGGAGGGATTTGCCATCTTAATTTCTAAAGGCAAGGTTTGGAACAGCTCTGTTTTTCTGGCTGACAAACATGTGACCATGGAACCTGAGATCCTGGGGTAGGGGTGCTTTCTCTCAATCGAGCCACCATCCACAGGCATAGGACTTTATCACTTGGGGAAATCCTGTGCAGAAACAGGGTTTTAAATCGGGGGGGAGGAACGATTTTCAGACAATGGTAACAATGTCAATGTTAAACTGTTGTTAAACTGTTGTTGGACAATAACTAGAGCGCACCTCGTGGAAAACTTGACTCTTATCTGACAAGACTCACCATAGGAACTTTTTTTGGTCCTATCGAGAGGCAATATGTGCAGTGCATAAATCTTTCTCCTCTGGACATATTGCGTCTGCAGAGTCTCGTCCAGCAGAGCTGTTTAGGGTGGTGCGGGAACTGACGCAGGTTCCACCTGTGCAGAACCCGTTACTTGACCGACAACTGCCTGCTGTGATGCTTTTAACAACTTTTTTTGCAGATAAAATCTCTCAGATAAGAGCCGACTTAGATGCCAGTGTTGTGGCAGAATCAATTGATGAGGTGTCCAGACTCCGTTAAGGAATTATTCTGGATCAATGAGTACCGATGATGTGGACAAGCTCCTTGGCAGAGTGAGGAAAACGACCTGCCCTCTCGATCCTTGCCCATCATGGCTGGCCGTCCAGGTGGGGTGGGGATGCATTGAGGTTGCTCCTTACAGACATCATCAATGCATCCCTCAGGGAAGGTCATATTCCACCTTGTTTGAAAGAAGTGGCAGTTAGGCCACTTCTGAAAAAAACTTCCCTGGACCCCCTGGATATGAACAATTACAGGCCAGTTTCCTTACTACCGTTCCTGAGCAAGGTAATCGAGAGGGCGGTTGCTCTTCAGCTCCAAGCTGTCTTGAATGAAACTGATTATCTCGATCCATTTCAAACTGGCTTTAGGACGGGATTTGGAGTTGAGACTGCCATGGTTGCCTTGGGCGATAACCTTCGTCTGAGCATCAACAGGGGTAGTGTGACCCTGTTGGTGCTTCTAGACCTCTCAGCAGCTTTTGATACGATAGACCACAGCATCCTCCTGGATCACCTGAGTGGGTTAGGAATTGGAGGCATTGCGTTGCAGTGGTTCCGTTTCTTCCTCTCAGACAGATACCAGAGGGTGTTGTTCAGGGACAGTTGCTCCGCAAAAAAGGAGCTCACTTGCGGTGTCCCTCAAGGTGCCATTCTGTCCCCAATGCTCTTCAACATCTATATGAAGCTGCTGGGAGAGATCATCCGGAGACATGGGGCTGGGTGTTATCAATACGCTGATGACACCCAGATCTATTTCTCCATGTCTCAGTCGTCAGCCTCAGCTCCCGATGGCGTCTCTCCTCTCAGTGACTGTCTTAAGGCAGTAATGGACTGGATGAGGAAAAACAGATTGAGGCTGAATCCAGACAAAACTGAGGTGCTCACAGTAACAGCCCCGAAATCAGGAATAGGGATACAACCTCCAGTCCTGGACGGGGTCACACTTTCTGTGAAGGACTGTGTCATCAGTCTGGGGGTGCTCCTGGATCCGTCGCTCCTGATGACTAATCAGGTAAATGCAATGGTCAGGAGCGCCTGTTATCAGCTTCAGCTGATACGCCAGCTGCGTCCTTTCCTGGAACTAAGGGACCTTGAGACCATGGTGCACGCGCTGGTAACCTCCCGTCTAGATTTCTGCAACACACTCTACATGGGGCTATTCTCGTGCTTGGTCCGGAAACTTCAACTAGTACAGAATATGGTAGCCAGACTGGTTTCGGGCACATCAAGGAGAGACCACATTACACCGGTATTATAGTCTCTCCACTGGCTGCCTATCAGTTTCTGGGCCCAATATAAGGTATTAGTTATTACCTTTAAAGCCCTAAATTGCTTGGGTCCAACCTATCTTTGGGACCACCTCCTCCCATACAATCTTCCCTGTGCTCTTCGGTCCTCTGGAAGGAATTTGCTGCAGCCGATAAAAACAAGGCTGTCTGTAACCTCTCAGAGGGCCTTCTCAGCAACTGCTCCCAGACTATGGAACGGCCTGATGGACAAGATCCGTCAGATTACAACCTTAAGCAGCCTTTAAAAAGCTGTGAAGACGGATCTCTTCCTGCAGGCCTTTCCTGACTAGTTTCCCGGCCTCAGGAGTCCTTTCATCTCTTCCTCTCCCACTTTTGGCTGTACTTGCTGTGCTGTCTGTTATTGTTTGCTTTTGTTTTTATGAGTGGAGTCTACTCATGATGTTTTAACTAAGATGTTTTAATGCATAATTAGTTTAATACTTTTTAAGGGGTGGGTGGGGTTGGGGGTTGGGGGGGGCATTGTTTAATATTGTATGGGATTTTAACTCTTGTAAATCACCCCGATTGCTTGTCAGAGGGGTGGGATACAAATAAATATTATTATTATTATGATTATTATTATGATTATTATTATGATTATTATTATGATTATTATGATTATTATTATTATTATTGTTATTAACCCGAACAGAAAGTAGTCAAAAGCCACTTCTTTTTATTTTCAGAAAATCCTGAAAGTAAAAAGGAGTGGCTTTTGACTACTTTCCGTTTGGGTTAAGAGCAGTTTAACAGCGATGTGTGTGACAATCAACCCACTTTTGCGGATTTTCCCCAGCTTTTAAATCCTGTTTCTGCATGGGATTTCCCCCGTGTGATAAAGTCCATAGAAAAGACTTTAGATTATTAACTGGTTTCTGCAGAATGACCTTTTAAGGGGAAATTATGTACATCTAATCTCATTTCTGTATTTCAAATGTTTTAAACCATTTTCAATTAGTGCTGTTTTTCCATAGGATACTTCATTTAATTGATTCTATCTGGTTTTTGTTATTATGGTTGAATTTTAGCTGAATTTTGTTCTTATCTATGTTGTGATCCACTTTGGGCCCCACACTGGGAGAAAGGCAAAGTATTAAATAAATATGTAAATACATACCGTATATACATGACTATAAGTCGACCTCGTGTACAAGTCAAGGCAGATTTTGGGGCCAAAATTATGGATTTTGATATGACCCATGGATAGGTTAAGGATAAAACATGTATCAAAGGACCTAAAGGATGAAACAAAAGAAAACAATCCTAAATTATTTACAAAATTCCAGTCGGGATAACTGTGCTCATATTAAAGGCTGGATGGATGGGAAAACAGAGGAGAGTCAGTGCTTCCAGAACAGATTACACTCCCTGCCATTCACCAGGGGATGGTTAAGAGTTAAAGAGTTAAAGTACAATACTTACCTTGACCCATGGATAACTTGACTCAGTTTTTGGGGGTCAAAATTTCTAGACTCATACATGAGTATACACAGTAACCTGAAAGCAAAGGTTAGATACTAAATACATTCATAAATAAATAGCCTGAAAGCAAAGGACAATAACAGGCTACTGCTAAAGACAAAATCACTTTGGTCCTGTAAAATAAGGTAGGTAAGAAAGTGCTTAGGAACAGGTCTAGCACAGCACATATGTTGCCTGAGGTAAAGGACAGATAACACTACTCCCATTTCTAATACATACCCTCTAACTGTCCAGATTTGACAGGGACAGTCCTGATTAATCCTGTTGTCCTACTTTTCACACACTTGTAAAAGGTCCCAATTTCTTTCTCCTCTTCCCACTTTCCCCCTTTGTCTTCACCTTACTGTATTTCATCTTCTGCAAACTGAGCTCAAAATGCAAGACTTATTTGCACTAGTGAACACAGCAGGAGGAGAAGACAGGACAAGGTGGGATCTTGCCCTTCCCAGTAGGCTCAGGCAAAACCAAACTGTTGCAGCCTCTCATAGCTAGTGTGCTCTTCTTCATTAATGACATTTGCCATCTTGATCACACTCTGATATTGTTTGGCCACATGTGTCCCAATTCTTATGTGTTGGGGGGGTATGCAAATATAGATAACAAGCAGATTTGCAGCTGAATCTTACCCCAGCAGTATAGCATCTTTCACATCACTTGAGGACAGCAGGCTTGCTAAGAAGCCTTATTGAGAAGAATATTGCTGTCCCACTCCTAGCATCCATTGATGGATGTACTTGTTTCATTCTACCTAATTCCAGGACTGGCCCTGCCTGGAAAGTACACACAAGCCACTCTGACTCTAAGCTTCACAGTGGAAAGACAAGGAAAGACAACCAACTTAAAGGTGGTATTTACATGATTAAAAATGGGGAGAATCAAACTTCATGGTCATGTCACAAAATATCATGCAAGTTTTTTGAATTTCTCAGATGAAACAAAGCAAAAATTGGCAGAGCTGGGGAACCAGTGTCTAATAATTAAACTCTGGAGTGTGTTCCTAATCTTTTTCTTAAAACCTGGACCTTGAAGGACTATGAATGCCCTTTTTTTCAAAACTGTAAGCAACCAGTCAGTCACTTCTACTTTCTTTTCCTTTCCTTTTTTTTAAAGGCTGTTTTAGTCCTCAAGAAGGTTCAGGGAGGTGAAATAGCCTTTAAATCATGCTTTAGACATGGCCTCCATAATGGTGGGGAAGTGTTAGCATACCCAACACCTCCTGCATTGTATATGGCAGGGGTAGGCAACCTTTCCCCTTTAAGGGCCAAGGGACTTCAGCTCCCAGAATCCCAGGAGCTATTGGCCAACATGCCTGAGGCTTCTGGGAGCTGAAGTCCCTCGGCCCTCAAAGGGGAAAGGTTGCCTACCCCTGGTATATGGGGTGTCATATTTTCAAATTTTAATATCTAGAGCCAGTCATGTTTTTAAGAGATCACGATTACCTTTGGAGCACTAGGATGTTTCCCATGGGAAAGGCCTGAAGACATGTGGAGGATCTACATGGTACTAAATAAAAGTTAAATGGATTTGTTGATCACTCTGTCCTCACCAGACTGTTCACCTACCCTCTTGCACTGGAAACAAAGACAAATAAGGCAGATAAGACCATATCTCATATCTAACCTCTATTGTGTTCCCAACCACCTTTCCTGTTCAATTATCTTGGGGTTGTCCCAAATGCAATCACTGTTTTGTTGATCTGGAGATAAGCCCATGTACTGAAATTGCCTTCTTTGCCACATCTTTGCAAAAGTACTCAAAGTCTGTTACTTCATATGAGAATATTAAGTATCCCTAAAGGTTACAAAATAGGACATTAATATTCACACACACCCCACACGTGTCAAATTTCTAGTTCTCCTTCAGACACTCAGACACTCTGCTTCTCCATGGATTCCTCTTCAGGGCTGGTAATCACCTCTTCTACAACCCTAAGCTTCCACTAGCTAATGTTCCATACCTCTATTTCTGTTAGCCTTATATATTATTTTTGCTTGACTTGCTATCATGTGTTTGTTTGCACTCTTACATATTTCTAATTTTTAAGAAACCTTCTTTATTCACTAAATTTTGAGTCTTCCCACAGTTAGTTCTGGTATACATAGATGAAGTGATCCTCTCAGTTACCCACCTCTCTCAGGCCTCATTTGAGCTAAGCAATTTCTCCAACATTTAAAGAGACACTGACGCAGCTGGTGGGCACCCCAGATATCCCCCCCCCCAGTTTTTTGGGGGGTAACAGAAGGGGAGCTCAAGCCTCCATCATTAGGAGGGGAACTGAGTCACCCCATGAAATTATTCTTGAGGAGGCTCAGCCACATAGGAATCTTGGACCCCCAAGATTCCTATATGGCTGAGCCCCTTCTGGAATTATCAGTCAGAAGTGTCCAAAATTATCATTATTTTGCTGTTGCTTTCATGGTAATCAGATTGTTATGTGCTTCAGCTGGATGCTCCTGGTGGTGGTGGTAGTGGTGATGATGATGATGATGATGATGATGATGATGATGATGATGATGATGATATTTGTTTTAAAGCAATGTACTGCATTGCAGTTTTATTGTTATTTAAAAAAACACATTTGCAAGTCGTAAAACTTAAAGAAGACTGGCCTGTTATACTGAGCCCCCACTCACATTCAAAAAGTTCCAGAGTCCCTTACTCTCCAAGCTGTTGGACTGCAACTCCTAGCAGCTTCATTATAGCCAATGGCAAGGAATGCTAAGGGTTCCCCAACATTGGGCTGCCTTAAATGAAAAATTCCACCACCTGGAAACTTCTGGAGGTAGGACACTCCTTTTGGGTCTTCCTCATTTTTATAATGGGGAGGTATCTTTAGACAGTCTCAGGAAAAGGTTCCTCTTTCTTTATCACATGCAGTACAAAGGCCACACTTTACCCATACCTCTTCTAAGAGGAAATTAGACAGTTTCCAGAAATTTTGTGACTCTCCCAGGGCAGATTTTTTTGTGTGCTGTGGTGGTTTGAGTGTTGGACTACAACTCTGGAGAGCAGGGTTCAATTTCCAGCTTGGCCATGAAACCCACAGAGTGACCTTGGGGAAGTCACTCTCTCTTAGTCTCAGGGAAGGCTTTTTTAAAAAAGTTATTTTGCCTATCATGGCAACAATGGCTTTTCTCTACACCAAAAAAAAAAAAGGGGGGGGGGAAGAAAACATTACTTCTGTCCTATTATTAAAGGAATCCCACTACTGTGGTAGACGTTGATTTTTAAACACGCATATCACTATTTCTTAATTTCCAGATAAAATTACTCAAACACGCTTGTGACATGAGACACCTCTAAGAAAAAGCTTCAGATGATAAAAGAACTGATGATCTCATTAGCAGCAGGCAACTGTTAACCTATCTATGCTTGAAATGAAATGCCGAGCTCTAAAGGAAGATGACTTGTTCTTTCATCATTGTGACTGATCAAACCATGTGTAAAGGAGAATTCCATTTCTGATTCAAAGGTGAAATTACTGTGAAAATGTAATATGGAAACTATCTTTGTGAAACATAGAACAGGAGGAGGGCAGGGAAGAGAAATGAGAATCAATCTGGGACAGCATGTGAAAACAACAAGAGCAACAGTTGATGTATAGAAGAATATCATTTAGCATCTCCCAAAGATTTCAAAGAAGGAACAAAACAGAAGGGACTCATAACAATAAAGGACTCCCAAGAATTGCAGGATCAAATCTGATTGAACAAACGTATGGCTGGCATTCTGCTCGGGATTTCGGAGATTATTGCATGCCTTTTTTCGACCGATCTTAGCATGGGCTGAACATGGGCTTAAACGGGTGAAAATGGATCTTATCGCACACCTCCATGCCCAACTCAGCCACATCACAAATCCAGTCCAGACTCCTGCTGTACTTTTCAAAGAACGATACTTTCCTATTTGCCAGAAAAGTATGCCAGGAGTCCAGATTGGGTATGCGGTGCAGCTGGGTTGGGCATGGAGGCATGCCATAAGATCTATTTTCACCCATTTAAGCCCATGTCCAGCCCGTGCCCGGATCGGGTGAAAAAAGGCATGCAATAATCTCCTTAGTTTCTTCATAAATGATCTTATGTATGTGCAAAAGTGAATTGTGTAGTTTCACAACATACATATTTACCTAGAGGCTACATATTGCTATCTGTTGCGCTATAGTAGCCAGTTGAGTAACTCCTATGGGCAATAATGGACATCAGAGTACCCCAAATGTTTATCTGTTTATTTAGAGTATTTATATTCTTAGGTTTTTGTGGGTTTTTCAGGCTGTGAGGTTGTGTTCTAGAAGAATGCATTCTTGACGTTTCGCCTAAATCTGTGGCTGGCATCTTCAGAGAGTTGTGGCATGGAGGTGTGTGCAGTATATATACTGTGTGACCATGGTTGAGAGGATTAGCATGTAAATCTGGGTATTGTTCTGTTGAGGCAAGGCCTCAGGGTGGAAGGATATGTGAGGAGGATTAGTGTCTATTCAATGAATAGTCCATTATCTGCTGGGAAACCCCCTGACCCTGGGTGAAGTTCATTTGCATTTGCTGAGTTCTGATTTTGGTGTTTTTGAGGACTGGTAGCCAATTTTTAATTTTTTTTTAACTTTCAGGGTTTCTGTTGAAATTGTGCAGGTGTTTGTGGATTTCAATGGCTTCCCTGTGCATTCTGACCCAATAGTTGTTGGCATGGTCCAGAATTTCAGTGTTTTCAAATAGCATTTTGTGCCCAGGTTGGTTTATAACATGTTCTGCTACTGCTGCTTTTTCTGGCTGGTCCGGTCTGCTGTGCCTCTCATGTTCCTTGATTCACATTTCAACACTGCTTTTTGTGGTCCCAATATAGACTTGTCCACAGCTGCATGGTATTATATTATATTCTGCTTCTCAGCCACAAGGGCTCCCAAAGCAGTTTACAGATTGTTAATTTGACAGTTTCCTGCCCTCAAGCATACAATCTAAAAAGACATGACAAGAAAGGAAAAGAGAATGGCAGTGGGGAAAGGGATCAAGTCCAGCAAATACTGCCTCTCTTTTTCTCCATCAAAGGCTGGGGTGGTAGCAGTTAAGATGGAGGGAGGGCCTTTCAACTTCCTCTGGGGCTAGGCATGTATATTTGACACTAGGTAGGAAGTGCCAGAACACAACAGGAGTGCCCTGTTAAATAACAATAACAGCAGATATTATTCCTTGCCTACTTAGGGGGGTTGCAGACTGCCAGAAATAGTGTGAATTCAGTCCACTTTTAGGGTTAGGGTTAGTGCTAGGGAATCATGGGAACTGTTATTTTTCTGAGACATTGAGCCTTCTCTGTCAGACAACTCTGATGCCACAATAAAATACAGTTCCCATGGTTCCCTAACTCTAACCCTAACCCTAAAAGTGGACTGAATTCACACTATTTCTGGCAGTCTGCAACCCCCCATAGTTACAGATACATAACTAAGCATCATATCCTGTCTTGACCTGCCAGAGGGAAAATCCTACCTGAACAGCCAGCAGCCACACTGAGCAATGGAGGTCTGTTCTGCTGGCAGTTGGAGTGGATCAGGATGATATTTCCAACTGTGAGTATAAGGGCCAGTGCCATGTAGTGGTTTGAGAGTTGGACTATGACTCTGGGAGACCAGGGTTCAAATCCCTGCTTGTGCATAAAAGCCCACTGGGTGACCTTGGGCAAGTCACACACTCTCATCCTCAGGGGATGGCAATGACACACACACCCCCGATGAAAGTTGCCATGAAAGCCCTCTGATGGTCACTATAAGTCAAAAATGATGTGGAGGCACACACAACAACAACAAACTGTTACTGCATATGGAGCACCTATGCATCCTTAACTCTAGGTTATGAATCTGTAATTTCAATACAAGATAGTAGCCAAGAATTACAACAACAACATCAACAAAAATGGGAAATATAGATAAAAATTATTATTATTATTATTATTATTATTATTATTTTGGAGGGACCAAAATTTCTAGAACCCAGTGGCTGGGAGAGTCTGGATGGGGTAATTTTACTAAGCTCTGTTCCTGCGGTTCAACTGTCTGCTCAAACCTCCCAGTTCCTGCCACACACATAGACAGGCAACTAATAACACTAGGGACGTTATCACACGGGGGCAAATCTGCTGGTTAATCCACACAAAACCCAAACAGAAACTGGATTAGTGCCCCGTGTTTTCACACGACGTTGCACAGAAACTGGACAGAAAGTGGACAGAAACTGGTGTTATCCGAGATCGGATTTGGAGGAAATGCAAATGCGCAATTAAGGTAAATTCGCATTTACCGTAATGTGATAGCCAAATGTGCATTTGGAAGCATTTCCCCGCATATTCCCATGGTTCCGCGGGGTCCTCGAGGCAGCGTAAGCATCTCCTTCCCCCTCAGCAGACGGCTAATTGAGCCGTCTTGGGGGCAGGGAAGAGGAGGGGCAGCCGCACGATTGGTGCTCCAACCCCTTCCCCAGGTCGTCCTCGGAGCAGCTGGCCCTCCGCACGGCCGGCGCTCCGGTGCTCCAGCGAGGACCTCCCGCTGCAGCATTTGCACACGCTGCGGCAGTGGAGTTGCCAAAGGTGTGCTGCAGCCTTTTGCGGTGCACCTCCGGAGGCTTGAAGGAAGGGTGGACGTGGGCCGCCCCGGGAAGCTGCGCTGCGGGGCCGAGGTATCCTTTCAGAAGTCGCCGAAGGTGCACCGCAAAAGGCTGCGGCGCACCTTCAGTGACTCTTCCACCGCAGCATGTGCAAACGCTGCGGCGGGAGGTCCTCCTTGGAGCGCTGGAGCGCCGGCCCAGAGGGCCGGCTGCTCCGAGGACAACCTGGTGAAGGGGTGATAGCCACAGCGAGTGACAGCCGCAGCGAGCATAGTGTGCATGTGCTAGAAGATCATTTCTAGTACATGTACGGGATTTTCTCACTTGTGTGTGAACGTTAAATGCGGTTTCAGTGGGGCTTAGCTTAAATGCGCAATTAAGGTAATTACGTGTGAAAGCCATTTGCGGAATCAAGGTTTATTTTCGGTTTATTTTCGGAATTTGTCATTTCCATTTTATTTTCGAATTGTGGCACACGTGTGATAACATCCTAAGAGAATAAAGTGTTAAACTAGGAGTGGGAATCATCTGACCCTCCACATGTTGGTGGACTGCAGCTTCCTGAATCCCTCATTACTGACTAAGCTGTCCAGGGTTGCAGGGAATTGCTGAGAGGTCAAAGCCACGAAGTAATAGAGAAGTCCAGAGTTTTCCCCATTCAAATAAGCTGTCATTCTGTGTATCTCCCCATAGGAGCCTTGCCATGTCTTATGATCTTGAGATGAGGACAGGTCGGGAGGGGAAAGCCTTTTCATTGGATGATCCTAGTTTATGGAACTACCTTCTAAGGCAGGGGTAGACAACCTTTCCCCTTTAAGGGCTGAGGGACTTCAGCTCCCAGAAGCCTCAGCCATGTTGGCCAATAGTCCCATGTTGGACAATAGCTCCTGGGATTCTGGGAGCTGAAGTCCCTCAGCCCTTAAAGGGGAAAGGTTGCCTAGCCCTGCTCTAAGGGAACCACTTTGGGCCCCAACCTTGGGAGAAAAATGGGATAAAAATAAATACAAAATAGTAGTAGTAGTAGTAATTCAATTGGCTCCATCTCTGGTCTCTTGTCACCATCAGGCAAAAACCTTGTCATTTAAACAATCCTTCAGTCTTTATGTGGTTGGGGTAGGAGGATGTGCGATGAGGATTTTTGTAAAAATACGTAATATGTGCTTAATGTGCTTTTTAATTTTTTAAAAAATTATGTTTCTAATACTATTTGTGCCACTCAGGCCTCATCCGTTCCAAGATTAGGGCCACCCAATTTCACATCCGCAAGACTGTGTGTGTTTGATGTATCTTTATAAGTATATGGGTCTCTCTCGCCAGACTTGTCAGCAGTCTTGTGTTGGAAGCATGCAGCACAGACAGGCAGCCAGCAGGACTAAAGGCTGCACCTTTCTCTGGCCTATGCCTTACTTAGCTATGGCCACTAGATGGCAGCATGGTATGAATGTCAGCAGGAACATTCATATTGTCTAAAAAAAATTTTTAAGGTGTGCATGCCAGACACTGACATTTCAATTATAAAGAATAATCAGCAGCCTTTCCATTTTAATACCACTTCCAGAAGTATACATGGCTCATTTCACTGTAAGATACAGTACGATTTAAGCGTCTTGTTATTGCAAAGCCTTGGGTTTTGGAAATGCTGTTTTGAATGGAAAGTGGTGTTGAAATTCAGTTACATTCAATGAGTAGCTCAAAACATGTACTATATGGAAAGTATGAAAACACAGCATTTTTCCATCACTTGCAGAATGTATTGAAATACTCTAGAGAGCATGTTTATGATTACTGTGATGGGCATACAATATTAAACAATCTTGACCCTCAAAATGACCTTTTAAAGGGTACTATTTGCCAGTGCAATGCCTTGTACATGGGACTAACTCTCAAAACACTCCAAAAATTCTAGCTAGTTCCAGAAAGGGTAGAAAGATTGTTCATGGGGATAGGGCAATACAATCTAAGCTAGTGCTTCATATCCTCCAACTTTCCAATTTGGCAGTAACAGTCCTGATTAATTCTCTGCCATCCCATTTTTTCATCTGCTTTTAAAATGTCCCAGTTTCTGTCTACTCCTTCCAGTTTCCCCCTTTGTCTTCAGCTTACTTCAGTGGCTTCAAAATGAGTTGAAAATAGAAAACTCATTTGCATGCTATTAACTCAGCTGGGGAGGAGAGAAAAGCAACAGGAGGAGGAGCCTTGCCCTTCCCAGTAATTTTAAGCAAAAGCCAACTCTGGCACCTTGTCCTAGCTCAGCCATTCTCCCTCATTACTAACTTTACTGATCATATTTTGGATGCATCCAGACTGGTTTAAAAGACTAGAAAGTCACAGATTTTGTTGCCATTCTTTCCGATTTTATTTTGGAGATCCATATACATTTTGATTACCCCCCCCCCCCCCGAATATTTTCTGTCAGCTCCTGATACAATCAGACCTTTTTTTAAAAAATACCAACTCCTCAGGTCAGTTTATTTTATCCCAGTATAAAATTGGAAGAAACAAGAACAAATTTTAGGACATTTCCATCAGATTGGATGTGTCCAGAATCTGATGTTGCTCTGCCATATATGTCCCGTTTTTCACCTGTGAAATGGAGGGAATGGTGCTTTCTCATCCCCATTGCCTGCCCCCCCCCCCCATTTTGGCTAACCCTTCAACAACACCTTGAAGACAGGTTACCCAAAGGATTGCCTCCTGTCCAGAGCATGGAGCCAATTTGGACTATATTGTGGTTGTGTGCCTTCCAAGTCATTTCTGAATTATGATGACCCTAATGCAAGCCTGACATGGGGTATTCTGGGGCTGAGAGAGTGTGACTGAGCAGGGAATCAAACCCTGGTCTCCTGATTCATAGTCCAACGCTCAAAGCACTGAACCACTCTGTCTCTCATCTCAGGTTATGCTTCCCATAACCAATGTGGCTATTGTGGTTTTTAAAAATCACTTTTTATAAGCTCTGTTCCTCCTACATATACCTGCTTAGACATTCAAGTTACGTTCTGAATAGGGAAGCAAACATCTATTAGTTTCAATTTTGTTGTGTTGCTTCAAAACCCCTCTGCATTTCCTTTCCATTCTTTTTCATATTAGACTGCAAGACCTTGTGCTTTCATCCTCAACTGAAAGCCATGCTTTTTGTTTGAGTTACACATTTTCCACACAGTTATGCCACTTTGGGGAACTAACTAAAGGATGGGTGGCCAAAGTATAGGCTGTGGGCTACGTGTGCCCCACAAGACCTTTCTGCAGCCATGGTCTCCTAGAGAGCCCTTGGTGTCCTTCTAGCAGTGGAAAAAATATTTGAGGGTTGGGGCTAGAATTCACATTCTGTTCCTGAAGGCCTCCAAGAGAAATACCTCCCAGAATTTCAGAACTGAAAAGTAGGTCACCTATGGCCAAGCAACATCAGTGTGTTCAAGAAAGCAAAAGTTAGTGATGAGAAGAATACACAAACCAGGAGAGGCTGCAGCAGTTTGCTTTTGCCTGAACCTACTGGGAAGGGCAAGGTTCTGGCCTCTCCTCTCCTCTCTGCTCCCTCTGCTGAGTTAACAGAGAATCCAAAACACACTGCAGAAATAATTCAGTTTGAGACCACTTTAACCGCCCTGGCTCAATGCTAAGGAATCCTGGGGACTGTAGTTTTGTGAGACATTTAGCCTTCTCTGTCAGAGAGTCCTGGTACCACAATAAACTACAATTCCTAGGATTCCCTAGCACTGAGCCAGGGGGGTGGGTTGGGAAGAGGGTTGAGGGAATGTTTTTAACTGTTGCCTGTTTTAATATGTTGTACTCCGCCTCGGTTGCCTAGCAGAGGGGCGGACTAGAAATAAATTTATTATTATTATTATTGTTGTTGTTGTTGTTGTTGTTGTTATTTATATTAAAGGGGTCTCAAACTGGATTTTTTCTACATTGTGTTTTGGACCTGAGTAAAAACTACTTTGTGTATTTTGAACTCAGTTTTCAGCAATGAAAGTAAGGACAAAGGGAGAAAGTGGAAAGAAGAGAGGGAAACTGGGACATTATAAAAGCAACTGAGAAAATTGGATGACTAGGGATTACTCAGAATCGCCCCTCTCGGATTGGGACAGTTGGATGCTATGGGGATAGTAATTGTGTAAAGTGACATTGTCACTTCTGCTTGTGATCTCTATACCCGTATTTTTATTTTTATTTTTTACTGCTATATCTCCCAGAATCCTCCAGAGTCCTTTCAGATTCTGGAAGCTGTGTTTCAAAAAAGGGAACTTTTGGAAACTCTGAATTGCAGTTCACATATATATTTTTTTTCATGATACAAACCTCACATTACAATTAAAACCTACACATTTTATGTTGATGAAGAGCTAGCATTCATCATACCCAGGGAGACCTTTGAAAAGCAATGGTGAGTAAATGGTGAGCTACCTTAGCTGGCCTTTCATTGCACTTGCAACTTTCTCTCTACACACATTTTGTTTGAATCTTTCAAGGTTTTGCAAGCTGTAACCTCAACACAGAGAGAGGAAGGACAAGGAGGAAGAAAGAGAGACATGGAGAACCAACGTGGAGAGCCACCAAGGCTTTAAGGGAGAAACATTTGAGGAAGTGAGAAGTTGCGGTTACTCAGTCACAGCAGGCGAGCTTTTGTTACAACCGCTCAGAGTGAAAAGAGCACAATTCTGGGTTCTGACTGGGGTCACCTTCATCAACTTCTGGTCACCCAATTTATGATCATGGTTAAACCACACAGGTCAGATTAACATCAAATATATATTTAAAGATCTTCAGGTCTTGGAGTTCCAGGATATTTATATGGGAAGGAATGCATTTGAAACCCTACCCCCCCCGGGGACCTGAAAGGAACATACTCCCACATTTTAAAAACTTTTTAAAAATTAAACTCAAGATGTTCTCAACACTCTCAGGCTATGTGGGAGATAATTATGTCATGCCTTTAAATCAGGAAGGAAACCATCCCAGTGGAGCAAAAAAACATGGGAAAATTGTCAAATGGAAAGCACTTTTTTTTTTCTTTAGTAAAATGATTTCTTGGGGGGAAAATAAATTGAGGGACCTGGGGTGCCCTTGGGAACCTCAAAAATGGTCTTCGGAGACTGCACACACACACACAAACTTTCTCTTCTCTTGGTTTAGTTGCAACGGTTGGCCCTCCTTATCCATGGATGCAACCATCCACAGCTTGAATATATATATATATATATATATATATATATATATATAATTCAAAACACAAACCTTTACCATTTTATGTAAGGGGCACCATTTTACTATGCCATTGTGTTTAATGGGTCTTGAGCATCCATGGATTTTGGTATCCACAGGGGGTCCTGGAACCAAACCCCAGTGAATACCAAGGACCGACAGTATTTATGTTCTTCTCTGTTTCATTCTCCCTTTCTTAAACCCCCAAATGGTCTTATAGTAGCAACCCCCTTTCCCCTGGCCTTCCCTTTCTTAGGACCTCCTTTTCTTTTCCATGCTTTGGTGGAGGGAGGGACACTACACAGTCACAGCAGGAAATATTTGATATTGCCTATTTTTTAATGTCGTACCTGACACAGAAAAAGAGCAGAGAGGAAACACTTCTTAGTGGAAGTTAAATTGGCTTGAATCTGAGCATCTGTTACAACCCCTGGAGTAGTGTAAGAAGAAGGTACACCAGAATTGTTTCATGATGCATAGCAAATTCATCCTGCCTTTATCCACAGTGATTGTTTCAATGGAAAATACATTTTAAAACAAAACAGCAAGATGTCAAGGGACACTTTAAACATGACTTAATTTATAGACCTATCTGATCATGTCATTTGGCCTCCTTCTTCCCACAGAAACTAATTTTGGCTCCTGCCACACAAAATGGAATATGTCTCCTCCTTCAGCTCTCCTGCATGAGATGTGATCCTTCCATCCTTCTAAAGCAGGGAGCACTTGGCACTAGCAATGCAAGATTATTTCAGCATAATTAAGAAAACCTGTCAGCCTGAGTCTGGCTACAGCCTATAGCCTGTGGGACTAAGCATGCATGTCCTTGGCATTCAGAAAGTCCAGATGTCTTTATCTTCTTGGGCAATGAGTTAGATTTTGTCCAGATGGTGTCTTGATTGCTTGAAACTCAATCGATTGAATTAGTGGGGCTGTTATTTGTTCAGCACTTTAGATACTCAGAGGTCCCATCCGTTGTCATTGCACCAGACTTCAGTTGCCAAACGCCTGGTGGAAGGGCAGATCAATAACTAACAACCCTGTAGCATTCCTAAAAGTGTGTGTATTTAAGAGCCCACCTCTGGTCTGGAGAACATGTTCATATGGTTCTTACTGACCTTGATGTGGATGGGCAGATTCATCTGGTGCTCATGTAACAGACGGCTCTCCCTGTCTGCTTTGCATTTCAGCTTCATTTAACCACATCCTCTACCCCAAACCTATAAAATCTCTCAGTAATACTTGCCATCAGACCATCACATCAGGGATCAAACCAGTAACCTCCCCACTATAAACTATTACAGAGAGGCTGTAAGGGACTCCTTGAAATGATCACAAAGCAGAACCTGATTCTTGGCCTGGTGTCAGTTTTTCATTACAACAGTCACTGAGCAGGAGGGCTTCACATGTCCCAGAGACATTACAATGCTTGTCACAAGAGAAGTAGGGAAAGATTGCACAATGTCAGTAATGGCCAAATTTCTCTTCTACTGAAATAATGGGAAGGTAGTGCGTGCTTGCTTGCTTGCTTGCTTGCTTGCTTGCTTGCTTGCTTAAAACAAAGCTCATCTAGCAAACATCAACTAGATGTAATATTGCCAGATCTCGGGGTGCTGATTGAAGTCCCAGTGAACTGTTATATTTCCCTGAGTCTCCAAGCAAGCAGAGAAATCTCAGGGCAAGTGGTGATGGAGGGGAAAGTTTGCTTTTTGTGCGTGAAGTTGCTTTAAAGCCTGGGCACCCATCCCTGCCACTCTGCAGCTGGTGCTACAGTTAAAGGTAAATTATTAACTACTGTCACACTGAATAGAAGGAGAGGGGGAGGCTGTTATTGAAAAGCAGCTAGAATTTGCACCTGGCCAGATCAGACTATCACCAAATACTTGTTTCATTGATTGCTGAGAGAGAGATTGAGAGACAGAGTGAAAAAGAACAGCATTACTTGACCAAATCCTATCTTAATAAAACTTATTGATTTTTAACAAAAGCATTTGAAAGCAGTCCTAGAGAAAAACTAGTGATGCACTGGAAGAAGCAGACACTCTATGTAATAAGATTATCTTTTTTATGATCTAAGAATATGCCCAGCAGGATTAGACAAGCATTTAGGCAAATAGTCTGATTTAGGGATTGAAGCAAATCAAGGTTTGGCGATCTCATTCCTTCCAGTAATTAAATGGGTGATGAAGTAGGCACCAGAAAGCACCAGGACAGGCATAAAATAGGATAATAGAGCCCTTACTGATAAAAATCACTTTTATTTTATCATGAAATGGAATGAAATGAGAAGATGTCCTTGCTGCAAGGAGAGGGCAGAAAGCAACAAACTCTGGATTAAGGATTAATACAGTTACAAAGAAATTAGGCAACCCATGGAAAGCTCAAATGCTTCCTGAGATAAGGAGGGCAGAATGGACATGCAAGGATGGTTTTTCTTTTAGGGGTGTACAGGTCTGAAAAAGGAGATACTAGATTAAGGGACATGATCAACCTCTAGACAAGATGTCTTTAAATGCAGTCTTATTAAACTGAGTGAGACAAGAAGATGATCAGAAAGGCTGGCTGCTGTCCTTGTGTTAATACTGGAATAATTAGGTTGGTGCAAATTGTCTCACCTCTGCATGATATGCTGCAGCTGCTACAAATGATCCATGCAGATATCAACACTACAGGATCCCGCTTCTTCTTTGGACTTCAACATCATAAAGGAAATGGGCCATTTTTGCAGTCCTAGGATGCCTTTCCCTGAAGCCCCTCTCCTTTCCTCCACATTAGGGAACAGATCAGTAGAAAATACCATTTTAATGCTCCTTGATGGAAAAGCAATTCACCTGCAGAAGCACAAAATGGAAGTAGACATCCAGCTGCTTCCATTATTTTTTGTTTTCCTGTATTTATATCCATTTTCTTGTTCTTTTGTTTCCCATGTTTCTTTGTGTTTCCAGACATTCCTGAGCCCAAAATGAACCGTAGTGAGGGCTGGGTTTAAGATCTGACGTCCAGCCCCCCCCCACCACCACCAAAGTTGCCTGCCTATAACTTAAATTATTGGCTGGGTACATCTCTGCATCTTACAGCAACAGATAAAAATATCTGGTTAACAGCAGCTGGTACAAGTTTTGGTAAAAATAAAACAAAACAGTAGAGTGAGATTACAGTCTGTCTTTTAGCCATTGGTGTTAGCATCCCTTACCCAAATCCTTATGCAGAGAGATCTTGTAGCACCTTTGAGACTAAGGAGGGATACAAATGGTGAAAAGTGCCGTCTTCAAGCCCAGGAAGGGGAGGGGTTTTCCAAATACTGTTTGCAGAAAAGAACATGGGACTTTGAACATGGAAAAACTAACTGGCTGTGCATCAGGAACATGGGAGAGAGCCTTCTCAGTGGCTGCTCCCAGCCTCTAACATCCCCTTCCCTTTTTGTTCTCCCTTCACTGCCAGGCAAAGACATTTCTGTTCAAACAGGCATTTAATGAGTAAATGGTTTCAAAGAGCCCTTAGTATCCATGGATTCTCCATCCACAGCTTGAAAATACTAAAATTTCATAAGCAAACATTTTAAATAAGTGACACTATTTTACCACCCCGCTGTATATAGAAGTTGAGCAGCCATGGATTTTGGTATCCATGGGGCATCCTGGAACCAAACTCCAGTGGATATCAAGGGCCCACTGTATTTCAATTCCCTAATTGTCTAGGTTGAATTTATGTACATCCTCTGTGGTCATTATTTATGTTTTCTTCCAAAGTAGTCCATTTTATTCCCACTCCCACATTGTTTTCCAACACATACACATGCACACACAGAGAGCCCATCAGTCATCGTTTTATGGCTATTGAGCAGTCTCAATCCTTGTGGGAAGGGTTCCCCATTTATGCTCCCCTCTAATTTTTTTCTAATATTCTCTAAATCTTCAGTTTGCCCTGAAAATGTTGATATTCCCTCCCTTTTTCCCCTCTTGTGTATGAGCTGTGCACAATATCCATTCCAAAACCCATTGGAATGATGTTCCAAGCCAATGGTACACTCTCAGTAGTCACTAGGACCGCATCTGCTTAATCTGGACTTCCCCTCTAATTAAAAAGCATGTTCCACAGATGGCTCATCATCATCCTGTGAAATCCACAGAGGAACTCAGAAAGCAATAACTTTTCTCAGAGTCCTGCACTTTCCTTCCAACACAAAATTCAGCAAGGAGGTGGTGGTGGTGCAAGGATTGATGAAGAGAGCAAAGAAGAGGAACTGAAAAAGTTAACTGCACATAAGTCACTTGGCTTCAAGGGGAAATGACTCTTTATCTGTCGCTGCTCTTTGTTGCAGTCAGCTCTCCAGTTTAACAAAGCTTTCTGAAACTTGTTCTAGAAAATTATTTTTCATTTTACTTCCATTACTGAAACCCGTCTGCGTGGAGAATCTGATAAAGCTCCCTAATGGCCTCTTGCACGTCCTGGTGGGTTTTGATGGTGCTTTTAGGTGTTAGCTGTGAACCAACCAAGCCAGTAGATAAGATGTGCACTGAGGTGAGTGATAACTTATTTGTCTCTCTATTGAGGCTAAAGCATTTTTGAGACAGAATCAATAATTAATTTGGAGCAGTGAATACTTGCATGCTAACACCAGGTTGCTTAAAAGCTGAGAGAAGTGCCATAGATGGGACAGAAAAACGCCAGGAATAACATTGTGACTTTTGAACACATTCGCTAAAATTGGCTATGTTCTCTCTCTCTCTCACTCTTTCTTTGCTGAAAGTAGATCTTGCACCAGTCTTGCTAACACTAGTTATGATGATGACCCATTGTTTTCAAGCCAGCAACAATCTGGTTTATTTTCACTTGGATTTTAAGGACAATCTTACACATGTCTACACAGAAGAGTCCACCATTGGTCTGCATCCTGTGTCACACGCACTAGTGTGTGGTAGGATGTCTAGTGTGGTAGGATTTTCTTCCCCTCTTGTCACCCATACATTAGGGCCAGGAGCATTGCCCTCTCCTGGTTCCACTGATGGAAACAGTTCCCTCAGCAGAAGTACCCCCATTGGATCCTGGCCATTGATTTCAAAGGCATGCACTCTTGGGTAAGTGTGCATAGAATTAAAATCATGGTCTACAACTGCAGATAAACTTACTAGGAAGTAAGAAATACCTAAGCATAATGGATCTTATTTCCAGGTTTCTGGAAATTATTTCTAGGGTTCTGGAAACCCAGGGTTCAGGGTTCTGTCCTGGAGCCAATGCTCCTCAAACTTTCTATCAATGATTTAGATTATGAGGTTGAGGGAATCCTTATCAAGTTTGCAGATGATACAGTACTGAGAGAGAGTGACTAACACATTGGAAGAGAATTAAACCTTGATAAACTGGACCTTGATAAACTGGAAAATTGAGAAGAATTTAATAAAATGAAATTCATTAGAGACAAATGCAAAATTCTCCATTTAGGCCATAGAAACCAAATGCACAAGTATAAGATGGGAGATACATGGCTCAGCAATACCACATGCAAAAAGGACCTTGGGATTCTTGTTAGTAATAAATTGAACATGAACCAGCAGTGATGCTGCAGCAAAGAAGGCAAATGCTATTTTAGCCTGCTTTAATAGAAGTACAGTTTCCAAGTTAAGTGATGTGATAGTTCCATTATAGTTTGCTCTGGTCATCTGGAGTACTGTGTTCATTTCTGGGCACCTCATTTTAAGGATATATACAAGTTGGATCAGGTTCAGAGAAGGGCAACAAGAATGATAAGATGTATGGAGAACTAAATATATGAGGAAGGAGCTGGACATGTTCAGCTTGGTGAAGACATGGACATGTTCAGTTTGGTGACATGATCCACTCTTTAAATACTTCAAGGGCTGTCCCAGAGAGAAGGGTTCAGGCTTGCTCTCTGCTGCTTCAGAGGGAAGAACTAGGTCTAATGTCTTTAATTTACAAAAGGGAAGATTTTGATTGAACATTGGAAGGAATGTCTTGACAGTAAGAGTGGTTTAGAAATGGAACCAATTGCCTAGAGAACTAGTGGGGGTCTCCATCTCTGGACATGTTTTGGGGATGGTTTAGTTGGAGAATCCTTCCAATTCTATGAGTCTGTGATTCATTGCTTTTGTAAACAATAAATATGACATTCCAAGACCACTGGGGTTTCAGTATAAATATTAAAAAGAATCCTTGCAACTTTACATTTTGGAAAATGAAGATTCAGATGCATTCATTGGGAAAGAAAGGAAAATACAGTGGGCCTTTGGTATTTGCTGGGGTTTGATTTCCTGGATACCAAAATCTATGACTACTGACATCCCATTAAATGCAATGGCATAGTACAATGGTATCCCTTATATAAAATGGCAAAATCATTGCTTTTTGAAATTTATATATTTCTAAATATTTTCAAACCATGGATGCCCGAATCCATGGATTTAAAAAATTCCATGGATATGGAGGGTTGACTGAATATTTATACAGTGCTGGGAAAATGATTTTATCTTTGAGAGTATTCTTTTGAATTCAATATTTTTGTTATATGTTGATATATATTGTATTAATCATTTGATATGGTATCTTGTGTTGGAAATAAACTAATAAGAATGAAAAAAAACCACAACCCTAAACAATATATAGTAAGAAGTGGTGACAATAGAAGAGCTATCTTTCATGTACTACACACAACATTTTGCAGAGTGTATTGGACTGTAAAGCACAAGGTTTTGATAAGTTTGCTGGATCCAGAGGGGGTTGTAATGAAACAGACCACTGGTGCCTTTAATCTGTGAGCAGCCATTGCTTCTGAACAGGTGCTTTCCTTTATAAGCAGTTTAAATGCACCTAATTTTGGCAGAACTAGACCTTGGGGTGATGTTTTTCTCTTCGCACGCTTAATGCATAAGCACAGAGGTCCTTTATAGCTGTATCAGAGAAGGCTATTCACATATACACTAACAGCTAAACATTTCCTTCTGCTTTTCAGTATATCAAACCATTGCTTTCTTGTTTTGTGTAAAGTATAAATAGAGAACCAGATTGATATATTTGCATATACTTTCAAAATTCAAATTTTAAAGATATAGGGTGGCAGTTATCTAGGTATTTCTAAAATACTACAGTAACTGCATTTCAACTTTAGAATAAAACTAAAGGAAAACAGAGGAGTGACAGATGCAGTACATTATCTGTGTGCACAATTTTGTTTTTCTCACTTCATTAAATATTAGCTTGATTGTTTTTCTGGCCACATTTTAAAATGATACAAATATTTCTCCCTGCAATCTCACATTTTCACTGTATTAATAGCCTTTTCTTTAAATATCCCATTTTCTTATTTTACATGTTATTATGCAGTTTAAGATCATATGTGGAGGCCAATATACACTTGCCCCTCCATTTTTGCAGGGGATCCATTCCAGACCCCCCTCACGAAAATGGAAACTCACTAATATTCAAGCCCTATTGGCTTGAATGGACATGCGCTCCTGTGCACAGCTGTGCATGCGTGAGATTTTATCCTATGGAGCTCACCCCTCCCCAAAGAATCAAGACTGCGGACTTCAAGTCCGAAAAAATGGAGGGGCGAGCATATATGCATAAGTCTCACTTTTCACTGGAACATTTTCAATGCCCTTACATTGGCATTTGAGATAGCAGTACAGGTTGAGCATCCCTAATCTGGAAAACCAAAATCCAAAACCCTGTAAAACTTGAACCTTTTTGAACTCTTCAAGGTTTTGATTTTGAAATATTTTGGATTTGGATTTTGGAATACAAGTAGCATAGTATGTACCTATACTGTATTTACAAGACTGGAGAGAGCTGTGACAGTCTGTGAAATGGTGGGAGGTGTGGATTTGTGCCAAGTACTACACTTGGTTTCCCGTCATTTCACAGATCCTCATGTCTCTTTCCAGCCATGCCTCTCTCCAGCCTTGTGTCTCTCGTCTCTCCAGCCTTGTAAATACAGTACAAGTATGTACTACATGACTTGTATTGCAAAATCCAAAAAATCACAACTCTGAAACAATTCTATCCCAACCGTTTTGGATAAGGGGTACTTGAAAGACTGTATTGTACAATTAAATTGTGATCTGTGCCCTCCATGAAAAAAAGACATGGTGTAGAAGGCAATTGGCACAGAAGCATTCTTCTTTTGTGGTCATTATTTTTTGTTTTCTTTCTGTTCAGCATTAAACCTGCCTTTGTACTTTCAGCTTTGACTTTCCTTAGTAGTTATTCCAAGTCTGGATATAGACATATAAGGGATGCTTCTCTGTTTATGTCCATTTCCTCCCTCAGTTTTAGCTAATGTTTCTAAATTTGTCTTTGCTTAAGAGGAATAATCACAAATGGAAGATAATTTTCATCTAGTATCAGAAGGCCAGTATCTAAGATTCCCTTTCCTTCTTCCTTCCCAAACTTCCAGAAGATAAACATAGTCCCTAAGATATCTGCATGGGACCCAGAGGAGGAGACATTATTTTGAACTCAAACAGGTCTCAGATCAGAGCACACTCCATTGAAAGAACCTTCTGTAACAAACAACAGCTAAAGGCCTGTCTAAATTAAAAGATCTTTGCTAGTTGGTTAAAAGAGAGCAGAGAGGGATCAACTCAGTTTCCCATAGGAGGAATGGCTACCAAGAAGGCTCTCTTCTGTGGCCTCTCCACTCATGCCTATGACAGTGGGGCTGACTGAGAGAAAACCACCAGCAAAGGTCTTAAAACTCAGGCAGGTTTTTATAAAGAGATATAAACTGTTAGATGGTTTGGTGTCAGGCTGTATGGGCTTTATAGGTATTTTAAATTCCACCCATAAAATAATCTGTACCCAGTATAACTGTTGCAACAAGGGTGTTATGTATCTCAAATAATCACCCCTTGTCATCCATTTGGCCACAACATTTTGAATCAAAAGGCAATCCCAGAAAAAGTAACACAGACCTGCAAAACTGAGGGTCATAAAACCGTTGTTTTTTTTTAAATGTATGCTAGTTTTATGGGAATTTGGCCAAAAATGACTTCAGATTTGCTCCATCATATACATTTTTTTCACAACTTGCTTTGACATTTCTATGTTGTAATATGTGACTGAATGAAATGATCCTGTAAATTATGCAAAGAGTAAGAAAGAGGTTAAAATCTTCTAATAGATATTCAAGGCATTTTAATTCACTGATATGAAACACAAAAATCAATTCAAAAGCACTAAAAGAAACTGCGCTGGAACATCAGCGTCAACACTTAATCAAATCTGAGTAACAACTGAATTGATAAAAATATTGAATTTGTGAAAGAACTGTGTGTGGTAATGACATTTTTATTGTGTTTTCTTTAAATTTAGCACCCCCAAATACATCAAAAACAGCAATAACATTGAAAAATCTTTTTCCATTGCAGGCTTGTGTAATCCAAGCAAGACGCAATAGGTGTGTGAGACTATAACCATACATGACATCTCTAGAAATGGATGCCATTGGTGTACTGGTTTTAGCTGTGCAAATGCACTTCTGGCCACAGCCGATACTTTGACTTTGACATCCAGCCCAAGATTACACTCAAACTGCAAATGTCAGATTTTAGATAAAGTGTAATTTTATTCAGCACAGGTTGAAAAATTATTTCCTGTTCTGTTTTCAACTGATAGAAGCACCTTGTCTGGATTAAATTTCAGTTTGTCTGCTCTCATGCAGTCTACTTACTACTGATGGCAACCATCCCCATTTGACAGACACTCCTAGTTAATCCTTAGCTCTCCTGTCCCACTTTTAAAACTCTTTGAAAATGTCCCAGTTTCTTACCTCTACTCACTTTACACCTTTGTCATCAGCTTACTTCAAATGGTTTACATTTGGTTCAAAGTGCAAAAGTAGTTTGCACTCAATGTGAAGTTGTAGGCTTTCATGGCCGGCATCCATAGTTTTTTGTGGGTTTTTCGGGCTGTGTGGCCATGTTCTGGAAGAGTTTCTTTCTGATGTTTCGCCAGCATCTGTGGCTGGCATCTTCAGAGAATGCGGGAATGGAAGGGAGTGGGTCTATATACACTGTGAGGCCCTGGGTAGGGAGGAGTGATTCCCATGTAAACTGTGTATTGTTCTGTGTTGAATAGGTATTGTTCTGTTGTTAATGGCATGGCTTCAGGGTGGGAGGATATGCAAACAAGGATATTGTCTGCTATTGTCTGCTGGGAAAGCCCCTGACCCTGGTTGGTTTCCTATTTGCATTTGCTGAGTGCTGATTTTCTTATTTTGTAGGACTGATAGCCAAACCTTGTTTAGTTTAAGGGTTTCTTCTTTTCTGTTGAAGTTGTCCAAGTGTTTGTGGATTTTGATAGAATCCATTGTCCCACTGGAAATAGCTTGTGGTGAAGCAATGTTCAAACAAGGCTGTGATGTCCTCTGGAAAAATTTGTTGGATGAGTGTCATGGTGTTATGGGGACTTTGGTGAACAGGGAGACCACATCAAAGCTGATTAGTATGTCTCTGGGTTTAAGTTCAAGGTTATTGATTTTTCTTATGAAGTGAGTTGAGTCCTTGATGTAATGGGGGCTTTGCCCTATCCTCTGGGAGATGATGGAGTGCAGATTCTACCTGGGCAATGATGCCTTCAACAAGGATTCTGGTGGTGGTTACTGCAAAATTGCCTCCTTTGGCCAGTATGGATGTCTCCAATGAGGGCTTCAGCTGGTGCTTTTGGCATTTGTTGAATTTCTGTTTTTGTCTTTCTGTGTGGTCAACAGAACAATACCTATTCAACACAGAACAATACACAGCTTACATGGGAATCACTCCTCCCTACCCAGGGTCTCACAGTATATATAGACCCACTTGCTTCCATTTCAGTACTCTCTGAAGATGCCAGCCAGAGATGCTGGCGAAACGTCAGAAAGAAATTCTTCTAGAACATGGCCACACAGCCCAAAAAACCCACAAAAAACTATAGTTTGCGCTCAGTTAATGGGTGGAAAGGAGGGGAGGGGAGGCAAGATGAGGGGATGAAATCTTGCCCTTCCCAGTGGGTGAAAGCAAAAGCAAACTGCTGCAGCATCTTCTAGCTTCTGTGTTTTTCCTCATTATAAACTTTTGTCATCTTGACCACACTCTGATGTTGCTTGGCCACAAATGCCTTCACCTTTGGTTTGTGAAATGCTAGAGGGTATTTGTTGTTGTTGTTGTTAACTGCCCTTGAATCGGTTCCGACTCATGGCGACCTTGTGGATGAAACATCTCCAAGAATCCCTATCTTCCACTGCCCTTCCCCATAACTCCCCTGATCGATTCTATCCATCTGGTCTGTGGTCTTCGTCTCTTTCTTCTACCCTCTACTCTTCCTAGCATTAGTGTTTTTTCTAGTGATCCATGACTTCTCATGATGTGATCAAAGTATGGTAGTCTCAACTTGATCATCTGAGCTTCCAGGATGAGCTTTGGTTTGATCTGTTCAAGAACCCATTTGTTTGTCTTCTTGGCTGTCCATGGTATCCTAAGTACTCTTCTCCAGCACCACATTTTGAATGAGTTGATTTGCTTCCTTCACTGTCCAGCTTTACAATGAACAATTCTGACTTTAGTGCTCAGTTGTATGTTTTTGCTCTTCAGTATCTTTTCCAGTTCTTTTACAGCTGCCCTTCCCATTCCTCCTCTTCTTCTTATTTCTTGACTGCAGTCTCCATTCTTTGATGTTTGATTTTAGAGATGGGAATTCTAATGTTTGATCCTAGATATGGGAATTATTTAACTATTTCAATTTCCTCATTGTCTAGATTAAATTTATGTATTTCTTCAGTGGTCATTATTTTTGTTTTCTTTATGTTCAGCATCAGACCTGCCTTTGCACTTTAATCTTTGACCTTCCTTATGAACTGTTCCAATTCCTGAATATCTTCTGCTAATAATATGGTGTCATCCGCATATCTTAGGTTGCTAATGTTGCTTCCTCCTATCTTAACTTCTCCTTTTTCTGATTCTAATTCTGCTTTTCTTATGATGTTTTCAGCATATAAATTAAACCAGTAGGGTGATAGGATGCAAACTTCTCTGACCTCTTTGCCTATTGGGAACCACTCTGTTTCCCCGAGGCCTCATGTCCTTGATACAGATTCCTCATCAGGACTATCAGATGTAGTGGCACTCCCATGTCTTTGAGTGCATTCCATAGTTTTTTGTGATCTATACAATCAAATGCTTTGTTGTAGTCTATGAAACACATGCTGATTCTTTTTTGGAATTCTTTGGTGTGCTCCATTAGCCATCATATGTTTGCAATGTGGTCCCTAGTGCTCCTTCCTTTTCTAAATCTTGCTTGAACCTCTGGAATTTTTCTCTCCATGTATGGTTGGAGTCTATGCTGCAGAACTTTGAGTATTATTTTGCTTGCATGTGAGATTAATGCTAGTGTCCTATAGTTGCTGCAATCTTTTGTATCTCCTTTCTTGTATATTGGTATGCATATCAAGCATTTCCAGTCTATTGGCCATTGCTTTGTTTTCCGTATTTGTTGGCATATTTCAGTTAGCACTAAAGTTGCATCTATCTGTGGGCATTGTAGCAGTTCAATTGGGATATCATCTCGTCCTGGTGATTTATTTTTCTCCATTTCCTTTATTATAGATTCCACTTCATTTCTTAGAATTTGTGGTTCATCTTCATTTGGCTCCTCATTCTAAATGTCATCAATTCCCTCATCTCTTTTGCATAACTCTTCTGTGTATTACCTCCAGTGTCTATTTCTCTGCATTGGTCATGGTAGTATTTCTCCTTATCCCTGAGCATCAGATGTTACACAGTTGTGTTCATCCTTCTGGCTTTGTTCCTATCTCCTTTTGCTTTTGCTTTTCTTTTTTTCTTTTATTGCATGTGTTCCATTTGTCATCCATTGTTTCTTATCTTTGTTTTTGGCCACTGTTAGTGTTTTCTTGCATTCATCCTTAATTATGTCTTTGACTTCTGTCCACAGTTCTCCATGTTCCTGTCGATTATAGTCAATAGTTCAAATCTATTTCTTACATTGTTGCTGAATTAATCTGAAATGTTACTGAGGTCATATTTTGGTATAATGATGGTTTTTGCTTTCTTCTTCAGCTTAACTCTAATTTTTGTTATGAGCAGTTCATGGTCTGTGCCACAGTCACCTCCTGGTCTGATTTTGGCCACAAAGAAAGAGCTTCTGCATCTTCTACTTCCAATTATGTAGTCTGTCTGGTTTTTGTGTTTACCAACTGGTGATGTCCAGGAGTATAGTCTCCTATCTGGTTGTATAAAGCAGGCATTTGCAATTAATATATTATTGGCCTCACAGAATTCTATCAGACACTCTCCTGCTTTTTTTTCTTGTTCCTAATCCAAATCTTCCTACTGTTTTTGATTCTTCTTTGTTGCCAACTTTAGCATTCAAGTGTCCAATGATTAGTTTGAAATCTTGGGATGGTATGTTGTTAATTTCTTCCTGGACTGCATCATAGAATCTCTCAATTTCCTCTTCACCTGCATCTGTGGTTAATGCATATACCTGGATTATTGTGCTGTTTCTAGGTTTACCATGAAGCCTCATTGATAATATATGGTTTGACTTTGAGTGCTCCTTTGAGTGCTCCAGCTATATCTTTCCTTATTATGAGAGCTGGAGGGTATGCAGACATTGATTTAGCATTTCAGCACCTTTCATGGAATTAGACAGAAAGGGAATATATAGTAAAGGTGGCATCAAAATGCTGGTTGTGCTGAACTTCAAAACTCTGGATGATCTCTCCCAACAGCTTCACATATACAGTAAACAGCATGGGAGTCCAGGGGTGGGGCAGAAGGACAGCACAACTGATGGCACTGAAAGCCATTGAGAGGTCTAGCAGAACCAAAAAGGAGATATTCCTTCTGTCTAGTTCTCTGTGTAGGTCATCAACCAAAGCCATCTCCATCCCATAATCAGGCCTGAATCCAGAGTGAAATGGAGCTATAAAATGGATCTCATCCAGGTACTCCTGGGGCTAGAAGGCTGCCACATGATCTAGTACAGGGGTAGGCAACCTTTCCCCTTTAAGGGCCTAGGGACCTCAGCTCCCAGAAGCCTCAGCCATGTTGGCCAATAGTCCCACATTGGCCAATAGCTCCTGGGATTCTGGGAGCTGAAGTCCCTCGGCCCTTAAAGGGGAAAGGTTGCCTACCCCTGATCTAGTACTTTGCCCAAGCAAGAGATATAGGACATTGGCCAGTAATTCTCCATCCAGAACGATGGGGTTCACTGCCTCCCTTCAGTAATGTTCTCACCAGTTTCTTAGACAGACTGTCAGAATGAGACATTTAATACTCTCCCTGTCCACTCAGCTAGTTACTCTCTAGCTGCTTTATGATCTAGGAAATGTGCAGGTCCAATACATCTGTGGTAGCTTTCACCTTTCCAAGGATCCTGTTCCTATCCTTTGAATGCACAAACTGAAATGTATCCAAGCAGGGATGGGCAATTGTGGGAGGCCCAAGGCTGCATTAACCTCCCAGTAGACTTTGGATCGGACCCATTTGGTTTGCTCCCAAATGCCCTCTGGGAGTTCAGGGATACTTTTTGGCATTTTGGGGCCCTAGAGGGGCCTTTTTTAACAACACAGATGAGAAGCAACTTCCTGTTCTCTTCATGTTTTGAAAAAGGCTTGTCCAGAGTTTAAAATGTCCCTAGAAGGCTTTGGGGGCATTAAAAAAACCTCTTTTTTTAACACCATGGGCTGCATGGAGTTCATGGGCCACACTGTACCCAGCCCTAAACTGCAGTATCCAAATCGAAGCAGATTAAAAAACAATGTCTGCAAAGTGTAGTGCAAATTCTTCACAGCAGGCATTTTTTCTCATCTTTTTTTTTTTTTTTTAGTGGCACATGTTCTTATCTTGTGTGACAGAGTGTAGAAGACAGCTTTGACTACTCGAGATGGTTTTGCTGGACAATGCTGTGCAGACGCAATGATGGCAGAGAAGTTCAATTTCTTTGCTCCCTCGAATTGCCTCAGGCAGGCAGCTCATTTCTCCTTCCCAGAAGATGGTAATCTGACTCAATACTGGAGGGGGCCAGATCTGAAGGGAATAGGTGCCTCGGGCAGCAGTATGCGGGCAAGAGGCAGCAGAGACAGTAGGACCTCTCCCTTGTCTGTGAGATGGTGGTAGTTGTGTTCCCCATTATTGTAAAGCTCCCAAACAAATAATTCACTACTATTAAGGTCTCTGGTGTATTTAAAGACCATTTGTTCTAGCAACTGTCTGTGGAATTAGTGTTTCATGTGGAACTTTACACTACATAATTGTGGGCACAGTGTCAACACAAGGTAATTAGCAGTGTTTCAGAGGAGTGCCAACTATAAAAAAAACAAATGTCATTCATTTGGCCTATGAACTCTCCTAACCATGACTTCAGTGCATGGTGGAAATCAGCAAATGGTTGCCCATTTGGGCCACACTTAGCCTGCAGCACGTGGAATGGTTATGCCCAGGTGTTTGTTATGTCACTAGTCAACTTCAATAAAATGTTGGCTAATACAGGTGGGCAATAGCTAAGCATAAGAAAGAAAGCACAGCCTTGTTTTAGTTTATATGAGTCGGTCAGAACAAGACTTCAAAAGAAGGGGACAAAATGCCCCCAACTGTGGGGGGTTGCAGACTGCCAGAAATAGTGCAAATTGAGTCCACTTTTAGGGTTAGGGTTAGTGCTAGGAAATCATGGGAATTTTTTTTTTCTGAGACACTGAGCCTTCTCTGTCAGAGAGCTCTGGTGCCACAATAAACTACAGTTCCCATGATTCCCTAGCACTGAGTCAGGGCAGTTAAAGTGGACTCAATTTGCACTATTTCTGGCAGTCTGCAACCCCCCTGTGACCACTTGTATTCATTCATTCCTGTAGCAATGTATTTTGTTGTGTAACATTTGTATTTTCTTCAATCTCCAAGAAGCTAAGAATAGTCTATGTCAGATTCCTACATGGCATACTGTTATGTCAGACCAAATCAGCTTTACAGATGGAACAATACCACATTTTCCAGTCTTTTGGCCTCCAAACTGGATCACTAGGTGGGTTTTAGAGTAACATAGTGCTTTCATTAAAAACATAGCACTACAGAATGCATTGTGTCAGTAGATACGTTTGTATAGATTAATCTATGTGCATAATATATGTAATATATGTTTTTCATAGCTTATTGCTGACAGAAGCTACAGCTGTGAAGGTTTAGAACTGACCGAGATTCCAGATCAATTGCCTTTCACGACCAAAGTCCTCGATTTCAGCTTTAATTTCTTGTATTCACTTCATTCCTCATCATTCAGCAAGCTGAAGGATCTAATATATTTAGATTTAACAAGGTATGGTGGATACTTGCCTTCTCCTCTGCTTGTACGACTTGGATTTTTATTCTCAGCTTTGTAAATGATATTTGTGGTTGCAATCAGCAATTCTACAAGACCCAGACTCTAATCACAGATATAAAACTTCTTGTCTGTTTAAATTTGCTTTACAGGTGGCTGTATCCTAAAATAATAACTGCCAGGAAATCCTGTAAATGTGGCAATTGTGGCCACTTTCACGTCTGTGAAGGAACACACTACCCCCCCCCCCACACACACACACAAACATACAATCTTTCTTCTTTTGCTGCTGCCACCACTATCAAAATTGGGCTGCAGTTACACTGGTTCTGTGATGAACATGACATTTTGCAAAATTGCAAAACAGAGCATCTCATAAGAAAGGAAGGAAAAGATAGCCAGAAAGGGAAAAAACTGGCACAATGGCACTGCAAGTTTAACACTGCATGTAGCTGATGGGCCACAAGTTACTCATCCATGCTTTAGATAGAACCTTCACAGACAGAATCTGTGTATTTGTATTACCAAATATTGCCAGTGATTGTATTTGCAACCCAGAACTGATGCAGATATACCTCAGTTAACAAAGCCTCTGACAAAGAAGCTCCATTTTATAAAGTCTTTTTATGCCTGCCCAGCACCTATATTCCTCCTCATTCTTTGTCTAACTGGAAGTTTCTAGCAGCCTTAGTACTGGAGAATGATGGAGGTCTGGAGAAACACAGACTTTCATTGCCAGGTTGCAGCAGCATGTCTGCAATAAACAATGGAATATAGCTTGAGCCGAGAAAGAATGGGTTTCTACTCTAAATGATCCTCCTGTAGCTAGTGGGCCTGTTCACAGTAGGCAAGGTAAATAGCATCTGCCTCCAGAATACCTTAAGCAAAACAGAGGTGGGGAAAGGGAAAGTAGATTAGCCTGCCTCACCACATCTGTCCATAATGGCAGCATGGCCACATGGCTGCGTGCATGTGACACCATTTGGGACAACATGGACTTGCTGTCCACAGATGCTTGGATCCACGGATGGCAAGTCTACAGGTACCGGGACCGACTGTACTAGGATCATCTAGTCCAACCCCCTGCCATGGAGGAAGATACAATGAAAGCAGTGGTATCACAAGGGGGGGGGGCTAGTGTGGGTGCCCAAAAAGGTCTTTGGGGGGTGACAACAGACTGCCCTCCCTCCCTCCCTCTCCTGCTGCCTTGCTTGCCTGGATAGCTGGCTGGTCAGACACTACCCGCACAGACCTGGAGAAGTCTGCCAGTCAAGCAAGGCAGTGAGAGGGGACAGAAGAGGTGTGTGCCCATGTCTCCTTCTCTGTTGCACTGGCTTCTTTGGCAGAGATAGCCAGGTCAGCGGAGAAGTTGGGAGGAGTATGTACTCACCACATATTTCTGGTGCCTTTGCTCCCTTGGCAGAGAGAGCCAGGGCAGCATAGAAGCCGGAAGGAGCATGTGCTCACCCTTACTTCTCCACTGTCTTGATTTCCTTAGCTGAGAGAGCTTTGGTAGCAGAGAGGAAGGGGTGGGTATCACAGCAGCACTGCATATCACCACCCTACAGCAGGAAGAGGGCCCAACTGGATGTCACTCTCCCAAGGTGTCACCCGGTGCAGTCTGCATTCCCCACACCCCCAGCAGATGGCCATTTGTTGTTAGCTCCTAGATTGCTGAAACACATCGAACTGTTCTTTACTGTGGTGAAGGAACCTATCCCTATTATCTCCATGCTATTTCTGCTTCCAGTACCAATTTTCTTTTAAAGAAGTAATGCCCAGGAACACATTTACTTTGTTAAATGAGGTATATTTGCATACAGAAATACTAGACCACCAGTGCACATCAGAAGACCATGTCCTGAAAGTGTCTATACAGAACCAGTCTACAAGCTTGTAGTAGAGGCTTTTATATTATAGACTGTGGACACATATTTTGTTCATAACATCCATGTAACTGGATTGACACACCCAACATTAGTAACTGATATATTGGGGAGATACTAGTTTGTTATGCTAATGCTGAATGTATTCCTTAAAGAAAGGACAATGCACACAAGTTCAAAAGGCAAAAGCCATAAAGACTACAATACTGCCCAGAAAAATTGATAGTCTGAAAAGCAAGGTATTCAGCAAATCCGGGATCAAACACATTAAAGGAATAGGGTTTTAAGTAGAGGTCCAGCAGCTCAGAGTCCGTCAAAAAACAGTGTAGTCAGGTAACTTCATTTGCAGAAGCTGGTAGCTACCAGACCTCAATAGAGGTGTTTACATAGACTGGACTCCCAAGCCCAGTTGCTCCCAACCCAGGTCCAACTGTAGGCTCACAGGTCTAATCTCCTTTCATGCCAAGGTTCCCCCATTCCTGAGACCTCTGCTACACTGGGCTCTCTCACACACATTTTTACATGACATCTATACACTGCTGCACACAGATCCTTTCCCCCAAGTTCTGACTACAGCAATATTTCATACACTCCAGCTGTACCAATTTGGCAGGGAGAGAATCAATCCTGTCATCCCATTTCTTCAGGCACTTTGTCCCAGTTTCCTTCCTCCTCCCACTTTCCCCCTTTACTCATTTACTTCAATTGCTGCAAACTGAGTTCAGTGTGTAAGAGTCCTTTGCACTCACTTAATTCAGAAGGACAGGAGAAGAGTGGAACTTGCCCCTCCCAGCTTACTCAGGCAAAACGCAAACTGCTCAAGCCTCTCCCAGCTTGTGTGTTCTTCTTTTAAAATATATTTTGCTATCCTCACCACACACTTTAGATTGGGATAAAAGTATGAATATATTAAACAGTGGTCTCCTTTTCTGCCTTGTTTATTGTCTTGTATTGTTCCAATTTTGTGAAAACTGTAAAGAGAAGCAGCAACTCTATTTTTATTAAACAAAACCTATACCCAAGTGTAGGCAGTCACTGAAAAATGAATAAAAAGTCCTTTATTAGGACTGGGGATTTAAAGAATACTTGCAAATTTTCTCATCCCTGATAAGAAAGTGTATCTCAACACATCAAGACAGCCTGTTCAGAAAATAAATTAAATCCCCCCCTGAACATTTGCACAAAACTAGGGGTTTTTTCCTTCATAAAAATTGATTTGCACAAAAAATAAGCAAAACTTTTGTGCTGAAAAGTGTTTTCACTGTTTACACTTTTTGCAAAAATGTTTTTAAAGCAAACTTTGTTCAAAAAGCAAAAATCATTGAGAATGCATCAGAAAATCTCATAATCTCATGTCTATGTAGAAAACTGTTGAAATTATTTTTCTTTTAGGCAAGAATGAAACAAAGATATACATCTCTAATTGGGACAAACTAAAATTCCACAAAGGTTGGCAGCTTTTCAAGTTATCCAGAACTCTTCATTAGGCTAAGTGGTAATTAAAAAAGAAAAAGTGGGGGGTGGGGAGGAGGTTAACAAGGAAACCTATTGTTTCCCTGAAAAAGTTTCTCCCTCTTTTTAAATCATCTAACCAGAAGTTTTGGAGAATGTGAAAGTCTGCACATTTCTGTGGCATTTCAGCTTATACTAATAAAGATATTATGCACATGTAGATACTCATTTTGTTGTGTTCTTGGGAATGAAACAGTTGTCTTTGTTTTTCTAGTTTTTATTGTATCCACAGATTGTAGGAATTAGATAATAATTTTGCATATTTTTGTGTATTAATTCCAGAACCTTTTGTTGCTTTTAAGGTGCCAGATTAATTGGGTATATGAAGGTGCTTTTGAAAGCAACTCTTACCTAGAAACCATTGTCTTGACTGGAAATCATCTTCTTTTCCTTGGAGATACAGCATTCGCAGGACCTCTGTCACTGAAGCACCTTGACCTAACCCAAACAGGACTCACTAGTTTAACATTTATCCCCATGCAGGATCTGGATAACCTAGAAACACTGATACTGGGAAACAATTACATTCACTCTCTACAGTTCCCACCAACTTTCAAAACTAGAAATCTAAAATATTTGGATTTTCAGATGAACAACATCCAAAGAATATCTGCTAAAGATGTAATGCCATTAAAACAATTCAGCAATCTGACTCTTGTCCTAAAAGGGAATCATATTGTGCATATTGACCCTGGAGTTTTTAGCTCAATTTCTTTCTACAATTTGGATTTTAGCAGCTGTGCTAATGTTTCTGTCATCTTGAAAGGGTTACAAGGTGGTCAAACTGTTGCTCTTCAGCTTGGGGCTTTTGTAGATTCAGATATTCTTCCAATAAGTCCCTCTGCATTGCATGGAATCAGGAATGTGTCTGTAGACCACCTCACTCTGCAGTATCGTACTTTCCTAAACCTATCTGCTGAAACATTTGAGTGGATGACCAAACTCCAAACGCTAGACTTGACCCATACTTCCCTCTTTGAGGTACCCCTTGGGCTTCATAGGATGGATATGCTGAAGGAATTAAATCTCAACGAGAACAAATTTGTGCACCTTTGTGACATCAGATCTTCTGTTTTTCCCACTGTCACCCACCTCTACATCAGAGGAAATTCAAAGGAGCTGGATTTGGGGGCTAGATGTTTAGAATCTTTGTCAAAGCTTCAGTATCTTGACTTGAGCAAGAGTCAGATAGAAGACTTAGACTGCTGCAGGAAGCAGTTTGCTGCTCTAAGCGCGTTGCAACATGTTAACATGAGCTATAATAGAAAACTTTTGTTCCACAGTATAGCCTTCAATGAATCTGCTAACCTGATGGTTCTGGATCTGGCTTTCACCCATATTGTCACCACCAATGCCTCCCAAGGACCTTTCAGCAATCTGCATTTTTTGCAGATCCTAAACCTTTCTTTCTCTCAAGTTGGTCAAAATATTCAGCACATCTTGCAAGGTCTAGAGTCTCTTCGTGTCTTAAATCTGAAAGGAAATAATTTTGAATCTGGGATCATTCTGAATGACAAACTTTTTCAGCAAGTGGGCAATTTAGAGGTGTTAATTTTATCTTACTGCAAATTGTTGGCTATAGAAACCAAAGCCTTTTCCACCCTCAGGAAGCTCCGGCATGTGGACCTGAGCCACAACAGTCTTATTACATTCAATTCAGGTGCCTTTTCCAATCTCAGGAACATCTATCTCAATTTTGCAAATAACAGGATCCATATTATCCCACGTGATATGTTGACTAACTTATCTGGCCAGAGCATAATCAATTTAAGTTACAATCCTCTGGAATGCACCTGTTCCAATACTGGATTATTAACCTGGTACAAGCAAAACATAGATAAAATTGAAGACTCTGAAGAGACAGTCTGCTCTGAGCCCAAGTCACTAGCCGGTACTAAGCTCCTCTTTGTAAATCTGTTTTGTGGATATAGCACTGCAAAAGTAATATTGATTACCTTTGTTGTGATAACAGTAATTGGAGTGACCTTCATTTTGATCATACGTTTTTTACAGAGAAAGTACCAACATATTTAAGCTCCTGGATAAAAGTAAGTACAGAAAAGTAACATCAAAGAACCTGTAAGAAGGAATTTACAAGGAAATTGCATTTTCTAACATTGAATGTATTTCCTGATCCCTTTTACATCAATAGCACACTCATTTACACTATTCTGATATGAGGCAGTTTGGGGGAAATTATTGCAAGATGTGGGGAAAGAGAAAAAGATTGTTCAGTTTTGCATTCTCTGCATGGAGTTCATTCATTCTGGCAGTAACATGTTAGAAAACTCCAATTTGCCCCAGTAGGCAAGCTGGGTATGGCAAACAGGCACAAGGCCAGCAGTAACTTGTCCTGAAAATATGAAAAATATTTTTTCCCCAACAGAAATAAAAGGAGGTATCTTAAACTTTGTGCCAGACCACCCATTTCCCATAATGAAGACAAGGTTTGAATTTATGTTGGACTGGTAAGGAAAAAGAAAAAAAAAGATTAAGGTGTCCTGACCTGTGCTTCATGTTTGAGAAAAAACATTATGACTAGCAGCAAAGAAATACAGTGAGTCTTTTTCTTGGTTATTTAATAAGGTTTCAGAAGATCCAAGGAGGACAATTATTACATACACTGAGCTAGGCAAAGAACAGCTTGCAACTCACGACTCAGAAAACACTGAGAAAAATATTTTGTACCCAAATGCCCTCCAGGAAGGGGTGCCATTTTTTAATACTACTTGAGGCCCCAGAGAGACCATTTTAGGTCACCATAAGTCAGAAACAACTTAGAGGCTCACAACAACAAAGTGATAATCTTAAGTTTACATAGGTACATATCTATTTTTCACATGAGCTTCTTTTAGTGGTGGCAACTAGAAAACATCAAATAAACAATAAGGAACTCTTGGTTTGTATATTGTTCAAATTTATTTACATAGAAGAATTCATACAAATTGTCCTTTTCCCATAATAGATTTCAGTGTGTTAATTACAGTATTTCAATTTACCAAAATAAATGTACTGGCAAATCTTAAACTGCTAGTTTAATGTTACAAAATGTGTTTTCCTAGAATAGTGAAGGAGCTTGTCATCTACATCTGAGTGCTGTTCAAAGTAGACATGCCTGCATCGTCTAACAGCTGGTCAGTTCCACTCCTCTCACACATTTGCTCTGGGCTTTTGATAACGAAATTATTGTGCTGAGCTTTCCAATATGAAGTACAAATTTTCCCTGTCCCATCACCTCATGCCTTCTCATCCAGTTGAGAGCAAAGATGACAATTGTGTCATGACCAGATCCAGCTATGGTGACACTAATGTGCTGTGCTCCCTTGAGCACAAATCAAGGCAGTGTGTTTCAATAGGGGCTATAACACCACCATCTGTTTTCTGACATATGTAGCATTTCTGTTGTTTATTGCTGAACTCTGAATTTTGTCGGATGTAACTGCACTGCATTCAATTGGAGTTCAGCCACTTTCAGAGATACCTCTGTAGTCTTTCACGTGGAATCTATCACTGCTATACTTGCTTACCATGGAAATCAAAAGGGTTGATACCACACTATTTGTTGCAGATACTAATATGGGGCACAACCATGGCCGCTATTTGAAAAAGAGTTCTCCTCCTACACTTATCCCACATATGATACAGAACATGTTGGGAGCCTCTATGTATGCTGGGTTTGTTTGGAACAAACTTTATAGGCGTGGCAGTGGATCTATGTGAGTTCCAGTACTTTACAGTGGAATGAACCCCTTTTCATTAAATTCTTAATGGAGGTGAGCTTCACACTTGACAATTCCTTGCATCAAAACAAAACACTGGGCTGGGCATGATTCTTACTGTCTTGAAGGGGGGGGTATGAACCCTAAAGCTGTGAAGTTTACACCTTTCCCATTTCTTATTATATTTTACATATATTGAGTAATATTGACATGGGCATGGCACTTTTTGCTTGACAGTGGGAAAAGAATAAGTGAAGTTCTGAGCCAGACACAATTTTATAACACATACAACTTTTGGTGTATGATTTGGGGCAGCTTAAAGTTTATAAGCTTAGTTTAAACATGGTGATATCTGGAAAAGTGACTTATTTCTATATAATTTGACTGCAAGTCCAATAAACCTCCACAATAGCAAAAAGGAGAAAAAAAAACAATATCCCCGTCAAACCTATTCATCTACAAACTCATTTCTGCAGCAACATTTTAAACTTCCAAGCACATATGGACATAAGAGCTTCCAGTAAGATATGTGTAGTAAGGCTTTCTCTTTCCGATATCCATGCCTAATATGTGGATTGTGGGGGTAGAGTGAGGAAGGGGACCTGTGGCTATTTTCCTGGAGGGAAATACATTAGTTGCACTGGCATGTGCATTTCTGCCAACCTAGCAGTTTGATAGTGTGCAAATGCAAGTAGATAAATAGGTACCACTTCTCAGAGGGAAGGTAAACAGCATTCTGTGCAGTCATGTTGGCCACATGATCATAGAGTAGTCTCTGACAATGCTGGCTCTTCAGCTTAGTAACAGAGATGAGAACCACCCCTTACGATCAGACACAACTTGATAATTTTGTCAACGGGGAATACCTTTACCGTTACCTACTGGCATATGCACACTGGAATGAGTAGGGCTCTCACCAAAATGCATCTAAGAGCTCTGGAAAGTTCTGAATCTCTGCTGTGAAGATGCAGGAATATCTATTAATCAGTGTATTTATCAGTGGACAAAAACAATTGTATATGTTACCATGGCATTTCATACCATTGTAGCCTGTGTATTGAAGCCTATATTGACGGAAGCCATTTCAAGAAACAAACTCAATTCCCTTGCATGCTCAGTTTTATTTTAACATTATGTAACCGCATAAGTATAAATATTTTTATTCATTTTCCATTGGTTATGACATCCAGATGGGGATTTCTTAAAGAAAATAAGACTGCAAACACTTTATTGCACAGATCCTAACAAACTTTCTTTTTAATAATTTGATCATCTACAGTAGGAAGTACTACAAAGGGACAATTTAACATACAACCACACAGAGACTGACAAAGTACATTTAAGAGGATCTTTAACAGTTCACTCTAAGTTAAACATCAACAAACAGGGACTATATGAATGCAAGCTTAGGTGCTACTCCACTTCCAAAATGGGGGAAAAAATATTTGGCAGAAGTGATAAAGCACTATACAAAATATACATTAAAAGATATATTTGTAAACAAGATACCTAGATGTGCTTTAAAGGAAACAAATGGAAGGTTTTTAAATGCAAGTAACTGTAAACTATTAAATACCTCCCAGATAGAAATGTCATGATTTTGGAGTGCATTAATGTTTGGTGAATTCATTCCCAAAATACAGACACAGACTGTAAATGCCAGGACCACTCCCTTAAAAAAAACAACACCCAGTTGTTCTAAATAATTCATGAGTGCATATAAGGGAAATGAACGCACTAGCGCTTCAAAGAAAATTGTAGAGACTTGCTGGTAATTTTATTTTCTTAGCAAAGACTTCTAAAAATGAGTAAAATTTCAACTGGTCTAATGCTTTTTCTCAGGGAAATTGCATTTAGCATGCTGGTATTGTACAAACGAAACTCACAGTTGCATTAAGTTTGGATGACTACAGTTTGGGAAATGGAGAGAGAAAATATATTGGTGGGGAGGCCACCATTAAATGAACTTTTGTAGATTAATATAGAAGAGAGAACATATAAAAATGGATCCTGGTCACTCTAGCAAATTTATCTGTGATCATTTTTCTGCAGTGTTTCTGACCAAACCCAAACACTTTTGCTCCAAATTTAATCAGACAAATTAAACACATTCCACAATGCACAAAATTCAAATAAGGCTTAGCAAAAGTAAAACGGACACTCAAATTCTAGCACCAAGTAGCTCAAATAGGTTCCCCCCCTTTTTTTTACAAAACCACCTTTTTATTCTTAAAAAAAGCACATTTACTTTTTTCAATACAAATAAAGGTCACAATTTGAAATGTATATAGCTAATTAATGTACTTCAAAAAGAATGTGAAACATAGGATGACTTGCTAAAAACAGCAAGCGACTCTACAACATAAGGCCCCAGCTAGGTACTGAAATATTATCATGTGCTGGATATATTATCTAGGTACACTGTTGGGGGGAAAAAACCTATGGCTCCACCTCCCCCCTCATCTCACCACTTTTGTCATAAAATAAAAAAGAAAGCTGAACCACTAAATGTTCAAATGTATCATGATAAGAGAGATGAATCATTAAGGTAATGAAAAAAATGGTTCAACACTTTAAGTTATGTGCTTTTGCACCAGCTTCATACCAAAAAGACCTGGTTTTAAATAACTATGGCCTGAATCAACAGTACAAACTCTGCTCACCGCAAAGTCACTATAGACTCAGCCTAGGATTCAATGAAGGAAAGGTGAACACATAGCCTTCATGTTACCAGAAACTAGATTGTGAATGGCATGGTATGAGTTACAGTGGTAATGCAGACTCTTCCCTTTGTTATTTCTGGTATAGCCTAACCAAAAGGCAGATACTGTGCACTAAAGAGCTGCAGTTTGATTAGCTATTTAAACTAATAAATCTAATAACTCACTATAATACTACCAACCTCAAACTCTTAAAACACACACCTAAACACATTGACAGCAACTAGATGTTTAATTTCTTAAATTTCATAGTTTAGAATTTTGAATAAGTACAAAGTGTGGGGGGCATTCTGTCCTCTGTCCTTCCATCAGACCAGTATATTTGTGGGTTTAGCCTAGGCCCAAGTTTTAGTAATTCTGCTTCTTTTTAGATTATGGCAAACCAGTGGCAAAGATACTATCATAAAAAGGTTGAGGAAATAATGCAATCAGCAGCAAAGTGGATACACTACATTCAGAACAACACACTATGAAGTATTTATGGACCATTTGCTATTTACCCGCTCCCTGCCCCTGTAATGTGTTTTTCAAATTGTAAAAGTATTTTTGTACAAATACAATATGGTAACAGTTTAACCGGTTACATTTGGGAAGGCATTTCGAGGGGAAAAAACAAGTCCTTTTTTTACACACCCTGCTTTAAGTGGCGCTGAGTATTTTTCTGCAATAAAATACTACACAGTGCTGTTTTCTAAAGATAAAATGAGATATTACATTTTTAGGTAAGAAGTCCAAGTTGCAAGCCTTGATATTAGGAGGATTTTTTGTGGGGACTACTTTTTGAGGTGTCTTTTCCTCGTCTCTGCCGGGCAGAGTCTTTGTCAGATGAAAGTGCATTTAAAGAGTCAGCTGAAGTCCCTGACTTTGGCAAATCTTTACCTACATTCTGTTTTTTTACAGCAGAAGACTGAGGCAGAATGGGGTCTTTCCCCTTTATGTCCACAGTATTAGCAGAGTGAGATCTCTCTTGGTTTCTCAGCTTTCCCCCACAATCAGAAATTGGAATGTGCTCTTCCACAGGGGATGGAGTACAGTGCATGCCCAACAAGGAAACACTTTTAGTAATTTCTGCCCTGCCATCTGCTATGGAAGAACTGGTTTGCTTTTTCACTTCCTTGCAGCTGGCTGCAAGTGGCTCTGGTGACCCCAGCTTAGCTTTTGTTGAAAGCAAAACATGGACTTCCTGTCTAGATTCAGAGAAGCTGGATGGGCAGTCGAGTGGCTTTGTAGTAACTGCAGCTGGGCGACATGAACTCTGAAAAGAAATTGAGGAGGAATGTTTTGCCGCGTGCTGCTTGCTCCCTTCTGCTGGTTGTTTCTGATTCATGTGTCCTTTGCCTTTAGCATCCTGAACATTCTTGCTACCCGTGACTGTCTTGTCCACAGCTTTTCCTCTAGCATCACAGCTAGGAAGGGAAAGACTAGGATCTGATTTCCCATGGTCATTTTGAAAATAAAGTGCTTCAGTGCTTTTTTTTGCTTCAGGTTGTTTTTCTGCCACGCTGGTCTGATTGCTTGGGCCCTTGTCCGACTGTCTGTTCAACAAGGGACTTTCTTTTACAGCAGATACTTTTAGAGGCGTGCTTTGTTTGCTACGTATATGGTATGGCTTTTGATCAACAGGGTCACTTAAGTTTGTCATCTGCTGCCTTTGAAAATGCTTAGTGTTGTCTGTTGACACTGCTGCTTCCTGGCTTTTAATGGAGGATTTAAGTTGTTTTTCAGGCATGGTGCTATGTGTTTGGATTATGGGTTCTGGCCCACATTCAATAATCAGATGCTGTTCCACCTGGATATGCTCACTATTTAATTTTTTTTGAGAGCTTGAGAAATATGAGAAACCTACATTTTTCCCCTCCTTCCTAGAACCAGCCAAAGTCTGAATACCACTTTCCTTTTCTTTTGCATTTTTGACTATTTGTTTTTGTGTCAATTTATCAGAATTCTTCAAATTAGAAGAACAAGTGTCAGATATTTGTCTTGATTTAATAGCGCTACTTTCTGTATCTGATACTGCTTGGAGATGATCTTGGTTGCTGCAACACAGAGGTACATCAGCTATGGATGGTCCACTGAACAATTGTCTTACAGAAGGAATTTCAGAATTGCTACCTTGCTGTCTAGATGCAATGATGGATTCTTTCTCACTAGCTGGAAGTACAGTCTTAGATTGCCTCTGCTCTTTTGCTTTTAGATCTCGAGGGCTGTCCTTTTGTATGGTTACACTAACCATATCTTTTTCCTGTTTAGCAAGATTAGAATCTGAAAATGCTTGTAAAGACATTTGGAGGACTGAAGTTTCAGGTTTGCAATATGCACCTGCTCTCTGTACACCTAAATCATCTCCTGAAAATTCAGTATTAGTGTTGCCATCCTCTTTTGCAGATTGTTTGAGTGTATCTTTGATGTCTTTGGGCTTCATCTTTGAACCTGTTACGTGTACTTTTCCTGTTCCATGTGTTTGTGGTTGCAAATTTGCATCAAAGGAACACCTTGGAGTGCGTTTAGGGCCTTGACTTGGGGGCACTTCTGTTACAGATCTCTTTGTTGAGGAATCCTCAGTTATCCCAGGCTTCTCTGGAACGACATTATCACTCTGTTGAGCCCTTGTGTGGCTGTCAGGCACTTCTTTAGAGGGTTTTTTCTCTTTTCGTTTGGCTTTCTCAGAATGTCCTTGTTGGTGGGCAGATTTGCTGGTTGTCACGGCAGAACTCTGGTTCTGGAGGCTATGAGATTTAGCATCATTTGCACTAAATTGGATTACCTCCCTTTTTTGGTTAATCACTCGTACAGAGTTATCACATTTAGCACTGAGATTGGAGAGCGTTTTATCCAGTTGCTGTTCAATGGTAACAGACGTTGCTGGTGAGCTCTGCATGCTTTTATTTGGCCTTGAACATGGAGACAGATTGGATTTGTAAGGACTGGATTGTTGGAAGATTTGTGGCTGCTCTTTTGGAGAAGATGGCTCAACCTTCATACTGCTGCCACCTGGGCATGTAAGTAGCACAGCATCATTTTTGGTATTTTGACCTCCTGGAAATGCACATAAAGATACTTCTGTCTTTGAAACCTGTGGCCCTGAAAGTAATGCAATGTCTAATGTGCCTTCAATAGGTTTCAGGTAAGACACAGACCTTCCTTCTAGCTTATATTCTGAAGGACTCTTTCGGACAGGTGACTCTGTAGAAATCATGGCTGATTTCTCCATACTAGTTTCTGCTCGGACATTCAAGGCTTTGAGGGGAACAAAAGCCGCAGAATTAATCTGAGTAGCATGAACACTGTTGATAAAAGGTCGGCTTTCAGCAATTGAACTGGAATCCTGCAACACATTTATAGGTCTGACTGAATTAAGCTGATGGCACTCATGCACATTTGATGTCAGTTTGGACTTTAATACCGGACAGGGGCTGTCATCTTTTTCTTCAAAGGACATTTTCTTCCGAATATAATCAATATTTGCAAGCTTACTATCTAATCTTTCAAATTTGACAAATTCTTTTGTTGGTGCTGTTTTATCTGCATTTTCTCCTTTTCCATTCAGTATCTTGTCAGATGACTGAGGCAGAACATCCTGCAAGATACATGAAGCAGGAATTCTTTTGAAGTCATAAGACAAATGACTGAGTTCATTAAATGGAGGCCCATGACATTGTGTGTGTGTATCTGAAGGAATAAAATCATTTGATCTCATGCTTGCATTCTTCTGAAGGGTGTCCTTTAGCATGCCACCTACTGATTGTGTTTCCAGAGCTGCAATTTTAGTTTCTGAGGGGTTTGATTTGTCCAAAGCTTTTGGAAATGCTTTCTTGCCATCTCTTTCCTCCAGAGAAGAGGTTACAGAGCTTTCTGATTCACCACAAAGTTCATGTACAGTGCTTGTTTTTTGCAAATATTGTTTTTCTGTCAGATCTTGCTTTTTCACAACTATCTTGACTTTTAATTTTTCTCTGTCCAACTCATCAACTGATTCTTGCCTGCCCAACTTCCTGGAAATGGGACGTTTTAAGCAACCTTGTTCTGCAGGCCTCACTCGTGTGAGTGATGGGGCATCTAAAACATTCTCCTCAAGGCTTTGAAGGGTTATATCTCGTTGAGATACTTCTCGGTTAACTTCTTCCTGAGTTACCTCCAGGCTGTGTTTGCGTGAACACAGGTGTTTCTTGTCAGTGCCATAAGAAGGGGCAAGTTTCTCTTCTGACTGAACCCTTTTGAGCAGTGGTGACCTTGGTGGTTCTGCACTCTTAGGTCTAACTATATGCCTGACAATAGTGGGAGGAGAATGCATTTTGGTAGGAAAAGCCTGAGCTATTTTTGTGTTTCCAACTGAATGCCCCAATAAAGGTGATGGAGACCGCTGAGGGGATGTTGGCTGAGGAGTGGGAGAAGGAGTCCGTGCCAAGGGTGAGAGAGGAATGCTGCCAGCTGATTTGCGTCTTCCTGATCTGTATCTTTGCCCACCAAGCTTGGGACCTAATCCATGAAGAGTGCTGGGTCTAATATGCCCTGAGCCAGCTGGAGAATTGGGTGCACTTGAACTTGGAGAGCTACTTTGAGAGGAATTTGTACCTGGGAGAGAAACAAATAAAACTTCACTGGTTTCCTTTTTCCATTTTAAAAAAATAAACCTTAAAAATGTTTCTGTTCAATGTACAGATGGTGTATGAGGAAGCCAACAGGATTTATCATTACTGACTTTCAAAGGTCAAATTTTTGTAGCTTTGAATCTTCCTTGTCTGCTTTTTCCCTGAAAGTTTACATGACCTACTTTTAGATTTTTCTACAGTGCACTCACCTATCTGTCAAAGTACTGGCTTCTTGAAGCTGATATTAATAAAGAGCTAATACAAGTCAGTATACACTGGTCCCTCCACATTTGCTGGGGTTAGGGGTGAAGGATCCCTGTGAATGTGGAAAAACTACAAATAAAAAAACACTTTTTTTTTTAACCTAAGAAAACACCTCTCTATGAATCTCCAAGTTCCTCAGTGCAACTCTATATTCAACATCTGCCAGAATTTGACCATAGAATCATCTGGAGGACCTACAAATGCCTAGAGAAGTGTTTTCTCTAGGCACTTCTAAGTTCTCCAGCACAACCCTATGTCAACTTCTGGCAGAGTTGCACTGGAGGACCTGGAGATTCCTAGAGATAACATATGAATCAAATCTGCAAAAGTCAAAGCCGGAAGTTGGAGGGCTGACTGTACATATATTCTGAATAATACAGGAAGTTCTTTCATAGGCTTTAATGATGTGATTAAGTTTGGGTTTTGGACTACTGTAGTAGAAAATCCCAAACTATGATCTTCCTGGAGGACAAATTCTCTATACAGTGAAGCAAAATAGCTGATTCAAGATGTCTTCCTCTGGACAAACTTTGTTGATTTTAAGACTATATAAGACCTGGTGTAACTCTTTAGCTTTTAGAACTGGTTTCTTTTCTCATCTCTTGAAAGTTCTACAGTACAGTATTTCCCATCCCTTAAAGTGACCAAGGTACTGCTCATGTTTATAAGTTGGCCCTTTTCTTTCCTTGGGTATCTGTATCCACAAATACTCACCTGAGGGGAAATCAGGGGTGGAGCGAAGGCTTGGTGTTGGTGAGCGGGGAGACAAGCTGTGAGTTGGTGAGCCAGGCAAGCTCTCTCCTGATGAAAGTGATCGGTTCAGACAGGAGAAACTCCGACTCGTATGAAGAAGGGGAGATGGCTGCTTAGCTAGCTTTTTGAAAAGTGATCTTCTCCTAATAGGAAAACAAGAAGTCATTTATGAAACACATATGTCTAGAAATATTATCTTGGCTTTAATAAAAAATTCTACCCACAAGAAGTGAAAAACATAATACAGAACTACCAGAGCTTTAGATAATACAGCAGTAAGGAGCTTAGATACACATGTCTGAACTGTACAGAACCACTGTAATTTATGAACTGTACAAGAGTTTGGAACAATTCTTGAATTTGTACTATACAGGTTTTAAGGATTTGGGATGGGGCTTTCACGAAAAGAAAAGAAAAGAAAAGAAAAGAAAAGAAAAGAAAAGAAAGAAATCTACAAACCTCATATGTTAGTTTATGAAAATCATTTCATACTGTCAACTAAACAAATATATGCCACTGTCTCACCATGAAGATTATATTTTAAGTGATATTTAAGGACCTATTCTTCAAGTTGAAAACAACACACAAATTAGGCACCTGTCATACAACTTACAGTACAAATGTACACAGCAAAGCTTACTTATCCAACTAATGACAGACAGATGGAACAATATCTTTTATATGATTCTAATCAGAAGGTACTACTGCGGAAATCTGTTTCTACATGCTATTTAGTGTTAGGAGATACAGAATATTAAAAATGAAAAGAATGACATTAGACTAGGAAGATATTTCATAAAGATATTTGCTGAGTAGATAGTATGAAATATGGCAATTATCTGGAAATGAAGAGAAAAATAATTTATTTGCATATAAAGAAACATGTTTCCACAAGCATGACAAATTTATTTGGCATTAATGAAGCAGCCACAACTCACCTTTCCAAACTTTCTTTCTTTTTTGTTTTCTTACTCCGTCTAACCATTCGACCCCTATAACTATTTCTTCTAGCTGGTCCAGTTTTTATTGAAGTGTTTTCAAAAGGTGTTGTAGTAATTGAAACTTTATTGCCACTCTGTCAAATAAGAATTTCAAGATGTTACTATATTGTTCTCCAAGTGGAACAAAAGGAATCGGAGGATGGGCTCTATTTGATTCAGAAGAAACATTTCCCCATGTCAGTTTCACTACCAACTCTTGCTTTCTACTAGTTTCATCTAGCAGAGACATCTGCTTTATTACAAGATACCAGGATCTTTGGAGAATAAACCTTGATCATTCCTGATTTCTAACAGCATCACACGACAATGGAAGTAATGAGTTTCATGTATGGAAGAATATCTCATAGGGCAATAAGTGGGATAGGATTACCTTTGGCTCGAAAATTAGAATTCTTTGAACATCCTGCTGGTTTACTAAGGTGGCACTTAGGATTTGGCTTGATTGAGCTAGGTAATTTTAGGTCTATGCTTTCAGCATGAGCAATTCATTTTTCTTGCTTTTAGTTTTCATGTACGTTTTGTTACAGAAAGTGAAATCAGTTGTAGAATTCTAAGTGCCATTAATAGAGACGAAGAGCTGTAGTTTTGAACTAACCAGCTGCACAAGAAACACCCAAGGGTACTCTAGATTTGTACACCAGACTGAGTTGCTATTTTTTTTTTAAGAATAATGAAATGGAGAGGACTTTCATAAACAAATTGTGGTATGTTATGGTGGTGGATGAGTATTTGCAGTTCAAGAAAAAGAAAACCCAAACATACACTAACTGGTATGATGACGATCTGACTTTAAAGTAGCTCTTTGCTTTGGTGCCAAAGTACAAAAAACTAGACAAAAAACAAATTATAGCACACCTGCCCCAACTGTGGGCTTGCCACCTGTAGATCTGAGCATCCGCAAATAGCAAGCCCCATTGATTTCAATGGCCACACGTGCATGTGGCCATGGGAGAGTGGCCACACGCACGCCCCACCACTGATTATCGCAGGACTTGAGGTCTCATGGGTTTTGCCATCTGTGGGGAGCGGGTAGAATCTCAGTGGATAAGAATTGTACACTAATTTGTATATGGTCTACTTTTGTGGGATATAGTGTATGAATCTACATATGGTGTATGAATCTACATACAATCCTCCCTGCGCTCTCCGGTCCTCTGGGAGGAATTTGCTGCAGCCTCAAAAATCTAGGCTTGCAGTGACCTCCCAGAGGGCTTTTTCTGTTGTCGCCCCCAAACTCTGGAACGGCCTGCCGGACGAGATCCGTCAGTTGACATCACTGGACAGCTTTAAAAAAGCTGTCAAGACGGATCTCTTTCGGCAGGCCTTCCCAGACTGATCACCCCGGCCTTGGGTTCCTTGACTCCTGCGTTCCTCTCGTGGCCCCATCAGTTGTTGATGGATGAGGAACGCAGTAGAGGTTGATTAGGGGGTGGGTTGGTTTTTCTTTGGAGATATTATTATTGTAAGCCGCTTGGATTGTCTGGCAATAAGCGGGATACAAATAAACTTTATTATTATTATTATTATTATTATTATTAATCACAAAAACAGAAGATTCACCACCCACATACCATTTTTTTAGAGCTTGTGGTTCTGCTTGGAAAACAACACAAGACCTCTTTGTGGAAGTACCATAATGATACTGATGGAGTGACATGATCCCATCAGTGAATGGCTGTTAAGGAAGCACATTTATTGTGCAGCACTCCAGACAGCCTGCTGAGGCACACATGCTAACCTCTATTGCACGGACCGGCAACCTACGGCCCCCGGGCCGGTTAAGGCCCAGGTCGCCGGACTTACCGGCCCAGGCTGATCCCTGCCGCTGCCACCGCCGCCGTGCGCCACCACTGCGGCACGTTTTCTCTTCCATGTGGCCGTGCGTGCCGTGGCTGCCATTTTGAAAATCAAAATGGTGGCTGCGACGGGGTTGTGCACGCGCAGGAGTACTGCGCATGCGCAACTGAGTTGCGACCGCTGTTTTGGAAAACAAAATGGTGGCCGCGACGCGTTTGCACATGCGCAGTACTCCTGCGCATGTGCAACTGCGTTGCGGCGGCTGCGGTGGCAGCGTGCGCGGGGGATCGCGCGTGGTGGCGGAGGGCACGCGCGCACCGCCATTCCCCCCCCCCTCGGCCCAGCGGAGACCTGGGCTTTGGGGGACCAGCCTAGGTCGCAAAAACTTTGCCTACCCCTGCTCTATTGTAACAGAGCCACCCATTGACAAACATGAGCTTCCAGTTTTTTGCTATTTGGTTGTAAAGTATATTGAATCACAAAAATAATACAAATAATTGGGGGGGGGGAATTTGTTACTTTTCTGACAGATTTTTAAAGAACTTTTAAAGGTCATAACTACATAAACTCACTCTCTTTTTTGGGGTTATCTTTCACCAAATATTACACACTATTCTCACTGTGTTTGAATCCAAGAAGTAACTAGCTGAAACATATTAATGCACTTTCTCAATAATCGCAAAAATGCCATAAGAAGGAAGTATGACATCACCTATTTTGAGAAGAAAAATAGATTAACATCTCATCTCAGTGGTGGTGGTGGGGATGCATAGTCTACTCTCTTTCTCCATCTGCTGGAATGATATTGCATCTACAATATTCATCTGGAGTAATCTATTTACAACAAATACCTGAGGAAAACAGCTAGCAAAGTTGTACAAAGTAGATAACAATTACTTATTAAAATGATGGTTCTAGCAACCATGTTGTTATGATTTTCAACAGGTTTATATGTTATCTCCACTACAGAAAGAATAGCGAATGTTATGCCTTCTTTCTTTTCTCCGTTTTTTATTTACTGCTAATATAATAATAATAATAATAATAATAATAATAATTTATACCCCGCCCCTCTGAGAGCAATCGGGGCAGCTAACAAATTAAAAGTACATTACAACCCAATCCCATCCCATCCCAACCCACTCCCTAACCCCATAAGAAGAATTCAATTAAAATTAAAATCAATAAAATAAAATTACAGCAAATTAGCTGCAACAATATTAATAACCGAGAGAGGAGGCAGGAAACAGCGAACTTCATTGATACTACAGTTCTTCCTCTCAACTTTGCCACCTTATAAAAGTATGAAATCTCTGCTTGTGCCTTTTATGCAAAGGGACAATATAGTGTGCAATTAGCAAATTGAAATTGCAGTTTTTCAAACCCCACTCCTTGGACAGTCTTAGCTTTTAGAAAAACCCTTCTGATCCTACAATGTCTCCTAGGGGAAAACGTTAAGCAGCACACCAACATCCTATGGAGGACTATTTTATAAGAAATGCCTAGAAATATGCAGAATCTGTTTCTCTAACAAATAGGTTCAAATTGCAAAACCATCTTTCTCTATGGAGATTATCACACCAGCCCTTTTTGCGCTGCAATACTGCAAACTAAAATAGAATGGCAAAGTACTATTTTTACAGCATACAACACCACACTTCTTTCATTTGTGCAACCGGGGCTGCTGCTGGCATTGCACTCCTTTCATGTCCTGTCCCTTAACTCCTCCCTCCCTCCCTTATGCCATACCCAGCATGCCTTTAGGTTTATTTTAAAAAAAGCAACTGTTTTGTGCAGTTATGGAGCTCTGCAACCCCTATTTAAGATTTAGGGGGGAAAAAATCAAAATTTTGAAGCTTCAGAGCTCTGAAACTGTGCAAAAAAAAAAAAAAAAAAAAAAAAAAAGGAAATAATAATATTAATTTTAAAAAACCAAAGAGGAGGGAAATGGGGGAGGAGGGGACAGTGACATCATGTGATTGCCAATTCACTAATGTCCCAGGATTAGCTTTTTGCACCCGGAGCATTGTGCAATTGGCAGTTCATTCACGGGTTTCCCCTGTGAATGAAAAGAGATGGGGCAGCTATGGGAGGGAAGTGGCATTGTGTGATCAGCATCACTGCTGCCACTGCCTTCCCATGGGAATCATGGTTTAAAAGCCTCATGTGATAATCCCCCATGAGTGAGTGTGGTTTTATTACAAAAATCAGCTAGAACTGGTTAGGAAAAGTTTATGTGCTTTGTACACTGAGTCTATGCTGTCATGCTCCTGTTGACTCTTTGCTCTGTGAATTGTTATGGCTCCAGCCACAATTCGAATTTTTCTCTTATGTCTTCCTCCATTTCAAAAATGTTAGAAATTCCTCAAATGTGTGGGACCTTCAGTGCACATGTCTATGCTGAATATTGTTGTTTTTAGATTATGATACTAGCCAAGCCTATGTTTCATTATAGGTTGTTTTTTGTTTTGTTTTTTACCATTAGAGATGAGCTATTTAGGGAGTGGAGTAACTACAAGAATTATACTGTAATGCTTACTTGGGATGGAAATTGAAGTGCAAAAATAGTCTGTCAATGTGCCCATTTTGAGTTAGCATGAGGGAATCATCTGTGCTCCATATTTCCTTACTTGGGACACATAGTTCCAACATAACTTTGCACTTTAGACCACAGTCCCTCCCGCCCCAATTTGGAAAACACAGTATTAATTAGAATGGTAACAGTGTTTTAATAGACATTTTAAACATCTTGCTGCAAAACATATTGAAAACAACATTAATTTAAGGTTTTTGAAGGACAAAAATGGTTATCTCCAGAATGCACTTATCAATAATATGGAAAGGGTAGAAAAGGCAGTTGGCAGAGGCTTCCAATAATATAGCAATGTCATTTGTCATGTGCTATGAGACACATGAAGGAGGATGAAATATGATTACACAGTTCAGAGTATAGATAATTGCAAGGAGTGCTTCATTTTCTTTCATTAAAGGTTGACAAGGTTGTCAAGTCGTGTCCGACCATAGGGGGTGATGCTCATCTCCGTTACTAAGCCGAAGAGCCAGAATTGTCAGAGACTACTCTGTGATCATGTAGCCAGCATGATTGCACAGAATGCTGTTTACCTTCCCACTGAGGTGGTACCTATTTATCTACTTGCATTTGCATGCTTTCGAACTGCTAGGTTGGCAGAAGCTGGGACTAATGATGGGAGCTCACCCCATTATGTTGTACCTGGGCCTTGAACTGTCAACCTGCCGATCTTGCAATCAACAGAGTCAGCATCTTAACCACTTGAGCCACTGCATCAATACACTTTTGTTATTTTTCTCTTCAATGACATGGGAATGCATCTCCACCTGCCTGCCTGCATAATCTCTGTGAAGCGAGCATTTAGGACTCATGTTGTATTAAGTATAATTGGCTATATTCCTCCTTAGGCTTCTAACAATTTTCCACTTGGCTGGCCAAGTATATACACCTTAGAACCATTGTTAAATGCCCAGGGCAACTAGAACATAGTTATTATAAAGCAGTCATTTATATGTTTTGAGAGCTGCCCAAATTCCAAAAGAATAGATAATATGACAGACATATTTATAGTGTAAACAAATATGCCATGGAGTTTTGATACTTTTACATACATTTAAAAGTAGGGTCAACTAGATCAAAAATATCAAGTTTATACATTATTTTAATGCTAGACTAACTTACATTTACATTCAGATTTTAACTGCCAACTGAGTAATCTGTAGTTGTGTGCCTTCAGGAGATTTCCAATTTATGGTAACCCTAAGGCAAACCTATCATGGGGTTTTCTTGGCAAGTTTTCTTCAAAGGAGGTTTGTCATTGTCTTCCCCTGAGATCATGTAACTTGCCCAAGGTCACCCAGTGGGTTTCATGGCTGAGCGGGGAATCAAACCCTGGCCTCCAGAGTTGTAGTCCAGCACTCAAACAACTATGCCATACTGGCTCAACTGAACAATAGTGAGATCTAAGTATTGTTCCCCCTAATTCTCCAGTGGTATGTCTACTAAATTTGTTGACCCATGACTGTATTCTTGTTGTTGAAAACTGGCTGCATGAACTGTAACCTTTAGTAAGATTTTACCTCTAGTAAGAAAGATACAGGTTTCTGGAGCAAATGTTTTAAAAAGATTTACCTTTAATAACAGTTCTATGACTTCAGTGTGAACAAGACCATGCACTGGCTCTCCATTGATGTGAGTGATGAGATCGCCAGCTTTCAGTCCAGCTTGATAAGCTGGACTTCCCTCTTCAACATTCTAAAAAAAAAAGGTGAAGAGAATTTTTTTCAGCAAAATCATTTTAAGTTGAGTCCCAGTTTTGGGGAAAAGGCATGACATAAATGCTGATGCTGGTGCTGTTAAGAATATTTCTACCTATTTGGTTGCAGAATTGCACCACAATGACCTAAATCAGATTTAGTTCCAAGTAATAAATTCTAACTAATCAATTAAACTTAACATATCAGGTTGCCATTGATTTAGAGGCAACAACAAAGTTTTCACAAGGAAAACATGGAAGGTTTCTTTTTAATTTAATCTTTCTACCTGCAAATGGTTTACATTGTGAAGATTATACAAGTATGAAGATTATACAAGGAATGCTCAGTATTTTCACTTATTTTTAAATGGTTTCTAGTATAACTGAAATTGACATGTTTAAAAAGTGAATTTCTTGTTGAATGTTTTAAACATGGAAAAATGTATTATTAAGATACAATGTACTGCACTTTGTAATTGCTACTGCCATGGTTGTGTACAATAGTTCCCTGTTTAAAAGCCTCATTTTTTAAACTATTTCAGTACAAAAGTAATATCATACAATGGAAGTGCCATCCTTCAGCACCAAAAATGCAATAAGGTAAAGAACAACAGACAAATTCCATTAAGGTACATGATGCTTTAAAAAAATGTAAAAATTTTCTAAGTAACCAATTAATTAATTCATTAAAATATTTTAATCCTGCCCTTTATCCAAACATCTCAGGCCGGCATACAATAAAACCAATCTAAAAAATTTAAAATACTATGAATAATTTTAACTATAAAGGTTAAAAATATGTTAAAAATTAACAAATTAAATGACAGATTAAAAGGGTTAAAATAGTTTAAACCAGATAGAAACCAGGTGCATGGGTGGGGTTTTATAAAATGAATTAGGCCCCAAAAGCTTTAATAAACAACCATATTTTTACTTGGTGTGAAAACAAGCAGCAATGTTGGTGCCACCCAGGCTTCCAAATAAAACTTTTCAGTCTTTAGAGTGATGCTTTTGAAGAAGGGGGGAAGAAAATATCCAAAACACTGAACCATAACATTTGTTTTGTTTTTTGAAAGAAAAGAATTTGGATGGACAAACATGAGGGAATATCAAGGATTTCCACACTGGGCTAGGAAAACATCCTTCCTGAAATCCCAGTCTAAAACTACAGGGCTAAATGCACAGTAAAAGGCTGTTTTCTCTGTTAATATGGTTGATGAGAGGAGGATGGAAACTGCTTCCTTTTCTGTTTTGCTGATGGAAGAAGTTATGTGGGCTGAAGGCTGTAATTGGAAAACATCTGAATTTACTTTTTCTTACAAACAAATAACTGTTTTTAATGGATCTATTCCTGCTACAGTTTGACCTCCTGGTTAAAATGTCAGCAAGGAAGTAATGATTACAAGAAATCTCTAAGGGGATGAGAAGGTCCATGTTCCCCATGGGCTGGTGTCACCCTGTTTAGACAATGCAGGCCAGAAGCCCTGGGCTGGGATCTAGCATACCAGACATGAATCCAGCAGGTCCAACCTGAAGCCGGCCCTTATCTTAGTCTAAAAGAACTTGCTGTTTACAGTGGAGTTTCCCAGAAACTCCACCGCAACAGCTGGTAGACTATGCAGCTGTGTGCTCCTTTATTTGTTGCCACTGCCCTCCATAAAGTGGCCTGAGTGACTGGAAGGATGTGCATGGCCACATGGTTGAAACCAGGCACCCTCTATCCACACATATGGGCCATGGCAGGGGCTTTGACAGAGAATGGCAGTTGCATCAACAGGGTGGCAGCAATGGTGGCTCCATGGTGCGGTGGTGTGAAGGCATGTGAACCCCCACCCCCAGCTGTGTAGGCCCAGGTGAATACTGGGGGAAGGAATAGGCCAGAAACACATGTATGATACCACAGGACACATCCAGGCACCTTAGTTAACCGATAAGTGGTCACATACAGTTAAGAATGAAAACTGGCTAAGTACTTCATGGACCATCTCAAAAACTGGTCTTCATTTTCAGTAGCAGATAATGTATATTTTGCAACCAGAATAGAGACAGATCATTGAAAGCCAGAATGTTAATGGTATACTTACCACTATCAGATTTAGGCTTGAAACAGTAAATGGAAAACATTTTTCAAGCGTTATGATAATACAAGCCAATGTTAAAAACCTTACCCAAACAATATGGTGAACTGTATAGATATCACTGTCACCCACATACACTCTGATTGCTCGGATAGTGAAGCCATATTTTTTGCCCGAAGTATGAATTATGACAGGCTGGTGAGGACTGGCTGAAGCAGTTGAGGAGTCACGGCTAGGAGAAGAATCTCTGGAGGATGAAGGATCTGAAGATGCAGAATGGGGGGACATTGGACTTCCCAAAGGAGATACTCCAAATATATCTGGAAGAAATGGTTCTCTATATAAGATTGTATTCACACATGCACTGCATATAATACAACATATAAATTTTCCCTTATTTTATGTTTGCACAAGGGGAGAAAAATGTTAAAATCTGGGAAAGATTGCAAGAATGTGCTTTTTCAATGATTTTTCAATTCTGGGACTTTTTGTGAAACCCAATGTCTTTTGCATAATAATTTATGGTTTTTGCTGCTACCACTGAAGTAAGCACCTATCTTTTGTGTCTCATAGAGTGATCTTGTGGATCATCTTGTAGTGCCTAACAATTTTTCAAACTGTAACAAGAAAGATAGAAGAAAAGAAAATCTACAAATATTGTTTACATCAAGCAGCAATTGCTTAAGCCAGGGGTAGGCAACCTTTCCCCTTTAAGGGCCGAGGGGCTTCAGCTCCCAGAAGCCTCAGCCATGTTGGCCAATAGTCCCATGTTGGCCAATAGCTCCTGGGATTCTGGGAACTGAAGTCCCTTGGCCCTTAAAGGGGAAAGGTTGCCTACCCCTGGCTTAAGCCATCATTACCCTGAAAATATTTTGAATTTTAGTTTTGGAGGGAAATCTCTTGTTGTTTTTTAGACCTAAATGGGACCGAGCTACTGTAAATTGCTATGCTCACATCCACTTCCTTTTAGAGAAAATGGTCTTAATGGGGATTGTATATGAATATATTCTGTAGCATGAAAATGTATGCAGAGCCCTTTTCAGCCCAATCCACACAGGAGTAGGGACTGGCTTTCAATCAAATTTACTTTTGTATCAGCTGTATTCAAAAACTGATTAAAGGACACAAAAGGTGCAAAATCGCTGTTCTCTTATTATCAATATGCTCAGCACATTCAAATGTAATGTGCAGATTATTCCACTACTTACCAGGATAAGAATGGAATTAAAATAAAATTAATCCCCTTCTATATAATAAATTACATGGATGCATTGCACATAGGAAATTTTGAATCTTGTATTATAAAATGTACCGTATTTTCCGGCGTATAAGACGACTTTCTGACCCTGGAAAAGGGCCTCAGAAGTCGGGGGTCGTCTTATATGCCGGGTAGGAGGAGGATGAGAATGGGGAGTGGGGAGAGAAGGAGAAGGAAGCCAGGGACAGAAAGAGGGGTCTGAAAACGAAGGGAGAAGGGAGAAAGGGGCCAAGGGAAAAAAAGGGGTCTGAAAACGAAGGGAGAAGGGAGAAAGGGGCCAAGGGAAAAAAAGGGGTCTGAAAACGAAGGGAGAAGGGAGAATGGGGCCAAGGGAAAAAAAGGGGTCTGAAAATGAAGGGAGAAGGAAGAAAGGGGCCAAGGGGGAAAAAGGGGTCTGAAAACGAAGGGAGAAGGGAGAAAGGGGCCAAGGAAAAAAAGGGGTCTGAAAACGAAGGGAGAAAGGGGCCAAGGGAAAAAAGGGGGTCTGAAAATGGAGGGAGAAAGGGGCCAAGGGAAAAAGAGGGGTCTGCAAATGAAGAGAGAAGGAAAAAGGGGCCAAGGACAGAAAGAGGGGGATGAGGATGAAGGGAGAAAGAGAAGGAAGCCAGTTCTGTAGTATGGATGCAGCCTGAGTCTGCATTGAAGAAATAATGCAGTTTGACACCGCTCTAACTGCCATGGCTCCGTCCTATGGACTTCTGGGATCTGCAGTTTTCTTTGTGGTACCAGAGCTCTCTGACAGAAAAGGCTAAGTATCTCACAAAACTGTACATCCCAGAATTCCATAGCCTTGAGCCAGGGCATTTAAAGCGGTGTAAAACCGCTTTAATAAATTTCTGCAATGCAGATGCAGCCAAAGTTAATGTGTTGCTTGGGCATAGGTTCTTTAACAAATAATTCTGCACAATGAGAGAGAGTACCCTTGAAGATTTATCTAAAGAAGACCCAAGTTCCTTAACTTGGAGGTTATATGTGTATGTTGTATGCCTTCAAATTGTTCTTGACTTATGGTGATCATAGGGTTTTCTTGGCAAGATCCGCTCAGAGGCGGTTTGTCATTGCCTTCCCCTGAGGCTGAGAGTGTGTGACTTGTTCAAGTTCACCCAGTGGGTTTCATGGCAGAGTGGGGAATCAAACCCAGGTCTCCAGAGTGGTAGTCCAACACTCAAACCACTACACCACAATGACTCCTATTCCCATGTACTACCTATGAAACAATTGCAGACTTTTTTTGTTGTTCTTGTGTGCCTTCAAGTCTTTTCCAAGTTATGGTGACCCTAAAGCAACCTTATCATTCGGTTTTCTTGGCATGTTTCTTCAAATGAGGGTTGCCATTACCATTCTCTGAGGCTGAGAGTGTGTGACATGCCCAGGGTCACTTACTTGGCTGCACATTGTATATACCCCAGAAGGCATCACCTAGTAGTATACTGGCAGTCCTTCCCGCCCAACAATTCCTCATTTTCCTCCAAACATCTCATAGCTGGGAGATGGAAATCATTTTTAAAGCAGCATTTAAATCTGGACTATTTTTTAAAAAGCAAGGTCCAAAACACACTGCAGAAATAAATGCTAGGGAACATGGGAGCTGTAGTTTGTTGTGTTTATAAGTGACAGTTTTCCTGCTAAGTACCTGTATGTCATAAGCATTTGAATTAAAATTACCATATTGAAATCAAATCTACCGGTAATTTTTTAAAAATTTTATTTGGTGTGTGTTGGAAAGGGGGGTCGTCTTAAACGGCGAGTATATCCCAAACTCTATATTTTAACTGGAAAAGTTGGGGGGGGGGGTTCGTCTTATACGCCCAGTCGTCTTATACGCCGGAAAATGCGGTAAGCTAATGTTTCTCCTCCATTGTTAATGGAACAGAAAGCAGAACAGGACTAATAACTGGTTACAGTTTTCAATCTTAATTATTCTACAAATTCAAAGTAAATGTCAAGAAAAATATGGAAATTTGTGATTTGTTTTGATTAAAAAAGTTTTACTGAGGTCACACTGCAAAAAGAGGGGGGAAAGGAACATATAAGCATACATTTAATGGTTATAACCATATTCTATACCTCCTGGGATCATAAGAGACAGAGCACTGGCTGAAAGAGACTTTGTGACTTTTCCAGATATTTTCTTTTTCTCTGTAGTTTCTAATCGCTGACGAGCTATATGAGATGCTTGATCACTAGGTGGCTTTGAGAAATTATCTGTGCTGTCCAAACTTTCGTTTCTTCCATTTATCTGATCCAAGTGCTCTGAAAAACTGCCAACTGCACAAAAAGAAAAGGATGAACTAATTAAGGAAACAGGCAAACTAAGATGTGGGAGAACTAAGCCAAGGTGTGGGATCATTCTTTGAGCAACAAATTTAAAAATAAATCAGGGCAAGTACTGAGATTACTGTTAACACATCTAGGAATCAAGAATGAGTTTAATTATTGGTCTCCCTCTCTTTTTACACACTACATCCCTTATATCCCCCTTGCTCTGTACTACACATGACTTGATCTTGTTTTAGCATTACATTCAGTATTATATTTGACCATCTCTGCCATTTTTAAAATCACTGTGCTGGCTTGACCTCAGCCATAACTGACAGCTGGCAGATGACATTTAAACAGAGATATCAGAGAGGTGAATTTGATTTCACAATCATTGTCAACTTTTGTGTCTTCAACAAACCAGAAAGACAACATGATAATAACCAAGAATGAGTGAAGACTGACTTAGAATTATAGAATTAGAGTTGGACTTAATAAAGAAATATTGCTAAGCTGGCACTGCATGCAGATCTGACACATGCACACAGATTTAAAACATTCTGTTTTATTGTTTGTGTAAGCCTCATACAAACCCACTGGCCTATGTTTAACTCTTAGTTCAAACAGAACATGATGGGAAATTACTGAATTATTCCGTTGTAGCACAAGGTGAGAAATATTTTGGGGATATTTAAAAATATATATTATACCTTACAAGCCTTTCATTTGGAGGAATTAAAAAAGGCCATCAAAAGCCATTTTAGGATACTTAACTCATGTTTTAATATGCTGAAAATTTAAATCCTAAATCTTTCACATCAACATTTACAAGGAAAAGTTACACTTCTGACATTAACACTACAATGTTGTGATGATGCAATAAAATAGGTCTCTCTTGTTTCAGATAACATCTCCCTACCCTGAACAACCATCTGCACATCTCTTCTCCCTGACATCAATGCACCAATGCTGAGAGAGATAAAAAGTAGCCATTATTGCCTATCGGAGTAGGCAATAGTCTGGATGAACAGTATCTCAGATTTCCCAGCCCTGAACCACATGTTTAGACCAAGTCTAGGTTTTTACTCTATTTTCCCCCCTCATATTACTCACAAGTGTTTTGGGGAGGCATTTGGGGAGGGAAAATGAGCAACAAGAGGGACCAAACTCTGTTCCTCTCTCTTCCTGCTTTCAGGAGCCCCACCAGTAGGAGGAAATATTTACACTTAGGAGTGCCTTGTATGTGTGTTGTTAGAATCACAACATCCTTCCCTGCCTGTTGTGATTCATTTTAAAATGACCTTGTGATTGCTATTAAGCAACCCACTTCAAACAAAACAAAAACCACAAAACAACTGTTGTGGTTGCTAATTATGTTCTTAGTTTCATAATTAGTTTGGTTCTGAAATTAAAGACAACATTTTGATCCTAAAGGGAGTAATTTCAAGTACACTAAAATTTCAATTTCACTAAAATACAAAACTTTCATCATAAAAAAATAAAATACAAATCTTTCATCTTTTAGAAAAGACTTTTTCAATTGAATCCTACCTGACAATGTAGAGCTACTGATAGTGCTTGCTGGAGTTGTTACTTCCAGTTCATCCGGAATCATTTCTTCATTAACAAAGGTAGTCTTTTCTTGATCTTTACGGGATCCAATAGAACGTGGAGATTCTTCTTGATCTCCCTCAGATGATATAGCCAACTTAGGAAGCACTCCTGAACTGTGATGTTGCCTAGAACTTTCCAATTCAGAGAAGAAAGATGTAGATATTTGTTGCGTACGTTTTCAAATGGTATTTAGATTACTTAATTAAAGGCAAACTGACATCAGGAGTACACTAAGTCTCATGAAGCCTGCAATAAAGACAATTAATCAAATACCTTTCAACAATCAGTGTACCTAATTTTTAGAGTAATTTACAGTACAGTCACCCCTCCGTTTTCACAGACTTGGAGTCTGCATCCCTCGCCCATTCGCGGGCGGCAAATGGAGGGGGACAAAATGGGGTGCACGCCTTTGGGCAACTGCAGGCGTGTACTGCCATTCAAGCCAATGGGGTTTCAATATTGGCGATTTTCTGTTTTTGTGGGGGGGGGGGTTCAAAATAGATCCCCCCTGAAAACAGAGGGCTGACTGTAGTTGCAATGAGAGAGAACCAATATAAAACAGTACATTGAGTACTGAGCCCCGAAACAGACAGGCAGATGGGGGAGGCTTCTGGCTGCTTTGGGGGGACATGATGTTTACAAGACACGTGCCCCTGGGGCCGTGGTGGGATCGATTAAGGTAAAGCAAAGCAAAGCAGCTTCATTTATATACCGCTTCATATCATGCTATGGGATGACTAAGCGGTTTAAAACTGTAAGCTCATTGCCCCCCAACAGTTGGGTACTCATTTTAGCAACCTCGGAAGGATGCAGGCCTGAGTCTAGCCTGAGCCCTGTCTAGTACTGAACTCGCAACCTTGTGGTCTATGAGTGAGTGGCTGCAATACAGGCATTTAACCACTGCGCCACCAGGGCTCTTAAAACGAGCCCCAGAAGGCGCAGAAAATATTTTCCCACTCCTTTTGGGACTGTGGCAGGAGGCACTCTCAGGGACATGGTGTGTGTTCGCTGCGGCCCCGGGGCGATCAAGTTGGGAGCGGCTTCTTGCCACTCCTTCCTGCCCATCTGCTCGTCCCAAAGTCTTATGAATTTTAGTCCTTGGTCTTTGACATGTCATTATTTCAGTCTAATTTGCTTCACATTGGCCTAAAGGCACCAGATCCTGTCTATTTTGGAAGCTAACCTGGATCAGCCCTTGTTAGTACTTGGATGGGAGATCACCAAGAAATATTGGGTGCTATAAACTATATTTAAGAGGAAGGAACTAGCAAAACCACCTCTGAACATTCCTTGCCATAGAAAACCTTTTGAAATTCATGAGGTCACACAAGTAGATAGGTGAGTTGAAGGCACATGCATGCACAGTGACGGAAGATAATATGTGAGACTTATCCCAAGGGGGTGTACAAATATGAAACACTTACATTTCTGAATATTCTGAGCTCCAGCTTAAAGATTCTGCAGATGTTAGAGTCACATTTTTTGTTCTTTCAGTTGTATCTTCTTTCTCTTCAGTCTGATTTCGAGTCCCTCGATCTATACTACTAAAAACCTGAGCATGAGGGCAGAAGAATTGATAGCTGACAGTTGTTTGTCTCTAAATGAATGTCAGAAAAATACATATCATGCAGAGCACTGCATGCTCTAAATACATATAGGCAATATCCTGGAGTTTTAAAGCACTTCTTCAGATGATGAATGAACTTCCAGGTGGCACTGTTTTAAAAATGATTTTTAGTTCCTCTCCTCTTGGTCTTTCTGCCAAGCAACATGATAGCTAATAGCATCTTTTCTGTCATGAACATATCATTTCCTCCTCTTCACCTTTTGACTGTATGAACTATGGCCAGCATGCTAAATCTATAGATGCTTTGGAGTTTTAGATCACAGGATCAATGCACATCTCAGCTTATTTCTTTACCAAAAAGTCATTGAAAAACAAAAAGAAAATGCCAGCAACTCATTTAATAGCCATCAGTCAGGAGTGAAAAGCAGGGGGTTGTGAAGGGGAGAGTGAACGGAAATTGAGTGTGAAAATGAGAGTAAATTGCTTGACTAAAAGACTAGGGAAGTGGGGGACTGGTCATAAAAGGCCAGCTGTTTATCTGACAACCTGCACATTGAATTTACCTGCAATGGGGAAAAAAGTGAAGCTATGAAATATCGGTATCAGGTTATTCTTGTACTTTGCTATCTTGCAAACACACAGAAGCCATCAGCAAAGGGAAGATTTAAATGCTCCTCACTGTTTGAGAATTGGATTCCTGCTGCCAAGTCATGACAAAGGTTTCACATCACTACACAGAAAGCAAGACCTTCTCTTGGCTTTTCGCTTCCCTTTTCTTAAATCACTTCTATAGGTGAATAGGGATTATGGATTACTATGGACAAAGCACTATGTAACCATGGATAAGAGAGACAGATATTTCTGTTATTAAAATTCTATATTCTACATTCTCTCTCTTTATCTATGTATCACTATATTCTTTTACAAGCATTTTGCAATGGTATATAGTCACTTCTTCATGTATTTATTTACACTTATAACCAATCACACCAGAAAGGCTCAGAGAGGGTAAAACAAATAGCAGATTATTTATTTATTTATTTATTAAAAAAAAACAAAAAAACCTTAACTGCTGGCCTTTCATTAAAAAAAAATAACAGGCTACTTTATATTCACAGGTTGAAAAAATTTGTGTTTATATGCACAAAGGAGTTATTATCCAAAATATTTATTTTACCCATTCATCACTAAAATAATTTCATTTGTAGTTTTCAAAATTTCATTTGGTTAGAATAAACTAACCAAACACATTTGACATCTTGTGGTCCTGTGAGAAACACAATAAACTGACTGAGGAGCACACTGGATGGGCCTGGTTGTTTTGTAAGCCACTTTCCCACATATCTGGAAGAACCAAAATGTATAAGTCATCTGTTGACTAGTTTTCTTTTCCAAGCTGCAAAGACACTTTGGCTGCTTTATTAAGATGCTCCCAGTAAACTAACAATACTAGATTAAGTGGAAGTAATATTTACAAAAAGGGAATTTAAAACATGATGCTATAAAAATGCCCCTAAATGTATATGGAAATAACTTACAAAATCATTGCATTTTTCTTCCTAGACTGCATATGCACTGCAGAAATAATGCAGTTTGACACTGTTCTAATTGCCATGGCTCAATACTATGGAATCCTGAGATTTGTAGTTTTGTGAGATATTTAGTCTTCTCTGTAAGAGAGTTCTGGTGACACAATAAACTACAAATTCTAGGTTTCCATAGCAATGAGCCATAGCAGTTAAAACAGTGTGAAACTGCATTATTTCTGCAATGCAGATACAGCCCTATTTTCCCCTTATGCCATTCCCTGCAGTTATGGAATGATTCAATGTATGCTAGTCTATATGCAAAAACTTACTTTTGAAAATCGATGTGAACATGAGGAAAATTGCCTTATTTCCAAGTTAAAGTCTTCATCATTTGTATCATCTTCCTCTTCTGTTTCCATATGGTGATATTTCTCAGAACGAGCTATAAAATAAGCAGATGATTTATTTGAATTTACTACATCTCAAAGACTAACTGAAGCATAATTTAAATTTGTTAAAATATTAGTAGATCTAATGAAGAAATGCACTGAGTGTGTTGCACTGTTATGGCAATAAGAAAACAGAACACAACTGAAATGTTATATCTATAGCAAACTATACATACTGTCAAAGTAGCTTGTGTCATCCTCAGATTCCAACTGAGGAATGAATTCTGCTTTCTGTCTCAGCAAACTATTCCAATCTAAGTGCTGAAAGAACTGGTGTTGTTTCACCTCATAGGCACCACCTGGGGGAGCAAAAGAAATTCTATTGGATTATGTCTACAAAGGAAATATACAATTATTTTCATTTTAAAATTTCAGTGTAATAGGTTGGCATTAGGGCCACCATAAGTCAAAATGACTTAAAGGCACACAATAACAATTTCATTTTAACAATAATTTGCCTTAGATAGTTAAAAGTAAAATATAATGTAATAAATGAATATGATTTATATGAAAGATACAGCCATGATTACAAATTTCTCATGCAACTACATTTCACTGTCACTATTACAACATAATCTGCTATTTTTACATATTTTACTTTGATCTTCCAGGTATTTTAGACCTCGACTCCCAGAAGCCCCAACCACCTTGGCCAGCAGTTAGGAATTCTGAAAGGTGAAGTCCAAAACACCTGGAGGACCAAAGTTTGAGAATCACTGCTTCACAGATTGCTCAAAGCTTCTTGCCTTCTCTCTATGACAAAAAGTATAGCTGCAATAAGTAGTTGGAAAGTATGGTCTACTAGACAGATGCACAGTGAGCCCTTTGTAAGACATAGGATCTAAGGAATTTGCAGGGGTGCTGCTACTGCCATTCAACCCAACAACTGTTGTTCAAAAAATCCATTTGATGTGTGAAGAACATTTAGTGAAATATGGTAGGAATATATTATGACAGAGTAATTGTATAAAATGGAGTTCTGTTCAGCAATAGCTTTCAGCAAAACAAAACATTTTACAACTGAACTGTTTTTTTAATATTACAGTCAATTACAATTTTTTGGGGGGGTAATAATGGTAAAAATGCAAAACAAAAGGCACATTACAAAGGAAAGCAATACCTAATTCTAGCATCTTTTAAAAAAATTAATGTAAACATGTTTTCTGACCTGTTCCCAACCTCTCCAAGGGGTTTTGCCTCAGAAGCAATGTAATCAGGTCCTGGGCATCTGGAGGTGGTGCTTCATCCTTTTCAGGCCAGTTGATCTCATCTAGAAGAAAGAATTCCAATGTTTGTAACTGTTTTAAATAAGTTCCAGGAGGTTACATTGATCTGTGCAGTGCTGCAGGGATAATCTTTCTATCCATATTGCTATTAGAATAACACAATGAAACACTATGAATTGATGGGAAATCTACTGTGCTTTGTGTGCGCAGGTCTGATGTCCACTGTGGTAAGCTCACAGTTTCTTCGATTTTGAACATGGAAGGAGGAGGGTTATAAGCAGACACACTTATGAATGTTAGCATTAGGTCCATCTTTTGGACTTGTTTATCTCACATAATTGTGAATGTATAAACGATAACATCCCTTGATACTATCCTTCTGTGATGGTGCACACTCCTTTTGAGCAAGAAGCAATTGCTATTGATAGGGTCTGCCAAGTCAGAAAGGCTTCCACTGAGGAGCCAACTAAATATGTCAGCCAGCTACTGGGCAGCAGAGGTAATGGTGTGTATGTTGTGATTCTGGTAGAAGATCTCCCAGAGCCAACAGCAATGGCACCATAGCTAACTCTTCTTAGCTGAACATGCAGAAGATGGCAGTGGTAAATCACTTCTGAATGTCTTTTACTTCAAAAACCATATGATCATGAAACAATCCAAAATAAATCAAAGATAGTACTGGAAGATGAGACTCCTGGGTTGGAAGGAACCTGACCAACTACTAGGAAAGAACATTGGTAGCACTGTGTCCAATGGCGCAACTGGATTCAACCCTAAACTAAGTTCAACTACTGACATGCTCAGAGGTGAAAGAAAAATCTAAACATGTAAATTGATAACATGGAATGTGAGAAGGATGAATCAGGGAAAGAGAAATTGTAAAAAAGAAATGGAATTCATAAACATAGCAATACTTTGTGTGTGTGGAGTACACAAAATTATTCTTTTCCCTGTTGATCATGAACCTATAATACTCTAGGCACTCCTTAGGGCTCTGCACATCCCCCGCAACCTTCAGGTGTGAAGATGACCAGAGCAGTTTGTCATCCAAATATGGTTGAACATGCACCCTCAGATATCACCAACTTTTGTGAACACCCAAGAGGAAACCAACACCCCAAATGATCGGGCTCAGTATTGATAATGTTCCTCCAGGACAGTAAACCTGAGGTGTGTCTTGTGCATGGGATGCATTGGGGCATGTAGGTATAGCTCCTGGAAGTCCAGAAACACTAAAATTTCCCTTTCCTGAACTCTCTCCAGAATGTTTCTGAGGGTCTTCTTGTAAAACTGTAATTTCATAACAAAACAGTTGACCCTGTGAAGATTCAGTTTGACTCTCCAATCTTTCTTGTCCAGGACCAAGAAAAGCATTGAGTAGGATCATGAAAATCTCTGATGGTTGGGTGCAAGATCAATGGCCTTCATTTGGAGAAGGTGGTCTATGGCTTGCAGCATCCTCTGTTACCTCTCTTGGGCTCTGGGAATGGAAAAAATTGAAGGCTTCTATCATGTATCCCTCCTCAACAGCCCTGCACACCCAAACAATGAAAGATGTTTGCTCCCAGTGTTGAAGGCCTGTTCCTACTACAGTAGAAGCTTCCCTGCGTCAGGACTGGTTGGCTCTCCATTCCTGTTTGTTGATGGCTAACACTGCTACCCTTCCAAATCCAGGGGATTGCTATTATCTGGTCAGGGGTTGAGGGAAGACCAACTAGACCTGAAAGGTCTGAAGTCTTGTTGCCTGACCTGGGACCAGAAGAGACAAAAGGACTGAGTCCCGGACTTCTTGTTGTCTTTTTTACTTGAGGTTGATAATGCCTTCCTCTTGTCCTTGGTCTCCACCAAAACATCGTTCAGTAACTCCCCAAATAACATAGCACCATTAAATGGACAGATAGCCAAGTTTACCTTAGACCTAGTATCAGCATTCCAGCTCTTTAACCAAAATTGGAGCCTGACTGCAATGTCTGCTTCCATGGCCCTAGAAGCAAATTGCACAGAGTCCAGACTGCCATCTGCCATGAAAACTGACACCCTGCCAATTTGTGGCTAAATTTGGTTTCCTCACTAGGTATACCAAATCCTTCATCCATCTAATGGTTACTCTAGCAAACAAGGTTGTCACTGAAGTAGCTTGAATGACCAGGGCCACAGCTTAATATATTCTACACATAAAGGCCCCCAACTGACTGATCAGTCCCTGATTTGATCAGTCCCTGAAAGGGGATACAAGTATCCCTTCTGCTACAATGCGAGGAGGATCACCTGTTGTCATTGAGAGGAGAGTATCTTAAGGATTGATTGGCTGAGCCCTTGTCTGGATCAGGGAGAGCGGGAGTTAAACTCACTGATATTCCAGATAGTGGTCCAGAGCTTTTGCACACTGTGGGTGGATCTATTTGCCTTTGCAGAGAATCACAAACTCCTGAAATTCATGCCAAGATTTTGGACGAAGAAGATGGTAGCCTGCAATGCTCTGACAATCACCAGGCAAGGGTGTTGTACTACCTTTCTGGCAGTGGTGCTATTTTCCAGGGTGTTGAGGAAGGTAAGGATGGAAAGAGTATGTAATATGAGCTATTTCTGTGTTTGCATGGCTACAACTTTCTTCTGTAATTGAAATGTGATTTGAAAAATAAAATATAAATATGCATTCCTGCCTGAAGGGATCACAAATAAAGCCAACATTTGCTATGTGTGTTAATTAAACATATGATACTGTGGTGTAACACATCAGAAACAGTATGTTTATAGACCTATAATCATGTAGTATATTACATAAAAAGTGATTTATCTAAGCAATCCATAAATCCATTTCATTTAATTACAAATGTTTAGTTGAATGACCAAACAGAGCATTTCTAGTATAAAGAATTGCAGCCTTCCTACCTCCTGCCCCTCTAGTGGACTTTCTCACCATATTTTGTAAAATGTGTTGGGGAAATAACCAACAAAGTTGTCATTCTGGTATGTATTTGGCATAAACAGCAGCCATCAACAATTTATGCATCTGGAAAATTTATGGGAACAGCAGGTAGGATACTAATAGATATTGTTTAATTATCATTTAGTTTTGCCACAAGCTGAATAACAACACTTAGGGTCAGATTTCAGGTTAAGATCTAAAAGGTTATTGAATTTTAAATGACAGAAGAACAGCTGTTACAGAAATAACATTATACTGTAACAACACCAGTGAAATCATTAACAATCTGTGAACTGCATTTGAATCCTTCTTTCCCCTATTTATTATTTGGGAGACATTTGTTTTAGGGTTTTATGACATTTCTGTTCAATTAGTAAATTGTGCCACTAGGCATTTTCCCATTTATGCAAATTATGCAAACTCCTCTTTTTTTGCCTGATTTTTTAAAACTGAGAGCTGAGTGGACTGTACTAATTTGAAAAGTGTTAACAATCCAAATATAGTAGAGCCTTTCTCCTCCTTAGCAATTGTTCTTGTGCAATTATTGTTATATTGGCTTATGCTTATTTTCTGACTGTACTGTTTCCTTATGCTGACTTTAGCTATTCCTCATAGTACTCCTATTCTTTTTCTTTTGATCTCTATCACCTTAGCTCGTAAATATGTGGGCAGGAATTCTTTTGATATTTTTACTTATTGAAAAGTGCTTTATGATCTTCTGTTGAAAACATTTGCCCTTTTTTAAAAAAAAAAATCAGATATACAGACAACAAGTTTTCTCAGCAGTGGTGCCTCAACTATGGAATGCCCTCCTTACAGAACAATGCTCTGCTGAGGGGTCATGGGCTGTGGACATGGATGGGTATGCACACATGTGTAACCTCCCCCCAACACTCCTCCAATCTTTGTTCATTTCTGTGATGGAGAGAGCAACCTTCTTGTTATTGTTGTTTTGTACCTTCAAGTTGTTTCTGACTTATGGTGACCCTATCATTGGGTTTTCTTGGCAAGATTTGTTCAGAGGGGTTTTTCCTTTGCCTTTCTCGGAGGCTGAGAGAGTTTGACATGCCCAAAGTCCCAGTAGGTTTCCTAGTATCCAGAGTTGTACCCAACGCTCAAACCACTACACCACATTTTATCCACAAAGTGGCAAGAGTAATCTATATAAGGATCCTCAGGAGAGGGAAGGGAGACCCCCATCTCAGAGGAATCCTGAAAAAAATAACTCTTGCGGTGCTGTTAACAGTACAGTAGTGGAGAAAGAGCAATCTGTATGAAATCAGCAGGATATTAACAGAGAGATGGAGAGAAGGAACTTAATGGCAGTTGAAGTATCACAGGTTCTGCAAGGGGACCTTAGCCTGTACACCATTGCCAAAAAGGCTTGCCTGGCACCTATGTTGCAACCTTTCTAGTGTCAGGTTAAAACCTCACTGTTCATCAATACATTTTAATTTGTGTGTGTTTTAAGAAGTAAATGGCTTTAGCTATTGTTATACTGTTGTACTTTATGTTGGAATTTCATAGATCATATACAGCCCTAGAGTTCTGAACAGAACTGTAACAACAACAGTAACAACAACAATTTCTTACTTGCCTGTCCCCATGGATCAAGGCAGGGAACAACAATTGTAGTATTAAGTTATTTTCAATACATAAATATCTATTTATATATACTACATATTAAGGACTCCAGAAATATAGGAGGAGAGGAAGGACTGATTTCGGGTTTTGGTGCTGCAATTCTGCTGGGTGTATCATTCTTGGTTTTTTTAATTGGCAAACATTGTAGAAACAACTCAAATATTAAGCAAACCTTACAGAGGATTTTTCCTGAGAGAAACAAAGGCTTGACTGAGATGTTAAAGACGGCTGTGTGGCCATTCTTATAGTTTCGGTATATAAGGATAATCTTTTGATATTTACCACTGATTACTTGTCCAAATAGCTCCTCTGGTGTATCCCCAAAAAATGGTACACATCCAACAAGAAACTCATAAAGAATAATTCCCATAGACCACCAGTCCACTGGCTTGCCATAACCTTGCCTCAGAATTACTTCTGGAGCTATATATTCTGGTGTGCCACAGACCTAAAATGAGAAGAAGAACAAAGAAAATGTATTATATGTTTGTGTATGAATTTCTCGGGTGGTTTCTATCAATGTATTACAAAAACTATGGTTGAAAATTAAAAAAAATTCTCTTGACATTTGTATACTGCTGAATATATTTCGCACATTCTATTGAAAGTTCTCATCTAGATTTATGAAAAAGGATGATTCATAGAAGCTGTTTGCTAATATAAAGTAATTGTACACTAACATCTTCATTTTTTTCTTCCTGTTTGCCTGATGAAGAAGCCAGTGTGACTTCAAAAGCTTGCAACATGTAATTGTGCATTTTGGTTCGCCCAATGAAGATATTATTGTTTGGATGTTATCGAATTAACATATATTTATATTAAACACAATTTATTTATTCTTGTTTTAACATGAAAACTTAAATGGCTTTACCTTAAGTAACTCTTACAGTGAACAGATTGTAGGCAAACGGTAATGAGGCATGCTTAAAGGGAAATGGGCCATAGCTAGGTTTTTTAGCACTCTTGATTGTACAATGCATCATGAGTTCCACAAGTACTCTGCTGAGACTCCTGAATTCTTTATAAAAACAACTTTCCATTTGTCTCTCTCACAATCTCACTTGCTCACAATTACATCATTTATCTTGCTAATAGTAGAAAAGAAGTCTGGAACAATTTGCAATCCAACAGTAAAGGTAATGCTTACACAGAGATTTGCAATACCATTGTAGAAATAAAGAAGTATCTTGATTATTTTCACAATCCATCTAGTTTTACACTGTTACTCAAACATGTACTGATGCCTTACCTGTTTATCCAGAAACTCTCTGGCATCCTTTTCAATGTGACCCTCATATAAATTGGTGGTCATGCTCATGAGCCCAACCTTGGATAGCCCAAAATCTGTTAACTTTATGTGTCCCATGGATGTTACCAATAAGCTGCAAATATGGATGACAGTAAACTACTATTATGAACTATTGCAACAGTATTATATTTTCACTGAACCATGTAATTTTAATCCTACACACAATTTCTTGCCTACAAGCATCATGGAATATATTCAATAAATGATTAAGACAACTGGCATAGGGCACAACATTAAATGGAGACCTTAACATTTTCCCAGGTTGAGGCCCATCCATTGCACTTTGGGTGTGCTGACTCATGTGATTTCCTCATATCTGAGAATTCTGACTAGATAATTTGATGTACAAAAAAAATCAAGAGGACATTCTCAGGGTGCATCTACACTATAGAAATAATGTACTTTGACACTACTTTAAGGGTTATGGCTCCATTCCTATGAAATGCTGGGATTTGTAGTTTTACAACAGATCTTTAACCTTCACTGCCAAAGAATGAAAGTGCCTCACAAAACTACAAATCCCAGGATTCTGTACTATGGAGCTAAAGTGTAAAGTGGTTTTATTGTTTAATCTTATTTTAACTTTTGCATTTCCTGGATTTTTAATGATGTATTAAAATGATAAGATTTTAGAACTGAAACTGGGGTATTGAGTAAAACTTAATAAGTCTAGAAGTGTGACTAATCTCTAAAGTATATACAATTTAGGAAGCCATTACATTAGTCTTCCTACCATATCTCTTAGCCTATTAAGATAATATTTATTTATTGAACATGTTTTTATCATGCCTAATATCCAAAGATCTCAGGATGATGTGCAAAACAATTGAGTTAAACAATTTAAAATGTGAAATAATGTTTAAAAAATTACAGTCTGAAAACACATTATTTAACCAATTAAAACAAGTTAAATAGTTAAAACATGTATGTGAACAAATTGCAATTCATTATGTATAATGGACATATGATGCACGTATAATATCATTAAACCCCCAAAGGTTTTCAGGAAAAATACTGTTTTAACTTGGCACCAAAGTGAAGCCAATGTGGGTGCCAATTAGATTTTAGTAATTTAATAATTAGAATGGCAGGAAACAGAAGACCCTTTACTGTTTCTTCACACAAAGGATTGCCCTCACTGATGGGACACAAATGAGGGACCCTCCAGTAGACCTCAACTGTCAGGCAGGCACATATATAAAGCTTCTTCAAGTACAGAGGTCTCAGACCTCTTAGGACTTTGAATGTTATCCCCAGCACCTTCAATTCAGACTAAAACAGTATTGACAGGAAGTAACAATATAATAATAGAGAGCCAGCATGGATAAGCAGTTTGAGCATTGGACTATCGCTCTGGGTTCAAATTCCTGTTCGGCCATGGAAACCCTCTGGGCAAATCAATTTCTCTCAGACTCAGGAAGGCAAAAGCAACTGCCCTCTGAACAAATCTCACAAAGAAAACCCTGTGATATGTTCAGTTTTCAAAAACTACAAAGAAGAAGCAGTAGAAACTGTTCTTGCTTTTCCTATTTTAGAATGACTTTTTTTTTAAAAAAAAAACTTTATTAAAGCAAAACACAATGGTACCCTTCTTACCCATTGTTTATTGTACAACATAAAACTGTGGGCACAGCAGACATACTTATTAAAAGTATTTTTTGCTTTTTTTGGAAAATTAGTTTTAGCAATGCTCTATAAACCCATTGGGTGAATCTGGGCAAGTCACATTCTCTCAGCCTCACAGGATGGCAGTGGCAACCTCCCACTGAAGAAAACTGCCTCCTTGATAGGTTCATCTTAGGGTTGCCATAAGTCGGATACAACTTGAAGGCACACAACAAAAACAACAATAACATATAAAATAATTCACATTTGAGGAAACATTAAACATTCAAATCTTAATAGGACAATCTACAAATGTTTTCATTTGATATTTTAAAGACCTATAGTGCAGGGTTTATCCAGAGTCCAATACTGGATAAAGTACCAACACAACAACTTTTCCCTCAACTGCCAAATCACACTATCCACCACTGAAAAATATTCCTAAAACCCAGTACAATCGCTGTACTTCATGGACTTCAAGTCTGTGGTCTTGATTATTCACAGAGGGGTGAGTTCCATTAAATTAAATGGCGCGCATGGAGGAGTGCAGGCCCATTCAAGCCAACGAGGCTTGATTATTTGCGAGTTTCCGTTTTTGCACGAGGGGTCCTGAACGGATCCCCCACAAAAATGGAGGGGCTACTGTATTGCTAAACATAACCCTACATAATGGAATAACCCTACATAATCGTTACGATTGCAGTTCACAATACATTTAAATTATGATTGTATGATTGCATTATGAATTCTAAACTTATGTGGTAAAACCAAACTAAACTCTTGTTCTTAGAGCCGTGTTGGCGAACCTATGCCATGTGTACCATAGATGGCACACGGAGTCATTTCCTCTGGCATGCAGAGCAGGGAAGAGGAGGAAAAGGCATGCATCTCCTCCTTCCAGCCGTCCCTGGCCTTCAGCTGCCTCCAGAGACTTCTCTCCTCCCACCCACCTTCCTGGGCTTTTAGCTGTTCCTCCTTCTCTTGGGCCTTCAGCTATCTTCAATGTGGCAGCTAAAGTCCCAGGAAGGTGTGTGGGGAGGGGAGAAGTCCCATCCTGGAAGTCCTGCCTCCAGCATGGGATAACACCCAGTGCCAGAAGGCCGTTTAGTTTGGGCACTCAGTACCTAAAAGGTTCACCATCACTGGCCTAGAGCTTCAAATTCTACATGCCTAATTTTCAGGCAATTACTGTCTTGTAGCTATTCTATATACATACTTATCTGGTTTCAAATCCCTATGTACTATTCCATAGTTGTGGAGATATTCCAATGCCAAAACTGTCTCTGCAAAGTACATCCTGGCCATGTCTACAGGCAGAGGACCCATGTTTTTCATTAAAGTAGCACAGTCTCCACCTAAAACAAAACACATGTTAATACAGATTAAAAGACCAGAAAAGGGTGGTTCAAAATGCAGACTGGCACTTGCAACTATATCTAAAGGCATCTTAGACAAAAAATGGAAACATCGTAAGGAACAAACAGACACATTTTTATAATTACTTGAAAGCAGTAAGCATTATGCATCACTTTTATGGTGTTTTCGAAGTAGTTCATGCTTTACACAAGTTACTATTACAAACATGGTCAAAGAATAAGAGCAAGAAGGCATGCCATTTCTTAGAATCATAGAATCATAGAATCATAGAATCATAGAGTTGGAAGAGACCACAAGGGCCATCGAGTCCAACCCCCTGCCATGCAGGAACTCCCAATCAAAGCATCCCTGACAGATGGCCATCCAGCCTCTGCTTAAAGACCTCCAAGGAAGGAGACTCCACTACTCTCCGAGGGAGTGTGTTCCACTCTCGAACCGCCCTTACTGTCAGAAAGTTCGTCCTAATGTTGAGGTGGAATCTCTTTTCTTGCAGCTTGCATCCATTGTTTCGGGTCCTAGTCTCTGGAGCAGCAGAAAACAAGCTTGTTCCCTCCTCGATATGACATCCCTTCAAATATTTAAATACGGCTATCATATCACCTCTCAGCCTTCTCTTCTCCAGGCTAAACATCCCCAGCTCCCTAAGTCGTTCCTCATAGGGCTTGGTTTCCAGACCCTTCACCATTTTAGTTGCCCTCCTTTGGACACGCTCCAGTTTCTCCACATCTTTTTTGAATTGTGGTGCCCAGAACTGGACACAGTATTCCAGGTGAGGCCGGACCAAAGCAGAATAGAGTGGCACTATTACTTCTCTTGATCTAGACACTATACTTTTACTGATGCAGCCTAAAATTGCATTGGCCTTTTTAGCTGCTGCATCGCACTGTTGACTCATGTTCAACTTGTGGTCCACCTGGATTCCTAGATCCCTTTCACACGTAGTCTCATTCAGCCAGGTGTCCCCCATCATATATCTGTGCTTTTCGTTTTTCCGCCCTAAGTGCAGTACCTTACATTTCTCCGTGTTGAATTTCATTTTGTTAGCTTTGGCCCAACTTTCTAGTCTGTTCAAGTCATTTTGCATTTTGATCCTGTCCTCTGGGGTATTAGCTACTCCTCCTAATTTGGTGTCGTCTGCAAATTTGATAACTATGCCCCCAATACCGTCATCCAAGTCATTGATAAAGATATTGAATAGCACTGGGCCCAGGACAGAGCCCTGACAAACAGATACTAGGCATGAGGCCATCTTGACAAACAGATACTAGGCATGAGGCCATCTTCTAGCACTGATGGGTATCTCTCCCTAGGTTTGATAGGCTGAACTAACAGAGGTGCTTATTCAATACTGAAAAAAGCTATTCACCTAGTTCTACGCATAATTATAAGACAAATCAGAATGCATTATACACAATATTAAGAGTGCACCATGGTCTACTCTATTCTGCAACTTGAGGAACATTGTTCATTCCAATGTAATAGTCTGTGGGCAGCTGTGACCAATATTTGACATTAGTTGTGTACACACTGCGGAAGGAGAATCCAGTGTGAATACATTGCATTCATACTCATTTTTCACTCTTACTTTACAATAGGCTTGGACTGGATGCAATAAACTTTACCTTCTACATATTCCATCACCATACATAAATGGCGTCTGGTTTCAAAAGAACAATACATGCTGACTACAAATGGATTTTCTGCAAATGTCAGGATATCACGCTCAACAAATGCCTGCTGAATCTGGTTTCGAAGAATGAGATTCTGTTTGTTAATCTTCTTCATGGCAAACCTCTGTCTGGTTTCCTTATACCGTACTAAATAAACAGCACTTTAAAAAAAAGGAAGAGAGTGAACATGAATGAGAGTTATGTTTTTTTAATTGACATACAAATATTATCCTAGCAGGATTGTACATATGAATGGTGATTCCAGAATTCAGAGTTTCAGTCCATTCTGCCAACTCAGCTAATTAATTCACCAGTGATAAATACAATTACAAAAAAATCAAAATATTTTTAGTTGCATTTCTTAAAGTTTTTTAAGACATATAAATCTTACATGACAAAATGATATAATGATTCTTGAGACTGCTTATTCTGGACATCGCATTATACTTATGAATCAGAATCTGCTTTTGACTTCTCAGGATGATGTCATATGTGAGGAACAAAGAAGAGAGGATGAGTGCTTTATTATCAGACAATTCCTTTTTGCCAGTTTATCACAACGAGTCTGACTGACAAGCAGTGGCCAAGTCAATCTAGAGTTACCTGCATGATTCACTTCTGATTAAGTCTGACACACAAAAAATAGGTTTATTGTAGTCTAGGGTGATAAAGAAAGCAGAGTTCATATGACAAAAAAGTGGTAAATGGGCAGAGCTGACATTATTGCAATGAAGAAGAGCTTCAAAAGCATTATATCACTGTAACTATATTACTTCTTGAGGAAATTGTACAACCATTTACATCGGGCATGAAAATCATGTAATCCTCCAGATGCTGGCTGCAATACCCAGCATTCCTCAGCACTGGTGGTGATGGGAGCTGCAATCCAATAACATATGGAGGACCTCATAATTCCTGCCTTAATTTACATTGTCATTTACATTTCAGCCAACAGCTCAGGGACATTTTAATCTATTATCTGACAAGATAAGAATTGGAAAGGGGGCCAAGGGGGGGGGCATAAAAACAAAGATAGCTGTCTTGTGTCTTTTTGTACATCCACAGAGTTTTTTTTTTTAAAATGCCAAAAGCCTGCTTGATTTTTAGTATGCACCAGTGATTGTTTTATCTTGATCTTCCTGGTCCCTCTTTACAAACATAAAATTCTTCCTGCACCATCTCCCAGAGGAGGAAGCGGAAGAGATAAGAGGGGAAACAGCAAGGATTCTGTGTAAGGCAAAACCACCACCCAGCACATAACCAAAAAAGAAAGAAAAGCCACCAAGGATCTCAATTTGGACCCAGAAATAATCATTCTCCCAGAAGACAAAGGCATTGCTATGGTACTCATGTAAACAGAACAATACAAACAAAAAAATCAAGGAACTCTTGGATCCTGCAAAAAACTGAAACAAGATCCAACCAACAAAACCACCAGGAGCACCTTGATCAAGAACTCCTCAATTCAGCCAACCAAACACAAGTTCTATGAAAATCTGAGGCTCTCCCACCAAGACTGTATGGACTTCCCAAGATCCACAAGGATTTCATTCCACTCCAATCCATAATAAGCGCTATTGGATGCCCCACGTATGGCTTGGCCACATTTCGGGCCACACAATTACAAACCCATATAGGGCAAACCCCCACCCCACCCCACTCAGCTCACTTCACAGAAAAAAATCAACAACCTAGAACTCAAACCCAGAGACAGACTGATCAGCTTTGATGTGGTCTCCCTGTTCACCAAAGTCCCCATAATGGACACTATGGCACTCATCCAACAATTTTTTCTGGAAGACATCACAGTCCTGTTTGAACATTGCTTCACCACAAGCTACTTCCAGTGGGACAATGGATTCTACAAGCAGAGGGTAGCCATGCAAAGCCCTCTGAACTTCATGACAGCAAACTTTTACATGGAACACTTTGAAAAGCAAGCCCTGGAAACAGCATCAAAAAAAGCCTACAACATGGTTCTGATATGTGGATGACACTTTCACAATTTGGAACCAGGGATAAGAAGATCTGACTGTGTGTTTGAACCATCAGAATGCACAGGGAAGCCATTGAAATTCACAACATCCACCCAAACATCCAATTCACAATGGGAAAAGAAAAGGAAGAAACATAGCCATTCTTGGATGTCCTGGTCATCTGCTAGCCGAGCCAACAATTGGGCCACATGGTATACAGAAAACCTGCACATACAGACAGTTAGCTACCTACACAAGAATTCCAACCATCACCTAGGACAAAAAAGAAGCACAATAAAAACACAGGTAGACAGCACAAAAAGGATTGCGAAGCCCACTTCCTGGAAGATAACTGAAGCACGTAAACTGAGCTCTATAGACTAATGGTTACTCCAGCTCAGACATCAGAAGAGCTGCCAGACCTGGAAAAAACCATAGGAGTGAAGAAAAACAACCACCCAAGGGGAAGGTATTTTTTACCATACATCAAACAAGTCACAGAAAGGGAAACTGATGAGGAAACACAACCTCCAAATGATCTATAGACCAACCAAGAAAATCTAGCAAATGCTGAGCTCAGCGAAGGATAGGAGAAATCCTCTCACAGCCACAGGAGTTTACCGCATACCGTACAGCCGTGAATAAGTCTACATAGGGACCACAAAACACATGAATTCAACACATTCAAACATGAATCAAAGACCATGAGAAACATTGCAGACTGGGCCAGCCAGAAAAATCATCAGCAGCAAAACACGTTATAAACCATCCTGGGCATAAAATGCTATTTGAAAACACTGAAATTCTGGACCATGCCAACAACTATCGGGTCAGAATGAAAAGGGAAGATTAAATAGACACAATGCCTCCTTGCATACCCTCCCACCCTGAGGCCCTGTAAGACCAGGTTGCTTACCTGTAACAGTGTTTCTTCAAATGGTCATCTGCGAATTCACATAAATGGGTTATATCTGTGCCTGAGCAGCTACCTCATAAAGTTCTAGTATCACTGGGCAAATCTTTGATTGCAACTTTTTGGTGGTAGCTTCGCCCACCCCTATAAAGCCCCTGGTGTTCCCGCTCTTTCCTCAGATCCAAAAGTACACCACCAAGCAGTGATAGCAGGAAATTAAACAATGAGTAGGACGTGACTGAGGGGAGGATGGGCGGGATTTGTGTGAATTCGCAGATGAGACTGTTACAGGTAAACAACCTGTTCTTCTTCTTCGTGGTCTCTGCAAATCACACAAATGGGTTAGACTGACAAGCTTCAGTTAGTGGAGGAGGGAGTGTCCAAGCACTAATCTTGTAACTTGAAACAAGATGAGATTTGTCACCAACAATAAACTGTAACTGTAAACCTTGATGCATTCAAGTGTCCTTTGCTTGGATTCAAGTATGCAATAAAACAGTGCAAATTAGTTAGTGCAAACCAGAAAGCAGCACTACCCTCCCAAAAGAGGCTTCTTGCCTGGCCCTCATGTCCAACTTATAGTGCTTGATAAAAGTTTGTGGCTGGGACCAGACAGCAGCCTTACAAACATCCTCTAAACGCACCCCCGTCAAAAATGCAGAGGATGTAGCTACCGCTCTATTTGAGTGTGCCCGCACCCGGCCCAGAGGGGCTCTACCTGCCAGCTCATAACCAAGGTGAATAGTCCCACTTTGGGAATCTTTGGGGTGTAACTGGCAGACCCTTTTTGGCCTCTGATTAGCATACAAATAGTCTCTCTGAGCTCCTTGAACCTGATGTCCTTTCAAGATAAAATGCTAAAGCTCTCTTAAAGAGTGCAGTCCGTTCGGTATCAGTAGTTGGGTTTGGGGCCCGAGTGGGTAGCACAATGTTTTGGTTGATATGGAAAGCTGACACCCACCTTAGGCAGAAATGTGATGTTGGTACGGAGGACCACCTTGTCCCTATGGAAGCGAAGGTAAGTCTGGTCCATCTGCAAGGCACAAAGTTTGCCCACTCGGCGGGCAGAGGTAATGGCCACTAAGAAAGCTGTTTTCCAGGTCAGCAATCTTAAGTCCGTGGTGGCCAAAGGCTCAAACGGTTTGATGGAGAGGTGGGCAAGCACCAAGTCTAGACTTCATGCCAGGGTTGGTACCGAGGATGGCGGATGGAAGTTGTTAAGTCCCCCGAGAAATCTCTTTATCAACAGGTCCACGAAGAAGGAAAGCTTGCCTTTGAGCTGGTAGCATGAGCAGATGGTAGACAAGTAGTACTTTACAGAGCTAAGGCATAAGCCTGAGTCGACCAGAGACATCAGGAATTCCAGGACCGTCGGTACCGAGATGTGGAATGGAGGTAGATTCCTTATTGACAAAAAATCCAGGAACTTGTTCCATTTAAGTGAATAGGATTTCCTAGTGGAGGGCTTCTGCACAGCCTGAATCACAGGCTGTACCGAGGTAGGTAGTGATGTTAAGGATGGATTTTCCCCGCCACCAAGGGAAGGGAGTCCATGTCCAGGTGTCAGACCCAACCATTGTGCATCGAGAGGAGGTTGGGACAGAACTCGAGGCCCCGATATTGCTCCTGAGTAAGATGGAGCAGGGGTGCAAACCACGGCTGTCTTGGCCACCATGGAGTGATGAGGATGGCATCCGTCCCATCTGCCCTCATCTTGGCAATGACCTTCGTGATGAGTGGGAATGGGAGAAAGGCATAGAACATCCTCCTGGACCATTCAAACTGGAAGGCATCTCCTTGCAACCTCGGAGCTGGGACCCAAGAACAGAACTCTATACAGTGTGTGTTCTGGGTTGTAAATGGGTCGACCTCTGGTCTGCCCCAAATGGAAAAGAGGTCAGAGACTGTCTCTGGATGGAGGTGCCACTCGTGGCAGGGATTGGAAGATTTGCTGAGTCTGTCTGCCAGGTCGTCCTCCCCTGGCAGGTGCACCAACTGCAGTAATATTTTGTTGTTGATGCACCAGTTCCAGATGTGAATCGTGATTTGCAAAAGTATCTGGGACCTTGTGCCTCCTTGCTTGTTCAAGTAGAACATGATGGTTGTGTTGTCCGTCAGAAGGAGCACCACCTTGCCTGACAGTCTGGAATGCCCAGAGAGCCTTCTCCACAGTCAACATTTCAAGGACGTTGATATGGAGTTCCCTCTCCGACAAGGACCATTGGCCCTTGACAGTTAGATCCTGTGTGTGTGCTCCCCATCCCTCTAGGGATGCATCCGTTGTTAAGTTGATCTCTGGTTGAGGAGTCAAGAAGGTCATCCCGATACAGACGTTGTCGAGGCTCGAGCCACTAACACAATGATACAGGTCTCAGTACCATGAGCCACTTGGAGGGATGATCGCACACGGGATCGAAGACAGACAGGAACCAGGACTGTATCAGTCTGAGGCGGAGTCTCACCCACGGGGTAACAAACGTGGTTGATGCTAGATGTTCCAATGCTACCTGCACGTGGGCTCTGATGTGTCTGTGCAGAAGGCAACTCCTGATGGCTGTAGAGAGGGCTTGAAACCTGTCCTGCAGAAGGAAGGCCTTGGACTCTGCCCTGATGAACTTGACTCGCTTGGTCAGGGTCAAGTGAGATTTCTCCCTGTTGACCATGAGTCCGAGGGAGTCCAGAAGAGAAAGGGCAAACTGGATGTCCCACTGTAGTTTTTGACTGGTTTGACTGGGCCGTGAAGAGCCAGTTGTCAAAGTATGGGAAGACCGTGATTCCCTGCTGATGAGGGTATGCTGCCACCGGAGCCATGCACTTGGTGAAGACCCTCGGTGCCGTAGAGGGACTGAACGGAAGGACCTTGTTCTGGTAGACCTTGGTCCCAACAGCAAAGGCAAGGAACCTCGTGATCTCTTTGGATGCTGATATGGAAGTAAGCGTCCTTAAGATCAATGGTCATGAACTAGTGTACTTTCTGTAAGAGTGGCAAAATAGAGGCAAGAGTTACCATGCAAAAGTGTCGGTAGCAAATATAAGAGTTCAGGCCCCTCAAGTCCAGGATGGGTCTAATGCCTGAGTCCTTCTTGGGAATGGTAAAGTAACGGGAGTGCCTGGCCCGGGAAGGATCATCAGGCTCGATGGCACCTTTAGCTAACAAGGCGCACACTTCGTCAAGTAGTGGGGCTGGTGGACAGGACAGCTCCAGTGGTAGGGAGCTCCTCGAACCCGAGGGCATAGCCCCTGCAAACAATGTACAAGACCCAGGAGTCGGATGTGATTGAGGCTCCGGTTGTTATAATAGGCCTCTAACCCAGGGGTAGGCAACCTTTCCCCTTTAAGAGCCGAGGGACTTCAGCTCCCAGAATCCCAGGAGCTATTGGCCAACATGGGACTATTGGCCAACATGGCTGAGGCTTCTGGGAGCTGAAGTCCCTCAGCCCTTAAAGGGGAAAGGTTGCCTACCCCTGCTCTAACCTGTCCCCAAAGGGAGGGTCATCAAAGTGCACCACCCCATCTCATAACCTCCTCTTGCCAGGATCAGAGATTTTCTTCCTAAAATCCTGTCGGTACTGAGGCTGATGACGACCCGAAGAAGAGGAGGACTGAGAGGGTTGGTGCTGTCGGGACTGACCTTGGGGCTGAGGCTGTTTTTGTTGCTGCTGGTAGGCCCGTTGCTCGTAGAGCTAATACCAGGGGCGTTGGCCTCTATATCGACGCCTTGGAGACTGGAAAATGGACAAGGACATGTCATGATTCTTGGCTGCCACCTTCATGCAGTACTTGAAGTTCAGCTTCTCATCCGTCTCCTTGTTAAAGAGCCTGGAACCATCAAAGGGCATGTCCTTGATTGCAGTCTTGGCCTGAAAGGCTAGATCCGACGACCTCAGCCAGACATGGCGGCGGAAGGCCACAGATCCCAACAAGATCTTGGCAGCGCAGTCGGTGGAGAGGCACGCCAAAATGATCTGCTGACCTCCCAAGGCGTGGGCCTCTCCTTGAATGGCCACTGCTAGGGCCTTATCCTCATCTGGCACAGATTGAAGAAATGGCTCCAACCACTCCATAAGGTGCTGAATGTATGCACCCATGCAGGCTGTGTAATTAGCCACCTTAAGGTCCAGAACCGCTGCAGCATAAATCTTCTTGGCCACTGCATCCAGCTTCTTACTCTCTCTATTGCAGGGGGAGAAGGAGGTCCTGGGTATGAAGGCCGTTTGGGAGCCTTCAATGATGGCTGAGTTCTGCCGTTGGTGTTGGAATAGCCAAGACGGTCCCGAAGGGGCAATCCGATACAAGTTCTCAATCTTTCTCAAGGTGGATGGAACAGTTGCTGGCGTCATCCAGGATTGCTTGGCTATCTTCTCCAGGGATGGCAGGAACGTGATTGCTGGTGAACTCAGTAGCTTGCCATGCACCCTCTCGATCTGATCCAAGGCCTCATCGTCAGTACAGGCCACTTCGATCTCCAGTGCGTTCGCCATTTTCACCACCTGGTTGGTGAAAGATTTGACATCATCGGTGGGTGACACAGGGCCTCGGCAGACGGCTAATAGGGCCGTCTCCGAGACCCGGAAGAGGAGGGGCAGCCGCACGCGCGGCGTCCCTTCCTCTTCCTGAGGTCGTCCTCGGAGCTTCCGGCCCTCCGGCGCTCCGGGGATGACCTCCCTCCGCAGCGACCGGACGCGCTGCGGAGGATAAGTCAGGGAAGTACGCCCTACGCGTTTAGGGCGCACTTTCCCTGTCTTGTGGAAGGAGCGCTGATTTTGCGCTCCTTCCAGGGATGCCGCAGGAGCGCCGCGGTCCGGCTGCTGAGGTCCCGCGGCGCTCTGGACCATGGTCTGCATCCCCCCGAAGATGCCAGGTTGACCAATGGAGACGGGCTGGAAGATATATCCGCTTCAGAGTCTGGAGTGGGAGATCGGGACCATATGTGAGAGTGGCTCGAAGCAGGAGACTCTGTGGGTGATTGTGGGAACGGTCTGTGTACAAACAAGGAGGCATATCAAGATGGAACCGGAGGAGGCAGTGTTGTGAGCTGTCGAGGTGGACAGGCCTCAGCCTGGTGCCATGTCTGCCTGAGTGCCATGTCGGGTTGGACGGGAAGGTAATATCGACCTGTCCGTGGATTAAAGAACAGGTTGGGATATTGTTGGCTCCTGATGGGTCCTGACGGAGCTGTCTGTTCTCCATACCGGCCTGACTGGCCTCGAATCCAAGCGAGCACTCTTGAGCCCAAGAAGTGCTAGGAACCGCTTCTTCGACCTGGTACGGAGTCAGGGATAGTGATTCTGACTCATGAATCTCTTCCTCCGATTCCGATTCCACATGAAGCAGAGGTGTTAATAATAATAATAATAATAATAATAATAAAATTTATTTATACTCCGCTTAAATGAAGACAATCTAAGCAGCTTACATCAGTTAAAACCCCATACAACAAAATTCATATCCCAACCCACCCCCTTAAAACAGTATTAAATGGCAAGATAATTAAAACAGGAATATAAACATTCAAACACAAATGAAACAAACATGAAAATATAAAAATATAAAAATGTAAAAATATAAAAATGCCCTGATTAGACTCAACTGCGCTCCCCATCCATCAGCAATTGAGGGGGCAACGGGGGGAGCACAGGGATCAAGGAGCCCAAGGCCAGGAGAATTAATCTGGAAAGGTGTTAGAAGCTGTACTGGAGTGGAAAGGGCCTGTTTGGACCCGAACACTGCTGGGGGAGTTTTAGCTGACTCCCAAGGCTTCTCCTGGTCAAGCCTTTTTGGTGAGGCCAATCGAGCCCTTTCAGAGGCCGATTTTTCACCTATTGCCTCAAGGTGCTTTCTCTTTGAGGTCTTTTCCCCCGCACCATCTCCACGGTCCTTGTCCAGCTTGGAGACCTTCCTGTCCTTGGAGGACTTGTCCTTAGACCTCTCCTTGGACCTCCCTCTCTCTTTTTCTCTCTCCTTCCGGAGGTAGAGGGACCTTCGCCTGGGTAGTGTGGGCGGGTGCTCAGCCTGCTCCCACAGTGAGGCCTTCAATTTCAGGTCCCTATTCTTCAGGGCCTGCGTGGTCATGCCCTTACAGACCGGGCAAGCCTTCGGATTGTGTGCCTCACCTAAGCAAAGCACACACTGGTCATGGTGGTCGGTGGTAGGAATCTTTGGGCCACACTAACCGCAACACTTGAAGTATGCAATTTTTTCTATTAGACAAGTTGAAGACAGAAGACAAAAACGAGGTCAAAAAACAGTCCAGGTTGATCGATTTGCCAACAATCACCAATACGCAATCTAAAAGAGTAGTCAAAGCCAGAAAAATAGTCAAAAAGCCGTAGGTCAAGGTTTTCAAAAGCGAAACAAGCAATTCTAACGAGCGAAGTTCCTTGCTAGCTGCTAATGTGGCGGATGAAAGGAACTAAGGAAAGAGCGGGAACACCAGGGACTTTATATAGCTGGGCAGAGCTACTGCCCAAAAGTTGCAATCGAAGATTTGCCCAGTGATACTAGAACTTTCCAAGCTAGCTGCACAGGCGCAGATAAAACCCATTTATGTGATTCGAAGAGAACATGAAGAAGAAATCATTTCCTCTCAACCAAGAGTCACACAGTTTATATACTCTACACACCTCCATGCCAACATTTTCTGAAGATGCCAGCCACAGATGCAGGCGAAATATCAGGAATAAATTATTCCAGAACACGGCCACGTAGCCCTAAAGCTCTAGAAAATTACTTCTCTTACTACCAGGATCATACTTTTAAAAAATATTTTCCTTTAGTTTCTCTTATTTGGACAGTATTGTCTCCATTTTAGGACAGGATAATTAAAAGAGACTGCACTACATTGTAACTATGATGATATTACATCTTAGCCAAAATAAAAATCACATCCCACTCTCTGTATCTCCTACAGCCTTATATTTTAGAACAGGGACCGGCAACCTACAGCCCAGGGGCCGGTTAAGGCCCCGGGCCCCAGACTTACCGGTCCAGGCCGAAGGTTGCCGCCGCTGCATGCCACTGCTGCGCACTGCCGTCGGGGCGCGTTTTTGCCGCTCTGCGGCCGCGCTCGCTGCGATTGCCATTTTGGAAATCAAAATGGCGGCTGCAACGCGTTTGCGCAGTACTCTTGCACATGCGCAAACACGTCGCGGTCGCGATTTGGACTTCCAAAATGGCAGCCGCAACATGCGCCGTGGTGGCTGCGGCTGCGCACGCTACGGTGGCGGCCGCGTGCGCGGGGGGGGTCACGCGCGGTGGAGGAGGGTGCGCGTGCGCATGTCAGCGCGCGCGCCGCCATTCCCCCCCCCTCAGCCCAGCCAAGACCTGGGCTACGGGAGACTGGCCCAGGTCTTAAAAAGGTTGCCTGCCCCTGTTTTAGAACATGCCACCCTCTTTCTGAAGTGAATTCATGTGACTCAGTTCACTAAGCCTTCTCAACTGATCCCCCATCCCTTTACAGCCCTCTTTTGTTCATTCATACATATTTTTTTAGTCTGCCTTTCAGCACAAACTCCTTTCAGGAAGTCTTACAAGTAGCATCAATCTAAACAATTAATAAAATTCCAATAAAAAAATCAAAGTTTTTGTGGGTTTTTCGGGCTGTGTGGCCATGTTCTAGAAGAGTTTCTTTCTGACGTTTCGCCAGCATCTGTGGCTGGCATCTTCAGAGAGAAAAAAAATCTTTTACTCTGAAGATGCCAGCCACAGATGCTGGCGAAACGTCAGAAAGAAACTCTTCTAGAACATGGCCACACAGCCCGAAAAACCCACAAAAAGTATGGATGCCAGCCATGAAAGCCTACGACTTCACAAAAAAATCAAAACTTAAAGTCAACTGAATCCTTCCTTCCATGTAGTCAGTGTTGGCAGATTGCCCAGTAAGGAAGAGTGAGGGAAACAGACAATTCAATGGATGCCTAGTGTTACATTCACTTGTTCCCTCTATTTCCTGGCATCCTTCCCAAACGACAAATACTATACAAAAGACAAGGAGAAATATTATACATAGGACAAATATTATACAAAGACTCATATGATGACATTCCACACCATATTTATATACTGCCTTTCCATAAAATTAATTTGAAGAGGTTTAGAATAGTGTGATACATACATATTCTGATTGTTTATACGTTATTCTTTCTCCACAGCTTTGTTCACTATCTCATTTATTTATTTATTTCCATTTTCTTCTTGGTATCTGTCCTACTTGGCCTGCTCAGTTTTTACAATCACTCACCTTGCCTTTTTATTTCTATCCTTTCGGCCCTTGTTGGTCATTTTTATGCCAATGTGGCCTTTACCATGCCACATACTAGTCAGAAGACTGATAGCTAGAAGTCCAGATAAATAAATGAATCAAGTTAAATTAACCAGTTGTAGATTCTAAGCAATAAATGACTCTCAAATATGAAATAATGAAGAGGCTATACATCTAACAAAGCAAACTCATAGAAACTCAGTGGAAACTATGGCAAAAGATTATATCACATTAATTTTCAAGACAATCATCACCATTAATATGGTGTGAGAAAAACGACACAGTAGATGATATTATGGAACTAATTCAGCAGTCTTTTGCAAAACTAAAATGTTGGTGAAAAAAAATGAAACACTGTCATTGAAAATAAACTACTGGTAGGTCTTCTAATCCCCTGACAACCACCACCAAGGATAAATAAATCAGACAATGACTCTGACAAGGAAATAATCTACATCAATGAGCAAGAGGTCCATCTCCTAGGATTCACCATTCGATGACTGCCTCAATGGGCATGTCTTGAGCAAGAAAGACTACCTCCTTCTCTGTCTTTCTCAGTATTTTTTTTTCCAGCTAACAGCACAAAAAGTTAATGCAAACATCACTAGCTACAAGCCACTCAGCTTTCATTAAAAAAAAAATGTTTTGAAAAAACTCAAGCACAAAGGGCACGTGCACAGCAGAGAACCCCACATAGACCCAGAGATTTATTTCTGCTTTTCTTAGTGATCACCAACACTTAATCAGAGAAGCAGCTTTGCAACTGAAGTCAAAGTACAGTTTCAGCTACATTTGCAGTACCTTTCCTTGCTCACAGATCTCTTCTTTAGATCCTAGTCAAAATTACTTTGAAAATAATAATACACAAACAGAGGTTAAGTATTTCAATTGTTTTAAGTTTGGGTAATAGAAGATGTGCTGTTGAAAAGACCATTTATCAGCCAAATACTTTCATGTAAAATTTTCATAAATGTGAATAAAGAACACAGTTATATTCTTTTCATGTTGCTTGACCAGTTTAACCTGAGAAAAGCATCCTTGTTGGAATATTTTTGCATTCTCTTCCCCCTCCTTAGATAGATAGGGATCTCCTGCATGCAAATTCTCCTCTCTCTCTCTCATATTCAAACTAACCATATGACTTAGGATACTCCCCCTTTGGGACTAACAGACATTCTCTCTCAAGATTTTCAACTGTTTGTTTTCTATCTTCCTCCTCTCTCAACTTTCTTTGGAAAGATGGTGAGATAAATATTTCTTTTTACCTGAACTATTCACTAGCCAGATTAGGATATAGCTTCTATGTAAATATAGATTAAAGCCATAAGTAAACTTTTGTTTGAACTTCAAGCTACTTGTGTTTGTTTTTGGAGTCAGTCTCAGTTCTTAGGGAAGTAGAGTTAAACAAGAGCACATTTCTGCTGATTTAAAGCTAGACCCTAACAGGTTTAGCTTTGATATTTTTACTATGTAAATATTTTTGTTTCCTTACCAAAGGCTGCCTTAGGAAACTTAAATTACTCTACATTTTTTAATCTATTAACTTTAAAGATTTAATCCTTTGAGCATATGTTCTTCATTTACACAGTTAAATGTATTTGTGCTATAAATGTGTGACATTCATCATTTAAACATATGCCTTTCCTCAATGGGTAAGATTCATCCGAGGACATAATTTTTGAGCACTCACTTCTCCTCAAGTATGTATAATTTCTTTATGCCTGGAAAAAATTACTTTTACCTATATAACAGATCAGCTGATTTGTACCACTTTCATGGTCTTCATGGGACTCGCAATTAGATGTAAGCCATCATTTCATTCACCCATAACTTTTCTCTTGCCTTTAATTAACATCTTATTTATTTATTATTTAAAAGATGTGTACGCCCTTTTTTCAAACAACAGAAGATGAGATGAGAGGTAGCCAGCCATATCCCAATTTGTTATGTATGTTCTGAGTCTGTATATGATCCTCCAAACCTGTTTTATAGCCCCAACTGCCATGACCTGTCCTTTTTCTGGCTAAAAAAAAAAGCCTCTGGGAGGATTCCAGGAGCAGTAATTCATCTTTTAAATAAGTTGCAAGCCCCCCTACCCCCAAATTTTAACATAAAAAAAAAAAATCATGTTGTCCAAAATCAGAAGTGAACTTCCCACCTCGTCTGATTTTGTTTTTCTCATATTGGGAGATTGGGGAACAGCCTGTGGGGCCACCAGAGAATTCCAAGGGCAGAAATCCCCTGCATCTGTCAAAGGTGTCCACTCAGGATTATATACGATCTTTATCAGCAATGTTGGTATTCTACACATAATGAAACACACTGAAGCAGTGTTCCTCTAATTTAGGTTCACATCTAAAGGACCAAGATTATAATTGGGATCTGATGTTGGTCACCATTTCCAAAGAACACACAGCTATGCCACAAAAGACAACTGTAACCAAACCATCTGAGCCTAAACATCCTGCCAATTAACAATACCAATTAATTTTTTCTTTTATAAATGTACCTGCCAAACACATTTATTTCATTGCTACTCACTAGAATATTGTAAGAACTGATTCCAAACTGCAATTATGTAACATCCAAAGAACCTAGAAATGGCTATTGATCTAGTTCACAAAACCATGCTGATGAAAGATTAGATAAATGCAACAATTATGAATGAAACTTCTGTTCAAGTTTAAAATAATGTTGACAGAGAAAACATGCTGCAATTGCAGTAAGAAACTAGGGGCAAGACACAAAGATTTGGCTTGAAGGGAAAGTCTAAGCTTGTGAAATCATTAATGACTTGGCCTACTTCCAACATGTTTACTGATTTACAGCTTGTTTAACTTCTTGTTTGTTCCTAACTATTCAGTACAAATAGTCTTGTGTACCTCAGTTAATATCAAGTCATTTAATTATGTTACAAATGAATTTACTCCCTCAATTATAAACTAGAGTTCTAAAAAGATATCATTTTTTTTAAAGGTTCACATTTAAACTCATCGAGTTGAATACATCTGACAAACCTATGCCAAATTATGCCAAGATCAACAATTATATTTTGAAAAACAGCATATAAACTCACTAATGAAGGCACTAAAATCCATTAACAGAACCAAACAAACAGATGTGGCAGCTATAAACCACACACACACACACATTTGGATCAATGAAAATGCTTTTATATTTGGAAGAAATGCATAATAAAAATATTAGTTATCAATATGCCAAGGGATCTTGTAACACCTTTGATACTATCTGAGCCAAAGCAGTTTTTGCATCTGAGGAAGTCAACAAAAGTTTATGCTACAACTTCTTTTGCACAGCTAGAAGATCCCTTTGCATACTGATATGGCAAACTAACATGGCTATGTCATTAGTTAACAATATCACCTAAGTATAACCAATCACATTCCTGGAAATAAATCAGTGAATCAAAAGCAAGACCTCAGTTATTTATGTTACTTGAGGAAATTAATGGCTTGGAAAACACCAAAAGAAAAATGCCTCACAACAACATTAACTTTATTTTCAATTTATTCTAGTAATAAACAGTATTAAGTGCCCTTGAAGATGTTTACTGCTGTGCTTCCACAAATGTAGTTGTGTAATTATTGTTTAATGGTACTAAAAGTTAGGAACTCAGGTATTACTAATGTGTCACCTTTTCAACTTATAGGTAATGAGAAAATATATTTTACCAAGTAATTGCTGGCTATAAGAATTCTGACCTTCTGCACTTAGTGTTGATAACTTTATATACCAAACACTAAGAAACAATACATGTGAAAAATAGATGCACAATTCTGCCAAAGTAAGGGACTACTGTTGTTATTTTGAGCAAGTTAGATTTTTTATTAAGATGATTTAATATTGTTATTATTATTACTGTCTTTATTTGTATCTTTCCTTTTTACCAATCAAGAAATGAGAAGTCTTCATTTAAGCAGTGCATAGGCTACAGAGAATCTATTGTTCCCATGTTCATTTCTCACTGTATATACTCATGTGTAAGTCTATAAATTTTAGTCAAAAAAGTGACCCAAAAAACCTGAGTTGATTTATCCACAGGTCAATGTAAGTACTGTACTTTAACTCTTATATAAAAGAAGGAAACATCCCTGCTGAAAGGCAAGCGTGCAATCTGTACGTAAAATACTGACATCTTCTACTCTGTCATCTATCAAGCCTTCAGTCTGAATACAAACAGTTATGCTTGCTGGGATTTTGTAAGTTATTTGGCATTGTCTTCCTTTGTTTGATCCTTTAGATCATTTGTTACATGCCCCTATGTTTTACCCTCAACTTATCCATGGGTCATATCAAAATCCATAATTTTGGCTCCAAAAGCTGCCCTTGACTTATGCATGAGGTTAACTTATAGTCAAGTATATATGGTAATCTGTCTACATTGAGCAATCAGCAATGCAATACATTATATAATTTCTCAAAGAAAGTAGCAGAAAGTCATGCAAACAAATTTAGACAGTTTATCTTCAAAAATACTCACCCATAAGCTCCATTACTAATCAGTTTAATTGTTTCAAAATCACTTTCCCGAGGCTTCCTCTGGAGCTTCAGAGGTGCACTAGAACTCTATAAAATAAGTAACAAAAAATCCACTCATACTAGGTATAAAAATATTATACAGGCTGAGTCTCCCTTATCCAGAATTCTGAAATCTGAAATAGTCCAAAATCCAAAACTTTTTTTTATGGCTGAGATAGAGACACCTTTGCTTTTTGATGGCTCACTGTACACAAACTTTTGTTTTATGCACAAAATTATTAAAAATATTGCATAAAATTACCTTCAGGCTATGTGTGTACATTACATTCAGGCTGTGTGTATAAGGACTATATGAAACATAAATTAATATTGTGTTTACACTTGGGTCTGATCTCCAAGATATCTTATTATGAATGCATATGCAAATACAGGTATTCCAACATAAAAAAAATCAAAAATCAAAAACAGCTATGAACCGAAGCATTTTCGATAAGGGAAGCCTTTAATATGCAATACTTGATGAAGCTAATATTTTGGTAGAGGTATAGGAAAAATATGCAAATTCAGTCCAAATTTACCTCTACCTCTACCAAAATATTCCTGATGCAAACACATGGAGACTTCTTGAGGAACCCATTGTTCTCTGCTACGAAGAGGCCTGCAGCCTCACTAGAATAGAGATATATTGGGCCTAAGCAGACGGTGCAAAGCGCCGTCTTCGAGGCCAGGAAGGGGAGGGGCAGCCTCACGCTGGGCGCCCCAACCCCTTCCCCAAAACGTCGTCAGAGCGGCCAGCCCTCCGTATGGCCGGCACTCCGACGACGCACTTCCGCTGCAGCGTCTACAAACGCTGCAGCAGAAGAGGCGCCGAAGGTGCGCCGGACACCTTTTGCGGCGCACCTTCGGCGTCTTGCTAAAATAGCGCTCCTTCCTGGAGCAGGGATGCTGCGCCATGGGGCCGAGGAATGTGGATGCTTCGGCCCCGATCCGCAGCTTCCCGGGGCAGCCCCGTGCAGCCATTGGATTGCAAAAGAAGGGTCCCTGTTGGGATGCAAATGGATTTTAAATTTCCTGGGTTTTGCAAATCTCCCTATAGCCACAGGGCCAGAATGAGGAGGATCCTGCCTACAAAAGATATCCTCCCCACCATATACCATCTTAACTAAAAACTGAAACAAAATGTAGGTATCTGACTAATATCTCCAATTGTTTTTCTCCTGTTTGGTTTATAACATCTTGCCTGATGAAGAAGCCCATGGAGCTTCGGAAGCTTGCAACAAGTATATTGTGCATTTTGGTTGGCCAATAAAGGCATCACTGATGGATTTTTGTTTGAAGCTGTTCTGTATAAATAGTTAAAACAAAAACAAAAATCAAACAGTGAGTCTTGGAATTATGCAATTAATATCTGCTAACAGTAGCTAGCCTCTTATCCTGAGTACAGGTTATCTATCAATACAATCAAAGGTTGTGGCACTCCCATTTCTTCAAGAGTGATCCATAGATGTTCATGATCTATGCAATCAAAGACTTTGCTATAGTCTATATAGGGCAGTAACAGCCACATTAAAATACCACAATTATTTCCGACCAGCTCTTATTTCCAAGTAGATTTTGGCCATCACGAAAGGTAACAAAATCTTAGTTATTTTTTTTTATTAGTAAATTTTTACTGGCAGGTATGGGGGAGGATGTTTGTGAACTTTCTATCTCAGGGTACAAAATAACTTGGGTTGCTGGAGGATATGAGGCATCTTGGCTTGGGTGAATAGGGGTCACCATTCCCTGCCAAACTTGAGCCAGCCCTGGTTAGCCTTTGGTATAGTAGTTCATATTAGGCTTTGGCATTAGTATTAGCTCAATACTAATAAATGCAAATTGCCCCTATCTTCTGCAGCCCTCAACCACAACTTGATGTTACCTACACATGATTAGCTCTAAGCCTGGGATGTTCCTAAACCAGTATTTGAAATAAGTGTAGAAAGTGCATTAGAATCATTCTGTCATTTATCCTATTAACATTTCTATTTGATAAGTTAAAACTGAGTAAGAGTAACTTGGCCAAAGCCACACAGTGAACCATACTGCCAAGCTGGTATGTAAGCGTGGTCTTATAGTCAAAGAAACACTATCTTTTCACTCCATCATACTAAAGGGATGAAATGACAAGGACAGGTTGCTTACCTGTATCAGTGTTTCTTCGAGTGGTCATCTGCAAATTCACACAAATGGGTTATTCTGCGCCTGCGCAGCAAACTTCGGAACCTTCTTAGAACTTTTAGAAGCATTTTGGCGGTAGCCCCACCCACTCTCCAACTGCCTTATTGGCCGGCTTCCCGCCTAAACCCTCAGTCCCATGGACGCCAAAGCAGCAGCCCAGGACCGAAGAAGAGGCGGGGCACGAATTGAGGGGAGGATGGGCGGGATTTGTGTGAATTCGCAGATGACCACTCGAAGAAACACTGTTACAGGTAAGCAACCTGACCTCCTTCTTCGTGGTCTCTGCGAATCACACAAATGGGTTAATCAGACTAGCAAGCTAAAGTCAATGGAGGAGGGAGTGCCATGCCACATAAAACGGCACACTGTCTCAAAACAAAATCGCTATTTGTGAATCTGAGCCCTAGGCATGTAAATATAGGGACGAACAGTCCTGCTAAAATCATGACCCTATGAGACAAGTTGAAATTGCAATAATGAGACATAATGGAAGCAGCCACCAACGCAGGTAAGATATGCCCAGTGGCAGGGAAAATAGGCTTGCCAGCTAACCCATAACTTGAACAGTCTGTTGATAGACCTAGATGGTCTGTAATAACAAGGCAGATGTATGGCTATGGTCAAGGGAGAATCTCTGACCTAAACAGCACAGGTTTGCTAACAATGGAAATAATGGCAAAGCTATCCAGTAGGTAGTGAAAGTCGTTCAGTACTACAAATGGACAAGTGCAACAAGAAGGAAGGTATACAGACTCTGTCTGATATAGGAGATGAATGGAAACCAATGCGAAGGCAAGAGACTTGCAACAATGCGAGGCTGGCCAGGACATGACATTGGTAAACAAGAAAAAGAGGGGTTTGGCAAACCCTCAAAATTAAAGATGTGTCAAAGGGAATCTTTCAAGATGAAAAAGGGCAGTGACCTGATAAGTCTCTAAGCTATCGTTTGAATGTTATGGCATCGACAGATAACGCCTAGAACGCTAAACA